>OX369295.1:2948454-5348454 GCA_947284805.1 Coleophora flavipennella
AAGGAAAGGAAAGGAAAGGAAAGGAAAGGAAAGGAAAGGAAAGGAAAGGAAAGGAAAGGAAAGGAAAGGAAAGGAAAGGAAAGGAAAGGAAAGGAAAGGAAAGGAAAGGAAAGGAAAGGAAAGGAAAGGAAAGGAAAGGAAAAGGAAAGGAAAACTAAACAACTTAAATGAACTGAACTGAACTGGACTGTACTGAACTGAACTAAATAAAATTAAAATAAATAAATTCGTTGGTTGTGATTCAGTTGATATTTACCGACGACGACCAGTTCAAACATAAGGCTCATCTTGGGCTCTGTGTTGACCTGGCACTCGTAGCGGCCGCCGTCGCGCGCGCGCAGTTGCTCGATGCGCAGCGTGTGCAAGCTCATGTCGCTCGCTCGTGCGCTATCTTCGCTCGCTTGCGCACTTTCGTCGCTCAGTCCGTCCATTTCCTCGTCGCCACTGGATGCAAAGCCAGCCGCAGCAGTGGCGGAGACGCGCGCGTCGCCGGTGAATACGACCCCGGCGTGTGCCAGGATCTGCAGGTCGCTCGTGCGCACCCACGATACCTGTCATCACGAAAATATTCTATGTACTCAACTTTTTTAACTCCCTTATGTATATTGCGGGCAGCTGTCGTGGAAATCCTTGTGGGATTCTTTTAATAGGAATATTACTTTACGTTGGTAGAATAATGAAAATTTTTTAGTAACTGAAGGACAGAAAAATAATAATTTGAATTATTAAAAGCTTTTGTTTAACTTGCAATGTTTGTATATATGTATTTATTGTATGTATGTTTGTTTCGTTCAAATCTTGCGATAGATTTTGGAGCCACTTCCAGGGGTCCGACTGATCCGAAATTTAGTATGAAGCTGTATTTCAACAACACAATATTTGACAATAATACATCCTTTTGGTATTTTGAAGTTGATCTGATGATGAAATTTGGAGGTGGAATTATGGTCCCAGAATCGTCTTTTATTTTCAATAGAATTGTAGGAAATACAGCCTTTTAATAATTTATAACCGAGTATTTATATTTATTTGAGCATTAAAAAGTATTTTCAAGTAAAAGCTTGTACTTGTACCAAAAAGCTTTTTGGTTTTTGTAAATTATTTTTAATTCGGTTTTTTGCTCTTGTGTGGCATTCGACTTGTGGTCTGTAATGAATAATTTTTTTGATAAAAACGTAAATATTTATGCACATTATGAAAAATTCCGTACTAAGTTTTCCTTGTGATATGTTTTCGAAAAGCTAGTTTTAGTGAACGAAGTGACATCAATTGTTTTGTTTATATGATGGTAAGTACAAGGAACTTAGAGCAGATTGTTGAGTTCGCGATAACTTTATTATCACATGTAACCTGCGCGTCTTTACTTTGGAACGGAAATGGTATGGTACCACATTTTTATTATTTAAATACCTTTAAGTCAAAATCTACGTAAACCAGCTTAAGCAGCATCATTCAAGCGGTTTTAACCCTAAAGCCACAATGGAAGGCTAACATTAGCTACGACCTGGGTCCGTCTTCTTTCTTCCTTTGGGATTCCCGCCGATGACATGCACCTTGGATTGAAAATACTGAAAGGCCTTATTTTTATTATTTATAAATGATTTGCCATCTGCTATAAAAGACGGTATTCTCTTACTTTTCGCAGATGATACCACAGTGGTAGTCCATGCTCCAACGTATGAACAACTAAATAGTAAAATAAATGAAATTTATTCACAGTTTCAAGAGTGATTCTCATCCAACGATTTAATATTAAACTGTAAAAAGTCAAATGTTATCCTATTTAACGGTAGACCGGCTGTAATACCAATCCAAATAAATAGTCCAGTACCTTTATCTGACAAATGTCACTTCCTAGGTTTTACGTTGGACTTAAATCTAAACTGGAACTCAAGAGACACTTGCAGGGAGCAGTTTAAATCTTTGTGTATAATGCCACTCTACTCATTGTACCTGTACGAGTTGTTGATGTACTACGTCCAACGTCACTTATCAATTTTTGACCGACGCACCGCTGGCCGTAGGTAGGAACTTGCGAAACACCGGTCGGCTACAAGTAACTGAATTGACATAGTTCATTTAATTCTCTTTTTATGTTTGACTTTTGACTTTTATATTTTTTATAATTTATTACTATTCTGAAGATCATATTTTCCTTTAACTAATTATTTAATAAGCTTTATTGTAATATGACATTGATAATATGAAATAAATAAATCTAATCTATTCTATTGGTGTCAAGGTGTCGTGGTTTAGTGGTGTCGTGGTGTAGTGATGTAGTGGTGTCGTGTTGTTATAGTTGTGAATTGGAAGAAAAAGCAAAATTAAAAACGTAAAGTAAGACGTTTGCATATTTCTTACTATTTGGTAAGTTCATTTTTATATTGTTTTTAAATTTCGTACTGAAATAGTTAAGTTAATAAAATGGTAAGGAACAAAAGTAAAATAAAATATATTGTTATGCGTTTATTAAAGAGTCAATACGTTGATAATAGTTTAAATATTAATGAAATCTCAGTTTCCTAACAAAAGCCTGAAAATTTGGCGGTCAACTATCGAAAGCGACTCCGAGTACAAAAACAACAAATTAAAGCATTTCTTAAAATGTTAAAAACAACAAATTAAAACATTTTCTTAAAACATCACGTCGAGTCACGTATTTTTACCTACAACCAGTTTTGTGATGGAACATCTGCATATTTTAATCTTTGATTGTAGATGCGTACCAGGAGGTTAGCGCGCATGGTTCATTTGGAAATTGAATAAAGCGAATTTGTCTTTTGATTGTAAATCATAACACTGTTTTTTTATTGCAAATTGCAATTAAGTTTAGTGAAAAATCAACTGCATGCTATGTGTGTTATATGTTACAGAGCAAATTGGAAACTGTAGCAAATGTGTGTAATAAAGAGTAAAATGGAATCTGTAGCAAATGTGTGTAATAAAGAGTAAAATGGAAACTGTAGCAAATGTGTGTAATAAAGAGTAAAATGGAAACTGTAGCAAATGTGTGTAATAAAGAGTAAAATGGAAACTGTAGCAAATGTGTGTAATAAAGAGAAAAATGGAAACTGTAGCAAATATGTGTAATACACAGAAAAAAATGGAAACTGTAGCGAATGTGTGTAATACACAGAAAAAAAATGGAAACTGTAGCGAATGTGTGTACTACAGAGAAAAACAAAAACTGTAGGAAATGTGTGTAATACAGAGTAACAAGTAAACTGTAGCAAGGGGTATCGTTTGATTTTAAAAAACCCACGATACCACCAGGGGTATCGTGGGTCTGCACTGAAATGTATGTAATACATATTTAGAAAAGTAAGATAGTTGTACTGTTTACATTCGTTAATTGTACACTAGCTGTCCCGGCGAACTTCGTTCCACCTAACACTACACTACACTACCCTACACTACCCTACCCTACACTACCCTACCCTACACTACCCTACACTACACACCACTATACTATACTACACTATCCTACACTACCCTACCCTAACTACCCTCCATAAGAACATTCTCCTGACAATAACGAACTCAACAAAAAAAGAATAAGCGAAATTGGTCCAGCGGTTCACGCGTGATGCGATGAGCAGAAGAAATAGGAGTTAATTTTGAGGGTTTTGAGTTTTTTTAAGGGTCAGTATGGAAAAATTCTAAACTTTAAGAGATAGAGAAAAATACTCTTAGGAACCATGATCTCAATTTTAAGAAAAAATAAAAATGGCGTTTTAAAAATTAAGAAAATCTTATTAATATGTTGGAGGTATGGCTTTTTTTGAAAAAAAATGGAATTTAGATTTTATATCACTATACAAACCAAAAATTGTATCGAGACCATAGGTCAAAGGTTTCTAGAAGTTGTTGAAATTAACGTTTTAATTTTCTTCAATAGTTAATAATAATAAATAATAATAAATATTCTTTATTGCATACCAAAAAAAACTTTACAAAAACATAATTTAAATGTTATGTGGAAAAGAAACTTAAATTGAAAAAGGAAAAAAAGACAAAAAAACGTGTGGCACTAGGGGACTGCCGCGGTAAAGCGCTATTGCATAGCATTTTTATCAACTTATGCAATTATAATTATTTATCTATTTTTTATTTATATGCATGAAAGGAGCCTCCCCGAGTGACGTACTAAAAAGCCCGTACGTCCGGCGCACCCTGGGCAGTCAGCGAGTTCTCACGCTGACTGGCTAATCCTTTCACCACGATGAAATCGACACGCAAAGAAGAAGATTTATATGCAGTATTTACCAGTACCATATAGTCATTGGGGCAGGCCTCCGTCACTCCATGTACTTGCGCGCTATAATTACCTACCGCCCGGCCCAGCGTTCTCGGGCCGTTTGCGGACCCAATTCAGTGCGGTTTTCACAAACGAAGCGCACGCACGTAGTTCAATTTAAATCGTTTCGTTCATTCGTACGCGTACCTACATGACGTCTGGTGCCTTATGTGCTGTAGATGGGTGCAAATCAAGCAAAAGAAGAGATAAACACCTAACATTTTTCCATTTACCTGTCAATGAAGAAAGGTAAGTGATAAACTATTACTATTTTTGTCGATTTAAAATTATTTTTAATACTAGGTATACTGAGCATTAGCTAGTACTCTTTAATACACTGTGGCATTAGCTTGCCTTTCAAACACAGATTTACATTTTTTTGTTACATAGAAACGTCATACTTATCTTAAACACTATTTTAACAACGTTTAAAAAGCTATTTTTACTAAAATAAAATTGTGATAATATGTGAGTCGCAGGCGCGGCGACCTGTCTCAACTTGTCGTGCTGTTAGCGCACACAAACACTTGTGACATAACTATTTAGTAATCTGTGCTTGTGATTCGGTTTTATGCGATTTATAACCGAGAATTTAGAAAGGGTAAGAAATTAATAAAAAATTATATCAAAATAAAACACATGTAACTCTTAAAGATTTTTTTCATTTTACTTACACACTGACCTCTAAAATTATGTGTTATCTAGATGTATTGCACAATCAGCACCTTTTTAAAAAATATATATATTTTACTAGCTGTTGCCCGCGGCTTCGCCCGCGTAGGGGTATGAAAAATAGATAAGAACCTATTCTCAGACCTACCCCATATGCACACAAGTTTCATAAAAATCGGTCGAGCCGTTTCGGAGAAGTATGGTTACTAACACTTTGACACGAGAATTATATATATATATATACTAGCTGTCCCGGCGAACTACGTACCGCCTTACATTACACTACACTACCCTACCCTACACTACCCTACCCTACACTACCCTACCCTACACTACACTACACTACACTACCCTACCCTACCCTACACTACCCTACACTACCCTACCCTACCCTACACTACACTACACTACACTACCCTACCCTACCCTACCCTACATAAGAACCTTCTCCTGACAATAACGAACTCGACAAAAAAAGAATTAGCCAAATCGGTCTAGCCGTTCTCGAGTTATGCGCTTACCAACATATTTTGCGATTCATTTTTATATATTAGATATATAGATAGATAGATAGATAAATGATACAATTTTAAACTACCACCTATAAGTCAAAACATATTCACAGTTCTCAATAACATAGACACAAAAAGTTATGTTAATTTAATTTTATCGAAGAGGCAGCCCTACGATTGCTGTGGGATCGCGTGGTATGAAGCAAGCTGACGCGATGGAGTAGGCTATTATAGCAGTAGGTATTGGAAATTTACTACTGAGTGAAGTATCTGTTACGTAGTAACTAATTAGTAATCTGTGATTGGGGCGCGGGATGTTAATGTAATAAATTAACACTAAGAAAGTTACCACCAGTAAAATTGACTAAGTCCTTTTAGTACCGCAAATCACTAATAGATGGCACTGTAACTTTTTAGAACGCGGTAACGTTACGTTACGCCCGGCCGAGCTACATGGTAGGCGGAGTGGGGGGTGTAAGGTTTTATTTTCGTTACGGCATTTCTAGATTCGGTCGCCGCGCTCAAAGCCCGCGATAAAAGCTATGCAATAACTTAAAAACATTTATATTTAAAAAAACTTTTGTGTTCCTGTCATTCATTAAATGCATAATAATTTAGTTAAATAGATGTGTTGTAAATCAATGGTGAACTAAATAGGTAAAATGCCTCAATCGTAGTCAAATTCCGAAAAAAATGGATTTATTGAGATGGTATCATTTAAGTAACATTAACCAAATATTGGAAATTGACTGGTATCGTAATAAGAGAAACGCCAAGTCGCTATACTTTGACCACAATGTTGAATAATTTACTAAAGTAAGGAGTCTTCCTCACAAAAAACATTCAATCAATCAAATATGCTTTATTGTACAATTTCAAAAATTACAAAATACAATTACAATTAATACATTAATTATTTCTACTTTATCAGTCGAGATGTCGAAATGTTTTGTGTTTTGTCGAGAATTTTCCGGATATTACGTCGAGAGATATCGCTACGGAAATGATTATTGCACAGCGTACTGTAATGTGGATACTTAAAAAGTATAAATATAAACCATATCGACAAGAATGTATTGTTCAGAAACTTCTCAAAAGCTATCATGCTAGAAGATCAGCATTCTGTAATAGGGTTATCAACCTTGTTACACGGGACACACATTTTTTGAGCCGAAGTTTTTGGACGGATGAGACTAACTTTTCAAATAATGGTAAACTGAGATAATAATTCTCCGATTTATTTATTTATTTTTTAAGCGTTTTTATGACGTAAACTTTTTATGCCACGTATCGTTTTAGGGATGTATAAGCGGCGCAACAACTGTTACTGGTCCACAGAAAATCCTTTGCGAACCACTGAAAGCAGCAATCAAATTAGATTTTCATTTAATTGTTGGTGCAGGATTTTGGACAATAAAGTCGTGTCCTTCAGTTTTACGATGGGACCCTTCGAGGTCCAACATACCTCTGGATATTCTCAGAAATCTTGATGATTTGCCTTTGGCAGCAATTCGGAACATGAGGTTCTAACAAGATAGAGCCCCTGCGCACAATAGCCGCCTTGCACAAAATAACCTCAACGAAAGCTTTGGGAACACGTGGATAGGTGGCGAAGTCCAGCGGCCAACGCGGTCACCTGATCTAACTCTCATGGATTTTTTTCTATGAAGTTACTTTTTAAAATGAAGTGTACAGATATCGCTATGACACTGTTGATGATTTAAAATATTCATTTCGTCAAATGCTAAACACAATCGGGGAGTGCTTCGCCGAAGTCGACTGTGCTTAGGCGAAAGTGGAGGACATTTCGAACAATTTTTAAGGTCAATTTAGTTTTGTGGGACTTAGGCAAGTGGCAGATTTTTTATTTTGTTTCATTTCAGTTATCCATCCTATCAATTGGATAATAAAATGTATCTTAAATAAAATGTTAATTTCAACAACTTCTAGCAACTTTAGACATATGGTCTCTATAATGGTATTTTGGTTTGTATAGTGACATACAATCGAAATAACAAAAACATTTTTTTTATCAAAAAAGCCATAACTCCGAACTTATCAAGATTTTTTTATTATTTAAAACGCCATTTTTATTTACTTTAAAATTGAGATCACGGTTCCTAAGAGCGTTTTTCCCTATCTCTTATAGTTTAGAATTTCCCCATACTGACTTTAAAAAAACCCATCTGTGTATAGATGTGAGCGCTGCCTGCGAGGCTGGAGCGGCCCTCCTGAAAGGTCAGGGACGTCAAAACTACACGTTTCACGTTAAACAAACAACGACCAATTGCTCCAACAGAGTCCCGCACGTTTTTACGAGCTTTTTATTATTAGTTTCACCCGTAGGTAAGTAAGTTTTTCGACCCGATAATAATGCACGACCTGTGAATGTACAGCCCGATAAATTATGTCATGGACTTGAACTGAAATAAAAGTTTTTCTCAAAAAATAATTTCGTTCCTGACGGGGGTCCCCCGTCCACACCAGTTTTTTTTAGTAGGTACTAGCGTTTATTTCTTATGCCTTTGTAAGGACATAACGTGTAGCAAAGTTTAGAAAGAGTGTACTTAAATCAGAAGTGGATCAAAAGAAAAAAATATGCTGTGTACAATAATAAAATATGAAACATCTTATTTATAGATTTAAAGCTGACGCCAATTGCTTTCCACTTTCAAGTATCGCGAATTTAGAGCTGGCGCCTGCCGCACTTCCGGGCGCGCGCGCGCCGAGCGTGACGTCGCCGCGCTCCCACACACATACACACACACACACACACACACAGATGAACTACAGTGAAGTACATACACCTACCCTAACCACAGATGAGATCAGATAACAGATACTGCACTTCCTTATAAAACGTAAATACCTACGCGTTTATTCATCTATACACCTTCCCACTGTCAGACAATACACGGAAACATGGTTATTAAGTCGCTCGACCTAACGGTTATAACTGCGTACACAGGCGGCGTGCGAATTGCTGGCGGCGACTATACGGCGTTCTAGCGCTAGAGTTGAGTTCAAACAGAAAACTAAGGTACCCCTCGATTTCTCTTGGATGCCATCATCAGATCTCCTTTCCAACAAAAAGAATCATCAAAAAAGTTTTCCGCGAACACACACATTAAAAAAAACGGTCGAAATCAGAAACCTCCTCCATTTTTTGAAGTCGGTTAGTAAAATATTACAAAGTGAAGGTTTGAATAACTTAATTACTATTTTTAATTAGGCCGTACTTTACCTTTTATTGACGATGGGAACTTCAGATCAAATAAAATAGGTAGATACCTACCATAAGTATTAAATGTTAGACCTCTATAGTTTTGGATATTTTTTTTTTGCAGTTTGTACTGTTTAGTTACACGCAATTATGGCAAATTGACACACGCGTCCTGATTGCGACCCCATAGTATGATTTGTACTTAGCTATTTCCATCGGTACGTCGGTAATTTTTAAGGTTTCGTATTTAAACTAAGAGCCCTTATAGTTTCACCATGTCCACCGATAAATGATTAGTTTACGAAATATTGAGTTTTTAATTGCTGATTTTTGTAAGAGTTACGGAACCGCTATTTCAGCATATCTTCAAAGTATTGGGAATTAGGTCACATAATTAGTTTACAAGAAAATATATCACGCGTAAGTAGGCTTTCTTAATTTAGGAGTGATATTCGACTAACATAGGACGTGCATTTGTATTTGTAAAAAGTTCAACTCCTTACAAAATGCCTTAATCCAAACTGCCAAATTAAGCATTTAAAAAAAAAAACTAAACCCTATTCTGTACATGATCCGACATGCCCCTAGCCAGTTTTATTAGATCTATTTTTTATTGAAATAAAAAGGTATTGAGTACCTATGTACCTAAAATTAGCTATCTACCTAGAGTGATAAGATTGTATTTACCAATTCTTTTTTGCGTGCAATACATAAACGTACAATCTAGTAATTTTATGCGATGGGTCTCTACCCGGCGGCGGTGCATAAAATTGGCAACGTTGCGCGCGGCTCGCTTTAGCGGTCGGTGGCCGCCCGTCTTGCGACAGCCGGCCCGAGCGGGCCGGTAAGCGTAGGTATATTTTTCGGTAGGTATAAGCGATTGACGGAGCAATGCCCTAACTGTACGATCATATTTAAAATAACAGCATTGATCTCTCTAACAGCACAGTTGCGTATGCATAGAATTGTTCTGTGGGAGCAAACACCTGGTTCAACAAATTTACAAGTTAGATTAAAATTACAAAGAGTTTAATTCGTTGATTTCTGCAGGCATGTCTATTAATATAATAAAACTGTAACGGGGCCGTGTCTGTACATGAAATATTTTTGGAAAATAATAACTGTGGTGGACATTACTAACGATACAGAGGCCAAAACAACAACTTTTGGAATTTTTGTCTGTCTGTCTGTCTGTCTGTATGTTCGCGCATCACGCAAAAACTACCAGGCCGATTTTGATGAAATTTTGTATGGTGGTTCCTTATAGCCCGGGTTAACATATAGGATACTTTTTATCCCAGAAAAATCAAGAGTTCCCGTGGGAAAATCAAAAGTATTCATTTATAGAGTAGCTCACCACGCAAATGTGGCTTGACCTATTACAATCAAATTTTACACGTTGATACCCTTATCGCGAACTAAAACTGGGACATTGTGAATCCCAAAAAAATTAGGGTTCCTACAGGAATGCAAAAAATTGTATCTTTAGAATGACTCAACGTAACAATATGAAACCTTTACATAGGGATGGGGTGTTTTGACCATCATTGTATAGTCGGGTATTCTTTATCCCAGAAAACTGAAGAGGTCCCGTGGGAAATTATCTATCGATACATACAATAATAACAAAAGAGTACTTTTTTCTATATATTAGCTACACATACCAAACATTATAATCATAGTAGCAGAATGTCAATAGATGGCACTGCAGGGATAATAAAACGCGCTTAAGTTGTATTAAAACATTAAAATATTATTTCATACTTTAGAGTGGATTTCTTTTATGTATTTTTCAGCATACGCTACTTTAAACTCTGGAACTATGGTACGTAGCGATGTGTTTCATATACGAACAGAGAGGTATTTTTTACAAATTCCAATCGTGTAAAAAAATAAAAACACATAAATCGAGTTTAACATCTTTTAACAGGAGGCACAGATATGGGAACTCTTCTGACGGCGACTATTTGCGTGTGGCAGTTGCTCTCCGCCTGCAATATCAATATCTGTGAACCTCATCAATGTATTTGCGGGTCCTCGGTGGAGGCAATTGGCCATCACTCACTGAGTTGCAGTCGTGTTTGTGAAGATTACCACGTCACCAATTCCTTAATGACCTCACTCGGAGGGCACTGGTCTCGGCCAGATGGAATATTCCATCTTTGATGCAGCCGCCGGCCGGGCTTTAGTCGATCTGATGGCAAAAGGCCGGAGGGTTTAAACAGGTGCTATGGCAGAGAGGCACGTGTCTGCTTTGGGAAGCCACTTTTTCTGCCTCACTCCTCACCCGTACGGTATTGCTGCTCAATTTGCGGTGAGAAAGAAGCATAATAAGTACTCGGTCTTGGAGGCAAATTACTGCTTTGTACCGCTGGTCTGTGAGACAAACGGCTGCTGAACCCTCAGAGGCCTTTGCCTTCACAAAGAAGATTGGCCTTCGCCTTCGAGAGAGGAGATGTGACGTGAGGTCCTACCTGCTGCTAAGGTTGTCTATTGCCATCCAGCGCGGCAACGAGAAGTGCGTCTTGGGCTCCTTTGGAGCTAATACGACTCGAGGATTTGACCCATATTAATATTGTTAGGAAATTTTATTACTAGATTGATACCTATAATGATTTGAATTAGTTTTTTGATAATATTTCATCATATCAGTTTATATAAGTCCCCATCAAGGGGCTCGACCTGCCCTGAGTTAGGGCGATCTGGCCTTAGACGATCACGCGGGCCCATTGCGGGTTGATTGACTTCACACATAAGCTTCGAATTTCTTCGCAGGCGTGTGCAGGTTTCCTCACGATGTTTCTCTCACCGTAAGAGTGTCGGATAAACGTACATACCAGTATGAAATCGATATTCGTATAGATATTGGTAAGTGGCAGGATTCGAACCACGGCCTTCCGGACAGGAGGTAGTGGCCCTAACCGTTTTGTCACCGACGCTCTATATTTTATTTAAGATTTAGAAATCCTTACTTTATATTATAAATGTGAAAATGTGTTTGTTTGTTTGTTACCTATTCACACTTCAACACCTCTACCAATCTTAATGAAATTTGGCATGCAGGTAGCCTGTATCACTGGGAATGAAATAGTCAACCTTTTATCGGTGGAAATTATCATAGTCCGATGTAGTTCCTAAGGAAACTAAAACAATACTCTTTGTTCGTTTTATTTAAAATCGTAACGAAAAAATGGATTGGTGTGATTTTTCGCACAGAGATGAGGTGGAAAATGATATAATTTACTAATAAGTATATCCTGACATAGTTCCCGAGGGATCTGGGGACAAATGTTTTCTACGCTCGCGCACGTCGGTGGCGTCGCAACGGAGCAACGGATTAAAGTGTTTTTTTTTATAGAATTTGTTGAGGGGATGGGAAGTGACAAAGACTGCTAATCCGAATAGCCCGATACAGTTCCTGAGGTACCTGGTGAAAACTCATGTCCACGCTTGCGAGCTGATTGCGGCTCGCGCACCACTCACCCTTAAAAAGAGTCATAAAAGCTATGTCCACGTGGGCGAAGCCGCGGGCAAAAGCTATACCTAATATATTTTGACTTGTAAGCTTGAATAGCTTCAAGGGACCCTAGACTTAAGTGTTTGAAATTATGTAGGTACCTATTTATATGTGGCAGCCAGGGCAGCGCAGTGCCCTAACACTTCATTGTTTCATTTGGTGTGCGCTTTGGCACCCCACTGTAACACTGTACTAACAAACTGTCGATCGGCGCAGCTCTAATACACATTCCGACTACATTTTTGCCGCGCTCGCTCCCAACAACGCGCTAATGCGTATTTACTCACAGTCGATTCACATCGACTATTTGCGTCGCGCGGTGAAATCGTCACCTCGGGATTCCAATCCAAATTGAATCGGGTGTCAACGCACGAAAAGTTTGGAACTCGTTTATTTACATCCCACTAAAGCCCCTCCCCCCCCCCCCATACGCCCAGCGCGCTGGTGAGTCATCTCGCCATGGTGTGGTGATAATTATAGTTGGTTTAAGTTTTTTTGCCAATTGACCATAATATTCCCTAAGGAAAGTTGAAGTGACAATTAGTAAATTAATTAGGACCATAAAGAGCGAGTTGCTTGATTTCTCTCCGCCATTCTTACGGTTTAGCAGTTGAACACACGTCCCCCTCAGTAGACCTCCCCCAAGGCGCGCCACTAACACCGATCTTCGGCCCTGCGCATCCAGCCATCATTGGCAACCTTCAGCAAATCGCCGCTCCACCTGGGTTTAAGTAGTTACTACTCCTGAACTCGCTTCGCCCACCGCCGTCGGCTCGTGCTTACGCTGCCCCCGGAATCTATGCGCCCCCACCTCCGGCCTAGTGCGCGTGATGGTTTAGGTAGGCACTGATCACTCGGTCACCAAGGTGGCGCACGGCGAAGCGCAGGTCGGTGGTGCCCGCCGCCACCGGCCTGGTCCTTGTGATGGTTGGTAAGCACTGACCACGCGGTCACCAAGGTGGCGCACGGCGCAGTGCAGCTCGGCGGCGCCACCTGCCGCAGCCGACACGCGCGTGCGCTGCCTCCCTGGGAACTGAGCGCCACCGCCGGCCATCACCTGCACCACCTCGCCGTTGACGTCGCGCGGCGCCACTCCTGCAACAAACGAAGACACCAGTTCAAAAATATATGTAGTAAATAAAGTATCGGGAGTTCATCTCAATCAGGTCCAACTGCTTGCATTTTCACCGAGATCGATGCAGCAAAGATGTAAAAGTGCATTTTACTGTCAATTTGTTTCTTATGGATTGCCTTGTTTTCGGTATAAACGTTAGCATGCAGAACTTTTACCGCACGTCAAAATAGAACCATTCTTAAAAGCAATTCTGTAGGTTAATCGTAAAGGTGCTTTTTCCCTTGCAGGCGCATCAAGCTATAATTTCCATCGCCTAGTACAAATTGGACTAATTCGTACGCTAATAAAATGTATTAGTCTGCGCAAAAATTTATAAGTGGAGCTATGACGATATCAGCTCATATACGTCCCCACCGAGGGGCTCGAGCCTAACCTGAATTAGGACGATCGGGCCTTAGTCGACCACGCGGGCCCAGTGCGGGTTGGTCAACTTCACACACAACCTGCGAGTTTCTCCGCAGGCGTGTGCAGGTTTCCTCACGATGTTTTCCTTCACCGCAACAGCGTCGGATAAACGTATCTACATATGAAATCTAAATGCGAAATCACATTGGTACGTGGCAGGATTCGAACCACGACCTCCCAGGACAGGAGGCGGCGGATCGAGCCGTTACGCCACCTACGCTATAAAGTAGACAATGTGCAAAAATGGCAATACAAGAAAATGGCAGGCGAAAGCCGAGCTAGTGTCGCGGCGTGCGGGAGGCGTCGTCGCGGGCGCGACACACGCGCACGTGCAGCACGCCGCGCCGCTGCCGGCCGGATGCGGGCTCGCACTGCATACTGTTGCCTGGTGTTGCACTTAGCATCACCCGCGGTCACGAGTAGACTTTGAATTGCTGTAGACTGAAAACCACTGAATGGATTTTTGTAAAGTATATATCAAATGACTCAAGATATATTTTAAAATAGAGATTAACTAAAAATATTAATTATCAAATTATTTTTATAAATTAGAAAATATTCATCATTTAATGTAAAAAAAAATCGTTAGATAGTTATTCCTTGTAGTGAAATTATAAAATTATCTATAAATAACATAAAATGATAAATACCTTTTGTATTTTATATTTTGACGTGGATGGATATGTCTATGTTTTCGTTTGTAAGAAGGGGTTATTTCGTGAAAAGGAAGCTTATAAAGTCCCACGCTGGGCGCCAATGAAATGGAGTTGCCTGCAAGTTGCAGCTAGCTCGTATAGGGCAGTCTTGTTGAAATTCCTGTGTACTTCAACCTGCTTCAATATTCTCAAGCCAATAACCCGAATATCCTCTTATTATAGACGTATCCGCGTAAAACTAACGGCTGTATTACGGAGACACCCAACCAGGGCTTTTTTTATTACCTATAATTTGACAATATAAAAAGGATGTGTGAAGTTTGATATACAATATTTTAAAAAAATCCATTCAGTGTTTTTCAATCTACAGCAGTTTAAAGTAAACTCTTAATTGTGGTATTTTTTGGTCGTTTTCTTATAATTTGCTATATTATGATAGTAAAAATAGTATGTCAAACAGTGTGTCATATAATATACAGTTTGTTAACACCTAGCAAGCTATTAAGGGAGGGCTCTAATCATCGTAGAGTGCTCTTGTCATCCTTCATCATATTAGCCGAAATACGTCCACTGCTAAACAAAGGCCTTCCCCAAGGATTTCCACGACGACCAGTCCTGCGCTGCCAGCATCCAACGGCTTTCCGCCACCTTCACTAGGGCGTCGGTCCACCGTGTACGCTACGTCTTCCGGTGTGCGGTCGCCACTAGAGAACTTTACTATCCAGTGGCCATCTGTTCTACAAGCTATGGGCCCCGCCCACTGCCACTTAAGTTTAGCTATTCTGTGAGCTATGTCGGTTACCTTGGTTCTCCTACGGTTCTCCTCATTTCAGATTCGATCGCGTAGGAGAACTCCGAGCATAGCTTGCTCCATAGCTCTTTAAGTGACTTTGAGCCTTCTTATGAGGCCCATAGTAAGGGACCATGTCTCAGTTCCGTATTTGTCGTCCTTACTAATATTTATATACATTAATAATATGTACTGTAACGGGGCCGTATTACATTAAATATGTTTGGAAAATAATAGCTGTGGTAGATGCCGAAACAACAACTTTTGGATTTTTTGTCTGTCTGTATGTTCGCGCATCACGCAAAAACTACCAGGCCGATTTTGATGAATTTTTGTATGGTAACCACCCGGGTTGTAGCCCGGGTAAACATATAGGATACTTTTTATCCCGGAAAATACAGGAGTTTCCGTAGGAAAATCATAAGTATGCATTTTTAGAATGGCTCACCACGCAAATGTTGCTAGACCTATTGCAAAAAAATTTTACACGTTGATACCCTATACCGCGAACTAAAACTGGTATATTGTGAATCCCAAAAAAAATTAAGGTTTCCTGCAGTAATGCAAAAAAATAGTATCTTATTTTATGAAACCTTTACATTCAGACGGTGTGTTATGACTATCATTACATATAGTTGGGTATTCTTTATCCCGGAAAATTAAAGAGATACCGTGGGAAATTATGTCTATCTATACATACAATAAAATCGATTTAAAACGTGCTTACCTACTTTTTCCTCCATAAAACCTACACATACCAAAGACATTATGATCATAGCAACAGACTTCCAATAGATGGCGCTGCAGGGATAATAAAACGCGCTCACGTTTGCGGCGCACAAACTGGGTTACTGAACCACTCCGCTGACGCGCCATTTTGGCAGATTATGCGGATCTGTGTTGTACCATTATCAGGCGGGGCGGGAATTTGACGCATATGGGAAACGCCTGAATCGGGACAGATCCCTTTACGCGGGAAGCGACTCACTTCATACCTGAGTATGGAGCGAAAACTATCGCTGCGTTTGTCTAACGTTTGCTAAAGCTCCTTGATAAGACAAGGATAGAGTTAGGAATGAGTGCAAAGCCAACGGTGAATGATTTTTGATAGAAATCTCCTTCGAATCAGTCAGTGCTTTTAGCTGCGCCCGGGCGGTGCGCGTATGTGTTTTTAAAGTGATTGTTTAGTGATTGTTTTGTTGTTTTGCATAGAAAAAGAAAAACTCGGTGTTGTTGAAATTCCCAATTAACCGGGTAAGCAATACAATGTTATTATATTATCTATTGTTATTGTAGCATTCGCAGTTCACGTTTTTTTTACGTTCAAGTGCAATACCTACTAATACCTACTTACCCTATCTTTGGCTGAGACTGTTGAATTATATTTCACAAAGTTTAATACACAAATATTTTAGTCAGATAGTCAGTTTATGACGATTTCACCGTTATAAGTTTTATATATAGTGTCCATACAAAAACATTGAGAAATAATTGTTTTTGTAACCCTTGACAATAATGGCGGCCACCCACGAAGAGCCCCGCCAGTTGAAACAAAATGGCGCAGCTGGCAGCGCCAGCTGATTCGTCCTCGCCGCGGACCATAGTCAGGCATTTGCCAGGGGAGGAAAGCATGGACTTACGAGTACATCCTTTTAGATCTGGATCACTGTTATTTTGATTTAAGAAACCAAATAAAATTTATTGATTTGATACTAATGCAAACGACTGCTGTTTCCTATGGATTACCGATGTTTGCTCTACGACTAGGTTGCTTTGATTATTTGTAAGAAACTAAATAAATTCTATTTGATTTGATAAAGGCGAACGATTTCTCTTTCTTACGAAAGTAGAGTTCACGTGTCCAGACGACCAATGTACCAATGAGTTTTTCGAAATTTACTGATTGCTTTAACGGTGAAAGAAAACATCGTTAGCAAACGTGCACATCTGATTCCAGATGTGTATGAAGGTCGCGTTGTACACTCCGTAGGTGTAAATCTAAATGCCCTACATGTGACCGCGGGTGATGCTAAGTGCAACACCAGGCAACCGCCGTCTATTCCTTAGATAGCAGGGTTAATTGTGCCACACAATAAGAAAGAAAGAAGATTTGTATTAATTTGAGTAAACTATATCTCTAATTATCTCTGCTGTAAATTGTTAATTATATTAGTGTGGTCACTTTCCCATTTATTGTTTTTCTTTCTTTCTTGATCTCTTTTTTTTATCTTTACGTATTATTTGTTTATTTCTGCTTTGTTTTCTCTATTTTACTATGGGATCATTCAACAATTACGTGATCACCGGAAGGGGGGGGGGGTGTCAGATGCTTGTATATACATCTGGATTATTTGGGGGGGGGGGGAGGGAGAATCCATGATTACGTTATCATTTTATAAACTAAATATTTAAAATATTTACGTCCAATTTTGAAGTCTACTACTATTCATCTCATCAAGGATGTAGCTGAATGGTCTGCGTCTCCATTTAGTCAGGAATAGTCTGTATTTACTTAATAATTTTATTTAAAAATGACAGTATATTAATATTAAAATGTGTAGTTACATGTTGCATTTTGACAAACACACCCTCTTCCCAAATTTAGGTCATTTAAGACTCATAGAAACATGACATACGTGTCAGTGTTAATAAACAGCAAACATTTTAAGCACGGACGAAGATTACGTAATCAAGGCGAGGGGGGGGGGGGGTTAAAAAACAAAAGATTACGCTGTGATCACATAGGGGGAGGGGGGGTTAAAAAACGGCCAAAAATGATCACGTAATTGTTGAACGATCCCTATGGTGTAAATATCGTTAGTCAAAACCTCCACGCGGGCGAAGTCATGGGCACAGCTAGTTATAAATATATGAAAATGTTTTTGTTTGTTTGTTACCTTTTCACGCTTGATGAAACACCTCGACCAATTTATTTTTTTTTATTATAAATTTGAGTGCGTTTGACTGCAACTCACCTGATGGTAAGTGATAATGCAGTCGAGGATGGTACACGCAAACTCAAATAATGCCTATTCACTCTTGCCTTGAAGATCCCCAAATTATAGGAATCGAAAAACACTGACGCACGACTTGATGAAATTTGGCATGCAGGTAACTTGTGTCACGGGGAAAGACATAGACTACTTTGTTTCCCGTGTAAATAGCATAGTCTGATGCAGTTCCCGAGGGAACTGAAATAACCTTTTTTGGTTAATTTCTTTAACATTGCAACGGAACAATGGATTTTTGAGATATTTTTGCACAGGCGTTTTAGGAGGTGACAATTGACGTAATTTACTAATTTAGCATATACCGACGTAGTTTCCGAGGGATCTGGGGAAAACTCGTTTCCACGCTCGCGCACGTTGGCGTCGCAACGGAGCAACGGTTACGGCTCGCGCACCGCTCACCCTCAAATACAGTCATAAAAAACGATAGACACACGGGTGAAGCCGTGGGAAAAATCTAGTCTTATATGTGTGTGTTCAGAAGGTCATACTGAACGCATTGATACCATATTACCCTACTTCCGAGACGACTTGGGCCAAAATCGTATTTAAGCGACTTTTTGTACTCGTAGATTCGCCGGCCGACCTACTAGGTACTAATAATTAGTTAGTTTTGCATTGCTTCGTAATTTATTATAATTACTTTTATACTATAAAACATATATATTATTTTTTTCTTATTACAACAATATAAAAACGTAGGTACTTTCGAGTATGGTTTTGGTTACAGCGTTTATGCTTTTGCAATGCGTCGAATTATTTTGCAATGTCACATATTATACATAGGATATGTTGTGTGCAGTTGTCATCGAAATAAAAATTAAACATTTATTTTTCAGATTTTTTTAAGTGAATATTTTGTTTCTGCAAATAAAACAAAATTATTTTCAAAAACCTAAACATTTTTAGATACAAGCTTTTAATATTGCATTCTCACGCGATGTAGGTACTTATGCATGCAGAATTTTAGCTCAATCGGAAACCGGGAAATGAGTCAAATTTAACTTGCAAGATTTCATTACAGACATCGGGACAGGTGAAAGTAAATAAAAGCTTGTAATAAAACCTTCTTGCAACTACGTAATGTGTTCAAGGTACGTCTAAGTTTGGTATTGTTGTAAAATCCCTCACTATAAAATATGGACCACAATTGATGCGGCGTAATAATTTAAATCGTTGAAATAATTTAAAATGTGTTGTCGGCGCCCTTTTATAGGTCGACTAGGTGGTTTGATGTCCTGGTTGTTGTTGTGAGCGGAGACACGTGACGGTGTGTCGCGGTGTCGCTGTGTCGCAATATTCATCGACGAGAACAGAATTAGAAACTAATTTGCCGCGAGGGCCAGTTTCTGGAGCGCGCCCGAAATACACGAAGCACGCAATGTCAGCCGCGCGATAGGTACCGCCCAGCCGCCAGCCGCCAGCAACAGCCCTAGTAGAACACTACGTGCGCGCTTCATCGTTTTCCCTAAATGCCTAAAAAGTTCACCAAAGTACAAAATAGAATGTAAGAATATTGATATATTATCACCACCATTACAAAGAAAATTCTTACGTCGCAATTCGGTTCAAAAATGTAAAAGTTATGACAGATTTTAATATTTCAAAATGTTTATTCAAAATAAGTGCATTTACACTGTTTCTGATAGTCCTAAAATAGTTATCTCGGGGCACGTTAGTGCCCCCGCCAAAACGAGCCAAAGTACGAGGCACTACCTACCTTTTCTGTAAGCGTTTCATTGTATTTTCGAACCGTTATAGCTTTAGTTATGGTGATGCAAGAAAGCTGAAATTTTTAGAAAAGGATATCCTTAGCAAACATATGAAACGTACTAAGTATCAATCTTCTAGGTTTTATAGTTTCAGATTTATTGACATCTGAAATACGCCGATTTCGTGTGTAATTCACTCTGTCATTCACTGATGATGATCAAAACCACTAAGGAAATAGATACTTAAAGGTAGTAGTAGTATCAGAAGCCTGAAATTCGGTATGGCTAAGAATTGCATACAAACAACGGAAAAATTAAGAAATCGGAAACATTCCCTCTCCAATCCTTGTGGAGGGGGGCGGGCTTATTTGTAAAGTGTTTTGACACCGGGTACAAATGTTCATACATGCATTATGCCTTTAGAGGTATTCCAACTCGTGACCTTTGACTCAGCAGTCATGGTCTCTAACCACTAAAGCTGAAACGCTGTAACGCTGTTATTTAAACTTCTCTCTTTCGATCTATTTCTTCAATTTCACATGCGCTGGCACATAACAACGTGCCATCTATGTGACATGCGATTCAAAAATCCAAAATCTTCCTATACTTCAATATTTCACATTAATCTGTAAAATAAAATAAAAATATATAATAGGTCTTTACCTTTGAAATTGCCGATTCAGTTTTTGAAATTCAATACCAATTTTTATAGAATATAAAAAAGTTTTTTTTTTTAATAATGACCTTTTGGTAACACTACTTATGGTTTTTTATTAGTAACTAGTGGCATGTCTTTCATGTTCCAATCCTCTGAGCTATGTGCCATTGAATGGAACAAAGGCGTTTTCTTAGTGGTCAGATGGGGCAATTTTTTAGACTAGTTAAGTTCTTGAATTTTTCTGAAAGTGACGAAATCTTATGCGGGGTACTCCCAAATATGACATTAGTAACGAATAAACTGCTGCGATAACTCTAGAGCTTTAAAATTAAATAATATGTGTATTTTTGCCTCAATAAAGGCGATTTTTTTCAGGTGTAAAAACCCGACATAATGAGGTTAAAGCCACCGTGCTCTCAAAATATCTAAACAATAGGCATATGTTTGCCACCATTTAATTTCTAATAATCTCATGATACTTTGAGAATTTTAGTAACTATTGTTCTTAATATTAATTTTCATCTTTAAACTTTTTTATATAATCGGCAATTTCATAGTTATAGACCTTAAATAATAAAACAATTATAAACTGATTCCGGCTCAGTTATATTTATGTTTCCGTGATTCGTGATGTTCATTAAAGAGTAAAATGCTTCTCTAATTACTGTGTATTATTCAGGACTTATATTATTCTTATATTTTTACAATTTAATTTAAATTCAACTGTGCCCGTGTTTAACCCACGCCCTATCCTACCTACCCACTACGTGCTACAAAGCTAAGCTATATACTTACTTACTGACACGCGCAAAATACAATATAACACCAAAAGGGATGAAATAAAAGCCCGACCACCTGCGGCTATGCACTACAATTACAGCAACGGTGTCCTGACGTGCCCCAAGTGTGACCGCACGTTCCGAGCGAAGATTGGCTACAACAGCCACATGCGGGCGCACGAGAAGGCGGAGCAGCGGGACGCTTGCAGCTGAGCCGGACAACTCTGCGGTCGCTGTAGCCGAAAACGGCTAGGACCATCATCATCATCATATACTTTAGACTTGAGGAAGGCCCCACCCATGGGCTATGATGCGTAGCAAAAATCGGAACTCAGCTAGGGGCTTGGCTTGGCATAACTTTTTAACAGTGAAAGCAATGAACTTGTGAGTTTTGACAACGGTTGGTTGATGAAATGTTTGGTAGCTTCATCATCATCATCATATCAGCCGAAAACGTACAAAAAGGCCTCCCCCAAGGATTACCACGACGACCGGTCCTGCACTGCCCGCATCCATCGGCTTCCCGCGATCTTTACCAGGTCGTCGGTCCACCGCGTGGAAGGCGTTTGGTAGCTTACATATCCATCATTAAAAATAAACATAAACATTACTTAACAATGTTATAACAAAATCATTGATATAAAACAAATAATGTCATTAAGACTTTCGGACAATTAACAGCTTAGACAGATATAACAGGCCCACGCGAGCAACGGTTTTGATGCCTACAAAATAAAAGTTTAAAAAACTAAAACCAACTTCAAAATGAAATTCACACAAAAGTACCTTTGAAATATTATTATACTTAGATATACGACATTTACCAACAATAACGAAATCAAAGGTGGGTACGAATTAATCCAGGGGCTTAAATTTATTTTTGAGGTCGGTACCAGCACACAGCTACTTACGTACCACATGTTTTAGATTCGATGGCAGTGCTGATATCGACCTCAAAAAAAATTAAGATTTTAGAAAACTTTGATTTCGTTATTGTTGGTTAATATCGTGTATCTAAGTATAACAATATTATTTCATACTTTTGAGTGAATTTCATTTAAAAGTGGGTTTTTAGTTTTTTAAACTTTTATTTTATTTTATTTATTTTTAGTGATAATGCTATCTAACAATGTTGAACCCAATTACCCACTCGCCAATAGGAACCATCAAATCATAATACATGTGTGTGTTTCATTAACAGATACATCATCAATTCATCATCTCAACAGCATGAAAGTTAAGGAGTTAAATCTTCCATCATCAGCTCAACTGAATAACCTGAAAGAATACAACTATCGGTCTATACGTATCTATGTAAAATATTTACAGGATTATCGCCTAACCGTTAAGGAGTTGTACCTTCCTTCATCAGCTCATCAACATGAGATGATGACTACCAGACGCAAATACTTTCATTATTTTAGAAAATATATGAAACACGTAAAACGTGACTATAAAATTTGAGGGTTGCTCCGATTTCCCTGGGATCCCAACATCAGATCCTAACTTAGTGACAGTGGGACCGCCTCAGGAGTATACTCTTTCGAATAAAAAAGAAATTTGAAAATCGGTTAACAATCGGCGGAGATAACGCGTAACAAACAAGCAAATAAAAAAAACATACAGTCGAATTGAGAACCTCCTCCTTTTTTAAAGTCGGTTGAAAATGTGTGCATTCACTGATTTCGTCTCAATCGGTCTTTGGAAGGCCAAGAGGTCCCACGCTCGTATGCTCCAATAATCATACGAATAAAGGTTTAGGCATCACTTTTCATTCGTAAGTAAACGTTTTGTCATCTTAACAGCTTATATACGTCCCCACCGAGGGGCTTGAGCCTACCCTGAATTAAGGCGATCGGGCCTTAGTCGACCACGCGGGCCCAGTGCGAGTTGGTCGACTTCACACACAACTTGCTAGTCTCTTCGCAGGTGTATGCAGGTTTCCTCACGATGTTTTCCTTCACCGTAAGAGCGTCGGATAAACGTACATGAAATCGAAATTCTAAAACATATTGGTACATAGCAGGAGTCGAACCACGCCCTCCCGGATTGGAGGTAGCAGGCCGTAACCGTTACGTCACCGACGCTTTTAAACGTTTTGTAATACAATTCAATTATGTTTTCTAAAATACTATTTAAAAATTCGCATGCTTTCATGATTATTTGACTTATTTTTTGTGAGATTAATGTATAGATAGGGCTGATCCATAGCTGTTATATTGGTCAAACATTAGGGCAGGAAAACAATAATCCCATCAAAACTATTTTAATGTGAAAATTCGCCAAGTCATTCGCCAATATATGAGATCTAAGGTGGAGCCAAGTCTGCCAGTACTTTTTGAAATCAATATTTAAGAAAATTGCACCGTTGTTTTCTTTTAAACATTTTATTATATCAGCTCATATACTTCCCCACCGAGGGGCTCGAGCCTACCCTGAATCAGGGCGATTAGGCCTTAGTCGACCACGCGGGCCCAGTGCGGGTTGGTCGACTTCACACACAACCTTCGAGTCTCTTCGCAGGCGTGTGCAGGTTTCCTCACGATGTTTTCCTTCACCGTTAAAGCAATCGGTAAGTATATGTACGTAAGTTTTTTGGAAAAACTCATTGGTACATTGGCCGTCCAGATTTGAACCTCTGGTTAGATGGACCGAGTCGTTACCGGTTGAGCTTAGTAAATATTTAAACTTAAACTTGGGTGTTTTATTTTAGGTATTTTAGACAATTTTTGGTGTTTTTTTTTGTGTTCATATGACCTATCCTAATAAATATTATCTTAAACTTATGATCAATATATTTATGCATTTTTTTGCCTAGATTTTATAGGTAGAGGTTTTCAAAATATCGTATCGAAGTGTGGATATTTCGTCACTCACTCACTCACGGATCATCAAACACATTGACCACTTCCAGATGATTTAGAAAGTTGAATTTTGGCATATAGATAGACGACTGGGAGTTAAAGGAAAAATTTTGAAAACAGCAAGTATCCACCATTAAAGAAATAAAATAGGGGTTGACAATTTGTATGGAAGTCCTTCATTTTCAAACTAAGATACATAAAATTGCACGAGTATAATTATATGCTTAAAGGAAAATTCCTAACGGAAAGGAATGGGATCTCATCAAAAATTTTTTTTGTAAAAATTCGTCAAGTCTCGTGAGTCTCCTCTAAAAATATATGAGATTTAATGTCACTACTTTTCAGTTTGTCAGTACTTTTTTACTACCTATAGAAACTTGTAATTTGGAATATACACTTTTTACATTACTTAAATCATGCAATACAAAATTCAGGTAGTTTTTTAGTCCCTAACACAGACATTAGGAGCTCAAAAATTCGTTGAGTTGCTTCGAGAAAAGGGTGTACGGGCGTGCTTGTCTGCTGAACTTGGCAGATATGAAATGAAATTTATTTAATGTGTCATTAATGTCTTTGATATGAGTAGGCTAGTTTACACGGACAGCACTCGCTCACGAGTTTAACGCGACAGTCAGCCATCGCTCCCCTCGACCATATTAGAGGATGTTAGAGGGCTCTTGATGCGTCACCTATCTGCACGAACATTTAAGCGAGAATGCTTTACTCATGTCAATGCTAAGTTCAAAAATATATATGTATCATATACAGGTGTAACAAAATTGGTGTGTCTCGTTAACTGGGGGTTCTACTCATAGTACTGAAAAACTTTCCTCAATGAACCCATATTTAATTCTAAAAAAAATAATGGACCCAAAAAGAAACAAAATTGGTCGATCAGCTGATCGATTTTTGGGAAGAGTTTAAAACTTTTTTTGCGAACATATTCATAGAATAAAAGTTGTTCAGTATGATGAGTATTAAAGGCTCAGTTCACAGGACCTACACCAATTTGGTTACACTGCGCAGTTATATAATCTTCTTTCATTCGATCTCTATTCATTCCATCTATTTCTTCTTTTCCGCGCATGCGCTGTCAAACTATGTGATTTTTATTTAAAAACCGAAAACCATCATCGTTCATCTTAACCAGCACAAATTATTAATTTATATTTATTTAATTACTGTACTTCCTAAAAGACCCATTTCGGGTAAGATTTATTTATGTTCTGTGATTTCTATTTTAAATTTAAGTGTGTCATTTTCTAATTCTTATGTTCTTTTTAGGTCTTATATTTTATCCTCATTAAATTATCTGAACACGCACGGCATCTTTTAAGAACCCACTCCCTACGCCCTACCTAACTAACTACCTGCCGTGCGACACACCTTTATATATTTAAAAAATATTAGACTTGTCATGTCTTTTCGCTTCCGCGTCATTTCTTGGATTGTATTACATGATTATTAAATAGACTTAATTAGACAGTGATTGGTTGTAACAGACGGACGGACATAAAGATTTTATAAGCGTTCGTCGTAGGAACTACGGAACCCTTCATAGGGTCACATTCCCTCACGCCTGGGGCACATTCTCCTGATAGTTAATTTTGACCTGCATATGTGCACAGCAGGTATTAAATTATGCAGGCATCGAATGTTCTACCTATTATAATTCTAATTTATTATGAGTGGTTTTGTATTAGCAGACACGTGTGAAGTTACGGAGGGACTCGGCCGCATGTGGCGAGGGCAGGGAGCGCCGGGAGCGCAGGGGAGGGCCACGCCCCGGACTTCTTTTCATTTTTTAGATTGTTTAGACTTTAAAGATTGCCGATAAATAAAATACAGCCACACCCCGGACACTGCATACCTTATATTATCTATGTCTGTGCTGCATACAAACGGTCGTGAAACAAATAACGGAGCAATCAAAATCGCGGCGAAATCCCATCCCTACAACCAATCTGTATCAATCTGGGTGACGAGGGGGTGAGGTCGGAATCTAGAGAGCGGCAGGGAGTGTCCATACTGTATGTTTGGTACAGCTGTGCTTTGCCCTGCGTTTAACTTGCATAATGTAATGAATGAATGACCGACAACAAAAAAACATGGCTCGCGCCGCCGCCGCCGCCGATCGTTGTAAAGCTAAAGCAAACAAACATAATATAACTACCGCCTACTTATCTTTAGAGCATTAATGATTAATGTAATGAGCGTGTCTCTACACGTGGCTACAGCAGCGAGATGAAAGGGACATCTCGGCGAGTTTACACCGCAGTGCGCGGAGTGCGCGTGGGACCAATTGCCTTGTGGCGCCGCTATAACAGATTTCCTGGCGTTTTAAAAGCATCTGATAACATAGACGAGTATATTAATTTCCCTTTTTAAAGTGAAACTTTTATTACATCGTCTCAAACTTTTTCGTATGTGTGTTGCATGTCGCGTGACGGTCGGTCGCGGAGTAAGGCGCTCGTCAGAGCAGCCATGATCGTTTCGTCCTCTGTGCCGTAGCTCCAAGACGAGAGCAGCCATGATCGTCTTCTGTCAATGTCTATAATGTGAAAAAAAGTTTCATTTTTACCGTGGTTTCATGAAACCACACAATCGTTTTATTTAATTAGTAAGTAGGTATCTAGTTAGTATGTAGGACAGGATTCCGATGTAGAGTTGCAACGGCATAGGTACTTACCTGCGTTACACTACAAAAACTATTTTGTAGGTAGGTAAAGTCACATCAAGGAATTAGTATAAGTACCTATATTTAGGCAAAGAAAGCCGTACATTAGGATGCGCAAAGTTATCTATTATTAATTTTATTGGTAACCTAATAAAATGACCGGGCTCACAAAGTTCTCCTTTTTGGCAAAGTTCCATCACAATAGGTAGGTAGGTACAAATCGATTCTCTCAAATATTTACAATCGCCAACTAGCGATTCTGTAAACTGCAGCAACTACCTATACATATACGCGTGGACGTGCTCGTGCGTGCCTGGACTGGAGGCCGCCCACCCGCCGCCTGCTTCTCGTAAAATCTTTTATGGGATTGCTGTATTTTGAGGAGTAGGTACTTACTGTTGGCAAAGATAATATAACCGTAATCGGAACAGATTGCTGACCTTCATCCTGAGGACCGCCCGCGCACGGACTGTCCCGAGTAGTGTGTTAGGACTACGAGTAGATGGCGCCAGAGCCGCCAGGTCAATAGGTACCTGAATTGAAACTAGATGACGCTATTAATCAATCGTTTTTACCACAGATAAGAAATAATAATGGCCGCTCTCCGATAGATTGGGAAGGAGTCGTGGCATGCGTGTCAGCTTCTTGTACAACGAGACTGTTGCTTTCATTCGTAAATGAGTGTACTGCACAGAAACTGCACAACTTCAAGGCAAGCTGAGGTCCGGGTGTTTTGGTGACAAAACGCCGAGATGTGCAATAAATAAGCTTCAAAAATGCAAGTGGTAAACTAAATTAAAAAAACTGAGGAGTGTCTTACCAAGTGTTAGTGAAAAACTTAAATGAAATCAATAGTTATTTTTTATTTTTGGTTTACTTAGTTAGTTAATAATTTGACATGAAAGTAAAAAAACATATTTAAATGTTATAGCAGGTAAAAGTAAATCGAGTTAGTCGCCCTTTGCTACTGTTTAGCTCTTAACGAAATGAAAACAAGACTGTTACATTTATTTATTAACTATCTAACTATTTACAATTGACTATAAAAAAAATAAAAAATAAACCAAATCAAATATTTAAAATTACTTTCGTATACTCCATACAAAAAAACTGTGATAGCTAGACAGTAGAGATGGGCCGAACATGGGTTTCACCGAATACGAACATTCGGCCGAATATTCGGTAAAACTTTTACCGAACCGAATATTCGGCCGAATATTCGGTACATTCATCGATATACATGTACTTACTAGATTTCGCGATCCGAACACTGAGTTTGTTCGACTAAACTTGACTGCGGACAGTACACCTTACTTTAGTGTGGGTTCGACATTCAAGCTGTGTGGGCGCGTACGGAGCGGTACTAATAAATTAATAATACCAAAAATAACTTGGATGTAAACAACACAATTCAGTTGTCAAGTAAATACAATTATTTGTTGGTCATGTGAATAAATACCGATGACCTGGTGAAGGTCGCGGGAAGCCGATGGATGCGGGCAGCGCAGGACCGGTCGTCGTGGAAATCCTTGGGGGAGGCCTTTGTCCAGCAGTGGACGATTTGTGGCTGATATGATGTGAATAAATAGCTTATAATATCGTAATACCACAATAGAAAAGATTGAGAAAAGAATATTTCTTCATTTAATCTCTTACGGATTTTCGGCACGTACAGTTACATCCGCTTTGTCAAGCTAGGTACGGTCACGGATGTTAATTGTTTAGCAGATTCACGAAACTTCAATTTTGCCGGGTTATAAGTACCTACATACATTTCAACGAATGACACGTCTAACTAATTTGACAACCCGGCAAAATTAAAGAGACTTGAATCTGCTAAATACGATATTGGTTGAATAGGCTATCCTATTTAGTTTAAACGTTTAATATAAATAAATATATTTTGCGACGCTATGATGAGTAGAAACTAAAAAAAAATGTTATTCATAATCTACTAAACTACTAAGGTGTTGTGATTTGATTCAGCTATTCTTTTACCAACCTACTTTAATTGAAAATAAAGCTTCAGTGACGACAAAAACAGAAAGCTACACTCTAAAATACTTACCTCATTACACTGTACACTCAAATCATGATAATACACGGGTCAATAACAGTAAAAACTTTGAGTATCACTTTGCCGAATATTAGGTGATTCAGCCGAATATTCGGCCGAATACGAATATTCGGTAAAGCTGCCGAATATGCCGAATACCGAATATAAAACGAATATTCGGCCCATCTCTACTAGACAGTTGAAATTTTCACAGAAGATGTATTTCTGTTGCCGCTATAACAACAAATACAAAAAAAAATGATAAAGTGAAAGTCTAGTGAAGAAACTAGCGCCATCTAGTATGATGGTACGGAACCCTACGATTGCGATTCTGACTCGCACTTGGCCGGTTTTTTAAAGTACCTGCTACGTACCTTATTGAATAATATAATTCTTATAAAGTGGTTTTTATTAAAAAATGTATGGAAATTAAATAGTACCTACTTAATATTTAAATTGGTTATAGAATATTGAGGGGCAAACTTGCAGATAAGTATTAAATATTTTATTAAATAGATTTCATATTCAGCAAAAACAAACTAAAAATATTTATTTTATGGCTGTACTGGCCAAAGTTGAATAAATCTGTCCCTGTTTTCGTAAATACTAATATTTAAAAAATATATCAATAAAATTATCTCAATAGAGCGGGCAGACGGGTCTATCATTTAATTTCAATAGATTTTCTACTTTTAGGAAAAACTAACTAAATGCACCCCTTAACAGACGATTTTCCCTTTTTTGGAAAATTTATAAAGATTTTTCGTATTAAGATTCTGAAAATCTATAGGTACTTTAATATTTTCTTGTACATTAAAACATACTAGAGGTAAATATTTACTTAAATATAAGGTACAATCTCATGGAAGAAAGACGCAGATTGGTTTTGCAGTCCTCTGAAGACGCTACTCAGTATCGGAAACTAAATAGGCAGATCTCTAAGTCTCTAACTCGCGATTTTCGCCAGTATAATACAAATTGTATTAAAGAGGCGATGAGAACAACAAAGGCTCAAAAGTGTTCGCGAGAGATCTGTCTGTTGGACAAAGCCAACTGACTAGGCTGAAGACTGAGGACGGCAGGACCATATCGTCTAAGACTGAGTTACTGGAAAAAGTTGAGAAGTTCTACGGACAATTGTACACGACCACACGTCTGCCTATCAGCGGTCTGGCTAAAGACCCAAGAGCTAGACTTACCCGACACTATACCGAAGATATCCCGGACGTCAGCCTGTGCGAGATTAGAATGGCTCTTAAACAGCTTAAAAACAACAAGGCACCGGGTGATGGAACTACGGCTGAACTTATAGTTACAAGAGCACAATCACACGCACCTGCAAGCGCCGGCAGCAAGGCCAGCAGGAGCAGCCGCCCGCCCCCGCTCCCGCTGACGCGCATGCCGCCGCTGCCGCGCCGCCCGTGCTTTGCGCTCCCACCGCCGCGCCGCCCGCCGCCAACTTGTGCCCCTCACAACCCTAAAATGCAATGCAACTATGTAAGTTTCCGAGAATCAAATGTTGCTCACTAAAAGTAATAAGAATTGCACACTTCAAAATCAGGCACCAAGCCGAGCAGAGAGGCGCGGCCGCACACCCTTTTCTCAAAGCAACTCAATAGTACGGAAAGTAGTGTCACCACAGATAAGAAAAAAATTGCCGCTCTGATAGATTGCGGATGGAGACGTGGCAAGCGCGTCAGCTTCTTGTACAACGAGACATGTTGCTGTCATTCGTAATTAATGATTGTACTGCGCAGAAATTGCACATCATGGCAGGCTGATATTTGCGTGTTTTGGTGACAAAATGCTGAGATGTGTAAGTGAAAAACAATATCAATAGTTATATAAAAATATGAATTTTTATTTTTGATTTATTGTTATTTAGTGTGTGGGTATTGTCGATATTTTTCAACGATATTTAATTTCAATTTTAAGGAGATATCCATTTAAAAAGTAACCGGCCCAGTAACCAAAAAAAAGTGTGTGTGTCAGCTCCGACGCACGACTGGAGTTTACGCCTTACTAACGACTATAAATATACTGGGGGATGACGGCCAATTTTTTTCAATTCTGACAACGGATTCGTGATTAAGGACCTCAGGGACCCTCAGATATCGACATTGGAAGCAATCGGTCCAGTAACTAAAAAGTTCAAAATGGCGGTCTCTTTTTTCAATTCTGACAACGGGTTCGTGATAAGTGATTTCAGTGACCCTCAGATATCGATTTTTAAAGCGTTCGGTCCAGTAAGTGAAAAGTTCAAAATGGCGGCCACTTTTTTAAATTCGGACGACGGATTCGTGATTAGGGACTTTAGGGACCCTCAGATATCTACTTTGAAAGCAATCGGTCCAGTAACTAAAAAGTTCAAAATAGCGGTCTCTTTTTTCAATTCTGACAACAGATTCGTGATTAGGGACCTCAGGGACCCTTCAGATATCGATTTTAGAAGCAATCGGTCCCAAAAATCAAAATGGCGGCCAATTTTTTTCAATTCTGATAACGGATTTGTTATAAGGGATGTCAGGGACCGACAGATATCGATTTTGGAAGCATTCCGTTCAGTAACTAAAAAGTTAATAAAAATGGCGGCCACTTTTTTCAATTCTGACAGGACAAATCTAACGACACCTCACAATCCAAAATCCATCAAGCCGTTTAGGCTACAGGACGTGCCAGAGAAATAAAAAAACATACATACACCCAAATAAGCGCACAAATTTAATAACTTTACTATACAACTACCGCATAACGCATAACGTCTGATTTTACTCCCCATACATTTTCATACCCCGTGCTTATGCTATATGAAAATCGATTCATAAGGAGTAAACTCCAAAAAGTCCCTCCAGCTAGAGGTAGAAGCGTCGCACCATAAATCTAAAATATGCGTGAATATTTGAACTTACAGTGATAGACTTACTGTCTAATCAAAAAAAAAATTGTTTATTTTGTAACGGTAGTTTGTACATGATATTTTGTGTTTGGACATCCTTTTAAGTAAAAAAAGATACTTGTGACAGGATAATGCCCAGTTCTTCCATACCACTGAGTACAAATAAACAAACAAACAGATCAAACAGAAGTAAATATAACATAACAAGGTTCATTGCTCTAATTAGTAAATCAAAAGTTTACATAAAAGAGAAAAGGGAGAAACGAAACAAATAATAAAAGATTGTCTGTCGATCTGTGTGTCTGTCCGCACCATCGTAGTTCCTAAACGAATGGACCGATTTTGATGGGTTTTTTTTTGTTTGGCAGCTCACGTGATCGAGGTGGTTCTTAGCTATAATTTCTAAAGATCTGTTCAGCCGTTTAAAAATCATCAGCTCTTTTCTGGGTGATGAAGCGATGTGGGCAACTGTTACTGTAATGATACCGCAATAACAGACAACCTTGACCTGATGCTGCAGCATCTCCTAGAACCTGCAGGATACTCAATTCCTCACTAAATTACAGCAGAGTATTGTGTTTGGGCTCATTGGAGTAGTCTCAATGAATAGGTGTTCGATATAACATGGTAACCTTGACCTGATGCTGCAGCATCTCCTGGAATCTGCAGGATACCCAACTCCTCACGAACTTAAAGCAGAAGTATCGTGTTTGGGCTCATTGGAATAGTCTCAATGAACAGGTGTTATATATAACTTATCTAGCTCATTATGGGAGCTTGGGATCATCAAACAAGGGAGGTGAGCAACTGTCACAGGTTTGTTCGATTCAGAATAGGCTAGATTTCGTGTCGTAAATACGGAATTCATCCCCGAAAGTATTTGTGTAAATGTGGGGATAGATAATCGATTGTAGCGTGTCTACAAGTAATACATAAAGTTTAAAAAGCATGAAATAAAATCTTAATTAAAAATACCCCTACAAAAACCCCTCAAAAGTAAAAAAATATATTATGTATTGGCCTTTTAAGTTAAATATAAGTAGTAATATTTTGATCGAATAGTCGTCGCGTAGAGGGATCGCTATAGCTATATTAGTGTAAGACAATCGATCTCCATCAAAATCTCAACTTCGCAATGACTTATATATTATTCAAATCTGTGCAACTTCGTTTTTTTTGCCATACTAATTACTACAACTATTTACTAATAATTTCACAACTTAGCGGTCCCCCTACGTGACGACTCTCGGATTAAAATATTACTATTACTACTTACATTAAACTTAAAGGGCCAATACGTTATTTTATTTTTTCACTTGTTAGAGTTTTTTATCCGGGTTTTTTATTTTTTTTATTTAATTTATATCGTACCTACATTTCACATTTATGTTTTGTTGGGATTACCTATACTAGTACTATTGCCTAATATGTGATTATACTGTAGAGGGGCTTCCGACTCCCACCTCTCCCTCCACCCTTGCGGAGCATCGGACAGTTACGATGATTAGGTATAAGTACTCGAAGATCGGACAGTTACTACAGACACAGATTACTAATTAGTTACTACAGACAGTAAATCAATTCGCTCGCTTAGCTCGCTCAACAATAGAGGAGTAATTTGGATAAACAAATATTGTCAATATATGTAAATTTTTCAGGAAGCAATAAAAACTGTTTACAGTTTATGATATCAATTTTTATGCAGTTTGTTTGTTATTTAATTGTAGATAATAATAATAATGTAATGGCTTTTGATAAAAACGGTGGGAAAGAAACACATTAGCTTGACAGTACGTAAAGAGTGTTGCCATAATTTTTTTGTTAAAAAAACGATGTCAACTGACTTGGGCAGATCTTTCAAAAACATGTGGTGACATTGGTTATTTTTGCCTATCTTACCATTGTTTTTATTTCCTTAAATATCTCTGGACATCTGTTGTTTTTCCAAAAACAGGATTATTGGTTTTGTAAGGAATATATCAAGCTGGCCATAGACATCAAAATCTCATTTTCAGTTTTTTTACTCTGGTTGTTTTTCCAAACATCACCTTACTGATTGATGCGTCGTTAAGACGGGTTCTCTCACAAGATGCAGATTCACACTCTCTCTCTCTTCTGCTTTGACAAGGCTTTGACTTCATGTCAAAGCAGACTTCATGTCAAAGCAGCCGTGTATAGGTAATCTGTGTGCTTTTGAATCGTTCATTCATTCGTTCGTGTGAAAATTGTGCACGCTCATTGTGCATTGTGAACGCTCGTGGCAGAACTTGCTTTATCCAGATAGATGTTATCGGGCCTGCGACAGACCTCTCCAGTCCATTGCCGATTCAGTCTACTTATTCTCTGAGCTATTTCCGTTATTTGCTTTTTAGTCAAATACTTAACTTTGTTTTAGATTCTATCTCGAAACCGCAGATATTTAAAGCATGTTTCCCAACGTCTTCAATTTATAACTAAAAAGCCTAAACAAAAATGAGTGAGTGTCAAAACGAGTTATTAAGAGCAAGCGGTAACCCAAAGAACCCATGAGACTATCGAAGAACATTCCACGAATGAAACACAAATACTCACACAATGCTATAAAATCTACGATGTAGTGAACCCTGTCCCCGAGCCCCGGGAGCGACGCCGGCGCCATGTGGCCGCCCGCGACGCTGCGCCCGTAACGATGACGATGACGCGGCGTCGCGTCGTCGATAAAACAGCGGACGATATAATCAAATTTAATTAGTGGAACATGTGACTGTGACTGCCGGCTGACGGTTGCGGCTAGCGTATATGACGTCACAGTCACCCCATCCTGTTCCTGGAATATCGAACCACTGTTTTGTAAATGGATGCTTCAACTTAACTATTGCACAGACTATTGCGTACATAAATCGGACGAGGAACCTAGAGATAGGTAAGAAATTGGCTGCACGTTGCACGAGCGCGACGCGCGCGCTACGGTCTATGACGTGACTCACTTACTGCGCGCGCCTGCGCTGCATTTATGTTCTACTAGCTGATTCCCGCGGCTTCACCCGCGTGGACCACATTTCTATGACTTTTCGAGGGTGCGCAGTGCGCGAGCCGCAAGCGGCTCGCGAGCGTGGTAAAAGGTAGCCTATGTCTTAACCCAGGTCCTAATCTGTCTACCTACCAAATTTCAGCCAAATCCGTTCAGTAGTTTTTGCGGGAAAGCGTAACAGACAGACAGAGTTACTTTCACATTTATAATATTAGTAGGGATAATAGTAGGGATTGGGAAAGCACTGCTAAGGGCGACCGCATCTCTCCAGCTAGATTTCGGTGTGTTATGTATGACACTTAAGATACAAATAAGAGTCTATACAGAGGCCTCGGGTTACGGCTAATTACTTAGGTACCAATGACTTATACTGGCGTATAAGGTAGGTACCTAATTCAATTGTGATTCAGGTAGGTAGGTAAAATAATTATCTGGGAATTTTTATTACGATTACTGAAAGGGTTCACGTAGTTTCCGACGCGGATGTTAGGTAGGTACCATCTGGCCTGTAGGCAGTCGGCTCGCCCAGTCAGCGCTACTCCGCCCAGCTCTAGAGTGTAATTTGTTCCATAATCATAGAATGATCATCATATCAGCCGAAGGAAGTCCACTGCTGGACATAGGCCTCCCCCAAGGATCTCCACGACGACCGGTTCTGCGCTGCCCGCATCCAGGGGCTTCCCGCGACCTTCACCAGGTCATCGGTCCACCGAGTGGGAGGCCTGCCTACACTACGCTTTCCGGTGCGTGGTCGCCACTCGAGAACTTTACTGCCCCAACGGCCATCTGTTCTACGAGCAATGTGCCCCGCCCACTGCCACTTAAGTTTAGCAATTCTGAGAGCTATGTCGGTTACTTTGGTTCTCTTACGGATCTCCTCGTTTCTGATTCGATCACGCAGAGAAACTCCGAGCATAGCACGCTCCATTGCCCTTTGGCGATCTGGCTAAAGACCCAAGAGCTAGACTTACCCGACACTATACCGAAGATATCCAAACAGCTTAAAAACAATAAGGCACCGGGTGATGATGGAATTACGGCTGAACTTCTGAAAGCAGGTGGAACACCGGTACTTAAAGCTCTTCAGAAATTATTTAATTCCGTTATACTTGAAGGACAAACGCCTAAGGCATGGCACAGAAGTGTGGTCGTGCTTTTCTTCAAAAAGGGCGACAATACCCTGCTGAAGAACTACAGACCCATCTCACTTCTGAACCATGTCTACAAACTGTTTTCGAGGGTCATTACGAATCGTCTCGCACGCAGGTTTGACGACTTCCAGCCTCCCGAACAAGCCGGTTTCCGAAAAGGATTTAGTACCATAGACCACATACATACGCTGCGGCAGATTATACAGAAGACCGAAGAGTACAATCAGCCACTATGCTTGGCGTTCGTGGACTATGAGAAAGCCTTCGATTCGGTCGAAACCTGGGCTGTGTTACAGTCTCTCCAGAGGTGCCAAATTGACTATCGATACATCGAAGTGCTGAAGTGTTTGTATGAAAACGCCACCATGTCGGTTCGCCTCCAGGATCAAAACTCGGAACCTATCCAGCTGCAGCGAGGGGTGAGACAGGGAGACGTTATATCTCCGAAACTGTTCACCGCCGCCCTGGAAGATGTTTTTAAGCTTTTGGACTGGGGTGGACTCGGCATCAATATCAACGGCGAGTACATCACCCACCTTCGATTCGCTGACGATATCGTGGTCATGGCTGAGACTATGGACGACTTAGGCACAATGCTCGATGGCCTCAGTAGAGCCTCTCAACAAGTGGGTCTTAGAATGAACATGGACAAGACGAAAATTATGTCAAACGTCCGTGTCATACCTACTCCTCTGAAGGTTGGAGTCTCTACACTCGAAGTTGTTACCGAATATGTATACCTGGGACAAACAGTCCAGTTAGGTAGGCCCAACTTCGAGAAAGAGATCAATCGTCGAATCCAACTCGGCTGGGCAGCGTTCGGGAAGCTTCGCAATATCTTTACGTCCCAGATACCGCAGTGTCTTAAGACCAAGGTCTTCGACCAATGTGTGTTGCCAGTGATGACGTACGGAACTGAGACATGGTCGCTTACTATGGGCCTCATAAGAAGGCTCAAGGTCACCCAAAGGGCAATAGAATGATAATCAGCATTTTTTTATTGATTACTAGCTGTCCTGACGAACTTCTTTCCACCTTACACTACACTACACTACCCTATACTACCATACACTACCCAACCCTACCCTACACTACCCTACACTACACAATTCTACCCTACCCTATACTACCCTACACTACCCTACCCTACACTACACTACCCTACCTTACCCTACACTACCCTACCCTACCCTATCCTATCCAACCATACACTACCCTACCCTATACTACCCTACCCTACCCTTCACTACCCTACACTTCACTCCCTACCCTACACTACACTACCCTACCCTACTCTATCCTAACTACACTACACCTACACTACATTACCCTACCCTACCCTAAAACCAATTATTTTTTGACTGATAATATATTTTTTTATTGATTATTATTTTATTGATATTACTTACCGGACGAAGACAAATGCAAAAACACAAAAATCATAAAAATTGGTCCAGCCGTTCTTGAGTTATAAATGGTGTAACTAACAAGATACTTACAGTGATTTTAAAAAAAATTGGGCCCAGCAGTTTTGGAGGAAAGGGGAAAATGATAAATTTTTGCATAATTTCTTAAATAAATCGAATTTTTTTATCTTAAAATTATTTTTTTAAAAATACTTGAGATTGTCACTACAAGCCCTTGCATTTGATATTTCATACAATATAGTTTGCAAATATTTTTTTACATTTACTCATTTACTCCTAAAGGTGGCCTGTATGTTTAAAATTAATTTATTTACGTTACATGTCCGTCTTTGGGTCACCGACTTACAATGTGTACCAAATTTTAACTCAATCGGCTTAGTAGTTTCTGTGAAAATCGGCTGTGACAGATGGACCGACCGACACACGGGTGATCCTTTAAGGGTTTCGATGTGTACCAAATTTTAACTCAATCGGTTTAGTAGTTTCTGTGAAAATCGGTTGTGACAGACGGACGGACAGACACACGGGTGATACTATAAGAGTTTCGTTTTTTTCTTTTTGAGGTACTGACCCCTAAAAATGAATAAATTTACATATTTACTAGCGCAGAAGTGAAAACCCACAACAAGAAAGATGCCCAACTGCAACGTTATAGAAAAGTATATTATATATTAGTACTAACGTAGTTATAGGGTGCGTGTGCGGCATAAAATGATCCCAAATCGGCCAAACATTACAATGCAACGGTATGTATTGATGTTCTATTAAAATGTGTCTTATTTACGTAAACTACGCTAAGTGTCGAAATTAGCGATATAACTGACTGAATTTAGCTTTTTTCTATGTTTTCATCAGTTTTATAAATTTAGACAGCAATTTCCGACTATCACGGTGATACTTGATAGTATATTGTTTTTCAGGCATTGTCAGATATCGATACTAGGATACTTTAAAAAAATGTATACGCTTCTAAAATAAAAAGAAAAAAAAGGGCTGGAAATGTGATTAGTTTAGTAAACTTCAATTTATTGACATCTGTTTGCTTCATTTTCATGAATCATGTTTCAACCGCACACTAAACAAAACAAGATTGTGTGATGCATGATGCTGTACCATCACGAATTCTTGTGGTAAGTTTTTATTACTTGATATGTATTATTATTACCTAGATGGTGCGTTGCCTGCGAGGTACAGGCAGGTGTTCAAGTCTCCAGATAGAAGGGCTCATTAGACCTTAATCCCAAATTCGTGCATGAACATTTCTCTGACCCCAGTGGCATATGACCACCTCCGTGGCGAGCTGGTTAAGTCCATCAGCTTCACATCAGGAGGTCGCGGGTTCTATTCCCGGCGGAGTCCAACTTTGTAAGACTCGGTTTGGTTGGTGGAAGGGCATTTTCTAAGCCCGCCTGGCTAGCTACCACCATCTTATCTAAGTATTGCCAAAGATAATTATAGTTCCTGTATTGCTGCCAAGCATATTCCGGTTTAAAGATACGATAGTCAGCTTCCCATTGCGTTAGGGAAACTTGGTAAGCCCGCTTCCATCTTCGGTATCATCGTCACTTTACATCAGGTGAGATGATGCCAAGGGCTTACCAATAGTGAATAAAAAAATGTCCCTGCAGTACTTCGCTATGTTTCTTTTCTTTAATTATATCGGTTTTAAAAATCTCCCAGTCGAGCCTGCTGTAGAATATGTTAGCAGGTTTCCAATTCTCCGCATACCTATCAGGCAGGAGGGGTTTGTTGTTTGTGTCGGTTGAGCCTACATACTCTTATAGAAGGTAGGTCCCTGAGAGTTTTTCAAACGGACATAGGTATATTAAATATTATGTAGTATGTAATGTAAGTTTATTACTGTTTTTCTGAATGTGTATTTGGGAGTAATCACTGGCAGTCAATTTGACCTATTATATCTACTTATAGCTAAGACTATACAATATATTTTTTTTATTTATTTTTTTATTCACAATTGGTAAACCCTTGACAACATCTCACCTGGTGGTAAGTGACGATGTTGCCGAAGATGGAAGCAAAAAAGACATCCGATGAAAATGATAGTCATTAATCATTATACATTTCGGTATATCTGAAAGCAATAATTTCTATTACTGAATTCCTACTTAACAAACTAAACAGCCCTGTTCGTTTTTTCTTCTCGACTCATTTCTGTAAATCACAAATGTTTACCTATTTTGTAGGATTCAGCTAATGGAATTGTAGGAATTTGTAGGAATTTAACTTAACATAAACCTGACTCACCTTAAAAAGCTTTATCTAAAGCTTTAGCTTTGCTCTTTGTCCAATCAGTCGATCACAACCCTGGCAATAGTCTCACTCATGATGACCACTAACCTAACTAATCACAAGTCACAACACACGCGATTGAATCACAGAGTGCGGCAGCGGCGCGTGAGGCCCGCGCGTGCATCTCGCGCGGTCCGTACGTGAACTGAACTCGCCGCCCGCCCCGCCCGGGCGCCCTCCGCGTGCGTACGCGCAGCGTGCGGGCCGGGTGGTTCGCGTGCCCGGCCCTTCAGCGACTCGGTCACAATCGCGATTTGCGACAACAATTAAGAGCAGGCTCCCAAAATAAGTGCATTTTTGCTAGAATATTTTGAGTCAGCCGCAAGCTTGCTAAACGTGAAAATAACACATCTCACTCTTTGAACCTTTTTCTTTGGTACGGCTAAAGCAAAAACACGATTTATTAATCTTCGCTTGGTACTTCTTATTTTGTAACACTTTGTATAGTTTTGAGAGATTATTAGATTTTTCTCCTACATTACATAAGTTAGGCACATAAAATAAATACCGACAGTAAGAGAATAAAGGTATTGATAAAAACGGCTAAGACGAAATCTTCCTAGAATGTTTACTAAGCTTGCAATAAACGAAAATGTGCATTCACGCCCGAAGTAAAGGACGTAGGTAAGTCGCGTTAAGACACTCACGCGAAATTCAACTGCTATGCTGATTCCATAAGGTTAAATATTAGGTTGTTCGCCAGTGCTCTTAACAAGCAAAACAAGGAAACAGTGACTGACTGGCTGATCTATCAAGACACAGCTCAAACCACTAAACGGATCAGGCTGAAATTTGGCATACAGATAGGAACCATGACGCAAGTATCTGCTTAGAAAGGATTCTGGGAAATTTCCACGGGAACGGCAAAAAACAGATCTGCGCGGGCAAAGCCGTGGGCAACAGCTAGTCTAAAACAAATTGAATTGATGATTTCGCAATGCCGTTTTACACGAATTTGTACCAGCCAATCATAACAATAAACATTTGTTAGTTGAGCTTCGCGAAGGCCATCGCACGGTTTAGATTAGTCGATAGGTACCTCATTCATAAAGTTAAGACCCACCCAGCCGTTGGCTGCTTCGCGGATATAAAGAATCCCGGATAAATAGACACGATTTTTTAAGGATTCCGTCCAGTAACTAAAAAGTTAAAAATGGCTGCCACTTTTTTCGATTCTGGCAACGGTTTCGTGATAACGTACCTCAAGGACCCTCAGATATCGATTTTGGAAGCAAGCGGTCCATTAACCAAAATGTTCAAAATGGCGACCACTTTTTTCAATTCTGATAAGACAAATCTAACGACACCTCACACACCAAAATCCATCAAGCCGTTTGTGCTACAGGTCGTGCCAAATAAATAAACATACTTACATACATATACACATACATAAATATACACATACATACACCCAAATAAGTTGCCCACAAAATTAATAACTATACTATACAATTAACGCATAACATCTAATTATACTCCCCATAAATTTATTATACCTCGGGCTTATATATAAAAATCGATTCTTAAGGAGTAAACTCCAAAAGAATTAAATTTGAAATAACTAAAAAACGGTTTACTTTTGGATAGCACATTATAGGACAAAATCGATTGCTTTTGACCTAATCTATCACCCCGGGAATACGTGACATTACAAATCACTCTTATTAGTGCTAATACTTACCGGTGAAGGACAACATCGTGAGGAAACCTGCACACGCCTGCGTGGAAACTCGCAGGTTGTGTGTGAAGTCGACCAACCCGCACTGGGCCCGCGTGGTTAATTCAGGGTAGGCTCGAGCCCCTCGGTGGGGACGTATATGAGCCGATATGAATGAATGAATGAAAGTCGCTTAACGGATCCGTTTTCAGAATTGAAAAAAGTGGCCGCCATTTTGATTTTTAGGGTTTCGTACCCAAAGAGTAAAAACGGGACCGTATTACTGAGACTTCGCTGTCCGTCTGCCTGTCTGACTGTCCGTCTGTCACCAGGCTGTATTTCATGAACCGTGATAGCTAGACAGTACAAATTTTCACAGATGATGTATTTCTGTTGCCACTATAACAACAAATACTAAAAAATCAGAGATATGCTATATATAAGGGGTCTCTGTAAAAAACAGAATAAATTAAATATTTAAGGGGGTGCCTTAAGAATCGATTTTCATACACAGAATGTCCCGCGATAAAGTGCAACCCCGAAAGAGGGTGAAACTAGATCAAAAATTATTGTCAAAAAAATAGTTTTTTTTTTATTATTATAAATTTTTTTATTGCAGATTTAAGATTTTTATTTTTACAAGGACTCTAATGTGCAATAATATCAATTTCTTCCAAAGCCATAGGTCGATTTCGTTGAAATAACAAAAAATATTACGACAAATACTTGTCAAACAGAATAAAGTAGGAAATAGCTTGCAAAAAGTAGCTATCATAAATTAAACTTGACTTTTTGTAATAAAAAAGCATTTTAATGATCTGTTTTTTTCTATGAAATCTTAATTTATCAAAATTTTGCCTTTATTACCAGAAAATTTTATGGCTTACTATAGTTATTCATCAAATTACTTTCATACAAAAAAAAATCTGCGCTTTAACTCGAAAAAACAAGCTAGCTAAGAACTTTTGAAGTGGACCACTGATTACGTCACCACTCAGGTAGAGACTCTTTTATTATTGTTGTATGTACCGGTTCAGTTGCCGGGCTTAATAAAAAAGTGCTTATCATGAAGACAGTCTCAATAATCATACACGGGAGAAGAGGGGTACAGGATTTCGTCAAAAAGTCACACCAGCAGGTAAACTTCCAAAAAACTGGCAACAATTTCTTCGTTCTTTACAGAACAAAGTTGAACTTTTCAACTTCCTGGCTGATGGACTCCAGCAGGTGCAACATGCGAAAAAGATTGTTGCAACCAAAGGGGAACAAGTTTTGTGTAACGATGCCGCCGTAGATACGTCCTCCCTTAAGTCAAAACAAGAAGAAGCTGATACCAGACTCTTCCTCCATGTTTCGCACGCCGTGCAGCATGGTCATACAGAAATATTAATTAGAACGGTTGATACAGATGTGGTTGTTGTAGCTATTTCCTTTTACAGCGGGCTTAGAAATGGGTTTGAAAAATGTTGAATATCATTGGAATAGGGAAAGCTTTACGCACTATTGCAATTCACCAACTTGTGAATAAACTCGGCCCAGAAAAATGCAGCGGCATGTTATTTTTTCACGCATTTACATGGTGCGATACTGTGTCAGGGTTTTGTGGAAAGGGAAAGAAGTTCTTTTGGAAAACGTGGAATTCATTCCCTGAAGTTACCAGAGTATTTGAAACCCTTGTCACAACCTCAAAATGAAATTAAAACCCATCAATTGGATGCTTTGGCAAGAAATGTCATCCTGTCTTACGACAAAACTAGTGACATAGAAGACATAAACCAAGCAAGAAAAGCATTATTTATCAAGGAACGGGCAATGGCTCGGCTGCCACCAACACTCGGTGCTCTTGAACAGCATACAAAACGAGCTTATTTGCAAGCAGGATTGATCTGGGGTCAGAGTCTGATACCAAACCCTGAATATCCGAACTTTGAGAACTGGGGATGGATGAAAAAATATGGTATTTGGATTCCACTTTAGAGTACGACCAAAGAAATGTCAGCATCCCTAAAGGAATTGACAAAGTGTTTATGTCGCAGCTGCATTAAAGGACGATGCCTTTGTAGGAAGTCAGGTCTTCCCTGTACTGGTATCTGTAAGTGTGGGGGAGATTCCTGTTATCTGCATTGAAATAAATATATATAATCTTCACTGGACTTTACTGTATTTTTAATAAATTTCTTGAAACCCTTACTTACACCAATAGAAGCCCTATCACATTATCAAAGCCTCTGGTTTAATGTATATTAAACCAGGTGCTTTACAGCTTTAATAATGTGATCGTTGTGACGTTAGGTGTACAGATAATCGGGAATCAGTTTGAAATTTTTGGTTTGTTTCTCAATCACTGAAAAATGGCTCTACGGATTTAAATTAAATTTTACATATGGATAGACTGGCCTGGGATTAACACATGAACTATTTTATTTCTAATTGGAAACTGAATCTACGCAAAACAAAGTTAACGGAAAGATGGTATTGTAAGAAAGTAAAAAAAACCCTGTGGCCACGTAGTCCGACTGCTTTGTCCGACTAGTCGGACCAAAGAGTACTTGAATCAGACGCAGTGAGCTGTAACTCTGGAAGTAATGCCTCTACGACTATGAAAAAAGTGTCATTTTGTAGCCAACTGTATAAGGTATTTAACTTCTATAGCCTATTTTATCCCCACTCTTTTCGTTTTCCTATAAATGAAGCAAGAAAGAAAAAAGTGTGCCTGTTTTTACAATTTCATAATACGTTGATGGCTGTTTATTAGAAGTATATTAATCTTACCACTATTAAATGTAGTATCGTTTTGTAGGCAATTTATCGACGATGATTTGGTCTCTGAGGAGTAATCTCCTCAGTCGTATCATTTTTGTAGAAAATTCAGAAAACCAGAATGAGGGAGATAAAATGGGGGGGAAAGGGAGGAATAAATAATTTCTCCACGTGCTTCCATATTGACATTGAAGCTTATGTATGACAGCAACATTCTTGCCAAGTTTCATGCTTTCTTCAGGATGGGACCGTATTTTAAGTTAAGGACTCGTACTAATAGAATCCTCCCAAAAATAAAACTAAATCCAACCTGGATTGAAAAAACACGTTCGCTTTTAAAATAGCTGTTTGCTCCATTGAACTACTACTTAAGGAACCGACGCCGAGAACCAGTATTTTGCGCCGTGTGTTGTTGACAATTGTCAACAACGCGTTTAGTCTCTCGCCTAACGCTCAAGCGATCGCCCGCGTGACGATACCTAAGTACAAACCAAAAATGCCGGCTTGCGTGTTAAAAAGTTGTAAAAATCTATCCAGTGCAAAGAAAAAGATAGTAGCGTGAGTGACTTATCATCGGTAAGTAAACACAATAATAACCTAAGTAGATTTTTTTTCTACATTATTTTCTACCACATGCCGACATTTTGTTTGAAAATCATAGATTATGAAAAGTGAACCATACAGATAGGACGCGTAGGTAAGGTACTAATGGTTGGTGAACTATATGACTGCTTTCGTGGCGCAGTCTAGCTGAGTCGCGTAACGAGGACGGTCATGGGTTCAATCCCCGGGTCGGACCAAAAAAGTGTAACTGGGTTTTTCTGCTAAGAAGTTTAGTGACAGTCCGCAGAAGAAGATGGCACAATCTTCAATCACAAGAATCCATACAGTTGTCCAACGCCCAATAATCGTGTCATCGCCGACATCACTAGTCACTGATCACAGTCACAACACTTGACAATAAAATGAAAGAAAACGCCATCACGTTGAAAAGTGACTTCAATAGTGTAAAATCGATATTTGAAGGTACTTTAGATCTCTGATCAAGAATCCATTGTCAGAATCACGAAATGGCGGCCATTTTGATTTCTAACTTACTGTACCGATTGCTTCCAAAATCGATATCTTAAGCCCTCTGAGGTCACTAATCACGAATCCGTTGTCAGAATTGAAAAAAGTGGCCGGCATTTTTACCGACTTCAAAAAGGAGGAGGTACTAAGTTCGACTGTATATTTTTTTTCTAATGTATGTTCACCGATTTCTCCGTCAATTGTGGACCGATTTTCAAAATTATTTTTTCATTCGAAAGAGTATATACTCCCGAGGGGGTCCCATTGTCACCAAGTCAGGATCTGATGATGGGATCCCAGGGAAATCGAGAGCAACCCTCAAATTACTCATTCGAAGGCACGTTATTACGTGATTCATATGTTTTCTAAAGCTATTAAAATACTTACGTCTGTTAGTCATCATCTTATGTTGATAAGCTGATGAAGGAAGGTACAACTCCTTAACGGTTAGGAGTTCAAGGAAAATTCTTTCAATACTATACATAGATATATACGTAGGTATGCATAAACCGATAGGTTGTATTCTTTCAGGTTATGCAGATGAGCTTATGATGGACGATTAACTCCATAACTTTCATGTCATCTGCGGAGATGATGATGGAAGCCACAGGACTTTGTATCTGTTAATGAAACACATGTATTATGATTTGATAATTCCTATTGGTGAGTAGGTGATTGGGTTTAACGTTGTTAGATAGATAGCATTATCACTAAAAATAAATAAAATAAAAATGAAAGTTTAAAAAACTAAAAACCGACTTCAAAATGAAATTCACTCAAAAGTTCCTAATAAAAAATTTAAAGCCCCTAATTTAATTCGTACCCACCTTTGATTTCGTTATTGTTGGTTAATGTTGTGTATTTAAGTATGATAATATTATTTTATACTTTTGAGTGAATTTCATTTTGAAGTCGGTTTTTAGTATTTTAAATTTTTATTTTTTGAACTTTTTTGTTACTGGAGTTGCTTCCAAAATTGATACCTGAGTTCCGTATACGAAACCGTTGTCAGAATTGAAAAAGTTGCCGCCATTTTGGAAATTTTTAGTTACTGGACAGATTGCTTCCAAAATCGATATCTGAAGGTCCCTAAAGTCCCTAATATCGAATCCGTTGTGAAAAGTGAAAAAAAAATGGCGCCATTTTGAACTTTTTAGTTACTAGACCAATTGCTTCCGAAATCAATATCTAGGGGCCCCTGAGGTCCCTTATCACAAATCCGTTGCCAAACTTTTTTTCAATTCTGACAACGGATTCGAGATTAGGGACTTCAGGTACTTTCAGATATCGATTTTGAAAAATAAAAGCTAAAATTAAATTAAAGCTTTTAAAAATAGTTAGTTTCAAATCATGAGTAAGAATACCCCTTACTTTAACAAATTAACAAAATACCTTAAACCTGACTGCATAAAATCACAACGCTCTTTTTTTTCTGTAGTCGGCAAAAAAAATCCTTGTTAATTTGTACAAATGATACCCGAAAAAGGTTTTGGTGTGCAGTCGGGTTGCTCAAATGTTAGTGCTAATTAGGCAGATAACTCCATTACAGTCAATTTCGCATTTATTTATTCTTCATAAACGTCAAGCGATAGTCCCACCCCCGCGCACTCCTCGCGACCCCCGAGCAGCGCAAGATATTTTTTTTGACTAGCTGTTCTAGTAATATTACGTAGTAGTAATTCAATGGTTTGCTCCTAATGCAGGCCATGCAAGTTACGGTCCACCGCACAGATTACCTGTGCAGGTTTGTCTGCACAGGTCAGGTAGCGTGTATGGAGACGTTCCGGTGTACCCTAGCGGTCTTCAGTTCTATTTCATTTCATTTGCGATGGCATCGAGTGAGGACGAGGACGCACTAGCATTGCTAGGTCTTGCGTTAATTTTGAGGAAAACTTTAATTTTCTTCTCTTTATTTTGATATAAGCAATTTGTAAGCTGCTTCTTTCCTGTCTCGGTCATGATTACGCCAGTAATATAGAAGTCATTGGTCATGATAGTCTTTGTTTTTTTACTTTCCAAAGACATGGATGAGTTCTATACATTTCGATGAATTCTTCAAGCACTCTTTTATTTGTAGTTGACTCTGATGTCGCCATTTTGGCGTGTTAAACACTTAGTAATACAATGGGAGCGACGACAATGACCATCTCAGACACGAGACAGAAAAAAAAACTGACGGACGACCTGCGCAGGTACGCACACACGAACAGGTTCACCGTACGCGCGACCGAAGCAAAATAGATTTTCGAATTTGCTCCGGTCGCCTGCGCAGGTCAAAAAAACTGCACAGGTCGGTCGGCATACACGCTCCGGTACACCTGCACAGGTAGACCTCTACGGTAAACCGTAACGTGTATGGCCTACACAAGGTAAACAATCTACTATTTAGCAGATATTTGTTGCTAATAGAATATTTTTTAAACACAATTTTATTACTTGTCCTCATCATAAATTGTGGATAAAAAACTCAACTTGAATTAATTTTTAAAAGTTCTTTGCAAGGAAATTAAATAATAAAAAGAAAAAAATTGCTAGCATTTCATTCATCGTGTATTTCATTTGTACAGTAACTTAACCTTGCGCAAACGTTACATAAACAGGCCTGAGACCGCGCAGAACGAACACCTCGAGTGCGGTCACCTGCAAGATAACGATGATCTTTTAACCACACAATTTCTGACATTGGTTGTGACTCTAAAGGTGTTCATTCTACACAGATACGGTCACTTACAGTAATAGTATCACTATCTTAAAAACTACAAGTAACAGTATAAATACCATACAAACTACAGCCGCGGCAGACCTCTTGCAGACTTACTTTCAGTTATTGCTCGTTTTATCCTTAAAGACTTAGTTCGATCGATTCTTAAAATACTGATTGATTTAGTGTTCAATTATACATAACTTGTAGGTATGTATGTACATAGAATACGCGCAACATGTGTAATCACTACTATACTCGTGACTCGGCAGGTGGACCGGCTGTTCAATGGTATTGTTCGTTCTATACAACGTGTAACAAAATCGATAAAGAACCTGTTAGCTAGGGTTTCTACTCATTATAATAAGAAGAGTGTGTGGTTTTATGAAACCACGGTAAAAGTTAAACTTTTTTCACATTATAGATATTTACAGAGCACGAAACGATCATGGCTACGGTACAGAGGACGAAACGATCATGTAATAAAAGTTTCACTCCTCTTGGAGCTACGGTACAGAGAACGAAACGATCATGGCTGCTCTTGTCTTGGAGCTACGGTACAGAGGACGAAACGATCATGGCTGCTCTGACGAAAAAGTTTGAGACGATGTTATAATCTCTTTGCCGTCACGCAACACACAGACGAAAAAGCTTGAGACGATGTAATAAAAGTTTCACTTTAAAAACTCTCCGAGACCCCCATTCGCATGAATATCAGATGCTTCATACAAATCTACAGGTACCAGCTGATTGACCAACGTGGCTCCGGTCAGACACCAATTTTGATACACCTGTATATTTAATTATCAAGAGCTGAAAGCTTATCAGTTTGAAGGTACCAATCGCACAATTATATTTTTACGGTTTTCTAAGCATCAAATTAGCATATTATAATGTAAACTCTATAAAGCGACACTCAAGGGACCGGGCATTTTATTACGTTAATGAGACTTTTCGTTATACAGAGAGAAATTAGCGTTAAAGTAAACCAACTGGAACCAGAAAATGTTGACGTTTTAAAGAGTGAATCGTTATATCGAGTGACGTTTTACAGAGTTTACACTGTATTTTACAGTTTATCAAAAAAGTTTGATCTAAATATAAAAATTTACATATTCACAATAATATATTCACGGTTCCTGACGATAGAAACAGACGTACCAACAACAAGTGCGGCCTTTACATAAAGCCTCCTTAGAATCTCATCTGCGACGTCCTAGCGGGGGAGTTCACTGCTCGGGCGCCATTGCTTTCCATCAGAGAACGTATCCGCAGAGTCCGAATTGGACGAAGCTCTGATATCGATATCGAGGCAAGTCAATTTTTTTTTATTTTTTTATTTACAATTGGTAAACCCTTGACAACATCTCACCTGGTGGTAAGTGACGATGTTGCCGAAGATGGAAGCGGGCTTACCAAGATTCTCCAACGCAATGGGGAACTGGCTATCTTATCTTCGTGCCGGAACACACCAATGATATCAACATTGATATTTGGCGGCAAGACTTAGATAAGATGGTGGTAGCTAGCCAGGCGGGCTTAGAAAATGCTCTACCACCAACCAAACCGAGTCTTACAATTGACCCCGCCGGGAATCGAACCCGCGACCTCCTGTGTAAAGCCAGTGAACTTTTCCTCTGAGCTACGGAGGCGGTTAAATATATGAAACGTGTAACATTGACCGGTTTTCACACTGTTCGGTCCGATATCTTGTTTGTACATGTGCTCGATATTCGATGTAGGTATTTAAAAGGAGAAACCACATTTCCGTGTTGGGTTTCGGTGTCCGATACCGATAACGGATCGGACCACGTGGATACACTTATTTTGACCACGCTCACGAACCGGGCGTGTTTGGGGTGGGGGAGGTGGCGGTGGGCGCCCTAGCCGGAGAGGTCGCCGTGGTCGAACAGGTCTTGGTCGTAGAGGGTGGCCTGCACGGTGCGTCCGCCGAAGTAGCGCCCGTGCAGCGCGCCCGCCGCCGCGCTCGCCTCTGTAACACAACACGAGGAGCGCGTCAGTGCGTCAGTGCCTACTGTCCTAAAGGTTGACGCTCTCGTATCACTAACGAGCGTTGAGCATATCCCGAGTGGCAGACAGTTTGTATTAGGTAGCAAACTAACAATTATAAAAACCCTCGTTTTTTTATCCACATTAATAAGCCCTTGGCATCTGATGGTAAGTGACGATGATGCCGAAAATGGAAGCGAGCTTACCAAGATTCCCCAACGCAATGGGGATCTGGCTATCTTATCTTCAAGCCGGAACACAACAATGCTGTTAACACTGATGTTTGACGGCAAGACTTATAGCTACCCAGGCGGGCTATGAAAATGCCCTACCACCAACCAAACCGAGTCTGACAAAGTTGACCTCGCAGGGAATCGAACCCGCAACGAATGGACTAACCATTACGCAACGGAGGCTAATAATTTCACAACTTAGCGGTCCCCTGACGACGCGACAACATTTGGATCAAGATATTACTACTTATATTAAACTTAAAGGGCCAATACATATTCTTATTTTTTTTAAAAAAAATTATTTTTAAGCTATTGCATAGCTTTTATCGCGTGCTTTGAGCGCGGCGACCGAATCAAGAAATTCCGTAACGAAAATAAAACCTAACACCCCACGCTCGGCCGAGTTCTAAAAACTTACAGTGCCATCTATTAGCGATTTGCGGTACTAAAAGGACTTAGTCAATTTTACTGGTGTAACTTTCTTAGTGTTAATTTATTACATAAACATCCCGCGCCCCAAGGACTATAATATAGTACTGGTAAATACTGCATAAATAAATAATAAATAAATAATTATAATTGCATAAGTTGATAAAAAATGCTTATGCAATAGCTTTACCGCGGCAGTCCCCGAGTGCCACACGTTTTTTTTTTACTCCTGTCAATCAACTGTCCGGTATTTTTTGAAGTTCATTTTTATGAAACCGGGGATATAGTTCTTTAATGTTTGACCTAAGATAAAAACTTATTTACACTCCTGACTTTGCCCTCGTTTTGGCGCTCGTTGTAGATGACGAGCCGCTCCAGGCGCCCCCACTAGCTGCACTCCTCCTAGATATAATGTTTAAGTGGCTTACCGGCGGGATCACTGAACTGCACAAAGATCTTGATCTGCGCGCTATGCGGGTCATCGTCCTCGCTTTGCCGCCCGTTGTAGATGACAAGCCGCCCCAGGCGCCCCTACTAGCTGCACTCCTCGTGGATATAGTGTTTAAGTGGCTTACCGGCGGGATCACTGAACTGCACAAAGATCTTGAACTGCGCGCTATGTGGGTCATTGTCCTCGCTTTGCCGCTCTTGTAGATGACGAGCCGCTCCAGGCGTCCTCACTAGCTCCACTCCTCGTGGATATAGTGTTTAAGTGGCTTACCGGCGGGATCGCTGAACTGCACAAAGATCTTGACCTGCGCGCTATGCGGGTCATTTTCCTCTCTTTGCCGCCCGTTGTAGATGACGAGCCGCTCTAGGCGCCCCCTCTAGCTGCACTCCTCGTATGTGGCTTACCGGCGGGATCGCTGAACTGCACAAAGGTCTGGACCTGAGCGCTATGCGGGTCATTGTCCTTGCTTTGCCGCCCGTTGTAGATGACGTGCCGCTCTAGGCGCCCCCGCTAACTGCACTCCTCGTGGATATAGTGTTTAAGTGGCTTACCGGCGGGATCGCTGAACTGCACAAAGATCTTGACCTGCGCGCTATGCGGGTCATCGTCCTCGCTTTGCCGCTCGTTGTAGATGACGAGCCGCTCAACGCGCCCCCACTTGCCGCACTCCTCCTGGATCTCGCCGTGCAGCGCCTCGTCCACCTCGCACGCCGACACCATGTTGCGAAGCAGCAACACCCGTGACGCGCGCCGCCGCATCAGCCGCTGTAGGACACACGCCGCCGATTAAAATGCAGTTATTTTTAAGGAGAACTTCTTCATCACCATTATCATGTCAACCGAAAGACGTCTACTACTGGACAAAGGCCTCCCCAAAGGATTTCCACAACGAACATTCTTGCACTGCCCGCATCCAGCGAATTCCGCGATTCTCACCAGATCATCGGTCAACCGAGTGGGAGGCCTTCATCCGCTACATCTTCCGGCGCGTGGTCGCCAATCGAGAACTTTACTACCCCAACGGTCATCTGTTCTACGAGCTACGAGTATATGCCCCGTTCACTGTCACTTAACTTTAACAATTCTGAGAGCTATGTGGGTTACCTTGGTTCTCTTGCGGATCTCCTCATTCGTGATTCGATCACGCAAAGAAATCCGAGCATAGCACGCTCCTTCGCCCTTTCGGTAACCTTTTTATGAGACCCATAGTAAACGACAATGTCTCAGTACCGGATGGAATCACTGGCAACACACACTGGTCAAAGATCTAAGTCTTGAGACACTGCTGCATTTGGGACGTGAAGATATTGCGAAGCTTCCTATTGGGGAACTCCTTCATACTTAAAAGTAGTGTGCATATTCAGCGTGTGTACGGCAGCCAAAAGTGTTAATCCATACTCAACACCGATAAAGAAAGTTACTAAGTAGGTATGCGTCCCATGAATCGTGGACATCGTCCTAGTACTTCTAACCTTCCTCTAATCGGGAACAAATTAAATTATCATTGAGCTGGTTTTGGTGGAGCTGGCACGCGTACATACACCGTCACACAGATGCACGCAGAACTTTATATAGTGTGATGGATGATCCTGGCACAGACCTAGGTGTTATTGAAGCACAACCTGGTAATGCCGTTTTGACTATAGGTATTATCTAGCAAATATTTTTCTCTGCTTGGTTCGTTTACTTAGCCCGAGTAGGATTGTTGAAATACTCGTACACGCGTCAGGGACTGGTTTTCGAAAACGGATAGGTTTGAATCAGCTCATTTTTTTTTATTTATTTGAGTGCGTTTGACTATATCTCACCTGATGGTAAGTGACGATGTAGTCGAGAATGGTACACGCAGACTCAAATAATGCGTATTCACTCTCGCCTTGAAGATCCCCAAATTATAGGAGTCGGGAAACACAGACGCAGGCAAGGAGTTCCACTCCATCGCTGACCGCATAATAAATGAGGAAGCGTAACGCTCCGTAAGTCATATTTCACTGGAATTTCTTTCATGAAGTTTTCGTTATTTTATCCTTTTAAAAAAAACAGCAATGGATGTAAAACTCGGCCGGCCAGCGATCACTAACTCACTGTGCGTGTGCGTCGCATTGGTGCTACTTCGTTTTACATTACATTCCTAAACTTTTTTTTATGTCAATTATCTTAGTATGATAAACTGAATGCACCATCAGTTTTCGGAAACGTGTCCCTTACACCCGGTATGATTACGAGTAGTATCAAAGCACAGCAGTCAGCTATAGTTGAATCTAGTCGGCGTACAACTAAAAACCACCATGAGTGACCACATCGTACATGTAGCTAACCAACAAAGAAAATAATAAAATAAATAAAAAAAACGTGTGGCATTCGGGGGCTGCCGCGGTAAAGCTATTGCATAGCATTTTTTATCAACTTATGCAATTATATTTATTTATTTATTTTTTATTTATGCAGTATATTTATTCACAATTTTTTGATGTTTTACTGTTTTCGTGTGCTCCTTTTGATTACAGGACCATATAGTCCTTGGGGCGCGGAATGTTTATGTAATAAGTTAACACTAAGAAAGTTACACCAGTAAAATTGACTAAGTCCTTAAAATCGCTAACAGATGGCACTGTAAGTTTTTAGAACGCGGTAACATTACGTTACGCTCGGCAAAGCTACATGGTAGGCGGAGTGCGGGGTGTTAGGTTTTATTTTCGTTACGGAATTTCTTTATTCGGTCGCCGCGCTCAAAGCCCGCGATAAAAACTATGCAATAGCATAGTAAATAAATAATAATTTATTCCATTTCAAAAATGTTACAGTATATGGTAAGCGCAACAGATACATGATTGTAATTTGCAATAATGAAGAATAATTTGAAGTCTTACAGATAACATCTCCTATACCTATACTAAGCATTTGAAAAACTTGTGTTATAGATATAGAATACACTTCCCACAGTGCGCAGTAAATTAATAGTTTTCAAAAATTTCAATTTTCGTACTTGTTAGTTTTCGATTCATAAGTATGATGATAAATTACTAAAGATTGAGAGTGTAAGAATATAAATATTAAAAAAAAATCCGTTTAAAATCATTAGTATTATTATTAAATTATTTCATAAATTATTCATATTATAACATCATATTTTAACAACATGCCTACTAAGTAATAAGTACAGAAAAAGCAACAACAACTGATAAAATGCAGAAGATTATGCACGTGTGTGTGTGTGTGTTATTGTGCTCTATGGGTGTGTGTTTTGTATGTGTTGGTTATAAAAAAATTGCAACAACTTTTCGGTTTCCTCATAAGATAAGGTTACTAGAAAGTTTGTAAAAGTTCTCTTTCATTCATATTTAGAACTTGAAAATATATCTAAACGTTTGTTTAGTTCATTGTAAATTCTTGGTTTTTCATTTTTTTTTATTCATAATTGGTAAGCTCTTGGCATCATCTCACCTGATGGTAAGTGACGGTGATGCCGTAGATGGAAGCGGGCTTACCAAGATTCTCCAACGCAATGGAGAACTGGCTATCTTATCTTCAAGCCGGAACACATCAATGTTGATAACACTGATGTTTGGCGGCAAGACATAGATAAGATGGTGGTAGCTAGCCAGGCGGGCTTAGAAAATGCCCTACCACTAACCAAACCGAGTCTTACAAGTTGACCCCACCGGGAATCGAACCCGCGACCTCTTGGTGTGAAGCGAATGGACTAACCATTACGCCACAGAGGCGATTAAAGGCGGTTAGTCCTCGAAGCAGAAAAAACCATTTATAAAGCTAGTCCTGAATAACTCCAACTTGCAGACCCAGAAATTTTGTCTTGTAGTTAGTTGATTACTGCTAGTGTAGTCGGTAAGTGAATGTTGTTTTAACGCTATGTGGAGAATTTATAACTGCCTTAAAGTAAGAACTCCTGTTAGATTATATAAATCTTTCGTAGGGAATAATAAAGATTTAAATGTAGAGGCCTTAAGTAGTAGCCGTTGTGAGCGTTCTACACGGATCGTGTGTGTTTTAGCTGCCCCACCCCAAGCTTTTAAACAATATGTGATTACAGATTGACATAGAGCCAGATATACTTGCTTCATAGTATGCCGATCTGCCACGTGTCTTAGCTTTTTGAATAAGTATACCATTTCCTTACTCTCGATGCTACACCTTTAATGTGTTCACGATATGAAAGATTATTATTGTCAATGAAACACCTAAATATTTAAATTAGTTTTTGCCGTTTCCCTGCTTTTTTTGTAAGTTAGCAGCCGTTAAGATTTTTTCCTTCTGCATAGCAGAGTTTAGTTCTGCGATAATGGGTCTGTTTTCGGAACTTTTAGCCGGAATCCTAAATACATTTTTATGTCTGATTTCGTAACTCTACTTTATCTTTATTCTACTTTTACATTGTGACTAATGTTTACGATGTGATTAGACAGATCATCGACGGTTTCGGACTTTTTTGAGGGGGGGATTTCTTATTTCTAAACTGGCAGCCCCGGAATTCCTTTCCAAGGTTTCTATTTTCTCCTCTAGGGCTTTGATGTAAGTCTGGTTCAATTTCCTTTCTTTTTCGTAACTTTCCATCTTTTTAAACATTTCGTCGTATTGATTAGAAACATATCGGAATAGGCCGGTGATGTGTTCATTTTGAACCTTTATTTCATGGATAGATTCCATCAAGTCGGACACTTTTTTATCTTGCAACTGTTGCCAGGTTGCAAACATGTCTTCCACTCTTGTCGTGAAACCATCAAAGTCATCTCCTTGGTTCCTCTTTGGGGCCCTAGGTTGATGTGTGAATTCTTCATTTGGTTTACCGAGAGTATTGGATAGGATTACCATCTGCTGAGTTTAATTTGTCGTTTCCAGAGTTTGAGGGCGTCGGCGTGTGTAGCGTAGGCCTATTAAGTTGTAAAAAATCAGCCGCCGTTGACAACTGGGATGGAAAATACCAGAGAGCGGGATAGAGACAGCAGTTTGTCACGCCCGCCCAAAAATTGCTCTTACGCAGGTAGGTGGTGGGGCTCACATCTAGTGTGTTGATTTTTTGTTAGAAATAACATGAAGAAACTGTAGAGCTATATATGTCTCACTCACCCCTGTTTCTCTCTTTCCACTGGAACTATTCGACCTCTTCGAAACTTCTTTCAATTCGATTTAATTTTGTAAAAGTAGTACGGATTATCAAGCACACGTCCGCACTGCGCGGTATCCGGGGGAGAATTTCTTGCACTTCAGCTATTCCTTTTTCCATAGCAAACTCTCGACCATTTCTTTTTTTCTTTGTTGGTAAGCTACATGTAACAAGCGATAAATAAGGGTGGTACTTAGTTTTTAGCCGACTGTGTTTATTTAAAGCTGACTGTTGTGCTTTGATTTTACTAAAATCAATGTTTATAAGATGAACCCCTTTCAAACTAGTCACCCTTGAAAGTGCTACATAACCCTTTACGAAATCGACGTATTTCAGATGTAAATAAAAATGAAACCATAAAAGCTAGATAATAGTTACTTGATATATTTGATAAGCCTACCGAGGACACCTTATCCTGAAAAATTTCAAGTTTCTAGCATCATCCGGACCAAAGCTATGAATGCTCGAAAATACGTTTTTTTATGTACAGCAACTTGAAATAGAGTTTAGATATAAATTATACATCTTTTTAAAGAGCTTATTCTATTCTTTACTTTAGTTGCACATATCTTGATGGTAAAGTGTGTAATTTTAGGCAAAAACATCCATAATATTGATGTTTCGTGGCAGATTGCGTGGAAACTATAAGTGATATCGCTTTTGAATGTATGTGTTCGAAACCAACGTTTATTTCCGCGAATCACCCTTAGCCGCATCGGTCCGGTTGACAACGGCGATTGATCTGGCTTGCGTCTGAGTGCGGGAATGCGGAGGCGGCGGCTCGCGGGCCCGACGCCCCAGCAGTCACGTACACATCGTTTGCCACGACACGCTTCTTGCCGATAGTGAACTCGTTATCAATGATAATTTTTTTTCTACACACTTTTCATGTGTCGTGTACGGTTTTCTTTTAAACTGAAAAAAACCGCGCTCCGTGACAATTTTGGGGGGCGCGGGGGGAGACGCTCACCCTGGAGGGTGGGACTGGGTAAAATTTTACTTCGCTCTATAATGTATACATCCCGATAGATAAAATTACTAAATATATAAATAAATAAATAAAAATAAATAAAATTACTATACTAATTTTGCCGTTTTTAGCTATTAAAATGATCAAACTACATCTTAGCCTGAAATTTCAGCTTTCTAGTATCATCCGGACAGAAGCTATGAAGGTTCGAAAATACGCTTCCAGAAAAGAAAGGTAGTGCTCGGTGTTCTTTGGTTCGTCTTGGCGGGGTCATTACCGTACTCCCAGATAGTGCCCTTTTTCTTTTGGCTCGTGTTAGTAGGGTAATTATGTAGGTATTCATTAATAAACAACCTACACATACCTGCATGACGAGGTGCCGCGCAGACTGTCCAGAGATGGACAGCGACTCCTGCTGCTGCAGCGTATCGGGCGACGAGTCCAGTAGCTTGCGCTGCAATGCCGCCTGCGCGCCCGCCTCACTGGCCGCTGCACTAGCCGCCGCACTGGCCGCCGCGCTAGCTGCCGCACTAGCTGCCGCACTAGCCGCGCCCGCCGCTGTAGGCACGGCGCCGCCTGCGCCCGCCATGTTCATGCCCATGCTCATGGCCAGTCCAACGCTCGTGGGGTTAATCTGAAACACACGGACCAACGATAAAATAAACCACAGAGTAAAAAAATAAACAGTGACCCAACGTTTTTGAAGTTTGCGTCAAAGTCAGCATCACTAGTCACTGGTCAGATCGCCTAGGGCTGTTACAATACCTGATGATCACATTAACAATATCGGTTTTCTCGCATCGCTCATTGGGACAATGACATCCGTTATCAAATCTCAGAAGGCGGAGATGCACTTTTTAACATATCACTATGGTTTTTACACTCAGTTCTGCCAAAACTTCGCGTAATAACAATATAATAGCGGTTCATGCAGTAAGTACCTGAGTTTAATGCTGATACAGATAAATTAGAGTTTAGTTTTTTTCTTAACTGCACGAACGGCAACATAAGTGATAAATAAACTAGTACCGCTAAATGTTAACTCTCATTTAATATATTTTTTACTATGGTGGCAACCCTAACAAAAATCAAAATAGGGAAATTTAAAAAAACTGCTGAAGATAAAAAACAATAATGCCCTAACCCAAATTTTACTAGAGCAACGGACGGAAGCACACACCCATCCACATTCACACACACATACACACAAACACACACACTTTTTTTGTTTGTTTTAAGACTATTTGTGTAAAACAATCGATCTCCATCAATTATTATTATCTTTATTTGTCAGACAACATGGTCCATTTTTGTTAAAATGTCAACTTCGATTTTTTTTGCCATCACAATACCTTCTTCACTCCTCCATCGCTCGCTAACTAATAATTCTCGCTAAAAATAAGTAAATGTGTGGTCGGTACCTGGTGCGGCGGCAGCGGCGGGCGCGGCTGCACCACGGCCGGCGGCGGGATCACCACGCCCGGCGGCGGCAGCGTTACCGGCAGCGCCCCCGGCAGGACACCCGCCAGGGTCGCCGGCAACGTCCCAGGCAGCGGCGCCACGACGCCCGGCAGCCCCGCCGGTAGTGCAGGCGCCAGCGTGACAGGCAGGCTGGCGGGCAGCACGGACGGCAGCGCGGCAGGCAGGGCGGTAGGCAGCGCCGCGGCGAGCGTGGGCAGTGCGGCGGCAGGCGGCACGCCAAGCGCATTCAGCTTGGTGAGCCCTAGCGTCACCGCGTTGTGCGCCACTGCGTCCATCGCCTGCGGACACCCACGCACAAAGAAAATTTAAATCTCCGTTCTATATAACACGTTAATTGGTGAAACAGAAGATGCTTAATAAAGATATTTGCGTACCTTAATTGATCATTGTTAACATTCATTGATATTATTTTTGTCTAAATTTAGAGAACAATTTCTCTAAATTTAAACAAATATAATATCCAAAATTTTCTCAACATAATTATTTAATTAAATCGTCCAGGCAAAAAAAAAACTGTAAACTCAATGTATTCGAAAAAAACTAGGACGACTTAAAATGAGGAACTGAACACGTAAGAAAGGTTTTTAAAAAAATGCCTTTTTGAACGCGCGTCACGTAAAAACTACAGATTTATAGTGACAGCTTAGGAATAACATAAATATATGAAACAAATCAGTTATCAAAACAAACAAGTTATTCAGGTATATGCACCAACCGCGCAACACTCCGACGACGAAGTGGAGATCCTATATAAGGATATCTCTAGAGCTTTACATAATAGCTCCCGGACCCAGTACACCATTGTTATGGAGGACTTTAATGCGAAACTGGGCAAACGAAGTGATGGTGAGCTGAGAGTGGGGCAATTTGGATGTGGAGAGAGAAATGCACGTGGCCAGCTGCTGGCTGACTTTATGGAGAGGGAGCGCCTCTTTATGATGAACTCCTTCTTCAAAAAGCCTAAACAGCGAAAGTGGAAATGGTTGCATCCTAATGGCGTAACGAAGAACGAGATTGACTTCATCTTGTCGACGATAGGGCAAATATTCAATGATGTATATGTGATCAACTCAGTAAAAACAGGAAGCGATCACCGAATGGTAAGAGGCACGCTCCGACCAGCGCCCATCCAGCTCCAAAACCCCGAGACCTTTCAGCTCGAGTTGCACAATCGCTTCGAATGCCTAGGAGACTGCGACAATGTGGACGATTATAATGAAAGGTTCGTGGAAATTGTCCAAACGGTCGGGTCTAAGATTTTTAAAACTCGCTGTCAAACAGACCCAAAAAAATCTCGGACTTCACCAGCAACTCATGGAAGAAAGACGCAGATTGGTTTTGCAGTCCTCTGAAGACGCTACTCAGTATCGGCACGTAAACAAGCAGATCTGTAAGTCTCTAATTCGCGATCTGCGCCAGTATAATACAAACTGTATTAAAAAGACGATTGAGAACAACAAAGGCTCAAAAGTGGTCGCGAGAGATCTGTCTGTTGGACAGAGCCAACTGACCAAGCTGAAGACTGAGGATGGCAGGATCATATCGTCTAAGACTGAGTTGCTGGAAGAAGTCGAGAAGTTCTACGGACAATTGTACACAACCACAAGTTTGTCTGTCAGCGATGTTGCTAAAGACCCAAGAGCTAGAGTTACCCAACACTATACCGAAGATATCCCGGACGTCTGTCAGCCTGTACGAGATTAGAATGGCTCTTAAACAGCTTAAAAACAATAAGGCACCGGGTCATTATGGAATTACATCTGAACTTCTGAAACTAGGTGGAACACCGGTACTTAAAGCTCTTCAGAAATTATTTTATTCCGTTCTACTTGAGAGACGCCTGAGGCATGGCACAGAAGTGTGGTCGTGCTTTTCTTCAAAAACGGCGGACAATACCCTGCTGAAGAAATACAGACCCATCTCACTTCTGAGCCATGTCTACTGTTTTTGATCGTCTTGCACGCAGGTTTGACGTCTTGCAGCCTCCCGAACAAGCCGGTTTCCGAAAAGGATTTAGTACCATAGACCACATACATACGCTGCGGCAGATTATAAAGAAGACCTTTATTATACACTATGCTTGGCGTTCATGGACTATGAGAAAGCCTTCGATTCGGTCGAAACTTGGGCTGTGTTACAGTCTCCCCAGCGGTGCCTAATTGACTCGATATATCGAGGTACTGAAGTGTTTGTATGAAAACGCCACAATGTCGGTTCGCCTTCAGGATCAAAACTCGGGACCTATCCGGCTGCAGCGAGGGCTGAGACAGGGAGACAAAACTGATCACCGCCGCCCTGGAAGATGTTTTTAAGCTTTTGGACTGGGTGGAGTCGGCATCAATATCAACGGCGAGTACATCACCCACCTTCGATCCGCTGACGATATCGTGGTCATGGCTGAGGCTATGGACGACTTAGGCACAATGCTCGATGGCCTCAGTAGAGTTAATCAACAAGTGGGTCTTAGAATGAACATGGACAAGACGAAAATTATGTCAAACGTCCATGTCATACCTACTCCTCTGAAGGTTGGAGGCTCTACACTCGAAGTTGTTACGCAATGTCTTAAGACCAAGCTCTTCGACCAGTGTGAGTTGCCAGTGAAGACATACGGAATAGAGACATGGTTGCTTACTATGGACCTCATAAGAAGGCCCAAGGTCACCCAAAGGGCAATGGAGCGTGCTATGCTCGGAGTTTCTTTGCGTAATCGAATCAAAAACGAGGAGATCCGTAGGAGAACCAAAGTAACCGACATAGCACTCAGAATTGCTAAACTTAAGTGGCAGTAGATGGCCGTTGGAGCAGTTAAGTTCTCGAGTGGCGACCGCGCACCGGAAAACGTACGTAGGAAGACGTCTCACTCGGTGGACCGATGACCTGGTGAAGGTCGCGGGAAGCCGCTAGATGCGGGTAGCGAAGAACCGGTCGACATGGAAATCCTTGGAGGAGGCCTATATCCAGCAGTGGACGTCCTTCGGCCGATGTGATGATGATGAGTCATAGGAGATAGCCATCATATTGGGTCGTAGAGTCTTAATATCTCCGCAAGTAGTGACCGTTTAGTTAATTGTTGTTTGGATATTTCTTCTAAGTTCCAGTTAAATACAAAGTTATCGGTTCTCGGATTCCAGCCCAATCCGTGTGTTTTATTTGTTCTTTGTTTTTGAAATCAATTTGATCTTTATGTAAGTCTTTCAGTATCGCGGGGTGGTTACTGGACCACTTGCATAGGTTCATTCCACCCCCGTTTAATAGTTGGATAAGAGACTGTTGCAGCTTTTTAGTTTTTCCAAGAGAGTTTTTTCCGCTGACCAGGTCATCTACGTAAAATTCATTTTTTAGTACTTCTGCAGCAACTGGAAATTTGTATCCGTCTTCTATAGCTAACTGCCTTAAATTTTTCATGGCCAGCCAAGGCGCGCACTTCATTCCGTATGTTAAAGTGCATATTTGGTATTCTTGCAAAGCTTCAGTTGGCGAGCTTAGGAAAATATTTTTCGTAGGCCTTGCTGCTCCATAGCGGTCCAGATAGAGAGGTACATTTTCTAAATATCCGCAGTGAAAGCGTATGTGTAGGACCTCCATTTCAAAATTAGCTCCTGAATGTCCTTTTGAAGGTTAGGACCTTTTTCTTGTAAACTCTTCAAGCTAAGTAACTATTTAGTAATCTGTGGCTGTAGCCAGTTGATGTGTTTTGGGATGCAAGTTTAGTTGTAGTGGAACTTTCCCTTAGAACGCCGAGGTGCGGTAGATAGCACTCGAGCTCCGACGTCACTGGAGCGGCGGGGCGGCGGGTTTCATATGACCGAGCTTGATATACATACTCACTTATGAATTTGCGGTACCTGAAAGTTTTTTGTTTTTCTTTAGGCGCTTTTCCAGCTGTAGAAATTGTGTGACGGCGATAGTCTTCAAGTGCCCTCCGGAACCATCGGTTTACTTTCCCGATCGGTCCATTTGCTTTTCCTCATTCGTCTACTTTCAGATTGGTCCATTTTCCCGATCTGTCTACTTGTACAAACTGTCTAATTGCCTGATCTATCTACTTGCTTCTCCTCATCCATCTACTTTTGGGCTCGACGACACCACACCACGCTACACTTTATTACACTAATTTTTGTAGATAATAAATGCAGACATTTTTTGGTAATTTTTTACACCTTGGGTTACATTATTGGTGTTTTAGTAAGGACGTAGGTAGGTGTTAGGTGTAGTGTACAGTAGTATAATGAGGTGTGGTGTGGTTTGGCGTGTGGTACTAAAAAAACTAAATCTCGAATCAGCTCGAAAAAATCTAGTAAAAGTTTTTTCGATTTTATTGGGCAATAGTCCGTAAATAATCGGAACTACGTTGGTACATGTTTCATTCGATTTCAGGTCCACGTGTAGCGTAAAAAGTTGAAAGAACGGTTTAGGCACACACATAAAAGTACCATCACCAAACCAAGTTAAGGGAGTACCTGTTTTTATTAATTTTTTCGCCGTAGTATTGGTAAATATCAGTATTTTATCTTTTGTACCATCCGCAGTAACAAGAAAACTCTTAGAAATTCCTTCAGGGACCTCCACATCTTCCAGTTTTTCATAGACCAATTTGTTGATAGAGAGGTATTTTCTTCGCGTTCTGTATAGTACATTTTTGATCGAAGAAAATGTAGGAGTTTCGCTTAAATATCGCCCACCTTTCTCTTTTAAACCTGCGAATATTTTTTCGTATATGGGTTGGATCGGGCCAAAATCTTTACACACTTCTTTCTTGCACTTGTCTAATGTTTTTAACATTTCAGTTTTTACAATATCTACCAAACACGTGTGCACTCTCTTTTTCAAAATTTTCGTTTTAGTCATGTCTATTGTCACGGTAGCCGAACATTCTTTTCGGTTGCTGCACCGCCATAAAGTAGACCCATTTTTATTAAACTTACCGCAATTAAACTTATATCCGTCCACTAATAACATTTCAGACCCATTTGAATGTTTTAAGAAAATCATTCTAGAATAAAATCCATTAAAAGTATCAATTCAATGTTTTTAATTGATAAATGTAGAAATTGACAGTGACACTGAAATGGAAAACAATTTCAAACTAATCTAATGTTTTTCTAAGTGGCCAGTCACATTTTACATTAAAAAGATAGCAAGTTACAATATGGGCAGAATAGTAGACGTATCTAACGGAAAAGTAGACCGATCGGGAAAGTAGACCGTTTAACAAGTAGACGTAACGGAAAAGTAGACCGATCGGGAAAGTAGACCATTCGGGAAAACAGACCGATGGTTCCGGAGGGCTCAAGTGTCCCAACTTGCCTTTAAAGTTGGAACATAAAGGCATTTTCACTTTGAATTTTCTGTCTAAGGCTCGTTTTGTAGTTTTTTTGTAGCACACCTCGCATTGGTCGTTTAATGGTAGGTCTTTTGTTTTATTCTGTGTTATGTCTTCCTGCTCCCAAAATCTAGTTATTTCGTTAAGGTTTATAACAGTTGCGTGGCAGCAAATTATAAAAAAACTTACCTGCCGAAAATTGACCATTCCCTTTATCTTCCCCCCCCCCCCCTTCCTTTATCTCCAAAACTACTGGGCCTAAAATTTTTAAAAAAATCACAGTATATGAGGTGAAACGCATATATTACAGGAAAATCTATGAGAAAATCTGAAGTCATTACAATCTTACAGGAAAAATTAAATTTCCAAAGTACGATTTTTTTAGAAACTAGCGACACCTATTTGGATCTAGTAGTACTAGTAGTAATACGAAAACAGAAATTAGTTCCCTTTTACCTATATCTAGAGATGGCGCTGTAGATGAAAATTAGTTTTTGGTACGGAACCCTTAGTTCGCGAGTTTGTCTCGCACTTGGCCGTTTTTTTTTCATAATTTGTCATGTACAGTAATCCACGCGGAAAAAGTCGCGGGCAACAGCTAATAATAATAGATATTAATAAATCTTTCCACATTTTCCGACAACTTTAGTTGATGTTAACGCAAAGTGTCATCGTCAGTAATGAAATCACTGGCCTGTATCTTGGCGGTGGCGGCGGCGGCGGCGACGGCGGCCGCGGTGGGCATGACCGAGGGCGGCGGCGCGCCGGCGAGCGCGTTGGGCGGCGTGATGGCGCGCCCCACGCGCAGGTACTGCCCGCCCAGGTCGAACAGGTTCATGGAGGCGATAGCCTCCAGCGCGGCCGGCAGCGTGGCGTACTCGATGAATCCGTAGCCCTTATGCTTGTGCGCCGACGAGCCGTGCGCCAGCTGGCAAAAGGTGATTGGCCCGAACGCCTCGAACACACTGCGCGCAGACCAACCGCAACATAAGTTATAGTTATTTTGAGAGGGGTTATAACATTTGAGCCTACTAAATAAAAGATAAAAGTTAATATAGTAAGAAAAAATTAACCACTCCGGGAGTGCCGACAGAACTGAAAACTTTTTACAGTTTTATAAGTTTTGACCCTCCGAGTGTTCCTGGCGGACGACAAGTTCTGGTAAGGTGTCTGTTTCGGTAAAAGTGTCGCGAGTTCAATGGTTTTTTCGCATTTTAAAGAATGCCAAACGCGCCTAAAGAAAATTTCACTTCAAAACAAATTCCCACGAAATTCAAAACAATATAACGTATGATAGAGCCAAAACCCAGCACTTCACCGAGCATTTTTTTTTATTCACAATTGGTAAAGCGGGCGCTGCCGCAGACAGGTAAAAAATGGAACAAAAACTTTTTGCAATGCTATAAAAATGGCGCGCCCCACATAGGCGTTCCACTAGAAGAAAAGTAATTGATGGAATCTCTTCTTGGATCTGTCCTGTATCGTAATGGTAAAGAAATTTCGTTAGAGAAATAGTGTTATAATACGATTCCATTTTTAAATTTCGGTATGGTGTTCATAAAGTATGTCAATATAAACTCGTTTTGAAATTTATATTAATTCGAATTTTACGATATGAGAGTAGATAGTAATTATTTTTTACAGTAACATGAAAAGTTCAATTTGTCAAAGTGTCAGGCACAAGTGGGGTAGTGTAGTGCAGTGTGTGGGGCGTGGGCTCACTTCTTGATGTCGTCTTCGGTGAGCTCGGGGTGGATGGAGGCCACGTAGATTCGGTTGTACTGCTTGGCCTCCTCCTGGATCTCGTCGATGACGGCCTGCGCCTGCGGCATGTTGCTCGGCCGTCCCACCACCTTGATGTTCCTGCAAAGGACAACACCGGCTGTGCTCGTTACCAAAGCTGCTTCATCCTTTTATTATACAAAAGTCTACAGCCCGCCCGGCCGCGCCGCCTGAGTTATGTGCGCCATATGGGAAACGTGACAGATGAAATAATATCTGGCATGTTAGTAAACGATGTAATTTTTTACAATAAAAACGCTGAACACGTTAAAAAACCGACTTCCATCGCAACAACTTAGTAAATTTTTGCATTAGTATTTTTGGTTTTTGTTAATTTTCTAATAAAGTACTACACCAATTTTCATAAAATTTATATGGGACCACACGGGAAGCACTAGCTTTCAAATAAAAAAAGAATCATAAAATCGGTTCACCTAGTCAAAAGTTCTGAGGTAAACATACAGTCGAATTGAGAACCTCCTCCTTTTTGGAAGTCGCTTAAAAACAATGCACTTTAACATGCGGAATGAAGTGAGCGCTTTGGCTGGCCATGAAAACTTTAAGACAGTTAGCTATAGAAGACGGATACAAATTTCCAGCTGCTGCAGAAGTACTAAAAAATGAATTTTACGTAGATGACCTGGTCAGCGGAAAAAACTCTCTTGGAAAAACTAAAAAGCTGCAACAGTCTCTTATCCAACAATTAAACGGGGGTGGAATGAACCTATGCAAGTGGTCCAGTAACCACCCCGCGATACTGAAAGATCAAATTGATTTCAAAAACAAAGAACAAATAAAACACACGGATTGGGCTGGAATCCGAGAACCGATAACTTTGTATTTAACTGGAACTTATTATGACTCTACGACCCAATTAAGACTCTACGACCCAATAGGATGGCTATCCCCTATGACTCGTCATCATCACATCGGATCGCATTGTCGGTTTGAAGTCCCTTAGTCGACTCTTACGACCCCCATTGGAAGAGATGGGATGGTGCTATTCTAAGCCGGGAGCCATACGGCCAATTATAGTTACCTGACTATAGTTACAACAGCTGATTATTGTTACAAAAATATACTTTTAATACAGGAAAATCGAAGGGTTCCCGGGGAAACTGAAAGCACTCAAATCTATTTCATTTGTTTATATTCTTACAATTTTATATGTAGTAAATATTACATTTATAAGCTTCTAGCGTCGGTGGCTCAACCGGTAACGACTCGGTTCCCCTAACCAGAGGTGCCGGGTTCAAATCCGGACGGCCAATGTACCAATTAGTTTTTCGAAACTTACGTACATATACTCACCGATTGCTTTAACGGTGAAGGAAAGCATCGTGAGGAAACCTGCACACACCTGGAAAGAAACTCGAAGGGTGTGTGTGAAGTCGACCAACCCGCACTGGGCCCGAGTGGTCGACTAAGGCCCGATCGCCCTAATTCAGGGTAGGCTCGAGCCTCTCGGTGTGGACGTATATAAGCTGATATGATGATGATGATGAGGGCTTCTACTCTTATGTAGTGTGTGTAGTACTCGTAATAGTAGACGTGTTGTGTAGTGTGTAGTGTTGTGTATGTGTGTGTGTGTGTACCTGCCGCCGAGCATGACGCCGTTCATCTGCTCGAGCGAGAGTTGCGCCGCCTCGGGGATCTCGTACTCGACGAAGGCGAACCCCTTGTGCTTCTGCGTGACGGGGTCCCACGACATGTTGATGCTCTTGATCGGCCCGAACGGCAGGAACGCCTGCCGGATCGTGTCCTCCTTTAGCTCGAACGAGATCGACCCCACGTACACCCTGCGTGCGTTACAACAACTCCATTGCACCATTTCATTTTGTTCCAAAATGTAGGAAAGAAATGAGACGGCAGCTCAGATCTTTTCAGCTTTTGTAAAATCACGGGCTCGACTCGACCTCACGGGAGGAGCCTCACATATCGCTCTCATCACAGCGGCAACCCTCGAAGCGGTGGTGCTGATGTCGTCACGGACAGTCCTTATCAGTATCGTTAGATCTCAAACAAAGTTTCGTTTGCCATTGAATGACTACTAGCCAGGTCCGAGTTACGAGCACCGGGCTGCGGGCCGGGGCCGGTGGCTGGGCAACAAACATCGCAGCCTTTTCGATTTAGCCCTCAAGATAGGATAAGATAAGATAAATACTCTTTATTGTACACACTAGAATAAAAATATAAACAAATTATAACTTAACTTACAAAAATATAAAAAAACAAACACAGTATAAAAAAGGAACTATAGCGGTACAATTTGTGCGGTCTTATCGCACAAAGCGATTTCTTCCAGACAACCCGGTGTTTGGAGACAAAAGCAAAAAAACAGGTAGTGCACGAGTATCTAACTAAAAACAATACTAATGTAATTATAATTCAAGGATAAGCAAAGCTCTATAAGTCTCCTGGTGTCACAGAGGTCTGTATGCGGCGCGACGGTAGCTACTTTCCGTCCGGTGAGCCGTTACACTTTTGCCACCTTTAACTATTAAAAAATCCACGAGGGCGATACCTGCACATGAGCGCCAGCGCCTGCTGCCGCTGCACCTGCGTGCGCTGCGAGGCCATCTGCTGCTGCTGGTGCGCCAGCGTCTGCTTCATGAGCACCATCTTGATGCTCTGCTCCATGGCGTACTTCTTGGCGCGCGCCACCGCGTCCGCCTGCTCCGAGCCCAGCCGTGGCAGCGACCCGCCCAAGATGGCCGGCAGCGTGGAGCACTTGGTGCCCGGACCTGCGCCCGCGCCCGCGCACATGCCCGCGAACACGCGGAAACACATACGTTTATCAAATCAACTATCCCGTTACCGTTAAACTAATTGGTATAGTTCAGAAAATTAAGGTATTTTTTATGATAAATAATAAACCTCGTATCTAAACTTTGAATCGCCTTCATTTAAATACCAATTTTTATCTCCTAAAAAGTAGAGTGCCCTCTACATTACTACCTTTAATGGGTATCTAAAAGTAATCTGTTTTACCGACAATTATATAATTTTATTGTGAAAACAAGCTTCAGTTATGAACCAACAACGCAACCCCGAGCAATTATTCTGATCTGAAGTAACCGCATGTCAGTGGGTTAAGTAAGATACCTACATGAGTAGATTAGATCAAGGTGGGGTCTAGGTGGGGCAAGATCGGTTGATTAGGTAGCGAAGAGCAAAACCCGTGCCGCGGGAGCGACCAGCGAAGCGCCAGAACGAACTTCACTCATTGTCCTGGGTTGCGTTGCTGAGTCTTATTAATTGAAGCTTGTTTTCATAATACAATGGTCGGCAATAGAGTACTTGTAGACGCTCTTAAATAGTGGCTAACCTAGTAATATAGAGAACAACTTAAATAGTGGCTAACCTAGTAATTTAGAGAACAACTTAAGTAGTGGCTTGTGTGTGGCGTGAAGAATTCGATAAATACGATGGAAACCATGTGCTACCCTGGAGCCTCTTTAGATTACATAGTAGGTAAAATGTGTAATAGTTCTTCTGATCAATACACCTCGCTTGTGTTAATGTTAGGAAATAGTACAAATGTAAAGAAAGCTCACATTAAAAAATCTGTCAACCGTTACTTACTGTACTAATGAAACGCCCAACTATAATACAAAATTGTATTATTTAAATTTATATTTATACACAAGTTAACTTGTAGTCACTTTGTATTATTTTTTGATACAAATAGTTTTGTAAATAAGTTTAGGATGACTCAAGACAAAATGTACTTGCCTTAAGCACAGAAAAAGAGACTAGCTAATTCGTTAGCTTACGGTATTTTAAATCGTACCAACTGTATTCAGTCGGTAATAACTTGCATAACGACGGAGCAGCCCGATGACGGTACCGCAGGCATAGCGCAGGCTATAAATGTACTTGATAGTACACCCTGCGATGGCGGCGTTGGTGGCAGTGTTCAACCTCCAGATTTAAACTAGGCTCAAAGACAACGAAGAAGCCAAGTTCTTTAAAACTAGTTCACCAAAATATTCAAGGCTTCCTCGGCAAAGAATAAGAAATAGAACTTTTTCTGGAAAAATACTGTGTAGATATTTTTTGTGTAACAGAACACTGGCTCAAAGATCATGAAATGCTTTTTAGTTTTGAAAATTATTGTATAGCCAGTGCATTCAATCGAAAGTCTTTACAATGTGGTAGTTCAAATAAATTTACCAAAAATTCTCTCAAGATTTAAGAACGGAAGGACGTACTAACTGGTAATGTTTTTCAAATGATATAAAGTGATGACGTCACAGGCAACTATAACTGCTATATAATATGTTCCTTAAAAATTTAACAGTGCTATTTGTATGAGTGACGGACAAGCTCCAGGCGTACGCGCGTTTTCAAAATGTAATAACATACGGAGGTGTTTGATATCGTAAACGTTGCATTTATACAAATTCACTAAAGGCCCAGATTCTTATTGTGAGAGATAACTCACACTAATTACAATATATTTAAGGGTAACGTCCGAAGCGTAGTCAAATTGTTCAGTAACACCGATATACCGTTTAAGTACCTAGATACTTATTTGGTTTATTGTGGAACAATCGCTTAGTTATTCCTTTATAAGGTTGGGGAAACAAGTTGTGGTAACCAAATTTTTTTTTTGAATAGGAAATTTACAAGTAACAATAAAATGCCTCACCAGTGTAGACATCGCCGACTTGCTGCAGGTCGTAGATGGGCGCTTCGAACGCACTGCCGCCGCCGCCTGCAACACAACGATGCGTCAGCGCCGATCGCGCCTTCGCCCGCGCACACACACACACCACACAACTCGTACGGACACAAACAGACGTACCTTCGCACACACGTACCCACACGCATACATACTTTGCCCTTCGCTATAAAAAAATTACATGCCCATATTTATGAACCAGCTGCGTAATAACTTCCATTAGCATTCACAACGTGCGCCTCTATTAGTAGCACCACGGTGTAAAGAATCCGGATACAGTCGTCCAAGAAGTCTAGACAGGGCCAACGTGCGGGGTGGGGGAGGGGGAGAGGGTGAGGGGGGAGCCGGGCGAGATGGGGAGGTGGAGCACCAATTTCCATACTCTGCACCGTTGTTGAGAAGCTGGGGGTATTCACTAAAATCAATGTATTCCGGTGGTAGCGCAGGAGGCAGGAGCACATGCCCAGAGGTGTTTACGTTGACGCAAAAATCAAAGGCGTTGGACCACTGAACGCCCACTCGCCTAACAAACATTTGCACTTTAAAGCTTAATATTTAACTAACGGGTATGATTAGAAATAGTTTCCAGTTTATGAAACTGTTGCATAATAATGAGGGGTACCTATTCGCCAAGGTGCGGTTTTTTAAACTTACACTCTTGTTTTAATACCTAGTTATGTGCAGTTGCATACACTACTTTATCTTATCTCATACATTGGGATTGAACCAACTAAATAAAAGATCAAAGTTAAAAGAGTAACAAAAATTAAGCATTAAAGTTCTAGCTTTTGATAGAGTCAAGTGTCACCCCCCTACCAGCTAAACCGCTATTCAGAGATGTAAAAAAATTTTAAACAGTATAGGTCATATAATCAATTTAAAATGAAAATAATCACGGCTAAGTAAACTTTGTTAGTTTACAAGTAATAGCCGAACTACATATGGCAGGCCCCCGTCACTCGATGTAACTAGTATTTCATCTGTGCTTAAAGGCTGCAGTGGGATTTGAAAAAAAGTTCATAGACTTTCCATACAACATGTTCTATTACCAACTGCAACTATAATATTATTTTTTTAAATATAGATTTAGTTTTTAAAGACTACGGAACCCTATTGCGCGTGTCCGACTCGCACTTGGCTGTTTTTTTAAGTTGTTCTTGCCCTCTTTTTCATAAATCAAAAATTTACTTATTTACTTGTCGCAATTCATTCATTACTTAAGGAATACAATTAATGGTTTTAAATTTTAATTTTACAAACTTAAATATTATAAAATTCTCCGAATGAAACTATGAAAATGGACGAATTAGGCTAAAACACAAATACTTTGACAGAGAATAACATTGATAAAGTAAAAATTAGAGAAAAGAACAATAGTTTAGAAACGGGCAGCGCAAAGTGTTATTCGTTTGTAGTGTAGGTATTTATGGAATGTGTTGATAAAAGAATGTTAGTATGAATTCGTGTAACAATATTCTTATTTCACAAAAAACATACTTATACCCACAGATTTGGACAGAAGGATCCGCCCGTCTTCATATTTCACTCAATTTGTCTTCATACAAGCAAAAAGTAGCGCCATCTGACATAACTCGTACGAACTAGCGTGGGCGTGAGCTGACGTCAGTGCCGCGTTAAAAGAACCTTGGTAGAATTTTTTTTTTTTTTTTTTTTTTTTTATGCACAATTGGTAAACCCTTGACAACATCTCACCTGGTGGTAAGTGAAGATGTTGCCGAAGATGGAAGCGGGCTTACCAAGATTCCCCAACGCAATGGGGAACTGGCTATCTTATCTTCATGCCGGAACACACCAATGATACCAACATTGATATTTGGCGGCAAGACTTAGATAAGATGGTGGTAGCTAGCCAGGCGGGCTTAGAAAATGCCCTACCACCAACCAAACCGAGTCTTACAATTGACCCCGCCGGGAATCGAACCCGCGACCTCCTGTGTAAAGCCAGTGAACTTTGCCTCTGAGCTACGGAGGCGGTTAAAAATTCGTTTATTTAATTTGTTTACAAGAAAAAAAATGTAAGGTTACTTAACGATGATACGACATCCCATGTTTCTTTTTAGCCTTTCTTTCAAGATTTTTACAGCCTTTATTAAACACAATAAGGCAGTTTTATATGGAATATATTTCCACTGCACTGTACGATTTCCCGCAGACGACTGAGTCGCGAGTGTGCGAAACTTTCGATTTTCGCACCAATTCGCTGGGATCATTAGTAGCGCGCGTTGGCCGGGTCCTTACGCCAGTAATATATAAGTCATTGCTTATACCAATCATTACCAGTGCACGGTAAAAGTAACCCTGGTCCCCCAGAGTTTGCGTGTGTATGGGTGTGTGTGTGTGTGTTCGTGTGTGTGTGTGTGTGTGTGTGTGTTCGTGTGTGTGTGTGTGTTCGTGTGTGTGTGTGTGTTCGTGTGTGTGTGTGTGTTCGTGTGTGTAACTGGACATCTTGTCGACTATTACTGCTAAGGAAAGCCTACTTATCCACGATAATCTTCCTTTAAAATTCAATATTATTAGATTTCCTGAAACAGCGGTTCAGCTGGAGACGTGCACGGTGCAACTCTAACGATAATCACTTCAACACTTTACATTGAGTGAACAAATATTTATCGGAATAATGATGTTAGTAAACCCGCAGTGGTTTTGAAAGACCTGCAACCCCACACCATAGGTAGGGTAAGTGAACAAAAAAAAATCACCCCCACCTTACAAAAGTAGGGGGGTACCCAAAAAAATGTTTACAGATTTTATTCCATATCTTTATAGGAGATTTGTACAACAATACATCTTTATATATGTATTGTTTTTTTAGAAAAACGGCTGTATGACGTACCGACAGACAGACAGACGAACATGGCAAAACTAAAAGGGTTCCTAATTTGTCTACGGAACCGTAAAAAAATCATCCCCACGTTTTTAAGCTTTTCTTTTACCACTTTGTGAGCATGATTATGTTACCCATAAAATTACAGCTCTCTGGTACTAAGAGTCGCTGAGCTAAGCCGCGGACAGCAAACAGACAGACAGACGGACGGACGGAAACTGTAAGGGTTCCTTGTTGACTACGGAACTTTTAAAAAGTAACTCGACGTGCGAGGAATTTCACAAACCACCAAAGTTCATAATACTGTAGGTGGAGCGCACATTCAGTCACTCGGCTCTGGCACGATACGACACTCACACTACGGCCCTACGGCACACAACTACATAGTTTGTTATGTATGAACAATAATTATTTATGTACTAGGAAACAGAGGCGCACGCCATCTCACTCTCGCAGACAAGTGTGGCGCGGGCGGAACAGAGAGAGGTAGATAGTGAAGTAAGTACATTGTCGTGCAGCGTCCCCCGGCGCAGGCCCCAGCCGGCTCCTAGCCACTAGCAAAAACCTAACTTATATCTAGTCTGAAACAGAAAGCAGAAAGGTATCACTGCGTAGTGTCAGCCGGCGAGTCGCACGCAGCCGCCGCGCCGCTCAGCGCCTGCAACAGCGAGCATACGCCATCCGCGTTAGTCGCCTCTCAACACGTCACGCGCCCCGCCCCGCGCGACCCCGCACTCACCCGCGCCACCCACCGCGCCGTAAGCCGCGCTGCCCGTCGGCGCGACCGCGACCGCCTCGCCGCCCTGCAACTAACAAACAACAACAGCTGTTGAACAAACGAAAACAACCACCAAAAGCGAGTAGGCCTCGCGCACCGAGCGTTGTGTACCATCACATCTCCTCAAACAACCACAACAATGATACCTATTCATTAAAACAAAAAACACCAACAGAAAAATGATTTTATTATTCAGTTCGGGATCCTTAGCACAAGTAAGGGCTCATACAGACGACATACAGTTTTTTTAAACTTCTATTTTTATTTTCTTTATTTTTAGTGATAATGCTATCTATCTATGACCTACTCACCAATAGGAATTATCAAATCATAATACATGTGTTTCATTAACAGATACAAAGTCCTGTGAATTCCATCATCATCTGAGCAGATGATGATGGACTATTTAACTCCATAACATGAAAGTTATGGAGTTAATTGTCCATCATAAGCTCATCTGAATAACCTGAAACTAACTGAAAACCTATCCGTCTATGCATACCTACGTATATACCTATGTATAATATGGAAAGAATTTTCCTCCAACTCCTAACCGTTTCACCTTCCTTCATCAGCTTATCAACATAAGATGATGAATAACGATGCAAGTATTTTAATAGCTTTAGAAAACATATGAATCACGTAATAAGTGCCTACGTAATGAGTAATTTGAGGGTTGGTCTCGATTTCCCTGGGATCCCATCATCAGATCCTGACTTGGTGACAATGGGACCCCCGCGGGAATACACTCTTTCGAATGAAAAATGAATGGTCCACAATTGACAGAAAAACCGGTGAACTTACATTAAAAAAATATACAAAAAAAATATAAATATATACAGTCGAACATAGTACCTCCTCCTTTTTTGAAGTCTGTTAGAAATGAAAATTATTGTATAAATTAGAATAATTTAATAATTTGGGGTATTATTGAGTTATGTCAGAACGTTTCATATTAAACACACCATTAATATCACAGAACGAATCAATAAATAAACTTAACAAAAATTCTAACACAATTTATATCACTCATTTTGATATAAATTTACACTAATTCCACAGAAAATAAATAAAACTATACGTTATAATTTGTCAGCGACGGGTTTGGAACACCAGCCTTTAAGATGGTGTTCGAAACCGGTCACTGACAAATTATAACTATTTGACTCTTGTGAATAGTCTGCCTGAAGATGGTGTTCGAAACCAGTCACTGACAAATTATAACGTGTAGTTTTATTTATTTTCTGTGGATATGGTGTAAATATTTAGGTATCAAAATGAGTTCCACCAAGAACCTACAATCAAAAGTATCAACAATTTATATTTTTATATAAAGTAATAATTGTATAAACTTTTATATAATGATAATAGATGTGAACCAACTATTGTGTTTTGGCATATATAATCAATTACGATAAACTGTTAAATACAGTCTGCATAACATATAACTCTACACTACACAATCAAGGGAAATAAAGTTATTCCTGGTGTGTTTTAGTCCAGTGTTGGCACATATTCCTTTACAATAGCAGCCTGGTGTGCAAGGCTGCTTAACCTTCCTACGACAAATACAAGCCGCAGCTTTGCAACCTGCCCTACAGCCGCATGTAAGGAGATCCTTGCAAGCTTTTGGGACTGCTTCTAAAGTTATAAGCACTGGTATCAGCTTATTAACATCCTGACGCCACCCATAATCTGTTGAGGAAGAATATTTGGACCATGATTCTGAACAACTTTCTCTAAGAAACCATATACCGGAAACGAAAAAAAAAATTCGACCGCTCATACAAAAAAAAGCGAAATATTTTTTTGTTGTCCATATATGGTTTCTTAAGAGAAGTTGTTCAGAATCATCAGCTGGCATATTTTGTGACCTTAGTAAAGCATTTGATGTAATTCAAAATGAATTACTCCTAAAAAAACTAGCACAGTATGGTAACGTCAACAAAACCCACGACCTACTCAGTCCTTTCTACAGCACAGGCAGCAGACTGTGGAAGTCTTGCTAGGTGGAAAGAAGCTTAGATCTAGAGCTGGTGACGTCACTATTGGTATTCCCCAGGGCTTAGCTCTTGGAAATACCTTATTTTATTATTTAAAATTGATTTGCCATCTGCTATAAAAGACGGTATTCTCATACTGCTACCAGATGATACCACAGTGGTAGTCCATGCTCCAACGTATGAACAACTAAATAGTAAAATAAATGAAATTTATTCATAGTTGTAAGAATGGTTTAGTATTAAACAGCACAAAGTCAAATGTTATCGTATTTAATGGTAGACCAACTGACATACCAATCCAGATAAATAGTCCAGTACCTTAAGCTGACAAATGTCGCTTCCTAGGTTTTATGTTGTACTTTGCGATAGACTGAGTGGTGCGGCATACGCTCTAAGAAAGCTGCGACCTCTTGTGTCTCCCAACATCTTGAGGCTGCAAAAAAGTGCAGTCAGAGTCCTCCTAGGCACAAACTCAAGAGACACTTGCAGGGAGCAGTTTAAATCATAGCGTATAATGCCACTCTACTCATTGTAACTGTACGAGTTGTTGACGTTCATCTGACGAAACTTCTCGACTATTGACCGACGCACCACCGGAGGTAGGAACTTACGAAACACCGGTTGGTTACAAGTAGTGCCACGAAGGACTACTCTTGCAACAAAAAAACCCGCGCGTCATCGATCCGTCGTTATATGAACGACTGCCCGCGGTTATCAAAGATGAAGAAAGTGACAAAATGTGTAGTTGCCAACTGAGAATCCTTTCGTTGGATAACGAATTTTATTCTGGAAATGAATATATTGACACGAAATTTTAATTTTAATTTGTACAACATTGAGTAAATTGACATAGTTCATTTATTTTTTGTATTGACACGAAATTTTAATTTTAATTTGTATAACATTGAGTAAATTGACATGGTTCATTTAAATTTTTGATTTATACAGTATATCTACAACATATTTCTTGACATTATTTTTATACTATTTTTGAAATTGTTATCAATGTGTTTTATTTTCAATTTTGTTTGTTTAAATTTTGACTTTCATTCTTTTATAATGTATTACTATTTTGACGATCATAATATCCTTTGACAAATGATTTAATAAGTTTTATTGTAATATGACATTGATAATATGAAATAAATAAATCTGATCTAATCTAATCTAATAGGCCCTATCCCCCAAAAAACAGCTCCTTTAAAAGAATTGGATGGCAGGGTTATCAGTGACAACCGTCAAAACCGACTCCAGCTGACATCAAGCCAGAGGCTGTTCAAGGTATCCCCGAAATGGAAATCTTGACTGAGCTATACGACTTGCCCACCATTGAGGAAATAAGGCTGTTGAGCAGCTAAAATGTGAAAAGAGTCATGGTGGCTATGGGACCCAAGCCAAAATTGTAAACAGAAGTGCGTACTGCCTATTCTGCACAATATGCTGTGCTAATGTTGGAAGCAGGGTATGTCCCCCAGGATATGCGCGATGCTAACATCATTACACTTTATAAAGGGAAAGGGGACCGTGGCGATTGCAACTGTTACCTTGGAATTTCTCTTCTTAGCATAGTTGGCAAGTTGTTTGGACGTGTTAACTTACAGAAGCTCTAAAAACTTGCAGGTTGTATTTATTCAGAGGTACAGTGCGGTTTTCGCCTGCAACATTCCACAGTGGATATGATCTTCACACTGCAAAAAGCAGGGAGCAGGACACCACTATTCATGGCATTTGTGGACCTTAACGAGGCCTTCAATTTCCATACCATAAGCACGGAAGGGCTTAAACACAGTACTTGAACGCATTGGTTGTCCGCCAAAGCTCCTGAGCCTTATGAAATCTTTTCACAAGGAAATGAAGGGCACTCATGTCTTTGATGGCGAAACCCTTTGATACGCGCAGAGGTGTTTGTCAGGGTCACGTCTTGGCTCCTATTTTGTTTGGAATTTTCTTTTTGCTGCTTTAAAAGCGTTCAGCAAAGACCAACGGGGTATCCACTTTCACACAAGGGCCAACGGGAAGCTTTATAATAACATCTCCCTCCTCAAATCTAAGAAAAACTGTGAAGATCTTTTCTTTGACAGTATTCTGTTCGCTGATGACGCTGCATTTACTGGAAGTACTTCCAGCGAGCTTCAGTGTATTGATGTTTTAGGTTGAAGGTTGTGTGGCTAGAGGCGAGCCTAAACACAACCTTTGTTAGGTTACACAGGAAAACCACTAAAAAGTGTTCCGGCTACAATGGCAACTACTAACCCTAACTTTAACCAGCTGGGGACATACCGTGTATACGATATTCGGTTAGGCTGCACATAAAAGGGCTGCCATACTAAAAAAATTTAAGGCCTCATTAAAAGTACCTAACTCACCTCTCTTTGAGGGACAACTGTCGGGACTCAATCTAACATAATCTGTTCTGCCATCTGCGAGTATACGGCGCCGAGCGGTAGGGCAGCTCTTAGTAGTATGCCCGGCACTGTGAGGCCTGTCGGCAGCGCTAAGGCGGCGCTCTTCATTCTAACCTATTTATTCTTCAAAGCAGACAAACAAACGATTACATACCAATTCCATAATTGCCTCTGCTGTCCTTTATATTACCACACTGGCCGGAACACGGATTCTTATCCAATGTCAAATCAGTCACAAAGCCTAATAATTTACTTGATTTCAAAGAGCGTTTATTTAATTTTATATGTAGTACCTATTGAGCGATAGATAGATTAGATAGCGTTCAAAGAGAATATAATACACTACGATAGCTTTTTTTTTTTTTTTGTTTCTTCGCCCTTTTAGGGCAGGCTAAGGCTCATTGGCCATACCGCCTAGTCTTCAGTATATGTTTTTCAGCAGTATTGTTTTGTAGAATTCACGTCTTCAGTAATTTTTAGTATATTTTTCAGATTATGTAGTATTTTTCTTCTTTTCAGTCATCAAGGTCACTATTTCTGCACGTTCACATCATATCATTGTCTATAAACTACCTAACCTACATACTCTAGCAAAATGATAGCACTTTTGCTAAAGCTTGCACGGACTTCTTGTGGGAACTCGAAACACAGTATACACACTTTTATTTCATTATCCTACACAAGAAACACGTAAATGATACTTCGCTGATAAATACACTATCAATATTACACATCGAAAACCACTAAATGTATTTTTTCGGATAATAAAAGAAAAATGACAAACTGAACGCTACAAATTCCCGCCAAAAAGTCCACACTACGATAGCGTTTAAGTCTTGATTTGACGTAACATAAAGCAAGTAGCAAGCATCAAGCAACTCTCTAGTCTGTGAGCTATGGTTAAAATAAAATATTAACGTCTCTGGGTACAAGCCCTTTTTAGACAATCTTCATTTTTAGTTTTCATTTCAGTTTTTTGATTTAAAATGCTAGTGCCAGTGCATTACAAATCTTCTCTGGAGTTCTTGACAGTATTTGCAGCAGCCTCGTTCTGAGTTGGAACACCCGGTCACAGTAGGGCCTCTATAAAACTGCACCCAGTGCAAATCGGGTCTTCACGTCATTCTTCATTTTATTTTCTTGTTCTCCACATTACTTACGTGCACCAGGCAATTTTCTTCAAAGCGCACTACATTTTTAAACCAAAACTCTAGCAGAAAACAATGCAAAAACAATAAAATAAAAAAATTACGAATGCCGCCTCCTTAGCTCAGAGGCTAAGTTCATTGGCTTTACACAGGAGGTCACGGGTTCGATTCCCGGCGGGGTCAATTGTAAGACTCGGTTTGGTTGGTGGTAGGGCATTTTCTAAGCCCGCCTGGCTAGCTACCACCATCTTATCTAAGTCTTGTCGCCAAATATCAATGTTGAAATCATTGGTGTGTTTCGGCATGAAGTTAAGATAGCCAGTTCCCCATTGCGTTGGGAATCTTGGTAAGCCCGCTTCCATCTTCGGTAACATCGTCACTTACCACCAGGTGAGATGTTGTCAAGGGTTTACCAATTGTAAATAAAAATAAAGAATGCGTTCACTATAAATCCCACCAAAAAACTCTCTCTGTGCTATTACAAAGCAGTGTTGCCAACCACTATCAAAATTTACCCCTAAGATTTTTTCAATTTGCCCTAAAAACCCATAAATATAGGTTTTTATAATTAATTAGTACTTAATAATACGTATTTGATATAGTAGTGCCCAAGTCGTTTAAAACTCATGAAATAAAACGCCTTCATATCTTATTAAGTTTGTAATTCTTAACAAAAAAATATATATAACCAGATCTTTTTTATTATTATTATTCTTAATAGGTAAGCGCAATCCAATCTTAAACTGCGTAAGTTATACTGTGGTGAAATATTAACTAAAAAAACTTAAACTAACATACAAAATTATTAAAAATCTGTAGTACGGCATCATCATCGTTATCGTCGTCTTTAGACGTATTTTTGAACACGTATATTCGTGCGTTAAAGTTCTTAATCATATTTACCCTAGGCTCGAATTCAATGCAAGAACCATATTCTCTATTCAGGGAAAATCTTACCATCATAATACTCTGAACCATTTTGAATGATATTACTTCTAAGTTTATTTTTAATTATTGCATATACAGAGAAGGCATGCTCTACAGATGCGTTAGAAATGGGCAACGTCAATAACGCCATAGCAAACTTTGCAATGTTTTCATAACTTTTATAGTTAGCAGCATCGCAATCATTATACTTCTTTTTTTTATTCACAATTAAATTCAGCGGAAGAACTTGAAGCATGTGACCACTGTTTATTTAGAAACTGATTTCATTCCAATTCAACGTCACTTTTGTTACCATATACGGAATTTCTGTGATTTTTTTCCAAAATAGGAATCAGACTGGGCTTTACTTGCGATGTGGCAACTTGGGGTTCTAGATTAGTCATAATCTTGAGAATTGATAAATTTTCAGGTAATATTTTTGCATCTCAAGTATAGAGAAAATTCTTACACTCTCCTTTACATCTAATAAATCTCTTTCTGTATGATTTCTCGCAATTTCTTGGAAATCATAGCCAAGATTTAGACAAGATGTGGGCATTATAGCTTGTACGTAATTACGTGTTTCTTTGTCCGTACTAAGTCCTTTGTTTATTATTGCAAGGTTGACTGGAAGAGATCCCTCTAAGGGATAAGTCCGCTTTTGTACTTATGGTTTTTAAAAAAAGTAACATTTTTTTAAGTGTACAAACAAACAAACATTAGATAGGACTGAAAATTAAATTCATTTAATTCTCTATCACACACTTTCTGCAACTGAGATGGTACTATAAGTTTTTGGTTAGTATTTTTGTGTAGCAAAAACAAATCTTCCATCAATTTCGTCGGTTCATCGTGCTCGCTCTGAAACAGCATGTTAATTTGAGTAACATGTTTCAAATCATCCCTCAAAAAAGACTCATTATGCTTTAAATGCAGGTCGTCTCATAATGTCATGCAAATGTACAGCCACGTAGCATTTGTCTTCCGTTTTAAACAGTGCAAAAATCAATTGCAATTCATCCCACTGTTTCAAAATGGTGTCGATAGCTGCGTAACACGCAAGCCAACGAGTGCTGCTTAGTCCTTGAATTTTATTGGGGTTTCGGTCCCCCTCGTTCATAGTTTCATATAATTCTCTGTATCGTTCCAACCGTTTTGTACTGTAAGAGAACCAATTGTGTGCTTCTCGCACTAAGAACTCTAACTGACAGGGTATTTCCTCTGTAGCTTTCTCTGCGCACAGGTGAAGAGAGTCACAAACACACTTCATTACAGTCAAGTCACTCAGTTCTTGTTTAAAAAATGCAGTACCATCAGCGTCGATTCCCACCATATTTTTGTAATTTAAACCATCTTCTTCTAGTCGATTCTTAATTGCGTAGTAAACACTTATTGCGTCTCAGTTTACTAATTTAATCAGTCTGTAAAAAAGTGATACTTGTTTCTTCTTAGGAGAGAAAAAACTAATCATCACACATAATATCAAGTACTTTCATCAATTATTAAGGGAAATGGGTAATCACAAATTTGTTGTATTAAATCATTAAACACGATTGGGTTTAGCACATTTTTAATTAACATGGAGCACTTGGTGCGATGAAGTTTTAAACTTTTTATCATATCTGACTTAGGATCTAACTGAGGGACTGTTTCCATCAAATGATTTACAGTTAATAGTGAGGTGTGTTCTGCAATGAAAGCGGCAACTTTAAATTCAGCTAACTTTGTTGCATCTGATAAGATAGGTTTAATAAACGTTGTTAATTGTTCGCATGATTTAGCTATCTTACTCAAAGCTACAGATTTTCGATGTTTCTTGAATGACTTAGTAGGTCTTTTTTCTGCGCTTTTAATGTAACACGACAGTATTTTCAGATAGCAGAAACATCGTCAGTCGGATCAGGTGCAAGCCAATCTGCAAAAAAAATACAAAATTAGAGTAATTTCATTTTTATACATCCTGGCTGGAATAGTCAAAAATGATTGATACGTATAAGTCAACAACAAAATTAATGACATCGCATCAATGTAGTATTTATTTAGTCCCCAATGGCAGGCAACATTAACAAAAATCTTCTAGCTATCATGAACCAAGAAAAAAGACGGACGAAATACCTTTTGCAGACGGTCTATCCAGCAGTGGCAGTCTTTTAACTGATACGATAATGACAATCAGTTGGAAAACTCTCAAGTTTTAGTAAGGTAGGTTCTGTGGATATATGTCAAATTCTCCACATTATTTATGCAAAAAATAAAAAAAATGGGGAAAATTATATTATTGGGAAAGGAACATTATATTATATTACAGGCATTAGCAAACGCTTGAAAGGAATCACAGAACTTGCCGACAGATGTTTCCCTCGCGTGCGTCCGCCGAAGAATGAACGCGCATCATGGGCGCGCTTCCTTTTATATTAGCGGGGATTGTTTATCAAAAAAAGCAAGTTTTATGCCAATAATATTATAATGGCAACCCTCTAAAAGTTGTGCATTTTGAAGAAAATCATCTGGTGCACGTGAACAATGTGGAGAACAAGAAAATAAAATGAAGAAGGACGTGAAGACCCATCTTGCACTGGCAGCTGATGCCCTACTGTGACCCGGGCAACTTAAAATGAGGCTGCTGCAAATACTGTCAAGAACTCCAGAGAAGATTTGTAATGCACTGGCACTAGAATTTCAAATAAAAAAACTGAAATGAAAATTAAAAATGAAGATTGTCTAAAAGGGCTTGTACCCAGAGACGTCAATATATTTTTTTAACCATAGCTCACAGATTACCTTCGAAAGGAGAGCTGCTTGCTACTTGCTTTGCGATAAATCAAATCAAGACTTAAGTAAACGCTATGTATCGCTACTTATAAAATACAATAAATGCTCTTTGAAATCAAGTAAATTATTAAGCTTTTAGACTGATTTGATATTGGCGATGAATCCGTGTTCCGGTTAGTGTGGTAATATAAAGGACATAGGCTCGACCCACAGATTACTAAATTGCTCGAGCCCCTAGGTGTGGACGTATATGAGCTGATATGATCATGACATCTACATAGTTACCTATAGCTAACTTGCCTCAATGTGTATAAAGTAACCGATGCGATATGCGCGCTCTATACCTACAGAATGTATACTCAAAGATGTACTGAAGACAAGGGAATATGTCCAATGAGTCTTAGCCTGCCCTGAAAAAGGGAAAAAAAGGAACATTGTAACAAAGTGGATAAATCTAAGACGATATGTTTTAAAGTTTTAAACCACTTTTAAACTGTTTTAAACACAGATCTACTAATAGATCTGTGGTTTTAAATTTGTTTTATTTGTTTGTAACATCTGTGGTTTGTTTGTAATTTGTTCGTACTACATACCTATACTTTTTATGAAAATTCTGTGGTGTAAAGATTTGAATTTGAAATGCGTATTTGCCATTTTATTTTGAAACGGATAGAAATCCCACTAAAATGGGAAAGTATCAAAATGCAGCTTTAGCCTACAATGCTCTGAATGGACTCATATGTGTCTACAAGCCGCCGTGCGTGTCGGTGCGCCAGGTGCAGCACACCATCGTAACCAACCTTTGCAGAGGTTAGAAGTACTCCAACTTACGTCCTAAAAAGATTCATATCTTCAGAAACAAATTCTATTCTATGGGGTTGGCTTTAGTATCTTGGTGCACGCGGAGAGGGCTAGAAGAGGGAGGGAAGATAGATGGGGGTAAATATAGTCTCCCCTCAAAATCCCCAGGTGCGGAGAGTTCTGGCTATTTTTTTTATGAATTTTATAAAATTCAATTTTGAGGTTATGTTTCCCCTTTTATAGATATAGACAAACTTTTGATATTGTAAAATGTTTTATTTCTACAATAGAAAGAGATTCGACTCGATTCGATTCGAGTCGACTAAGAAACTCAACACTGTAGGAAGAGTGTGGTTTGGGGAGTTCTAAATGGAAGCGGGGACGAGCAAAGCGAGCTCGGACTTTCGGAGCACCCCGACTCGGATCCTTTAGGTTCGGAGACTGTGCGGGGAGGCGAGCTTGGCACAGTCGTAGTGTTAGGTTTAACATGAGAACACAGAAGTAGGAGCCCTCTCCCCTCCCAAACTCCCCACGCATGCACCAAGATACTAAAGTAATCCCCTTAAATGGCTCCTCATAAGTAGTGAGTGTGAGGCAAATATACTGTATTAAAGTATTTTCAGATGACTCGTAGCAAAGTTCCTTCTCGAGTGGTGTGCACCAGTAGACGTAGCGTAGGCAGACCCCCCACTCGGTGGCCCGACAACCTGATGAAGTTCGCAAGAAGCCACTGAATGTGGGCAGCGGTAGACTGTTCATTGTGGAAATTCTTAGGGGTGCCTTGATTGAGCAGTGGACATCTTTCGGCTGATATGATGATAATTTTCTTATTAGCTCTACACTCTCATTGAGGCTCTGCGTGGCGAGATTCATTCTACTGACGAGGTAAAGTGTGGCAAGGGAACATAAGGAAGTATCCTTTCACATTCTCATATTTTTCTTATCTTTTTTTTAATTAAAAATTTGAGTGCGTTTGGCTGCACCTCACCTGATGGTATCTCGCCGATAATGGACATGCTTATAGTGGGTAACTTAATAATGCAGGGTCTGTTTTGTACAACTCCAAAAACTTTATCATACTGTCTAGAGACGACTTGGCTTTCATTTTTTTGCCCCAAATGGTCAGGCATAGTGTGTGAGCATAAGAGTGTAGTTGCTGTGCCTTGCCTTATACCTCAAATCCTTCCAAAATTTGACTCCAGCTGTAGCGAAGGTAAGGTGAGGGCATTCAAGTTATCCAACTGCATTCCTCTGCTTGTGGCGCCTCACATAGCATCAACGAGAGTATAGACCCAGCATAACAGTTTATTTTTCTAAGCTATGTCTTTGAATTGGTTGGTGAAACTGCATTTCTTATGCACGCCTGGTTAGTTACCACCAACTTATCTAAGTCTTGCCACCAAACATCATTGTTCAGGCTTAAATTAAAGATACCTGTTCCCCATTGCACTGGGAAAACATGGTAAGCCTGCTTCCATCTCCGGTGTTAGAATGGAATAGAAAGAAATAGAAAGGGAAAGAATCACAGGAGGAGCAGAACATTACTATTGCTAAGCTGGAAAAGCCTGACAATGGTCATGGGCATAGTAACAGGTATTGTAGGCTAATTCGATACATGTCCTGACAGGACCATAGACCCTCCTGCCCCAACTGTGGAGAACCAGACACCAGCCAACACTTTTTGGCTGAGTGTGTACTCTACAGCAGGCTAAGGTGGGAAACTTTTGGCACCGAAGAGGAACTATGCAACCTGGAAATCAGTCACATAATGGAGTACTGTAGAAAGAGTTTAAGGTTTGCCACCGGGGTCACAGTAATCACTGTACCACCATGGGAATAGGGTGTAATGAGTCCATTTAGAGACTTGAACATCCGCCTGTACCCCGCAGGCGTCCCGCCCAACAATAATAATAAAAATATATTAAATCCATCTCCGGTGTCTTAGTCGTCATCACGTGAGATGATGCCAAGGGCTTACTAATTGTGGATAAAAAAAAACACAAACTGTTTACTCACTCTATTCACTACACAGCCGGAATGTATAGTTTTTTTAAGTTGTTTTGCTTTTGCTCACTAATGTCTTGTGTTAGGTTTATAACTGGGGGGGATAGAGGCAAACTGTTATTTTGTTTATACATTAGCTGCTCTATGCGCTGATGCTTGCGCACTTGTGTTTATTCAAGCAATACTCATTCCATTAGATCTGAACGCTCTGCCGGACCGCCCGCTGGAGCAGCGCGTCGAGATAATGGGCGCGACGAACGCGCCGCTGCGTGTAGCGTTGCGCACCAACCTGGCGGACCACCCGCGCGTGTGCGGCGCGCGCTACCGGCACGCTGACCTGCGCGTGCGCTCTGCCGCGCACCACGGCCTTTTCACCAGTGGCGTCCTGGGTAATCACTCACTTTACTGTGATTTTATGCTTCTCGTCATCATCATCTCAACCAGAGACAACCTTTGTTGAACATAGGCCTCATAGACCTCCACTCAGCACCATTTTACTTTATTTTCTCTAGGAACAAACAGACACAAACAAAATGGTAACAAATATGTAAACTTATTAAATAGGCCTAAAGTTCTTACATTTAAATATTTAAATTTTGAATTGTGACAAATGGTGACACATGTTATAACTAAGCTTAGTAGTACTGCAAAACGTTAAGGTCCAAGAAATTACTGAAAAGGTAACAAAAATACAAAAAGGAGAAGAACAACATATTTTACTTGAACTTGCCGCTGGCCACTGAATCGAGACCAGGGAAATTAGGTATTTGCACATACGCGAGGGTGCTCTGTCGCTTGTGTGTGTGAGTCTGGGGTCGTCGAAGGCCATTTCGGTGATTAAACAGTTTTGATCCTCAGATATTTTTTACGTGTCTTTTACTCTTATAGATTGTGTCAATTGAAATAGAAAGTCTAGCCATACAAAATCAGTATGCATGTTTTTTTTTGTTTTTTTTTTATTCACAATTGGTAAATCCTTGACAACATCTCACCTGGTGGTAAGTGACGATGCTGCCGAAGATGGAAGCGGACTTACCAAGATTCCCCAATGCAATGTTTATTTTATGAAAAATTTTACCATATTTGTAAAGAAAAATATCGAAATATCTGATATTGATGGACCAACACATTTATTTATTATAATATGAACAAGCTCTGAGTTCCATTAAACGACATTTTCGAGGGTCGACAATTTGTAGGAGGATTTGATTATGGTAAAAGTCTATTTTTAATTTTTGATTCCTTGAAATTTGGTCCCTCTTGATGAACACAGCTTGCAATGGAAAGTCTGTACCAGTCCTCACAGCAAACAAACAAATATCTTTTGTTGTAACAATTTTTAAACCTTTCTAGAATGAGATGTTGGGTTGTTTATCCTTGTTTATGTTGGTTAGGATTGTCATTTGTAATTGAGTCTGCCAGTAGACTTTCCAACGACACATTTACTTTGATGGCCGTAGGATCTCTGAAACAATTTCATTTGTATTAGGTACTGTCATCACATCATCATCACATCAGCCACAAATCGTCCACTGCTGGACAAAGGCCTCCCCCAAGGATTTCCACGACGACCGGTCCTGCGCTGCCCGCATCCATCGGCTCCCCGCGACCTTCACCAGGTCATCGGTCCACCGCGTGGGAGGCCTGCCTACGCTACGTTTTCCGGTGCGCGGTCGCCACTCGAGAACTTTACTGCCCCATCTGAGGTACTGTACCTAAAAGCAAAATAAAAAAAATCAAAAAATCAAAGAAACTATTAATAATTAAACAATCATAAAAGAAATAATCTCTGTATATACAGGTGTCCCAGGAAGTGTGGATAAAATTTTACAGGGGCATGGCGGAGGTCATTTCCAAACTTTTTAACCCTATAAATGTGTATCCTATCTTTGATGATTCGAAAGTTATATATTTTTTTTAGTTTTTTCATAAATTTGCATAGTTTTGGAACAAAAAAAATCATTAAAAAAAACTATCAACGCTATTAACTTAATTTTTTTCCTAAAATTTTGTAGAAGGATTTGCTTTTCCTGAAGTAGTACTTTTAAGTAGGGGGTCAGGTTAGCTTAATGTAGTGCAGTGTATAGCGTAGCGTAGCATAGCGTAGCGTAGTGTAGTATAGTGCAGTTTAGTGTAGTGCAGTGTAGTGTAGTGCAGTGTAGTTTAGTGCAGTTTGTCATTGTGTTTGAATGTTTGTTCTAGCAATCACTAGAACTCGCACTCTTTGTGAGCCACATGCATCCAGCTGCGGTTCTAGCAATCACAAGAACTTGCACTCATTGTGAGCCACATGCATTCAGCTGCATCTTGCAAGCCTTACCAGATCACCAGTCCGCCTGGCTAGTGGCTCGTGGGTCGGGCTTTCTTCCTTTCTTCCCCATCAATTATAGGTTCTACCGACTATAAGGCCTATTGCGATTATCACTTGCTCATTATGTTAACTATGTAGATGACCTTATTTTTCATATAGACCTGCTTTGAGATCGATGTTATAAAGTAACTCCAAGCATAGTTCTGTCTTAACTTTCTTTTCATGTCATTGTGTTTTTTTATAATCTAAATAAACATAACTTAATACGCAGACGATACGGCCGATAAAGACCTGAATTAAATGCTATATAATCTTCAAAAACACTGATATTTTCTCCAAATGGTCGCATAATGCAGGCTTGGCATTAAATGCATCCAAAACTAAAGTCATGTATGTAAGCTCAGCTCAAAACAGACTCTTAATAAAAGTCAAACTAGTTGCCCAAGACGACCATCTTTGCCTACATAGTAAAGATAACTCACCATGCAAAAGCCCCTCCATTGAGGTAGTAGACAAACAAACTTGCCGTGGTCTAATAATCGATAGTCACCTAAAGTGGACTGATTATCTCCTATGTTTGTGATAAACTGAGAGCAATTTTAGCTAAATTCAAAATCATCTCTAGAAGAATACCTTTTCAAATTCTTCTACGCTTATACTCAGCACTGGGTGAGTCTTATCATATCTTTTGGCCTTAGTAGCTATGGACGTACTTTCAAAACGCATCTAGACCAAATCTACCAACTGCAGTTATATACTTAAAACAATCGTCTCACCAAAGTCAAAGAATCTTTTAAAAGCGATTATACTGAAATCATTCCGGTTCATAATAAAGTCAACTGTAACCTACCCAGTGAAAACTTCTTTAACCAATTTTTACAAACTGTCACCCAACACGGAAAGCAAACTCGAGCGGTAAGAAACGAGACTAAGATTACCGAGAATAATAAACTTGTACGGAAAAAGGAACTAAAATATATTGTACCGTTCCTAATCAACCAGCTACCAACAGGTCTCAAGGCAAAAAATAATAAAAACAATATAAAAGAACAGATGGCCGTTGGGGCAGTAAAGTTCTCGAGTGGCGACCACGCACCGGAAAGCGTAGTGTAGGCAGGCCTCCCACTCGGTGGACCGATGACCTGGTGAAGGTCGCGGGAAGCCGCTGGATGCGGGCAGCGCAGAACCCGTCGTCGTGGAGATGCTTGAGGGAAGGCCTATGTCCAGCAGTGGACTTCCTTCGGCTGATATGATGATGATGATAAAAAATAAATTAAAATTATTCTTTCTTGCTAATCCTAATATAAAATTCGAATAATCATAAAATTCTGAACATTATTAATAAATAATAACATACAAAAAAATAAAAAAAATATAAAATTATTTGTACTAACTATTTTATAGCTTGGGTCAAAGTGTAACTAATACGTCCATTCAAAGTAAAAATTTTGAACTTGATGGGTGGGTTGGGTCACTGGGTGGCACAACAAGAACTTGGTCAGTTCAGTTTATATGTGCTACTACTGAATCATCATAGCAGCCGAAAGAAGTCCACTGCTGGACAAAGGTCTCCCCAAAGGATTTCCACGATGACCGGTCCTGCGCTGCCCGCCACAGGTTCACCAGGTTGTCTGTCCACCGTGTGGGAGGCCTGCCTACTCTACGTCTTACTACTGAACTGAATACCGAATATAAACTATTATCCGTAGTGCTGGGTATCAACGACGGCACCAAGCTGGCGCGCCAGCTTTACGAGGCGCGCCCGACGCGCGCCTACAAGGTGCACGGCGAGCTGGGCAAGGCGACCGACACGTACCACTGGAATGGCCGCACGGTGGAGCGCGCCGCGTTCCAGCACGTCACGCGCGAGCGCGTCGACCGCGTGCTCGCGCACATGCAGGCTGCGCATCAGAAAACTATGTTTGAGTATGTTGACATCAACAAACTATTAGGTGTTTAAGTATGAAATTGCCGATTGGATAATAAAGCTTAAAGAAGAATATCTATATTAAGAAAAATGGTTATTGAAACAAAATTTATTCTCAAAATAGCATTAGACTATTAGAAATTAATAGGTGTGGTAAATGTGTGCCTATTATTTAGATATTTTGAGAGCATGATGGCTTTAAACCCATGAAGACGGTGATTTTCAACTTAAAAAAATCACAATTATTAAAGGCAAAAAATGCCATTTTTTTATTTTAAAAGCTCAAGAGTTATCGCAGCAGTGTCTTCATTTCTAATGTCATATTTTGGAACCCCGCATAAGATCTCGTCACTTTAGGAAAAATTCAAGAAATTTTAGTTGTCTAAAAAATTGCTCCATATCACCACTGAGAAAACGCCTTTGTTCCATTCAATGGTACATAACTCAGGGGATGGGAACATGAAAGTCATGCCACTAGTTACTAATAAAAGACCATTAGTAGTGTCACCATAAGGTCAATAATGAAATACAATAACCTTCTCTTTCAATAAAAATTGGCATTGAACTTTAAAAACTGAATCTGCAATTTCATACTTAAACCCCTATTATTTAAAAGTGTAGAGACATGTAGAGATAACTGGTCTTAAAGTGATAGACACTTATGTCAGCACTCCTCCGTATGGCTCCCGGCTAAGAATAGGATCATCCCATCTCTTCCAATGGGGGTCGTAAGAATCGACTAAGGGACCTAAAACCATAGGATAGGCAGCAGCGTCCTTTCCGTGCATTGCAACACATCTGCAACCATACTGCGATCGCCAACCCGCCTGCCAAGCGTGGCGATTACGGTAAAACCCCCTAAGAATATACCACACCTAGAAAACGGCCCTTAGTCCCCGGCGGCCCTGCTATTTGGCCCTGGCAACTTACAACACGCGTCCACTGCGGACTGACGATAAGCTTGCAGAACTCGATGAAGTATTGAGCAGGTTACGGTGGGATATCGTAGGTTTATGTGAAGTCCGAAGAGAGGGAGAGGATACCATGATCCTTAAATCCGGAAACCTGCTCTATTTCCGGGAGGGCGACCAACTGTCCCAGGGTGGTGTCGGGTTTCTCGACCACAAGTCCCTCATTAACAATGTGGTCCAGATTCGTGTGCGTTTCGATAAGGGTAGCATACCTTATGCTCAGAATCACCAAACGGTATTCGATGAAGGTCATACAGGTATACGCGCCGACAAATGAACTCTCCGACGACAAGGTAGGATGCAGGATCCATTATACCGTTGTTATGGGGGACTTCAACGCGAAACTGGGCAACGATGGTGAGCTGAGACTGGGGTGTTTTGGATACGGAGTAAGAAATGCACGTGGTCAAATGCTGCCCGACTTTATGGAGAAGGAGAGCCGCTTTATCATGAACTCCTTCTTTAAAAAGTCAAAACAGCGGAAGTGGACATGGATGCATCCCAATAGCGTAACGAAGAACGAGATCGGGAAAATAGACCGATGGTTCCGGAGGGTTGTCGACAAGGAAGCAAATATTCAATGATGTCTCTGTGATCAATTCAGTCAAAACAGGAAACGATCACCGGATGGTAAGAGGCACATTGAACCTAAAATAGATAGAAAGATGTCGACTAATGAAGTCTACGGTCTGACCAGCGCCCTAAACCCCGAGAGCTTTCAGCTCGAGTTACACAATCGCTTCGAACGCCTAGGAGACTGTAACAATGTGGACGATTATAATGACATGTTTTGTGGATATTGTCCAAACGGTCGGGTCTAAGATTTTTGAAACTCAGCGTTCAAACAGAACCAAAAAAATCTCTGACTTCACCAGCAACCTCATGGAAGAAAGGCGCAGATTGGTTTTGCAGTCCTCTGAAGACGCTACTCAATATCGGTAATTTAACAGGCAAGTCTCTAAGTCCCTGACTCGCGATTTGCACCAGTATAATACAAATTGTTTTAAAGAGGCGATAGAGCACAACAAAGTTCGCGAGAGATCTGTCCTGAACTGACCAAGCTGAAGACTGAGGATGCCAGGATCATATTAAGACTGAGTTGCTGGAAGAAATTGAGAAGTTCTACGGACTATTGTACAAGACCACACGTTTGCCTGTCGGCGAACTGGCTCATGACCCAAGAGCCAGACTAACCCGACACTATACCGAAGATATCCTAGACGTCAGCCTGTACGAGGTTAGAATGGCTCTCAAACAGCACAAGAACAACAAGGCACCGGGCGATGATGGAATTACGGCTGAACTTCTGAAAGCACTTCATCACCGGTGCTAATAGCTCTTCAGAAGTTATTTAATTCCGTAATACTCGAGAGACAAACGCCTAAGGCATGGCACATAAGTGTGGTCGTGCTTTTCTTCAAAAAGGGTGAGAACACCCTGCAGAAGAACTACAGACCTATCTCACTTCTGAGCCATGTCTACAAGCTGTTTTCGTGAGTCATTACGACTCGTTTTGCACGCAGGTTTGACGACTTCCAGCCTCCCGAGCAAGCCTGTTTCCGAAAAGGCTTTAGTACCATAGACCATATACATACGTTGCGACAGATTATACAGAAGACTGAAGAGTACAATCAGCCACTTTGCTTGGCATTTGTGGACTATGAGAAAGCCTTTGATTCAGTCGAAACCCGGGCTGTGCTACAGTCTCTCCAGCGGTGTGAAATTAACTATCGATACATCGAGGTGTTGAAGTGTCTGTATGAAAACGCCACCACGTCGGTTTGCCTCCAGGACCAGAACTCGAAACCTATCCAGTTGCAGCGAGTGTTGAGACAGGGAGACGTTATCTCTCCGAAACTGTTCACCGCCGCCCTGGTAGATGTTTTCAAGCTTCTGGACTGGGGTGGACATGGTATCCATATCAACGGCGAGTACATAACCCACCTCCGATTCGCTGACGATATCGTGGTCATGGCTAAGAATATGGAAGACCTAAGCACAATGGTCGATGGCCTCAGTAAAGTCTCTCAAAATCATCATATCAGTCGAAGGATGTCCACTGCCGGACATAGGCTTCCCCAAGGATTTCCACGACGAATGTTTGTCCCAGGTACACATATCTCTAAACAACATATAAAGTCTCTGAACAAGTGGGTCTTAAAATGAAATGGATAAGACAAAAATAATGTTAAATGTCCGTGTCGCACCCACCTCTCTTAAAGGTTGGAGACTCTACACTGGAAGTTGTTGACGAATATGTATGCCTGGGACAAACAGTCCAGCTAGGCAGGTCCAATTTCAAGAAAGAGATCAATCGACGAATCCAACTCGTCTGGGCAGCGTTCGGGAAGCTTCGCTATATCTTCATGTTTCCAAATACCGCAGTGTCTCAAGACTAAGGTCTTTGACCAGTGTGTGTGACTTACGGAACTGAGACATGGTTGCTTACTATGGGCCTCATAAGGCTCAAGGTCACCCAAAAGGCAATGGATCGTGCTATGCTCGGAATTTCTCTACGTGATCGAATCAGAAACGAGGAGATTGAGTGCGAGTGTGATTGGGACTCGTAAAATTCGGGACCCGTACTACCACTGTTCATTAAATTATTAATATAGACCACTTTCAGATGACTTGAAACTTGAAATTTTGGGATCGAAGTAGGTTATTTGAAGTATTAACGGAAAAAAAACCCGTCAAGTGCGAGTAGGACTCGCGCACCGAGGGTTCCGTACCACCACAGTTGTGTCATTAAAATCTATTAATTGAATTGAATAAAGAGAGAAAACAAATTACTTACTTTACAAAAGTTAATGATTTACCATTAAAATATATTGAAAGGGAGCAATAACAGAGATCTAAATGGGTAGGTACCAAGTTCTATAGTTCTTTCATAAATCATAGCTTCAGGACTTCAAATTAAAATATTTATCTTAGACTTCTTAAAATAATAGAGAATGTACAACGGTTTTCAGTTGCTTAAAAAATAAAGTTTAAAAAATAAAAACCGATTTCAAAAGTATGAAATAATATTTTCATACATATAAATATACGAAATTAACCAACAACAATGAAATCAATGGTAGGTACGAATCAAATAAGGGGACTACAGTTTTTTTGAGGTTGTTACTAGCACACAGCTTCTTACCTATCAAATGTTTTAGATTCAATTGCTTTGCTGGCACCGACCTCCATAAAAATTTTAGTCCCCTTATTTGATTCGTACCTACCTTTGATTTCATTATTGTTGGTTAATTTAGTATATTTATATGTATAAAAATATTAGTTCATACTTTTTAGCATTTCCTTTTTTAAATTGGTTTATAGTTTTTAAACTCTATTTTTATTTTTAGATAATGTTATGTATCTAACTACGTTAAACTCAATCACCTAGTCGCCAATAGGAATCATCAAATCATAATGCATGTGTTTCATTAACTGATACAGAGTCCTGTGGCTTCCATCATCATCTCAAGCATGCAAGTTAAGGAATTACACCTTCTATCATCAACTTACCTGAATAACCTGAAAGAATACAACTATCGGTCTATATGTATACCTACTTATATACATATAATATTTAAATAATTATCCTCTGACTCCCAACCTTCCATCCATCATCAGCTCTGCAACATGGGATGATGACTACCGGACGCAAATACTTGAATACCTTTAGAAAATACATAAAAAAATTGACAAACTCACTAGTTGTCACTACGATTTTCGAAGGTTTCCCTCGATTTCTCTGGGATGCCATCATCAGATCCTGGTTTCCTTATCATGGTACCACCCTTGGGATATCTCCTTTCCAATAAAAAATAATCATCAAAATCGGTTCATAAACAAAGAAGTTATCCGCGAACACACATAAAAAAATAAAAAATAAATAAATGGTCGAATTGAGAAACCTCCTCCTTTTTTAAAGTCGTTTAAAAATAAAATTTGTTATGTTCTGTGCTATTAAATAGTGTAACTTGGCAAGTCTAAATAGTCGAGGCGCCAAGAAATCAAAGCTTACTTTTAAAAATATACACCAATAAATAAAATAATTGAATGGTGAACAATTGGCAAGTTACATTTGGAGAAGTCCAAGATAAAAAATTCAATTTTAAATCCCATAGCTATGGCCTGTGATTTAAGAAACCATTATAGAACTTGGTATGTACTTATTTAGATCTCTTCTAATTTTTGTATCGAACTTGGCTCCCTTTCACATTTATATTTTGTTGGGATTTACTTAAAGTACAACTATATGCTAGGGATGGTAAACAAGTTAAATTGTAATAATCTAATTAATGTTAATATGAGAAGAGACCAGAAGATAGCTACTAGGTAGGTCTATGTATTCTATGTCGTCATTTTTTCGTTTGAATTTGAAATGTAGTAAATACGGTTTTTTAATTCATTCTTTATTTTGCATTTCATCATCATCATATCAGCCGAAGGAATGTCCACTGCTGGACATAGGCCTCCCCCAAGGATTTCCACGACGACCGGTTCTGCGCTGCCCACATCCAGCGGCTTCCTGCGACCTTTACCAGGTCATCAGTCTACCGATTGGGAGGCCTTCCTACGCTACGTTTTCCGGTGCGCGGTCGCCACTCGAGAACTTTACTGCTCCAACGGCCATCTGTTCTAACGAGCTATGTGCCCCGCCCACTGCCACTTAAGTTTAGCAATTCTGAAAGCTATGTCGGTTACTTTGGTTCTCCTACGGATCTCCTCGTTTCTGATTCGATCACGTAGAGAAACTTCGAACATAGCACTCTCCATTGCTCTTTGGGTGACCTTGAGCCTTCTTATAAGGCCTATAGTAAGCGACCATGTCTCAGTTCCGTATGTCATCACTGGTAACACACACTGGTTGAAGACCTTGGTCTTAAACAATGACTTATATATTACTGGCGTACTTACTTATATATTCTGTCCAAATCTGTGGTCTTAAAACATTGCGTTATCTGGGACGTGAAGATATTGCAAAGCTTCCCGAACGTTGCCTAACCGAGTTGGATTAGACGATTGATCTCTTTCTCGAAGTTGGACCTACCTAACTGGACTGTTTGCCCCAGGAACACATATTTGGCAACAACTTCGAGTCCGAGTCTAACCTTCAGAGGAGTAGGTATGACACGGACGTTTGACATAATTTTCGACTTGTCCATGTTCATTGCAAGACCTACTCGTTGAGAGGCTCTACTGAGGCCATCGAGCATTGTGCCTAAGTCGTCCATAGTCTCAGCCTCATGACGATTTTAGATATGTGGTCATCCACGATATCGTTAGCGAATCGAAGGTGGGTGATGTTCTCGCCCTTGATATTGATGCCGAGTTCACCCCAGTCCAAAAGCTTAAAATCATCTCCAGGGCTGCGGTGAACAGTTTCGGAGATATAACGTCTCCCTGCCTTACCCCTCGCTGCAGCCAGAAAGGTTCCGAATTTTGATCCTGGAGGCGAATCGACAAGGTGGCATTTTCATACAAACAGTTCAGTACCTCGATATATCGACAATCAACTTTGTTGGAGAAGGTTTTATATGTTTGTCTATAATCCACCACGTCACCTGGCAACGAATCATATATTGTGGGTAATCGAAACAAATAAAAAGTCATGTCCTTGTAATAATTAATAAAGATTGGTTTTATTACCTGCGTGATATATAAATCTCTAAGACATTTGGCACCGCCGTAGAGACTGTAACACAGCTCAAGTTACGACCGAATCGAAGGCTTTCTCTTAGTCCACAAAAGCCAAGCGAAGTGGTTGATTGTACTCTTCAGTCTTCTGTATAATCTGTCGCAGCGTATGTTTGTGGTCTATGGTACTAAAAACTTTCCGGAAACCGGCTTGATAGGGAGGCTGGAAGTCGTCAACCCTGCGTGAGAGACTTTTCATAATGACTCAAAAACAGCTTAGATATGGCTCAGAAGTGAGATGGGTCTAGTTCTTCAGCAGGGTATGGTCGACGCTCACAGAAGCCCAAACTAGGTATGCGCAAATAGAAAAAGAGCTACTTGCCATCGTTTTTGCGCTAGAGAGGTTCCATCAATATGTTTTTGGCCGGTGTGACGTCACTGTGGAAACGGATCATAAGCCACTGGTTCCACTCTTTGAAAAACCATTGAATTCAGTGCCTGCTCGTTTACAACGAATGATGTTACGTATTCAGGGATATGATTTTAGAGTAACGTATACACCCGGAAAATATATGTATGTGGCGGATGCGCTTTCGCGCGCGGCTTTGCCTGAGTTGATGAGCCAAAAAGTGTCAGAGGAAATTGCGGATCAGTCGTGTTTCCTAATAAATAATGTGCGATTTAGTGACAGCAAACAGTTGTTAATTAGGGACTGGACTAATAAGGATGTAGAATGTCAACTGATTGTTAATTACATCCAAAGAGGGTGGCCAAACAATAAGTTTCAAATGGATGCACGCGTTAGAAGTTTATGGTCATACAGGGATAGCTTTGAATTTATAAATGGAATAATATTTAAGGACAACTTAGTTTTCATTCCATCTGAGTTGCGTTCTGAAATGATCAAGCGAGTGCATGAGGATGGACACATGGGCATAGACAGGTGCAAGAGGTTGGCGCGCGAGGTGATGTTTTGGCCAGGGATGACCAGCGACATAGAGCGCGCCGTGCGCCGCTGCGGCGCGTGCCAGATGCGTGCCGCGCGCCCTTCCCGCGAACCCATGATGCCTCACGACATTCCAGACATACCCTGGGCTAAAGTAGGCTCTGATATTTTTCAGTGTGGCAAGAAAAATTTCCTCATTCTAGTGGATTACTTTTCAAATTTTATTGAGGTGTGTCCGTTGTCGAGTATAAATAGTAGAGCAGTGATAGCAGCTATGAAGGATCAATTTGCTAGATACGGTATTCCGCGGGAACTGGTAAGTGACAATGGACCGGCATTTTCTTCAAAGGAATTTCACCAATTCAAGAATGAATGGGGCTTTAACCACGTTACAAGCTCGCCCAACTATGCTCAGTCAAATGGTCGAAGTGAAAGGAGCGTTCGAACTATAAAAAATATGATAATTAAATGCATTAGTTCCAGATCAGATTTTTATTTGGGACTGTTAAACTTTAGAACAGCTCCTCGTGATGGTATGCCATCGCCTTCCGAAATGTTCATGGGCCGAAAATTAAACACAAGACTTCCGGTTCATGATGAGAAGTTACGGCCTAAATATGACAGTAGTAAAGAATATAATCAAATACTTAACAAACAGCTGCGTTCAAAATTAAACTACGACAAATATTCGAAAAAATTACCAGATTTAGAGTCAGGTGATAAAGCTATTATGATTGATAACAACAGGCGTAAGTGTGTGAGTGTGGAGAAACACGCAAAGGAGCCAAGGTCATACTTTGTTAAGGACTCGTACGGTGTGCGTTACAGGCGCAACAGACGTCACTTAGTTAAGGTGGACACCGTGAACTCAGTTTCATTACAAGTTGCCAGTACTACGGAAAGTGAAAACTTACAGCTAGCAAAGAAAAATTTAGTACGTGAGGGAACTTCGCTTGAAGACAGTTGGTCACCACGATCGAGTGCTATGAGCATCAATAGTACGGACAGTGAGATCGACGTGGCTGATACAGGGCTGAGTGGGAGCGGATACGAGACCCTTACATCCACTCTTGATCCCATCTTCTCATTGCCTGAACCTAGACATGGCAGACTTGCGGCTGAAAAAGCTAAGGAAAAAATTAAGCAAACAGCAAACACTTTCTTGTAGTTGAGTAAATCATCAATTAAGTAATCATATAAATTACATTAATTTTAACAATTAAATTAAGTTTAGTAATTAATTATGCTTGTTAAAATGATAGATATAATGATGTTTTCCTGATTTGTTAAAATTTTGCATGTAAAAAAAAAAAAAAAAAAAAAAAAAAAAAAAATTTCAAACAATAACTTAATTATGTTATGCTTCTCCGAAAAATAATTATAAATGTATTGCAACATTACCAGATAAATTATATTTTGTTCAAATAGCATATATAGCTATAAATAATATTATCTAATAGCAATGTGGTAATTGTAAGTTACAAAATCAATTTTATAGGGATGATGTTGTGTATAATGCATGTACCTATTGGAGGGTATCCGAAAATAAATCAATCTTTGTCTAGCTATTATCGAGTTTACTTCAGCTCTTTTTGAAGAAAACCACGACCACACTTCTGTGCCATACCTTAGGCGTTTTTCCCTCGAGTATCACGGAATTAAATAACTACTGAAGAGCTTTCAGTATCGGTAATCTACCTGTTTTAGAAGTTCAGCCGTAATTTTATCATCACCCGGTGCCTTTTTGTTCTTGAGCTGTTTGAGAGCCATTCTAATCTCGTACAAGCAGACGGCCTGGATATCTTCGGTATAGAGTCGGGTTAGTATGGCTCTTGGGTCTTTAGCCATATCACTGATAGGCAGACGTGGGGTCGTGTACAATTATCCGTAAAACTTTTCAACTTCTTCCAACAACTCAATCTCAGACGTATGATCCTGCCATCCTCAGTCTTAAGCTTAGTCAGTTGGGTTTGTCCAACAGAAAAATCTTTCGCGAACTTTTTTTTTGTATTCAAAAATAGCAAAAAATATATAATAACAGATACATTAAGTCAAACAAGAACAAATGTAAAGCTACTTGGGATGTAATTACTTCAACTGTAAATAATAATATATATAACACTGACATTAATTCTATGCAATACAATAACATGACATAGCCGCTATATTGTGATACTATGACATACTATAACTATACTATACTATATGAATATTCTGTATGATTACTTTATAAAGACTAATAAACAAAATTCGAATTAATACCAAAACCTTTCACCCTTTCACTATTTTTCGACAACTTATCATTTAGTCAGGGAATTATTCCCGAACAACTGAAAATATCTGTTGTAAAGCCCCTTTTTAAGAATGGCGATAGATCTAGTCCAAATAATTACAGACCATTAACCATTGTTCCTATTATTTGAAAGATAATAGAGAAAAACATGTATGTTCTGTTGGGTGTTTTTTTAAGCAAACACAGTATATTAAATTCTGACCAGTACGGTTTCCGAAAGGGCTCTTCGACAGAACTACCTTGTTTCAATATGATTAAATTAATTTGTGAATCTTTAAATGCTAAGATCCCAATAATGGCAATGTTTCTTGATATGAGCAAAGCATTCGACTTTGTTCAACATGTCCAGCTACTTTTAAAGCTAGATCCGGACCACTTGTTTATGGGGTCGCGGTATCAATTCCCGGCGGGGTCAACTTGTAAGACTCGGTTTGGTTGGTGGTAGGGCATTTTCTAAGTCCACCTGGCTAGCTACCACCATCTTATCTAAGTCTTGCCGCCAAAAATCAGTATTAACAACATTGATGTGTTCCGGCTTGAAGATAAGATATCCAGTTCTCCATTGCGTTGGGGAATCTTAGTAAGCCCGCTTCCATCTTCGGCATCATCGTCACTTACCATCAGGTGAGATGAAGCCAAGGGCTTACCATTTGTGAATAAAAAAAAGCTACCCTCGTTGAAATACTCGATCCGGACCACTTGTTTATGAGGGACATGTGGACTAGAAACCCGACACCACCCTGGAACAGTTGGCCGCCCTCCCGGAAATAGAGCAGGTTTCCGCATTTAAGGATCATGGTGTCCTCTCCTCTCTTCGAACTTCACACAATCCTATGATATCCCATCGTAACCTGCTCAATTCTTCCTCGAGTTCTGTCAGTTTTGCGTTGGTCCGCAGTGTGCACGTGTTGTAGGTTGCCAGGGCCGGAGGTCTTTTGGGTTGGTAGCCGGGTATTCTTCGCACCCCATGCCCCGCCGTTACCTTGACCGCTACCAGAACCAAGAATAGTGGGGCCACCAGGGACTACTAGGGGCCGTTTTTTTGTTGTGTAGCTAGCACATGTTTAAATCATTGGGAGGTGTTGCCGTAATCGCCACGCTTGGCAAGCGGGTTGGCGATCACAGTGTCGTTGCAGGTCGACTGTTAGTCGCGGAAAGGACACTGCTGCCCATTCTCCTTTTTGAGTCCCTTAGTCGACTCTTACGACACCTATTGAAAAAAATAGGAAGGCCCTATTCTAAGCCGGGAGCCATACGGCCTAATTATGTATTTGTAACTATTTGTATATAAATTCACCTTACACAAAGCTTTTGCTTTATGTTTTTATTCTTTTGGTTTTACAGAAAAGCGTCAAATTAGATGTGATTCAAGTGAAAACTCAATAGTGAAGATCAAAATAGTTAACAACGTTAACAACTCACAGTTGCACTCATGCTAAGGAGCCCGAACTAAATGAAAGAATTAATATTTTTAATGGTGAGACCTCTAGTCTGGTTTGACCGCACCGAGTCGTGTTTAAGAGCCACATAGCCATGGATATGATCAACCAGTAAATCTCTCGCAGGATGACGGGCCTGCACATGGAGTCGCAGAGCACGTACGAGCTGGCCGCGCGAGGCCTCATCAGACCTGCAAACAACAAACTGCCCGTTTTGTACGGAATTAGATGCGTGCACTTCGCTCCGCCTCACTTTACTTTAGGTATGTTTTACAGGTTAACCATTATCTCGTTGTGCGCAGTGTGCGCGGTGTATAGTCATTAGCGCCATTTGTTGTTGATGAGCTAATAGAAAACAAAAAATATTATTTTACGTGTGAAAACGGATTTTCTCGGGGTCAGGGATACACCTATCGAAAACTATGAATAAAAATTAATATACAGGAGACGGCGTAGAATGAACGCGGCCTTGTTACAATGTTGTGTAATAAGGTGCTTCTCTTTAATGCGTTTAATGGTGACATCACGCTGGCCAGTTTTTAAAAAAAAGTAGTAAGTACAATAAATTTTATTTTAGGCTATTGAATAGCTTTTATCGCGGGCTTTGAGCGCGGCGACCGAATCAAGAAACGAAAATAAAACCTAACACCCCCCACTTCGCCTACCATGTAGCTCGGCCGAGCGTATCGTAACGTTACCGCGTTCTAAAAACTAAACAGTGCCATTTATTAGCGATTTGCGGTACTAAAAGGATTAGTAAATTTTACTGGTGTAACTTTCTTAGCGTTAATTTATTACATAAACATCCCGCGCCCCAAGGACTATATGGTACTGGTAAATACTGCATAAATAAAAAATAAATAAATAATTATAATTGCATAAGTTGATAAAAAATGCTATGCAATAGCTTTACCGCGGCAGTCCCCGAGTGCCACACTTTTTTTATATTTATATACATAGTAAATAATCACGAGTACATTCATATCCTTTGCTATCAAGTACTGATTAAAAGTCACCCTATCTATTATATAAAAATGAATAGCTGTTCGTTAGTCTCGCTAAAACTCGAGAACGGCTGGACCGATTTGGCTAATTTTGGTATTGAATTATTTGTGGAAGTCCAGAGAAGGTTTAAAAGGTGAATAAATATGAAAACGCTCGGAATTAAATAAAGAAAAACAATTTTGGTTGACTTCACACACAACCTTCGAGTATTTTAAGTATATTTTTTTGCTGTTCGTTTGTCTCGCTAAAACTCGAGAACGGCTGGACTGATTTGGCTAATTTTGGTATTGAATTATTTGTGGAAGTCCAGAGAAGGTTTAAAAGGTGAATAAATATGAAAATGCTCGGAATTAAATAAAAAAAAATCCAAAAATAAAAATCAGTCAAAAAATAATTGGTTTTAGGGTAGGGTAGTGTAGTGTAGGTGTAGGGTAGTGTAGGTTAGGGTAGTGTAGTGTAGGGTATTGTAGTATTGGGTATAAGTGAAGTTATACTTTAGGATGGGCCTGTACTCATCACACTGAGCAACTACAACTCAAATCGCAATATTTTTTATTTTTTTATACAATCCAGTCAGCTGATTGGCCAGGCGGGCTTAGAAAATGCCGTACCACCACCCAAATCGAACCCGCGACCTCCTGGTGTGAAGCGACGCTCCCGACACTTCCTCACGGATTCCAATGATCCAACCACGCTTGCCGTAGCCGCCATGATACCGCCCCCTAACATACAGAGAAACACTGCACCGACATTCTTCCCTCGTCGGCGAGGGCGGCGCGGGCGTCCTCCTGCTTCTGGCGCTTACAAGCGCTTCGGGCATATACCAGACCGCTTCTCTCCGATCCTCCAAGCAACGACTTAAGCCGAGGTTCGTGCCCATCTGGGCGCCCTTAGGAAGTTGCATCTTTTTGCTTTACATCTAAGTTGAGTACCCTCCGTACGCGCCTCCCATGTGCATCCAGCGGCCACTCACTTTCATTCACTTCACTTCACTCAATTCTCTTTCATTCACTTAGTTAGACTTTATTATAACCAGAATTATCCATGTAATTATTCAATAATTGAATATCTACTTCTTTACCTGCCACTTTTTGGACTCTTATTTCATTCTTAATTGTTTTTAGCCGTGGTTAATGTGCTATTTAAGCTTCCATTATTTGCATCAAATATAAATCGGACTTTTATCCAAGTCCTTTGGCATGTTTTTCAGTAATCACCTCAATGCAGATTTCGCCACTGAGATTGCCATTTGAACTATTCACATAAATCGGAAGATATGGCGTGATAATGTTCCTTCTTATTGTAATTTCTATAGCGAAGCTGAATGGCACAATAGATAGCACGAGTGTTACAATGGCTAATTGCGTGCAGTGGCATACAATTCTTTTTCTACGACAATGAAATTAAAATACATTGAAATTTTGTCATAATCATATACTTACTTATTGAATTTTTAAAGCTAAAGCAAAGACATAAAAATATTTAAAAAATTAACTCACTAAGTCTTAAGCCTTTTATAAAACCCTTTATTTTGATAATCCACTCGATAGGTTTTGTAGAAAAAAAATATTTGAAGATATGGAATTTGGCGCCACAAATCCGCCATTTTATTTTTTTACAATTTTGATGTACCCACTACCCAGTGTCACTCTCACAATTGAGACGAAACCAAAGACACCTCTCAAGCTAAAATCCATTAAGCCGTTTAAGCTACAGAGCGTGTCAAAGAAATGTACATACATACACTCAAAAACCATAACCCTCCTTCTGGTGCAGTCGGGTAAAAACAACAAATGTCAGTTAAGAAAAGTTTGTTAGTTTAGTTGGCGACTAAACGTTTCGTAATTTTTAGATTTCCGTACACCCAACGGGTGACCAACGGATACCCTTTTGTTAGGGTTCTGTTTGTTTTTTTAAATGACATTGTAACTAACATTTTATGGACTGTAATTGTCTGATAATAAACTGAATTTGAATTTGAATTTGTACACCCAACGGGCGACCAACGGATACCCTATTGTTAGGGTTTCGTACACCCAACGGGTGACGAACGGATACCCTATTGTTAGGGTTCTGTACACCCAACGGGTAACCAACGGATACCCTATTGTTAGATTTCCGTACACCCAACGGGTGACCAACGATTACCCTTTTTGTTAGGGTTCTGTACACCCAACGGGTAACCAACGGATACCCTATTGTTAGATTTCCGTACACCCAACGGGTGACCAACGATTACCCTTTTTGTTAGGGTTCTGTACACCCAACGGGTGACCAACGGATACCCTATTGTTAGGGTTCTGTACACCCAACGGGTAACCAACGGATACCCTATTGTTAGATTTCCGTACACCCAACGGGTGACCAACGATTACCCTTTTTGTTAGGGTTCTGTACACCCAACGGGTGACCTACGGATACCCTATTGTTAGGGTTCTGTACACCCAACGGGTAACCAACGGATACCCTATTGTTAGATTTCCGTACACCCAACGGGTGACCAACGATTACCCTTTTTGTTAGGGTTCTGTACACCCAACGGGTGACCAACGGATACCCTATTGTTAGGGTTCTGTACACCCAACGGGTAACCAACGGATACCCTATTGTTAGATTTCCGTACACCCAACGGGTGACCAACGATTACCCTTTTTGTTAGGGTTCTGTACACCCAACGGGTGACCAACGGATACCCTATTGTTAGGGTTCTGTACACCCAACGGGTAACCAACGGATACCCTATTGTTAGGGTTCTGTACACCCAACGGGTGACCTACGGATACCCTATTGTTAGGGTTCTGTACACCCAACGGGTAACCAACGGATACCCTATTGTTAGGGTTCTGTACACCCAACGGGTGACCTACGGATACCCTATTGTTAGGGTTCTGTACACCCAACGGGTAACCAACGGATACCCTATTGTTAGATTTCCGTACACCCAACGGGTGACCAATGATTACCCTTTTTGTTAGGGTTCTGTACACCCAACGGGTGACCAACGGATACCCTATTGTTAGGGTTCCGTACACCCAACGGGTGACCAACGGATACCCTATTGTTAGGGTTCCGTACACCCAACGGGTGACCAACGGATACCCTATTGTTAGGGTTCCGTACACCCAACGGGTGACCAACGGATACCCTATTGTTGGGGTTCCGTACACCCAACGGGTGACGAACAGATACCCTGTTGTTAGGTTTCTATACACAAACGGGTGACCAACGGATACCCTCTTTTTAGGGTTCTGTACACCCAACGGGTAACCAACGGATACCCTATTGTTAGATTCCCGTACACCCAACGGGTGACGAACGGATACCCTATTGTTAGGGTTCCGTACACCCAACGGGTGACGAACAGATACCCTGTTGTTAGGTTTCTATACACCCAACGGGTGACCAACGGATACCCTCTTTTTAGGGTTCTGTACACCCAACGGGTAACCAACGGATACCCTATTGTTAGGGTTCTGTACACCCAACGGGTGACCAACGGATACCCTATTGTTAGATTTCCGTACACCCAACGGGTGACCAACGATTACCCTTTTTGTTAGGGTTCTGTACACCCAACGGGTGACGAACAGATACCCTGTTGTTAGGTTTCTATACACCCAACGGGTGACCAACGGATACCCTCTTTTTAGGGTTCTGTACACCCAACGGGTAACCAACGGATACCCTATTGTTAGATTCCCGTACACCCAACGGGTGACGATCGGATACCCTATTGTTAGGGTTCCGTGCACCCAACAGGTTCCCCATTGCATTGGTGAATCTTGGTAAGCCCGCTTCCATCTTCGGCAACATCGTCACTTACCACCAGGTGAGACGTTGTCAAGGGTTTACCAATTGTGAATAAAAAAAAAAGAACGGATAGCCTGTCTGTCTGTCCGTCCTTCAGCGGGCTGTATTTCATGAACCGTAATAGTTAGACAGTTGAAATTTTCACAGATTAATTACTTCTGTTGCCGCTATAACAACAAATACTAAAAATTACAAAAAATAAAAATAAGGGGGTTGCCATACAAAAAACGTGTTATAAAAAAAAAAACAGTTCTTCAGAAGGATTTTTTATTAAGCTCTATCGTAAAAACGGTAATACAAACAGGCGTGAAACTATGTTTGGGTTTAGTACTAATACTGAGATAAAACAACAAATAATAAAAGTCAGCCAAGTGTGAGTCGTACTAGCGCTAAGGAGTCCGAACTAGGGTTTGTCAAGTCTCGAGGTTTTGAAAGTCTTGGGCCTCGAGATGTCTCGAGCTAAATTTTTCGGGACATTCGAGACATAAAGTAAAGAGTTAATTTTGACGTTTTTCATGATACATTTTTTATAAAATAGGTACCTATATGGTAAATCTAAATTATTCTTAACTTAACCGATCACGGAAATTGACAAATCTGGTAAAAAACATTAGGTCATTGATACACTGTACATATGTAATGTAAAGTCATCCGAAAGGAAGGGTGCTTGAAAGGATATATTAATATAATGTAACCCATTATGAAACCGTTCTTTTAGGGCCAGCGATCGCGTAGGTATATTAGGTACTGAACTAGCGACTACATGCGTCTTCGTCCGCGTGGACTTCATTGTAAACTTTAAACGCGTTACCATAATGAAAAGTTACAGTTACAGTTTTAATGTATGCCAAATTTCTGCTAAATCCGTTCATTTTTCAGAGCGTGATTGAGTAACAAACAATCATACTTTTATAATGTTAGTAAGATAAATAACTGCCCTGAGAATTGTTTTAATATTAGTTCCAATCCATGTCAAAGGGTAACATGAAAAATACTCAAGTAGGTGTAAAGTAATAAAATTGCTTACATACTTACTTAAAATTATAATATTGTGCGATTTTTTAAGATAAAGAAATGTTGATACATTACTTTCCTCAATCCATTTTAACTAAAAACAATAGGTATGAGTGCGAAACCCGCATAATAACGCTAAAATCACTGACTAGTCCGTACGCGTGCACAGTGAATGTTTAAATGACGGGCGGCGCGGCCGAGCAGGGCTTTTCCCCCCTTATTCGGAAGAAGGGGGAGAGATGCATCATGCATACCAATACAGCCCGGCTGTACTGGTTATGTGGGACTTACAGCGGAAGGCTGAACCTACCCACTAAAACTCCCCCCATGGATTTAGGACCTAAATCCTAAATTTCAGGTCAATCAAGACCTGTAAAATCCTTCATCGGAGCAACCCACAGGGAGGCCCTTCTCTAAGGGTGTGGGTTGCTCCGATGAAGGATTTTACAGGTCTTGATTGACCTGAAATTTAGGATTTAGGTCCTAAATCCATGGGGGGAGTTTTAGTGGGTAGGTTCAGCCCACAGGGGGGCCCTTCTCTAAGGGTGTGGGTTGCTCCGGTGGTGCGTAAGAGGAGGGGTTGCACCAAACGCACCGTAGAGATAGCCGGCCCCTCCCAGGGATTGTGCCATACAGGGATGGCACAGATCTGAGTGGTGAGTGTTGACCGAAGTGACCGTAAAGACTGCCTTGAAAAAGGCGGTCTCGAAACAAGTAAGTGCCGCAGACCGACGATGTTTCCCCGACTATGAATGGCGTGCGCATTGTCGAATTACGAACGCCTGGTGAGTATACTCTTACGCCAGCGACCCCTGCGTCCGCAGATCTATTGCCGGGGGACACCTCCGAAGCACACGACACAACTGTCTCGAACGGCCGCGACGTGTATGTCCACATTGGCTTCCCGACGATGGAGGCATGCACGGTGACCGAGTTACGCTCGCTTAAGGTCGACTAACTCCCCGGGGATCAGAAGGGGCGGTTCGACTCCCACGGCAGCGATCCGCTGGCTCCGTCCATCGCCGGGATACACCTCCGAAGCAGACGACGACCCGAGAGCGCACGTCCACCTCGGGCGACGGACAGCAGAAACTCCCGGTGTAGGGCCTGGTGGCGCGCGGTGGTAACTCGCACCGCTTCAAAAGACGCCGCCTCTATGGCGGGTCCTTTATCGGCACAGCGGCTACGCGGGCGATGCCACGGCACGGCAGTGACAAACGCCTACATCGCACCCTTACGTATTTCAAATCATGTCTCGATGTCTCGAATGTCTCAAGCTAAAAGTCTCGAGATCGAGACATGCCAAAGTCCCGGGAGTCCCCGGGACACATTCTCTAGTCCGAACTGAATGACAAAAAAAAGCATAATTTTGTCGCTCGCGTTGATGTCTTTAGTTTGTAATGTGAATATGTATCATTGTGTGGAGTGCTAGTCCGACTTGTACGTGGCCAATTTTTAATAAATGAAGAATAACACATTATTGTTCATAAAGGAATTTTATCCACAAAAATGTTTCAGAGGTACAAGCTGTGAACGAGTATGAAAAGTACCTGTGGACGCTGGTGCACGAGCTGGGTGTGCAGCTGCGCTCGGCGGCGCACTGCACAGCAGTCGTGTGCACGCGCCACGGCCGGATGGCGAGCGAGCACGCGCTGCTGCGCAAGCATTGGCAGCTGGAGCACCTGCTGGACAACGCGCGCGCCTGCTCCAGCCTACTGGACTCTCACCCTGACCTGCTGCGCCCCGCCGCCACTCTGTGACATCTATACACATGTTTTACAGTTTAGAATATTTAATTGTGTAAATAAATTTAATTTATTAGTAAGAAATATCTTCACATTATTTCTATAAAAAAAATTTTGAATATATTTACTCGACTGCTCATGGAGAAGGGTACCTAATGTTTTCGGATGATGTTTACTTATTTGCATGAGAACCACCAAGGAGCCCCGAAGTAGTTCTGTCGACTGCTTTCTTGCATGCTCTGTCACCAGCGCACACCCACCGCGCCTTCCGTCGAACAAACATGGCTTAGTGTATCTATGGCAAATGCTCAAAGTAGGCACTGTGTATCGGCCGCCCTGGTTTGATGTAGACACGTTTTTGGATGCGATTATGTACCGATTCCATAACCTGATTTGTACATTACTATTATATTGTCGTTGAAGGCGATTTTAATGTAAATGTGTTATCGAATGATTTTAATTACAAGCCGCAACTCGTTGATATTACTTACTACAACCGGGGTTGGAAAGCTCTGCCGTTACTAAACCTCCATGATATCAACAGAAACTTATTAAACACTAGCTTTTGCCCGCGGCTTCGCCCGCGTAGACATCTTTGTATTGACTGTCTTAGAGGGTGCGTGGTGCGCGAGCGAATTTTTTCCAGATCACTCGGGAAATATGTCAGGATATGCTTATTTGTAAATGATGTTATTTCCCACCCCCTCAACCATCTCTGTACAAAAAATCACAACAATCCATTGTTTCGTTGCGATGTTAAAGAAATTAATCAAAAAAAGAATAATTTTCCAGTTCCCTTAGGAACTGCATCGGGCTTTGCTATTTTTACGGGATGAAAAGTAGCCTATGTCCTTCCTCGTGACACAGGCTACCTGCATGCCAAATTTTATTGAGATTGGTGAAGGCGTTGAAGCGTGAAAAGGTAACAAACAAACACATTATCACATTTATAATATTAGTAAGGATTATGCTCTGTCCTTTAAACCTAAATGTGGCTCAATGTACACCGTCCGTGGTAGCACCAGTGTGACAATTTAGGGGGTACACAAGAATATGCCTAAAAAATTTCATATCCGTCACGTCAGTCTTATGGATAAGAAGTACACTTCCTCACGTTACCACCATTTTAATTTTATTTAGCCGAATTTCGTCAAGATTGGTGGAGATGTTGACGCTGGAAGAGGTAACAAACAAACAAACAAACACATTTTATCATTTATAATATTAGTAAGAATGACCATATCGTTTTGTAAGTACATGACCAAAACTAAATGTTAACTAATAGCTTGCCCCGAACTGTAAACTTGCGAGGTATAGATAGTTCAACTCATTTGTGCGCGCGGCGCTATGTATGCGTGCGCTTGTAATTATGCAGCTTTAACTTGTGTTTTGCTCGGACGACGAATGTCAAGGCACTGCCACAAAATGCTGCCCAAGAACTGTAACAAAATTGGTATAGGTCCCGTTAACTGGGGGTTCTACTCGTCATACTGAACAACTTTCTCCAAGGAACCCATAGTTAATTCTCAAAAAAAAAATTGAACCCTTCATACTAAAATGCACAAAATCGGTCGATCAGCTGATCGATTTGTATAAAGAGTAAAAAAAAATTACGTTTTCAGCAAAGTCGTAAAACAAAAGTTGTTCAGTATGATGAGTAGAAGCCCCAGTTAACGGGACCTACACCAATTTTGTTACTACCTGTATACTTTGCCCGCGATGTGCTCGTTTTAACTTGGTATTGTATGTCTCCATGTATATTAAGATTTAAAAAAATATTTCCGTTCGCATTTACAAACATATTGTATTGAACTTTTTTTGTAAGCTACGTTGGTACCAACCACTTTCTATTAATTGGTATACAACAAAAACCCTACCTGGCATGTCATGGGCTGTCAGTACACGTTAAAATGGTGCGGAAGCGGTACAGGGCTCGCGGTATACCGGTAACATTTTATTGATTTTATTGGTATTTTACCCGACTATGAGAATAGGAGGGATACGTTTTTGACAGTCTTTGTACGTTCATCTGTTCCCTCGTGGAATTGTTACAAGAGGAAGTGTTGTAGTATTGTGGATACCCACTCTCAGATATTTCACTGAAAATAGGATCTTTTCTACCAAGTTTATCTAATTAGAAATATCCCCATCATCATTATCATATCAGACGAAAATAGTCCACTGCTGGACAAAGGCCTCCCCCAAGGATTTCCACGACGACCGGTCCTGCGCTGCCCGCATCCATCGGCTTCCCGCGATCTTAACTAGGTCGTCGGTCCACGGCGTGGGAGGCCTGCCTACGCTACGTTTTCCGGTGCGCGGTCGCCACTCGCGGAACTTTACTGCCTCATCGGCCATCTGTTCTACGAGCTATATGCCCTGCTCACTGCCACTTCGGTTTAACGATTCTGTGAGCTATGTCGGTGACTTTGGTTCTCCTACGGATCTCCTCCTTTCTGATTCGATCACGCAGAGAAACTCCGAGCATAGCACGCTCCATTGCCCTTTATTATGAGGCCCATAGTAAGCGACCATGTCTCCGTTCCGTAAGTCATCACTGGCAACACACTGGTCAAAGACCTTAGTCTTGAGACACTGCGGTACTTGGGACGTGAAGATATTGCGAAGCTTCCCAAACGCTGCCCAGCCGAGTTGGATTCGTCGATTGATCTCTTTCTTGAAGTTAGACCTACCTAGCTGGACTGTTTGTCCCAGGTATACATATTCGTCAATAACTTCCAGTGTAGAGTTTCTAACCTTTAGAGAGGTGGGTGCGACACGGACATTTAATATTATTTTCGTCTTGTCCATGTTCATTTTAACATCCACTTGTTGAAATAAATAAATACTTTTTATTTGGATGCTTTTGATAGTCACGGACTGGTAACACTGATTAGCCTATGGTGAGACGACAAAAGTTGACCAGTAACAGTTTCCGGTCGAGTTTTGCAACGTAGATTCGTACAAGATAAAAATATGTGAATCCCTCTTCATCTTCCCCATCAGGGGGCTGGTTTTTGTTTTTGTAGGGCCAAGGTTGAAAAGTAACACGCAAAATGTAATTTGAAAGTGTATTCTTCAACCAAGAGCCTTTGTCCTCAATTTCTAAAAACACGCAGTCTAACTTAAAGACGACATGTCGTTTGCTTAATTCTGTATTCTCGCGGTTGCTCCTGCAAAGCAATGTAATTTTAAGGAAACGAGCTCCTGCTCATCGGCATAGAGCCACGACCCAAGAGCGGTCGTGACACCACGCCATTTCAATCTATCTGCTCCGCGTGGCTGCATCCCAGATCGATGAGGTCCTCCCTCCTGTCGGCGGCTTGCTGCTCCTGGTGAGCCCATGGCTTCCAGGATCTCCACAAATGGGCCCCAACGCTCCGTCTACCTGGGTACGTAGTTAACTAGCCAGTTATCTAGGTAGGAAGTGAGTGCTATGTGATAAAACTCTCTTTGTTCAGTGAAACCTGATCTCTAGTATATTAAAGGAAACTCTCAGTGTCCTAATACTTAGAATTAAAACGATTTGCCTGTGAGCACCGGTCTGGTCACCCTTTATTTCTTATAGACAAATAATTCCCCAACCATTTACTTTTTTTCTTAACACAACAATTTCTCTGAAACCACTGAACTGATTTTAACAAATAACAATGTTTCGAAAAAAAATATCGTTTTGTAATTTACAGGGTATGACAAATGATTTTAATTTTCTCGAATTCAATTTAATACACAGAAATAAAGAAAAAAATATCCTAATGGACCCTTCTTTTTCTAGTTGTAAACATAGAACTGCTGTAATTTTAATTGGAATTTATGATAATTTATGAATTTCTTAACAAAACAATGTAAAATGATTGACTATTCTTTTAGTATATTGATTATTTTATTGACTATATTCTTTTAGTATATTGAAATGAAAGTTTATTGGACTTATATAGGTATTGACTGTAAACACATACTCTTACTAAACTCTTTGAATTAGTGAGGTGACAATGATAGTCCGTTTTCTATTGGGAAACAGTATTTGGTACGAATGCAATACACGTCCACCCAAGTCCAAAACGCCCGTAGCCAGTTTGAACTCCGCGACAGGTGCGGGGGGCGGGGGGGGGGGGGGGGGGTCAAAGTACAGAGCTCCCGGCGCTCAGTTTTTTTTTCTGGCGGATTAGTTTCGACATTTCAGTCAAGTTTGGTGTCGTTATCAGGTAATCGTACCAATCTTTAGATAAATCATTTTTCTAGTACAAATCGCTGAGATGGATGTTGTAGTGTTATTTTCCTATTTATGATGTCTAAATACCTACGAAAACCGCGAGCGCCGCGACTCCGCGGTCTTCGTCAGTCGCGCGGTGGCGCTTACCGACGTCGGAGTTATGCCAGTGCTCTTCCCACCCGACGCGCGACGTCAAAGTACAAAGCTTCGGCGCTCAGAAAAAAATATCTGGCGTATTAGTTTGGACCTTTCAGTCAAGTTTGTTTTCGTTAGCAGGTAACTAGATGATGCCCAATTCATTCTCAATACCAGTTTTTTAGGGTTCCGTAGCAAAATATGACGCAATCCTTAAAATAATAAACTTTTAGTAGTGACACAACGCAAACAAACCCGTATAGTTTTATATTTTTGTATTAAACTTGGTTTAAAAAAAATACTGCCCGAAAGCCCATTTAATGCAAATTATTAAAAAAAAAACAGTAAATATAAATTTGTCTATTTTCAATGTAAAAAAAATATTGAAAGTACTGCGACGTTCGTCAGCGCAGGGTAGAGGACGGCAAAGAGACCATAGAAGATCCACTTATATTATACTAGCTGCGCCCCGCGGTATTAACCACGATTAAGAAGTAGCATATGTGTTAATCCAGGGTGTCAGCTACCTCCATACCAAATTTAATCAAAATTGTTCAAGCCACTTGAGCGTACAGAATTAACAAACACACACACTCACAAACTTTGGCCTTTATAATATTAGTGTGATTTTTAATCATCTTTGATTTATGAACAAAGTCAGGTAAATTGTTAAAAATAAAGACATTATTAGAACGTTTATGAACGTTTTATTTACAACCACCTTCACAATTATATATAACCCAGAACATTTGAGCTGGCGTCTGAAACAATGGCACCTGGAACTGCAAGATTTCACCCACCGACATCTTATTAATTCTAGGTATGCTTGAGCAGTCATTGGGTCCACAGTGGCACCCATCAAGCTTCTTGTTTCTACCAACCCCATTCAGATGGACAAGGAATATTTTGCGTTTTCTTTAGGCACTGCCCCCAAATATAAACAGCCTGTAAAACTGCCCTTAAGGTAAGTATGTTGTATTGAAGATAGACGCAGATTGGTTTTCCAGTCCTCTAAGACGCTTCACAGTATCGGCAACTAAACAGGCAGATCCCTGACTTACGATTTGCGCCAGTATAATACAAATTGTAATAAATAGGCGATTGAGAACAACATTCATAACATCTCCCTCCTCAAATCAAAAAAACCGTGAGGATCTTTTCGTTGACAGTCTTCTGTTCGCTGATGATGCGGCATTTACTGCGAGTACTTCCAGCGAGCTTCAGTGTATTATGAACGAATTCGCCCACGCCTGTGCTCTGTTCTCTATGTCCACAAACTCCAAAAAGATCGTAGTGCTCGTTCAAGGATGTGATAATCCGCCAGCTATTTTACTGGATGACACATCTTTGGAGGCTGTGTTGACAGGTTTTGCTACCATGGTTTGACCATATCGAACAACCTTTCGCTCGATGCGGAGATCGACATCCGTATCGGCAAAGCGGCGACCATGTTCGGGAAGCTACGTACAAGAGTTTGAGACATTAATCACCTGACGGTGAAAACCAAGATGGGTGTTTGTCAAGCTTGCGTACTCAGTATACTCGTGTACAGTGCTGAAACCTGGACGTCGTACGCAAAACGCCGGCTCATCAGTTTCCATATGCGCTGCTTACGAAACATCCTAGGCATATTATGGGAGGACAGAGTTACAAACGAGAGGGTTCTGGAGATTGCACAGCTGCCTAGCTTCACAGCCATGCTGAAACAGCGACGTTTACGATATTTGGGGCATGTGCATCGAATGGAGTCCACTCGATTGCCTCAACGCGTTATGTTGAGTGCAGTTGCGCACGCCGAAATAAAGGTTAGGAGGCCACTGTTGCGCTTCAAAGACTGTGCCAGACGTGACATCTCAGCCTTTAAAATCGACTACCAGAGCTGGGAAAAACTCGCGGAGGATAAAGACGTGTGGCGCAAGTGTGTGGGTAATGGTCCCAAGTTGTGTGATAAGGCCCGATTTAACTATAATGCGAACGGAGGCACAGGACACATCAAGCTGTCTCTAATCCATCTATCGGGAACTTCCCTGTCAGTCCTGCGGTAGACTGTGCCGGTCTCGCATCGGATTGTACTGTCACCAAAAACATTGTATCCGAATCACTGAATAAATCGTCCGTAACAGGTGATAAGAACAACAAAAGCTTGAAAGTGTTCGCGAGAGATCTATCTGTTGGACAAAGCCAACTGACCAAGCTTAATTCTGAGGATGGCAGGATCATATCGTCTAAGATTAAGTTGCTGGAACGACTTAGGCACAATGCCCGCGCACTGCCCGCAAAAATCAAGTAGGTACGTGCAATAATTATTTTATTTGACATTAAAAATAGTTAAATGTGTATAAAGTACACGTTAATGTATTTATAATTTGATTTAAATGGACTTTCGGACAGTATTTTTTATAAACCAAGTTGAATACAAAAATATAAAACTATACGGGTTTGTTTGCATTGTGTCACTACTAACGGATTGCGTCATATTTTGCTACGGAACTCTAAAAACCTGGTATCACTGGCTTCACCCGCGTGGACAACATTTCAGCCAGATACGTTCAGTAGTTTTCTCGTGAAGAAGTAACAAACATACACACTCACACACTCATTCGCCTTTATAATATTAGTGTGATAGTATGATGTGATGTGATACGGGTTTGTTTGCATAGTGTCACTACTAAAAGTTAATTATTTTAAGGATTGCGTTATATTTTGCTACGGAACCTAAAAAGCTGGTATGGAGAATGAATTAGGCATCATCTAGTTACCTGCTAACGAAAACAAACTTGACTGAAAGGTCCAAACTAATACGCCAGATATTTTTTTCTGAGCGCCGAAGCTTTGTACTTTGACGTCGCGCGTCGGGTGGGAAGAGCACTGGCATAACTCCGACGTCGGTAAGCGCCACCGCGCGACTGACGAAGACCGCGGAGTCGCGGCGCTCGCGGTTTTCGTAGGTATTTAGGCATCATAAATAGGAAAATAACACTACAACATCCATCTCAGCGATTTGTACTAGAAAAATGATTTATCTAAAGATTGGTATAAAAATAAGGTCAATAAATTTATTATTTTAGGCACAGTATTGGAAATAAATTTTAAAAACAGGCAACTTTGGATATTTTTTTTATCGAGCGAAGTTCATCTGATTGTGTAACTGTAAGCGAATTGTACTCTGTAAGATCCTCAACTGAAACATATATTTTTTTCAGAATTTTAGGTCAATTTTTGAGTGATTCATATTGATTTTAAAAACAGCATTTGCGGTATAAGGAGCCCTTAAATTGAGAACATAATTGGTACTTACTTGTAAAGGTTGTTCATCAATTTCGTAGAAAAATGTGAGATCAATAGGAAAGGTATCGGACTGCATAAAAATGATTATCAAATATAATTCACTAAATTTCCTTCCTACTGAAATTTCAAAATGTAAATTCCATAACGTTTTTAAATTTAAATTTAATAAGAATCACAAAATTGGTAGATTAATGACGCAGACAAACTACGACGTCTCTCGTCTTGCTATTTCAAATACTTAAATAAACAATTTTGCAGGTGTTAAAAAGAAATTGAAAATTAAATACTAGCAGTGAAATACGCTATTTTCCACCCTTCTGCATGTTTATTTCGGCAACATATAGATCCCTTTTTTCCACTCCCAAATATCAAATCAAATACCCACACTTTATATGTTCGACAAGGTAACGACTCCTGATAGCGAACGAGTATCAAAAGAAAAGGGTCATAGCCAGGAGCTATTGTGCCACATAACAGGGATTCAAACGCTTCCCAACTTCCAACCGTACACTATTTGATTATCCTTTGAATATTGGACCCAGACTCGGCCCCGTTTCCGAGTCACCATACTTGAAAGAAAAATGTGGCCAAGTGTGAGTATGACATGGTCAAGGGTTCCGTGTTCCGGCGCAAAATATTCTACATACTGATGCGTGAATTTAGTGTGGACTTGAAGTCGGAAAATGTTTTATTTAGAGTGAAAACTGGTTTTTCATTTCTCAGATTTTCTAGTTTAGCATGCTCGCTTTCTTGTCTGTCCGTGCGGAAGTAACAGTCGAATTTTAAATAAATTCCCGATGAGCTAGAGACTTAAAACTTTAAAGATAGCTCAGAACTGGATGACAATACAATATCATGAAAAAAAGAACTATCTTTTTAGTCAAATGAAACATAAACATAGCCCAGAACTGAATCATACATAATGTAAGTTTCATCATCATATTAGCCGAAAAACGTAAGTTTATGAAAAAATAAATTAATAACAATCCAAAAAAGCTAAAAATTATTGTATGAATAAAAAATGATTCCGTGTTAAACGTACGGACTAAAAAGTAATAAAACAATTTGTTAAGATATAAAATAAACAACGCAACGTGGGGCGCGTAAAATAGACTTTTGTAAACTATTCATGCATCACATCCACTACTCATTATTTCTCCTTAGATCCTCAATCAACTTTTTACAAGACAGCTTCTTAGTATGCATTGCTTCTTACGTAACACCGTTATGGATAGCCTCAAATTTCACGCTTCTACTAAAATAAAATATTTAATAAAACTAAAACCATTAACCAGTATAAAGTAGATTCACCTCTAATTAAAAGAGACAATGTATTTAGGAGAAGCAGTGGATGAGAGGTTGGCAGTAAACATTTTTCGTGGGGAGTTGGGGACCCCTGTCTTTGAGAGTTCGGCTCGCTCTTCACCAGTTTTAAGAATTAATGTTAGAAATATTTTATGGAAAAATGGTTGGTGATAACTGAAGTTCCTATACATATTTTACTACTTTTTTCTAAGAATTTTTAAGTAATCTAACAATAATTATTAAAGTACCGTTAGCTGATATTTTAATTGCACTCAAAATGTGTCGAAAGCAACCAAGACAAATCAATATCATTATTTATAATTTTAATTTGCTGAATATAAATCTGTTTTCGAAATTCTCATTTCCACTATTTTAGGTAGATAGTGAAAATGAAAAAAATGGTTGGTGATAACTGAAGTTCCTATACATATTTTACTACTTTTTTCTAAGAATTTTTAAATAATCTAACAATTTATTTAAGTACCGTTAGCTGATATTTTAATTGTACTCAAAATGTGTCGAAAGCAACCAAGACAAATCAATAATGACCAAATGAAATGAGACGGAGCCTACTGGTCCTAAGCTGATAAAGCTGAAATCCGTTCCTTTGTTTCAAAATCAATAATGAAAGCAATTATTTTCCAACCCAACGATACCTTTATAAAGGTATGGTATCTCAACATTAACACCTTCCATATATACCGTCCCAGCACAAAATATCAGTTCTTAGGACACTACTCAAATAGGATCACGCTTTTCTTGTAAATATGAAATTAAAATGAGATCGATCGTGAAAAATTCTGAGGGAGCCTACAGAGCGTGTTAATGTCACAGGTGCGTCTCCCATTTATATTCTTTCTGAAGCTGAAACTGGGTATTATAATGTCTCATTTCGGAGAATTTACACTTCATAAGCGTTAAATTGGTCATTAGACTCCCGTCTTCAAATAAGGGCAGCATGAACTCTGAAATATTTATTATTGCGTCTCTGCTTCAACACTCAGGCTATATTTCAGTTTGTGGGTGATGGAGAGTACGTGAATTTCATCGGATGGCGGTTTAATCGCTGTTTTATGACGGTACTTGTAAATTTCTTTGGAGTTCTTCGTAGATTCATGCTTCAAGGTTTTGTACTGGCTTTATTATAATTCTTTTGTTTCACCTTTTGTTTCCGTGTCTGGATTTCTTTAAGATAATGTGTAGTAGTTGCTACTTTTATTTTTATGATTTTTTTTAAAGTAGGCCTAAAAAGCTCTATTTCATTATGTTTTGAGATCATCCTTTGTTCCACCAATTACGGTTGTTATGTAAAAATTGGCATGTATAATTTTTAAGGTTCCATACATAAATAGATAAAAATGGAACCATTATAAAAACACTCGTGTGTCTGTCCATCAGATTATCACAGCCACTTTGCTCGGAAACTACTTAACCGATTGAACATTTGTAAGTTAGTGACCAAAAATCGGAGATAAATGAATTCTTAACATGGGGCCACTTGTGGGGGGTCAATTAGAAAATAAAAAAAAGATTTGCAAACTATATTGTGTGACATATGAAATAAAAGGGCTTGTTGAAAAAAACTTAATTATATTTTTATCATAATTTTAAGATAAATAGTTTAGAAGTTACCTAAAAAATGAGCGAAAATTTACCATTTCCCCTTATTTTGAAAAAATCACAGTATATGATGTTGGATGCATCATCATATCAGCCGAAAAACGTCCACTGATGGACAAAGGCCTCCCCAAAGGATTTCCACGACGACCGGTCCTGCGCTGCCCGCATCCATCGGCTTCCCGCTTTTTCACTAGGTCGTCGGTCCACCGCGTATGTGGATTCCCTACGCTACGTTTTCCGATGCGCGATCGCCACTCTAGAACTTTACTGCCCCAACCGCCATCTGTCCTACGAGCTATGTTTCAGTTATGCGATTCTATGAGCTACGTCGGTTACTTTGGTTTTTCTGCGGATCTCCTCGTTTCTGATTCGATCACGCAGAGAAACTCCGAGCATATCACGCTCCATTGGACTTTGGGTGACCTTGAGCTTTCTTATGAGGCCCACAGTTAGCGACTATATCATCACGACCGTAAATTATCACTGGCAACACACATTGGTCAAAGACCTTAGTCTTAAGACACTGCGGTATTTGGTATATTTTGCCTCTGAGATCAGTATTGATAGTCTGAGAGATATTGTTATGATAATTATGAAGTGTCGAGTGTCGTCGTGTTGACCGATGTTCTTTTTAAAAAAAAAATTGAGTTCGTTTGACTGCAATTCACCTGATGGTAAGTGATGATGCAGTCGAGGATGGTACACGCAAACTCAAATAATGCCTATTCACTCTTGTCTTGTAGATCCCAGGTTTGTGTATTTTCATTTTTTTATGGATTTGTTTTAAATTGCGATACAGAATGCAAATTGGTACAGAGAAGTAATATAACTGGGGCTTATATTCAACTGAACCACTTTCCCCAAAAGAATCCACATATTTAACCGCCTCCGTGGCGTAATGGTTAGCCCATTCGCTTCACACCAGGAGGTCGCGGGTTCGATTCCCGGTGGGGTCAACTTGAGAGACTCGGTTTGGTTGGTGGTAGGGCATTTTCTAAGCCCGCCTGGCTAGCTACCACCATCTTATCTAAGTCTTGCCGCCAAACATCAGTGTTAACAACATTGATGTGTTCCGGCTTGAAGATAAGATAGCCATTTCTCCATTGCGTTGGAGAATCTTGGTAAGCCCGCTTCCATCTTCGGCATCATCGTCACTTACCATCAGGTGAGATGATGCCAAGGGCTTACCAATTGTGAATAAAAAAAAAAAAAAAAAAAAAGATAGTCAAGTTACAAAAACATTTTTGGACTTTTAATTGGACTATAAATAGATCAGCTGATTGTCAATTTTAGAGAATTTTTGTATGTCGTCTCTTTTTAGGGTTCCGTACCTCAAAAAGAAAAAAAGAAACCCTTAAAGGATCACTCGTGTATCTGTCTGTCCGTCCGTCTGTCTGTCACAGCCGATTTGCTCAAAAACTACTGGACCAATTGATTTGAAATTTATGTAAATCAGTGACCCAAACATGGAATTGTAAATAAATTATTTTAAACATGGGGGCTACTTTATAAACTCTATCGTGTGACATATCAACTGAAAGAGTTTGTTCTAAAAAAACTTAAATATGTATAATTTTAAGATAAATAGTTTTGAATTTATTTAAGAAAATAGGCAATTTACCATGGACCCCACTTATTTCCTAAACTACTGGACCTAAAATTTTGAAAACGGCTTAACGGCTCCTATATCAATATATTTAAACCGTAAGAATGAAAAAGATTAATCCGACTAAGTAAATATAAAATAATAATTTGGGTGCAAGATTTTATTTGAAAATTGAGTTTAGGGTTCCGTACCTAAAGGGTAAAAACGGGACCGTATTACTAAGACTAAGACTCCGCTGTCTATCAGTCCGTCTGTCACCAGGTATTTCATGAACCGTGATAGCTACACAGTTGAAATTTTCACAGATGATGTATTTCGGTTGCCGCTATAACAACAAGTACTAAAAATTAGAAAAAAGTGAAAGTCTCCATACAAATAAATAAATGAAATAAAAATAAATATTCTGGGACAAATCACACATGGTAATCTGGCCCCAAAGTAGGATTCCCTGTGTTATGGGAACCAGAGACTGAGACTGATATACATACTTATATACGTTTAAATACATACATATATAGATATTTAACACCCAGACACAGAGCAAACAAATCTGCTCATCACGCAAATGTTTGCCCTGGGTGGGGATCGAACCCACAACTCTCGGATCAGTAGTCAAGAGCACTAACCACTGAGCCACCGAGTCAGTCAACTAAATAACTTAAATGTGAAGTAACTAGCGCCATCTAGTATGATGGTACGAAACCCCTTGTGCGCGGTTCTGACTCGCACTTGAACGGTTTTTATTTTATCCTCAAAAAGCTAAATGCTCAGTGTGCCAAATGTGAATATAAATAACTACACGTTTTTAAATTCATAAAAGCAGAGTACAGTATTTCCTACGAAAGATTCTATTATTAATTAAAGACTATCCTGGGATCTTGATTCCACGTCCAAAGTTTATCATCAGATCAAATTCAAAATACCAAAAGGATCTATTGTCAGCGGGAATACGGCTGCATAACAAATTCCAGCTCAATCGGATTACTGGAGGTTGCTCTAAAATTGTCGAATTATTTGACCTAAACAAACTAACAAACATTTCAAGTTAAATAAAAGCTTTTAATAATCTTTTTACCCGATTGTCCAACAAAAGGATAATGTTTTTTGGGTGAATATTGCATAGTTGTACGCCTGTTTTTTTGGCTGAGCGAGTAGCCTAAACGGTGTTGCGGTTATGATATGAGACGACGATTTCTTGGTAGATAGATAGGTTGCGTGATGTTTATTGGTGTGAGGTTTGACAAAAAAGAGCCTTGCAATGCCTGTAGGCTAGCTTATAAATTCTTGTACGGAACGACATCTATACCTAATACATAGAACTAAATTCTTCATACATAATGATAAATGTTGTCTAATATTAGAATGCTAAACTACATTCTGCAGTACGAACAGATTGTAACAGATGGGGTTACGTGTCTGAACAAATGGCTAGATGGATTCTGGAGTGCAACGTGTCGTTAGATTCGTCGTGATCCCTTGTGTGACTTAGTATACATTTTTACAGGTCTGCCCGAAAGAGAGGGGGTAATGTTTTATACATTCGGGTTTTTAAAGTTTAATTAAATTGGTAAGGTTATCTTTTTTTTTATTCATAATTGGTAAGCCCTTGGCATCATCTCACCTGATGGTAAGTGACGATGATGCCGAAGATGGAAGCGGGCTTACCAAGATTCCAAGATTATCAAAGCAACTTCAACTGCTTATTTGAGTAAACCAGCATTGATACGATTCTCATGAGCTTAAACATAATATGGGTAACTTTAACCGTTACGGAGTTCCTCCAAAAAGGGTCCTACTCCATCAGCAGACCAGCTCAGAAATATCAAGTCAGGTATATTGTAATTAGCCGTACGTCAGTCTGCGAAATTACAGAACTGAATGAAAATTAAATCCGTTTTTACCCGACTGCGCCAGAAGGAGCGTTATATTTTTCGAGTGGATATATGTGGATTTATTTCTTTGGCACGCTCTGCAGCTTCAAAAAATGATGGAGTTGGTGGATGGATGGATTGGAGTGTGAGGTGTCGTTAGGTTAGTCTTGATTCCATGAGTGACATAGGGTACATTTTTACCAGACTGTCCAAAAAAGAGGACTTAAGTTTTTATGCAGTCAAGATTCATGATATTTATTCAAAATAGGTGCAAATCACACTCTTTCTGATAGTCATAAAATAGTGATTACATAATTTTATTTGTAAAAAATCAAGAAATAAACAATCATTACTTAGTAACGTCAAAATCCAATCCGTGATAAAAAAAAAACAAATAATGTCATTAGAACATGAAAACAATATGACACGAGAAGTCATACATTAAAATTATTGAATTTTATGAACGCCTTTGACAAGTGTAGGCCAGTTCACACGGACAGCACCCGGTCACGAGTATAACGCGAGAGTCAGCCGTCGCTCCTCTCAACCATAATAGAGGGAAAAGAACGACCCGGCTCCCGATGCGCCACCATCCGCACGAATATTTAGGCGAGCATGCACCACTCATGTCAATGCTAAGATAAAAACATTAATTAAAAGAAGTACTACTTATACTTGTCATGTCTTGTCGCTTCCACGTCAATTCTTAGTTTGATCTTCATTTTATTACTATTTAACAGGATTATTAGCGTTGATAGAAGAAACACTGTCTACCCATACATTTTTGTCATTTAAATATTTGGATGTCTTATTATAACCGTTTTTACAAAGAGTTCTTTTGACACAATTTTTAAACTGTTTTCTGACAAATTTAAAACATCAACGGGTAATTTGTTATACATGAGTGTGCATTCAGGTGCAGTCAGGTGCAGGTTATTATTTATTCATTAAATTGTGTAGTTATAAGTAAGTTTATATCATCATCATATCAGCCGAAGGACGTCCACAAAGGACTCCCCCAGGATTCCCACGACGACCAGTTCTGCACTGCCCGCATAATTTATGTACTTGTTCATATGTTTTCAAATTTTATTTTATTACTTTTATTGTTTCCTTTTATTTATTGCGTGTTAAAAAGAAGTGAATTGTGAACTAGAAACCTTTACTAAGTTTATAGAAAGAAACAAAAGCCTTTTTAACAAAACAAACCATTCGTAGGCCAATCAAAGAGCGCACTTTGTTACACAATCCCCTTGCTTTGAAAAATAAAAAGACGTGAAATGCTTCGAAAGAGCCCATTCAGGCATATTCAGGCTTCTAACGTTTCATATCAAGTCGAAATGGAGTGTGCGTACCACCGTCGAGCATCGCGCAAACACACAAGACGCACTCATTCAAATTGTAAGCTCCACTTAGGTAGTTCAGACTTAGAACGGCCGATTAGCAAAACGTCACGAGAAATTCGCGATTCGCTAAATTACCATTTTCTATTACCTCTATAATAGGTTCAGTTTTGTCAGACTTAGTGCATGAGCATCATCATGGCAGCTGGAGCGATTGCTTCGAGGGAAGTGCGTGCATACCTCGTCTGATAACAGAGCTGTACCACACCCCGGACACTTCATACAACGGTCGCGAAATGACATTTTTAAAAACAAATTAAATCACGGCAAAATTCTATGCGTTCGAGAACCAAACTTAAACCAATCTGTATCAACCTGGGAGACGAGGGGGTGAGGTCGTAATCTAGAGAGCGGCAGGGAGTGTCTATACTGTATGTTAGTACTAATATATATACTATGTCGGTCCTACAGGACCTGCAGAGCAGCATGATCACATCGGGGCTTATACTGGAGTGCCAACAAAAATGGACAGAGGTATGTGACCACGGCAGCGTAACTGCAATGGTTTCAAAGGCACAGCAACTAACGCGGTTACTATGCGGTGGACGAGCTTACAAGAAAAGGGGCAGAACTTACGGCTGTGGGGCCGGAATCTATAATACCCCTCCCATGTGGTTGGCTACGGTCCACCCTAAGGCCCCCTACAAGAAATGAACACAATTTGTTCTGATCTGGTTTGGAAACTTGCAGGCAAGCGAGGTTGGCCCTACCTGTGACTAAAACTGGCACATCCAGGAAGCTCCTGATTCTTGGGAGACCTCAGCTCCGCAAAGTAACAGCCGCTTTTACAGGACATGGTCATTTTATTAAACACCTATTCGCTCTAGGTATCACGGACAGCCCACTTTACAGAGCGTGCATTGAGGCTGAGGAGACTGCTGTCTAAATCGCTCCAAGAAGTCGTCGGCAACCTACGGGGCTATTGGACTTCTTGGAGGAGCTGGGCTGGCAGTGATACCGGCCAACCACGCAAAATAGGCGCATTGGTCGCCTGATTGCGGAGACCAGCCCGCCCCTTACTGTAACTATATTGGTTATATTTGCAAAGCGTTTATCGGCACGATGAACAAACAGTTATGAAACATTGTGACTAATTAAACAGACGTGATATTTTACATACTAAGTGATCCTACGGTGACATAATGTTTTTAAAATCCCTTCATCGTCACTTACCACCAGGTGAGATGTTGTCAAGGGCTCACCAATTGTGAATAATAATAAAAAAAAATCATTAATGTTTCGTACCTCAAAAGATAAAATACTTACACTTACAGGATCACTTTGTTGTCAGTTTGTCTATTAAGACTCTTTTCCTCAGGAGCGTGGAGGTATCAAGTTGAAAATACTTAAGTATAAAAAACTATATAAAAAAATAAAGCTTGTAAGTATAAGGACTTACCAATTATGAATAAAAAAAATAAAAAAAGTCAACGCAATGAAAAAAAAAACCACTCCAAGAGTGCCGAAAGAAGTGAAAACCTTCTACAGTTTTATAAGTTTTGACCCTGCGATTGTTCCTGGTACGGTGGCGCTACGTTACATTACATTACAGTGACGCGAGTTCAATGGTTTTTTCCCATCTCAAAAATGCCCAACGCGCAGGTAGTTTTTATTTCAAAAATTATGACATTTGCAAGTAAGTTAAAACCTGGGTACTTCACGTTATGTATGCAAACACATCCTGATGTGATTTGGGGTCACACACCTAGGGTTGCATATCAACATACAATACATTCTTGTTGAATATTTTCCGTCGGTGGCGTTACGGCTGGTGCCACTGCTTTCTGTCCGGGAGGTCGTGGTTCGAATCCTGCCACGTTGAATTTAGATTTCATAATATGTATACGTTTATCCAACGTTGTTACGATGAAGAAAACATCATGAAGAAACCTGCACACGTCTGCGAAGAAACTCGAAGGTTGTATGTGAAGTCGACCAACCCGCACTGGTCTGCGTGGTCGACTAACACCCGATCGCCCTAATTCGGGGTAGGCTCGAGCCAGTCGTTGGAGAAGTATATGAGCTGATATGATGAATATTTTCCATAAACAATGTTGTTTTTTATTTTTTCGCACTTCCAAGCATGATTATATTTATATATTATATTTGCACGCAGGTTTGACGACTTCCAGCCTCCCGAACAAGCCGGTTTCCGAAAAGGCTTTAGTACCATCGACCACATACATACGCTGCGGCAGATTATACAGAAGACCGAAGAGTACAATCAGCCACTATGCTTGGCGTTTGTGGACTATGAGAAGGTCTTTGATTCAGTCGAAACCTGGGCTATGCTACAGTCTCTCCAGAGGTGTCAAATTGACCATCGATACATCGAGGTGTTGAAATGTCTGTATGAAAACTCCAACATGTTAGTTCGCCTCCAGGACCAGAACTCGAAACCTATCTAGTTGCAGCGAGGGGTGAGACAGGGAGACGTTATATCTCCGAAACTGTTCAACGCCGCCCTGGAAGATGTTTTTAAGCTTCTGGACTGGGGTGGACTCGGCATCAATATCAACGGCAAGTACATATCCCACCTCCGATTCGCTAACGATATGATGGTCATGGCTGAGACCATGGAAGACCTAAGCACAATGCTCGATGGCCTCAGTAAAGTCTCTCAACAAGTGGGTCTTAAAATGACAAGACGAAAATAATGTTAAATGTCCGTGTTGCACCCACCCCTCTAAAGATTGGAGACTCTACACTGAAAGTTGTTGACGAATATGTATACCTGGGACAAAAAGTCCAGCTAGGCAGGTCCAACTTCAAGAAAGAGGTCAATCGACGAATCCAACTCGGCTGGGCAGCGTTCGGGAAGCTTCGCAATATCTTCACGTCCCAAATACCGCAGTGTCTCAAGACTAAGGTCTTTGACCAGTGTGTGTTGCCAGTGATGACTTACGGAACTGAGACATGGTCGCTTACTACGGGCCTCATAAGAAGGCTCAAGGTCACCCAAAGGGCAATGGAGCGTGCTATGCTCGGAGTTTCTCTGCGTGATCGAATCAGAAACGAGGAGATCCGCAGGAGAACTAAAGTAACCGACATAGCTCACAGAATCGCTAAACTGAAGTGGCAGTGGGCAGGGCACATAGCTCGTAAAACAGATGGCCGATGGGGCAGTAAAGTTCTCGAGTGGCGACCGCGCACCGGAAAACGTAGTGTAGGCAGGCCTTCCACGCGGTGGACCGACGACCTGGTGAAGATCGCGGGAAGCCGATGGATGCGGGCAGCGCAGGACCGGTCGTCGTGGAAATCCTTGGGAGGCCTTTGTCCAGCAGTGGACGATTTCCGGCTGATGTGATGATGATGATGATTATATTTATGATTATACTTAGCCTGTTTGTTAAACTATTTGTTGTTTTACTAAAGAGATTGCGATGTCGATTATAGAATCACACAAACTGTAATGCTTGTATTTATTTTATTTTACGAAAAATAAACAAAAATAAACCTAAAAACACTTTTTTGTATGGAGAACTCTTATTTTTTTTAATTTGTTACTAAATCTGCTGTAAAACACATATTTTGTGAAAATTTCAACCAGCTACCTATTAGGGTTCAAAAGACACAAACCTTAAGGGTCTGACAGATCGATAGAGTGGACAGCGTTGACTTAACAATATCGTGTCGCTACCTTATGGGTACGGAACCATAAAAACGAAAAAGTTTTTTTTTTGTAATTTTGTAATATCCTATTTTGCGACTACCTACATAACATTTTGCGACGTGGAAAATCTGCGTGTGAGCTACTTAGACTCAGATTTCCAGTCTTCATGCATCGCTCGCATAATCGGGGGCAATCTTATTCCTCTACTTCACAACGTAGACACGGGTAGGGGTTGAGGATTTAAGTTTATAACAAATCGAGATAAGCACTGAGTGCCACTGAGTTAGGTAGTCAAAGATTCAAACTAACAGAGGTTTTATTGAAGATAAATTCATTTATTTGCTTTTTACAGGGTAAAGATACAAAAAATTCAAGATAACATAGCACAAAAAATCTCCTGGTACAATTATTAAAAATAGCATGCAAACATAAATAAGGTTAATACGGTTACAATTATTTTACTTGACTACACTACAAACCAAGGACTTTAAATTTCCCTCTCGTACGCTAAGGTTGTCCGTCAACCCTGCAGCATGAAGGTATATAGCAGCGAATTCATCGATCACTTGGCAGGTTTCAAACATTTGCATGATAAATTAAGAGAAGAGGCCGTACTCAACTCTTCGCCCGCGCTTCCGCTAAGTCTTCGAACAAATTATATTTTGCGTGGAACAACTTGAAAAATCTTCAGGTCTGTTTAAAATAACAAGCTTCAGCTCTCGCGAGATACGGAAAACGGATATTGGTAGAAGTTTTTGTAATTGTTCTACAAATAATGTTTTTCTACTTCCATTTGGTAAATTGCTTAATAAATAACGAGAAATAATAAATTCGGCCACTGAATTTTTTTTTGGCCACGTGGTCAACCTTCTCATTTAATAACTAAGCATCGGGAAAATGAGATAGCCTCTAAAAAACTAAGTCATCTTCTTTACAACGCCAACTAAAAATGTTAAAGAAAGCGTCGACTCAAGATCAACAATTATTTTTACTTGTCCTTCTGATTTATACATTGCCAACTAATTTACTGACTCGGCCACGGTATTTGCAACTCATCACCATTTTACGTTTTACAGCTTCAATGCAAGCTCCTCAAAAATTATATATTCAAGCTTCAATAAACAACATCATATATCATAACTTAACATGTAAAATTATACTTCATATTCTTTTATCGTGAAAACAGCCACTGTACGATTTGGCGCGAATGCGCGACATGACAGCAAACGGCCATTTGCACCAATCAGAGAGTGCCATTCGATTCTTGTACCGACCTGCCCGTGTTTGTTTATTGTCGTTCGTGCGTTCGTATTGCAATTGTTTCATTTGTATTTAATTAAAGTTTTCGAAAAGTTTTAATTCGTTATGACATCTAAAAGTGAAAACGAAGTACCTTTGTACTGTTCTGACGAGGAATCGCAAGGAGAAGGTCAGCCGTCGAAAAAAAAGCGAGGTGAATCTAAGAACTGGATATTTCTAAGTAAATTTTCGAGTGTGAGTTCCGCCAATGAAGCCGTGAGTGCAGAAAATACGTGGGCAGTACGCACTACACACGACTCCATGGACGGGAAAAAACGATTTTATAGATGCAACAAAGTACCACGTAAAGGAGTACAGTGTGCTGCAGAAATATATTTGCTATTTGAGGCGGATACAGAAGCAGTGTTACTTTATCGCACAGATTGCGCACATGATCACGATTCTATTAAGAATAACTACGGTTATGGTATTTGCAACGAAACGAAATCTGAAATCAACAAACTGTATGACCTCCACCTAAAGCCGAAATCAATCTTGGAGTGTTTGAAGAAAAACTCTGAACTTAAAATACCTACAAAAAGGCAGCTTTATAACTATTTAGCAGATCGCCGGCGTATCAAATATGGACCCTCCACTATTTCTTTAGGAGAATTGGAAAAATGGATTATTAAACACACTAATGTGCCAGATAACGAGAACAAAGTTTTTGTAATAGCCTATTATATTTTGGATAGTGATCCGCCTAGTTTTCGCATCGTATTATCTACAAAGAACTTGTTGAAACAATGTATTGTCGCTGATATTTTGCACGCAGATGCAACATACAAGTTGATTTGGCAGGGGTTTCCGGTATTGATAGTGGGAACTACAGATAAAAACAGAAAATTTCACCCCATTTGCCTGACAATATCTACAAACGAACGTAAAGCTGATTTTAAAACGATGTTTCAAGGTATAAAGAGCAATCTTTTGTCCATTTTTTCTAATACGTTTGAACCGAAAATCCTAATTTGCGACGCTGCGAAAAGTATACAAAACGCATTTCGTGAAGTGTTTGGAGAAGAGACGATTGTGAAAATGTGCTGGGCTCACGCTAAAAAGAAAATTTGCACTAAATTGGACCAAACGACAAAAAAGAATATTCGAAAACACATATTGGAAGATATTGATGCACTGCAATCAGCAACATCTCTTGAAGTGTTTTCTGCTGCTTTGGAGTTGTTTTTGAAGAAATGTAAAGACCAAAAAGCATTCGTCACATATTTTAAAAAAGAATGGCTAATAAAAAACCCAAACTGGTATTTGGGTGCAGCACCAGTATCACCAGCGACCAACAACGCACTCGAGTCCTTTAACAGAGTTATAAAAGACCACAACACCCTCCGCGAGCGTATACCGTTGGCCCGTTTCTTAGTGGTGGCAGAGGAAATGGTTACTAGCTGGTCACAACAAGCGACAGAAGAAACCTTCGCGACACAACCTGTATTGCAGTTATGTGATTGGACAACCGGATATCAATGGGCTAAAACTGATACCAAAATTAGAGTTGTACAATCAACACCAGACAGCAACACATATTTAATTCCAGGCAAAGACTCGCCTAAAAATAATCAACCTGAGAAAAAATTCAAGCATTTTGACTAATATAAAAAAGTGTTTTTTTTCATTTTGGAAAGTAACACTACCAAACAATCAGACCGACTGGATTACTGGTTGTTGTGATTGTCCTGACTTTTATCGCAAATACATCTGCAAGCATCTGATAGGCCTAGCAATTAGACTGAAATTCGTAATGCCACCATTAGAGGCAAAAGCACAGACGCTTGGACTGAAAAGAAAGCGTGGAAGGCCAACTAAAGCGCGAGCGGCATTAATAATTCAGTAATGTTTTCTTGTTCTTTTAATTACGTAATTATGCGTGCTAAGTTTATCTTTTTTTAATTAATAATTATAAATGACTGTATTTCAATACACAAATTGATTTTTATAAATAAAGTGTTTTATTCTGTCTGTCCTTAATAGTTCATATTATGTAATAATAGTGGCTTTAATATACTATTTAATGACAATTTCAAGAAAATTTAACGATCGATTAATGTAGGATGACTCACATTTTAAACATACTAAATTATACAATTAGAAGCTAATAGAATTACTATTTTGGTGTCATATATTATTATTTTAAAAGTTTGCTATTTGAATGCATGCCACAAATTTAGATGCTAAAAAATAATCATCATGCTGAGTTATATTTACAGTGGCTTACATAGAAGATAACTAGTGGCTGAGATACTATTATTCAGACGCGCGTTGGTTGTGGCCGACTTAGTAATTTAGAAGGGTACTTATATTTTCTGAGGCGAATAATGCTATTAAAAAGAAGCTTGTTTAATTAGTACCCATAAATAACCTCAAATCATATCAAAAAAGTATTCATTCATACAAGTCTTTTTACTATGATCATTTCAAAACGAGACAACTGTACTACGATGAAACTTTTTAATAATTTTTATGGCTTTGGCTTAAAAAAAACAATATAATATGATTACGACAAAATTTCAATGTATTTTTGTTTATTTCATGGTCGTAGAAAAAGTATTATATGCCACTGCACGCAATTAGCCATTGTAACACTTGTGCTGTCTATTGTGCCACTCAGGTTCGCTTCGTGGCACAAACTAGCACTCATGTTACAATGGTTCTCATTTCTTGGCAGTGGCATAAATAACGAATAATTGATAAATAACTTTTGATGTTGATTAAGTAATTGAATTATTTTCTTTAATAAAATTGTTGATGAAGTAAAATGGTATCCTTATTCCTTACTATCATAATATTATCCCATCAAAAACATTTTTTTTTAAATTTGCCAAGTCTCGTGACTCTCCTGGTAAAATTTATGAGATCTATGGTGGAAACCAAGTCTTTTAAATCAATATTCAGCCAATTGCACCGTAGCCAAAGTATATACCTAGGTTACTAGATAAGTTTTGCAATACACAAATATGAAACAAAGAGGTGGCATATCATATATATATTTTAAAACTATATTTCCATAGACAAAGTTTGGCGGAAAAAAGTTTTATTTTCTTATAAAAAAAATAAATAATTAATATTTAAAGATGTCGGCGTGGCCCGTGGTCTAGAGACGACTTACGAGTTGTAATTCGTTACAACTTTGAGAGGGGTCTGTCGTTAGATGACTGTCTCAAGGAAATGCAATCTGTATTCAAACAAAACTGCCCTCATCGTACGACTGTTTACCGTTGGTATTGTGAGTTTAAACGTGGAAATTTCGAAGTTTCTGATGCACCAAGACCGGGACGACCCAGTGACGTGTGTACTCCAGATAACTTTGATCGTCGAATGACCTATAGGCAAATAGAAAAAGCCCTGGGCATCAGTGCACCAAGTGTTCACAAAATTTTGCACAAAATTCTTGGAGTAAGAAAAGTTTGCACTCTATGGGTACCTCACGACCTAACGGAGGAGCAAAAGGACTGTCGTGTATTATGGTGTAAAAAAATGTTAAAAAAATTTGAAAGCGGGTCAAATGCTTATGTTAACAGCATCGTCACTGGTGATGAAACTTGGCTATATTATTATGATGTGCCATCTAAAAGTAAAAATAAGTTTGGCTCTTTGAAAATGAGCCTACGCCAGCACAACCCCGCAAATCAAAATCTGTTAAAAAGAAGATGATAGCTGTATTTTTTACTAGCCGTGGTATAATCGATCGAGTAGTTCTGGACAGTCAGCGAACTGTAACAGCTAACTGGTACACTAATGAATGTTTACCTCATGTGCTTGATAAACTTAAGGAAATGCGTCCCAACTCCAGACTCGGTACTTGGCATTTTCACCATGATAACGCACCGGCACATCGAGCGGCTATATATATTCACAACTGCTAGGATAAAAATGGTTGAGCATCCACCATACAGCCCCGACCGAGGCTGTTAGCAAAGTGATGTGTTGTTTAAATGAATGTGGTGTTAAGTGACGCGGCTTGGACGTATTATAGTGGAAGTGACGCGGACCGTACTAGATAATCAGCTAAGTACTTATAATTAATTAGAGTAAGTTAACGCATACCGTAGATTCTAGACCCTTGGAAATAATTGCCCGCTAACAGCGGACAAACAAGCTAAGACAACCTTACGTATAGATACGAGTATGTTTGAGAGAATCTACGGTATGCTGTTTTAGTAATTAAACGATCACTCAAGTAGTATATATTTTCGCGTCCTCTGATTCTGCAGCTAACATCCCTGCAATACTAGATTTCAGTGTCTATGGAAAGACAGTATGGTAATTCAACTAGCGCCCTTTCTTAAGTCCATGGGTGTGTGTACGGGTCTCTACGGGTCTCGTATAGACACGTCGAGACCCCGAGGCGAGTGATGGGAGGGGTACTTGGTTCACCAATCAAACCATTGATTGATAAATTAAGGCCATTTAGTGGAGGTACACCCTCGCTAACTAATAAACTATTTCCATATTTTATTGTAATTGTAACGGTGAAGGAAAACATCGTGGGGAAACCTGCACACGCCTGCGAAGAAACTCGAAGGTTGTGTGTGAAGTCGACCAACCCGCACTGGGCCCACGTGGTCGACCTAGGCCTAATCGCCCTAATTCAGGGTAGGCTCGAGCCCCTCGGTGGGGAAGTATATGAGCTGATATGAATGAATGAATTGTAATTAATATCTCTTGACTGTGTTGTGTCCATAAATGAATGCAACTTGCATCTCTGTTCTATTTGTGTGTTTGTTTTTAGACATTATAAGCGATGTTTGATCACATTTTCTTGTTTTCTTTGTGATACGCCTAATTTACACACCACCATTCTAGCAAGGATTCATTACTTGTGTACAGGATACAGCCAGTGGCCCAATGTCTACGGTTGAACTTTAACCCAGACTACTTAATTTACGTAAGGGACTAATATAACTATCATATGTCTGTTCATACCCTAGCTCACTCAGTACCAGACTTAGCAATCAGTTAGAGGCATAGAGGTGACTGTAAAACAAATACAAATTAGGTGGCGCCATAATTTTGCAATCCTCAGATATTGACCTTCCGCCAGCCTGCAAAAACGGAAGCTCTGACAAAATATTATGCTAGGGTATATAAAACCAATAGGTGCACCTTAATGATCTTATCTTGCGTACGATAATACAATAATAAGAACTACACACTCAAACATTATGAACACTAAACGCACATAATATATTCGAAGACGAAGGGATATCTTCTAAATCGTTGATAAACGATTAGCAGTCCTGTGAGACCTCGCCGGCCCACCAGTCCGTTTAGGTATTAGTCTTAGATGGCTGGGAGCAGCGGTCAAAGGACTCCTCACACTGGACGAGGCTTGTGGTTTCATAGTTACGACATTTGTGTCCACAGCGGAGGAAGGCCTAGCTCTGTGTTCCTGAAACCGTCTAGGCTTCCACCTGTTTTGCTCAGCAACTAAGCCTATATACAGTCATTTATAAGCCTAAATCTAAAGCCTAATGTACATAATAACTTGAAATACAAGTTTAGTAAACCTAGCTCACTGACAGAAATAGTTACTCTACATTCTCCTAAAATCAGGAATCTTAGCATTAGTTAAAGAAGTAGGATAGCTGGGATTGATGAAAGGGCTGTTATTTATAACTACGAGACAATCACAGCTCGGCACCGGCCTGCATAGCCAGCGAAACGTTACAAGGAATTTGCCTGTTTTGGCGGTTTTGATTCTTGTTATATTTTTTTTTTATTAAACAGGTCATGTTCATATCTAACCATATTGGAAGCTTATAAATATACTCGTACAACTTTCAGTCTCTTACTTTGAAAATGAAGGACTTCTTTATAATGTGTCAACCCTTATTTCACTCCCTTGGGTTTGGATATTTGCTGTTTTCACACTTTTCCCTTTATAAATTCCCAATCACCTCTCATGCCAAATTCCACTTTCTAAATCCCCTGGAGGTGATCTATATTTATCTTTTATTATTTTATCTTTAAACAAAATATCCAAATTTCGATAAACGATATTTTAAAAACCGTTTATGGTTAGAGCACACATGTAGACTCGGAAACGAAATGGTTCGTCACCGTATCGCCGTTTTCCTAGCTGTCAAGCAACAAGGAGGCATCAACCTAACATAACCTAACCATAGTAAAAAACCTAACGTAAGAAGCGTATCAGCAGCTCCGGTACATTGACTCGGCTACGACGGCAAGGCGACGTGACGCCGCGCTTGCGGCTAGGCGACGACGTCATGCTTACGGCGAGGCGTCGCCTGGAGAATAACCTGATCTTTACAACTATACATTACACACTATCATCATATCAGCCAAAGGAAGTCCACTGCTGGACATAGGCCTCCCCCAAGGATCTCCACGACGACCGGTTCTGCGCTGCCCGCATCCAGCGGCTTCCCGCGACCTTCACCAGGTCATCGGTCCACCGAGTGGGAGGCCTGCCTACACTACGCTTTCCGGTGCGTGGTTGCCACTCGAGAACTTTACTGCCCTATACAATAAAAAAAATTACACACTGTACAATAAAAAAAAATGTAAGACAGAAGGATAAACAAATAAATAGACAAACACACTTTAGTAAGGATTTTACCTTGCACCCTGTAGAAGCGATTGCTATTGCTTTTCAAAAGTAACTTATTTATCAAAAACTTGCAGCGAATGGTGAGTTTCCTATTTAAATATTCAGAGCGCATTCAGCTAATTGCTCTCCACTTATATCAAGTACATAAATTATTTTAATATCGTCCGACCTAGCGCCGCAACCATTACCAAAATCTAGAACTTTGTTAATTAAACACCATCACCGAGGTAAATGACTGCACAACTATACTGTGACTATGAAATTTCTGGTTAAATTTTGGTAAGTAAGATCTACGTGTGGTCTGTGTTGGTTGTATAATCAACTCCTAATTTTGGGGTATACTTAACGTGACCATTTATTTTTTTCCTGAGAGAGGGACACCAGCAGAATGATGTAAATTTTTTTTAAAATATATTTTACTAGCGTTCATTAGAGATCGCCCCAATTAAGGGTGGGCTTGAGCCCCCTTGGTGGGGACGTATAATATGAGCTGATATGATGAACACTGAATAATATGATGATGATGGTTTCTTTTAGTAGATATCATGTACATTTTTGTTGAGTTACAAGCCTCAGTCACATGACTTCTAATGTCTAAGCAGTAGTTTGCGAGAGTGCAAAAATTATAGGTATATACATAAATTAATAATTTATCGTTTGGTCTGTTTGCGAAAGCGGGACGTTTTTGCCCTCGGTGGGGACAGCGGGACAAACAGCCTGAAAGCGGGACTGTCCCGCCCAAAACGGGACGTATGGTCACGTTAGGTATACTATTGTATATACTAAACAAACAAGTTATTTTGTATGGTTTGTATGTTTTTCTCACACAGTTCTACATGTAATTAACAGAGATCTCAGGCTACCTCTAATTTTTAGGCTTCCGTACACTCAACGGGTGACCAACGGTACCCTATTGCTAAGCCTCCGCTGTCTGTCTGTCTATCTGTCTGTCTGTCCGTTCGTCAGCGGGCTGTATTTCATGAACCGTAATAGGTACATTACTTCCCGATTTGCGAACGCACTACGAATTAAATTAAGGCAAAACGGCGGCAACCCTAGCGTGTCTTATCTCACTCACACAAGCATGGTACGCATTCACCTACACGAGCTTAGACTGTGTGCGTAGGAACGCGTTTGTTTCATACATTTGATCGCCAGTGACCGAGGTGACGATACCGTCAGCGTGGGTGATGTACTCGCCGTTGATATTGATGCCGAGTCCACCCCAGTCCAAAAGCTCATAAACATCTTCTAGGACGCGGGTAAACAGTTTTTTAGATATGACGTTACGTCTCCCTGTGTCATTCCTCACTGCAGCTATATATATAGCTTGATGGATAGCTTTAGAATTTTGGTCCTTCTGGTTCAGGCGCACTGACAATCTGTAGTTTTCAACAAACACTTCAGTTCTTCGCACCCCAGGCCCAGCTGTTACCGTGACCGATAACAAAGCCAGGAATAACGGGGCCGTCCGCCGGGGACTATTTTCAGATTATAAATACATATAAATTTAATCAATTAATTTTTAATTTAAAACCCGGCTGCATACAAACATTATCCTCCTTTTTTGGGCATTCAAGTAAATATGTATCGTATCAATTGTCACTCACGGGATCAAGGTGTGTACGTGCCACCACACTAAACACTGCGATAAACAAGCCGCCTGCCAAGCATGGCGATTATGGTAATCCCCCCTTTCTAACTTGGGGGAGGCCTATGTCCAGCAGTGGATGTCTTCCGTTAATGATCATCATCACGTTAACCAAGATGGCTGACTAATATTCTTATTCCCATTTAATTATTTGCAAATCAAAGTATAATGCGACCCAACAGTGTGCATGTACCTATAGGTATAGCGTTAGGGGGTATACCTTGGGAACTGTATTGTACTATACTATTTTCCGGGATAAAAAGTAGTCTATTTCCTTTTCCATAACACAGGCGAAAGGATGAAGCTTGAAGAGGTAACAAACTAACAAATAAACAAACACATTTTCATATTTTTTGTAATATTAGTAAGGATAAGCTTTACATGGAAGCTAAACAGGTAACAATGTAAATTTTGCCAATACCTAGATATAAATATTACCTTTTATCAGGTACTTCTTTGTATATCTAATTATAGTTGAATAGAGAATTAAAGTTTAATTCTAAAAACCAAAGTCTATTACTTTTTCAACCAAAAGAAAAACCGTTAAAATTTAGGCTTGCACAACCGTAAAGAGAAGAAAATTAACAGGCGGCTTCACCTACCCCAATAACGTGAGCAGAAATTTAAGGATATTTTTAAGGGACTAAGCAAGCCTTCTTGTCTCTACACTTTTAAGTATTCAACAACTGTCTGCTGACTTAATTTAGGAGACAATGTAATCAAAAGCTCACAGTCGGATTTAAATGTCTTTTTAAGTTACCTCAATTTTATTTCGCTCGTATCGTTTTTTTATTCCATTTTAATTTGAACAGCGTCTTAAATTTTAAATTTCTCATGAAAAAACGCTTCAGTCGTTCTAAACTCTTTAAGAGTACCTTTATATGGTGTAACAAAATTGGTGTAGGCCCCTTTAACTGGGGTTTCCATTCATCATATTGAACAACTTTTACTGAACAAAATCAAAAAAAAAATATCTACTCTTCATAAAAATCGATCAGCTAATCGACCAGTTTTGTGCATTTTTTGTATAGAGATAGAGGTGTAATTTATTTTAGAATTAACAAAGGGTTCCTCGGGGAAAGTTGTTCAGTATTATGAGTGGAACCCCTAGTTAACGGGTCCTACACCAACTTTTTAACCCTGTATATGGTGACATTTTATTGTTTTCGCAACATAGTGACTCTATTTCAGTAGTAGTTCCACAGTATAAGAATTCATACAGATGTTCAACGCCTTTGATGTTTGCAAACTAAGCTGTGACGTCACTTTCACTGTGTTCACCTCCTCCTCTGCGGTCATCATATCAGCCACAAATCGTCTACTGCTGGACAAAGGCCTCCCCCAAGGATCTCCACGAAGACCGGTCCTGCGCTGCCTGCATCCATCGGCTTCCCGCGATCTTCACCAGGTCATCGGTCCACCGCGTGGGAGGCTGCCTACGCTACGTTTTCCGGTGCGCGGTCGCCACTCGAGAACTTTACTGCCCCATCGGCCATCTGTTCTACGAGCTATGTGCCCTGCCCACTGCCACTTCAGTTTAGCGATTCTGTGAGCTATGTCGGTTACTTTAGTTCTCCTGCGGATCTCCTCGTTTCTGATTCGATCACGCAGAGAAACTCCGAGCATAGCGAGCACGCTCCATTGCCCTTTGGGTGACCTTGAGCCTTCTTATGAGGCCTAAAGTAAGCGACCATGTCTCAGTTCCGTAAGTCATCACTGGCAACACACACTGGTCAAAGACCTTAGTCTTGAGACACTGCGGTTTTTGGGACGTGAAGATATTGCGAAGCTTCTCGAACGCTGCCCAGCCGAGCTGGATTCTTCGATTGATCTCTTTCTTGAAGTTGGACCTGCCTAGCTGGACTGTTTGTCCCAGATATACATATTCGTCAACAACTTCCAGTGTAGAATCTCCAACCTTTCGAGGGGTGGGTGCGACACGGACATTTAACATTACTTTCGTCTTGTCCATGTTCATTTTAAGGCCCACTTGTTGAGAGACTTTACTGAGGCCATCGAGCATTGTGCTTAGGTCTTCCATAGTTTCAGCCATGACCACTATATCGTCAGCGAATCGGAGGTGGGATATGTATTCGCCGATATTGATGCCGAGTCCACCCCAGTCCAGAAGCTTAAAAACATCTTCCAGGGCGGCGGTGAACAGTTTCGGAGATATAACGTCTCCCTGTCTCACCCCTCGCTGCAATTGGATAGGTTTCGAGTTCTGGTCCTGGAGGCGAACCGACATGGTGGCGTTTTCATACAGACAATTCAACACCTCGATGTATCGATGGTCAATTTGGCACCGCTGGAGAGACTGTAGCACAGCCCAGGTTTCGAATGAATCAAAGGCCTTCTCATAGTGCACAAACGCCAAGCATAGTGGCTGATTGTAAATAATTTCTGAAGAACTTTAATGACTGGTGTTCCACCTGCTTTCAGAAGTTTAGCCATAATTCCATCATCACCCGGTGCCTTGTTGTTCTGGAGCTGTTTCTGAGCCATTCTAATTTCGTACAGGCTGACGCCCGGGATATCTTCGGTATAGTTACCTACTTTACCCGTACCTACTCTTAACAACGAGCTACAATCTGAGAAATAAAAGACTGATTGGTGTTCACTTTATCGCATTTCATCTTTTACCAATTATTGTATAAATAAGCTGTTGGCGAGATATGAAAATCCAATCCTACTAATATTATAAATGTAAAAGTTTGGATGCATGGATGGATGGATGAATGGTTGTTTGTTAGTCACGCCAGAACCGCTTAGTGGATTTAGATGAAGTTTGGTAGGTAGACATATAGGAACCTGAATTAACCTAAAGGCTACTTTTTATCCCGATTTCTGAAATCGTTTCCTTTTTTTGATAATTTCTTTCAAAACTCCTTTCCACGTAATACGTTCCATATTTAATTTTTACTAAAACATTTCATAAGAGTGCTTGACGAGTATAGCTGACAATCTGAATCACCGGGGATTAAACCGCACTGGAGTCGTGATTTTTTTTTTGTTTTCAGGGTTCCGTTATCCGTAACTCAAAAGGTAAAAACGGAAGCATTATAGAATCAATCAATCATTCTCTTTCGACGTAATAATATTAAATTTATCGCTACGCTCAAGATTCAAACTAACGCCCTCAAAATTAAAATATTTCTTAGACAAATCACTATTTCGTAAAAATCTCGGATTTAGTTTTTCAAGCGACTTCCAAAAAGGAGGAGGTTCTCAATTCGTCTGTATGTTTTTTTTATGTTTGTTACCTCAGAACTTTTGACTGGGTGAACCGATTTTTATAATTCTTTTTTTATTTGAAAGCTAGTGCTTCCCGTGTGGTCCCATATAAATTTTATCAAAATCGGTGTAGTACTTTAGTAGAAAATTAACAAAAACCAAAAATAATAATGCAAAAATGTACTAATTTGTTGCGATGGAAGTCGGTTTTTTAACGTGTTTAGCGTTTTCAATTATTGGATGATTAGTTGAACCTTCATTGTTGCTCTCTTGTCACTCGAAGGTAAAAAATGTGTACACTTGTTTAACAAATTTTATGAAATGATTCGGTGATTAAGTAGGAATGTTACATTAGAACTCAATTCGCGGCAATCTATTTAATTTGTTCACAAACATTATTTTTACTTTGAACGTTTACAGTCATTGTATACAAACTGTAGTACGAGTTGAGTAAACTTGGGTGACTTTGACGACATCTGACTATCTGACTAACCTTAACCGATTATTTGCTTTATGCGCCAAGCGTTCGGTAAGCTATTGTGAATTAAAGGAACAATGCGACATTGTTCATATTACACCAGGGTGAATCGAATTATTATCAGACATGAATGAATTTTCATCGGACCGTTTAACGAGTTGAAAAAATCGGACAGTCCGTATACCTCGGTGGCCCCATCGTTTATATCTAACTGCCGGATAATATTAGAGATGCAGCATCCACCGCGGTGTTTAAGTCCAAAATCAGAAAATATCTATTTTATTACCAATTTTAAAGCCCCAATATTTTTTAAATTTAAAGATATAATTTATTTTAATATTATTAATTGCAACATTTACATTTGCTATGGCGATATTGTTATAATTATTTATGTAACTTTTTTTTTATTCACAATGGTTAAGCTCTCGGCATCATATATTTTTGTGAACTAGATTTCCCAATCTGACCTGCAACACGAAAGTAGTCAATAAAATTACTGTATTGTATTGTAGAAACCTGGTATAAAGGTATTAACACCCAGAATTATTTTTTAAGGTGTCGTACCTTAAAAGGTAAAAACGGAACCATTATAAGATGATTTGTGTGTCTGTCCGTCCGTCTGTCACAGCCAATTTGCTTGGAAACTACATGACCGATGAGTTGAGATTTGGTAAGCTTAAGTAAGTCGGAACGGGACGGACGGACGAAGGACGGACGTTTAACGTAAATAAATGAATTTTAAACATGGGGGCCATTTTTGGCGGGTAAATTGGATTTAAAAAAATGTTTTTTAAAATATATTGTGTGATATATCAAATAAAAGGACCTTTTTTTCATAAGTTATTTAAGAAAATAGGCAAAAATATAATCATTACCCCCCCCCCCCCTTCAATCCGAAACTACTGGGTCTAAAATCTAGGAAAAAATTACAGAATATGAGGTTGGAGGCATAGATTACAGAAAAATCTATTAGGAAATATAAAGTACTTCCTTTTTTTACAGGAAAAAAGAAATTACATAATCCAAAATAAGTAGACCCCTATTTACTTAAAGCAAAGTATGTACTGAGAGGTCTTGTTCTGTTGGAGGTAAAGTTTTAGTGCGGAACCCTGTTCGTGTGAGCCCGAGTTTCACTTGGCCGGTTTTTTTCATAGTTGGCTTTTTTTTTTTAATTCACAATTGGTAAACCCTTGACAACATCTCACCTGGTGGTAAGTGACGATGTTGCCGAAGATGGAAGCGGGATTACCAAGATTCCCCAACGCAATGGGGAAACTGGCTATCTTATCTTCATGCCGGAACACACCAATGATATCAACATTGATATTTGGCGGCAAGACTTAGATAAGATGGTGGTAGCTAGCCAGGCGGGCTTAGAAAATGCCCTACCACCAACCTTACAATTGACCCCGCCGGGAATCGAACCCGCGACCTCCTGTGTAAAGCCAGTGAACTTTGCCTCTGAGCTACGGAGGCGGTTCATTTCAACTTATTAGTTACCCAATTGCTCAAAAAGGAAGGCAATGTCTTTTGGGTGTACGTAAGTATGCAAGTATGTTTCTTTGGCTGAGTCGCAACCTAAAAGGTTTGATGGATTTTGGAGTGCGAGTTAGATTCGTCTTGATCCCGTGAGTGACATCATCATCATAATATCAGCCGAAGGACGTCCACTGCTGGACATAGGCCTCCCCCAAGGATCTCCACGACGACCGGTTCTGCGCTGCCCGCATCCAGCGACTTCCCGCGACCTTCACCAGGTCATCGGTCCACCGAGTGGGAGGCCTGCCTACAGTAAGCTTTCCGGTGCGTGGTCGCCATTCGAAAACTTTCGCCCCTCGTTTTTCCCCTCTTTTAATGACGAATTACATAAATTAAGATACCTTTTACTTAATGAATTATTCCCTGTTTTTTCTTTTTTAATGTAATTTCGCTTTGTCATGCAGTTCTGAGCTGAGTATGCAGCTTCAAGTCTAGCTAATCCGGAAATTAGTTAAAAATCGATAACGAAAATTTGTTAGAAAACTGACAAGCAAGCTATAAACCAGTCAAGTGCGAGTCGGAATCGTTCACTGAAAGCTACGTACCTCCACATATCGTCACACGAGATCATCAATGGTACCTATTCATTACAAACAAAATACATCAACGCGAGCGACAAATGAAATATATTTTTTATCTACTCTGAACTGCTTTACGCTACTTTTATTCGTGAATAGAGACCTTAGAGACTTTTGCATATCGATTTAGGAAGCAATCAGTACAGTAACTAAAAACTTCAAAATGGCTGCCATTACTTTAATTCTGACAACGGATACTTGATCAGAAACCTAAGGTACCTTTAAATATTGATTTTACACTATTGAAGTTATTTTTCTACGTCGTGGCCTGCGAGTACTAAATTAAGTCTGTTAACCAACAACTAAACTTTTGAAAATTATTAAAAATTATTTAATACTAGCTGTCCCGGCGAACTTCGTTCCACCTTTCACAACACTACCAGCGCCATCTGCCGGGCTGATTTGTGAATCTAAACCATCCTCAAACCCCCTGGAATACACACAAAAAATTTCATCAAAATCGGTCCAGCCGTTTAGGAGGAGTTCAATGACTAACACACGGACAGAAGATTTATATATATTAAGATAATTAAAATCAATATTAAAACATGTTGTTATAATTAATTTTTAATAAATTTCAAATTAATAATTTTGCTACAACTATTTTTTAATAAATTTAAAATTATTGAATAATAAATGTAACAAAGAGTTTTAATAATTTATCAATAATTATTATATATTATATTAAATTAATATATAATAATTATCGATACTTTTTTAAAACTAAAATTTTGTGTGAGTTAGACGACATCTCATTCTCATCTCATCATGGTAAGTGACGATGTAGTCGAGGATAGTACACACAATCTCAAATAATGGTTAGTCACTCTCGCCTTGAAGATCCTGATATGGATCATTTTATAGGTATTATTAGGGTGTTTTTTTTACGAATATGAAATACATAAGTACTATAATCCGTTGTTGAAAAAAATGACCGCCATTTTGAACTTTTTTTTACTGGACCGATTTCTTCCAAAATCGATATCTGAAGGTCCCTGAGGTCCCTTATCACGAATTCGTTGCCCCAATTTAAAAAAGTGGCCGCCATTTTGAACTTTTTTGTTACTAGATACGTGATAAGGGACCTCAGGGACCTTCAGATATCGATTTTGGAAGCAATCTGTCCAGTAACTAAAAAGTTCAAAATGGCGGCCATTTTTTCAATTCTAACAACGGATACGTGATAAGGGACCTCAGGGACCTTCAGATATCGATTTTGGAAACAATCGGTCCAGTAACTAAAAAGTTCAAAATGGCGGCTACTTTTTCGAATTCTGACAACGGAATTGTGATAAGGGACCTTAGAGACCCCCAGATATCGATTTTGGAAGCAATCGGTCCAGTAACTAAAAAGTTCAAAATGGCGGCCATTTTTTTCAATTCTGACAACGGATTCGTGATAAGGGACCTCAAGGACCCCCAGATATCGATTTTGGAAGCAATCGGTCCAGTAACTAAAAAGTTCAAAATGGCGGCCATTTTTTTCAATTCTGACAACGGATTCGTGATAAGGGACCTCAAGGACCCCCAGATATCGATTTTGGAAGCAATCAGTCCAGTAACTAAAAAGTTCAAAATGGCGGCCATTTTTTCAATTCTGACAACGGATTCGTGATAAGGGACCTGAAGGACCCCCAGAAATCGATTTTGGAAGAAATCGGTCCAGTAACAAAAAAGTTCAAAATGTCGGTCATTTTTTTCAACAACGGATTATAGTATATGTATGTCATATTCGTAAAAAAACGCCCCAATAATACCTATAAAATGATCCATATCAGGATCTTCAAGGCGAGAGTGACTAAGCATTATAAGAGTTTGTGTGTACTATCCTCGACTACATCGACACTTACCATGATGAGATGAGAATGAGTTGTCGTCTAACTCACACAAAATTTTAATTATAAAAAAGTATCGATAATTCTGCGCAGAACCGGTCGTCGTGGAGATCCTTGGGGGAGGCCTATGTCCAGCAGTGGACTTCCTTCGGCTGATATGATGATGATGATGATGATGATCGATAATTATTATATATTATATATTAATTTAATATAATATATAATAATTATCGATAAATTATTAAAACTCTTTGTTACAATTATTTTTTAATAATTTTAAATTTATTAAAAAATAGTTGTAGCAAAATTATTAATTTGATCATCATTACAGCTCATATACGTCCCCACCGAGGGGCTCGAGCCTACCCTGAATCAGAGCGACTAGGCCTTAGTCAACCACGCGGGCCCAGTGCGGGTTGGTCGACTTCACACACAACCTTCGAGTTTCTTCGCAGGCGTGTGCAGGTTTCCTCACGATGTTTTCCTTCACCGTTAAAGCAATCGGTAAGTATGTACGTAAGTTTTTGAAAAACTCATTGGTACATTGGCTGTCCAGATTTGAACCCGGTACCTCTGGTTAGATGGACCGAGTCGTTACCGGTTGAGCCACCGACGCTTTACTATTGTATATTATATTTGATATTTATTAAAAATTAATAATAACAACATGTTTTAATATTTATTTTAATTATATTAAATAGTTTTTAATAAGTTTCAAAAGTTTAGTTGTCGGTTAACAGGCTTAATTTAGTACTCGCAGGCCACGACGTAGAAAAATAACTTCAATAGTGTAAAATCAATATTTAAAGGTACCTTAGGTTTCTGATCAAGTATCCGTTGTCAGAATTAAAGTAATGGCAGCCATTTTGAAGTTTTTAGTTACTGTACTGATTGCTTCCTAAATCGATATGCAAAAGTCTCTAAGGTCTCTATTCACGAATAAAAGTAGCGTAAAGCAGTTCAGAGTAGATAAAAAAAATATTTCATTTGTCGCTCGCGTTGATGTATTTTGTTTGTAATGAATAGTTACCATTGATGATCTCGTGTGACGATATGTGGAGGTACGTAGCTTTCAGTGAACGATTCCGACTCGCACTTGGCTGGTTTATAGCTTGCTTGTCTGATTTCTAACAAATTTCCGGATTAGCTAGACTTGAAGCTGCATACTCAGCTCAGAACTGCATGACAAAGCGAAATTACTTAAAAACAGGGAATGATTCATTAAGTAAAAGGTATCTTAACTTATGTGATTCGTCATTAAAAGAGGGGAAAAACGAGGGGCGAATAGATAATTGACCTAAGTCTTGCAAGCTTCCTACGTTTTTAGTTTTAAATTCTACGAATAATAGTACAAATTATTTTATTACTTTTAGTCCATTTTGGAAAAGTGTTATTATTATAATTTTTTTAACTTGATTCAAACCTTAGACGGCGAAAATTTTCTCTAAATAAAAGCTATTTAATTAAAATAAAATAATGCTTAAAGCATTTATTAATGCAGATAATTACAATTATAATAAAACTTAACTATATATGTTATGGACCAAGTGATAAATTGGGCATTATACATATTGCCCGGTCATTATAAAAATGCCCAATATGAGAGTGCAATTTGATAATAATTTTTGAAATAATCAAATTGACCGGGCATTATACATATTGTCCATCACCTTTTGGGCAGAGTAATACAAACATATTTAATTACTATTTTTTTATTATTATTGTCATTTAACTTAAAATAAACTAAATGTTTAACAATTGAAATAATCACACTCATTATTTGGATTAATTAGCAAGGACTTCTACATTAGAATCCACTAGTTTTTGAATTTAAAACTTAAGGAAAGTCATATCACACTATAATATTATAAAGGCGAAAGTTTGTGAGTGTGTATGTTTGTTACTTCTTCACGCAAAAACTACTGAACGAATCTGGCTGAAATTTGGTAGGTAGACAGATTAGGACCTGGATTTACACATAGGCTTCTGTTTTTAACGCTCGCGAGCCGCTTGCGGCTCGCGCACTGCGCACCCTCGAAAAGTCCTAGGAACGTTGTCCACGCGGGTGAAGCCGCGGGAAACAGTTAGTAAAAAATATAGGTAACACAAAACATATAAAATTTAAAACAAAAAAGACGTGTGGCACTCGGGGCTGCCGCGGTAAAGCTATTGCATTGCATTTTTTATCAACTTATGCAATTATAATTATTTATTTATTTTTTATTTATGCAGTATTTACCAGTACCATATAGTCCTTGGGGCGCGGGATGTTTATGTAATAAATTAACACTAAGAAAGTTAAATCATCATCGTCATCGCGACCGCCATCGCGACCACCATCGCGACCACCATCGCGACCACCATCACGACCACCATTGTGACCACCATTGCGACCACCATCACGACCAACATTGCGACCACCATCGTGACCACAATCGCGACCACCATTGCGACCACCAATGCGACCACCATCGTTACCACCATCGCGACCACCATCGCGAACACCATCGCGAACACCATCGCGAACACCATCACGACCACCATCACGACCACCGTCACGACCATCATCACGATCACCATCGCGACCACCATCACGACCACCATCGCGACCGCCATCGCGACCACCATCGCGACACCATCGCGACCACCATCGCGACCACCATCTCGACCACCATCGCGACCACAATCGCGACCACCATCACCATCATCATGATGGATAGATAGATGGCATGGCACTGTAAGTTTTTTAGAACTCAATATATAATATTTTTTTTGGGTGTCGGGTTTTTTTCGTTACGAAATTTCTTGATTCGGTTCCTTTAAAGCCCGCGATAAAAGCTATACAATAGCTTAAAAATTTCACAACATATCTTTGTTTTATAGAAGTTTTGACATATTATTATAAACATAAAATAAACAAAAGTTTAAGCAATCAGACTCATTATATGGCATAATTAGCATCTTATAGTTTTCAGCACATTAAACTTAATGAATAAAAATATAAGTAAAATAGAACATAAAATTGATAACAATAATTATAAAATATGTGGTAAGTAACCTTATTCGTAGCAAGTAACAGATTTTTTTATAAGAACAACTGCCTTCGCTATGATAGCATTTTGAGATGGCATATGAGATTGTCCCTCCCCGCACCGCGTCAAATTGAGCTTTATTATCAAATTGCCCATCGTAGCAATATAATAATGACCGTGCAATGTGATAAATATGTGATAAAAGCGTCGGTGGCTCAACCGGTAACGACTCAGTCCATCTAACCAGAGGTACCGGGTTCAAATCTGGACGGCCAATGTACCAATGAGTTTTTCAAAAACTTACGTACATACTTACCGATTGCTTTAACGGTGAAGGAAAACATCGTGAGGAAACCTGCACACGCCTGCGAAGAAACTCGAAGGTTGTGTGTGAAGTCGACCAACCCGCACTGGGCCCGCGTGGTCGACTAAGGCCTAATCGCCCTGATTCAGGGTAGGCTCGAGCCCCTCGGTGGGGACGTATATGAGCTGTAATGATGATGATGAATGTGATAAGTAATGAAGTTTAGATAGTTATTAATTACTTAGACCGATAGAACTAGACATTATTCATAATGCTCGCGCATTATTAGTAATGCCCGCATTAATCACCTGGTCCATAAAATATAATATACTAAGTTAGTTGGTGCGCGTAAACAAATATACTGAGAAAAATTAGAATGGTGATCAGATGCATCAGGGACTTTCAGATATCGATTTTGAAAGCAATCGGTCGAGTAACTAAAAAGTGTAAAATGGCGGCCTTTTTTTCAATTCTGACGACGGTTTCGTGATAAGGGATCAGATATCGATTTTGGCAGCAATCGGTCCAGTAAATAAAATGTTCAAAATGGCGGTTACTTTTTTTTGATTTAAACAACGGATTATGTAATATAATATTAATTATGTCATATTCGTAAAAAACACCCCAATAATACATATATTATGATCCATATCAGGATCTTCAAGAGTGAATAGGCATTATTTGAGTTTGAGTGTAACATCAGGTGATGTGTCGTCAAACGCACTCAATTCAATCCAATTCCAGATTATGTCATTAGAACCAGATTATGTCATTAGATCATGAAAACAATATGACACGAACAGTTATAGGTAAAAATAATTGAATGCCTTTAACAAGAGTAGGCCAGTTCACACGGACAGCACCCGGTCGCGAGTATTGCGCGTAAGTCAGCCATCGCTCCCATCAACCATATTAGAGGGAAAGGAACGACCCGGCTCCCGATGCGCCACCATCCGTACGATCATATAAGCGAGCATGCACTACTCATGTCAATGCTAAGATAAAAATATTTATTAAAAGAAGTACTAGACTTGTCATGTCTCATCGCTTCCACGTCAATTCTTAGGTTGGCCATTTTATTACTATTAAACATGATAAGTAGTGTTGATAGAAGAGACACTGTCTACCCAAACATTTTTGTCATTTGAATATTCGGATGTCTTATAATAACCTTTTTTACAAAGAGTTCTTTTGATACAATTTTAAACAGTTTTTCTGACAAATTTAACACATCATCGGGTAATTTGTTATACATGATCCCACCGTCAACGAAAGCGACCGTCACGCGACATGCAACACACAGACGAAAAAATTTTAAGAAGTTTAGAATTTTTTTTAAAGGAAGGTAAGTAAAATATTTTTTTTAAAAAAAGTGCATAGAATAAAAAAAACAAAATAAAAATTGGTAGCAATATTGTTCAAAACACAGGCTTGAGAAATTGGTTAGGACTCAGCATGTGCTGTTTTTAACACATTCATTATTATGTGTGAGCTAAAATTAAAAGCTGAATCACGATGTGTTTTCATTATTGTACAAAATTAACACTTATAAACTTCAAAATAATGTTACTTAAACTTCACATTAATTATCTAAAACGTCTAACTGTTATTTACAACAACATTTAGAAGTATTTCGAAGCCACAACGAACCAATAGCAAATTTTAAATGAAATGTAATCATACAACTAGTAGAGGTAATAAATGTTTACGTTAACAGTATGACACATGTTAATCCAGCTGACTTATTTATCAGCCACGTGAAGGTAGAGTCAACAAGGGTGCCTAGTAACAAAGGTCGCATGGGACAGTTGAAGCGACCGCAGGGCAATAACAAGCAATAACAACTCACCCGCTCTTGAGCAGGGACTTTCAATATCGGGCCGTAGTGACGTGGAAAGTCTACACCCTCGTTGTAGTAATTCGAAGGGACACTTGCTTATCATGACGTGCAAAACAAAGGGATTCCCCACATCTATTCCAAGTTCACTCACTTCAAAAATAGCTTAAAAAATTCTCGAAAACGTTCTATATTTTGTTGATATTAGTAATCAAACCTTTTTATGTTACTTTCATGCAATAAATGTTCTGATAACTATTAATTTTATTTGACGCCTATAATCATTGTACACGTTCGTAATTGTAAAAGACAGCAACAATTTAGTGGACAAGCGCATTTCCAAGCCACAAATGCAAATAACCTGTTATTTTCGTTACTTAGAACAAATATAATTGCGAACCGTAATTGCTGCTCATTAAACAAAATGAACTAGTGTTTTCACAACGGATTTTCTGCTTCTTTACTTTCATTTGAGTCACGTTTATCCCATACTAATTTGTTCCTTCTCTCCGAGACAGCCATATTATTTATTTTTGTGCAAAGTTTAATTAAATAAATAAGATCTTTATATTAAAGGTTTATTTATCTATGTAAATAATAAATTATACTAAAAATAATATCATACTAATTATTACACTTAATATAAAATACCTTAGATATAACACCTAATACAGTTTTAACTTGTTGAACTCTAATTTCATATAAGTATTGTTTTTAGTTAGATACTCGTGCACTACCTAATTTTATGCTTTTGTCTCCAAATACCGGGTTGTCTGGAAGAAATCGCTTTGAGCGATAAGACCGCCCAAATTGTACCGCTATAGTTCCTTTTTTATATTGTGTTTGTTTTTTTTTATATTTTGTCAAGTTTTTATAATTGGTTTTTTTTTTTTTTTTAACTAGTGTGTACAATAAAGAGTGTTTATCTTATTTATCTAATATACCTAAAATAACCCGTCCCTCGTCATTCCCGGTACAAAGGTGCTCAAAACACCAGCTGCCTCTGCACCAGGAACGATCCGGAGCGGGAGTCAAAGCCCCTCTGAACTAGGCGAAGCCCTATCTCCGTCACAAATCGACGTGCCTCCACACTCCAGCCACTCCACTCCATTGTCTCTACCGCAAATGGAGTAAGTAAGTATTTCAAACTCTGCAGCCGCCCCAGCGACACGTGTCGTGCGTCCCAAGTGGCTAGCGGCGAAAGTACTTACGCAGGTTGCATCCCACAGTAAGCACACCCCGTACCGCCACGGCACCAAAGTCAACCCGTCAGGACGCTTGCCATCCATGCGACAGAAGCCATTTGGCGGTTTTTAGCACACTTAGGACGTTTGCTGAAACAAGAGCCCCGCGGATGATGTCGTTGAGGGCGTGGTGCCTCGGAAATCTACCTGCACACCGACAGCAACCCAGAATGTGATGCCCATTGGCCTCCACCATGGAATCGGAAATCTTTATTGGTTTTAAATTAATAATTAGTTTATTAATTATATTGCCCCAGCTTTGTGTCAGTAAATGATCACGGTTATCATTGTGTCTAGTTTATATCTTGTTCAGGATTTGCTTTTTTCTCTTTTAATTAATCACTTAAGGCACTACCTGGACCTTTTACTGATTTTTAAGACTCGACATCTAAAAGGGAAAATCCCTCTTACCTTTTTACCTCACAATATTTAACTTCAGCTCATAAGTTTTGCAGATCTTTTCCAAACATTTTTATCTCGAAGCAGCTTTTTTACTTTTTACTCTATAAAATAAGAGGTACAGAAACTTAAAAGAGAAAAAGTTAGAACGATACATAAATACGGCTAAACGCTTTGGTGCGATGTTTTCTCCGCAAACACATTGTACAGACCGAATACCCACCGGTTGTAATGTGAAAACTTTGCCCATAGAATTGCCATAACGGTTACAAAGGAGACCTATAGGTTATTAACCTGAAACTTTACTAATTTAATGTTAAACATCTATGGACGTCGTTCAACATTTATAGACTGTTTACACTTCACAATATCTTCAGGGAAATCTACGGTTGGTGTGGCTTAGTTAAAACTTAGTTACCTATCTTCATACAACTTTACTGTGTCTCATTATACCTTCGTTACCAATATTTGGTGGTAACAGAGATTCTGTTTTATTATTATTCACCGTCGGTCGGCGGTCGGAGAGTTGGTGATGTAACGGCCAGGGCCGCTACCTCCTGTCCAGGAGGTCGTGGTTTGAATCCTGCCACGTACCAATGTGTTTTCGAATTCCGATTTCATATGTAAGAGCAAAGACAAAGGAACTATAATTATCTTTGGTAAGAGTACGTTTATCCGACGCTCTTACAGTGAACAAAAACATCGTGAGGAAACCTGCACACGCCTGCGAAGAAACTCGAAGGTTGTGAGTGAAGTCGACCAAACCGCTCTGGACCCGCAAGGTGAACTAAGGCCCTATCGCCCTAATGTAGGGTAGGCTCGAGCCCCTCGGTGGGGACGTGTATGAGCTGATATAATGATTATTCACCGAGCAAGGGAAGTGGTTGCAAGTGGCGGCGGAATCTAACTAGATAAGACTCGGTTTGGTTGGTATAGGATAGGGCATTTTATAACGCCAAACATAAGTATTAACATCATTGATGCGTTACGGCATTTAGATAAGATAGAAGGATAGCCAGTTCCTCATTGCTTTAAATTCAGCATTATCGTCATTTCAAATTTTGATCTTAGCCAGACACATACTATTTTTTTTGTGGTTAAAAGAAGCGAAGGTATTAGAGTTAAGGTAAAAGCATTTTTGTATTTATTTGTACCTTCATATATATACCGTGTTAACTCTTTATCACGAAACTCAAGGGACCGAGAATTTTTTATCGTTATAGATAGTTACCGTTATATGGAGTGAAGAAAGAAAAACAACTAAACTTTTCACCATATTTTTTAATACGTATTTGATAAAATAGGTAATCGAATTATTCTTAATACATATAGTCAGTCAACTTTGCCTGACTTTTTTGCTTTGCTGTTACTTAATTTGTATTGACTCATAATATGATAGGTTCGTCAAGATCATGATTTCTAAGCAAACCAAGTGTAATGGCACACCCCGGACACTTCATACAAACGAGCGAGAAATAATATACTCGTACATATAAACAACTGACGAGTCTATAGTCATACATGCACGTAGGGCTGAATCACTGGCGGCATTGATTTGTTAGATATTTACTGCATGTAACAGTGGCTACTTGGTAGGTAGGTAACTTACATTAATAAAATTGTTTAGTCGGTGGTTTTGTAGGTGAAACAATCTCATATAACAACCTAAAATAACAGTCAATCTCAATCTATTATTCCGTGATCACATTTTAGAATATATCACATCACTGGATATTTCTATACAACTCTTATCATATTTTCACACCATCTCATCAAATTAGTGTTTCAATAACGAACAATCATTTCAAATAAAGTAAACAACACCCACGAACGAACGAACCTACGTAATAGACAAAACTCTATTCATACTGCATTTCTAAAAGAATATTTGCATAAATAAAGCATTTTAAAAAAATCTTAAAAGTAAAATATAAATTTCTTCGCAAATTCAGAATATACGGAAACTTATCCGACTACGAAACGATTTTTTTGCCTCGCTAACGAGTGGTGGAAGCTGAAAAAGTTTATTTTCAGTCCTACATGACAAAAATTGAGGAATCAATCATAGACCATAGCATAAAGCGATAAGTCCGCCGTTGCATATCATTGTGTATTTTGCTAGATAATAAGTTTTTTCATTTTTGTATATTTATCTTATCATAACTTGACATCCTAAATCATTCTGGTCCTACGTAACAAGTAAATACAATACTTTACATGAATTTACATGACTTAAATGTTTAAAGTAAGCAATTTATTCGCGGACTACTTTCAGTCCACGTTTCTTACCAACTTTAAAATTACTCCCAATATTAGTTCTCAGCCCCTAACGTCTATTATAACATTAAATAACATAACCATAATAGAAATAGGACCTGATGAGGTACATAAATTACTAAAAAACCTTGATTTATCGAAGTCGGGCGAGCCTGATGGTATCTCCCAGTTTTTATTGTGACTTGCGCTGACAGTTTCGTCGTTCCAATTTGTATTTTATTAAAAATATCTGTATCTGAAGGCACTTTCCCTGACATTTTGAAATCAGCTTTTATCACACCTGTTCATGAAAAAGGTGATAAAAATAATTTGGAAAACGATAGGCCAATTTCGAAGTTGTGTCTTTTCGCTAAAATTTTTGATAGGTTGGTCTACAATCAAGTTTATGCTGCAATTAAATATCACTTTAGCGAAGATCAGCACGTTTTTCTTATGAAAAGATCAACTACTACTCCTACTCATTATCAACAACTGAAATAATATCACAAGGAATGGACGACCAGAAACAAGTTGATATAATTTATACTGACTATAGTAAATGTTTCGATCGTATTGATCACTCTATGCTTATTAAAAATATCTAATATCGGGATCCACGGTGACTAGTTTCGGTGGTTCTCGTCTATATTCAGCGTCGTAGTCAGTTGGTTGTTCTTAATGGTTACACATCTTGGTGCTCATATGTGCCCTCTGGTGTTCCTTAGGGATCATTATTTGGCCCACTGCTTTTTTAATATTTTTGTTAATGAGATCAAGAAGTAATTATTGTAATTTTTTTCTCTTCGCAGATGATATAACAATAGTAAAAGTAATTAAGAATACTTCTGATTCATATAATGGTCAGTGATTTAAATATTTTTGACTCCTATTATCGTCATATAGGCCAGATTTAAACGTATCCAAATGTTTTGTGATGCCCTTTTCTCGCAAGAAATTAATTGTCAATGTGGGCTATGCCATACGTGGCCAACCTATTACAAGGGTAAACTCCACATGAGACTTAGGAGTAGGCTTCGACAATCAACTTTTATTCGATAAATGTATAGACACTATTCGTAGCGCGCGGTGGCGTAACGGCTAGGGCCGCCGCCGCCTCTCCGGGAGGTCGTGGTTCGAATCCTGCCACGTACCAATGTGATTTCGAATTTAGATTTTATATATACGTTTATTCGACGCTCTTACGGTTTTTAGTAAACATAAGCGCCAAATTTAGCTGACCTTTTTAAAAATGGTCACGTTTTACGCCAATTAACTACTGCAGCGGTACAGTGACGTCAAAAATCTCAATTTATTCTAAAATGTTGACACGAAAATATTTATTCATACTTTCACAGCAAAAGAAATTGAATACACAAAAATTTTGAGACAAAATACATCTGTAGTGTTTGGAGCGTGACATGAACTACAGATTTAATTACGTATGGTAACTTGGTCGTTCGCTGAATGTAACATTTTTAACCCCGACGCAAAAAATAGGGGTGATTTATAACACTTATGTGTGAGGTGTGTATGTGTGTGTCTGTCTGTGGCATTGTAGCGCCCAAACGGGCGGACCCATTTTGATATTTTTTTTAATCCGGTGAGATGGGGGTGAACAATTGTAACACGGAGGTGGGAACCGGGTAATTATTACTGGAACAGACAATGCCATATATTTTAGTAATGTATAAGGAAATTAGTATTATTTTGTTATGACCATTATGTTACTGTTAATAAGGTAATGAAACACCTAAAAAAATCTCAAAGAAATCTCAAAGAATAAACTTTTAATCATAGGAACAAGGCTTTGAAACTAATGTCTAAAAAAATCAACAAATTTAGCTTCTTCTAGCAAAATTAAAGTTAAATATAACAATTATAAGTCTTCAATTGTTTAAGTGGTACTTTAAAAATCTACTAACATGAAAACAGTCTAAAATACGAATTAACTTGATCACTATTGACACAATCACAATCCTCACAGAAAGATACAATATGTTGAGGACAAATATGTTTGAAGCATCTTTCGCACACGTGAGTTGTTTTGCGGTCTTTGCTCAGGACACACCTGACTGTTTTGGATATTATTTTAGAAGCTTACAGAGAAACGACTTTTTCCCAACTGACACATATGTTTTATTTGTTGCTATGGTATTTGTGACACTCCCGGCCAGGGAGGACCGGAAGGTCCAAAGATCATACATAAAGGGTAAATAGAACATACAAAATTACATAAAATTAAACCGTGCGGGTGGCCTAGACAAACGTCCAAAACGAGTCACAGTCGGTTGTCCAATTACGTCAGTGTTTGAGGCTCCCACGCTAGTGTCTGTCTGAGTCTGAGTCGAAGTAAGTGGTACTAATCCCTCAACGTCCTTGGGTGCTTGATGAAGCTCGAGAGGATACAGCCTCTGAAATGGTCGCACTTTATGGCCGGAAGCTGTACGAATTTTCGCAACACGATCATGTCCATCACGACCAATGTATGTTTCTTCAACGATACCTAGTGGCCACAACAAACGTTTGCAGTCGGACTCAATGAGCACCACGTCACCGACCTTCAGTGATTGTGAGGTGTTCCACTTGGAACCTTTCTGTATGAGGTGACTAATGTATTCACTGCGGAAGCGTTGTCTAAAATTATCCCTCAATGTCTGGCAGTACTTGGCTCGCACATTCAGGGACGTATTATCGACCTCATCTATATCCCCGACATCATTGCCCCTGAGAGGCTGAATAAAGTACGAGGGGGTGAGAGGCCTTAGCTCATCGGTATTGTTAGCGAAGTAAGTAAGAGGTCTATTGTTCATAGTTGCTTCACAATCGCATAGAACAGTATAAAATTCGGTCAGTGTAAGCGATGCACGACCCAGAACTCTTACTAACATCTGCTTGACAACACCAATAAGTTTCTCGTAGAACCTTCCCCACCAAGGAGCGCTGGGAGGCAAGAGATTCCATCTAATTTCCTCATATTGGAAAATGCAACAACATTGATCCAGTCAACAGAATTTAGCATGTTGCTGACACCGATAGCCTCCTTCCTAAAGTCAATAAGTAGGTTAGGTATTAATTCTATCAGATTAGCGCTTTTCTCAAGACAGCTAGTTAACGAGACCCATTAATGTCTTTCGCAGAGGCGTCAAAAACGGTTCTACGAGAGACTTATTGGTGTTGTCAAGCAGATGTTAGTAAGAGTTCTGGGTCGTGCATCGCTTACACTGACCGAATTTTATACTGTTCTATGCGATTGTGAAGCAACTATGAACAATAGACCTCTTACTTACTTCGCTAACAATACCGATGAGCTAAGGCCTCTCACCCCCTCGTACTTTATTCAGCCTCTCAGGGGCAATGATGTCGGGGATATAGATGAGGTCGATAATACGTCCCTGAATGTGCGAGCCAAGTACTGCCAGACATTGAGGGATAATTTTAGACAACGCTTCCGCAGTGAATACATTAGTCACCTCATACAGAAAGGTTCCAAGTGGAACACCTCACAATCACTGAAGGTCGGTGACGTGGTGCTCATTGAGTCCGACTGCAAACGTTTGTTGTGGCCACTAGGTATCGTTGAAGAAACATACATTGGTCGTGATGGACATGATCGTGTTGCGAAAGTTCGTACAGCTTCCGGCCATAAAGTGCGACCATTTCAGAGGCTGTATCCTCTCGAGCTTCATCAAGCACCCAAGGACGTTGAGGGATTAGTACCACTTACTTCGACTCAGACTCAGAAAGACACTAGCGTGGGAGCCTCAAACACTGACGTAATTGGACAACCGACTGTGACTCGTTTTGGACGTTTGTCTAGGCCACCCGCACGGTTTAATTTTATGTAATTTTGTATGTTCTATTTACCCTTTATGTATGATCTTTGGACCTTCCGGTCCTCCCTGGCCGGGAGTGTCACAAAAATACCATAGCAACAAATAAAACATATGTGTCAGTTGGGAAAAAGTCGTTTCTCTGTAAGCTTCTAAAATAATATCCAAAACATCGTGGCGACCGTGGTAGCTTCCTGAAGCTGCAATCTACATTAAAAAAAAATACAATGGATTGTTTGAAGCGTAAACGTACTCAACTCCGTCGCGAATTCACAAAATTGGAAAAGAAATTTTTGTCCGCATTTGACAGCGCCGATGAAGACATAGAAGCTATCTTTACGACCCTAAATGGAGTCACAACAGCCTTGTTCGATGTAGAAGCGAAATTAACGGACGCGTTTTGCGAATCGAAAGATTTCGATGAAGCTGCCTTCGAAGAGGATCAGGACAAGGCTTTGGAGTACAAGTTACGATGGGACGTGATTAGCACCAAGTACAAATCTCTCAAGCCGACACCTATCGTTTCAACGTCAAGATGTAACAGCCAAGTTTCATTGAAATCGGATGCTTCGGTCGACGTTAACACAGTGCGCTCAAATCGACATGTGAACACTAAGAACGTGAAGATGCCCAAGCTCGAGTTGGCCAAGTTTGATGGAGATGTCAAAAACTGGATACAGTTTTGGGGCCAGTTCAGCAAGATTCACGAGGACGCCGATACTGACGCCATAGATAAATTTCAATATCTTATACAGTCGACTACAGAGAATAGCCCTGCTCGTCAACTTGTTATAAGCTACCCACCGAGTGCAGCCAACTATCCAAAAGCTATTGATGCTCTCAAGGCTCGCTTTGCCCGGGATGACATGTTGATAGAAACATATGTGCGAGGCCTACTCAGTTTGGTTTGGTCACAGTTGAAAGGTGATACTTCGTGCAATTTATCACGCCTCTACGACAACCTACAAACGCATCTTCAAGCTTTGGAAACACTGAATGTTACTACAGATAAGTTTGCCTCTATTCTATATCCGATGATAGAAAGTGCGCTACCCGAAGACATACTTAGATCATGGAATCGCATTCGGTCTAAACGCGAGTTTCCCCGTGAAGAGGTAGATGATGAACTTAGCAGACTCATGTCCTTCCTCAGATCAGAAGTAGAATCAGAGGAACTCATAAATATGGCTCGGCAAGGGTTTTCGCAATCTGACTCAACTAATATTCCTTCCGTTTCGCAGCCAACCGCCTGTTTTGTCTCGGAAACTAAAAAAGAAGTTCATGCTTCTTGTTCAAATGCTGGAACTAATCCAATATTATGTTTGTGGTGCGACAAAGAAACTCATACAAGCACTGAATGCCACAAAGCGTCGAGAATGTCGCCAAAAGAACGAATCGAATTCGTAAAATCCAAGAAAGCATGCCTAATTTGTTTAAAACAGTCGCACATTACAAAAAGATGCAGATATTTTCCAAAATGTTTGTTTTGTAAGAAACGTCACGTCACCCTTATGTGTCAAACTCTGCCAGAGAGAAAGGATTCGTCAGAACCCGAAAGAAGATCGAATAATTTACTATGTCAACTCAAATCGACTACCTTGTTGCAAACTTTAGCGATAAAACTCATTTCGGACAACAAGGAGATTTTTGTAAGAGTACTTATCGATTCTGGGGCTCAACGTTCGTACATCAAAAAAGATTTAGCTAGACAACTAGGTTTAAAACCCGTTCGTGTGGAGAAACTTACGCACTGCTTATTTGGTGGCATCGAAACTTGTACTGAAAATCATTTGGTCTACGATGTCTGTCTAAAAAGCCTGTGTAATAACTTTTCTTTACAAATTTCTGTTTTAGGACAAGAAAATATTTGCGGTATTTTGCCTAAAGTTAGGTCTGATGTTTTGACTGAGCAACTACTTCAGAAGGGTATAATTTTGACGGAATCGACGGCAACTCCTGACGATGTGACTCTTCTTATTGGTGCTGACTTCTCAGGTATGCTAATGACTGGTAATTTTTTACAACTCGACAGTCAATTAACCGCAGTTCAGACTAAAATGGGCTGGACGATTCAAGGTCCCGTCACGACTGGTGTCTATACGACGTCGATGATGACGAACCTTCACAGCTCTTTTAGACCAGAAATATCGGACTTGTGGGATTTAGAAATTCTGGGTATCCGGGACCCCAGTGAACAAGTTTCAAAGCAGTCTCGAGACAAGGAAGTATTACAACGTTTCAATGAAACTATCTCTGTAAATGAAGAGACCAGGTACGAGGTTTGTCTCGCATGGCGCGAAAATATTCTCAGACCTGAGCCCAACTACGAGGTAGCTAGGAAACGACTTCTGTCGACTACGAAGCGACTAGAATCCTTAGGTAGGGCAGGTGCATACGATGTTGCTTTTAAAGAATGGTTGGCACTAGGAATAATTGAAGAAGCCCCATGTCAAGATTCAAAAACTGGGCATTTCATGCCACATGACGCCGTAATAAAGGAGTCGAGTGCAACAACTAAGATTAGACCCGTTTTTGACGCCTCTGCGAAAGACATTAATGGTGTCTCGTTAAATAGCTGTCTTGAGAAAAGCGCTAATCTGATCGAATTAATACCTAACCTACTTATTGACTTTAGGAAGGAGGCCATCGGTGTCAGCAACATGCTAAATTCTGTTGACTGGAACAATGTTGTTGCATTTTCCAATATGAGGAAAATCAGATGGAATTTCTTGCCTCCCAGCGCTCCTTGGTGGGGAGGGTTCTACGAGAGACTTATTGGTGTTGTCAAGCAGATGTTAGTAAGAGTTCTGGGTCGTGCATCGCTTACACTGACCGAATTTTATACTGTTCTATGCGATTGTGAAGCAACTATGAACAATAGACCTCTTACTTACTTCGCTAACAATACCGATGAGCTAAGGCCTCTCACCCCCTCGTACTTTATTCAGCCTCTCAGGGGCAATGATGTCGGGGATATAGATGAGGTCGATAATACGTCCCTGAATGTGCGAGCCAAGTACTGCCAGACATTGAGGGATAATTGTAGACAACGCTTCCGCAGTGAATACATTAGTCACCTCATACAGAAGGGTTCCAAGTGGAACACCTAACAATCACTGAAAGTCGGTGACGTGGTGCTCATTGAGTCCGACTGCAAACGTTTGTTGTGGCCACTAGGTATCGTTGAAGAAACATACATTGGTCGTGATGGACATGATCGTGTTGCGAAGGTTCGTACAGCTTCCGGCCATAAAGTGCGACCATTTCAGAGGCTGTATCCTTTCGAGCTTCATCAAGCACCCAAGGACGTTGAGGGATTAGTACCACTTACTTCGACTCAGACTCAGAAAGACACTAGCGTGGGAGCCTCAAACACTGACGTAATTGGACAACCGACTGTGACTCGTTTTGGACGTTTGTCTAGGCCACCCGCACGGTTTAATTTTATGTAATTTTGTATGTTCTATTTACCCTTTATGTATGATCTTTGGACCTTCCGGTCCGCCCTGGCCGGGAGTGTCACAAAAATACCATAGCAACAAATAAAACATATGTGTCAGTTGGGAAAAAGTCGTTTCTCTGTAAGCTTCTAAAATAATATCCTGTCACGGTCGCCACGATGTTTTGGATATTATTTTAGAAGCTTACAGAGAAACGACTTTTTCCCAACTGACACATATGTTTTATTTGTTGCTATGGTATTTTTGTGACACCTGACACCTCTTGCGACTGTTAGGTTTTTTTTTTTGGAAGCTCCCATGAAGGTTCGCCAGCAAATTGGCTGATTTTTCTATGCATTTCTCGTGGCAAACTAGTAACATTCCGGCCGCATTTTTAAGTACTTACTGACAAGAGCAAGGGCGAATTTTTTCAAATATCGGCGTCGTTTTAAGCTCGATTTATTATTTATGCGATGTATTATGAGTGCGTTAACCGCTCACAAGTTCAGCACAGCATAACAAATTGTCAGAGGCCACTTCTTTGAATTACGGCACACATCGTATGTGGCGAAAAATGGTTACACCGAATATGGGCATGGGTCATAATTACCTTTTTTGAGTTGTAGTACGTGTAGCTCCCGACGAGGCTAATGTCCGACTGATTTCGCGCCAAAATCGTGTCGAGGCGCTCAATAACTCTAGCTACTGAGAAAAGTGGCAACGTCGCATAAACAGTTTAACAAATGAAGGCAAACTAAAAAAGTGCGGGTAATTTTGACCCAGCCCCCTAGACGGCGGGAATTCACCTAGTGTGTTATTACTCAAGAATATACTTGCAGAAATTGGAGATAGTCAGCTCTTTTCTGACTGATGTAGGGATCTCAGTAACTTCCACAGATCTGATCGATTTGAAGTTTGGTATCCTCTGACTTCAATCATATTGCAAGACCATGGTAACCTTGACCTGATACTGCAACATACCTAGAATTTGCAGTTTACCCAACTCCTCACGAACAAGCAGCAGGAGTATTGTGTTTGGGATTATTGCTAACCAAATAGGTTTAGATAGATGGTGATCAGGGGATTAACGCGATTTTTCGCACCGAGATAGCGGAGGTAATGGAAAGTGGCTAGACTAAAATAAATTAGCATAGCGTAACACAGTTCCCCAGGAGTTCCCTCGGGGATCTGGAGAAAACCCATTTCCACGCTCACGCACGTCGCTGCGCATCAACAGATTGACGTAATTTCTTACACAGGCATAGTTGAGGAGGTGTGAAGTGACATAGACTACTAATTAGCATAGCCTGCGGTTTGCGCACCACCCACCTTCAAAGACAGTCATAAAAACTTTATCTACGTGGGCGAAGCTGCAGGAAAAATCGAATGACAACATAAGTAGACAAACAAAGCATTATTACTTTTAAGAAAGGGGATGTAGGTCGATCCTATAAAAATAATGACTGCTTGAAAATATTTGTCGAAAATGCATTACCTGCCGAAAAGACCATGTTCTAAATCATGTCAAGTCAACGTCCGTTGTTCTTTACAATCCTTCATTCCATTATTTCTTCTCCGCCTCCACGCCATAGCAATATCAGGTTATTTCTTTGACCAACTCGCTTTTCAAAGAGATGTCTTGGGCGGAAATTTGATTTCCACCCTCGATGGTAGGTCTTCAGTCGTTATGAGTGATTGAGCGATAGTTCGGGACACCCACTATGCAATAAACTAGACAGTTCTTAGTGCCATTGCGAAAAATAGGATCAGGGAAAGGTTTGACAGTCACATGATGGAGTATGTAACATTTTTTTACTCGGATAAGCTTGTTCAGGAATCTTTTTTTTTTTCATTTCATTTCATTTATTATGCGATTATTTTCATTAACATTTCAACTCAAAGTGTATCCTAACACCCATATTAGACTGTACAGTGGTTGTGCTCCTGCCTGTTCGGCCAAGAGTCATGGGTTCGATGCCCTCCTAAGGCAAATACTCGTGTGACGAACAGGTATATTTGACATTGGTTTGGGTGTTTAATATCTATTTATGTACCTTTGTATTTAAACTTATACAAGTATGTATATCAGTCTCTGGTTCCCATAGTACTGGGAAACCTAGTTTGGACTTGCATAAATACTCGTATTTCATCATCATCATCATCATGTCAGCCGAAGGAAGTCCACTGCTGGACATAGGCCTCCCCCAAGGATCTCCACGACGACCGGTTCTGCGCTGCCCGCATCCAGCGGCTTCCCGCGACCTTCACCAGGTCATCGGTCCACCGAGTGGGAGGCCTGCCTACACTACGCTTTCCGGTGCGTGGTCGCCACTCGAGAAATTTACTGCCCCAACGGCCATCTGTTCTACGAGCAATGTGCCCCGCCCACTGCCACTTAAGTTTAGCAATTCTATACTCGAAAACTCGAATTGCTAAACTCGTATTTACCGTAAATATATTTTAAACATGCGTTTTTTAATTGAAAATAACCTACCGAAACTAAATTATTTCGCATCAATTATTAGAAAAATAAATAGAACTAATGGCTTTTAGAAAATTGATTTTATTCGGTAAACGACTTCTTCAATTTTAGAAAAATAGAACTCGGTAATTTTATCAATATTTACAAGTAATAATAAAAATAATATACAAATAATAAAATAGAACTCGGTAATTTTATCAATATTTACAAGTAATTTTAATTAATGATAATTTTTTTGAAGTGTATTTCGTCTTTTTATGTTTACACACGTACTTATGTTGTCGCCCTTGCGAGGCAATTATTATCCTTTATAACCTGGCAACACTGCTGTCTTCCGATTGGCTGTTGTGGCGAGCGCGGATTGGCTGATTGAATTATAGTACGCAAAACTGCCACCAGAGGTCGGCGGAGAAGGGGAAAGCTTCGACCGGCGAGTGACGGCGATTTTACTTCACTTATTTTCAAGGCGTGAAACAGCTAACTTGTCTTCCCGAATCTGTGATCGTGTCACCCAATATATAGATATATTCCTAATACTTACAGGTTCAATCATCATTAATTAATTCATGATTAGTTAATTTCAGGTTGATTACAAGCACTTTAATAAAAATTAAGATCCTGTACCTACAGTGTTCTAACAATTTTTTTTTTGATTTGAGTTTGAGTAAAGATAATCATGTGTAATTTATCTCTTCGTATATAATTATTAAGACGAATCTAACGACAATCCATAAAACTTAACCAACATACACACAGTCACACATAATCGTATATCCGAAAAACGTTACTCTTGGGCAGTCGAGTTAAATAATTATTAATTAACCGTTTCAAAACAATATCTACATAAATGGCTTAACAAATTAATTGTTTTCCATAATTAATATTGGAATCGTCAAGTTCACATGCTCGGATAATCGTCAAGTTCACATGTTCGGATATTCGTCAAGTTAAAATGTTCGAATAATCGTCAAGTTCAAATGTTCGGATAATCGTCAAGTTCACATGTTCGGATAATCGTCAAGTTCACATGTTCGGATAATCGTCAAGTTCACATGTTCGGATAATCCTCAAGTTTACATGCTCAGATAATCGTCAAGTTCACATGTTTGGATAATCGTCAAGTTCACATGTTCGGATAAACCCCTTGTTTGGGTTTAGTTAATTGGTCCACGTCCAAGAAAATGATGCTTACAAGTATCCTGAGGTTCACATATAGCATAGTTATACTTGTAGTTCAGCAAGTAGAGTAGTGTGCTCGAGCTCGCACTATATGCCTTAATTATAGTTTCTGTTCCAAACGGTGCTTGTCAGTCCAAAGAAGGCCTCCTATAGCTGCCGCACGGCTGGGCCCATATGAGTACGTGCGGGCCCGATTCGGGCTGGCCGTCTGGAACTATGCCCGCGATACGCGGGGCTAGGGGGTTGTTGGGTAAAAGCCCGGGCGTCGGAGCTCAGAGTCTATGCACACTACAAATCAAGTGACTCACCTAAGGGAATCCTCCTGACACCTCAAGGTCGGGTGGGGTCGTGACAATATATACTTATATATAGTGTTCGTGATTATAGTGTAATACTGCGTGTGTAATATGTGACGTCACTAGCCATTCCAACAGGACTCCAAGATGGCACGTCGGTGTTTTGTTGGTATCCACTAGCCAACTTGCAGCAGCCAGCAGTCGAGTCGTATGTCCTTACAACACGGCAAACACAAGATGGCCGCCTAGCGTTTCTACACACAATTGAATCTCACACACCTAATTATCTCGCGGCAAGGAAATCACCTTAACACTACATCAACACGAATCACGTGGTAGTCGATTTCGCGAATTAGTTTTTCTATTATTTTCGGTCTCAAAGCCGGCACTCGAGAGGTGCTTTCAACCGGCGATCCGAACACGTGTTAATTGGCGCCTTTTTTGCGACACGTGCGTTCGTCGCGGCGGTCTAATCTAAACAGACGGTGACAGCGAGCTCGCCGCTCCGTGCGCGGGACCAGCCGGGCCTCGCGGTATGACACGGCTAGGAGCGTTGCGAGAATCGAAACGGAGGGTTCCGTTTGGTTCTAAACATACACCCGCCACGGACCGACAAATCGGTACGTTCCAAAGGCAGGCGAGACAATGTTGCTACTGCTCGCTTGAGAATTGAATCTCCCACCTTGACTATCGCAACACGAGGTGTACCATCGCTTCCAAAGATTAAGTTGAGGATGCGTCCGCGTCGCCATCGTAGTGGCGGAAGGTTCGCATCCTTTACCAAAACGAGGTCACCGATGCGGGGAGGTTCAGTTCTGTCCGACCACTTAAGGCGCTGCTGCAAAATGTGCAGATACTCAAGAGACCACCGCTTCCAAAAGCTTTGGGTCATCTGCTGCAACAACTCATAACGCGACAAACGATTACTCGGTACGTCAGTGTACGGATACTCTGGTAAGGCGTTAAGTGGTCGGCCGATCAAGAAATGCCCTGGTGTCAGGGCCTCTAAATCATTCGGGTCGGAGCTGAGTGGACAAATCGGGCGTGAGTTTAGCACCGATTCCACCTTACAAAACACGGTCGCGAGCTCCTGAAACGTGAGCACCGTCAGCCCTACGACCCGTAGCAAGTGTGTTTTAGCGGACTTAACTACAGCCTCAAATATCCCGCCCCAGTGTAGGCATCCCGGCGGATCAAAGGCCCATGTAATGCCCCGACGGGAGAGGTTAGTACCGATCTCTACTTGTCTCTGATTTAAGAATTCAACGATTTCTTTCAAACACCGGTCGGCACCCTTGTAGTTGGTGCCACAGTCCGACCTAATCAGTGATGGCAATCCTCTTCGCGAGACGAAACGATCTAGCGCTGCCAAGAAACCTGCCGTCGAGAGATCAGCCACAAGCTCCAAATGGACGGCCTTTGTAGCAAGACATACGAATACGCACAGATAAGCCTTATATGACTTCGCATTGCGAAGGTGCGATGTCTTTACCATGAACGGACCTGCAAAGTCCGTTCCGACACCATCGAATGACCTAGTCACGTTAACCCGATCTGGAGGGAGGTCACCCATAATCGGCTGCATCGTGGCCGCTTTCAAACGATAGCAAGGCAGGCACCGAAACACGACGTTACGAACCGTCCTCCGACCAGACAATATCCAAAACTCACGCTGTAAGATCCCTAAGAGGGCGTTGCAGCCCGCGTGCGAGTTTTTCACGTGACGATCGCTGATCAACAATTCTACCAAGGCTCCCTTCCTTGGTAGGATCAGGGGGTGTCGTGCTGAGTAAGGGAGGTTGGCATTCCGAAGCCTCCCACCAACCCGGAGCAGCTGCTGCTCACACAAAAACGGGCTGAGGCGCGCAAGGCCTCCCTTCAGCTTTCCAGAGCCGGCGCGGAGCGTCCTGATCTCTTCTTCAAAGTTATCCACCTGTACAACTCTGACCCAGTGTAACAGAGCTGTACTCCGTTCTACAGGCGAGAGAACAGGCTGCAGGTTCCGCTCCGCAGCAGGCCTGCGGCAGTTATCGATAAAGCGTCGCATCCAAGCGGTCACACCGAGAAGCTTGTCCAGAGAGCTGTACCGCTCTAACAAAAACGTGGTATCTGGCTTCTCTACCTTCCGCCCGACATTGGCCAACAGGCCCTGATTGGGCTGGCCAGGCGAACCGCTGTCTTTATTTTCAGGCCACTGCTGAGGCGCTTCCGTGAGCCACTGAGGTCCCCACCAGAGGGGGTGACCCGCAAGATCAGGGGCTTCGAGACCACGTGAAGCGCAGTCAGCTGGGTTCATCTCACCCGGCACATGTCTCCAAATCAGTGGAGTTTTCGACTCAAGTATCTGAGATACTCGGTTTGCGACAAACACCTCAAGGGTATGGACTGATGTCTTGAGCCAGCAGAGAACTATGCGGCTGTCAGTCCAGGCATATACCGTGTTGTCGATGTTTATGGTGGCAACAAGATTAGAAGCAACGTGGTTCAAAAGCCGTGTTAATAGCGCGGCACCCGCCAGTTCCATCTTCGGGATGGTCCAGCGGGTCCGGACCGGCGCCACCTTCCTTTTCGCTAGCACGAGACGACACTCGACAGCCCCATCTGGGCTGATCGTCCTCAAATAGACAGACGCAGCATATCCACGCTCCGAGGCGTCACAAAACCCATGTAAGGTCGCCTTACATCCCGCCGATGGGAGGAACTTACGTGGTATTGCGATCTGGTTGATTTCCCCAAGCGTGGAGACAAAAGAGCTCCATTCTTCCAGCAATCTTGCGGGAAGATGTTCGTCCCAACCCAGCTCGGCGAGCCATAGCTTTTGCATGAAGCACTTGGCCCAGAACGTGATCGGCGAGATCCAGCCGTTTGGATCGAACGTTCTGGCTATGGTCGACAATACCGAGCGCTTGGTCCAAGTTTTGGTCAGAAGGTCTGACTCCACGCGATACGTGAAGACGTCGTGGCGGGCCAAATACTGAACTCCCAGTATTGCCAACATGTGAGGGTTGTCCGAGTCCTCAAAGAGGAGTGGGTCCTGCTGGAATTCTCCTGGTAAACCAGCCAGCACTTCAGGACAATTCGACAGCCACTTCCTCAACTCATACCCTCCAGAGGCCATAAGCGCTATCAATTCGTCACGTAAGACGAGCGCCTGCTCCGTGCTGTCGGCACCAGTGCATATGTCATCGACATAGACATCTCGCTCGACTACGTCCGCAGCACGCGGGAAGCGTAGCCGCTCCTGGTCAGCCAGCTCTCTGAGCGTCCGAACGGCCACGAAAGGACTCGACTTTAAGCCGTAGGTGTTTGTGTTGAGTTCGTACACACCGATCGGTTCCTCTGGACCTTCACGCCAGAGAATCAACTGAAACCGACGGTCATCCGGGTGTATCTCCGTCTGACGGAACATCATTTTGACGTCTGCTACGAAAACTACTTGATGTCTCCTGAAGTCAGTCAAAATGTCTGTAATGTCCCGATTTAGTTTGGGACCCGAGTGCAGACATTGATTCAAGGACACTCCATTCGAAGTCGGAGCAGATCCGTCAAATACAACCCGGATTTTCGATGCAGGTGTCTTCAAAACAGCGTGATGTGGGAGGAAGTAGTGCTCCTCACGACTCCAATCCACGCTGGACACTGACATGTGGCCTAACACAAGATATTCTCGCATGAAGTCAACGTACTTCTGTCGGAAATTACTGTCTCGCCTCATACGGCGCTCCATTGACAGTAATCTCTTCAAGGCGAGCATGTGCGAGGTACCTAACACAGGTCGGCTTGCAATAAAGGGCAAACGAGTAATGAACTTGCCGTTTGGGAGTTGACCAGTGTTACACTGGTAAAACAACTCGCACTCCCTATCCTCGTTACTGATTCGAGGAGCCGACGGCGGCTCTTCCGTTTCCCAAAACTTTTGGAGGACCTCCGATAGGACGCTTCCATAGAAGAGCGTGCCGTCCTCCGGTAGGTCTTGAGGTTCAAAGACTGGTCCAAAGATAATGTAGCCTCTTAAGGTATCTATTGCCACAAGACCACCAGCCTGAAGCACCCTCCTGGTGCCCCTCAGCATGAGACCTATCACGTCTGAGCCAAGCAGTACGTCCACCCGCCGTGGAACGTCGAACTCTGGGTCTGCCAGGTCCAAACCTGTGGCCAGCTCCCGTACCACCGATGGCAACCGTTCCTGGGGAAGTATACCGACCACCTCGTCCAACACAGCGGCCTTGGTGTGACAACGCAGGCCTGAGACCGTCCTTGCTCCATCAAGGTTGAAAAACAGGTCGACCTGACCCTTCAAAGGAGCAACACATCCCCCGATGCCAATCACATTCTCCCTTTTCGCCTCCATCAACAAGCCTAGTCTGCTCACCAGATCAGTTGTGATAGTACACCCTTGAGCTCCTGTATCGAACAGGGCTCGTACAGTCTCCTTCCTGCCACCAGGTCCCCAGACAACAATTCGCACTGTAGGTAAGAGTACCGTTACGGGCTGGGGGGCAGGAGCTGATGAGCAGATGGCGAGGCCCTAACAGGGGGATTGACGAATCGTCTCTTGGGGTTGAGGAGACCAATCCCGCTGACCAAGATATTGGTACGGGTTCCACTGTTGGCAGTACGTCCCTCTGCCTAACTGACTCATGTCAGGAGGGCGATAGTATACCGCTGGAACCCGACCGAACGGTGGGGGGTGTGGAGTAAGACGAGGGCGCTCGGCCAGAGGCGGCGACATACGAGGGTTTGCCCTGCGTTGCTCTGCGGTCACACCCGCCGTGTATCGCGCGTTCGGCGTCCGGTCGTCGTCATGTGAGCCCTGTCTGACGTGGTCATGGCCTGGCGAGTACGACTCCTGACCCTGACCATAATCCCGGCGCTGGCCGGCAGGGTCTCGCACTCGTTGTGCTGGTCGCGGGGGGGATCGAGAGGGGGGAGCGTATCCCTGCTCGCCCTGCCCGGCCGCCGGGGACCGTGTGGGCCGGTCCCGTCCAGAAGTCATACGCCTTCCCGCTTGCGGTGCGCGCGGTGCTTCGCTGCTGCGGTCCGATCCGCTCGACTGCCTCCTCTGAGGGGTGTGCTCACCGTTGCGGTTCATGCACAGGAGCGCATGATGCGCGCCCTGGCAGAACCGGCACTTCCCCTCGAGGGTGCAGTCTCTGGCCATGTGAGGCCCCAAGCAGCGGAAGCACCACCTGCGCTGCTGCGCAACACCGCGGCGCTTCTGGACTCGTTCCGCGGCAAACTTCTGGCATTTCGCGACCCCATGTCCACTATCCTTGCAGAACGCGCAGGCATCCCCGGACAGGACGGCATTGTACCTCCTGTCCAGCCTGCGGGGCTCCCCGGACCTCCTTCCTCCTGGGCGGGGGGGTGCAGCCGGAACAGCTGGTCCACCCAGCTGTGCATCCGTCCGCCGGCATTCAGCCTCGAGGAAGGCCTTGAGGTCCGTGTATGACGGGAGCCCTCCGTCGGAGTTGCCTCCGTGCAGTTGCTCAAAGCGAGCGACAACGTCGCTCGGCAATCTGCGGAGGAGGATGTGGACCAGCACATAGTCAGTCGGGCCCGGCGTTAGCGACAGATTTTGACGCTCTAGAGCGTTCACTGCGACGTTGACTGGATTCAGTAAGTGTTGACGTATGTCACCTACACGTGTCACGCGAGGCGCCGTCAAAACCTGCTCGAGGAGGCTATCTATGATAAGACGCCTGTTTTCAAACCGCTCGATCAGCAGGTGCCTCGCCGTCTCGTAATTGTCGTCCGAGACGTGCAAGTGACTAATTAAGTCGTGAGGTTCCCCCTCGAGGCGCGCTAGCAGCTGGGCCATCTTATAGGCCGGCTGCAAGCCCGTGCGCCTATGCACGACGCTATCGAAGAGGTCCCGAAACCTCGGCCAGTCGGCATAGCTTCCCGAAAAAACAGGTACGGTCACCGGAGGGAGCGGGGCTAACACCTCAGGGCCTGCATGTGTCGGGGGGGGAACAGGGGGGCGACCACCGGCGCGCTGCGCACGAATTTCAGCGGCCGCCTGTATTATGCTGCAACCGAAGTCCTCGCATTTGCAAACCGTAGACTCCACCATGGCCTCCTGTTCGGCCGTTGCGTTATCGGATTTAATCTCCCTGTAGTGAGTGAACATCCCGAGAACGTCAGAGAGACGCTGTTCAACTTGGTCCGATCTTATCAAGATTACGTCATCGCGTGTTCCTAAGCCAATCATGGAATGTACGAGGGCGAACCATCGAAGGTTCTCCTCGATCTTTGCCACGCATTTCCCAGGAGTAGTTGGCAGCGACATAGCAACACTTCAATAGACTTAAAACAACAAATAAAATTAAATTAAACCGGCTGCCAAACTAACAAATCACACTGGTTACCAAAGGACACCGATTACCAAGCGACACTGATTACGAACGGACACCGGCTACTACGGGAGGTAACTCAAATCAAAGCGCGCCATATGTTCAAGATACAAACTAGTTACAACAAAATCATAAATTTTTACAACTACCTACATTAAATAATAATACGCTAGCACACACTGCTATCAAGGCGTGTCAAACGAATGAGCGGGCCTAAGCCTTGGGATCGTTTAAGCCACTGGCTTAACCACGCTCTGCTACCAAAAAGTGTTCCAAACGGTGCTTGTCAGTCCAAAGAAGGCCTCCTATAGCTGCCGCACGGCTGGGCCCATATGAGTACGTGCGGGCCCGATTCGGGCTGGCCGTCTGGAACTATGCCCGCGATACGCGGGGCTAGGGGGTTGTTGGGTAAAAGCCCGGGCGTCGGAGCTCAGAGTCTATGCACACTACAAATCAAGTGACTCACCTAAGGGAATCCTCCTGACACCTCAAGGTCGGGTGGGGTCGTGACAATATATACTTATATATAGTGTTCGTGATTATAGTGTAATACTGCGTGTGTAATATGTGACGTCACTAGCCATTCCAACAGGACTCCAAGATGGCACGTCGGTGTTTTGTTGGTATCCACTAGCCAACTTGCAGCAGCCAGCAGTCGAGTCGTATGTCCTTACAACACGGCAAACACAAGATGGCCGCCTAGCGTTTCTACACACAATTGAATCTCACACACCTAATTATCTCGCGGCAAGGAAATCACCTTAACACTACATCAACACGAATCACGTGGTAGTCGATTTCGCGAATTAGTTTTTCTATTATTTTCGGTCTCAAAGCCGGCACTCGAGAGGTGCTTTCAACTGGCGATCCGAACACGTGTTAATTGGCGCCTTTTTTGCGACACGTGCGTTCGTCGCGGCGGTCTAATCTAAACAGACGGTGACAGCGAGCTCGCCGCTCCGTGCGCGGGACCAGCCGGGCCTCGCGGTATGACACGGCTAGGAGCGTTGCGAGAATCGAAACGGAGGGTTCCGTTTGGTTCTAAACAGTTTCAGTTTTCCTTTTGTCTAGCACGCTGCATTGTGCTTTCATCTCCTATTACAATGGATCTTTCAAGTACTCGGGGAACAGCTGTTCTGCATCAGTTTTACAAATGCGGACAATATACTGCTCGTCCATTTTTAGGGTTCCGTACCCAAAGGGTAAAAACGGGACCCTATTACTGAGACTTCGCTGTCCGTCTGTCTGTCTGTCCGTCCGTCTGTCAAAAGGCTGTATTTCATGAACCGCGATAGCTAGACAGTTGAAATTTTCACAAATGATGTATTTCTGTTGCCGCTATAACGGAAAATTCTTAAAAAACAGAAAAAAAAAATGTTTAATAAATATATAAAATAGGCTTTTTTCCGCGGCTTCGCCCGCGTGGACATCGTTTTTATGACTGTCTTAGAGGGTGCGTGGTGCGCGAGCCGCAAGCACCTCGCGAGCGTGGACATGAATTTTTATCTAGATCCCTCGGGAACTATGTCAGGATATCTCGACATGAGAGGCATCAGGTCGGATCTGCAAAACATCAACTTTTCAGGAGAGCACAAATAAAAATGTATTACATTTTTGTTCATATTTTATTTATTTTTACGACTTTTAATTTTTTTACTTTTGTGATTCACCTATTGTTACTAAGCCACCAAAAGCGTTGCCTCTAATCCAGGACATGGTAGTGAATCGTCTGTAATAGTCGCAGAGGCCAGTGATGATGAGATTGAGTGGTGCGCGAGTCGCAAGCGGTTCGCAAGCGTGTAAGTGAGTTTCTCCATACCCCTCAGGAACTACATCGGGATATTCTGATTACCAGTCCATGTCACTTTCCACCCCCTTAACCAATTCTGTAGAAAAAATAAACACACGTTGCTCCGTTGCAACGCTGAAGTGCGCGAGCGTGAAAATGGGTTTTTCTACTCCCATTTGGTAATTTGATTAATAGATAATCTCAAATCATATCACAAAAGTATTCATTCCTACACGTCGTTGAAACTTTGAAACATTTTTTTTAAATTTTTTTTTATTAAAAATTTGAGTGCGTTTGACTATATCTCACCTGATGGTAAGTGACGATGTAGTCGAGGATGGATCACGCAAACTCTAATAATGCCTATTCACTCTCGCCTTGAAGATCCCCAAATTGTAGGAGTCGGGAAACAATGAAACTTTTTAAATATATTAATGGCTTTGGCTTCAAAAATTTAATGTATGATTATGAAATTTCAATGTATTTTGTGCAAGATTCCAAGGCCATTTAAAAAGCGCGCGTAACTGCGCCATGGCTAAACATCGCGTGTGATTAGGCTATATGGATGAATTTTTGACGGTTTAAAATTTTCTTTTATTTATTTCATGGTCGTAGAAAAAGTATTGTATATTACTGCACGCAATTAGCCATTGTAACATGAGTGCTAGTTTCTACCACGAAGCGAATCCCTATGAAACTATGTTATGATATGTTTGTTTATTACCTTAACACCTCGACCAATATTGATAAAATTTGGCACGCAGGTAGACAGGCTACCTGCGTGCCAAATTTTTCAAAAAGATTTCAAAAGATCACTGGGAAGGACATATGCTACTTTTTATCCCATGAAAATAGCATAGTCCCATGCAGTTCCTGAGGGAATGAAGGTTTAATTCTTAACATTGCAACAGAACAATGAATTGTTGTGATTTTTTGCACAAAGGTGGTTGAGGGTGTGGGAAATGACATAATTTACTAATTAGTTATATCCTGACATAGTTTCCCGGGGATCTGAGGAAAACTCATTTCTATGCTCACGCACGTCGGCGCCGCAACGGAACAACATATTGAAGTGATTTTTTGGATAGAATTAGTTGAGGGGGTGTGCAGACATAGACTGCTAATCAGAATAGCCCGATATAGTTCTTGAGTGATCTGGAGAAAACTCATGTCCACGCTCGCGAATCGCTTGCGGCTCGCGCACCACTCACCCTCAAATACAGTCATAAAAAATATGTCGATAAGGGCGAACCCACGGGCAAAAGCTAGTACGAATATATAGCAAAAGCTTTACCCCGCTTTTTGTATAAAACTCAATATTTACCACTATTTTTGGTCTGAGGTTTCACCACCTATTTTACATGCTTACGATAATCCTAAATTTAGTTTTTTCTTGATTAAAATATGAGTCCGTTTTTTCCTCCAAAATTACTGTTTTTACACGAATGGTGTTTATAATAAAAAAAATATATTTTTTGGGCTTAACATGCGTGGTTTGACAAAAGCTTGACCAGTATTTTTTTAAGACTAATGTCTGTAGGTGCATTTTCTCCTTTTTTTATTTTTATTACATCATCATCATCATCATATCAGCCGAAGGAAGTCCACTGCTGGACATAGGCCTCCCCCAAGGATCTCCACGACGACCGGTTCTGCGCTGCCCGCATCCAGCGGCTTCCCGCGACCTTCACCAGGTCATCGGTCCACCGAGTGGGAGGCCTGCCTACACTACGCTTTCCGGTGCGTGGTCGCCACTCGAGAACTTTACTGCCCCAACGGCCATCTGTTCTACGAGCAATGTGCCCCGCCCACTGCCACTTAAGTTTAGCAATTCTGAGAGCTATGTCGGTTACTTTGGTTCTCTTACGGATCTCCTCGTTTCTGATTCGATCACGCAGAGAAACTCCGAGCATAGCACGCTCCATTGCCCTTTGGGTGACCTTGAGCATTTTTATTACATATTTCTTAGTAAATCCGTCATCATCTTCTGTAAAAATTTCATTTCAATTTCACCTTTAAAAAGTCAAGACAGACAAAATTTTAATTTCACCTTTATGTGAACCTGCTCGTACTTACCGACCTACATTCGGAAGTGCTCCCGTGATGGCTGTCCGAACAGGAATACACTTCGCATTGTCCAAACTTTTTTCATTAAGATCCACTGTAGTGGGGTAGATCTTAATTTAATATTCATAAATGTTCTGTAAAACAAAATCAAGGCAGAAATGGGTAATATTAATCTGGTTTTGTTGGTTTTGTTTGAGGGCGTAGGTATCATTTTCATATGTTTAATACTATACTATATTAAAAAGTACCTATAATAAAACTAGGTGATAAAAAAATTGGCAATAGTGTAACTTTCTCCAAAGAACCCATAGTCAATACGCAAACAAAATTTTTAACTCCCTATACAAACCAGCCGACCGATTTATACGAGTTCAAAATTTGTTTTAGTCAAAAATTTTTTTTTTATCACACTGTAAATAGTTTTACCTACCTATAACTACCTCCTGTCCGGTTGTAAACCATAATAAACTCTTTAAAAAGTTTTTACATCTCAAATCAATCAGCAAAAAACTTATGCTCATCATCATTATAATTTAAGAGCAGTGTTCTTGTCAGTGTAGCTCTTTCCAGGTCACTCTCCATCATACTATCTCCTTCATTTCTATACGTTTACACTCTATACGTTTTCACCTTAACTTTCTTCTTAACTTGGTCTATATAAGCAATTCTAGGTCTTCCTTTTCCACACTTTCCATTGATCTTACCTTATATGATGTTTTTTAGGAAATATCGTATCTAATTAGGTGTCCTATCATCTTTACTCTTCTGTTCTGAATGATCTGAATTATGTTCTTCTTTTCATTTAGTCTTTTCAATACTTGTTTGTTCGTTACTCTTTCAGTCCACCTTATTTTCTCCATCCTTCGCCAGCACTACATTTCAAAAGCTTCCACAATTTATCTTTCTCTTTGAGTGATAGTTCATGTCTCGCAACCGTAAAGTGCTATGCTCCAAAAATAAGTTTTTATGAATTTTGTTGATATTTTTTGAAATTTTTGAACGGAAAATATGCTTTTTGTTGTTGAAAGATGGTTTTCCTATTGCTATTCTAGTTTTAATGTCATGATTGCATCGTGAATCTGCTTTTTTAATACTGCCTAGGTATTTGAAACTGTTTACCTTCTCTGTTATTGAATTGTTTTCTGTTTACTAGGGTTTTTGAAGTTGTCAGTATTTTGGTATTTTAAGCGTTTATTTTCATAGAAAAGTCTTCAAAAACATTATCCATTGTATGTGAAAGTCTATTTAGGTCTTGGTTATTTTCTGTAATACTGTTCGTCCTCCTTTTATCTTGATACTTCTATCTGATTTTCTTTTTAGATTTTAAGATTTCTAAGATATAAGATAAAATAACTGTGGCGAGAGTGAACATCCCTGATGTATTACACCTTGTCTTATTCTTGCTCTTCTTTTTTCTTCTTCAATTTAAATGACAGTTTCTTGGTTCTTATACATTTCAAAAATTAATCTCCTATCTCTGTAATCCAAACCTATATCTTTTAAACATTCCATCATCACTTTTCAGTCTACTTTGTCAAACGCTTTTCCAAGTCTACGAATGCGATATACGTGCTCAATCCTAGATTTAACCTTCTGTCTATTATCATTCTTAGTGCTAGTATTGCTTCCTTTGTTCCCTTTTCACTCCTGAACCCATACTGCTCTTCCCCTTTTAAGTTTCTGTTTTGTTTCTTATTCTATTTTGTATTATTTCAAGATTATTTTTTAGGCATGTGAAAAATTCCAAGGGTTTTATATTCTCACATTTAGTAGTGTTAGGCTTCTAAGGAAGTGTAACTGTTTTACTAATGCGAAAATCTTCTGGTTTAATCCTGTTTCGTATATTAATCTGGTAATTTCAAACATTTCATTGTGAGTGTCGTCGTTGAGCGAATATTTAATTAGTTAAGTAACTACTTTATCTTCTCCAGTAACTTTGCCATTTTTATGGATGTCAGGGCTACGGCAAATTCTTCTTTTCTTAATATTGTTAGACCCAAATTGTCTGTGTCGACGTTCTCTGCTCTTTCTAAGTGTTCTTCACTCAATCCTGCACCATCATACCAACATTCAATGTATCCTTTCCATCTTTCCATTACTTCTTTGTGATCTAATAAAGTTCTCTCATTTTCTATGGCTGTTGACTTAGACTTTCTATTTTTACAATGGTTTCCGATTTTATTGTAATTTTGTGCTCACTAGTTTATATTTTTCGAACAAAAATGCAACTTACATAGGACTTACTTCCTTTGACCTCTTTGCCTGAATGCGGGCCAGAAATTCGATTCCAGAAGTTTCCTCCAGATCTTTGATGAGGCAAAGCGCAACATTTTCTAGAGTACTGTGTACGAAAACCAGTTTCGTTGGCCTTTATGCGTTATCTTTGGACCGTCAAACGAGTCACAAATTTTGGAATTCTAAGTAACAGAGATGTACACCTATAAAATTATTAGATGCTTACTTATGTATTGCAAGGATTTACGCATGTTTGTAAATACCTAATTGAAAAGTTAGAGCGGTGAGGGAGGGGGCGACATAAAAAGCATCATTCTAAAGCTCAATGTTTGTAAACGTTTAATTCATTTAATAAAAACTCCTGAAGGATGCCTCACTCGTTTTGAGAAACTCTTTTTGGCGAATATGGAAAAGGGACAACACAGTACCGAATGGAGGTATCTGAGGTTTTGTGTTATTTGCAGTGTCCAGACGCAATTGTCAGCATACATAGCGGCAAATAAATTAGCCTTGTCAGCAGCGGAGTGGGCCAGCGATCCGTAGGGTTTTACCAGTGGAGACAAAGACAAGCGGCAAAAATTTGCCTCGCCTGACCTAGCCAAGGACCAAAACGCCTTACTCCCAATTGGGTGTTAAAAAACGTTTGACCCACCTGGGTAAGAGGCAAGTTTCAGGAGCGTCATCAATTTATCTTCTGACACAAGGCACCGTGGGTAATTTATTCTCCTTTCTTCAAAAAGTTATAACCTCTTTTAATTCTCCTTTCAAATGTCTGAAAGAAGACAATAACATATCTTTGAATATCACATCTTTTTAATTGCTAGTAAATAAATAAAAAATGTGACATAATAAATCGCGCGTGTGCGGTAAAATCAATTTAGCGCTTTTGTACTACTGTTTGAGCAACTGCATTTAAAAACTTTTTTATTGTGTAATATTATTTCAAATAATATGGTGATGGATGAGGCAGGTAAACTTATTAGTGTTCTGTGTTATGATACGAGTGAAACCCGCTCAACTTTCCCACTCAAGTCTTAACAGTACATTATCATATCAGTAAAATGTCCACTGCTGGACAAAGGCCTCCCTCAAGGATTTCCACGACGACCGGTCCCGCGCTGCCCGCATCCAGCGGCTTCCCGCGATCTTCACCAGGTTGTCGGTCCACCGCGTGGGAGGCCTGCCTACGCTATGTTTTCCGGTGCGCGGTCACCACTCAAGAACTTTATTACCCCAACGGTCATCTGTTCTGCGAGCTATGTGCCCTGCCTCCTACCACTTCAGTTTTGCGGTTCTGTGAGATACAGTATGTGCTGTGGCTCCTACACGTCTAGAATATCACTTTCCCCCCCTGCTCAACTAAAGTGCTCAATTTTTAAAAGCAGAATCATTTCGGACAAGAGTATATACAATTCACCAAGGAGGATAAAATCACTACTTTTCAGAAGGTATAATTATTTGTCATTATCATTACAAAAAAAAATTGTGTGTATGTGTGTGTGTGTTTGCGTGCGTGTGTCATTGAAATGTGTTATTGAAATAAATACGTTCTTAAAATATTTTTACCTCTTTATAAGAGAATTGAGTGCTGAGAGACCTTGATCCTTGCAATGGCTAGAAATGTGCTTATTTTTTATTTACAATTGGAAAACCCTTGGCATCACCTCACCTGATGGTAAATGAAGATGGATATTCTTGATCAACGAGAAGTTGTTACCCTGGGCTGCCGATGAGTCAGTTCCCGAGTAACAAAATATGTATTAAAAAATAACCGTATCTTTATATTGCTAGTTTGATCTAGAAGCTTGAACTTCCAAGGGACCGTAGACTTCTGTATTTTATATTTATTTCAAATTTTAATCTCCACCTGTTCACTAGAAAAAGAATTTTGACTGACTAACAAACGCTAGCTAGACTGACAACAAAGTGATCTTTTAGGGGTTAATTATTTTATTTTTGGGGTGTGGATACGCCAGTAATATAATATAAGTCATTGGGTGTGGAACTGTAATCCAAAACCCTGGGAATCCGTTAGTATTAAAACCTATTAACGAACCCATTTAGTGCTTTGTTGGCAAAAAATATATCACCACCATTTTAGGGCACAAAAAAAAAATTTGGAACTTAAACTAGGGGTACAAATTTAATGTGTACGACAATAACAACTGCATTAGTCGAGGACTGTGTCGCAGTTACTAACGCCCACCTCGGAATAAAGAATAATGTGACGTTCCTTAACGTACGTACGGCATATAACATAAAACATAAAGAGAATTTAAACATAGATCTTACGAAATTTTCATCTTTCGTATCCTCAAGAGGCAGCGCACCTTTCTATCTCCTAGTTTTCGAACGAGAGCTCCTCGTATGGACTGTTTGTGACATATGAACGCCGCTCCAATGGAGGTTTGAGGCTTGCAAAGTGCAATTTTACCTTGGTATTTTCATTTAAATTTCTATCTGAAAACCATTTCGAATGGAAAAGGAAATCTTGTTAGAATTTGAGAGGTAAAATATACATATTTTACAATGTAACTCTGGAATTTAAAAAATAAATCCACCTATCAGGGTGCTGAGGGGATCGCCGCTCGATTTTAATTCTATTAGCGTGGGCAACCAAATGAAATTCTAAATACACACAGAAAAGGCTTGCTCGTTTAAATAAAGTAATCACGCTTACGTATACGCACCAAGCCTACAACGTCCTACGCGCGCAATGTAATAACTCCTTGAGGATGAGGAGTTTGTTGGAACTACCACGATTCTCTAGAGCATCTGGCATGTTCGCGGAGGCAGATACGGAAGACTTATATGCCGTACTGCGAAAGAAAACTGCTTCCATGTTACTCAGACTTCGCAGCAGTTGCAAAAGCATCCTGAGGATGATTGCTGACTTGCTGACCGAATGGTCTTACTAAATAATTTAAATATAAAAAATTCGAAACGAAAAAGATAATTAACAAAGTATCAACCAGTACTGCATTTTAGCCTTCCGTCTTTCGTCTTAGTGATTTAAAACGAAATAACAATCGACCTGTCTGACAACCGGAAACAACGGTGAAGCCAGTAGGAAAGATTAATTGACATAAAATTAAAACAGTCTTCGTGTAATCTAAAAGTCGTGTTTAATTCCAGAGAAAATCTCGTCTCTTCAACAAATTTGAGTTTTCTCTTCACTTAAGCTGAAGCTTGCAATCTTTGCGTTGGAAGCGAAATTATTTATATTTATTAAAGAACTCTTTAAGAAAACAGAGCTTCAGTGTTATAAGATACGTGTCTTTTCATTGAGATAGAAGTTACTTTTACTCTCATTACCCGCCCACAGGGAGTATGTACCTATGTATGTTTTGTTACGTTAAACCCTGAACCGATTTTATAAAAATATGATGCACATAATAAAACACATAATAATTTTGAAAGGAAAAGTATCATAGCTACGAGTAAGTAGGGTTTCTTAGTCATAGTCGAACAACTTAATGTGTGCAGTTGCACTTCTCAAAAGTTCATAGATTTTCTATACAAAATGTCCCATTAATAATAATGATAATAATTCATTTATTGTCAGACTAAAAATCCATAAATTACAAAATTCAAACATCGCATTTACATAAAAGAATATAAATAATAATATAAAGATCATATTCATTCAATAATAAATTAGGTAAAATAGAATCTGATTGAAAATTAATATAAAATTAATTTTCAATCAGATTCTATTTTACCTAATTTATTATTCTGATTGAAAATTAATATAAAATTAAGTTACAAAAAAGTTGTCAAATTATATTATTATGTCAAAAATTAAAATTTGCCAACTACATTGTTTAAATAAAAAAATATTTTTGAGAAGACTACGGAACTTTACTTTGCGCGATTCTAGCTCGCACTTCGGGTCGGGCACTAAAACGCGAAAGCGCGCTAAGTATGACCGCTCTGTGAGGAGATGTAGGACATATTTTTTTGGTTGATCTACCCTCGAATTAAGTCGGTGATAGTGGCAGCACGTATGCGTTATATTTTATCTTTGAGTACAAAGATGAATAAACATGAAGCATGCTCCAAAAGAAGTCTTCTACGTTGTTACTTATTACTTACCTTAATTATTTCTCCTCCCACTCCTTCCGAAATGAATTTATAACTTTAATTTTCACCTCTTGAAATATGTATCTTGCGAGGCCTTCGAGTACCACTCTCAGTTCTGGCACAGTATTACGATATGGCTTACAGTAGCGTAACGCCTTTGATGTCGCACGAAGCCGCCACCGGCGTAGGTACTAGCAGTACTAGGCGGGGCATAGCCTGGCAAACTCCGCGAGTTTGCCAGGCTGTGCCCCGCCGCCCGCTGCTCGTCAAGTACACTTCCATTGCTCTGCGTAAGTACATTCGTTGCGTTACTGTAAGCCGCTATATTGTTATACTGTAGTTCTGGCCTGTATCTTGTATCTTGACAAATTAATCGTCAAGAACTTGTTGGCTTGTCGATAACGACCTGCAATTAATCAAGTTCATTACAGGAACGTTCATTACAGCCGACATATTTTGGTACGAACGTTGACTTTGCCCATTAATTTGAATTGAATTTACCTTTGAGGTATATAAGGTCGCAATACATTGAAATATTTACTATCATTATTCAAATAATAACATTTTAATTTCCGGAGGTCCGGTAGGCCGTGGTTCGAGGCCTGCCACGTACCAATGTGTTTTTGAATTTCGAATTCATATGTACGTAGTTTATCTGACGCTCTAACGGTGAAGGAAAACATCATGAGGCAACCTGCACACGCCTGCGAAGTAACTCGAAGGTTGTGTGTGAAGTTGACCAACCCGCACTGGGCCCGCGTGGTCGACTAAGGCCCGACAAGTTAATTCAGGGTAGGCTCGAGCCCCTCGGTAGGGAAGTATATGAGCTGGAAAGAAGAGATTGTCCCTGGTTGCGTTGCTGATTCAAAATAACTGAAGCTTTTTATTGTTATATATGGTCGGTAACACAGTACTATGGATTCTTAGACTGTGACAGTACTTTAAGATGCATTTGAATGGTCCGTAACCTAGTAATTAAGAGAATAACTTAGTATTTTTAGAAGACAAAAGTGCTATTAAAATTTAGTTTAATTAGCACCCGTTATAAAATATCAGACACAAAGTGAAACGGAGACTTGTATAGGGTGTTAGGTAATACCGAACAAATTTTTGAAAGGGAGGTTCTTCTTTTTCTTGGGCCGAGGGTCGTGGGTTCGAAACCCACTCTGGGCAAGCATTCGTGTGACGGACACGTTTGTTTGCTCTATGTCTGGGTTTTCAATATCTATATGTACGTATTTAGACGTAAGTATATAAGGTCTAACAAAATAAGCTATTTTAACTGGTGCTACTACCCATGAAACTGAACAACTTTCCACATGAAACCCATAGTCAAATCTAAAAAAAAATGGCTCTTCCAAATACTAAATACAAATACTAATTCGATCAGCTGATCAGCCAACTTATTATGGGAAGTTCAAGCCTTCTTATGAGGCCCATAGTAAGCGACCATGTCTCAGTTCCGTATGTCATCACTGGCAACAAACACTGGTCGAAGACCTTGGTCTTAAGACACTGCGGTATCTGGGACGTAAAGATATTGCGAAGCTTCCCGAACGCTGCCCAGCGGAGTTGGATTTGACGATTGATCTCTTTCTCGAAGTTGGACCTACCTAACTGGACTGTTTGTCTGTTTGTTTGTATACATACTCGGTACCAACTTCGAGTGCAGAGCCTCCAGCCTTCAAAGGAGTAGGTATGACACGGAAGTTTGACATAATTTTCGTCTTGTCCATGTTCATTCTAAGACCTACTTGTTGAGAGGCTCCACTGAGGCCATCGAGCATTGTGCCTAAGTCGTCCATAGCCTCAGCCATGACCACGATATCGTCAGCGAATCGAAGGTGGGTGATGTACTTGCCGTTGATATTGATGCCGAGTCCACCCCAGTCCAAAAGCTTAAAAACATCTTCCAGGGCGGCGGTGAACGGTTTCGGAGATATAACGTCTCCCTGTCTCACCCCTCGCTGCAGCTGGATAGGTTCCGAGTTTTGGATGGTGGCGTTTTCATACAAACACTTCAGTACTTTGATATATCGATAGTCAATTTTGCACCTCTGGAGAGACTGTAACACAGCCCAATTTTCGACCGAATCAAAGGGTTTCTCATAGTCCACGAATGCCAAGCATAGTGGCTGATTGTACTCTTCGGTCTACTGTATAATTTGCCGCAGTGTATGTATGTGGTCTATGGTACTAAATCCTTTTCGGAAACCGGCTTGTTCGGGAGGCTGGAAGTCGTCAAACCTGCGTGCGAGACTATTCGTAATGAATCTCGAAAATAGTTTGTAGACATGGCTCAGAAGTGAGATGGGTCTGTAGTTCTTCAGCAGGGTATTGTCGCCCTTTTTGAAGAAAAGCACGACCACACTTCTGTGCCATGCCTTAGGCGTTTGTCCCTCAAGTATAACGTAATTAAATAAGTTCTGAAGAGCTTTCACTACCGGTGTTCCACCTGCTTTCAGAAGTTCAGCCGTAATTTCATCATCACCTGGTGCCTTATTGTTTTTAAGCTGTTTAAAAGCCATACTAATCTCATACAGGCTGACGTGACAGGGTATCTTCGGTATAGTGTCGGGTAAGTCTAGCTCTTGGGTCTTAAGCCAGATCGCTGACAGGCAGACGTGTGGTCGTGTACAATTGTCCGTAGAACTTCTCAACTTCTTCCAGCAACTCAGTCTTACAGACAGATCTCTCGCGAGCCTTTGTTGTTCTCAATCGCCTCTTTAATACAATTTGTATTATAGTGGCGCAAATCGTGAGTTAGAGACTTAGAGTCTGCTTGTTTAGTTGCCGATACTGAGAAGCATCTTCAGAGGACTGCAAAACCAATCTGCGTCTTTCTTCCATGAGGTTGCTGGTGAAGTCCGTGATTTTTTTGGTTCTGTTTGAACGGCGATTTTTAATAATCTTAGACCCGACCGTTTGGACAATTTCCACGAACCTGTCGTTATAATCGTCCACATTCTCGCAGTCTCCTAGGCATAAGAAGCGATTGTGCAACTCGAGCTGAAAGTTCTCGGGGTTTTGGAGCTGGATGGGCGCTGGTCGGAGGGTGGACTTCATCAGTCGACATCTTTTTAGCTTGGTCTTTAGATTCAATGTGCCTCTTACCATTCGGTGATCACTTCCTGTTTTTACTGAGTTGATCACAGAGACATCATTGAATATTTTCCTTCTCGTCGACAAGATGAAGTCGATCTCTTTCTTCGCTACGCCATTGGGATGCAACTATGTCTACTTTCGCTGTTTACGCTTTTTGAAGAAGGAGTTCATCAGAAAGAGGCCCTCCCACTCCATAACACCTTACACCTTATATAAGTAAGTATGCATATCTGTCTCTGGTTCCCAGTATGGGAAATCGTAGCTTAGGGCCAGATGAACGTGTGTGATTTGTCCCCCTTTATATTACTATTTATGAAACTGAACAATTTTTGTTTTACAACTTTGTTAAAATCGCAAGAAATGTTTTAATGGAAACAAAAAACAGATTGATTTGTATGAGACGTAAAAAAAAGAGTTTAAGTTTAAGAGTTTCGCAGTCATAGAACAGAAGTTATTCAATTTCATGAGTAAAAGCCCTTTTAAAAACCGGTTAAATGCCACTCAGGGTCACACAAACAGGGTTCCGCACCAAAACTTAAACCTCCAACAGAACAATACCTCTCACTACATAATTTGCTCTAGGTAAATAGGGGTCTACTTATTCTGGACTACAGAAATTTAATTTTTCCTGTAAGAATGAAGGATTTTAGATTTTTTTATAGATTTTTCTGTAATACATTATTCATTATAATTCATAATTCATTTAATCATAATAATAATTACATGTCAAAATAGAAAAAAAAAGTGTGTGTGTCAGCTCCGACGCACGATTTAAGTACGATTGTCTAAACAGGCACAAAACAGGGCTTGACTTTGGTTTTAAGTTTACTCTGCACCGTTTTTGAAAAACGTAACGCGATCACTAGATTTTACTCCTCATATTTTTTGTCTTTTATGAAAATCGATTCTTAAGGTGTTAACTCCAAAAATATAAAAAATATGTCAAAACTCAAAATATTATGTCAAGTTATACAATATTAATTACTAATTTGACGTTACCTATGAATATGCAGTCTAGTAATTTAATTTTAAATAAAAAAAATCGTTGATATTATAAAACGCCTGCTCGACGAGCCAACGTTTTAGTAACGACTTGAAGCTCCTCAGAATGGCGGCATTGGTTATGTTATCCGGTAGTCGATTATACAGTAGGCCCATAACATTTGTCAATTTTCCGGACTTAGTAAGTCGGTGAGGGGTGGGCCTGAGCTTACCAGCGTTTCTTGAATTATATGCATGGATATCCTTGTCTTGGCTATTGGTCCAGATTACTTCGCACGCTCACGGCCACCTGGAAGATGACTAATGAGGTTAGTGTAAGGACACCCAGCGTTTTAAAAAACTTTATCGCCGAGTCCTTTCAAGGGATACAGGCGATTGCGCAGAAAGCGCGCTTCTACAGCACGAAAGCTCGCTCAAACTCCGCGGCACAACCCCACAGCTCGGCTCCGTACTGTAGCAGGGAGTCAACCGTGGCAAAATAACAAGCGCGCACTAATCTATGCATTCAACCTCATAAACTGTGTTTTTTTCAAGATTTTAGGCCCAGTAGTTTGAAGATAAGGGGGGCTAATGATCAACTTTATTTCCAGGCTATTTCGTTCGATGTGTGAAACATCATGAATCGAGTTGCTAATTTTAGGGACCGAGGAGACAGAAAATTATATCATAATTTTACGCGGTACGGCAGACAGCAGGCAGTTATAAATAATCGTGCAGCGATGCCGGTGTAGGCACTTAATATTAAGTCGCGAAATAGCTTTATTTCCAAAACCCAGTCTGTTGGTTTTACACGTGACGGTGGTAAATTTATGCTACGTCACAGTACTGCTGAATATTCATCATGTTCGTTACGTTGGAACAACTATATATAAGTAGGTGTTCCATGCTACCAAGTCCTAGTTTAAGTTATTTTAAAGTAAAATCCAATAATATAGACGGAAATTTGAGAGCTTGAATTCTCTTATCGATATAAAAAAAAATAAACGTTTATTTTCTTGATTGTGTTTCTTTTGTTGCGGAAAAAAACCGCTTGCATCCCGCAGGCTTGTGTATCGCGCACACTCGTGCAGTTCTAAAAATGATTTATTTTTAGGATTCCGTACCTCAAAAGAAAAAAAACGGAACCCATATAGGATCACTTTGTTGTCCGTCCGTCCGTCCGTCCGTCTGTCAAGACCCCTTATCTCGGGAACGCGGGGACGTATCGAGTATAAATTAAAACCATATATTTTGGTCTACAGTCCCTTGAAGCTGTGAAAAAATCAAATTTCCAAGTTAACGTAAAAAAAAAACACGGCCGTTTATGCCGCAAAAAACGTATATTTCGACACTCTTACGGGAATCAAAACTCAGTATTTCCCATTGACCTAGATCTATGAAATTTTATAGGTAATACCGTAGTAGACGGAATTAGTTTTTGATCGCAACCGGTTTCGTACAAGGCAGAAATAGTTTTCGATCGCATCTGGTTACGAAGCTCTGGTTGCGTACGCGGCCGTAGCCATCTTATACTGGAAGTAAAGGAGAAAATCTGAAAACTGTACATTTGTAATTTAAAAACAATACAGTCTTTATTTAAAGAACTTATCAATTACGCAAGGAACGGCGGTCCAAATTTTAAATTGAGTTAACCGTATAATGTGGGGTATCTTATGAAAGGGCCTCAATGGCACAAGCATAAACAAATTTTGAATTATTTTTTTGATGTACAGTTTTTGATTTATGACGAAGATTGAAAAAAATAATCCTTTTTTATAGATAATTTTGGTGTATGTAGTACCTAACAGTTTGAACTATTATGTATGATTTATAATACACACCTACAAATTTGTACGGTACCCTCGGAGGGCAAGTCCGACTCGCACTTGTCCGGTTTTTTTATGCATAGTTGGTATTCCCTGTGCGGGTTCTTGACGAACATCGAAGGAACTGCATCGGACTATGCTATTCTCACGGGATATGAAATGTAGCCTATGTCCTTGCTTGTGACACGGGCTATTTCATCAAGATTGGTGAAGATGTAACAAACAAACAAACACATTTTCACATTTATTATATTAGTAAGGATTGAGTGCGTTTGGCTGCACCTCATCTGATGGTAAGTGCCCATGCAGCCGAAGATGTAATAGGCAAGCTCAAATAGTGCCATTTCACTCTCGTCTTGAAGATTCCTAAATTATACGAATCAGCAAATACAGAAGCCGGCAGGGAATTCCATTTCTTGGTTGTTTGCATGATGAACAATGAAGTAAAACTCTTCGTACGTATAGATGGATTGTATGTGTATTGGGTCCGGGAGCTATTATGTAGAGCTCTAGAGATGTCCTCATATAGGATCTCTACTTTGTCGTCGGAGTGTTGCCCGGTCGGTGCATATACTTGAATAACCTTCAGCGAATACCGTTTGGTAATTTGGAGAATAAGGTATGCTACCCTCTTCGAAACACTCTCGATCTGAACCACATTGTTAATGAGGGACTTGTGGACTAGAAACCCGATACCACCCTCGGACAGTTGGTCGCCCACCCGGAAATAGAGTAGGTTTCCGGATTTAAGGATTATGGTGTCCTCCCCCTCTCTTCGGACTTCACACAATCCTACGATGTCCCATCGTAACCTGCTCAATGCTTCCTCGAGTTCTGTCAGCTTTACGTCGGTTCGCAGTCTGCGCGTGTTGTAGGTTGCCAGGTCTTTTGTTTTGGTAGCCTGGCATCTGCCGGGGATTCTTCGCACCCCATGCCCCACCGTTACCTTGACCGCTACCGGAGCCAGGAATAGCGGGGCCGCCGGGGACTAGGGGCCGTTTTTTATTTAGGGTTGGCGATCGCAGTGTTATTGCAGATTGACTGCAAGTCACGGAAAGACGCTGCTGCCCATCCTCCGGTTTGAGTCCCTTAGTCGGCTCTTACGACACCTATTGGAAGAAATAGGATGGCCCTATTCTAAGCCGGGAGCCATACGGCCATTAAAAATATTACGAGATATTAATTAATATTAGATACGAATTTATATATACGTAAATGGAGGTTATGTCAGATTACGTGATGTTGCTTAATTGGATTACTTGAGGTGATGGTAAATTGGTATATTCCAATAAATGTTCACTATTGTTATTTCAAATAATATTTTATAAGTGTAACATAAAAGGAGTAACCAATTAAACTATTTTATAACCGTTTAAGAAAGAACTGTTAGTTAAGTTTAAAAATTATATTTAGTTTTGTGGAGATAATTTGAACTACTCATTTTGTATTGGTGAAGATAAATTGGAATTACCCATTTTGTCTAGTGTCGGTAAATTGGAATACCTCAAATTAAGTAAAGGCATTGATTTGAGTTGTGTGTGTAAAAGAGAAGATTAGTTTTTATACGACCTACCTTTTATTCTAAGACATTTTAGTATATACCTCACGTTTCTTAGTTAAGCATGGTGAATATAAATAGTTAAACCCCTATTCCGAAATACCTGCATCACATCTGATGCCACGGTTTCATTCCTTTCGTGTTCAACTTAAAATTTAACAAAGTAATGAATAATGATGTTCAGTTGTGTTTGATAGTTTTAAGGCTAATAAACAGTTAGTTTGGTAAGAGGCCTACGCCAAGCAGTGGGGACGTTATCTACTCGAGTTTGGCAAGAGGCCCACGCCAAGCAGTGGGGACGTTATCTACTCGAGTTTGGTAAGAGACTCGCGCCAAGCTGTGGGGACGTTATCTACTCGAGTTTGGTAATAGACTTACGCCAAGCAGTGGGGACATTATCTACTCGAGTTTGGTAAGAGGCCCACGCCAAACAGTGGGGACGTTATCTACTCGAGTTTGGTAAGAGACTCGCGCCAAGCTGTGGGGACGTTATCTACTCGAGTTTGGTAAGAGACTCACGCCAAGCAGTCGGGACGTTATCTACTCGAGTTTGGTAAGAGACCCACGCTAAGCAGTGGGAATATTATCTACTCGAGTTTGGTAAGAGGCCCACGCCAAGCAGTGGGGACGTTATCTACTCGAGTTTGGTAAGAGACCCACGCCAAGCAGTGGGGACTTTATCTACTCGAGTTTGGTAAGAGACTCGCGCCAAGCAGTGGGGACGTTATCTACTCGAGTTTGGTAAGAGACTCACGCCAAGTAGTGACGACGTTATCTACTCGAGTTTGGTAAGAGACTTACGCCAAGCAGTGAGGACGTTATCTACTCGAGTTTGGTACCGATGTGCAATATTTGGATGTTTTAACTTGTTTAGAAAATGTTTTTTGTCAATTTTCTTCACTGGACATTGTGTTGGTTGGTGATTTCAATTTAAATTCCTGTAGTATAAATGTCAAGCAACAGTTCGAATGTTTTCTTGAGTTCTGTAAGCTCCGCCAACACAATAATGTTTATAATACCTATGGCAGTATGTTGGATCTCGTTTTAACTAACTTAAGCTACGATAAAGTCAATGTCTCAGAGAACTTGGAGCAGCTTGTGAACGCTGATGCTTACCACCCACCCCTAAATGTAATTTTATCTTTAACGCAAGGAGCGCCGCCAGTTCATTGCAAATCCCTCCCCACAGCACCTGCTCATTGCTACGCTCCAAAATGGAACTTTCGTAAATCTGATATCCTAGCGCTTTACTCAAGTATAGCAAACATTGATTGGACAGATGTTTATAGCCACCAAGACGTAGATTTTGCTACAGGCTCATTCTATTCTCTATTAACTAAAGCCATTAGTGATATTGTTCCAACAAAAAAAGTTGGCAATTGGTCCCAACAGCGTCAATACCCACCGTGGTACACTTCTGAAATTATTTCTATAATAAAAATTAAGCATTTTCATCACTGCAAATATAAAGAAAAGGGTTTGGATTTTAATCGTGAAATGTTTAAATACTACAGAGTCCTAGTTAAAGAGTTGGTCGACGTTGCCTATCATCAATATTTACAATCTTCCGAGTGCAATATTCTTCAAGATCCGGGACGATTCTGGAAGTACGTTAAAGAAAGACGCAAAAATAGGCGTCAATGTACCACTTTTACATACAAAAACAAAGTGGTAGAGGGACAGGAAGCGGCTTCAGCTTTCGCCGAATACTTCGGCTCCGTTTTTCTCTCTAACACTCCATTACTGGACCCTCAAGTAGCTCAGAACACTGAGTGTGGTACTGCTTATGGACTGTATGTGCGTATGGACAGCATTTCGGTGGATGACTTGCGCCGAGCTGTTCGTCGCCTTAAAGCCAATGCAGCTGCTGGGCCGGACGGTATACCCACATTCTTAGTCAAGGATTGTTTATTTGCATTGGAAGAACCTCTATTATATTTGTACAACCTCTCCCTTAAACTGAGTCATTATCCTGTAAGGTGGAAGTTGTCCAGAGTGAGTCCTGTTCCAAAGGCTGGTTCTTCAACAGATGTCATGAACTATAGGCCGATAGCGATATTGCCTATCTTTGGGAAGATATTCGAATCAATACTTAATTATTATCTTACTCGACAAATTTCTGCGGTTATTGACGATTCGCAGCACGGTTTTTGTACTGCTCGCTCCACTATAACTAACCACATTAATTTCGTAGACTATTCGATACATGAAATGGATACTGGGGCGCAAGTGGATGCGGTATTTTTGGACTTTCGACGTGCTTTTGACGTTGTTGATAACGATATCTTGTTATCTAAGTTGTCCTCGCTGGGAATGTGTCCAAAACTTCTTAGTTTTTTTGCTGACTACCTTAAGGATCGTAAACAATACGTACAACTTCGCGATTACCAGTCTGAGGAGTACTTTACTAGATCAGGAGTGAGTCAGGGCAGTACCCTTGGACCCACCTTGTTTCTTGTGATGATTAATGATCTACCAGCAAACCTCACTAACACCCGATGTTTGATGTTTGCTGACGACTTGAAGATCTTTAAATCAGTTAAAAGCGACGAAGACTGCAAAGGCTTGCAGTATGATATTAACCGTGTTGAGAATTGGAGTCACTGCAATAGAATGGAGTTTAATATATCTAAATGTAGTGTACTAAGTTTTACAAGATCAAGATGCCCGATTATGGCGACATATTATCTTCGTGGTGTATCTCTGAAAAGAGAAACAGAAAAAAAAGATCTAGGCATATTGATGGATGTTGAACTTAATTTTCGTCAACACATAATTATTTTATGTAAGAGTGCTAATAGAGCTCTAGGGTTCATAATGAGAACAGCTTACCAATTCAGGGATACTAGAGTTGCGTTAGTGCTGTATAATGCTTTTGTCCGGAGCAAGTTGGAGTACTGCGCAATCGTTTGGGATCCCTATGAAACTAAGTATTCTCTCATGATAGAAAAACTGCAGCGTAAGTTCGCTAGGTACCTCTATAAGCGAATGTACGGATATTACCCGTTTCTCTTCCCATCTCTGTTCGTATATGGCTCAGTCGGATTCGATACCTTGGAGCTTAGGCGGAAGTTGCTTCTTGGTGTCCACTACTGTCTGCTGTTGCGGGGAAATGTCAATAACTCTGAGGTGTTAAATAATATGAGTCTCTTTGTGCCACAAAAATACGTGCGCACGGGTCGGCGACGGCACCAGCTGTTTGCAACTTCAGCGCCGCGCACGCAGCGAGCGCTACACCTTACTACGTCTAGGGCAATACATTTGCTCAATGGATTCGTTGCCGAGATCCAACATATTGACATTTTTGTGGATAGCATGCCTATAATAATTAAAAATTTATACATCTTTTTAAACAACAATAATTTGTAATTGAAAATATTTGTAATTTGTAATTTTAATTGTAAATATTAACAATAGAGCGTCTTGGGAAACTGTAAGCTCTTATTGTAAATTGAACAATAAAGAATAAAGAATAAAGAGACTTACGCCAAGCAGTGGGGACATTATCTACTCGAGTTTGGTAAGAGGCCCACGCCAAACAGTGGGGACGTTATCTACTCGAGTTTGGTAAGAGACTCGCGCCAAGCAGTGGGGACGTTATCTACTCGAGTGTGATAAGAGACTTACGCCAAGCAGTGGGGATATTATCAACTCGTGTTTGTCACCCCTTGGGTGTACGGAACCCTAAAAATATCACTGTATAGCTGTACAGATTTGCGCTTGAGCAGTACCTTGAAGATAATTCGCGACAAAATGGAGGTGTTATTCTAAGTAACAAATGCTTTACTTCAATTCACAAAATGTTTCATCATTACAGCTCATATACGTCCCCACCGAGGGGCTCGAGCCTACCCTGAATCAGGGCGATTAGGCTTTAGTCGATCACGCGGGCCCAGTGCGGGTTGGTCGACTTCACACACAACCTTCGAGTTTCTTCGCAGGCGTGTGCAAGTTTCCTCACGATGTTTTCCTTCACCGTTAAAGCAATCGGTAAGTCGTATGTACGTAAGTTTTTGAAAAACTCATTGGTACATTGGCCGTCCAGATTTGAACCCGGTACCTCTGGTTAGATGGACCGAGTCGTTACCGGTTGAGCCACCGACGCTTTTTTACAAATGTTTACTGAGAAATAATTTTATAACCGCAGACGATGGCGCCAAGTTGTTGTGATGACAAATGTACATACTATCCGAAACGCCTTAACGGCGAAAATGAAATGTTTTTGGTTAAAGTGTTAAGAAACTCAGATTTTTTAATCAAAGGAAAAACACCTAATACGACCTAGTTTTGAGATAATAGAATCGTAAGTCTTGAAGAATAAAAAGACTTAAGCTGTTGAAAAGATTACAAGATTGAGAGTTTGCAAAATTATTTCGAAATTGTTTCTGAAAATTTAATTCCTTAAGTTGCGTTATAAGAGTTTAAGAGGCTTCATGGGAAGTATAATTTATGTGCGTTGTTTTTATAACTTTTACGTTTGCTTCGGCTTCATAACATGCTTTTATTGTTTTAAGTTCCGTACTTACCTAAAAGGGAAAAAACAGAACCCTTATAGAATCACTCCTTGTTTGTCTGTCCGTATGTTAAGACCCTTTTTCTCAGAAACAGGTAAAGGTATTAAGTTGAAATTGGTACAAAATACGTTCCCTTAAAGGTGTACAAATTCAAGCATAGATTTACATAAAAATATTAACGCATTAAAAAGATACCGCCATGTATGTCACACAATTTTAATAGGAACTTGCAAACAAGGTTATTACTTGGCGTTGACTTAGAACAATGGAATTCAGCAAGGAGCAAGTCTCACAGCACAAGTAAAGGAAAAAAAACAGTAAGTCGTTCATTTGTAGCTATGTCACATAAAAAAACTTTCTTTTGGATTATAAACTTGGATTTGCATTTGGAGTATGGACTGTGTTTAAACCGATGTACGGGAGAACATTGTTTCCACTGCATTAAGTTGGTTCTACAATTCGATTACTATGCTCATTATAAGAAGGAAGGAAGGCCTCATAAGATGGCTCAAGGTCACCCAAAGGGCAATGAAGCGAGCTATGCTCGGAATTCCCCTATGCGATAGAATCAGAAATGAGGAGATCCGCTGGAGAACCAAAGTAATCGACTAGCTCACAGAATCACTAAACTGAAGTGGCAGTAGGAAGAGCACATAGCTCGTACAACAGATGGCCGTTAGAACAGTAAGGTGCTCGAGTGACGACCGCGCGCCGGAAGACGTAGCGTAGGCAGACCTCTCACGCGATGGACCGTCGAACTGGTCAAGATCGCAGTGAGGCGCTGGATGCGGGCAGCGCAGTACCGGTCGTCGTGGAAGTCCCTGGGGGAGGCTTTTATCCAGCAGTGGACGTCTTTCGGCTGATATGATGATGATTCGTTGATATTTGCAGACCCACAGTGCGGACTTCACTACCCGACTTTGACACACACTAATGCGGGATATATGAAATACGACAACATATAACTGGTAAACATGGAACTGCGACAGAATGCAGTAACAAGTATCGACACATAAGAACAGGTATCGACACATAAAGACGCGGAAGAAACGGAACAGGATATTTTAAAAATTGTATTTCTCATTACAATTTTCTAAACAGAATGCCCTAATAATAGCACAAATATGTGTGATATAAGATAATGTTTTTAGGATCCCGTGGTCAACAAGGAACCCTTATAAATTGTCTGTCTGTCCGTCTGTCCGCGGTTTAGGTCAGAGTCTATTAGTACTAGAAAATTATAATTTGGCAAAGGTATACATGTGTATTTTCCAAGGGTGGTTAAAAGGTAGTTTGTACACTTACTACAGAACGAGTATGTACAATTACCAGACTTTGAACATACTTAGTTGTGGTCGAAGCTACAATATTTTTACGAGTAAATTACAGTTCTTTGATACTTACCTAGGTTTAGTGCCAAAGTAAAGTGTAGTTAGTACGTTTGAGGCGTGTTTGAGTTGACTGTATCGAAATACCATTGAAACAGGTATACGACGAATGTAGATCATTAATAACTAAAAGAAGGTAATAAAAATAATAATATATAGTATGTGGGGTTAAATGGAAACTGTGTGTGCAACTGTTCGTAATATAGGAACAAGTTGAAAGTTTATAAACTTAAAGCCCGCTAAGAGATATATGTTGTTGCTTGTAAAGTTATTCCTACAGTAAAACTATCTTTGATAGACTTTCTAAATTTAGCGCGGCAACGTTGAAAAAAATACCGGGAAACTATTGTTCTGTAATCCACGCACACCGAGTCAAGTAGTATGGCAGGCGTCGTGGGTGTAAGACTGTGGTTGTCACGCACCAAGCATAAAAACATTTCCCGTTTTTACTATCGCTGTAATACAGGCTTTATCTAGGGAGTGAATAATCAAAGAAAAATATGTATTGAAAATCTTAAGTATTTAATACACAGTCAAATTATACATTAGTACACCCATAACGTCAACCTGGCGAGTGCTGAAGGGCAAGGTCATGACAAGCCAGATTATTATGTAGATTTAACTTTAGTAAAAGTGTCGTAGTTTTCGAGATATTGGCACTTTTATAAAATTCTTGATTATCTTTACCTTGGGTCAATAATACGAATGCCGTATTATAGAAGAATACGGCAATGAATGCAATGAAAGATTTGTTTAAAATGGTTACGGTTTACTTACAAAAAAAAACAATTTTTTTTTCAAGAATAACAAATTTTAATCGACTAACTTTGAATCGTTATGCTAAAAAAGTGTAAAATGCTATACTGTCTTACATGTCTTTCAAAAAGTATTCCCATCAAGTTTAGTTTTCAAAGTATTATAAGATTTGTTAATAATCAATTTACAAAAAAAGTTTAAGAAACTAAAAACCGACTTCAGAAAGAAAATACTCAACAGTATGAAATAATATTTTTATACTTAAAAATACACAAAATTAACCAACAATAGTGAAATCAAAGGTAGGTACGAATCAAATTAGGGGACTACAACTTTTTTGACGTCGGTACCAGCACACAGCTACTTTACCCATCAAATGTTAAGATTCGATCGCTTTGCTGGCACCGACCTCATAAAAATTGTATTCACCTTATTTGATTCGTTCCTACCTTTGATTTCACTATTGTTGGTTAACTTCGTGTATTTATATGTATAAAAATATTATTTCATACTGATGAGTATTTTCTTTTTGAAGTCGGTTTTTAGTTATTTAAACTTTATTTTTACTGATAATGTTACATATCTAACAACGTTAAACCCAATCACCTACTTGCCAATAGGAATCATCAAATCATATTGCATGTGTTTCATTAACTGATACACAGTCCTGTGGCTTCCATCATCATCTCAGCAGCATTCAAGTTAAAGAGTTACACCTTCCATCATCAGCTCACCTGAATAATCTGAAAGAATACAACATTCGTTCTATATGTATATTGTATACCGATTTATCTGCGTATAATATTTAAAGAATTATCCTCTAAGGACTAAGGACTTGAACCTTCCATCATCAGATCTGCAACATGGGATGATGACTACCAGACGCAAATACTTGAATACCTTGAAAAAATACTCAAAAAAAAAAGCTCACTAGTCGCCACTACGATTTTTGCAGGTTCCCTCGATTTCTATGGGATGCCATCATCATATCCTGGTTTCCTTATCATGGTACCACCCTTGGGATATCTCTTTTCCAACAAAAAATAATCATCAAAGTCGGTTTATAAACGATGAAGTTATCCGCGAATACACATAAATATATATATTTTGAAGTCGTTTTAAAAAAATATACGGTCGAATTGAAAAACCTCCTCCTTTTTTGAAGTCTTAAAAAACCGGACAATTACGAGTCGGACTCGCCCACCAAGAGTTCCGTAAAAATTTGTAGGTAAATATTATAAATCATAAAAGTGCAAACTAGTACTACATACGCCAAAATTATTAGGTACCTGCCTATACATTTAAAAAAGGGAAAAGATTTTTTTTTATTCTGCGCCATAAATCGAAAACTATACATCAAAAAATCTGATTAAGCTTGTGCCAATGAAGCCTTCTCATACGATACCCCACATGACACGGTTAACTCAATTCAAAATTTGGAACGCCATTCTTTGCATAATTGATTACGTACTCTAAAAAAGACCATATTTTTATGATTTAATTACAAATGTATAGTTTTCAGATTTTTCCCTATATTTGTAGTATAAGACGGTATTACTTGCCAAATTTGATAGTTCTTGGTCAACGGGAAATACCCTATAAATTTTGATTCCTTTGAGAGTGTCGAAATATACGTATTTTGCGGCATAAAAGGCCGTATCTTTTTTTAATTTAACTTAGATGTTTGATTTTTCAAAGCTTCAAGGGACTGAATATAGACTTAAATATATGGTTTTAATGGAGCGGTTGAGCCACCTACGTATTTTACAAGTTTTCAGTGACGCTGAAAAACTCGCCTTGCTGTTCCAAACATTTGTAAAAAAAATGTTTTTTAACAAAAAAATTAAAAGTAGATCAAATGACTAGCAGTCAACTTTGGGTAGTTGGTGAAAAATATGAATTGCATAATCGAACGCTATTATTGGGATCTCATTATTTTTACCACTGCTTCTTCTTTCTTCTTTGCCCTCGCCTTTTTCCGTTACACGGGGTTGGCTTTCTTTATCATGCGGCGCCATGTTGCCCGCTGGCTGGTATTCTCTTGTTTAAGTCCGAGGCTCTTCATTTCCCTTTGGACATTCGTCAACCAGGTCGTTTGAGTTCTTACCCTTTTCTTTGAAGCCATAGAAAGGCATTTCTTCACAACATAACTGTCGGGTCTTCTCATCACGTGACCGTACCACCTGAGCCTTGATTCACATATTTTGTCACTTACGGGTACAACCTTGAAGCTTCCTCTTACATTTTCGTTACGTTTTCTACCCTGAAGTGTCACTCCACCTGCCCATCTCAGCATACGCATTTCGGTGGTGTGCAACTTCTGATCGTGTGTCTTTTTAGCTGCCCAGGCTTCGCTGCCGTACATTAGAGCTGGTCTTACTGCCGCTTTTTTTAACCACTGCAATATTTTAAATTAATCCTTAATACTGTGTTTCCACAAATAATCTATGTCATTTCATTTTAAAAGGCACTTGTATTTTTTTAATTGTACTTTAAAATCTACATATCAATTAACGTCCTTTGTTAAATAATAATTGTAATAACGATAATGGTATCATAAAATGTGAATTGTTCATTAATGAAATCGATCCATTTGCATATTTTTGTACTTAATTGGTTTTATTTAGTTAATTTGTCGAATGTTGTCTCGTTTAAGCTACGGGTGAGTAATTCATGCCGAGGTACCTTATAAGCCTCCCCGAGTTGGGGGATTACCCAAGATTAAAAATAGTGTAGATTTTGAGTTTCTTACAACAATCATAACAACGAGGTAATGCTTTGTTTATTTTAGTTTATTGGAGAAAAAACCATAACGTACCCAAGATTAAAAATAGTGTAGATTTTGAGTTTCTTACAACAATCATAACAACGAGGTAATGCTTGTTTTATTACATACATATGCATCTTTACCTTAAGTGGTAATCTTGAATAATGTTTCAACACCTGTTAAGTCCTATTCTTCACTGTATTTGAGACAGGTGCATTTGAAACATGTCACAACACGTATCGGCATGTTGTAGGTAAGTCTGGCAACGCGTGACTGTAAGCAAAACTCTGCTCCGTCGTGGTTGGAGCAGAGTTTTTTATAACCCGCTTTCAAAGCGCTAACACTACATCTACCTATTATTTTTGATCTGAGCAACTAACATAAACTAACGGCATACCCCGGCCGGACACTTTATACTACGGTCGTGAAATGAAATTTCTAATAACAAATGACGGAGCAAACAAAATCACTGCGAAATCCTATACGTTCGAGAACTAAACTATAACCAATCTGTATCAATCTGGGTGACGAGGAGGTGAGGTCGGAATCTAGAGAATGCCCTGCCATACTGTATGTTAGTACTTTGTAGTATTTAATTTAATGTGCTTTAAAAGCATGTTTCTTAGTTATTAAAAATATATTTATTTTTTAATTTATAGTTCAAGATAATGAGATAAACTTATGTAATTATTGTATTGTCACTGATTCTTGATAAATGTACAAAGTGCGAATTAAATCTGTCCGTTTGAAGTGGGTCAAAATCGAGAGCAAAGGAGTCGGTTACAAACATGCAAACATACATACAAACATACATAAAAATATACATACATACAGGTGAAAAAAAACAATAACATGAGAACGCTAAATCAACTATTAAGATATATATATTTTTTTAATTTGAGTGCGTTTGACTGCAACTCACCTGATGGTAAGTGATGATGATGCAGTGTGTGCGCCTGAGGGGTCACACTACACACAAGGGTTGACGTAATCACTAAAATGACAATAATAATGCTAGCCTGTTATAATGCTGCCCGACATCCGCTAATACGAGGGAACTGTCCAGGTGTATCTCCTACACATGCAAAAGTACAATAACGTGATAATTTTTACGATGGTAAGGAATCCTTTGTTTGCGAGTCCGACTCGCACTTGGCCGGTTTTCAACAGAAAGTAAGCGAAAGCAGTACTAAAACGAAGTTACTGTCCCTTTTGCATCCACCCCTCTAAAGGTTGAAGACTCTACACTGGAAGTTGTTGACGAATATGTATACCTGGGACAAACAGTCCAGCTAGGTAGGTCCAGCTCCAAGAAAGAGAGCAATCGACGAATATAACTCGGCTGGGCAGCGTTCGGGAAGCTTCACAATATCTTCACGTCTCAAATACCACAGTGTCTCAAGACTGAGGTCTTTGACAAGTGTGTGTTGCCAGTGATGACTTTCGAGACTGAGACGATGGATGCGGGCAGCGCAGGACCGGTTGTCGTGGAAATCCTTGAGGAAGGTCTTTGTCTATCAGTGGACGATTTTCGGCTAATATGATGATGATGATGATGAACCTTTTCATATCAACTTTCCCACAAAGAACCAAAATGAAATAATAAAGCGTTACGTAAAAAAAAAATATCTGGATTTTCTCCAAACGACGACTACAAGACGAGAACAGATCTCATTCGGCTCCGTCGATGTGTGACATGTGAATTATTCATAGAATATCTACTCTTCAGCGCGAACTGTACATAGGTATACTCGTATATGCTGTAGTAACGAACCACTATTTGCCTCATGATTCATGTGAATGTCAGCAGCGACGCTCGCTCAGTCTCCAAATTGGAATAAATTGAAAATACCTTATATCAGCTACCTGGAAATGGGAAATGGGTAAGAGCAGGCTGCCGAAATTAGTGCGTCTTGCTAGAATATATTATTGAGTCGGCCGCAAGCTTCCTGAACGTGAAAACTAGCTGATTCTTTGAATCCTTTTCGTTCGTATGCCTAGATTAAAAAAAAAAACGCTAAACACGTTAAAAACCGACTTCCATCGCAACAAAATTTTGCAGTATTATTTTTGGCTTTTGTTAAATTTCTAATAAAGTACTTCACCGATTATGATGAAATTTTTGTGGGACCATACGGGAAGCACTATCTTTCAAATAAAAGAGGAATCATCAAAATCGGTTCACGCAGTCAAAAGTTCTGAGGTAACACAAATAAAAAAAAACATACAGTTGAATTGAGAACCTCCTTCTTCTTGGAAGTCGGTTGAAAACACGATTTCTTGGTTTATGCTCAATACTTTTTATTTTGTTGTTTTGAGAGATTATGGAATTATTCTCCTACATTACATAAGTTAGGTGCACGGCAAACAACTACCCAATTAATAATCTAACCAATTGAATAAAAAAAAACCCGACTGCTTAAAATGTACCCTATGTCACTCACGGGGTCAAAACGAATTTAACGACACCTCGAACTCCAAAACCCATCAAGCCGTTTAGGCTACCGAGCGTGCCAAACAAATTAATCCACATACATACATTACTACACTCGAAAAAATAAAAGTTTTAAAAACTTAAAAACCGACTTCAAAATGAAATTCACTCAAAAGTATGAAATAATATTATTATACTTAGATACACGACATTAACCAACAATAACGAAATCAAAGGTGGGTACGAATTAAATTAGGGGCTTTACATTTTTTTTTGAGGTCGGTATCAGCGTACAGCTACTTACGTATCAAATGTTTTAGATTCGATGGCATTGCTGACACCGACCTCAAAAAAAATTTTAGGCCCCTAATTTAATTCCTACCCACCTTTGATTTCGTTATTGTTGGTTAATGTCGTGTATCTAAGTATAATAATATTATTTCATACTTTTAAGTGAATTTCATTTTGAAGTCGGTTTTTAAGTTTTTTAAACTTTTATTTTTATTTTATTTATTTTTAGTGATAATGCTATCTATCTAAAAACGTTATACCCAATCACCCATTCGCCAATAGGAACCATCAAATCATAATTCATAATGCATGTGTTTCATTAACAGATACAGATTCCTGTGGCTTCCATCATCATTTCAACAGCAAGAAAGTTAAGGAGTTTAATCTTTCATCATCAGCTCATCTAAATAACCTGACAGAATACAGCTATCAGTCTACTTAAAATTTTTAAAGAATTATCCTCCAACTCCTAACCGTTAAGGAGTTGTACCTTTTTTCATCAGCTCATGTGATGATGATGATGAGATGATGACTACCAGACGCCAAAACTTGAATAGTTTTAGGAAAAACATGAAACACGTAATTTGTGCCTATAAAATTTGAGGGTTGTCTCGATTTCCCTGGGATCCCATCATCAGATCCTGACTTGGTGACAATGGGACCCCCTCGGGAGTATACTCTTAAAATAAAAAAAGAATTTTGAAAATCGGTTCACAAACGGCTGAGATACCGAGTAACAAACATACAAAAAAAAACATACAGTCGAATTGAGAACCTCCTCCTTTTTGAAGTCGGTTGAAAATCATAACCCTCCTTCTGGCGCAGTTAGGTAATTAGTACATAAATGAGTCTGAAAAACTACTTTGACAAATGAATAAACTACCTACCTAACTCGAAAGACTAATGTCACCCAACTTATTATTCGGCCCCACAATAAGTACACGATTATTAAGCAGCTAAAGTGTAGATTAAAAAAACTGGCCAAGAGCGAGTCGGACTCGCGCACGAAGGGTTCCGCACCATTATCTATAATAAATGACGTATTAAAAAAAACTGCTTACTAGATCTCGTTCTAACCAATTTTCGGTGGAAGTTTGCATGGTAATGTACATCATTTTTTTTTAGTTTTATCATTTGCGGTGCACAGAATACATCTACTTACCAAGTTTTAACAGTATAGTTCTTATAATTTCGGAAAAAAGTGACCGAGACATAAGGACGGACAGACAGACAGACATGACGGATCCATTAGGGTTCCGTTTTTTGCCATTTTGCTAAGGAACCCTAAAAACTGGCCAAGTGCGAGTTAGAACCGCACACATAGGGTTCCGTACCACCATACTAGATGGCGCTAGTTTCTTCATGTTTAAAAAAACCACGTTTTTTGTATGGAGCCCCTTGTTTTTTCACTTTTTTTAATTTTTAGTATTTGTTGCTATAGCGGCGACAGAAATACATCATCTGTGAAAATTTCAACTGTCTAGCTATCACGATTCATGAAATACAGCCTGGCGACAGAAGGACAGACAGTTTTTTTTTTTTTTTTTTAGTTCCGTTTTTACCCTTTAGATACGGAACCCTGAAAATAAATCATTTTTCTGGTTCCAACTCTGTCCCGTTTTACGATTAACAGTGCAAACCAAGCTGTCGATTGTTTTAGTACGTACACAATGCAAAAAGTTTTTTTCTGAGATAAACAAAAATAAACCGTTCTCATTTTGGGAGCCTCGTAATAACGCCAAAACGTGGTTAGGGAGTTGCCGACCGTGCCTTTGCCAAGGGGTCGTTCATCTTGTCCCTTCGCTACTATTTTTTGGTCCATGCAAATTTTTCAACCCGAATTTTTATACTTGTATTTACAAACTTTTTTAAATAACTGGCTGGGCGACGATATTTTATACTCTAGGGACGTAAGGGCCACCGCTATCGCGTGGACGAGATAACGAATTAACCATCAAAGTGGTGTAAGCAGATTATACCTCATTTTTGGAAATAATAAACCCTATCACTAAGGCGCTAATATCTTAGGGCAAGGTAAAGCGCTTTAGGATTACCTTTGTGCTGTCGTTGGCGGCGAAATTGACCGGCCCGCCCCGCCCCGTCGTCGTGTGCAAAGCGCCTAAACAGCTCATAAAAATATGCATGCCAAACATGTATTCACATTTCAAAAGTAGGTAGCAACATAAATTGTAAGAGTACTTACTTTTATTAAAACTTGGTACCGTATTTAATGAGTAACATAATACCTTTTCAGCGTTTCGCCCCACTTTGTGAAACAAAGAGTAATGGCCCTACATCATATTGTACAAACACGTGTTTTAGCCATACAGGTGTGTTTTGAATGCAGACGAATATTCAGCAACGAATTTTAACAAATCTGAGTTTTGTTATTACGTACTTATACTCTCTGATTCCGCAAAATTTACGTCGTAACGTAAATGAGTGGTGATAAAATATTTCAAAATGTGAATTAATATTATTGTTTACATATTAAGGAGGCGCAGGTACTCGTAGCTACAGTATATACCTAGGTACTCGTAATAACTCATCTGAGAATACTCATAGGTACAAAACGTTTTTTTTAAATTAAAAATTTGAGTGCGTTTGACTGCAACTCACCTGATGGTAAGTGATGATGCAGTCGAGGATGGTACACGCAAACTCAAATAATGCCTATTCACTCTTGCCTTGAAGATCCCCAAATTATAGGAATCGGGAAACACTGACGCAGGCAAGGAGTTCCACTCCTGCGCTGTACGCATAATAAATGAAGAACCGTAACGATTCGTGCGAAAAGGTGGAACATCAACAACAAAGAGGTGCAACCCCTCCCTGCGAAAGCAGAACACCGAAATCTCAAAAATGAATAACAAAACACACACAAATACTATTAACCAACGAACACGAATACAATTAAATATCATGTTACTACATATAAATCATGTAGCTACTATACATATTAAAAATCCTACTGAATAAAAACTTTACCCCTGTACAGGATATGATCTTGTACAGGAATGCAATGTCAATGTGTCAGTGAGTGTCCTAGAGGTGGTCCCAAATAAAATGCAATGGTCTTGTCAGATGGATCTCTAATTGAACACTGATTTAAATACTAATAAAATTATGCTACGTTGTCGTGTCAATGCACTCTTAACTGGGTCGCGGGCAAAGTACACAGTAGAAGCGCGACTGCTTCCAAATCTTAACAAAATAATATAAAAATAAATTACATGTACGTATGTAATTCGTACATATTGCCATCTCAAACAAAGAAATTATCAAGTCATTTACGCCATAATAAAAAAATGTAAAATTAAACCACTATTACTTATATAACATAATAAAAATAATGTAAAATTGCTTATTGTCCCTAGATCTAACTCTAGCACACTTCACTGTGTTTTTGATTGTCAAATGTCACCACACTTGATGTCGGTAGTGTCCTTTTACTTTCACTATACACTTTTGTCACGTGTTTTTTGATTTCACTGTAGCCATCATCGATTTCTTCTTCATCTAGGCTTCTCTCTGGTCTAGATCTTGCGCCGCCACGGCGTTTACCGTCTGTACCTTTTCGTTTCCTTGTCATCTTTCGCCAGTAGCAGACAGATGTGACAAACAGTGCAATGCTAATTCCTAAGACTGTGTAAATCATGGTATAATGATGCCAATCATGTGAGGTTAATGTTTTTAAGCTCGACTGTTCCTTGATGGTGTCTATTTCAGCTTTGATTTTTTGTAATTTTTCTTCGTGTGTCTCAATTTGCAATGACGTATTTTTTAAAGATGTATTTATTATATTATTTATGGGTGATATTTTCGGAATTGAAATAATATTTGGGTTCGGATCGATGACTGTGATTTGACTAGAATACTCGTTATTTGCATGTAACATGAACGTGTCACCTCTTAGGACGCATCCCCGTCCGAGTGTTATGAGTCCCGTGTGACGTAGCGTCTCTGACGTCACGCCAGCTGGGCACATAGTGTGGATCAAGCATTCTTCACAACAGTAGTACAGCCAGGAGTTTTGTTTTTGTAATTTGATCCATTTATCGGTGCACGTTCTTATTTCTGAGTGGCAGTAAAAGTCATATTTTTCAATGTTGTTTACTAATAGTGTATCACATATAGACTGGGTTCGGATATTCATGTTATATACAGGATGATTAAATTTACACATTAATTTTTGATCTTGTATTTTTTGGCATTCGGCCATGTCAAATTGATTCAAAGGTATGAACGAGTATTGGTTTACATTGAATGCAATTAAATCTGACGTAGGAATGACATACCTGACTCGTTTTTTATCTATGCGTTGAGGAATACTCATGAGTTTGTTTATTTCGTACATTTCGTCACTTATTAATGGTACCTTTATTTCCATAATCAAAAAGTGACGTGCCACTCGTGCGTGAATACGGAACAGCCTGTATATCTCTCGCACGTTATCTTTTATGTCAGGCAGTGCCAGGTGATGTGGTAAATGCCGTGCTATTTTATTTAATTCGTTTAGTAGTTGATTTGGAGAAATTAAATGCATGTCAATGTGGCCTTGGTACATATTAGTCAAAGTATTTATGAGAGTATGTTGAATATATTTCAAATTTTGGATCATAGCTTCTGCTGCTATGGTGGATGTCATTATATAAAATGCATTTTCTATTTCGACCTTTCGTTGTTCTGTCTCGTTCTGTAGAGCGTATAGTTGTTCATTTATCAAGTTAAAATGTTTCACCATAGTAGCCTCGTTTCTTTGTAAAATGTTATGTTCGGCTTCTAGGATACTTGTCTGATTTTTTAATAGCTGTAATAAATGATCATCGTTCTGTTGTAAAGTTTTTATGTCATTTTCATATTTGTCAGCAAATCTTTGGTCTAAGACTCCAAACAGTGTGTTTGCAGCATAGCCGATCCCATCGAATAGGCCTCTTTTGTATCTTTTTTGTGTTAGGTGGTGTGTTTTTAACAGCTGATTGTAAAAAATTAGTTCGTTTGTGTTCTGTTCCAATTGATTAATTAAAATATGAAATTGCATTGCCCAACCTTCTCTTTGAAAACCTTTGAGATGAGTAACGTATTTTTGTAACGCTTCAACATTTTGCCAATAATTTGTCATATTGTAATAAAATATTAACTTCCATTCATCTTTTATCTCATAAGCTTCTGCAAGCTTGTCAAAATAAATTGTCTGATTTTGTATAAAGGTTGTAATTTTTATGCCTTTTTCGGTTTGTTGTACAGATGGAGTTATCATTGTCATTAGTAATAATAAAGAATACCCAAATAAACTTTTCCATGTCATTTTGCCCGTTCTATTTCTTTTTCTGTCACCATTGTCATTTTTTTCATTTATTAATTTTTTGTCGGCCTCGACTAGTGGGACAAGTTTTATCATAGGTCTTTTTATTTCACCTTTTTTCGTTTTTAAGGTGACTACTCTCGTATGTCCGTCTTTACCTGGATGTAAGGAAACTACACGTCCTAATGCCCACCTTCCTGCTGGTAAATTATCGTCCTTGATGCACACAATGTCATTTATTTGAGGGTCTTTGTTCTGTCTTGTCCATTTTTGTCTAGTCTGTAGTTGTTGAAGATATTCTTGGGACCATCGCTTCCAAAAATCTTTGCCCATTTTTTGCACAATCTGCCATCGTTTTCTTAGGTCATAGCTATCATTGTCAGGTTCTGGAACTGTCAAGATAGATGTGCCAGTGAGAAAGTGACCTGGTGTTAAACAGTCAATATCATCTGTATCTTCAGTCAAACTGCATAATGGACGACTGTTAAGGCAAGCTTCGGCTTGGCAAACCAGCGTTAGAAGCTCTTGATATGTCAAACGTTGATTTCCCATTACACGTTTCAGGTGGTACTTCATGCTTTTTACAGCTGCCTCCCATAATCCTCCAGCGCTTGGCCAGGCAGGAGCGTTGAAATGCCATTTTATTCCCATCTCCTCTATCTTATCCAGTACAAGTGTATCTATGGTTTGCAATATCATTTTGTACTGTTGTAGTAAGATACGGTTTGCTCCAACAAAATTCGTTCCATTGTCACTGTAAATATCACTGGGTTTTCCACGCCGTGCACAAAAGCGTTTTAATGCTGCTAGGAAAGCTGTACTAGTCAATTCAGTAACCAACTCGAGATGGACTGCCTTTGTCGCTAGGCACACAAAAACAGCGACATATGCCAATAGAGTTTTCATACCTCGTCCCTTGTTCGCCTTTATTTCAATGTGACCAGTAAAATCAACCCCCGTGTGTGTGAAGGGGCGAGATACCGTCACTCTAGGTTCGGGTAAATCTGCCATGATCTGGGATTGGCTCTTTGCATTATGTCGGCGACATATCGTGCATTTATGTAGTACTCGCTTGACTGCGCGTTGTCCTCCTAAAATCCAGTAATTTTGTCTAAGATGTGTCAATGTCAATTTCGGTCCACCATGTAGTGTTTGATGATGAGATCGCCAAATGATAAGGTCAGTCAATTTACTATTATGTGGTAAAATCATAGGATTCTTTGCGCTGTTCTCCAGATTCGAGTAATTTAATCTCCCTCCAACATGCATGACGTCATTTTTTGATAGCCATGGGTTTAATGTCAGTAATTTACTCTTTTTTCCAAGAGATTTGTCAGTTTTTAATTTTGAGATATCCTCCTTAAAAACATGTGCTTGTATGGTTTTCACAATATTTTTTTCAGTGCTTGTCAATTCTGCAGATGTTAAGTAGTTGGTACATAACTTCGTTTTTGTCCTAGTATTTTTAATAAAACGCAAGACCCACGCAAGGATTCGTGTAATGTGAGTCATGTCGCTATACCTATCTAGCAGCTCTATGATGATAGATGACGGTTCTGACTGTACAGCGCATATTTGTTTTTGTTTTGCTTCCAGCTGTGTTTGTATTATTTCCGGTTTCTGTACAGTGTTTTTGTCAAAAAAAATTATCCATTCTGGGCCCTGCCACCATAAGGGATGTTTTAGTAGTTGAGAACAGGATAGTCCTCGTGTGGCACAGTCGGCGGCGTTCTCCTCTGATTTCACGTAGCTCCAGTGATCTTTCGGTATGACGTCAGTTATTTTTTGCACCCTGTTACTCACAAACGTTTTCCATCTTGATACATCACCATGTAACCAACCTAGAACGATCATAGAGTCGGTCCACGCGTAGGTATTTTTGCTTACTGTTTCCCACTTAAATGCCTTCAGGACCTGTTTCATGAGTGTTGCAAGTAACAATGCTCCACATAGCTCTAGACGGGGAAGTGTCAATTTTTTATTTATAGGAGCTAATCTTGATTTAGCAGCAATTAGTCTTACTATGTGCTCGTTGTTGTCATTCAAGGTACGTAAGTAGATTGCACATGAGTAAATCTTTTCTGATGAATCGCAGAATCCATGAATTTGTACCGGTTTCGTTGTGTCTCCGATCCACCTAGGTATGTCAATGTCAGTTATGTTTTGCAAATCATTTCTTATTCTTCTCCAGTTTTCTTGAATGTCTTCCGGTAAGCTGTCATCCCATCCACATTGAGATAGCCAAATATTCTGAAACAGTAACTTCGCCCTAACTGTGAGTGGTGTGAGCCATCCCAGCGGGTCAAAGATTTTTGATATTTCTGAAAGTAATATTCTTTTCGTGTAAATCTTGCAATCTGTTTTTATTGTATTATTGAATGTAAAGTTGTCATTTTGTGGGTTCCATTGTAACCCAAGCGCTTTAGTAACACCTTCATTTTTGAAATGTAGTGTTGTTTGGTTGAGTTCAGATGTTGTCAAAGTTTCCAGTAGAGATGGGTCATTACTGTTCCACTTTCTCAGGATTAAACCGGCGCCTTGCAACATGATAATTAATTCTTTTTGAATGTGTTTCGCTTCTTCCAGGTTGTTACTGCCACTCAACACGTCATCGACATACATTTCGTGGTTTAACACTTTGGCTGCCAATGGGTACTTTTCGGCTTCATCTTGTGCCAACTGTTTTAATGTACGCAGGGCAAGAAATGGTGCAGATTTTGTTCCATATGTTAATGTGCAGAGCTGGTATTCCTGCAATGGGCTATCTTTTGTTTCCCGCCAAACAATTTTTTGTAGCTGCTGATCTTCTTCTTGAACCAAAATCATTCTGTACATTTTTTCACAGTCAGCTGTGAAAACGTATTTATACAAACGCCATCCTATCAGTAAAGTTAACAGATCTTGATGCAACTTAGGACCGCACTCCATCAAACTATTTAAGCTAAAGCCAGTGTCAGTTTTTTGTGAAGCGTTAAAAACCACTCGTAGTTTAGTTGTCAAGGAATCTTGTTTTAACACTCCATGGTGTGGCAGATAACAGAAGGGTTCAATGTCATTTTTACATTTCTTCATATGTTGCATATCTATATATTCTTGCATGAATTGGGTATAACTAGTAGACAATAGTGTATTTTTGTGTAATTTCCTCTCTAGTTGCATAAATTGGGCGATCGCGCGTGGTTTAGATTTTCCTAAAAGCTCACCAAAGTTCGGTTTCATTGGCAATCGAACTGCGTACCTGCCGTCGTCTAAACGTTTCGTTGTTGCTACGTAAAAATCCTCGCAGTACTGCTCCTGTGACGTCATATGTTTTGATTCACCGCTGATGTCTTCGACCTCCCAATACCTTGCTAAGTCCTCAAGATTATTCGTAACTACATGACAGTTGTAGGTCTTGACATTGCCTGACAGTATCCAGCCCAGCTGGGTCTGTTGAGCCATAGGTTGGTGACCTTCACCTTTAATTAGACCGCTCATTAATATTTCAGAATAGACATGTGCATCAAAAAGTATATCTATGGGCCTGGACATGTTGTAGTTAGGATCAGCTAGAGTAATATTTGTCACGTGAGACCACGGTTTTTTGGCAAATGTGTTGTTTGGCAAGTTATTTACAACACGTGTCATAATCAACGCTTCAGTTGTAAATTGAAAGTCGCTGTATAAAGATTTGCATACTAAGTTCAACTTTCCTTTACTCTTATTAGATAAGGTACCAATTCCTCTTACGCTGGCATGCATTTGCTCACGTTTTAACCCTAGTTTCTGGGCTGCGTCTTCATTAATTAATGTGATCTGTGACCCTTGATCAACCAGCGCGCGTAGTGTAATAAAATTACCGTCATAGGCCTGAACCTGCAGTAAGGCAGTAGGTAACAAAATTTCGTCATCATTGCTTGATAAAAAATTGTTTTGCATATTTTTTATCGACGGCCCGTCTGAGGCTCGACTTGTAATATTAGGCTTAGCGGGCGTTGTTGAGTGCAAATGCCCTGAACAAAGGATAGCTTTGTGCAAAAGTGTGTTATGGGACTCATCGCATTCTTTGCAACGTTTTTGAGATCCACAGTAACCTTTGGAATGTACAAATAAACAATTTTTGCATATTTTATTTTTTATAACATATTTTAATTTATCATTATCTGTCATGTCATTAAACTTTAGGCACTGAAACAGAGTATGATTATCGTTGCATAATGGGCAGATTATTTTATTATATTGACTCGCATTATAGGTATTAAAATTGCGAGAGCGCGTGAATGAACTCTGTGTAGGTTGCTGAATTGCAGATTTTTGTGTTTTATTGAACGGGTAGGGCACATTATGAAATTGAGTTCTTGGCAGTGGTTTTGAAATACTCTCATTTTTATTTTTATGTAAGGGCTCCAATGCAATGAATTTACTCTCAATAAAATCCATAAAATGTTCATATGAGGCAACTTCCCGCGGATCTGATCTTGATTTAGAATATTCAGAATAGGTTTCCGGGTCAAGTTTTTCACATAAAATGTACACAAGCATGGGGTCCCAAGTCGACGTGTCGATTCCCAGATTGTGTATAGCATGAATAGATTCGTTCGTAATGTCATATAAACGTTTTAACTCAAATGATGTCTGCTTTTTTAGTGACGGCTGTTTCATAAAATTATCAAAATTTTTCGTAAATAGAACGTGCTTATTATTATATCTATGGTAAAGTAGTTCCCAGCATGTGTCATAATTTTCTGCTGAAATGTGTAAATGCTGGACTAACTTCTCAGCCTCGCCACGCAATTTTCCCTTCAAATGTTGCATTTTTTGACCTTTAGAAAGTGAAGGATTTTTGTGTATGGTCTCAGAGTACAAGTCATAAAATGTAGGCCATTGGGTGTAGTTCCCACTAAACACAGGTATGTCCATCTTTGGCGTAGACTGTTGCTGATGAACAGACGTGTTTAATTTTATATTTAAATTACGTTTTAATTCCTCAAAACGCTTTTCGTGCTGGACAAATTCATAATAGTAAGCCTCGTCATCACCTACTAATAAACCATCAATTTGCAAGTGTAATTTGTCAATGGCTTTCCAACGGATCTCCAAACTTTTAAGCTTGTCCTCAATTTCCCATTTTTCGGAAATTTCGTCAATGCAAATACTCTCTACTAACCTCTTTAATGCTCTGAAATTAGCATATTGCAACTGCTGTAACTCTGTCACCTTGTCATCCACCTTCGCGCCCTCGAAGTGCGAGCTGTCGAAACGGACGGTAACCCCCTTACCATCACCGGTCGTCAATGGATTGCCCGCAGCTTCCTGTGATTTCCAACGGGATATCTCATCACGCGTCCCCTGGTACCAATTCTGGATTACCTTAATAATGTTGTCGGTGTAGTATTGATGAGATTTATCTTCCTGGGTCATCAACTTCGTGTCATTCAGCGTACATTCCGCCCACAGGCTGTCTAATGAATCCAAACGACGCTTGATGTAATCAGCATCTTTCCTACTTGCCGAATCCTTTTTGAAATTAGTATGGATTCTCTTAATCTCCTCTAAAATAGCAGCTTGGCGTTGAATGAGTACCTCCATTGTAAGTAAAAAAAGGAAAGATCTTACTTGATCAGCAGAACTTCTCGTTCGATGGTGCAACTGGTTCGCAGGACGAAGGACGGGAACACTGTTTCCTTCCGAAAGGGCTGCTGTCTTTCGAACTTAAACGTACGTCTTACGCAACACTCGCGAAAGTAAAAATAACAGTGCACTCGCGACGTCACTACTTTTTACGAAGGACCAAAAAATATTGTACAGGATATGATCTTGTACAGGAATGCAATGTCAATGTGTCAGTGAGTGTCCTAGAGGTGGTCCCAAATAAAATGCAATGGTCTTGTCAGATGGATCTCTAATTGAACACTGATTTAAATACTAATAAAATTATGCTACGTTGTCGTGTCAATGCACTCTTAACTGGGTCGCGGGCAAAGTACACAGTAGAAGCGCGACTGCTTCCAAATCTTAACAAAATAATATAAAAATAAATTACATGTACGTATGTAATTCGTACAACCCCTATTTTTTGCGAAATCGGGTAAAAATGTATCCTATGCTATTCCCGGGATTAAGACAATTCTAACGATACCTTCCACTCCATCCATCAAACAGTTTAGGCTACAGGGCATACCGATCGGAAATAAACAAACATACATACATGATAATACATAAACTCGCAAAACATTATTCTCCTTCTGGCGAAGGTGGGTAACAAGCGTGCTTTACACACTAAACTGTTTTATTTTGCCTTAATATTTTAAAATTGCTTTTTTTAACATTAATTATAATTTATTATTTTAAAAAAGTGCGTGATTAAAGGTCCAACCCCAACAAATCCTCTTCTATACAAATAATACTAGTAATAATATACCTATCTTTTTTTTATTTTTTTGTTATTTTTATTCACCATTGGTAAACCCTCAAGGGTTTACCAATGGTGAATAAAAATGTGGGATGTTGTCAACAACATCCCACCTGGTGGTAAGTGACGATGTTGCCGAAGATGGAAGCGGGCTTACCAAGATTCCCCAACGCAATGGGGAACTGGCTATCTTATCTTCATGCCGGAACACACCAATGATATCAACATTGATATTTGGCGGCAAGATGGTGGTAGCTAGCTAGGTACTATTACTTTTAAATTTAATAAAGTTCTTGACCGGTTTTAGTATGTTTTGAAACAGCACGCTAAATAAAAATTAAGCAAATGTAGAGCGAGTGGGAACCGCGCACCGGAAAACGCCTCCCACTCGGTGGACTGGTGACCTGGTGAAGGTCGCGGGAAGCCGCTAGATGCCGGCAGCCCAGATCCGGTCGTTGTGGAAATCCTTGGGGGAGGCCTTGTCCAACAGTGGACGTCCTTCGGCTGATATGATGAAACGTAAAGCTGGCCTTAAGGAGTAGAATGTACATCTAGATTTAATTTACAGAAAAGTAAAAAAAAATACTTAAACATAATTCCAATAAACGAATACATCTTTCTTTATTTCTTAAACGGTCAGAAAATTGGTGATAAAATATTTTTTAATTCAAATTGTTACAAATATTCATTAGAATCTTGTCTATTTATATTGCAGGTTGTTTTCTAGAGACAAATTCTGATTTAATTGCTAATCTAGGATGTGGCATCAAGCTTGATGTTTGTTTAGCTGGAAATATTTAAGGATCCGTAAGAAAACCGACGATTTAAGTAAAGTCGAAGAAACAGTTTTGATTGTTTCGAGGTAAAATTTATCCGACTTTATTTCCTAAAAATTTACTGAATTGTTTTATTTCAGAAATTGCTATAAATAATTAGTGTATCAAATGTATTAAAAAAACAAATCTTCTATTTCACTTCGTTTTCAGTTGCCACCGTGGCACAGTGGTTAGTTCATTCGATTCACACCAGAAGGTCGCTGGTTAGGTTCCTGTCGGAATCTTTGTAGACTCATTTGGTTGAATGGAATTAGGGTTTTTCTAAGCCCGACTGGCCAGCTACCACTATCTTATCAAAGTACATTTGCCAAACATCAATGTCTTAACACCATCATGATGGTGATGATACATCAGTGTGTTAAACCATGAAGATTTAGACAATCAGGTCCCCATTGCGTTTGGGAATCTTGGTAAGCCCCCTTGTATCGTCGGCATCATCGTCACTTACAGTATAATGCCAAGGGCTTACCAATTGTGGATAAAAAACTAGTGTTAACCAGGCGCGGCGTGAGCCAGGGTCCCTTTTCCAACCTTTACCAAAACTTCTGCATCCATTCTAATCCATATCCACCCTCACGACGTCCAACCAGCACTTCTTGGGCCTTCTGCGTGATTTAGAGGTATTTTATATGAGAAATGAAATAAAAAATACTATTTAATTACACTTCCACATCAGTCTAGAAAAGTCGGTGGCTCAAACGGTAACGACTCGGTCCTCCTAACCAGAGGTGCCGGGTTCAAATCCGGACGGCGAATGTACCAATGAGTTTTTCGAAACTTACGTACCTACACTCACCGATTGCTTTAACGGTGAAGTAAAACATCGTGAGGAAATCTGCACACACCTGCGAAGAAACTCGAAGGTTGTGTGTGAAGTCGACCAACGCCCACTGGGCCCGCGTGGTCGACTAAGGCCTGATCGCCCTAATTCAGGGTAGGCTCGAGCCCCTCGGTGGGGACGTATATGAGCTGATATGATGATGATGATCAGTCTAGTAAAGGGAAAAAAAAAGACTCATCAGTACACACCTTAAATTCTAATGAAATAATTATTTCAGATATCTTTTTAATTTTCTCGAACTTATGTGTTTAAGGTTCCATACCCAAAGGGTAAAACGGGATCCTTTTACTAAGACTTCACTGTCCGTCCGTCTGTCTGTCTGTCACCAGGCTGTATTTCTTGAACCGTGATTGCTAGACAGTTGAAATTAACACAGATGATGTATTTCTGTTGCTGCTATAATAACAAATACTAAAAATAGAATAAAATTAATATTGAAGGGGAGCTCCCATACATGAAACGTGAAGAAACTATCGATATCTAGTGCCATGGCATGTAATCCTTTGTGCGCGATTCTGACTCGCACTTTACCGGTTTTTGTATTATGTCTCATCATAAGGAAGTTTTAAAGTAATAAGCGACTCGGTATCAGCTCAACCTGTACGGTGCCGGTAATCACTAGATAGTAGTGATCGTCAAGGCTCCTCCGTCCCTAAAATTAGCAACTCGATTCACGCTGTTACAAACATCGAACGAAATAGCTTGGAAATAAAGTTCTTGTCAACTCGTACTGCAACGTGGCTGTTACGTCAATCGCTGCGAACAAATTGTGTGAAAATTGTGTTTATTTATTCATTATAAATAAATTAAGAAGAATTTCCAAGAAGTAAGAAAATAGAATTAGAGTAAATTAAAATCACTCCTCATATACTGTCAATTACAAAACAATCTTTTTTTTTAGTAAAAACTTATTTTAAGTCTCCGTGGCGTAATGGTTAGTCCATTCGCTTTACACCAGGAGGTCGCTGGTTCGATTCCCAGCGGGGTCAACTTTACAAGACTCGGTTTGGTTGGTGGTAGGGCATTTTCATAGCCTGCCTGGTTCAAACATCTTTAGCGTGACCGCACTCGAAGGACTACGACGCGAGGTCGTTCCCGCCCCAAGATCCTCATTAAATGGCTCGCGCCGATTATCGGCACACGTGCCGCAAGTGGCTGAGCCAATTTCAGCCCAACCGCCACCACCATCACTTGGCGAGGATCATGAAACGGAAATGGTCTCCCAGGAATTGGAGCGGATCAGGAGTACACTAGAGGAGGTGATTCAGGAATAACGTATTTTGCCTCCCGAGGAGAGGCCGTGGCTTCCACGATTGCCCCTTAGCGTCCGAAATCGGAATGTCATTGAGGCTGTAAACCGCATGCTACCAGAATATCTGGCGAACAGCAGCGACCTCAGTGATATGAACTCAATCCTCTTTGGCGCTGCAATGGCAGTCTGTCGTTTTATCGGTGCCAAAAAAAACAGTGTCCGCCTCCCCTCTTAACAGAGTTTAATTATTGTAATTCTTATTTTTGTAAATTCAACGCCTAATTTCGAATCGTCAATCATGTTATTGTTGTGAAAATTGAGGAAGAGTTATTATGTAAGATGTAAGTCGTCGCTACTTTGTCATGAAAATACAGCAACAAACTATACTTTATAGTTTGAACAACACAAAGATGTGTTCATGCTCGATAATGGTGAACACATAAATGTAGGTGCGAACACCTGAAACAACCTGCATTAGTTAATACAACATACTCATTTAAATTTTAAAACTGATAAAAGTTTTAGTGGCCATAACAGAACTCTAAACGATAACAAAAATATCGTAAACTTTGGTCTAAGAGATGACGCTATGAAAAATGTTGATGTCACAAAAGAAGAAAGTTATGAAAGGTTTATAAACTATACTTGTTTTAATGCTATTTGATCAGATGATATTCAAAGCGGAAGAGAATCTTCAAAGAAACATGTACCTATGAGCTATTGATTTTGGCTATGAGGAAATTAAATTATATGTGGCAAAACCAGTTGTACTGCGAAGAACAAACGGTATATACACATACCATCTACATAACCCGGGGATGTGACCTACTAACATATCAAATAATGTTAAAACCGTTTCGTTATTTATAACTGCCCACACATAAAATCCATTTTGTGTGCATAATTATAAGAAAAACTGGGCCATGGTCGCTTACTGTAAGCCTTATAAAGGCCCCAAGATCACCCAAAATACGATGAAGTGAGCTACAATTGGAGTTTCCCTATGAGATCGGATCAGAAATAAGGAGATCCGTATGAGAACTATGGTAACTGACATCACAGAATCGCTAAAATTAAGATAGCTTGGAGAAAAGATGGCCGTTAGGACAATGAAGTCGATATAATAGGCCTGCTACTCAGTAGACATATGATGAAGGTGGGCAGTGTAAGATCGGTCTTTGTGTAAATCCTGGGGAAGTCTTTATCCAGCAGTGGACGTCTTTCAGTTGATATTATGATAATGATGAAAGTCCTTTTTATTATTTAAGATAGAATCGAACTTAAACAAACTAGGTTTCTATTATAAATGAACCAGAATAAAACGCTTTTAAACTTGTAAGATTATACTTTTAAAATTGAAAATTAGAAAAACACATGACGTCCATTTTTACTCAACTTACTCATTACCCGACTGCCTCAGAAGAAGGGTTATGTTTTTCGAGTGTACATATTTTCTATGTTTGTAGATTTCTATGTTCTCTGCTATAGCCTGGACGGCTTGAAGAAAATGAACGTATGACGTATAGTTAGATTCGACTTAATCCCGTGTGTGACATAGGATACATTTTGCCCGACTGGCCAAAAAGATGGTTTAAGTTTCTACGCAGTCGGGTTTTTAATTTTTAGTGAATTTCTAAAGTACATTTATCTATAACCCATTCATTGAGAATAATCTAATGAGCCAAGATACGATAGCTCTGCTGCAATTTGGTAAGGAGTTGTGTATCCTGCAGATACCAGGTGATGCTACAGCATCAGGTCAAAGTTACCATAATACTTTGTATTATTAAAATAACATTTCACCAAATTTCGAATCGTTTAGAACTGTGAAAGTTGCCCTTGCCCACATTTATTCATCAACCACGAACGGCTGGACGATTCTCTTGAATCACAGCCAATGACACTCTCAATCAAAATACCTTTCAAACAAAAAAACTTAATCAAAATTAGTTCATCTGTTTCAATGGCACAGACAGACATATAGATGCAAAAGTTAAACTTATAAAACCCCTAGCGTAGGGGGTTTAAAAATAAGTAGGTACAGTACATTAGTACAGACCTTAGAAATCCACAAGCTTTATAACATAGGTAAGTACAACATCAAAAACTGCATAAAAATCCGATTATTTGTTTTGAAATCACAAAGTTACAAAGTCAAGAGCAACTCTCACTTCATCATTACAGCTCATATACGTCCCCACCGAGGGGCTCGAGCCTACCCTGAATCAGGGCGATTAGGCCTTAGTCGACCACGCGGGCCCAGTGCGGGTTGGTCGACTTCACACACAACCTTCGAGTTTCTTCGCAGGCGTGTGCAGGTTTCCTCACGATGTTTTTCCTTCACCGTTAAAGCAATCGGTAAGTATGTACGTAAGTTTTTGAAAAACTCATTGGTACATTGGCCGTCCAGATTTGAACCCGGTACCTCTGGTTAGATGTACCGAGTCGTTACCGGTTGAGCCACCGACGCTTTTTGGTACTCTCACTTACTTGGTATTAATATTGTTCAGATACCGCAACATGTAGAAGACAAATAACAAGTAGATACCTACCTTCATAAGCGATTACCAAAACAAACAACACAAGAACCAATAACAGTTGTCGAACAAACGCAATATAGCGTCAAGAGTACTCTGGTACAATATCGGGAAGAGAAAGTTTATCATAGACCTTCCCTTTATTGTCCGACTGGTGCCGTCACCGGAGTCAGCTCGATATTACCAATTGTTTCCAGAACAATTTGACCTGAGTTATTAGCTTTTAACCCTTGTTTGCTGTTAAAGTTTGAGATTTACAAATATTTTAATAGTTGCGTAATTTGATTTGATCCTGAGCATCGATTTCATACTAATAAAGCTTTTATATTAAGTTAGGAACCTTGAGATATCGTATGAAATATTAACGGATTAATGCATTATGAAAACAACTCAAAATTAAAACATAAATAAAAACACGACTGTATAAAAACATTGCCGCTTTTTTGGGAATTTGGATTAAAGTTAAACGATTAAAGTTATCAAGTTATTAAGTTATGTATATCACGGGATCAGGACAAATCTTAAAACTCCTTGCACTCTAAAATCTATTAAGCTTTTTAGAAGATACACAAGACATAAAAATAAACTCCTTTTTTGTGGGAAGTCGTGTAAAAATAGACAATGTCAAAGAAACGATAGATGCGGGCAGCGCTGGACCGGTCATTGTATAAATCTTTCAGCTGATATAATGATTATGATGAAATAGAGTGTAGTACTATTTGAACTGAACTGTAAGCCTAGTAGATGTAAAACTTCTGCTTATACCACAGTCTACTGCTTAGGAAATGTAAAATATAACATAACTATATTAAGATTATATGGGTCTTCCAATAGGGACGCTTTCTATTTGTATACATACCGGACATTTTGTTATTGCGCAGCAGTCTATGGCGAATAAATTTTTGTCGCGTAAGTGGCCACACGTCCAGCATGCTGTATGGCATACTCCTCCTCATAATGACTCCTATCTTGCTTTAGCGAGAGTGAGACAAATAAAGTGTAATTTTCATACAGTTTATTTTTCTCAGCTCGTCTTTACTTAATTTCACCATACCGTAAAAAGACGTTGCGTGACTATTATAAGGTATAGAATCTGGTTGGTCTATGGCATACTTATTACCATAAAAGTTAATAGCGTTGAACAAAAGCCTTAATAATATATTAATAACGTGATCAAATTATCAATCTTCATACATATGCATGTCTCATTACTATGATTAATGTTTGCGATGTTTACCTACCCAAAATTCACATAACAGTGACTAAAATGTCCTACTAACAACAAATAAATAAAACGCACATTTGCTTATTTATTATCATTATTTATTTATTATCATTTATTATTAAACGAGTAAACGAGTAAACGAAAAGAGGAACATAATTCAGACAATTGAGAGCAGAACAGGGAATATGATAGGACACTTAATTAGACACGATAATTTTATCAAGAACATAATAGAAGGAAAGATCGAAGGAAAGCGCGGAAGAGGAAGACCTAGAATTGCTTATATAGACCAAGTTAAGAAATAAGTTAAGGTGGAAACGTATAGAGAAATGAAGGAGATAGTGTGGGAAAGAGAGACCTGGAAAGAGCTATACCTACAAGAGCACGGCTCTTAAATTGTGATGATGATGCTTATTAAATTGATCTTTATTTTTATGTAAATATTCAGGAAAACTCCCAGAACCAAATTAAACCGAACGAATTCAAGACAATTTTGTAAAACAACCAGGCACCCACTCATTTAACGCCACATTAACCTGAAAGTGCAAATGAGTTGAAATAATTTTTATTTCGGTACGGTTTAGTGGAACCTTCGAGCTAATTACGAAAATGATTCTGAGGTGGCTAGGGAAAACCGCACACGGCGGCGACTCTAATGTAAAAGGAGGTCGCCACAGAAGGACCAATTCCCCTAAACGGTGCAGTTTCTTTTGTTATTACTTTAATCTCGGCACAAATGTTCCGACATAAAGGTAAATAAAGGAAGGTAAATAATGAAAGATCTTAAAAACAACGTGGTTAGAGCTATTTTACGTTGTTGTCATTTATGTTTCCGAATCGCGGAGGATTGGTATGGAAAGAAAAGTGACTGTGTGGTTTGGATTTAACGATTTATAGATATTTATTATAGATTTGAACCATGACCTTCCCGGACAGGAGGTAGCGACTCTAGCCGTAACGTCACCGTCTTATATATACCAACTAATAATCGGACTTTACCCAAACAATTTTAGCCGGCTAATCTTAAGTTTATGTTCACGTCCACCTTTAGCCTTAACATACCTATATCTTATCTTCTTAATATATATATATCTCGTGTCACAATGTTTGTCCTCAATGGACTCCTAAACCACTTAACCGATTATAATAAAATTCGCACACCATGTGCAGTTCGATCCAACTTGAGAGATAGGATAGGGTAGGGTAGGGTAGGGTAGTGTAGTGTAGTGTAGGGTAGTGTAGAGTAGGGTAGTGTAGTGTAGTGTATGTAGGGTAGGGTAGGGTAGTGTAGGGTAGGGTAGTGTAGTGTAGGGTAGGGTAGGGTAGTGTAGTGTAGGGTAGTGTAGAGTAGTGTAGGGTAGGGTAGTGTAGTGTAGTGTATGTAGGGTAGGGTAGGGTAGTGTAGGGTAGGGTAGTGTAGTGTAGTGTAGGGTAGTGTAGGGTAGGGCAGGGCAGTGTAATGTAATGTAAGGCGGTACGAAGTTCGCCGGGACAGCTAGTATATCTTAATATATATAAATCTCGTGTCACAATGTTTGTCCTCAATGGACTCCTAAACCACTTAACCGATTATAATAAAATTCGCACACCATGTGCAGTTCGATCCAACTTGAGAGATAGGATAGGGTAGGGTAGGGTAGTGTAGGGTAGGGTAGTGTAGTGTAGTGTAGGGTAGTGTAGGGTAGGGCAGGGCAGTGTAATGTAATGTAAGGCGGTACGAAGTTCGCCGGGACAGCTAGTATATCTTAATATATATAAATCTCGTGTCACAATGTTTGTCCTCAATGGACTCCTAAACCACTAAACCGATTATAATAAAATTCGCACACCATGTGCAGTTCGATCCAACTTGAGAGATAGGATAGGGTAGGGTAGGGTAGTGTAGGGTAGGATAGGGTAGTGTAGTGTAGAGTAGTGTAGGGTAGGGTAGTGTAGTGTAGTGTAGTGTAGTGTAGTGTAGGGTAGGATAGTGTAGTGTAGGGTAGGGTAGGGTAGTGTAGGGTAGGGTAGTGTAGTATAGTGTAGGGTAGGGTAGTGTAGGGTAGGGCAGGGCAGTGTAACGTAATGTAAGGTGGTACGAAGTTCGCCGGGACAGCTAGTATATATATATATATATATATATATATATATATATATATATATATATATATATATATATATACTAGCTTTTGCCCGCGGCTTCGCCCACGTGGACACAGCTTTTATGACTCTTTTTGAGGGTGAGTGGTGCGCGAGCCGCAATCAGCTCGCAAGCGTGGACATGAGTTTTCGCCAGGTACCTTAGCAACTGTACGGGCTATTCGGATTAGCAGTCTTTGTCACTTCCCACCCCCTCAAGAAATTCTATACAAAAAATCACTTTAATCCGTTGCTCCGTTGCGACGCCACCGACGTGCGCGAGCGTAGAAAACAGTTGTCCCCAGATCCCTCGGGAACTATGTCAGGATATACCTACTTATTAGTAAATTATATCATTTTTCACCTCATCTCTGTGCTAAAAATCACACCAATCCATTTTTCGTTACGATTTTAAATAAAACGAACACTCACAGACCAGCGGCACAAAGCAGTAATTTTCCTCCAAGACCGAGTACTTATTATGCTTCTTTCTCACCGCAAATTGAGCAGCAGTACCATACGGGTGAGGAGTAAGGCAGAAAAAGTGGCTTCCCAAAGCAGACACGTTCCTCTCTGCCATAGCACCTGTTTAAACTCTCCGGCCTTTTGCCATCAGATCGACTAAAGCCCGACCGGCGGCTGCATCAAAGATGGAATATTCCATCTGGCCGAGACCAGTGCCCTCCGAGTGAGCTCATTAAGGAATTGGTGACGTGGTAACCTTCACAAACACGACTGCAACTCAGTGAATGATGGCCAATTGCCTCCACCGAGGACCCGCAAATACATTGACAGATATTGATATTGCAGGCGGAGAGCAACTGCCACACGCAAATAGTCGCCGTCAGAAGAGTTCCCATATCTATGCCTCCTGTTAAAAGATGTTAAACTCGATTTATGTGTTTTTATTTTTTTACACGATTGGAATCTGTAAAAAAATACCTCTTTGTTCGTCTATGAAACACATCGCTACGTAGCATAGTTCCAGAGTTTAAAGTAGCGGATGCTGAAAAATAAATAAAAGAAATCCACTCAAAAGTATGAAATAATATTTTAATGTTTTAATACAACTTAAGCGCGTTTTATTATCCCTGCAGTACCATCTATTGACGTTCTGCTACTATGATTATAATGTTTGGTATGTGTAGCTAATATATAGAAAAAAGTACTTTATTGTTATTATTTATGTATCTATAGATAATTTCCCACGGGATCTCTTTAGTTTTCCGGGATAAAGAATACCCGACTATACAATGATGGTCAAAACACTCCATCCCAATGTAAAGGTTTCATATTCTTACGTTGAGTCATTCTAAAGATACAATTTTTTGCATTCCAGTAGGAACCCTAATTTTTTTGGGATTCACAAGTCCCAGTTTTAGTTCGCGATAAGGGTATCAACGTGTAAAATTTGATTGTAATAGGTCAAGCCACATTTGCGTGGTGAGCCACTCTATAAATGAATACTTTTGATTTTCCACGGGAACTCTTGAATTTTCTGGGATAAAAAGTATCCTATATGTTAACCCGGGCTATAAGGAACCACCATACAAAATTTCATCAAAATCGGCCCGGTAGTTTTTGCGTGATGCGCGAACATACAGACAGACAGACAGACAAAAATTCCAAAAGTTGTTGTTTTGGCCTCTGTATCGTTAGTAATGTCCACCACAGTTATTATTTTCCAAAAATATTTCATGTACAGACACGGCCCCGTTACAGTTTTATTATATTATAGATATATATATTTGCCAGCGGCTTCGCCCGAGTGGTCATCGTTTTTATGACCGTCTTCGAGTGTGAGTGGTGCGAGCGTGGACATGAGGTTTCTCCACGATCCCTGACAAACTAAATATATATGAGATTATAGGTTCGCGACCGGTGGATCTGGATGATTGTATAGGTGTCTGTTTAACTCACAGATAACACATTTAAACTTTTATTTTATGCACAATTAGGAAACTCTTTAATTATTACGGAATCTTGAGTAATTTTTGAAACTGGCTTAACTTCAGAAGATCATTAGTGTAATAAAATCTGAGTATTTTATTTAATAAATCCTTACTAATATTGTAAATGTGAAAATGTGTTTTTTGTATGTTTTTTACCTTTTCACGCTTTAACAACTTGTCCAATCTTGATGAAATGTGTTACTTGGAAGGCTACTTTTTATCCCGTGAAAATAGGATAGTCCGATGCAGTTCCTGAGGGAACTGAAAGAATACACTTTTTTGGTCAATTTCCTTAACATCGCAACAGAACAATGGATTTGTGGCACAGAGATGGTTGAGAAGGTGGAAAATGACATAATTTATTAATTAGCATTTCCGTTCCCGAGGGATCTGGGGAAAACTCATTTCCACACTTGCGCACGTCGTCGGCGTCGCAACAGAATCAGAACCTAACTTGTACACAAAATTTCCCTTCGTAGTACCTACGTCTTAGATCTTTGCAGATCCGGATTACTCTAAGAACCTTTATATATTCTTTCTCTTTTTATCTGAGTCTTACGACAGCAAAGAATAGCAGACATTATTTACCTACCTTACTTAATACCTGAAAGTAATTAGTGCGATTCCTTAACAAAGAGACTGAAGATAGCAACTAACAAAGTAACATTCTGCTTTCTCTTAGAATCTAAAGTTATGGAGATAAAAAAACGATTTGGGAAGAAAATAGTTTTTTTGTTAAGGGCCTATTCTTTTTTAATTAGTTGGGAAATTATAAGAAGTTTCTTGATAATGGTATAACGTGGGTACGAAACGAGTCCAGACCACTGACTTATATATTACTGGCGTAAGGACGCCAACGCGCGCGACTAATGGTCCCAGCGAATTGGTGCGAAAATTGAAAGTTTCGCACACTCGCGACTCAGTCGTCTGCGGGAAATTGCACAGTGCGATGGAAAGATATTCCATATAAAAATGCCTTATTGTGTTGTTGGAGGCTGTAAAAATTATGAAAGAAAGGCTAAAAAGAAACATGGGATGTTGTATCATCGTTAAGTAACCTTACATTGTATTTTTTCTTGAAAACAAATTAAATAAACGAATTTTAAAGCGACAGTTCTACCAAGGTTCTTTTAACGCGGCACTGACGTCAACTCTCGCCCACGCTAGTTCGTAAGAGTTATGTTAGATGGCGCTACTTTTTGCTTGTATCAAGAAAATCTGAGTCTAATATGGAGACGGGCGGATCCTTCTGTTCAAATCTGTGGTCCAGACGTATCTTATTAGGTTTTCCTGTAAACATAATATCTTTTTAGTTGTTCGCAACGAGCTAACTATACCTACCAAGTTCATTTTCTCATCTCTTAGAGAAGATTTTTATTAAAAAAATACAATATAACAAAATTCCCTGTCCTGTACTCAGTTGTTATTTGGGGTTGACGCAATATGGGTTTCTCTTCCATTCTTCTCTTTTTGCAGTACCTAACGATATCTTTTTATTCAATTCTTTCTTACTCATCATCTTTCACAAAGTTCATCCATATTTTCTTTGGTTTTCATCTCCCTTTATACCCATCCATATTCATACATATTGTGTGAATACTCATCACTCTTTTTTTTACAGCCTTTCATCCCTTATTTTTGAAACTAAGCATATACAATTTTTGGAGTTTATTGGAGTTGACTCCTTTAGAATTGATTCATATAGAGAGCCCGTTATGAAATATATATGAGACGTGAAATCGGGTATTGATCGGTAACATGTTACCGTTATTTTTTTGTGTCATTACGTTTCTTTAGTCACGAAGGCTAAGGAAACATGGCCATGCCGTCTAATGCAAGGCCGTAGACCACAGACCACAGGCCGAGCTCCGCGTAGGGCCGAGCCCGGAGCGTTCCGAGAGAGGCCGGAGGCGCGAGGATATAATAATAGTTTATGATTAAACTCCTGTTGCTCCGTCGGAGCTAACATGATACTTTTAATTTTTAATTTAATTTTTGTCGGTTAAAAAGTTCAATAAAGAAGATTTTCAATTCCTCGGTTTTTTTTTAATGTTTGTTTCTCGATTACTCGAAGACGCCTAGAACGATTTGGAAAAACCTTTTTTGTTTGACAGGGTATACTTCCCAATTCATTGTCACCAAGTCAGGATCTGTTGATGGAATCCCAGGGAAATCGAGGACAACCCTCTAATTTTATAGGCACGTATTACGTGTTTCTTAAATTTTCTAAACTTACTGAAGAATTTGCGTCTGGTAGTCATCATCTCATGTTGGTGAGCTTCTTAACGGTTAGGAGTTGGAGGATAATTGTTTAATCTCACGTGGCAGTGAGCAGGGCACATAGCTCGTAGAACAGATGGCCGTTGGGGCAGCACTGTTCTTGAGTGGCGACCGTATACTGGAAGATGTAGCGTAGGAAGGCTTTCCTCACGGAGGATTGACGAACTCGTGAAAGTCGCGGGAAGCAGCTGGATGTGGGCAGCGCAGCACCGGTCGTCATGGAAATCCTTGGGGGAGGCCTTTTTCCAGCAGTGCACGTCTTTCGGCTGATATGATGTATACACCGATAGTTGTATTCTTTAAGATTATTCAGTTGACCTGATGTTATCTTCTTAACTTTTATGCTGCTGAGATGATAATGGAAGCCACAGGACTGTATCGATTAATAAAAGACATGCATTATAATTTAATATTCTATTGGCTAGTGGGTGTTTGGGTTTAATTTCACGTTGTTGGATAGTATCATCACAATAAAACTAAAAACTGATTTCAAAAAGCAATTAACTCAAAATTTTGAAATTTTTTTTTACACAGGTGTAACATGAAGGTGCAGGACACTTTAAGGTGGGCTTGTACTCATCAAACTGAACATTTTTTGTTTTACAACTTTGCTCAATTCGCGATTTTTTTAGATTGTTAATACAAATTGGTGAGCGTAATTAGCTGGTTTTGTATGAAAAAGTTCAGTTTGGGGCTTACAAGCCCACCTTAAAGTATCACTGCACCTTTATGATACACCTGTACCCATATAAATACACGAAATTAACCAACGATAACGAAATCAAAGTTAGGTACGAAACAAATTAGGGGCCTACAATTTTTTTTGAGGTCGTTTCCAGCAAAGCCATCGAATCTAAAACATTTGGTAAGTTTACTGTTTTTATGTGCTGGTACAGACCTCAAAAAAGTTGTAGGCTCCTAATTAGTTTTCGTTTGTTTACCTTTTTTTTTCGTTATTTTTGCTTATTTAGTATATTTATATGTAATATATATTATGTCATAATTTTTAGTGAATTTCCTTTTTATGTCGGTTATTAGTTTTTAGAACTTTTATTTGTAATCACTTCATATATTATAATACCTTTCTAGAAAGGTCTCCGCGATTACTCAAATATTCAGTATCTAATTGTAATGTCTGACATCGCTTGAAGTCAAATGTTTCCCATTTGGAAGTGTGGAACGGTCAATCCATTAGAACGTGTCGTTGTGCAGACTTTACACCGAATCACTAGTTGATTGATCGACCTATAAAATACTATGGAATACTACCTACGTTTGATAGACGACGCCCGGTCAATGGGAGGAGATAAATAGGCCTGCGAAGGCTTTGAATGCGTAACAAATGGTTTTCTCGCTTTGGTCCATGGAAGAAAGTCCTTTGTAAGGATAGTCTAGAGCTACCTCTACTATTGTTTTAATTGTAGCTGAACCTATGGGATATCCGAAACACTCCGTAATAATCTTTTTCTAGCTCTGTTTCAGCCTGTTACAGGCCCCGTTTTCTGGTATGAGACACACGTTTCAAACGTAATTGAAACTATAGGATATCCGAAACACTCAGTATTATTCTTCTACGCTCTACCGGCCTGTTACAGGGATTCGCTTTCCAAATAAGGTGACTAGAGCATTTGGTATGAGACACACGTTTCAAACGTAGCATTTATAATATAACTATTTGATATAACTGAAACATTCTATAACAATCTTCTATTAGCGCTATTCGGGCCTCTTACAGAGTACGCTTTCCGAACGAAGCGTCCGAGAGCGTACGGTGTGAGGTTAGAAATGTGACGCAAACAAATAGTACATTACCGAGGGCAGAAAGAGATAGATACAACAAGACTGTAGTTGTTAGTACAGACAAAACACACAATAACTTGTGAATAGCGCTTTAATACTACACCTATGAGAAAAATTAAGGAGTAACCCGAGATGAGCTTGGATTAGTACTAAGTATATTCACATAAAGTTTGACGCTTGATAGAGCAAAAACAAGGAGACTTTCAAACACGTTTCTTGTATGGCGACTGCCTTAATTTTTAATATACGTTAGTGAATCCGCCTAAAGGTAGCGCATGTTCTGTGAAAATTTCATCAAGGTGTTACCACAGAGTACTGTAATACTTCTTTTTCTCTCGTGTCGAGGTTCCTCCTCACTTGCGTGATGCCCAGTAGGCAGCGGCGTTGTATTACGATTTAAAAGATACAGCCTTTTATGGTCGGACATATACCGATAGCGTAGGCTTATAGGGTCCCGTTATCTGGTAGAGAATCCTAAAAATGATGAGGGTCGTGCACGAGACAGGCAGGTAGGTACCAATAAAGCATTTAGAAGTGTTACCTATGCATTACAGTACCTAATATCCGTATCTGGGATCCGATATCTACAGCCCTTATCTTTTGTGTCCCCGATAAGACCTGCATCATCCTAACAATGCCTTAGATATCAGAGCTCTCTTATCACACGGTATTTATAGCGCGAATTTTTCACTTAACGCCCTACTGGGATTAAATTTGTATACCAGTGCAAAGTCATGCCGTAGTGGGTTCTGTACTGTTAACTTTCACCAGTTTCTCTGTCTGCGATAAAGTTTGCGACGGGTAATTGGGTAGCTGAAATGAAAACCCTGGTTTATTTTCATATTTTATTGAATCACATGTAATAAAATGCTCACTGATTTTATTATACCTCACCTTAATACCACCTATCACCAACATTTTTTTTAAATATTTTATCGTGCGTTTTATCAATGAAATTTTATGAGCCATAAGTTTTCAATTGTTTACAACCGTTTGGTGCTGTCAAGATATAAATTTTAATTTAAAGTTTACGTTGAACAATAATAATGTTAAAAACATACATAATTTCAATGAACAAATTGGACGATTTCCGTAACCATGTGCCATGATCACGCCATCAAATTGACTATCAAATAAAAATAATTCTCGTTTATAACATTACAATAAATTATTAAGTACAAGTTTAACTTTATTGAACTAACGGATGAAATGTACAATACTTTTATATACCTATTATTTCAAAATAAAATTTATAATTTATACTTAATATGGCGTTAAATTGTCGTAAAAATAAAATGATTAACTACTATTCTATTAATTGTAGTATCATAAATTGTGTTAATTATATTTGACATGTCAAGTAACTATTTAAATTATTTGTACATTAATTATACAATACTCAGTGAGAGGTGCGATGATTAAAAAAATACAACCTTTTGTAAAATAACATTTTGACGAATGAGCCATGCAATTTGAAAAAAGTAAGTATTTATATATTTTTAAATAGAAATAACTATACAGAGCATTAGTGGCCGTCCGTTTAATCACGTGAGTTTTTAGGCCACTTTTATTCCCTTCTCCCTCCCTTGGTAATACATCGTGATATTTTTATATTCTTTTGTAATAAAATAATATCTTTTTAATAAAAACAAACACACTAGAAAATTTAGTAGGTATTTACTGCACGTAAAGCTATAGGCATTAGATACAAAAGTTTGCCGGCTGATATGAGGTTTGCAAACTAAAAGACACTGAGGTGGTAAAGTTTAGGTGTGTCCCATCCCCTCAATCGTGATAAATTGTGATATTTTGAATCCGTCCCTCTGTTTGAACTTCACGTGTTAAAAGGATGACCATTTAGATAGAAAAGATCATTTTTTTAAGGGAGACAACAACAAACAACTGAAACTTGAAACTGAACAACTTTTGTTCTAAAATATTTTTATATTTATAATATGTTTTTAATCCACAATTAAAAATCCCTTGCTGAAATCGCAAATTTTATTTGGATCTTTCATACGATTGTATCAAGTGATCATAACCAAAGCAAAGTATATAATACTAGCTGTTTCCCGCGGTTTCACCCGCGTGGACAACGTTTCTATGACTTTTCGAGGGTGCGCAGTGTGCGAGCCGCAAGCGGCTCGCGAGCGTGGTAAAAAGTAGCCTATGTCTGAATCCAGGTCCTAATCTGTCTACCTACCAAATTTCAGCCAAATCCGTTCAGTAGTTTTTGCGGGAAAGCGTAACAGACAGACAGAGTTACTTTCACATTTATAATATTAGTAGGGACTAGCTGTTTCCCGCGGTTTCACCCGCGTGGACAACGTTTCTATGACTTTTCGAGGGTGCGCAGTGCGCGAGCCGCAAGCGGCTCGCGAGCGTAGTAAAAAGTAGCCTATGTCTGAATCCAGGTCCTAATATGTCTACCTACCAAATTTCAGCCAAATCCGTTCAGTAGTTTTTGCGGGAAAGCGTAACAGACAGACAGAGTTACTTTCACATTTATAAATTAGTAGGGATTAGTACTAACATACAGTATGGACACTCCTTGCCGCTCTCTAGATTGCGACCTCACCCCCTCGTCACCCAGATTGATATAGATTGGTTTCAGTTTGGTTGTCGAACGTATAGGATTTCGCCGCCATTTTGTTTGTTCCGTCATTCGTTTTTTGAAATGTCATTTCTGGCCCGTTGTATGAAGTGTCCAGGGTGACCAAAGTATGAGCAGTTAATTTTTTTTAAAGATTTTATCAAAGTTCTAAAAAAAAGTTGTTCAGTTTCATGTTTAGAAACCCCTCTACATAAAAAAAGTGTGGCTTATTTTACGTAATATCTTGTATGTTTGCTTAAGACCATCTTTTAATCTAATAATGTACCTAACTTTAAGAGCAAGACGCCATTATTTAATGTAGATTCCCTAAAGAGAACCCTTTATTTACATTGATCATTATCAGTCATTATCTCGTTTAAATTGCCTAATCTAGCCTCCTTACGTAAGTGTTTCGACATTCCAAAAATTTGGGAAGGGTTCGAATCACTAACAAGGTCACGGAGTTTCAGCTTTGTTAGCGAAACCCTTTTGTTTGAATATAACAAAACCTTCGGTGTTTGTTTTTCTGGCCTTGGTTTAAATCTAAGTAAAGTTTGCCTATAGCAATGCCAATAACAAACGAAAATGTTGGTTTGTGTATTATTTAATATGTCTTATTGGATCTGTTATTTTAAATTTTATCCAATGCAAAGCAGATTAGAACAAAATTATGTAAATTACGAAAATATAATATTACAACAAGCCTTTGGTCAGCACTGCAGTGATCGGTCGTCTTTCCGCTGATTGGAAGAAAGAGAACGTCGACCAGTCGTAGGGTCTGTATTATTTTTTTATTATTTTATTTTTATTCACAATTGGTAAACCCTTGGCATCATCTCACCTGGTGGTAAGTGACATGATGCCGAAGATGGAAGCGGGCTTACCAAGATTCCCCAACGCAATAGATATCTGGCTATCTCATTTTCAAGCCGAAACACATCAAGCACTGATGTTTGGCGGCAAGACTTAGATAAGATGGTGGTAGCTAGCCAGGCGGGCTATGAAAATGCCCTACCACCAACCAAATCGAGTCTTACAAAGTTGACCCCGCTGGGAATCGAACCCGCGACCTCCTGCTGTGAAACGAATGGACTAACCAATACGCCACGGAGGTGGTTTCTTTGCGTGCAATAATATATATTTACTTACAGTAAATAAAAGTATCTCATCTATAAGAACAATGCCTCAGAATTAAAATTAACAAAATTACCTAACTAATTTTAACTCTTTTAGGGTTTCATACATCGGATGTAAGAAAGAAACCTTTACTGATGTGTCAGTCCGTCCACAAATACAGTAATATTAAAGGACTACAATCTGGACGATAGAAGATGATTTTTTTGTACGTATATAGAGTTTTTTTAGTAAATGGCTTTTAGTAAATCCTTATCTTTGGTTTAACAATAACTGACTGTTACAAAATAATCTGAAAAACAAATATCACCTTTCATACCTTCTAAGCATCCAAACAAGATCCTTTCCTAAATTTGTCACAAGTTTTAAAGTACCAACAGGTTCACCACAGTACAAGGAGACGTAATACCACGCTCCAAATAGAATCCATACAGTCGTCCAACAGAAATGTCTAGACGGGGCAATCGTGTGGAGGCCGAGGGCAGGTAGAGCAGGTTGTTTACCTTTTTTTTCCTTATTTTTGCTTACTTAGTATATTTATATGTAATTAATTATATATACCAATGAGTTTTTCAAAAACTTACGTACATACTTACCGATTGCTTTAACGGTGAAGGAAAACATCGTGAGGAAACCTGCACACGCCTGCGAAGAAACTCGCAGGTTGCGTGTGAAGTCGACCAACCCGCACTGGGCCCGCGTGGTCGACTAAGGCCCGATCGCCCTAATTCAGGGTAGGCTTGAGCCCCTCGGTTGGGACGTATATGAGCTGATATCATCATCATCATATTTTTGACATTTCTGTTGATACTAACATACTTTTATAAGATTTCTGTTTGATTGGTTATCTGAAATAAATAATTTGAAATTGTATTTGAAATCAAAAAAGCGTCAGCGCAGCGCTACGTGCAGCTCCAGCAATGACCAGTGCATAGCAACGTCCGACCGCTTTGTCGCAAATATCAAAGGCATTGGACCACTGAAGGGATCCTTAAACTGTGCTATAACCCTTGGGTCAATGCCTTTGATAGTTGTTTCAAAGTCGACTATTCACTGGGCATGTACTCCTACACCACCACACCTGAATGTATTAAATTAAGTGTCCCAAGATATGTCTGTATGGAAACTTGGGCTCGACTTCCCCCCTCGCCCCTCGACCCCGTACGATTGCCCTGTGTAGACGTTTCCGTTGGATGACTGTATGGAATCATTAGACTGCGGTAATATTATTAAGACTCCTTTACACTTAGGCTTCACTCTTTTTGTGGTTCAACTATAAACGTTCCTACAGCTATGTCTACACAGAGCTCTCCTGATGCCCCGCTAGCAGGGGCGTTCTCGTTGTCACTACTTCTCTGTGCTTCTTTGTTCCGTTTGCGCCCCGGCCGGAGTCACTCTGAAACAAAGATTGGATTAGAACTTCATAATTCTAAAGTTAGAACCACTGACATCAAATACTGGATGTTTTAGGGTTCCGTAACTCAAAAGGAAAAAACCGGACAAGTGCGATTCTGACTCGCCCACCATTAAATCGGGGTTCCGTAAATAATTTAAATCATAACAGTGCAAATTGTTAGGTATTACATACACCATAAAAATTAGGTACCTACTTACACATATAAAAGGAAAAAAAAATGTTTTCCATTCTTAGTCATAAATAGAAAACTATACAATCATAAAAAAATCTGTTTGAACTTGTGCCAATGGAGCCCTTTCATATGATACGCCACATGACATAGTTAACTCAATTAAAAATTTTGACCGCCGCAGCCGTTCCTTGCATAATTAATTACGTACTTTAAATAAAGACTACATTTTGTATGATTTAATTACAAGTTTATAGTATTTAGATTTTGGCCTATATTTGTAGTATAAGATGGTATTACTATCATAGTTCTAGACCAACGGAAAATACCCTATAAATTTTGATTCCCTTGAGAGTGTCGAAAAAAAGTGAGACAAAAAGCCGTATTTTTTTTTACGTTAACTTAGAAGTTACATTTTTTCACAACCTTAAGGGACTGTATACCGGAGTATATGATTTTAATTGCAACTTGATACCTCTACGCGTTCCCGAGATAAATGGACAGACAGACGGACAACAAAGTTATCCTATAACGGTTCCGTTTTTTCCTTTTGAAATATTGAACCCTTAAAAAGAACCATAATGATAATTTTTATCTTAAGTTCAACTGCTTTGTCCATCAATCTGTCTGTCAAGACCGTTTTTTTTCAAGAACGCGTGGAGATATCACGTCGAATACTAAACCTACAGTCCCTTAGTGCTGTAAAAAAAAATCATGCTTCGAAGTCGACGCAATAAAAAAATAAGACCATCTATGAGGCATATTTCGACAATCGCAAATAAATCAAGTCTTATAGAATATCTACCTCTTGTTGACCAAGAATTTATGAAGAAGCATGGTATAGCAAAAAGCAAGGTCTTGCAACACAAATAAGAATAAAAAAACGTTGATACAGCCGTTAGTAAATTACGTGAATACATCTATGTGAAAGAGAATATTTAGGTGATTGGCTTGAGAATATTGAAGCGGTTTGGGGACCCCCGGCCCCGTCAGGAATGAAAATCCTTTAAAGGTTTCCGAGACAGTCAAGCTGCTTGACGGCTAGCAGGTAGATTTTTGCTTCAGTAAAGCCAAGCATATTGACTGTTCAAAATTTTTGCTCGATGCTCGACAGGCAAATAATATAAAGAATGAAATCAAATCAATGTTTATTTTTTTAAATTATAATTATTTTTTCAATATTTTTATTATTATTATACAATAGGTAAGCCCTTGGCATCATCTCATATGATGGTATAAGTGACGATGATGCGGAAGATGTAAGCGGGCTTGCCAAGATTCCTCAACGCAATGGAGAACTGGCTATCTTATCTTATCATGTTATTAACATTGATGTTTGGCGGCAAGACTTAGAAAAGATGGTGGTAGCTAGCCAGGCGGGTTTAGAAAATGCCCTTCCACCAACCAACCCTAGTCTTAAAAAGTTAGACTCCGCGGAAATTGAACCCGTGAACTCCTGATGTGTAGCTAGACTTAACCACTATGCCACGGGAGGTGGTTGCGTCACTCCTACTGAACCATATAAAATTTCTGCTTTATAACAACATATTGATTTTCAGGAGATCCTACTCGAGAAAGGGCAACTTATTTTGCCCACGAGAGAAGCACTCTTTTCTTAGGTCGATGCCAACAATCGAAAAAGTTTGTCCCTGTGATTTATTTATCTATATCTTCACAGGAAACTGTAACCTTTTAGAGGATAAAGGCAAATCTTTCGGAATCATCGGGATTCGCGGAATGTGAGCGAGCTCTCCGGCCGTGGGCCCAGTGATGATTCTTGCTACAATCACATTGTCTCGTAATTCCTTTATCAAAAGTCTTGTGCCATTACACATACTGGGAGGGCTTGCGCGGCGGCACCTTTTCTGTATCTATGACTTTTTAAATTCGTAATATCTTTTGAATGGAATATACGGTTTGAAAAATTAAAAAAGTAATGTACAGGTATTGAAACCATTTTAATTACAAAATAATTTATTAGGATGGATAAATAAAAAGGTATGAACACGCACAACGCGACAGCGTTTATTTTTTCTATTTCTATGACTTATTAAATTCGTAATATCCATTGAACGAAATAGCCGATTTGAACAATTCAAAAAGTAATCTACATGAATTGAAACAGTCTTGAAAACAATATGGTTTATTTGCATAACGATTGAAACAGAAGTATGATGGTCTAATTTTGGTCGGTATTTCTATCAACTTTTAAATGTAAAAAGTAGTTATTGTGACATTACGATAATACTTAGATACATAGTATCGCAAAGTTTTTTGTAGTTATTGATATGTTCTTTAATATTGTAGAATATATTTTTGTTCTATCATCAATAGTTTCCGCAGCGCATGCGACGGAAGATGTTTTATGGCATTTTTTTACACCTTGGGTTACGTTACTAAAATTTTAGTAAGGATTCCTAATCTTTTCTAGCAATAAGCCTATGTTACTCAAGGTGAATGTAGTTTTCTAATGGTGAAAGAATTTTTGAAATCGGCATAGTAGTTTTTGAGTTTATTCATTACAAACATACACACACACAAAAATACAAAAATACAAATCTTTCCTCGTTATAATATTATTAGTGTAGTTATGAGTATTTTAATTTAAAATAACCTACCTGACGAAATTCAATCACTTGAAATCAAACTTTTTAAGAATGAATTGAACAAATGACTTAAAGGAAATTGTGTTTATACTGTAAACGACTTCATTAATTTTAAGAAAAAATAAGACAGTTATAATGTTAATTGATGAAAGGATTGTAATTTTAATTGTTTTAAACTGTATTTTATCTTTTTTTGTACCTACCTACACCTGCCGGCAGGTTGAACACTAGCGCTAAGAAAATATCAAGATCCTGTACCTACAGAGTTCTAGCAAATAAAGCCTTTTCAGTTTCAGTGAGTTTGAGTGCAAATTGCGTGGTTGGTTCGATCACGCTGACCCCAAGCACGGTGATTACTTGGAGCGGCCGGGAGAGGGGCGGGGGGCGGGGGCCCCAACAGTGTGGCGTATAAGCTCCTGTTCACGAAAGGGAATTATATTTTTCGTCCACAATTAAATAGATTCATCTGTATTCAATATTTTCTTTCTCAAATTGATAGATCTGTCATCAAATTGATAGATCTGTCATCAAATTGATAGATCTGTCATCAAATTGATAGAACTGTCATTAAAAAATACGTGTGGCACTCGGGGACTGCCGCGGTAAAGCTATTGCATGGTAAAAAATCGAAAACTAGGGGGTAATCGGTCAAAAACAATAAATAAATGAGCGAGCGAAGCGAGCGATGTTAGGTTCGGTCAGGTTTGATTGATTTAACAGTCAAAGAGCCTCGCGAAGCGAGGCTCCCCACCCTGAGTACAAAAGAACTTCGCAGCAGAAGAAATCATCGGAAGATGACCCCTAACGGGGGCGTAGCCCCCGCCGCCCGTTTCGAACATCAACAAACTTTCGGGATCCGAAGAGGATGTGGGAGTATCTGTAGGTCACCTTTGTTAGTAATTTTAGGCATTTCTTTGGTGACAGATCTACTATTTTGAGTACAAACTATATTATTTAGGAAATTTCAATTTTTTTATTTAGTGATCGAATCTATTTAATTAACAATCGATAAAAGACTTTTCTGGTGATAAATCTTTTCCTTTTGAGTATTGTTTTGGTGTTGTTTGATGACTTTACTTTGGTGACAGATCTACTATTTTGAGTACAAACTATACTATTTAGGGAATTTCATTCTTTTTATTTAGTGATCGAATCTATTTAATTGACAATCGATAAAATCATACCCTTCACGAAATGACCACCCCGCTACGACACGAAAACAATAGACATATCCACGTTTTATCATTAATTTGTAGTTATTAGTTAAGTTTAGATACCTTTTAATCTGATTTTTCTACTCTTTGATGTTTTCAAGGTTCCATACCCAAAGGTGTGGTAGAACGGAACCCTCAGTGTGCGAATCCTACTCGCACTTGGCCTTTTATAAACAGTGAGCAAGACGTTAGAGATAAGGATAAACGTAAAATGGTGGTATTCCTCGGTCACCTTCAAAGATATTTTTTTGGTTTTTAGTTTAAACGAGTTGTTATAATCTTCTAAATATAAGTCGAAGGCGACTGACTGACTGACATAGTGATCTATCAACGCACAGCCCAAACCACTGGACGGATCGGGCTTAAATTTGGCATGCAGGTAGATGTTATGACGTAGGCATCCGCTAAGAAAGGATTTTGGGAAATTCCCACGGGAACCGCAAAAATCGGGATCTGCGCGGGCGAAGCTGCGGGCATTCACTAGTAGCACATAATTGACATCAGTATTAAATTTAGAGGTTACTTCGCTTTTTTACTTCCATCAAGGAAATTATAAGCAATCGTGTGAAGTCTTAAAAAGTCTTAAGTCAGCGCTAAGCCAGAGAGCCTATTATATATATATTTTTTAAATAATTGACTAAATACAATTTAGATACCAAATTTAATCGTTTCTAAAATATTAATTATATTTTCATCCCCTCTTAAGGCCCTGCCTCATACACGGAGCTTGATGTACACCACAAACGAATGTAAAACCATCCATATTAGCGCGCATCGCGACGTGCCGCGTGGCGTTTATAACAAAACTCTTCACCTGGAGTTTTCTCGATTAAAAACCCATCGTTTATTTTGTGCACAATAATTATACCCTTTAGTTTAATGCTTCAAATATAATCATACATTAAAGAGTGCAGAAGTTATAGATTTTTACGTAAAAAGGAGATGAGAGCTTAATTTTGTTTTGAATATTAATAAATACTGATATTTTGAAGAAGTTTTCGTCATCAATTTTAAAAGTAAAGACTAATTAAAATCTTGTTATTCATTTTAAAGTAGTATTTAACATTTTACAAATTAAATAAGGTAGGCTTTAAAAATGTATTTTGAGGTAAATAGGCAGTAATTAAGACGGACAAAATAGGTTAGGTAAATTATAAAGTTAATATTTTAACGCCTTAAGACTAAGATCATTGACCAGTGTGAGTTTTGTGATGAAATACGACATTGAGACATAGTCGCTTATTATGGGCCTCATAAGCAAGCTTATGCGTTACGAAGGCAAATGGCGACAGAGTGAGGTATGCTCGGAGTTTCCCTGCGTGATCGAACCAGAAACGAGGAGATCCGTAGGAGAACCAAGGTAACCGACATAGTTCACAGAATCGCTAAACTTAAATGGTAGTGGGGGCACATAAATAAATATATATATATATGTATTTAAACGTATATATATATATATATATATATATATATATTTAACACCCAGACACAGAGCAAACAAATCTGCTCATCACACAAATGCTTGCCTTGGGTGGGGATCGAACCCACAACCCTCGGATCAGTAGTCAAGGGCACTAACCACTGAGCCACCGAGTCAGTCACTGAGCCACCGAGTCAGTCACATAGCTCGTAGAATAGATGACCGTTGGGGCAGTAAAGTTATCAAATGGCGACTGCGCAACGGAAGACGTAGGGGTAGGCAGGCCTCCCACTCAATGGACCGATGACGAATGGAAATCCGGGCAATGCAGAACCGGTTGTTGTGGGAATCATTGGGGAATGCCTTTGTCCAGCAGTGGACGTCTTTTAGCCAGTATAATGATGATGATCATAATGCCTACCTGCGAGTCAGTGCACTGCGGATGTGGTGAGACAGGCGTGGTGGAAGAATGCGTGTGCAAGCTGTGCTCACTGGTCGAGTTCTTGGTGTCTGGTGTTGCAACCACAGCCGAATACTGCGGTGGATTGGGACTCACCGATACTTCTAAATAAGAAATATGAAATAGTTAGTAAAGTATTGATCATTAGCTGTGCCCGCGACTTCGTCCGCTTGGAGGTTTTGATTTTTACACGATAGTATTGAAAAATTAAAAAACCCCCGACGAAAAACCGCTAAAAAGTAGAAAATAATATGTCTTGGTCTTTTAAGTTTAACATTAGTAGCTATATTCTGATTTAAGAGTCGTTGCGTAGGAAGACCGCTAAGTTAATAAAATAAAAACATAATAAAACTGTTTTACTTTACTACAACTTATTAATAATAATTTCACAATTTAGCGTTCCCCCTACGCGATGATACTTAAACTACTCAAATACTCTGTAAGTTTTATTACATGCTTTTGAAACTTTAGTTATCCCAAAAACGTACCTTTGCAGTACGTTGGTAAGGAGATACTGCAGCATCAGGTCAGGGTTACCATGTTCTATCTAAAACCTACTCATTAAGACTATTTCAATGAGCCCAAACACGATTCATCTGCTGTAAGTTGGTGAGGAGTTAGGTTTACTGCAAATTCCAGAAGATGCTGCAGCATTAGGTCAAAGTTAATATGTTCTATCTAAAACTTATTTATTAAGACTATTCCAATGAGCTCAAACACGATACCTCTGCTGTAAGTTGGCGAGGAGTTGGGTATCCTGCAGATTCTAGGAGAGGCTCCAGCATCAGGTGAAGGTTACCATGTTCTACCTAACACCTATACATTGAGACTATTCCATTAAGACCAAATACGATGCCTCTTCTGTAAGTTGGTGAGGAGTTGGGTATCCTGAAAATCCCAGGAGATGCTGAAGCATCAGGTAAAAGTTACCATGTCTATCTAAAATCAATTTATTGAGTCTATTCCAATAAGCGCAAACACGATAAAGTTAGCGAGGAGTTGATTATTCTGCAGATTCCTGGAGATGCTGCAGCAGTGTCGATACTTGTGATAAGTAAAAATATGTAAGTATATATTTTTTCGCGGATCTAGGGTTTTTGTAAATCGAAACTAAACTATGGAGATGGGTCAGGATCTATAGGAAATATGTTAAGGAAGGACTCATCAGGTCGAAGCTAGTAGCGATTTCCAAAATGGTGGCAGTTCTTCGTTATTTCTATGGCAATCGTTCGGCACACACATTGGGTTTTAGAGCGCTCTAATTACACTGCTAGAACTGGTAGATGCAATTGCTTGATTTTGGTATTTTAATTACACCAACACATATTTAGAGAAAAGGAAACACAACAAAGACGCGCGTGCGCAGGGCCGGAGCTAATCGATTACTCGTCGTCCATCCGATATATCACCTCACATTACTTCTTTCTCGCTTCAAGGAAGTGACAAGGACAGACATATGATTTCAGATAGGATTAAGGGAAAAGGATAATCAATCACCATAGATATGGCTTAAACAATAACATTTGACTGATAAAAAAACATTTTTTTAATACATCAAACGATATAAAAAAACAAAACAAATGAAATAACAAAATTTAAGTATTTCATTCAGAAATGCAATAAATTGAAAAGCAGAAGCTTTCCATGTTGATTCCAAGAAACATGAATAAAATCTAGTTATAATTGACACACGTATATAATAATTTATCTGAATACTTATGTAAGTTAAATAAATAAATTTAGTATGATTGAATGTAACTTTTATTATAATTTGATTATATTAATACTAAAGAAGTACACTGTACAGACAAGAGAAAGAAAGAAAAGTTAAAGAAAAAGATAGAAGTAATAATTAAGGTCGTACAAGTTAGTGAGATATTTGGAGACAAAGGTTGTCTAAACTAGTATTTCTCCCTTCATCACTTAAAATATCTAAGTAACGTGACGGTTGAAATCTAAAATATATTTTTCATCTCTCCTTTTCGGAAAGTTTAATTTTTATGAGTATATAGCCGGGTGGGACATTGCTTTTCCATCCCTAGGGTGGAAAGTATTTTTATCCCTAGGGTGGAAAGTACTTTCATCCTTAGGGTGGAAAGTATTTTTTTAATTAACAGCCACGGAGTCGAAGATAATTGAGTTACGCTAAATTATTAAAAGCGTCGGTGGCTCAACCGGTAACGACTCGGTCCATCTAACCAGAGGTACCGGATTCAAATCTGGACGGCCAATGTACCAATGAGTTTTTCAAAAATTTACGTACATACTTACCGATTGCTTTAACGGTGAAGGAAAAACATCGTGAGGAAACCTGCACACGCCTGCGAAGAAACTCGAAGGTTGTGTGTGAAGTCGACCAACCCGCACTGGGCCCGCGTGGTCGACTAAGGCCTAATCGCCCTGATTCAGGGTAGGCTCGAGCCCCTCGGTGGGGACGTATATGAGCTGTAATGATGATGATGATTAAATTACATTAAAATAAAAGGTTTTCATATATCTAAACTCAGCTATACATTAAACGACGTGTTTATTACGATATATAGGTTGATATCAAATCATTTTATAGTTGGTCTATTTCTTTCACAATTACAGAAGATTAAAATTTAAAATCATTCCTCTATTCTGCTGCGCGCCATAATGCCATGATAACATGACACTTTTTTTTTCAATTTTCGGAATGGTCACCTAGATGCACGTCCTGACCAACTCGATTAGGTACAATCTAGTCGGCCGTGGCAAGCAGCCATTGCGAAAAGGTTAGAGGGTGGATATAGGTAAACTTAATTTATTGATATGTAATTAATATTTTATATCATATAAATAATACATTTCCTCGCAGTCGAAATGAAAAGTAGAGTGTTTAACTCAGGTGCAATGACCCATTTCACCTTAGAACTATTGGCGCTCTCACTTCTGTCGAGCGCCAGAAATATCTCGAGTGAAATGGGTCACTTTCTTCCGTTGATTAAAAATCTACTATTTCACTTCTCATACTCTAAAGTACGCCAATATAGCCCTACAAAGCTGGACTAAAGTGAACACTTTAGTCTCTAGGGAGTGAAAAGTAATTAGTTTTTTAATTTCCTTCATGTGACATAGACAAACTCAAACAGCCAGTAAATATACTATAATCTGTGGAGCGTGGACTATCTTTATTGCGAAAATGTTGAGAATGTTAGTTCCATGGTTTTTCCGCAAAGAAGGTGGCACCATGTGTTTTAAAATCTTTTGTGATTTTTATTTTATGAAGTAATATTTATTAAATGTTTTTGTACTAAATTGACTATTTTTCTCGCACTTAAAGTGAAAAGTACAGTTTGCAGCTCGACACTAAACGCCAACATAATGCATATTAAGTTAATGTATATTTAGGGTATCCTTGGTTTAATTGACTCCCTCGCACGCTCCGGAGTCTAACCACCTCTGGTATTTAATGGCTTCGTTTAGTCCCTTGACATAAAATATACTATTTGATTTGGAGTTTCATTTCCTATCGAAATGTATACGTTATATCGTATGCGAACAATTTAAAAAATATATTATGTAAGTACATATTATACAGAATGACTGATAAGACCACGGACGCATTTCAGGAGGTGAATGATAAGACAAAACTGAGCTATTCTCCCCAGGGAACCAATGGTTCATTTGCCAAACAACTTTTGGACTTTCGTATAAAGTTGGCTGATGAGCTGATATATTGGTTGGCCATGGGTTTCTAGGAAAAAGTGTTTCAGTTTCATCTTTATTGTTCACATTATTTTCAAATAATATCTGTACCAAATCCATAGGGTGGGGCCTGGTGTCCCGAAACACAGACTTGTTAAAGTCTAGCTCAGGCACCAGTCCATCACATCTCTATAATATGTTTTTACCTTTTTGTTAATAACTGTACGATGATGTGGTGTGAAAATAAACTGATATTTAATTTAATTTCATCTTGATATTCACCTTCTTAAATACGTCTAACGTCTCGCCAGTCACCCTGTATTGTTACTACTTGTATGCCCCAAAGGTAAAAGTGTACTTAAGTGTTTGCAAAGTTATTTCAATTCCATTCAAATTCCCCAAATTGTTGTTTTTAAATATTTTGTTTTGCCATTGATTGTACTCTAATTTGACATTGTTAATTTGCCAACTGAAGTATAATGTCTTGAAATTTCTAGCGTAAGGGGTGGATAGAACACTAATTTGATGGGTGCTACCGCTGTCTGTGGTATACCATTTCTCATTCAATTTGTATCAACCCTCAATTTGCTGCGAACTTTAATTATATCTGAAACCTGGGGAGGGTTTTCTTTGTCAGTTTATTATCACTTGATGAATATGCATCCGCTTTCATAATCATTAGTGCTCTTGATTAGGTGCTATTGTTTACAGTCTGGTGCTATTTTTAACAGAATTCAAATAACCACGTATTTAGGCGTGCATGGATAATGATTTACAGGGCCCTGGGGTGGCGTACTAGCTGGAAGGAAACCACCACCAAAAAACCAGGTAATGCCGGAAGCGTATGCTCAGGGAGTGCGGACCTGAGCTTAAGACGTGCACCATGAAGTTCTAAATAGAACATCCTCACCGCTGCATGGCCTGCCGCCGCGGAACTGCAGCGGACCGCTGCCTCGTGCAGCGGTCGTGCACGCTGGTAATGTTGAGATAAAACGAGTAACGCACATTTCATCAACCTCTGGATCCAATAGTTAATCTAAGTAGGGCGAAATCGAACCACTGGCGCCTTAAATGCAGTCCCACAGCATCCCCGTATTGCGACCTACTGTGGCAATGACGTTTCGAGCCCATAGTCTGAATGTGATGGAAAAGGACGAGGAGAGATTGCTGGGAAGTGACGACGCCCCCAGCTCGCCTCTTTTTCGTCCTTAAAACCCTACAAACCAACCTCCAGCATAGTCAGACTGCAACGGCTAACCTACACAGAATGCTGGAGTTCGACTCGAGACTGTGGCCCTAATTCAGTAGCCGTGGATTATAAATGGTAGAATCTGCGGCCGAAACAACTTTGGGAGCAAGCTGCTCCTGAATACAACAGTAAATAACCCACGTACATGTATTTTTGCTCCAAAACATGTTACCACCATACTAATGACTGGGTTCTGTTCTAGGGACCTGACTACTATCAGGATCCTGAGTGACTTCTCTCAGGGCCAGCCTGACGTGGTGATCGCATCTGCCTATCTCCCTGGCGACGCAGACATTCCCACGCCCGAGCTGGCCGCCCTGGTACAGCACTGTGAGAGAGAGTGACTGGAGCTGATCATCTCTGCAGACTCCAACGCACACTATCCGCTGTGGGGCAGCATGAATCCAACTTTATAGGTGAAGAACTCATAACCTTTTTATTAACGACTTCATTAATAATACTCAATCTGGGTCACTCGCCGGGCTCAGACAGTTGTCGATTTAATCCTAGCATCAGAGCAAATTTCCTCAGATATCTCAGACTGGTATGAGTCTGATGAGGTATCGCGTTATGATCACCGCTGTATTAGATACAATCTTCTTCTAACAGTCAAACCCGTGGAACCTCAGCGCAACCCCCGCAAGATTGATCGCATTAAGTACAGTTAGTAAGTAGACGGCGAAAAATTTGATCGAGGGTGTTAAGGCGGTAATGTTTCCGACATTGACAACCACGTTAATAATCTAACATCAACTTTAATCAACAGCTTTGAGCAGACATGTCTACTTGTGATACCGAGGACTGACCATAGGCAGCGTCAGCAACGGTGGGGACCAGTACAAGATAGACTTCGTCGCAAGGTAAGGAAACTCTTCAATAAGGTGAAAAATACTCGTGCGGACCACGACTGGACCGCATATAAACAAGCTTAGTACCGATAGAAAAAGCGTATAAGACTCAGGAAGTCAGAATGCTGGAGACGTTTTTGTAGTAACATCGAAACCAACAACCAGGCAGCCAAGGTCAATAACATTTTGTGTAGTGATCCTGAGCAAAACCTTGGGTACTTAAAGAAGCCTGATGAAACGTGTACCAAAACAGACTCTGAGACTTGCGAATTGCTTTTGCAGGCGCACTTCCCCGGATTTCTCATTATGAATACAACTTTACGAGGAAGACGGGACCAATAGGGTATTACCGAGGTCATACATATTCTGGTGCGGGTGCTGGCGTCTCCTCATTAGACAAGAACATCCGTTTATCACTGGCATTGGGTGAACAAGTTCTATATTCCAATGTGAATGTGTTGTCATCACCCACACTGCCACCGCGGTCATAAAAAGAGGTGTCACGAACTACGGCATTAGGATACTCTCAGACAGCATGGCTGTACTACTGCCTCCGGAGAGCAATACCATGAACTCCAGTCTAATCTACAAATGTCACCTTGCACTGGAGCGAATAGCTTCAGATAACAGGGTCATCTTGCAATTGATAAAGGGGCAGAGTAACTCATTGGGTGAACGATGCAGCCGATGAGCTGGCTAAAAGGGGTTTCTTAACCCCAGTAGCTGGCCCCGTTCCACTCGTGCCAATCCCTTTTAGACAAATACGCTCATGCACAAGGTTGCACACAGTTCATCAACACAATGCCCGCTGGGCCAATTTAACTAGCTGCAGGCAGTCAAAAATGTTTTTGATGCAACTCAAACCACAACTGACCAGGAAACTCCTCGGCCTCAAAACCGACGCGATCTTCGTATAGTTGTGGGTTCTATAACCAGGCACCTATCCCTGAATAAGCAACTATTTATCATGAATGTCACAGACAGTCCGATTTGCCGAGGATGTCTTGAGAGAAATGAAACAGTCAGTCTTGTAATCCTGGAATGCACTGGTCTGATCGAACATGACACAGTTTGTATTGACACTGGAGTGTTTCCGGAGCTCATGAAATTTAGTAAAGTTGTTCCACTCTTTAAGTCGGGAGAAAAGAAAGATCCTAGTAATTATAGGCCTGTTTCTGTGTTACCAGTTTTAAGTAAGGTCTTTGATAAAATTATACTAAACCAAATGTTGACTCACTTTAACATCAATAAATTGCTCCATAACCTGCAGTTTGGCTTTACAAAAGGGCGTTCCACAACGGACGCGGGAGTTGAACTCGTTAAAAACATATATGTGCTTTTGAGAAATCCCAGAATGCGATAGGGATCTTCTGCGACTTGTCAAAGGCATTCGATTGTGTGGAACATAAAACTCTGTTTGTAAAACTGGACCATTACGGTGTTAAAAATAAGTCTCTATATCTTTTAGAATCGTATTTAGTAAATAGGATACAAAAAGTACAAATAAATAGTACGAAATCAAGGGGTTCATGGTTAAAGATGGGTGTGTACTACTTAAGGCTCTAGCTTGGGACCTTTCCTTTTTTTGTTTATATTAATGATCTACCTTTCATGGTTGAATCACTGTCGAAAATTCTGTTGTTTGCGGATGATACATCACTAGTTTTTAAGGTTGACAGAAAAACTGATATGTCTGACGAAGTAAACGACACTCTTTTAAAAGTGAACAATTGGTTTAAAATAACAACTTAGTCTTAAATGCAAAAAAGACCAAATGTATTAAATTTACTTTACCTAATGTTATTGAAGAAAACAACAATTTATCATTAGCTGGTAATAATGTATTAGAATTTGTAAATCAAAACGTGTTTCTAGGATTAACTGTAGATTCAAGGCTTCAATGGGGCCCGCATATAGAAACACTAGCTGGCAGGCTTAGCTCAGCCGCATACGCAGTCAAAAAAATCAGGCTCCGTACAGATATAGACACCGCAAGACTGGTATATTTCAGCTACTTCCACAGTATTATGTCTTAAGGGATACTTTTGTGGGGACATGCAGCTGATATAAATACGATATTTGTTGTGCAAAAAAGAGCAGTTCGCGCGATTTATGGAATGCGTTCAATAACTCTTTTGTCGGACAATGCTCACTCATGTATAACAAATTACCCGATGATGCGTTAAATTTGTCAGAAAAACAGTTTAAAAATTGTATAAAAAGAACTCTTTGTATAAAAGGTTATTATAAGACATCCGAATATTTAAATAACAAAAATGTATGGGAAGACAGTGTGTCTTCTATCAACACTACTCATCATGTTTAATAGTAATAAAATGATGACCAACCTAAGAATTGATGTGGAAGCGATGAGACATGACAAGTGCAGTACTTCTTTTAATAAATATTTTTATCTTAGCATTGACATGAGTGGTGTATGCTCGCTTAAGTGTTAGTGCGGATGGTGGCGCATCGGGAGCCGGGTCGTTCTTTTCCCTCTAATATGGTTGATGGGAGCGATGGCTGACTCTCGCGTTATACTCGTGACCGGGTGCTGTCCGTGTGAACTGGCCTACTCTTGTTAAATGCATTCAATGATTTATAAGTATAACTTTTCGTGTCATATTGTTTTCATGTTCTAATGACATAATCTGGTTTATATCAAGGATTTAATTATGACGTTATTACCTAATTATTGTTTATTTCTTGATTCTTCACAAATGACATTGTTATTATTATTTTATGACTATCAGAAAGAGTGTAATTTGCACCTATGTTGAATAAATATATTGAATTGAATACCGGGCAAAAATCCTCAATGATATGGGGTCGCTCCGAGAAGCCTGCGAATATCTTAGGAGACTTCTAAGCTTCTGGAAGGAGCTGGGAAAGTACTAGCCAGCAACACCTGCACGCATAAAGGACCGAAAAAGAGTCCAAATGCGGAAACGGGAGCAAACCACCAATACCAATACCACGTGTATATTAGAAACTAGAAATCGGCTTGCCCTTATACTTTTTTTATGCTATTAAATATCTTTCAACTTAAGGAAAATTTTAAGTTTTATCAAAATCGGTTCAGTAGTTGACCTTGATACCAAACGCGACCAGTTAAAGGCCCGACCACCTGCGATCATTTCATACAATTACGAGGGTGGCATACTTAAATGCCCTCAGTGCGCGAGGAGTTTCTTCGAGCGCACGCGCGGCAAACCGACTAGGAGTCGAAGTGGTCGCCATGACCGAAATCGGTCGGATAGATCATCATCATCATCAGATATAGACTGATAAGTGTGTACCAATCACTAGAAAAACACGTCGCCATAGAAACTGTTTTCGTCTTGCAGAAAAGAGCTATCCGCGCAATGTATCAGATGCGATCACCTCATTCTTTACAGAATAAGTTTGAACAAATCAATATTTTCACTATTGCTAGTCAGTTCATATACGAACAAATTTACATTTTATTTCCAAAAACGTGGATATGCATAATTTCAATTTTTTTTAACTTTCAGAATACAGAACAAAACAGAAAGCGCGTACGGCGATAAAAATGAAGCAACTTCTACTTGTACGAAACTACTATAATTGAGTGTAGTTTCTACATTTTGGCCCTTCTAAATCCTACATGCAGGTAATTCATTTTTGTGAGTAAACTAGCAGTGGTTCTTTCTTACTATAATTGAAAACACTAAACACGTTAAAAAACCGACTTCCATCGCAACAACTTAGTATTTTTGGTTTTTGTTAATTTTATAATAAACTAATAACACACCGATTTTGATAAAATTTATATGGGACCACACGGAAAGCACTAGCTTTCAAATAAAAAATAAAAAAAAATTCGAGCGAGACCTACAATACTCGCATATGATGTGTAACATGTGACAAAATACTTTATAAAAGGACGGCAAAGATACGGCAGACTAGGCTGTATGGTCATAGGTACCTTTGCCTTTTCCGCGCTTTTAAAGCCTGAAAAAAGGACGGCAAAGATACGGCAGAGTAGGCTGTATGGTCATAGATACCTTTGCCTTTTCCGCGCTTTTAAAGCCTGAAAAAATGCGACTCCCTGTTACACATTTCCGTCCCATGGGACACATTTCCGTCCCATTTCACGAAATCACTCCCACAAATTGCAGGAAAGCGAGAGCAAAGATGTTACACATCAATAATCACAAAAATCGGTTCACCCAGTCAATAGCTCTGAGGTAACACACATAAAAAAGAATAATAAAAAAAACATACAGTCGAATTGTGAACCTCCTCCTTTTTGGAAGACGCTTGAAAATTACTGAAAAAGTTTTAAAATACGATCTAAAATTGTAATATTAACAGCCAAGGGAAGGAGGGTGGCGCGGTGTTTTTAGCTTCAGCGCGCATCATATATACGTTTCTCTCTGTACGCGATTTCTGGTTTGTTCTTAGTCTAAGTTTATGAAATGAAAATGAAGTAGAAGTACCCTATTCTAGACTGAGTAAAGTAAACAAGTCATTTTCCGAACAGTGTATAAGATTCTACAGTAAAATTCTTGAATGTAACTAGATTGCCAAAGAATAAATTCAAGACTCATGTCAAAAATGCATTTGCTCTAAAGGATATAATAAAATGATAAAAAATGACAAGGATATATGGATATATTAGGTGTTTTTTTTACAATTTAAAAGTGTATGTAAACACCTTTTACTTATTCATAATTGATGAGCCCTTGACATCATCTCACCTGAAGATGGTAAGTAACGATGACGCTGAAGATGGGAGCTGGCTTACCGAGATTCCTCAACGCAATGGGAAACTAGCTTTCTTATTTTCAAGCCGGAACACATCAATGTTGTTAACATTGATGCTTGGGGACGAGACTTAGATAAGATGGTGGTCTTAGAAAGTCTTAGTAAATGCCCTTCCACTATCCAAACCGAGTCATACAAAGTTAGACTCCGCGATATCCTGATGTAAAGCTAATAAACTTAACCATTACGCATCGGTTATTTTTAACGATTTTAGCGGCTAATTATAAAAGACTACCAACTTTTAATAACACGTAAAAGCGCTAACTTCCGCCGCAGACAGTGCTGAATTTTTAATTTCACTAAAAGTATTTTCTTGTTCAGTTTAACTTCACTTAACTTATTTTCTTCCTTATAGACGGATCGACCTGTTTTTGCTAAAAGAAACGCGATAGGTACCTTCAATGTAAGGTTTTTCTAGCGAACAACGAAAAAAACTTGCTTGACAATAAAAATGAACAATGCATAGAATGATTATTTTGATTGAACGACGCTAAACACGTTAACAACAACAGACATCAATCGCAGCAACTACAAATTTGCTACATTTTAAGTTTTTTTAATTTTATAAAAATTACTTAACCGATTTTGACAAAATTTATATGGGAACATACACCCTATCCAATAAAGAAAGAATCAATATCTTCATAAATCAATTATATAGAACATTTAACTAGATCCTACTAGATGTTGCTAGTTTATACAAGTTTCCAAAAAAAAAATAATGTTCCTCTATGGGAGCCCCCTTCAATTTTTATTTATTTTCATTATTTTTTATTATAGTGGCAATAGAAATACACAATCTGTTAAAATGTTAACTCTTTACCTAGTCACGAAATAGGCTGAGAGACAGACAGACAGCGGAGATTTAGTAATAAGGTCCCGTTGACCCCTTTCCGTATACAAAACACTATTTTTACTTCAGTATTATCAATTGGCATGTTTCTTATCAGCTCATATACGTCCCCACTCCCCACCGAGAGGCTCGAGCCTATACTGAATTAGGGCGATCGGGTCTTAGTCAACCAAGCGCTGGCCCAGTGCGGGTTGGTCGACTTCACACACAACCTATTTCGTGCTCTCCTGTAACTAAAGGTTGTCTGGAAGAGATTGATTTTAGCAATAAGACCGCCTACTGTACACTATGTTATTATAATGTCTATATGTATTTACTTTACGAAATTGTTTTTGGTGTACTATAAGTGTAAATAAATAAATAAACCTTCGAGTTTCTTCGCAGGCGTGTGCGGCTTTCCTTACGGTGAAGGAAAAAAACTTCGTGGCATGTTTATTGCGTTATTAAAATTATTTAAAAAAGTCATGACTCATATTTTTTGCCTTTTTTAAAATATCTTTTAAATAATTAACTTGAACTTAATATTTTATGGTAACACATTTTTTGCTGAGCATTTGAATACATTTCATTATGACACCTCACTTGCCCAAACAGGTTGAGTAGTTATTGAGATATTCGACTAAATCTGATACCAAGAATCGCCATTTTTATGACGTCATAGCTCCACACTCCACAGATTCCGAAAGCGACGTCATTTCTCCTACTCGGAAATTATCACTGAACACGACTGTAGTCGTACACCACTTATTGGTAGAATACTACTCATTCCCACGAAAATTGTTATTTAAGGGCTCAGAAGACTCGAGTTTCCATACAAACGTAATTCCGCTTACATTACAATTACAATAACAAACATAGATATGTATCTACTCATTGCATTCGCAAAGTTTGGATTCAACATGGCATGTAGTTTTTTTTATTAAAGCGGAACTACGTTTGTATGGAAACTAGAGCCTCCTGGATGTCCTAAAGGCTTTATTAAAGTCCACGTTAATTTTTGTACTCGTAATTATAACAAAAATCTTAAGTCAATATTTCGATGGAAATATATATTTTTTAACCCCCGATGTTTATGTGAAGTCCGAAGAGAGGGAGAGGACACCATGATCCTTAAATCCGAAAACCTGCTCTATTTCTCTATTCCCAGGGTGGTGTCGGGTTTTTCGTCCACAAGTCCCTGATTAACAATGTGGTCCAGATCGTGAGCGTTTCGACAAGGGTAGCATACCTTATACTCAGAATCACCAAACGGTATTCGATGAAGGTCATACAGGTATACGCGCCGACTACGGAACAATCCGACGACGAGGTAGAGACTACGTATGAGGACATCTCTACATAGCACCAGGACCCATTGTTATGGGGGACCTTAACGCGAAACTGGGCAAACGAAGCGATGGTGAGCTGAGAGTGGGGCAATTTAAATACGAAGTAAGAAATGCACGTGGCGAGATGCTAGCCGACTTTATGGAGAAGGAGAGCCTCTTTATGATGAACTCCTTCTTCAAAAAGTCAAAACAGCGGAAGAGGTCAAGGTTGCATCCCAATGGCTTAGCGAGGAACGAGATAGACTTCATCTTGTCGACAATAAGGCAAATATTCAATTAAGTCACTGTGATCAATTCAGTCAAAACAGGAAGCGATCACCGGATGGTAAGAGGTTTTTTGAATCTAAAGACCAAGCTAGAAATATGTCGACTGATGAAGTCTACTCTCTGACCAGCGCCCATCCAGCACCAAAACCCCGAGAGCTTTCAGCTCGAGTTGCACAATCGTTTGGAATGCCCAGGAGACTGCGAGAATGTGGACGATTATAATACAAACTGTATAAAAGAGGCGATTGAGCACAACAAATGCTAAAAAGTGTTCGCGAGAGATCTGCTTGTTGGACAAAGCAAACTGACCAAGCTGAATACTGAAGATGGCAGGATCATATCGTCTAAGACTGAGTTGCTGGAAGAAGTTGAGAAGTTCTATGGACAATTGTACAAGACCACACGTTTGCCTGTCAGCGATCTGGCTGAAGACCCAAGAGCCAGAATAAACCGACACTATACCGAAGATAAGCGTCGGTGGCTCAACCGGTAACGACTCGGTCCATCTAACCAGAGGGACCGGGTTCAAATCTGGACGGCCAATGTACCAATGAGTTTTTCAAAAAAAAACTTACGTACATACTTACCGATTGCTTTAACGGTGAAGGAAAACATCGTGAGGAAACCTGCACACGCCTGCGAAGAAACTCGAAGGTTGTGTGTGAAGTCGACCAACCCGCACTGGGCCCGCGTGGTCGACTAAGGCCTAATCACCCTGATTCAGGGTAGGCTCGAGCCCCTCGGTGGGGACGTATATGAGCTGTAATAATGATGATACCGAAGATATTCCGGACGTCAACCTGTACGAGATTAGAATCGCTCTTAAACAGCTCAAGAACAACAAGGCACCGGGTGATGATGGAATTACGGCTGAGCTTCTGAAAGCAGGTGGATCACCGTTACTAAAAGCTCTTCAAAAGTTTTTTGATTCAGTTACACTCGAGGGACAAACACCTAAGGCATGGCACAGAAGTGTTGTTGTGCTTTTCTTCAAAAAGGGTAACAATACCCTGCTGAAAAACTACAGATCCATCTCACTTCTGAGACATGTCTACAAGCTGTTTTCGAGAGCCATTACGAAGCGTCTCACACGCAGGTTTGACGACTTTCAGCCTCCCGAACAAGCCGGTTTCCGAAAAGGCTTTAGTACCATAGACCGCAAACATACGCTGCGGCAGATTATACAGAAGACCAAAGAGAACAATCAGCCACTATGCTTGGCGTTTGTGGACTATGAAAAAGCTTTTGATTCAGTCGAAACCTGGGCTGTGCTTTAGTCTCTCCAGCGGTGCCAAATTGACCATCGATATATCGAGGTGTTGAAGTGTCTGTATGAAAACGCCACCATGTCGGTTCGCCTCCAGGATCAGAACTTGAAACCTATCCAGTTGCAGTGAGGGGTGAGACAGGGAGACGTTGTATCTCCGAAACTGTTCACCGCCACCCTGGAAGATGTTTTTAAGCTTCTGGACTGGGGTGGACTCGGCATCAATATCAACGGCGAGTACATAACCCACCTCCGATTTGCTGACGATATTGCGGTCATGGCTGAGACTATGGAAGACCTTAACACAATGCTTGATGGCCTCAGTAAAGTCTCTCAACAAGTGGGTCTTGAAATTAACATGGACAAGACGAAAAAAGTGTCCGTGTCGCACCCACCCCTCTAAAGGTTGGAGACTCTACACTGGAAGTTGTTGACAAATATGTATACCTGGGTCACACAGTCCAGCTAGGTAGGTCCAACTTCAAGAAGGAGATCAATCGACGAATCCAACTCGCCTAGGCAGCGTTCGGAAAGCTTCGCAATATCTTTATATCCCAAATACCGCAGTGTCTCAAGATTTAGGTCTTTGACCAGTGTGTGTTGCCAGTGATGACTTACGGAAGTGAGACATGGTCGCTTACTATGGGCCTCATAAGAAGGCTCAAGGTCACCCAAAGGGCAATGAAGCGTGCTATGCTCAGAGTTTCTCTGCGTGATTGAATCAGAAACGAGGAGATCCGCAGGAGAACTAAAGTAACCGACTGAGCTCACAGAATCGCTAAACTGAAGTAGCAGTGGCCAGGGCACATAGCTCATAGAACGGATGGCCGATGGGGCAGTAAAGTTCTCGAGTGGCGATCACGAACCGGAAAATGTAACGTAGGCAGCAGACCTCCCACGCGGTGAACCAATGACCTAGTGAAGATCGCGGGAAGCTGCTGGATGCGGGTAGAGCAAAACCGGTCGTCGTCGAAATCCTTGGGGGAGGCCTTTGTCGAGCAATGGATGTCTTTCGGCTGATATGATGATGATAATTTTTGTTATTTTTTTAGAATTGAAAAACAATTAGATTTATTGAAAGATTTTTTTAATTTATTTTTTTGAAATTTTTTATTTAAATAACTGTTGTCTTTTGTGCGTTATGTATTAGGTGTACTGTGGCAATAGAGTTATTTAAAGAGTAAGTACATTTTCTTCAAGTTCGGGCCTGAAGGTTCCTTGAAATACCTGATTAGATAATAGAAAACGCTAAACACGTTAAAAAACCGACTTCCATCGCAACAAATTAGTACATTTTTGCATTATTATTTTTGGTTTTTGTTAATTTTCTACTAAAGTACTACACCAATTTTGATAAAATTTATATGGGACCACACGGGAAGCACTAGCTTTCAAATAAAAAAAGAATCATAAAAATCGGTTCACCCAGTCAGAAGTTCTGAGGTAACAAACATAAAAAAAAAACATACAGACGAATTGAGAACCTCCTCCTTTTTGGAAGTCGCTTGAAAAGTAGCTAGTAAAAACCGTATAAGTTAATGTAATTGATGCTCTTACGTACCTTTACTTAGAGGTATCAAATCTGGATTCCTATCGTCTGGAAGGTGCGGTGAATTTCTTTTGCCTAGTGTTGTTTTCTGATTTTTCGATGAAGGTATCCTGACTGGAAAGAAAAATTTGTTAGTGTAGACATATTTTTCTCCAAACCTACATTTAGGGCCTGTGGCCTGTGGTGTGGCCCTAGAATACTACCACCCCACTCATTCCCAAGGGTGTCGTAAGAGGCGACAAAGGGATTAAAAACCGGAGAATGGGCAAAAGCGTCCTATCACCACAATGCATACTGCGATCGCCAACTCGCCTGCCAAGCGTGGCGATTACGGCAAAACCTCCCCAAATTGGGGGAGGCCAAAGGCCTAGCAGTTAATGTCTTTTGGCTACACATTAGCCTGCGATCGCCAACTCGTCTGCCAAGCGTGGCGATTACGGCAAAACCTCCCCAACTTGGGGGAGGCCAAAGGCCTAGCAGTTAATGTCTTTTGGCTACACATTAGCCTGCGATCGCCAACTCGTCTGCCAAGCGTGGCGGTTACGACAAAACCTCCCCAACTTGGGGGAGGCCAAAGGCCTAGCAGTGAATGTCTTTTGGCTAATGTGATGGTGATCATCATCACATGCCAAAGCAGGCCGACGGACAGACAGAGAGACAGACGGACATGGCGAAACTATAAGGGTTTCTTATTTGACTACGGCACCCTAAAACAGGTAACCTTTTTTTCCCTATGGTTTATTAAAATTTCTTTATTACCCAAACAAATGATAGCGTAAGAGCGGAATGCAATATAAACAGGGAAATAAAGGTGGGTACTTATTCCCTCGACACGCTGTTTATCTTGACAAATTGCTGAATTAGAATTCGATACGAGGATCTCACATTACTTTTAAACGTTAACGTAATGCAGACAGCGTATATTACAAATTACAAGTTTCTACCTTTTAAGGGTTTAAGAAGAAGGATTAATATTTTAATGAAGTTTAAATATTTTGTCTCTCACTCACTGATTATCAAAAAGATAGACCACTTCCAGGTGACTTAGAAAGATAAAATTTTGCATGGAGATAGGTAAATGGTATACCTTGGTAAAGTTTTTTGGAGTCAGGGGCTTATAGGTAGAGTTATTTGTTATTTAACAACAGACAACAGATCCTTGTGGTATTTTGAAGTTGATCTGATGATGAACTATGAACCTACGGTGGAATTAAGGTCCCAGGATCGTCCATTACTATTAATGCAATGAAATCATTAAGATACTGTACCTATCAGCCCCGCTTTTTAGAGTTCCCAAGTATAGTTTCACCAAGTCTATCTGTCTGTCTTTCCGCGGCTTAGCTCATAGACTATTAGTACTATAAAGCTGTAATTTGTTACGGGTATACATACTAATCACGTCGATAATGTAATACCGCTACATGTAGAGGGGATGATTTTTTTTGTTGCCGTACCCTCTCGTGTGGGATATTGTTGAATAAGCCTTTTAAAACTATTGAGGGTTTACTCAAACCATTTTTTGATTTAATAATCGGTTGGTGAAATATTAAGCTTTAAAGTAATTATTTTTGTTAGTAAAGTAAACCAGCTAAACTGTTTTTAAGGTCATCTAGAAAAGTTGTATTCACAATTTTTTCTATTCAGTAGGACATACAATCAATTTAAAAGGAAAACTATCAAGGCTTAGAAGACTTAATAAATTTAGAATAAGGCACACTGATCATATAATATTTTATTTACTATAAGCTTGTTCTTAAAATTTTAAGGTTTTTCGAAATGAGTTTATTATATCTAAAGGTAACTTAGTGTCGTCGAAAAAGAGGAGTTTTCAAGGTAATTTCTGATGCTGTCGTCATCCCTATTGTAATGTCATAGTACCTTTATGTATTCAATCCATACCTTCATAGTCTTGAGACCTGAAGTGACGTATCCTCGTCGCTATCAAGGCTAGGCAGAAGATGAAGGCCACAGTGAAGGCGGCGCCCAACACCCCTCCGACTGCCCAGTTCAACTCCCATGCCTCTTGAGCTTCTATGCGAAAAAAGAAATTGTAATTAATATTTGAAGTCACGAATTAGAGATCCAATTATAATAAGTATTCACGTAATTCGGGAGAGAGATCTTAAATTAGAGCTTTTGTTTGAGTAGAAATTAAAAGGAAATACGACAGATAAATCTACTGTTCGATAGTAGGTATACCTATCGAAAAGAGAGTAAAATAAATTATATTAAATGTGTTCAAATTAGACCTAGTCTGTATATCTTCACGTCCAAATACCGCAGTTTGTCAAGAGTAAGTTCTTTGACGTTCTTTGAATTTAGATTTCATATGTGCATTTATCTGACGCTCTTACGGTGAAGGAAAAACATCGTGAGGAAACCTGCACACGCCTGCGGAGAAACTCGCAGGTTGTGTGTGAAGTCGACCAACCCGCACTGGGCCCGCGTGGTCGACTAAGGCCCGATCACCCTAATTCAGGGTAGGCTCGAGCCCCTCGGTGGAGACGTATATGAGCTGATATGATGCAGTTCTTTAATCAGTGCGTGTTGCCAGTGATGAGTGTTGACATATAGAACTGAGATATGTAACAAAATTGGTTTCGGAGCCGTTATGAAATCTGTTTGATTCCGTACGGCAGTTCTATCTAACCGATTTTCTTATTTTTTTGTTTATAGAAAGGTATAGAAGCACGAATTTGTCATCAAGTACTGAAAATCACCAAACTTTTACCCTTCTCAAGTTATACCCCAAGTCTCAAACGCGATTTTCGTTGTTTTCTTTCTCAATGTCTTCGTTTCTAATTGAAGCACCTACGCGGTTCGTTTTGGTCTCAGAACACTTGCTGGAATGAGCTATTTCGTTTGAGACAATGCTCATCTAAACTGGTCGAGTTGGAGGGAAACTAGGTGCGAACATTTAACCTACCAAACGGATTTTCCTAAGATTTTCACCAATTTATGGAATACCAAACAAGAATAAAACCTTTTTTTTATAGTACCTACTTAACATTTATTTAAAATATTTAACAATATAATATTTTAATGCAATTGAAATTATTAATTTGGAATACCCAACAAGAGTAAAACTTTTTTCTATAGTTACATATATTTTTTTTATATTGTTTTTTTCTTTTAATTGTATAGTGATTGCAATAAATAGTTTTTTTGTTATCTATTTTTTTGAAAACTGACAGTACACTTTTGACTAGCGGTGAATTAATAAAAACCGCTTTCGTGGCGTATTGGTTAGTCCATTTGTTTCTGGTTGAGGTCGTGGGTTCGATTCCCGGCGGGGTCAACTTCGTAAGACTCGGTTTGGTTGGTGGTAGGGCATTTTCATAGCCCTCCTGGCTAGCTTCCACCATTTTAACCAAACATTGATGTGTTCCGGCTTGAAGATAAGATAGCCAGATCTCCATTGCGTTGGGGAACCTTGGTAAGCCCGCTTCCATCTTCGGCGTCATCGTCACTTACCATCAGGTGAGATAATGCCAAGGGCTTTTACCAATTGTGAATTTAAAAAAAATATTAAAACAGCGCGGTCGCGATTTGTTCATTTGAAACGCATAGTGTATTCAATTTGGGTGTTGGAGGGAACACGAACAGTGCCCGGAGGAGGTATGAAATAAGAACATTAAAAAGTGGAGACCTATTTTGATGACACGTTGTTCTTCAAGAAAAGTCCACGATGATTTAGATTATCGTAAAGTATCGTTAATTTTGAATCTAGTTGAACTGAAAAAACTTTCCCAAAGAAACCCATACAAATCGATCAGCTGATTGACAGATTTTGTGGGTAAACTCGTGTATATATAAATAAATAATGCAATATGATGTAGGTATTAGGTAGATGGCGAATGAGTATAAATTCAGTCCGAGGACTCGTGCTCGTGTTTGATTTATCTCTCCTAAAAACATATAATTTAACAGATTTTGCGCGCTTTTGTCTTTAGGTGATTGCTAGTCTATGGCTTCCTTGGGGATAGATGTTCACTATGATGAGTAAAAGCCCCAGTTAACAGGTAGATACTACCCTGATTTATTCATCATATCAGCTCATATACGTCCCCACCGAGGGGCTCGAGCCTACCCTGAATTAGGGCGATCCGGCCTTAGTCGACCACGCGGGCCCAGTGCGGGTTGGTCGACTTCACACACAACCTGCGAGTTTCTCCGCAGGCGTGTGCAGGTTTCCTCGCGAGCGTCGGATAAACATACATATGAAATCAAAATTCGAAATCGTATTGGTACGTGGCAGGATTCGAACCACGACCTCCCGGACAGTAGGCAGCGGCCCTAGCCGTTACGCCACCGACTTATTACACACTATTTACAAATTTACACTCTATATACAAATTTACTTACCTAAGTAGTAAGTACGTACTTATAGGACATGTTGTACACTCTGTACCAGGGTTCTACTTACAAAACTAAACACCTTTTCTCAAGAAGCCTTAGACAACTCGAACAAAATATATTTCCTACTTTTCATACTTCATCAGTTGATTTGCTAAGTTTGTATGGAACATCTGAAACTTTATACTTCGATTTTATAGGTTTCTTGATATTCAGTTTTTTAAGTACCTAACATCTACCATAGAGTGTCGGTGGCGTAACGACTTCGGTCGCTACCTCCTGTCCAGGAGGACATCGTTCGAATCCTGCCACGTACCAGTATGTTTTTGAATATCAATTTCTTACGTACGAGTACCTTTGTCCAACGTACTTAAGATGAAGAATATCATCGTTAGGAAACCTGCACACACTAGCACACAACTGCCCTATTTCAAGGTAGTCTCGAGCCCGTCGGTGGGGACGTACAGGAGCTATGATGATCTACAATTTATCTCTGTTTATCACTCTCTGATTCCCATAGTACCTACATCCTAGTTTGGTACCAGATGACTATGTGTAATTTGTCGACGTATCAACATATCATATCATATATGTCCCCACCGAGGGGCTCGCGCCTACCTTGAATTAGGGCGATCAGGCCTTAGTCGCCCACGCGGGCCCAGTGCGGGTTGGTCGACTTCACACACAACCTGCGAGTTTCTTCGCAGGCGTGTGCAGGTTTCCTCGCGATGTTTTTCCTTTTTTCTTATTGTTAAAAAAATTGAGTGCGTTTGGCTGCACTTCACCTGATGGTAAGTTCTGATGCAGCCGAGGATGTAACACGCAAGCTTCACCGTAATAGCGTCGTGTAAACGTATATTGTCCCCGTATGTTATTTTATTATTATTAATTGCTTAACAGCTAATAAACAGACCGTGTAGGCACACGAAGAGGATCCAGCATGGAGTTCTGAATTCAGTTGTTGTCTGATAGTGAAAACTCGCGGATTTCGCCGAAAGCAAATTAGAATACGAAATAAGCTTTAGCTGGGATCTTGAATTTCAATCAAAGAAAACTTAATTAGGCTGAGCCAACTATCAAGTAATTACTTCGCTAAAATTTGGTTACCTGACAAGTGTAAATGTGGTCAATATTAAGTTTTGTGTACGTAAATACATTTTCCATACCTAAAGGTAACGGGAACCTGTTAATTTTTAACCGACTCCGTAGCGTAATGGTTAGCCCATTCGCTTTACACTAGGAAGTCGCGGGTTCGATTCCCGGTGGGGTCAACTTGTAAGACTCGGTTTGGTTGGTGGTAGGGTATTTTCTAAGCCCGCCTGGCTAGCTACCACCATCTTATTTAAGTCTTGCCGCCAAACATCAGTGTTACAACATTGATGTGTTCCGGCTTGAAGATAAGATAGCCAGTTCTCCATTGCGTTATGGAATCTTGGTAAGCCCGCTTCCATCTTCGGCATCATCGTCACTTACCATCAGGTGAGATGATGCCAAGGGCTTACCAATTGTGAATCATAAAAAAAATATAAACCTACGCTGTCTCTCGGTCTGTCCATCTGTCCGACCTAAAAAGAGCTGTATCTTTTTAAACCGTAACAGTCATCTGGTTAATATTAATATTCACAGATTATGTACGTATAATTATGACAGATTCACTAAAAATAAAAAATATGAAATACTATAAAATTAAAAAGGGTCTTCATCCCTCTACAGGTGACATGTTTTTTCAAGGTTTAATATTTTTGCTCTATCGTAAAAACATTAGTATATCAAGCGTCAATCTGATGTTATAGTGCATACCCTAAATGTAAAAAAATAAAAGAATTGGTCCAGTGTGAATTGAACGCTGAGGATACCGAACCGAATGAAAGAGAAAACATTTTTGTTGCACTTTTTGGTGTCCTGTGATTGAAATTAATAAGTGTTTTTTTTTGTACTTGTTGATGTATCTTATCTAGAGGTTCGGTCGTACGGAATTCTCAGTTCACGAGTCCGACTCGCACTTGGCTGGTTTTTCTACTTCTTTTACAAAAAAGTATTACCTCATTAATTTACCTGTTTCTCAAATAAAACTATTATATACGTATAAACTTTTATATACTCATTTATTATTTCTATTCCAATTGAACAGCTGACAATTAAAGTTTTCAGAGTAACTTAATTTTTAATGTGTAAATAGCTTTTTCCCACGGCTTCGCCCGTGTGGTAATAGTTTTTTATGACTGTCTTTAAGGGTTAGTGGTGCGCGAGCCGTAAGCGACTCGCGAACGTGGACATGGGTTTCTCCAGATCCCTCAGGAACTATATCAGGCTATTCTGATTAGCAGTCACTTCCCACCCGTTCAACCCATTCGATACAAAAAATCACTTTTATCCGTTGCTCTGTTGGGACGTGGACGGGAAATATGACAGGATACGTAAATTAATAAATAATGTAATTTTCAACCTCCTCAACCATCTCAAAAAAAAAATATCACAGAAATCCATTGGTCCGTTCCGATGTTAAAGAAATTAACCAAAAGAAGAGGTTTTTATTCAGTTCACTCAGAAACTGCATCGGACTATGCTATTTATAAAGTGCCGCCGGGAATCGAACTCGCAAGTTCCTGGTGCAAAGCAAATAGATTTATCAATGCGCCACTTAGTCAGTTTTTATTACCTGTTCTTTTTTATTTAATCTAATTAACAATACAAATATAAAATATAACAATACGCTAGCTATGGTAACAGAATGATGTAATTGTATAGAACTTTCAGACCATACTTCCCCCCGACCTCGGAACGAAGTACACAACGCCCACGTTTTTGTTTGTTTAAAAATACATATATCCATTAATTTCACTCCAAGTGCATATTTAAGTGTAAAATCAGTGGCTGTGGTGTGTATCCAATATTAATTTGTAAACATTAAGTGAGTTAAGCGCAATTAACTCACTCCGAGTGTGCAAGCCTACAACCACCTACAACAAACGACAAGTGACTTCTTTGTTTTGTTACACTAACGACTACCCACCTAAAAATGGAGTGCTGTAATAAAAATACGAAAGACAATACGTTAACATGTATGGACTGCAAGTCATCTTTTCACTGTAAATGCCTCAATATTACCGTAACAGCTTTCGGTAAGATGAAAAACAAGTCAACCTGGAAGTGCGCTAAATGCGCAACTCCGCGGGGCATGCGTGGAGACGACACACCCGTATTAAAACAATCACTCCCAGCCCCAGCTGACACTGTTAATGATGACGAAGCCTTGATTGATGAAGTATGCTCTCACCAGTCCTGCATATCAGTAGAAGCCTTAAAGTCACTCTTTAATAGCATGCAAAATAAAATAAATTCCAATATTTTCTCCGTAAAAGAGGAAATTCTAAAAGAGATGGCGTGTACTAAGGGTGATCTAAATAACGAAATAAAAACACTTAATAAGAAGCTAACCATTCTGGAGACAAGGCAAGAAAGTTTAATGAAATCCAATAAAGAGATTGAATCCTCACTGCACAACCTCTCTGCTTTCTATGACCAATTAAAACAACAACAACGTAACCTGGGTTCCGAAAATAGCCAGCTACGAATCCGCACGGACAAACTAAGTGCTCATGTTAGGGATCTAGAACAGCAAGTCGAGGATGCTCAAAGATTCATTGCTTCGAAACACCTCGAAATACGAAACATTCCCGTAATACCTAACGAAAAATTAGAAACCCACATCAAAAACATCTCAGCAAAATTAAAAGTGGAATTCCATTCGAAAACAATAGCCAATGTTTACAGAAAGCGTACAAAAAACTCAACTGCACAAAATATTGTCGTGGAATTGAACAACACTGATTTTAAGCGCAACCTTTTAACAGCCTACCGACAATACAACAGACAAAACAAGGAAAAATTAAATACTAGTCACATCGCAATATCTGGATCGGCACATAACATCTACGTCTCGGAACTCCTAAGCCCCACTACCAGGCGCCTATTTTTTCATTGTCGTGAATTTGCTAAAAGTCATGCGTACCTATGGTTTTTGCTGGAGCGCGAATGGAAAAGTTTTCCTACGGAAACGCGAGGGCGACACTGCTATCCTCATACGTAACGAAGAACAGCTGGCATCCCTTGCTAGCGGCATCACGGAGGCGGCGGCGAGCGCATCGTTGGCCGCCACGCACAGCACTGCAACGTGTCCCGCCGAGACTGCCGAGAGTAGCAGCGACGCTTGCGCCGGCGGCGCGGGCGCAGGTCACACAGTCCCCACCCCGCTCCCCGTCTCCCCGCATCCACAATAACATTAACACAACATCAATGTTCGCAACTGTAAACTACAACTGGACTCCGGTTTATTTGCAGTGTATTATATAGTCTTTTAGGAACGGTGCGTTCCTACTTGACGAGAGCAAAGGGAGATATCTCCGCCAGGCGAGGTGGTATGCCTGGGGTCCGGCCGTGGACCAATCGTTGATGATCGGTATCTGTATATATACTCAGCGCTGAAGAAATTCTAATAGCGCGTTCTAGATGTCGTATATCTTTTGTTATCTCGTCGCTTGTGTTAATGTTCAGTGGCGGGTGTTACTGCAGTTGCCGCCACATCACTCCCCCTCCGAGACCGGAGGTCGATCCAATGAGAGCTGGCAGTCTAAGATCGCGGATGCTGTCGACCTCGTTGAGTCGGGTCGATGTGCAGTGTGCCAGGTCGATGTCCACGGTGAGTCGGGATGAAGAAGGCTGGCGTCAGGCGTCATGGCAAGGGAAGCAGGCGATGCGCGCAGAGTTAGCGTGTGGCTGCCGACAACTTGCTGGTGCCCGAAGGTGAAGGTAGCAGGCCAGGAAACTCGACGTCTCGGGTTGCGATGGTCCTGATTTAACTTCAGTGCGATGTGACACTGCTGTGTGCTGCTGAGGCTTGCTTTACCGGCTGGAGGTTTGATGATGGAGTATCACGTCGGGGTCACCAATTTAGGAACGGTGCGTTCCTACTTGACGAGAGCAAAGGGAGATATCTCCGCCAGGCGAGGTGGTATGCCTGGGGTCCGGCCGTGGACCAATCGTTGATGATCGGTATCTGTATATATACTCAGCGCTGAAGAAATTCTAATAGCGCGTTCTAGATGTCGTATATCTTTTGTTATCTCGTCGCTTGTGTTAATGTTCAGTGGCGGGTGTTACTGCAGTTGCCGCCACAGTCTCAATGGCAAACCGAGTGGAAATAATTATTTATTTTGTTGGTATATTAACCTTAATATTATGTAACTTCTACCTTGCATTCTCCACTGAATTTTTAACCTATCATTTTGTACACGTAGTAACCATTAGTAAGAAATATACACAGCTTTTAGATGGCTTTTACACAAACTACACATATCATCGTTTAACCCAGATTTTACCCACACAATCACAACAAACAAAACGTCAACAAGATTTAGTAAAAAAGATACAAGGCAGTAGATATTTTTATATCACAATTGTGGGTACTTTCTTATTAAAAACGACGAACAAATTAAATACCTACCTCGATTTTTTCGCTTTGCTCTCGCACATGACTCCGCTCCAAAATTTTAAATTATTTATTAAAATTCGATCCTATAAATAATATAATATCCGAGATTGATCTTAACGAAGACAATATACGTTGCTCAAACATAAAAAACTTGGACGATTTAAATAATATTCTCTACCCTATATCGAAAACATCAACTTTGACCATCCTAAATTTGAACATTCGAAGTATTAACCGAAATTTTGATTCCCTATCAGTTTTGCTGGCACAGATAAAGACAGAAATTGATATTATTGTCCTAACTGAATGTTGGACTAATAATGACTTTACACCGCCAACTCTTCTGGGCTACAAAACATATTATACTAAAACCTTTATAAACCAAAACGACGGAGTAGTAGCTTATGTGCAAGACTCACTTAATAGTATGGCTTTTGAACCTACATTTTCAGATGGGAATTGTCTAGTCCTGTCAATAAATAACGATTACCATATTATTTGTTCTTACAGACCCCCGAGCTTCAGAAATCCAACAGTGTACCTTGAATCCCTAAATTCAGTTCTTAGCGGAATCAGATCGCGGCATGTCATACTGACAGGAGATATAAATTTAAATACACTAATTAGTGACACCTCAGAATATGTTTCGAGTTACTTATGCCTAATGGCTGAGTACGGCCTACATCAGGGAATCAATAAGCCCACAAGGATGGATTCATGTTTGGATCATTTCATGATCAAGTCCGATAGTGAATGGGAAACATTCATTCTTGACCCTGTAATAACTGATCACAGCCCAATTCTTCTGCTAATAAATAGCATTCCTAGCAGAAAACCTGGAAATGAATATAAGACAAAGTAAAACTAATTATGAAGCTATCGGTAAAACATTAAGTTTGATATCATGTGACCACCTTTACTCAATAGAGGATGTAAATCTTGCAGCAATCACTCTTAGTTGCACACTGCAGTCAATTATTAAGGACAATACAATTCACAAAACCTTTACTAGAAAAACTCGACCGATTAAACCGTGGATTACAGTGAGCATGGTAAAGGCGCTAAAGAAAAAAGATAGACTACACAAAATGGCAAGAAAAGCACCGTCTGATATTGAACTGCAACGTAAATACACAGTATATAGGAATACTTGTTATAGGATAATCAAAAACCTTAAAAAACAATACTACTAACTGAAGTTCCGAGAATCTCATGGAAATTCTAAGGAGACATGGAATATCATAAAAGAGATATGCAACATGGCTAAAATTAAAACGACTACTGACCACCTGTTAAAGATAAAAGAGACGCCCAAGGAAGCAATAAATGAAGTAAATAGCTACTTTACCACGATAGGCAGTAATCTAGCTGATAAAATGCTCAAAAAGATGAACCAATCCGATTCAGACCTGGCCATTAGAACTACTAATTCTAAAAATCCTGTTCAGTCAATGCTTCTCCACCCCACCGACCCCTTAGAAATAAACAAGATAATAAGTAAATTAAAAAGTCACAGTGCCCCAGGTTATGATCAGATTCCCACAAATATTTTTAAAACATATAGCAACTACCTTATTGAACCTCTAGCTCATGTATTTAATCTTAGTTTGGAAAAAGGAGTTTTCCCTTACATCTTCAAAACTGCTATTGTGACCCCCATTTTCAAGGCTGGTGAAAAAAATGAAGCTTCAAACTATAGACCCATTTCAGTTTTGAGTATTTTATCAAAAATATTGGAAAAAATTGTTAACAAGCGTCTAATGAACTACCTAGAAAAGAATAACTTAATTTCGGACAACCAATATGGATTCCGGAATAAACGTTCCACTGATGAAGCGGTTCTAAAACTTACAACTATTATTACTACACATTTAGACAAAGGGGACAAGACTATAGGTGTCTTTTTGGACCTTCAGAAGGCGTTTGACACCGTTTCTCTTCCTATCTTGCTAAAGCGACTTGAGAACTTGGGCATCAGAGGCACAGCGCACAAATGGTTTCAAGACTACTTGCTTAATAGGAACCAAAAAGTTCGATTAGGGCAACATTTAAGTGAAAGCGCTACATGTACCTACGGTGTTCCCCAAGGGAGTGCGCTGGGACCTTCATTGTTCCTCGTATATATTAACGAGCTTTGTAATAGTACGCCAGATAACGCAGATCTTCTGATGTTTGCAGATGACACAGTATTAATATTCTATGGAAAAACGTGGACAGAAGTCCAAAGTATAACCGAAAACGGGCTAAAGAAAATTACTGCGTGGCTTGAGGACAATTTGTTGTCTCTCAACGTAGGTAAAACAAACTATATTTGCTTTTCCATAAACGGTTCATCATCACCTGATCCCAATTATTCAATTAAAATACATACATACCCATGTAACAGACCTTTTTATGCGAATAACTGTATCTGTTTACTTCTTAATAGGGTTTATACAGTAAAATATCTGGGAGTATATATAGACGAAAATCTTCGATGGGACAGTCATATTTCCACTACTACTTCACGCACCAGAAAACTAATTTATGTTTTTAAACAATTAAGAGAAGTTGCTGAAACGGAACTGCTTATCCAAATTTATAAATCATTATGTCAGAGTGTTCTCGCATACTGCATCTGTTCCTGGGGGGCTGCTTCTAAGACACATCTAATGAGACTAGAGCGAGCTCAAAGAGCTGTGATTAAAATCATACTCTCTCTACCCCGGCGTTCGCCTACAACTGAAATCTATATAAAATCTCATTTACTTACAGTTCGAAAGCTCTTTATCTTGCAGTCACTGCGTAGATATCACTGTTCAATACTACCCTCCCTGGATATTTTTGACAAACAGTCTACAAGAAGACCGACAAAACTTCCAGTTAGTATAGTCAGAACTACTTTCGCACAAAAGAGACACGAATACTTAACCCCTAGAATATATAACAGTTTTGACATTTTTAGTGACCTAATACAACTAACTGACTACAAATTCAAAAAAAACATTTTCAGTTGGCTTCAGAAGTTTGACTATCAGTCCACCGAAGATTTTCTTAAATCTATCATCTACTATGGTGTACACACAACTCGCGCGCAGACACGCACACAAACCACCACACACAGAAACACACACACACGCACACGCACACACACACACACAATCATCACACTTGCTTAAATTATAATAAATAAGGATACTTAGATTTAAAATATGTAAATAAGTATAGGTACTTACCTTATTGTAGTTCAATAAAAAGGGAAGAAACTAGTTTCCAAGACACAGTCTAACGACTAGTTTGGAAATTAGGGCTTAATTAAATGTGTTTATAACTTGTAAGTGTCAAAATAAACATTTTCTTTTTCATTTTCATTTTTCATTTTCATACTTCAGCACAATCACATGCCCTGGATCAACTTGTATATGAGTCATCGCCTAGTCATTAAAACAATGGAAAGCTCACAAGTTATAACTTTTTCATTTTGCGAGTGCTGGATCTAACGAAAATTACTTTTTAATCTGTGGAATATTTCCGATAAAAAATTCACGTCATTTTATTTTCTGAATGAACTATGTAGGAAAAGCCATGAGTAAAGTTAGGTAGGTAACTATGTGCTGTTTCATGTTAGGTTAGAAAGCTTTAGCAAATTTTAGCGGCATTACACTTCAGCTTCATTTTAAGCTTTTAGGGACAAACTTTTAATTTTTTTTTTATTCTCTATTGTCACGCGATATACATATGCATGCATGCAAAATTTCAGATCAATCGGAAATCGGGTCAAATTTAACTTGCAAGATTCCACTCGAACAAACATACATACATTGCAAGTTAATTAAAAGCTTGTAAAAATTGGTGCCCTCATAGGACCACTATGTATTCATATGTCATGGTCATTTTTTCAGGAACGGGCCTTTGTAAGGATATTAAGTTGATATAAACCCAAACACTAAACTAAAGTGTACAGTCCACTATAAGAGTAAAATTTCAAGCTTCAAGTCAACACAATTAAAAGATACGGCCATATATATCACATACATTAATTTAGTGCTCGTAAAGTGACACATTTATATCACATACATTAATTTAGTGCTCGTAAACTGACACATTTATTTCACATACATTAATTTAGTGCTCGTATAGTGACACATTTATATCACATACATTAATTTAGTGCTCGTAAAGTGACACATTTATATCACATACATTAATTTAGTGCTCGTAAACTGACACATTTATATCACATACATTAATTTAGTGCTCGTAAAGTGACACATTTATATCACATAAATTAATTTAGTGCTCGTAAACTGACACATTTATATCACATACATTAATTTAGTGCTCGTAAACTGACACATTTATATCACATACATTAATTTAGTGCTCGTAAACTGACACATTTGATTGGTTGTTTGTTACTTTGCCTAAAAATGGCTCTTACGATTTTGATAAAATTTTGCGAATAGTGCCTCGCCTACACAACGATGTTAATTTTTCCTCAATAATCTGACTATACCTCGTTTCGTTCAGTCTGATATATTATTACTTATTATTATTTGCTGCTAATCGTAAGTAAGCGCGATATTTATAGTTGTGGATGTGTGTGTGTGATTTTTGGTACGTCATACGTCAGACGGTGGCGAGGGCTGCGCCAGAAAGTATGCGCAACGCACTGAATTACTACTATTTAGTAGTATTTAGTAGTAGTAATTCAATGGCGCAACGCAGCGTGGATGTACATTTTACAATGTTGTTTAAATGAGATGGTTGCACTGTTATTGTTGTTGCTTTCTTCTTGTTTATGTTGTGATGCACTAAAGAATATTGTATTGTACTGTATTGTATTGCATTGCATTTTATTGTATTGTACTGTACTGTACTGTATTGTATTGTACTGTGTATTATACGCATTATGTTTTAAGGGTTTCGTACCCAACTATATAGTATTATAGAACCATCGGTGCGCGAAAGCGACTCGCACTTGGCCGGTATTTTTTGTTTAGTCTAAACTTTACAGCAATATTTTTTTAAATACTGTAAAATGGTGACATGTGACTATGATACTAAAAGTGTTTGAATGCTATAAATATCTTCGAGCAATTATCAAATTCTAATAACAATTTATTAAGCGTCGGTGGCTCAACCGGTAACGACTCGGTCCATCTAACCAGAGGTACCGGGTTCAAATCTGGACGGCCAATGTACCAATGAGTTTTTCAAAAACTTACGTACTTATAATTAACGATTGCTAACGATAACGGTGAAGGAAAACATCGTGAGGAAACCTGCACACGCCTGCGAAGAAACTCGAAGGTTGTGTGTGAAATCGACCAACCCGCACTGGGCCCGCGTGGTCGACTAAGGCCTAATCGCCCTGATTTAGGGTAGGCTCGAGCCCCTCGGTGGGGACGTATATGAGCTGATATAATAATAAAAAATAACAATTAATTGTTTGTATGATCTTCAATTACACCGGGCGCAACAGATTTTGACCATTAGACAATTACTGATGCGCAACTTAGACGCTACACAAGACTAAATCTGACTCGTTTCTGACAATCTATTTTAAATGTAATCTAGGTTGCACGGTACGAGGCTTGATTAACAAATTGCCAGTTGTGAAGTGGCTACCCCTAGCTTACTGGTGCCGTCATCAGTAAAAAAAACCGCCAAGTGCGAGTCGGACTCGCTCACCGAGGGATCCGTGCTACCACATCTCTGGATAAGGAACCTTAAAAATAATAAATTGTAAACTATACATCGTAAAAATAATTAAAAATTTGTTTAAGGCGAGCTATTGATTGGAATAGTTGTTTTTGTCTTTTTCTTTACAAATACAAAATACAAATATTTATTGATAAACTTGATGGTTTACACGTCATAATGTTAATTTAATTCAAATATTTAATATTAATTAAATTATTACATTACATTTATAATTGGACATTCTAATTTTTTATATTATTACAAGTGCAGGTACACGTATGTACTTAGTATGTTTATTATTCCTTAAGTATGCTCGTGGGGAGGGTCAGTGAACTCGTCTACTGTGTAGAACGCGTGTGATATTAGAAATTTTTGGACTTTTTTTAAAAACGAGTTGTAGCTGGGTGAATTCCGGATATCGGGAGCTATTTTATTATATATTTTAGGGCCTATGAAGTCCAGACACCTATGGGACTTAGCCAAACGCCGCAATGGCAGCAGGAGCTCGTGGCGGTTTCTGGTGTTAAAACTATGTTGACCACCATGTGTGGAGAATTGTTGGAGGTTTTTCCTGACGTATTTTGCTACTTCCAGTATGTAAAGAGGTGGTAGTGTTAGGATTTTGTGTTTTATAAACAGCTCACGAGCGGGCTGGTCACGTCTTGCTGTGTCAATTATTCTGACTGCGCGTTTTTGCAATCTGAAAGGTATAAAGAGTAAAGAAAATAACCACACTTTTCCAATTTTTAAATGGATTTTCGTTTCAATCAAAAACTACAATGAAAGTATAAAAAATAATAACATTACTCACTTAGAATAATCATAACAATTTTTTTTTTTTTTTAAATTTATATTTCAACATATTAGTCATAACTAGAGTTGAAAGTAACGGTGTAAACCTATCTTTGGTTTTTTTTTCTCTTAAGCCAAAACTGCTCAATCGTGTCTCTAATAGCTTTGAGGAACATCATCAACAATAACAATTTTTTTTTTCAACTTTAGGTTTTCTATTGTTTAGGAGTAATTGACGTCAAAAATAAAGAAAACCTGTAATATTACCGCCTTAAACTTTTGCCAGTGAAGCCCTTTCATAGGAAACCCCACATGAGACGGTTAACTCAATTCAAAATTTGGACCGCCGTTCCTTGCATAGTTGATACCGTACTTTAAATAAAAACTATATTTTTTATGATTTATTTACAAATGTATAGTTTTTAAATTTTTCCATACACTTGTAGTATAAGATTGTATTACTTGACAAATTTCATAGTTCTAGCTCAACGTAAAATACCCTACAAATTTTGATTTCCTTGAGAGTGTCGAAATATACGTTTTTTACGGCATAAACGGCCGTATCTTTTTTTACGTTAACTTAGAAGTTTGATTTTTTTGAAGCTTCAAGGGACTGTAGACCGGAGTATATGATTTTAATTTCAAATCGATACCTTCACGCATTTACGAGATAAAGGGCATTGACAGACCGACGGAAGGACAGACGGACAATAAAGTGATTCTATAAGGGTTCCGTTTTTTTACTTTTGGGGTATGGAACCCTAAAAACGAGAACGAAAATTTTCAAGGATGAAAATGAAAGAAGATGCTATAGTTTATTCAGAAACGTATCCACTCTGTAAAATAAAACTATATTTTACAGAGTGGATCCACTATAAAGTGTACATCTCGACCAAGCTAAGTTTTCACCTCGCGTTGATTACGTCACATTGACGCTTAGGTACGATCTGGAAAAAAGGATTCGCTTTGACTTTCAAAAAGTAAACAAGTGTTTGTTAGATTTTATTTTGCATTTATTGTTTTATTTTTACATTTATTTATTTTACTTTGCATTCCAGCGAGGTGCAAACTTAGCTTGGTGGAGTTGTAAATATAGTGTGCTTCTAGCGCTTATACTATATGTGACTATAAACTACAGCAGCACATATTCTTCAGTGTCATCGTTGAAAATGTCTGTCGAAGTATCTATTCAGCGAGTAACTATTTTTTTTACTGATCGCGGCGCTAGTTAGGTAAAGGGATCCCCTTAATGTATTGCTAGATATACAGGGTGTCCAGTAAATATAGGTACAAACTGAAACTGGGGATAGATCAAGTCATGACCTATCCGAATTAAAAAATTATGTCTAGTAAAACTTAAACCGTTTCCGAGATATGGCGAGTTTTTTTTAATTTTCGTAAATCACTACTTTTAGTCAGTTTCAGGGGTGCTACAACTGCAAATGGAGGTATTTTGAAATACTCATCTCTTACTCTTCTAGCATAATGGGCTGGACACCCATCATTTTGAAGCCACATCTGCTGCCGATATTCCAGATTAACATCCTCCATTAATAATGGCAATATCTTTTATAAAGAGGTGCAGAGCGTGTAACTTGGCACGTGGCGGTCATTTTCAACATTTAATTTAAGCGTGTATTTATAAAAGATGGTCTAAATTTTAACTTGTTTCATTTCCTATCTTTTAAATAGCCAACATGACATGAAAAGTAGTAAAATATCAATTAAAAAAAGGTTTCTAATCGAAATTTAAACCTAACTACTTATTAAAAAATGGGTTCGTTTTGAAACCAAATCGCTACATATTTTTCTGTTTTAGAAAAAATGATAAGTGTTAACTTTTAAAGCAATGGTTCGGACTAGCGTAGTGCATTTATTTTACAGCATAAGCTACCAAATCTGGGACATTGCAGTTTTAATGGGTAAAAATAAAAATATTTTTATTTTATTACGGGGAACTGGTAGCTTTTAAGAAAAATATTGCAATGCATTTGATAGTCTAACTCTTCAGTAACAAAAAGCAAAAATATTTCAAAATACTTTCATTTGCAGCTGTAACACCCCTGAATCTGACTAAAAGTAGTGATTTAAGGAAATTTCAAAAAACCCGCCATATCTCGGAAACGGTTGAAGTTTTACTAGACATAATTTTTTAAATTCGGATAGGTCATGACTTGGTCTATCCCCAGTTTTAGTTTGTACCTATATTTACTGGACACCCTGTATATACCTACCAAATTCCATCTAAATCCGTTTTTACATTTAGGCGTAAAAGCGAAACAAACAAACATCCATTCTTTCACGTTTATAGAGGTAGTTCTAGTGTAATCATCATCAGCATATCAGCCGAAGGACGTCCACTGCTGGACATAGGCCTGACCCAAGGATTTCCACGACGACCGGTTCTGCGCTGCCCGCATTCAGCGGCTTCCCGCGACATAGTTCTAGTATAATATAAACATTTTGAGGCCAGATGACCGTGTGTAATATATCCATTAGGCTCCTCCGTCCGTAAAATTAGCAAACATCGAACGAAATAGCTTGGAAATAAAGTTCTTGTCAGCTCGTACTGCAACGTGGCTGTTACGCCAATCATTGCGGATGAATCAAGCGAAAATTGTGGCTTTAAATTCGTTATAAATAAAATTACATGAATTTACAAAAAGTAAGAAAACAAAATCATTTTTTATAGTTTTTTTAAGAAGTTCATAAATTATCATAACGTTACGATTAAAATCGCAACAGTTCTATGGTGATAACTACAAAAAAGGGAGCATTACGATTTTTTTTCTGTAGTTCTGTGTATTAAAATAGAATGAGAGAAAATCAAAATCACTTCTAATTTCCTGTAAATTAAAAACAAATTTTTTCGATAAAAAAAATCTTACTTAAAGTAAAAAGTTGGTTGGTCGTTGGCGGTGGTCTAAGCCTTAATTTATGTATTACTAGCTTTTTCCCGCGGCTCCGTCCGCGTGTAGATCGTTTTTATGACTGTCTTTAAGGTAGATTAGTAAATTATGTCGTTTTCCACCTACAGAGTTTACCATCTCTGTGCAAAAAATCACAACAATCGAGTATTTTTTTAGTTCTCTCAGGAACTGCATCAGATTATGCTATTTTCCCGGGATAAAAAGTAGCCTACGTCTTTTCCCGTGACACAGGCTACCTGCATGCCAAATTTCATAAAGATTGGTCAAAAGGAAACAAACAAACAAACAAACACATTTTCACATCTAATATATAAAAATGAATCGCAAAATGTGTTGGTAAGTGCATAAATCGAGAACGGCTGGACCGATTTCGCTAATTCTTTTTTTGTCGAGTTCGTTATTGTCAGGAGAAGGTTCTTATGTAGGGTAGGGTAGTGTAGTGTAGGGTAGGGTAGGGTAGGGTAGTGTAGGGTAGGGTAGGGTAGTGTAGGGTAGGGTAGGTAGGGTAGTGTAGGGCAGGGTAGGGTAGTGTAGTGTAGGGTAGTGTAGTGTAGTGTAGGGTAGTGTAGGGTAGTGTAGTGTAGTGTAGTGTATGTAGGGTAGGGTAGGGTAGTGTAGGGTAGTGTAGGGTAGGGTAGTGTAGGGTAGTGTAGGGTACAGTAGTGTAGTGTAGGGTAGAGTATTGGGGTAGAGTAGTGTAGGGTAGGGTAGTGTAAGGTAGGGTAGTGTAGTGTAGGGTAGAGTAGTGTAGGGTAGAGTAGTGTAGGGTAGTGTAGTGTAGGGTAGGGTAGTGTAGGGTAGGGTAGTGTAGTGTAGTGTAGGGTGTAATGTAATTTAATGTAAGGCGGTACGTAGTTCGCCGGGACAGCTAGTTTATAATATTAGTAAGGATTATTAATTTTGTAGGTATTCTGTTTGTTTCGAAATTTACAAATTTTTACTCACCAGTCCTTGGCGATAATCTGGGTGCTGTTTCCACGAACAAAGTCGTATGCTCCGACCTGCCTCTTGCGTTGGCTGCGTACACAATAACTTTAAGCTGCCTATTTGCACCAAGCCGTCGAAAATTCCAGAGTGTGGCACCATTCGTCGTGTTCACCACTAAGCCTTCGTTCGCCCAAACTTCAGCGATGAACACACATTGGAATCCTCCTTCATAACCTGAAATGAACTCTGTCTGTATTTCTGGATTTTAATAAAAGGTATTAATATCGGACAACGTTGCTTTTGGTAACGTAATCATTCGTTTAATGGTCGAATTGTACAGCAGCGCTGCATTTACTTTCTCACGTACAGTCAACAGCACGTCAACACTACTAAAAATATAAGTAAATTTGTGAAGTAGTTTAGGCAAGCAATATTAACAAGAAGCGGATTGATTCATAAGGAAAATGTGAAACTGTAATTGCCGTTGTATGGGAGCTTGGTATTAAATATTTTTTTCAGAATAAATAATACTGCTACTCAATAAATGGTAAGCACTCAATAAATAATACTGTCACTCAACAGCATAACTACATAAAGGGTTTCATCAACATTTTTGCGTGTTTCTTTTTTTTTGTTGTATGCCAGATACCACTTAATAAATTTTAACAGAATAATTTATACTGCCTCTTGATAGCACATTATTACTAGCTACTACTCGCAAAGTTTTATCAAAATCGTTGTAGCCATTTAAGTGATTTTTATTTTTTTGTTGTAAGATTTCGATGAAACTTTGCAAGTAGTAACTATTGTTACTTTTTATTAACAAACATATTTTTACATAAGAATTATTATTGTATTTAAAAATTGGCTAAGTGCAAATCTGACTCGCGCACTGAGAAATCCTTACCAAAAAACTTTTAGGTACATAACATTACAAACATCAACGAGTACAGCAATGGGGTTGAAGGAAAAACTTAACTTTGTAGTCGAAAAAACGTTCTCCCATACATCGATATACATCACGGTCAATTTTCCACCTGCAAATGTAAGTTTGTAATCGCTGAATTATTTTTTTATGTGATATAACTAAAAATTTACCATTTTAGTATTCTTTTTTTATTTTGCTGTAAGTACTTGATTCTTGCTACATTTTACGATACTAGGTCAACGGGAAGTACCCTATAGGTTTTGATTTACTTGCGAATATCAAAATATATGACAAAAATTTCCGTAATTTTTATTGCTTTGACTAAGAAGCTTTCACATCTTCAAGGGACCATAGACCTAAGTATTTGATGTTAATATCAACTTGATATCTCCACAAATTATTGAGGTAAAGGGACGATAGACAGACGTACGAATAACGAAGTGATACTGTAAGGGTTTCTTTGGTCCTTTTAAGTTACGGAACCTTAAGAATTGGTATTGTTTATACCGGCAATTTTTCAAAGACAGGATTCCATATTTTTGTTTTTTTTAATCCGTTTCTTAATATTGTTTGCATAAGCTATAAAGGCGTAATGTTTATTGTTGAATTGTGCATGTCAGACTGTGAAGGCTACGCAAGAAAGTATGTTCAGCGTGGCTGTACATTTTATTTGAGCTGTGTGAGTGAGGTTCTTCTGAGCTCGGCGTTTCTTCTCACTCCGCTAAAACTACCGAAACGCTGAGTGAACAAAATCCGCGTAGCAGGATACTACGCTCAGTAACATTACTACGACGTGACGTTGCTAAGTTACGTTGCTACGCCGCTATACGTTGGCCTTTTCAATTAACATCGGAGAGGGTGGACGAATGTGGGTTTTGGTAGAGATTCATATTAAAATATATCATCATCATATCAGCACTTTAACTGCTGGACAAAGGCCTCTACATGACCACCGATCCTGCGCTGCCCGCATCCAGCAGCTTCTCGCGACCTTCACCAATTCATATATTCATATATTCCGTTGCACGGCAGTTACTCGAGAACTTTACTACTTCAACGGAAATTTGTTCTACGAGCTCAATTCCCTGCCCACTGCCACTTAAGTTTAGTGATTCTATGAGCTATATCGATTACCTTGGTTCTCCTACGGACCTCCTCATTTCTGATTCGATCTTGTAAGGAGTTTCCCCTTCGTTTCCCTACGCGATGAACATCATATCACAAGGCACAAGACTTTATGTCAATTTCTTTGTTTTACCGATAATCCTCAAAACTAAAAGGAAAGTCTTAAAAAACTTAATCTCATTTTTATTAGTATAATTATTGTTAAAATAACTTTTATAATACGCTCTATTCAAGTATTCAGTTATATTTAACAATAAGAGCAAACTGACTCAGCTAAGTTAGCAAGGAGCTCCGCTCTGGCGGTTTTAACGCGGTCTCAGAAGATGTCCGACAGGCGGAGCTTTATGTCAACTGTTAACTTGACTAAAGCCCTTTTGCGCCCTGGATAGTTGTTCCTACAAAATTCCTACATTCAGTGCAAAGCACGACTTTGGTATATGGTAAAATAAATTCATAATAGCTCAAACTCAAACTCAAATAACTCTGTATTGTTCATCAAAATAAATACATATGCAAAATTTAAATTAAAAACTAAGAGAAGTACAATTTAGGCGGTCTTATCGCTGAGAGTGATTTCTACCAGACAATTCACTTCGCTGAGGATACCGATATACGGCTTAAATTAGATTTAGTTGCTTCTGCACTTAAAACGTCATCATTTGCCGAAAGATGTTCATAGCTGGATAAAGGCGTCCTCCAAAGATTTCCTCAATGACTGATCCTGCTCTGCCCGCATCTGGCGGCTTCCATAGACTTTCATAAGGTCATATTCCTCGCGCCCCACACCCCATTACTACAGTGACTGCTACCAGAACCAAGGACAGCGGGGTGTTTTGCCGTAATCGACACGCTTGGCAGGCGCGTGGCGGGCTGTAGATTGACACGCTTGGCAGGCGGGTGGTGGGTTGTCGATCGACACGCTTGGCAGGCAGGTGACTGGTTGTCGATCGACATGCTTGGCAGGCGGGTGACGGGTTGTCGATCGACACGCTTGGCAGGCGGGTGGTGGGTTGTCGATCGACACGCTTGGCAGGCGGGTGACGGGTTGTCGATCGACACGCTTGGCAGGTGGTGGTGGGTTGTCGATCGACACGCTTGGAAGGCGGGTGACGGGTTGTCGATCGATACGCTTGGCAGGCGGGTGGTGGGTTGTCGATCGACACGCTTGGCAGGCGGGTGACGGGTTGTCGATCGACACGCTTGGCAGGTGGTGGTGGGTTGTCGATCGACACGCTTGGCAGGCGGGTGACGGGTTATCGATCGATACGCTTGGCAGGCGGGTGGCAGGTTGTCGATCTACACGCTTGGAAGGCGGGTGGCGGGTTGTCGATCGCAGTGTATACTGTGGTGGCTCAGTACGTGGAAACGCAAATCATGTTTAATAATCATAGAAAGATGACAATGTAATACAATTCAAAAACTGACGTGGAAACAAAAAGACATGAGAAGTCTAGTATTTTTTTTAATATAGGTATATTTTTAATTTAAGCATTGACATGAGTGTTACATGCTCCAAATGTTCGTGCGCACGGTGGCACATTGGAAGCCGGGTTGTTCCTTTCCCTGTAATATGGTCGAGGGGAGCGATGGATATCTCTTGCGTTATACTCATGACCGGATGCTGTCCATGTGAACTGGCTTACCCTTCTTCTTAGCGTGTCGATGGCAGACACTACACTGTAGCAGCCCAGAATTTGGCAACGTTAACTGGCTTACCCTTGTTAATAGCATTATTGACATATTATTAAAAATTGTAATGTCCAAATTTAACTTCTCGTGTCCATATTGTTTTCATGTCCTTATGACATTACTGATTTTATTTCGATAATTTTAATATTATTAACGAATGATTTTATTTATTTTTAAACGACTTCAAAAAAGGAGGAGGTTCCTCAATTCGACCGTATATATATTTTTTTATTTTTTTATGTTTTTTCGCAGATAACTTCGTCATTTATGAACCGATTTTGGAAAGAAGATATCCCTAAGTTGGTACCATGATAAGAAAAACAGGATCTGATGATGGAATCCCAGGGAACCTGAGGGCAACCCTTAAATTTTAAAGGCAAGTATTACGTGTTTCATATGTTTTCTAAAGCTATTAAAGTATTTGTATTTGGCAGTCATTATCTCATGACGATGAGCTGATTAAGAAATGTACAACTCATTAACGGGTATGAGTTAGAGGATAATTAATTAAAGATAGATAGTTACGTAGGTACGCATAGACCGATAGTTGTATTCTATCAGGTGATTCAGATGAGCTGATGATGGAAGATTTAACTCTCATGCTGCTGAGATGATGATGGAAGCAACATGACTCTGTATCTTTTAATGAAACACTTGCATTATGATTTGATAATTCCTATTGGCGAGTCGTGTCCATATTGTTTTCATGTCCTTATGACATTACTGATTTTATTTCGATAATTTTAATATTATTAACGAATGATTTTATTTATTTTTAAACGACTTCAAAAAAGGAGGAGGTTCCTCAATTCGACCGTATATATATTTTTTTATTTTTTTATGTTTTTTCGCAGATAACTTCGTCATTTATGAACCGATTTTGGAAAGAAGATATCCCTAAGTTGGTACCATGATAAGAAAAACAGGATCTGATGATGGAATCCCAGGGAACCTGAGGGCAACCCTTAAATTTTAAAGGCAAGTATTACGTGTTTCATATGTTTTCTAAAGCTATTAAAGTATTTGTATTTGGCAGTCATTATCTCATGACGATGAGCTGATTAAGAAATGTACAACTCATTAACGGGTATGAGTTAGAGGATAATTAATTAAAGATAGATAGTTACGTAGGTACGCATAGACCGATAGTTGTATTCTATCAGGTGATTCAGATGAGCTGATGATGGAAGATTTAACTCTCATGCTGCTGAGATGATGATGGAAGCAACATGACTCTGTATCTTTTAATGAAACACTTGCATTATGATTTGATAATTCCTATTGGCGAGTAGGTGATTGTGATTAACGTTGTGAGATAGACAGCATTATCACATTATTCCTTTATTTTCAAAGGAAATAAAAAAAAAGTTAAGCCCCTAATTTAATTCATACCCACCTTTGATTTCGTTATTGTTGGTTAATGTCGTGTATTTAAGATAGTAATATTATTTCATACTTTTGAGTAAATTTCATTTTGAAGTCGTTTTTCAGTTTTTTTTAACTTTTTTTTATTTAATTTGAATTGAAGGACGCATCTGTCCATACTCAGGATATGTCTCTGGGTCACCTCTTACGACATCCGTTGGAAGAGATGGGACAGCCCTTTTCTAAGCCAGGAACCATACAGACCCACATCTCTGTAAATGGGTATTTTACATAAACAAAAATATGTTTCTTTAAAACGCTATTCCTTTATATATTTTTTTTCTATTTTAAGATATTTTTAATATTTAAATAAATAAATTTTCTTCAATTAAACCGTTTTATTTATGTGTAACATTTACTTTACGAAATACGCTTAATTTTTCATTTTCAGTTTTCACCTAAATTTCGCCCTTCTTCAGTTTTACCTCAAGACTTAAACGCGATTTTCGTAGCTTTCTTTCTCCGATTTAGATGGAAAAATGAAATAAAATTTTCTCAAATGATCCGAGTTGATCTCAATTGGTTGAGTTGCAGGGAAACTAGGTGTGAACCTACAAATGGATTTTTCCAAGGTTTTCACCAATATCGGAACACCTAACAAGAGTAAAATCTTTTTTCTATACTACCTACATAAGTTTTTTTTTAATATTGTGTATTTCTTTTAATAGTATATAGATTGAAATAAATAGTGTTTGTGTTATGTTAACTTTTTTTAAACTGACAATTTTGACAAAAAGTGAGTTAAAACTTTAGCGCGGTCGTGGTTTTTTTTATTTAAAACACCTATTACATTTAATTGAGTAGTTGTTGTGCTCTCATTTATGGGTGTTGGAAAGAAAACAAAAAGTGCTCGGAGGATGTATCAAAGCTAGGTGTAAACATTCAACACGCACATTCTCGCACATCGCGCAAATCGAAGGCGAGCTGCTTGCGGTTTGCTCACCGCGCAACATCGATGAACATAAAGAATAATAATGCTGCGCAGCAGCACGAGTCCTCTTCACAGCTTTTGGCAAGTTAAATATCAAAGCCTTGCCCTATACTCAAGCTGTTTAAAATTGAAAATCACCCTTAAAACCAGCTTTCAATAGAAAAGTGTCAAATAAAATATACCTAAATAAGTATACACAATGTTTCATATACCTACTAAAGAAATTATTGTTCTTCCTAAAATAAACTCGGCTGGGCAGCGTTCGGAAAACTTCGCAATATATTTACGTCCCAGATACCGCAGTGTCTTAAGACCAAGGTCTTCGACCAGTGTGTGTTGCCAGTAATGACATACGGAACTGAGACATGGTCGCTTACTATGGGCCTCATAAGAAGGCTCAAGGTCACCCAAAGGGCAATGGAGTGTGCTATGCTCGGAGTTTCTCTGCGTGATCGAATCAGAAACGAGGTTTTCCGTGGGAGAACCAAAGTTACCGACATAGCTCTCAGAATTGCTAAACTTAAGTGGCAGTGGGCGGGGCACATTGCTCGTAGAACAGATGGCCGTAGGGGTAGTAAAGTTCTCGCGTGGTGACTACGCACCGAAAAACGTAGTGTAGGCAGGTCTCCCACTCGGTGGACCGATGACCTGGTGAAAGTCGCGGGAAGCTTTTAGTCGCGGGAAGCCGCTGGATGCGGGCAGCGCAGAACCGGTCGTCGTAGAATTCCTTGGGGGAGGCCTATGTCCAGCAGTGGACGTCCTTCGGCTGATATGATGAAGATGATAAAAATAAACATCAGTTAAATTTAAAAACACTACTGAATACAAAATATAACGAACAGTGGAAACCGCATTAGAACACAATAACCAGTTTCGAAGAAGTGTAAATTTTAAATAAATTTCCAAATTCAACTTACCCGGTGAACACATCAAGTCAAACGAATCGTGTGTCAAGTTGTACACTGAACAGTTAGAAGGCTTCTCCGGACTTGTTGCTGGCAACAAGCTGTACACACACGGTGATGGTTGCTGTCCAGCTAGATTAGTCGCTCGACACGACAGGGTCCCGTAGTCGCCGTCCGACACAGGCGTGTACGTGAGCACCGACCGTCCTTCCCTAGCTTCGACTGTGAAGCGATCCTGTGTAGGGGAAAAACTAAAATTGTGTTGTAAGAAGGTCTTGTATTTAATTAACAAGGCCGTATTGGTCAGAGGTGAGATAGATAATTTTTAAAATATAAGCGCCAGAATCTGGAAAAATCGTCAAACATGTTTTTAACTTCCTAAACTATTTATTTAGACTTTTATCATCATCATTACAGCTCATATATGTCCCCACCGAGGGGCTCGAGCCTACCCTGAATCAGGGCGATTAGGCCTTAGTCGACCACGCGGGCCCAGTGCGGGTTGGTCGACTTCACAAACAACCTTCGAGTTTCTTCGCAGGCGTGTGCAGGTTTCCTCACGATGTTTTCCTTCACCGTTAAAGCAATCGGTAAGTATGTACGTAAGTTTTGAAAAACTCATTGGTCATTGGCCGTCCAGATTTGAACCCGGTACCTCTGGTTAGATGGACCGAGTCGTTACCGGTTAGACTTTTATAAAGACTGAAAAATAAATCCATTTGATAGTCCCAGAACGTGAATAAAATTTCGACTGAATATCTCTATCGATATGTATTCAGCTTGTATCACAGAAAAACAAATAAAGCGGACCCAACAAAGGATTATTTGATCTCCTTAATTGATGATGTGCAAAGAATTTTGGCTCTTACGATGTAATTTCAAAGGTCTATTTTGGGTACAACTAAATTTTGTAGCGAATGAGACAGAATCAGGGTCAACATGCCTTTGTGAAAAGGTATCGAAGGGTTTGATTGCTAAGTATAATGAGAGATAAAGTTACATTTTGCTAGCTAAAGTTAAAGTTACCGATAGCAGTCACAGTTTACAAGCCTATGTAAGAACCTTGCTCATGTACAAAGATACAGTTAGTCTTTCAGAACAAAATACATCTACAAACAGTTGCTAGACTTGCCCCTTGCAAATCGAACTCTACTTGATGATAATTCTACCTGGCATCCAAGGAACATTTTTGCAATTATTCTTAGACAGTTCTAGCACAACCCGACCGTCATTTTTAAACATCATAGTTTCATCAGAATATACTATAAACAGTTATTCTATTTTAGGCATGCAAGAATCATAATGGTACTTACATGGTGATGTTCACAACACCATGTCTGAATATTTATTAGTTTTTACCATGATAAAGTCTGAAAATCACCGCGGCGTAGGTATAGGTAATGACATGAAATCATTGTCACTGTATTCAAGAGTCTCGTCATATTTTCAGGATGCCGATGCTATTACCGAGCCTTAGAGATTAGATTAGCCTCCCTCCAGTAGGCTCGAGTTTCCAGAAAAACGAAGTGCGCTTTTTAACTAAACATACACGCCACATCGAATCTAAACTTTGCAAATCTATTAGGAAGACATACATCGATATCTTGATTTTTTTCATCTCACTCATGTAAAACGGAACCAAATAAGAGGTAGTTGAAGCTTTTAGTTAGTACATAACTAATTTATTTAGTTGTAAGAGTTACAAAGCTTTTATTTAGTTGTATTTTAATTTATTACGATGAAAACAAGTAACAGACATCGATATGCATATACGTACTCATTATATTTGCAGAGTTTTGTTTCAATCCGGCATGTAGTTTTTGTATTAAAGCGGAACTACGTTTGTATGGAAACTCGAGCATCTCTAAGGTTCGGTACCAGCAACGGCATTCTAAACATAAGACTTGGCTCTTTTCTATGAATGAAGTAACAACGGTTTCATGTCGTTACCTGTATAAAAAACTATAGAATTTTCAGACACGTGTCACCATTAAGCTTTTAAAATCCACGATGTTGAAGTTTTAGTGAATAATTGAGATTTGCACTAAGGTAATCTAAAAAGGAGTAAACGTGAAATAGGTGAAAAAGTCTTGAGGTTGTCACATAAATAACACGTTTCTGATATGCAAATGTATACAGGGATAGTTTTCGACCCCCAGTTAATACTTTGCAGCAGTTTCTACTCATGAAATTGAGCAAGAAACAAATGGTCAATTTGGAAACAACAATTTTGAACTTCATAAAAGGTAATTCATTGGATCAGCTGTTTGGTCATCTTTTATGGAAATCAATTTTTTACCATGGGTCTCTAGGAGAAAGTTGTTCAATTTTATTAGAAGAAGTCAATGTAAAGATTTTGCAGAAAATACAAAAATAGCGTTTATATAATTACTAGCTTTTTCACGCGGCTTCACCCGCGTGGTGGATAGAGTTTTTATGACTGTCTTTGAAGGTGGGTACTTGGGTAGTGTGACAAATCCACAAACAGATACACGATTGATTTATTTATTTATTTATAGTTTATTGTTCACAGGAAACATAAGTTACACATCTTATAAAGGTTTCTTTTATTATCGGAAGATTTTTTTTTGTATTTTAAGAGGGCTTCATATTAACTTACTAAGGCCCGACTAATGCTCGATCGCCCTAATTCAGGGTATGCACTCTAGCCCCTCGGTGGGGACGTATGTGAACTAATATGATGACATGAATTCAATGTTAATTTCTTACCGGGTCAATCTTGATGGATCCAGATGAGCTGTTAAGCGTCCATTCGAAGGTCTCTGGCAGTGGAAACGCGTCCACCTCACACTCCACGGTGGCAGGCTCCTGTAACGCTGCGCCGATCATTTTCACCTCCCTCTTTCTACAGATTGGCCTGTCTGTATTGGCAATAGGAAATGGGAAATTCATGAGGTAATTCTTGCTTCACTGAAGATTTATAAATAACGGCTTCAGGTGCTACAGTTGGATTTAAACTAATATTTAATGTCTTAGTTAACTGATTCAATACCTATTCAAGTGTTTATTCGAAATAAGTGCTTTTTACACTCTTTCTGATAGTCATAAAGTAGTAAAAACATATACGTATACGTTTGTGAAAAATAAAAACATACAATCATCTAAATATATATAACTCAAAGGTGACTGACTGACTGACATAGTGATCTATCAATGCACAGGCCAAACCACTAGACGGATCGGGCTGAAATTGGGCATGCAGATAGATGTTATGACGCAGGCATCCGCTAAGAAAGGGTTTTGGAAAATTACCACGGGAACTGCAAAACCGCAAAACGGCATCCACTAGTTAGTTCATAAGGCAATTTATTATACTCGTAGCTTCATAATAATGGATAAAGTATAGGGATTTCCAATAAGGTTTTATTTTGAATAGCCCGCTATTTCGGTAGATGTCAATTTTGAATCTTTCATTTTTTGACATTTGACAAGTAGAAACTACGCCATTAATAAAAATGGAACGATACACGCTTCAACAACGCATTGAAATTATTAAAATTCACTATAAAATTGGTGAAAATTTGGCACAGACGGTTCGTAAAACTCGATCATTTTTGGGTCGTCGTGAAGCAACTTGTCGGACCGCAATACAGAAATTGGTGGAAAAATTCGCGCTGTTGGGACAAGTTAGTGATGTGAAGAATAAAACCCGTGCACGTCGCTCAAGAACAGTCGAGAATATTGCTGCTGTAGCCGAAAGTGTTGAAGAAAACCCAGGTTTGTCCATTCCTCGTCGTTCTTTGGAATTAGGCATTCCACAAACGTCATTACACCGTATTTTGCATAAAGATTTGGGTCTCAAGGCTTATAAAGTTCAGTTAACATAAGAACTGAAGCCAGCCCATCATCAACAACGTCGTGTCTTTGCTGATTGGGTCGTTGAAATGCATGAAAATGATCCGGTATTCCATCGAAAAATCATCTTGAGTGATGAAGCCCATTTCCACCTCGGTGGCTTCGTCAACAAGCAAAATTGTCGCATCAGGGGCTTGGAAAACCCAAGAGTTACTGTTGAAAAGTCTCTCTATCCTCAACGTGTGACTGTTTGTTGCGGTTTATGGTCCGATGGAGTCATTGGACCTTGGTTTTTGGAAAATGAGGCTGGAGCAACAGTTACGGTGAATAGATAGCGCTATCGAGAGATGATTAATGATATTTTATGGCCGGAATTGGATGGTATTGATCTAGACAACGTTTACTTTCAATAAGACGGCGCTACGTGCCACACAAGCAACGAAACCATTGATATTTTGCGGGAAAAGTATCCGGATCGTGTTATCTCTTGAAGAAGTGATCACAATTGGCCACCGCAATCTTGTGATTTAACACCTTGCGACTTCTTCCTTTGGGGCCACGTGAAAGAGAAGGTCTACGCCAACAGCCCAGCGTCGATTCAAGACCTCAAAGTTGGAATTCGTGAGACTATCGAGGACATAGGGCAGCCACTTTGCGATTTGGTTGTGGAAAATTTCATGAAAAGGATATTGTCCTGTAAGCGTGGTCGTGGTGGTCATTTGCCTGATGTTATTTTCCACTACTTTTTAGGACAAAAACGACCCACTGGGCATATATGGGTTAACGGCATACCTTCTTCTTTATAATAAAATAAACATCCGATCATTTATATTAAAAAATGGCATTTTTCTTTGAATATCAAAATAAAACCTCTTATCGGAAAACCCTTTACATACTAATTGTGATTCTCAATCACAATACCGTGGTGAAAAATGTGACTGACTTCATCTTGTCGATAAGGAAGCAAATATTCAATGACATCTCTGTGACCAATTCAGTAAAAACTGGAGGCGATTACCAAATGGTAAGAGGCACATTGAATCTAAAAACCAAGCTAGAAAGATGTCGACTGATGAAGTCTATGCTCCGACCAGCGCCTATCCAGCTTCATAACCCCTAGACCTAGAATAATCGCTTCGAATGCCTAGGAGATTTCGATAATATGGACAAATATAATGACAGATTCGTGGAAAAAGTCCAAGCGTTCGGGTCTAAGATTTTTAAACTCGCCATTCAAACGGAACCAAAAAGATCTAATACTTTATCAACAACTCATGGAAGAAAGACGTAGTTTAGTTCTGCAGTCCTCTGAAGAAGCTACTTAGTATCGGCGACTAAACAGATAGATCCCTAAGTCACTGACTCGCAATTTGTGCCAGTTTAATACGAATAGTATTAAAGAGGCGATTGAGCAAAACAAAGTTTCAAAAGTATTCGCGAGAGATCTTTTTGATATCTACGGAGAATTATACACGACCACATGTCTACCCGTCAGCAATCTGGCTAAAGAACAAAGAGCCAGACTAACTCGACACTTTACCGAAGATATCCCGGACGTTAGCCTGTACGAGATTAGAATGGCTCTCAAACAGCTGAAGAACAATAAGGCACCGGGTGATGACGGATGAACGGCTCAGTTTTTGAAAGCAGGTGGAGCACCGGTACTAACAGCTCTTCAGAAGTTGTTCCATTCTGTTATTCTCAAGGGAGAACGCCTGCCGCATGACATGGAGGTGTGGTAGAGCTCTTCTTTTAAAAGAGCGACAACACCCTTCTGAAGAACTACAGACCCATCTCCAGTCTGAGCCATGTCTATAAGCTGTTTTCGAGAGTCATTAGGAATCGTCTCACAAGCGAATTGATGACTTCGAGCCTTTCGAACAATCCGGTTTCTAAAAAGGATTTAGTTACCATAGACCACATACTCTTACATACGCTGCGGCAGATTATAAAAAAAACCAAAGAGTACAATCAATCACTATGCTTTGAGTTTGTTGACTATAAGAAAGCCTTTGATTCGGTTGAAACTTGGGCTTTGTTACAGTCTGTCCAGCGGTGCCAAATTGACTATTGATATGTTGAGGTACCGAAGTGTTTGTATGAAAACGTCACCATGTCGGTTCGCCTTTACGACCAAAATTCGGAACCTATCCGGCTGCAGTGCGAGGTGAGACAGCGAGACGTCATATCTCCGAAACTGTTCACCGCTGCCCTGGAAGATTTTTTAAGCTTTGGAAGTGGGGTGGACTTGGCATCTACATCAACGGCGAGTACATCACCCCACCTTCGATTAGCTGACGATATCGTGATCATGGCTGAGACTATTGACGACTTAGAGACAATACTCGATAGCCTCAGTAGAGCCTCTCAACAAGTAGGTCTTAGAATGAACATTGACAAAACAAAAATTATGTCAAACTTCCGTGTTGCACCTATTCCTCTGAAGGTTAAAGGCTCTATACTCGAAGCTGTTTCCGAATATGTGTACCTGGGACAAACAGTCCAGGTAGGAAGGTCCAACTTCGAGTGAGAGATCAATCGTCGAATCTAACTCGGCTGGGCAGCGTTCGGGAAGCTTCGCAATATTTTCACTTTCCAAATATCGTAGTGTCTTAAGACCAAGGTCTTCGACCAGTGTGTGTTGCCAGTGATGACATACGGAACTCAGACATAGTCGTTTACTATGGACCTCATAAGAAGGCTCAAGGTCACCTAAAGGGCAATTGAGCGTGCTACGCTCAAAGTTTCTCTGCGTGATCGAATCAGAAACGAAGAGATCCTTAGAAGAACCAAAGTAACCGACATAGATCTCAGAATTGCTAAACTTAAGTGGCAGTGGGCGAGGTAAATATCTCGTATAACAGATGGCCGTTGCGGCAGTAAAGTTCTCGAGTGGCAACCGCGCAACGGAAAACGTTGCGTAGGCAGGCCTTCCACTCGGTAGACCGATGACCTTAATGCGGGCAGCGCAGAAACGGTCTTCGTGGAAATCCTTAGGGGAAGCCTTTGTCCAGCAGTGGACGTCTTTCGGCTGATATGATGAAGTACTCGTATATTTCTATACACGGTAAAAAAACGTTATTATTTCATTCATTAGAAGGTAAGTATACCTATACTTCTAATTTTTATCAAATTGGGTAATATTTATGTTATAATTATAAGTAATTAAATTACGTACCCAAATATTGATTAAAGCACTGTAATGGGATATAAGGTCGTTTAAAGTAGATGTATAAATCTTCCTTGTCACTAAACCTTAATTGTCTCTCCTTGGGCTTCGTTCTATTCAGATAAATAGAAGAAATCCGAGACTCAGGGCGATAAATAAATATTAGTTGACATTCATAGCGTCTGGATAGCATACTTATGCGTGAAAACACTTTGCAAGAGATTTTAACAGCGACAGAACTATATAAACTTCGTGATTTTGACGTGTGAACAAAAGACGCGTTGTGTAGAAAAAATATTCAAAGAATCGTTCTTGTCGGGAATGGTTCACAAATGTCTTTGCGTTTGAAAAGAATAAATTACTACAGTCTGCGTTTTAAACAAGTGACACATCGGATGTAATCTAAAATGTTTATCATGAAAAACAGATACTTTCTCGTTTAAATTTCATTTTTCAGTTTAACAAACACCGAGGGCGCGGAGATTAAATCATGAGCATACCCAGCTGACCTTGGAGAGCTGGACATACCTACACGTGCTTGAGGTGCGATCGGGAAGGCTTCTTCTTCTCATGTCGAATGGGTTCTCCACTACAGCAATCTCGACCAGAAGGTGGCCGCTCCAATGGCCCTTATACCAGTATATACCAGAAGTCACGCGTTCTGACTGTACTTGTAGGAGCATGAGACGCGAGACATGACCTCCACAGGAGGTCCCTCAACGATCAAGGAAGCTAAAACTACAGTCTTCGGACATGTGTGCTTGACTATAAATCGTGCCAAGTGTTAAAACGAATCAATGTTCTGGTTAAAAAGTGAGAAAGTGCAATTTTCGACTCTATTGGTGTAACCATAAACTTCTAGTTTGTACAACAATAGCAATAAATGTGCGTAGAAGATACGGAATAGCGTTAAGTCTAATATAAACCTTGAGGTATTGAAATAGATCACTAATTAGTATAGTTTCATTAGATAAGCTTAGCTGGATAGCCGAAGTAAAGATTGTAATGGAAATGAGGGACACTGGTGTGAGAGACTCGAAAGAGAGCAGATGTGTTCCCTATTGATCATTACCTGTTGTTAATTAAGTGTATTTTACTCGTAGTACAGACTAATAATTCTATTGTAAATTAAACTTCAAGTAGATTTTGGTTTTCTCTAACTTTTGCTCTAAGAAATATCTAATAGTGGAAAGAGACGCTGATTGCTGTACGACAAGATAAATCAGGTAATCTAGTTTTGAATTGTAGTAGGTACCTAAAGCTGGATTAATGTCTATCAATGCTAGAGTTTGATTAACGTGCAAGGTTGAAGCTATCGTAGCGATGTAATAAAGTGTCTACTTTTACAAACATGGCATTAGTTCAGCTCGAGGATATAAGCATGTATTTGTCATATCCTTTTGTTCTATTTATGTGCTATGAAATGTCTCATCAAAGTAAGGTTTTGAGGTGAATTCTTTGAACTTGTTTGAGTCACACTAGTTTGGGGAGTTGATTGATTAAGATAACGATATAGGGGCTATAATTTTGTGTGTGTCTTATATTGTGTGGATATGTTAGATTAATTAATAGGAATTAAGTATGGCCTGGCAAGTTTTTTTCTCAGGACTGCTTTCTTGCCAATTTATGTTTTCTTTTGGCCCAGCTAGTCTTGGATTGGAGGGACTGTTTTAGCACACTATACCTAGCCTGGTTCAGTCTGTCATAATAATATTAGAAAGCAAAGAGAGGGGGGGGGGGGATTTATCGTTAATTATTGTAACTTTCCTTTTGCACTAAGTGGCTAGCGAGGTGTGCTAAGCTTTACCCTCCGACCGTAACTTAAATTCAAATAATCACTCACAAGGGAAATAAAACCATTTTTTTTAACTCCCTATTCCAACTTTTTTTCTTATCCCACAAATCGCCAACCCCTAGGGAATATATTATCTAATATAGTTAAAATTAATACCTATAATTTACACATTAAAGTTAGGGCCGACATTCAATTAAATTAGGTAACTTAAACTCACAATCCCATCTTATTGTGTTGAAAATTTATGGAATAATCACTTGGAATTTATACTTTGAAATTAGCTTCCGTACCTACTAGTTCACAATTTCGTAGTTATTTGAACTGTAGGATTAGGCGAAGTTCGAAGGTCACACGAATTATTGAAAGTTAATTATTGTCCTCAATGAGGAGTGTACTTCCGTTTAGTATACCAATCGGTATTCTGTAACTCATCGCGTACCACGCACGTAGGGTTCTAGCAACTTTTGCAACCTTTGTATTGAAAGAATTGGTAGGTTAACTTAGTTTGAGTCAGGGTAACCGACCCGGAACGACACTTCCTTCATAAGCCAAGCTTCTTAAATTTGAACAAAACTGATCAGTACCTACCAAAGCAAAGTGAGGACGCTCACATCTGCATCTGAATATGTGTATGTGTATGTATACATGTATTTGTATACATGTATATGTATATGTACATATATATATATATATATATATATATATATATATATATATATATATATATATATATATATATATATATATATATATATATATATATATATATATATATATATATAAATATATATGTATATACCAACATAAGGACAGGAGGTTGTGGAGAAACGAGAAGGACAGCATTCGACATGAGAGTACTAGTCTTTCAATGTCTAAATACCAATAAGATCTGGGCCCAGGATAGAACCCCTCCTTGGGGCATGAAAAGAAGCTAGCTTGAAGCGAGTTCCTGGTTATGAGATACACTAGACAAGAACTTAGTCTCCCAGGGGAGTGGATGGACTGGGAAGTCTTTCGTCTATCTAGTGTCGCGAACCGTATGACATAAGAAAGGAAGGACACAACTCATGTTTGATATATATTTGTTAACTTGTAATTGTCAACGCTTCTAGCCAAGGATTGACTCACGTTAAACTTATGGCCACTGGGCATCTGAGCTTGGTTTTGGCCCGTTCTTGAGCTAGAAGATGTTTCCCCAAGATTGAAACTTGAGACCTTCGTTCTTCACAATTAAGTGTAGGCGACCTTCAGGAAAACCAGTCTTGAGATTCGCAACCTAAACTTCTTCCACGAGTCTAACATAAAAAAATAAAACAAAATAAAAAAAAGTGACGATCACATTCCTAGGTGAGCGGATTCCGAGAGAGACCTGTTAAGGCCGGTTCGGGATCACCACAGCACACCTAAAATTATAGAGCGATGGTGGCGTAACGGTTAGGGCCGCTACCTCCTGTCCGGGAAGTCGTGGTTTGAATTCTGCCACTACCAATGTTTTTTCGAATATCGATTTCATATGTACGTTTATCCGATGCTTTTACGGTGAAGGAAAACATCGTAAGGAAACCTACACACGCTTGCGAAGAAACTCGAAGTTTGTGTGTAAAGACGACCAACTAGAACCTGGCCCGCGTGGTCTACTTAATTCAGGGAATGCTTGAGCCCCTCGGTGGGGACGTTTATGAGCTGATTTGATAATGACACCTAAATTTAAAGATAATTATTGTACGCTGTTACTAAGTATTACGAATCAAATTATTCCTTACAATTTCCAATTAACTGGCATTGCTGTCAAACATCATAATTAGTTAATAAAATATCTATAAAAGAACAATTTCAACTTTCGTTCATGATTGTTCCAATTTTTGCTGTTTAAATATTCTGTTCGAAACACAATAGTGGGTTCGAAAGCCTTCGCCCAAATGGACTTTGCATTAAAATCTGACCGAAGTCATTAATTCTTTTGGTTCGTATTGAAAATATGTCGGATTAAGCCAGTTTTATGATTATTCAATATAAACCTTTGTTGAAAGGCTCGTTGGCTCACGAGTGGAATTTCATGTGACGATTTTATATCTAGAGTATTATTTTGGACCTGCATTATATCGATAAATAACGTGCTCCCTTCGTTTGCGAGATTTTGCTTAAAAGCGTAAAATAACTATCATCATCATCATCATATCGGCCGAAAGACATCCATTGCTGAACAAAGGCCTCCTCTAAGGATTTCCACAACGACCGGTCTTGCGCTGACTGCATCCAGTGGATTCCAACGAACTTTACCAGGTCATCGGTCCACCGAGTGGGAGGGCTGCTTACGCTGCGTCTTCCGATACGCAGTCGCCACTCGAGAACCTTATTATCCCAACAGCCATCTATTCTACGAGCTACGCACTTTGCCCACTGCCACTTAAGTTGAAGAGCGGCGTAGCGGTTAGGATGTTTTCACCGGAGCGGAGCTGAGCGGAGATGTGTGCTGGCTAGAGTGGAGATGGGAGCCAGTATGGGACGAGCGCTCACGTACACTGCTAAAGGCTCCAGTCAGCATTGCAACTCTGTATGATGCAACATGTGGAAAGGGGGGGGACCTTTGTCTGTGTGGAAATGTATATCTACTCTTTATGTATATTTACTTCTTTATTGACTGACTCGGTGGCTCAGTGGTTAGTGCTCTTGATTGCTGATCGGTGAGTTGTGGGTTCGATCCCCACCCAGGGCAAACATTTGTGTGATGAGCAGATTTGTTTGCTCTGTGTCTGGGTGTTAAATATCTATATATGTATGTATACTAACGTACATAAGTATTTATATCAGTTTCTGGTTCCCATAACACAGGGAATCCTACTTTGGGGCCAGATGACCATGTGTGATTTGTCCCAGAATATTTATTATTTATTTATTATTTATTTATAATAACCGAACGATTTTGAATATTCCATAGGTAAACATATCCGTTTTCATCACGCCATATAACCACGACACTATTCTATAGGTATACATATCCGTTTTCATCACGCCATATAACCATTACACTACTCTATAGGTATACATATCCGTTTTCATCACGCCACATAACCATGACACTATTCTATAGGTATACATATCCGTTTTCATCACGCCATATAACCATGACACTACTCTATAGGTATACATATCCGTTTTCATCACGCTATGTAACCATGACACTATTCTATAGGTATACATATCCTTTTAATACCCCATATAACCATGACACTATTCACTGTGTCTCTGTGTCCACTGTAATGTCTAACTAACACAATCCTATCTGGCTGTACCGAAAGCATGAACTAATTACGAGACGCGCTAGTTATCTGGCTCTACCGAAGGCTCGAACTAATTACGAGACGCGCTAGTTATCTGGCTCTACCGAAGGCTCGAACTAATTACGAGACGCGCTAGTTATCTGGCTCTACCAAAAGCACGAACTAATTACGAGACGCGATAGTTATCTGGCTCTACCGAAGGCACGAACTAATTACGAGACGCGCTAGTTATCTGGTTCTATCTAGGGCACGTACTTATTACGAATCGCGCTAGTTATCTGGCTCCGACCGAAGGCACGAACTAATTACAAGATGCGCTAGTTATCTGGCTCTACCAAAGGCACGAACTAATTACGAGACGCGCTAGTTATCTGGTTCTATCTAGGGCACGTACTTATTACGAATCGCGCTAGTTATCTGGCTCCGACCGAAGGCACGAACTAATTACAAGATGCGCTAGTTATCTGGCTCTACCAAAGGCACGAACTAATTAGAGACGCGCTAGTTATCTGGCTCTACCGAAGGCACGAACTAATTACAAGATGCGCTAGTTATCTGGCTCTACCAAAGGCACGAACTAATTAGAGACGCGCTAGTTATCTGGCTCTACCGAAGGCACGAACTAATTACAAGATGCGCTAGTTATCTGGCTCTACCAAAGGCACGAACTAATTAGAGACGCGCTAGTTATCTGGCTCTACCGAAGGCACGAACTAATTACAAGATGCGCTAGTTATCTGGCTCTACCAAAGGCACGAACTTATTACGTTAAACAAACTACCGTCACATGTAAAAAATGCGAAGTCATTCAACACTTTACCAATATATTATATTGCAAGAGTTATACATTATTAGCCAAATTACGATGTGACGTGACTCTGCAACGAAACAAACTGATTTTTAATAATTCATAGGTTTCCAATACGAGCGAACAAAAACCATCAAATTTTACTTTTTATTATTTACATATTTATATTTTTTTTATGTCAGCGACTGCTGCATTTATGGGAATTAATATCTTTAAACCTTTTACCTGGTACTTTAGCGTTTCTGGTAGATGAACGAGAGGGCTTGCCACCTGGGCCTATACAGATACGTAATTAATTAATTAATTAAATTAATTAATAAAGTAATACGTTATAAATAACTTTAGAAATAAATTAAAAACCTGACTATGTAAATAACCCCTATGTTTTGGCAAGTCGGGTAAAAAATGATTCCTTTGTTACTCACAGGATTAAGACGAATCTAATGACATCTCACAATCCAAAATCCATCAAGGCGTTTAGGCTACAGACCATGCTTTTCTGGCTGGTCGGGTAAAAAAGTATCCTTTGTCACTCAGGGTCAAGATAAATCTAGCAGCATCTCCAACTCGCAAATCCATCAAGCCGTTTTGGCTACAGAGCGTGCCAAAGAAATAAACATACATGCATACACTCGAAAAACATAACCCTCCTCCTGGCGCAGTCGGGTAAAAACAGAACAAATATCTGTGTACTCAAATGAATTTCCTGTGTAAAGGGGAGCCAAAGGCATACGTTGCGATGGACGAGAAAAAATAAAACATAATATTCTCTCTACTAAAAAAGGGCTTTCACCTTACGCATGTCACAGTCGTGACAGCGGGATTTTGTCACGATATGATTAATGGACGGGAACAGGGGAGGAAACATGGAAAAGCTTAAGCTTTAAGTTATCGTTAAAAAAATAAACTGAACAAATTCCTACATAGCTGTGTATACAATTGTGTAACTGCCTCACAGTTCTCAAATACTCTGAGGAAAGAAACCACAGAACTAAACAAATAACTTTTTCAATACAGTTGGTCCTTTATATGCCAAACAAGTGTGCGCAAAATTGATTTTACTGCAAACATGCTTTTACTTTACCACTTTTTTTAATTTCTAGCTCGGAGGAACAAGAAATTTCTAGCAAAAAAAAATAATAATAACCAAAGATACAAAATCTTCTTTAGGACTTTTGAAAGGAGAATTTTAAAATACATAGTTAGTTCCTCCGAGGTTAGTACTTAACGCAAGCTGTTTAGATTCTCTTTGGGTTATATCTTTGTGAAGAAAAGAGAAAAAATAAGAATGAAGTGGAACCGGTTACACCAAGGAATAGGTCATCTTTACCAAAGAGGTTAAGTATCCCAAGCCGTATATATTGTCTATTTATGTTAAAAAACTTACGCATGCGGAAGTGTGCTAGCTAAAATATGAGGCAATTTTCGTAAAACTGAATTGAGATGTTTTAATTGTGAAAACTAATAAAATTAAGAATAGTTAACATTATATAATAAAAAATATACTAATGTGTATGTATAAGAAAAAAACAAAGTGAGATTACTCCCCGGACATTTAAAATAAGCCACAAGTCGTGTTAAATGAACTTTGGTTGTTGAAACCTTGATAGGTATGTACCTACCCATGTATTTTGTTTTTCTGTCACGTTCGTTTTTTTATTTTATCTATTTTCTCAAAACTGTATTGAAAAACTTCGTATGATACATGGGTGTAAAAGGAAATATCAAACTCTTGACGACGTTAAACCCTTGCCTGCGGCTCGGGCTCACAAATGTCACTCGTTTGTTATTGACCTTTTTAAAACCCTTGTATCATAAATAACTATTTCAATGCAGTTGCTCGAAAAGTAGTCGTTTATATGCCAGTCAAGTGTGCGCAAAATTGATTTTACCGCACACGTGCTTTTACTTTACCACTTTTTTAAAATTTCTAGACCACATTCCTATCTCTGGCTGTCAATATTTTCGGTTTTTACGATAGGCCTAACTACACTAGCTTGCTTAATTTCAAGTTCAATTACACATATTTGACTATTGTACGCTCGTAATCATAGGTCATCTTTACCTCTTAGTTTTGAATTACACATAGCAACCATCCAATTAAATTGAATTTGATTTTGAAATTGAACAAGTGTATTAAGACCTTGAGGGAGAACGATATAGTGTTGTTAATATTCCAAGCCTTAGTGTAACCTTTTTAAAGTAATATTAAAAAACAAACTTACGCATGAATACTACGCATAGCTTAATTAAATATGCCGCATTTTTTTTTGTAAAACTGAATTGAGTTTTTTAGTTGTGAATACAAATAAAACTATGAATAGTTAATATAAGTGTAATAAAAAATTTACTTACGTGTATGTATGTATAGGAAGAAACAAAGTGAAATTTAGTCGCGTAAAATAAACTTTGTTTGCCAAAACGTTGATTGGTACGTACCCATGTATTTTGTTTTTCTGTCACAGTAGTTTTTATTTTTTCTAGTTTTCTTACAACTGTATTGAAAAATATCGTATGGTATATAGGTGTTAAAGGAAATAAAAAACTCGTGACGAATGGTAAACCCTCGCCTGTGGCTCGGGCTTACAAATGTCACTCGTTCGTTATTTACCTTTTTACCACCCTCGTATCCTAAATAACTATTAAGCAACTGTAAGTTTGTATATTTGCGATTCATTAAATAAATAGTTGTCGCTGGACATTTTTTTTTATTAATGTCATACAAACTTTTGTATCTCTGAACTCAAAACACATAGTACATTTTAACATTTTGGATAGGTCTTTTAAAAATATTGCGGATGTGTGAATGCCATTTTTTTAATTAGCAATCCGTTTGCGAAATATTAAGCTTTACAGCTTTATTGCTGATTTTTACAAACTTTTATTTAACTTGGCGATGTCCTTATGTAAGTCCGCCTCGGATCCTGCAAGCAATTTTAGAGCAACTTCCAGGGGTCTCATTGTGCGACATTAGATCCTTTTGTTTTTTTGAAGTTGATCTGATGATGAACTACGTAGATAGAATCGTGTTTTCAGGATAGTCTATTGTTTTTAATCAAACCATAGAAAATACTGTACTGTAGTCCGGCTTTTTAAAATTTGGAATCAAGTATTTACTTTATTCCATTCTCATTTGGCACACTGAACTTAAAAACTCAAACAAACATACTTGATGGCATACTTACATACAACTTGCATGTGCAGCGGTTCGGACTTCCCATCTCCCTCCACATTAGAGGCGGTGCAAGAGTACTTCCCAGCTTGCAACCTAGAGATGTTTCTAAGGGCCAGGTTGGTGTTCCCAGTGAGAATGACCCCGCTGGAAGGATTGTGTCGGAGCATCACGCCCTGTTGAAGGCAAGGTTTTATATCAAATGATGCAAATGTACAAGATGGTCACGAGCCTCAGTCACGAGGAACAGACAAGAAATCATGTTTTGACAAGAGCTAGTAAATTTGCAAGGTGATTTAACTGGCCACTTCAATTGCAACTACCAAGTACAATTTTGATACATATTTTTACAAGCTTAGGTATATTTAACTAGCTATGTTCATATGTATGTCTAGACGTCTATATTGGACGACTGTATGGATAATTTTTAATGTGACATTGCAATGTTGTATAAAAATGAAAAAACCATCACAAGACACGACTAAAAATCAGACCGTTATATCTCAGCACATATTTTTTTTTGAATAAGACAGACATATATGGACATGGCTTTCTCTTATCTGATCGTAAATAAATGAATCTTTTTAAAAAACTGCTTTTTTTCTATTTATCAGTAGACTACGATTTATATAGATGGCGACCAGAGACGGCCTTCTTAAGAATAATATATTTTTATTACTTATAGCTGTGCCCGCGACTTCTTCCACGTGGAGGTTTTGACTAACGATATTTACACGATAGTTAAATAGAGAAAAGAAACCAGAAATAAACAAATAATACTTAAAGATAAAAGAAAAAAATAGAGAGCAAGAAAAAAAAACAATAAATAGGAAAGTGACCACACTGAATATAATAAACAAACTACAGCAGAGATAAAGATATGTAGAGATATAATTTACTAGTGAAAGTGAAGAATAGAAACGAAACAGAAACTTAGGAATTTATTTAGTCTCTTACAAATAATCAAAGCATCTTTCACTGAGCAAAAATCGGTAATCCGTAGAAAAAAGAGTAGTCGTTCGCATTAGTATAAAATACAATAGATTTTATTTGGTTTCCTTGATCGAAATACCAGTGATTTAGATCTAAATGGAATCAAATCTATGCTTTTGATCAATTAGGTAAGAAATTTTGTGTGCCGCAAACGTAAGCGCGTTTTGTTATCCCTGCAACGCCATCTTTTGTCAGTTCAGATCTAAAAGGAATTATGTACATGCTTTCGATCAATTAGGTAAGGCAGTTTACGCGCCGCAAAAGTGAGCGCGTTTTATTATCTCTGCAGTGCCAGCTATTGGAAGTCTGTTATTATGATCATAATGTCTTTGGTATGTGTAGGAAATGAAAAAAAGTAGGTAAGCGCGTTTAATTATATGTAAAGATAGATCTAATTTCCCACGAGACCTCTTTACTCCGGGATAAAGAATACCCAACTATGTAATGATGGTCCAAACACGCCATTTCAATGTAAAGGTTTCATATTGTTACGTTGAGCCATTCTAAAGATACTATTTTTTGCGTTACTGCAGTAACGCTTAATTTTTTGGGATTCACAATGTCCCGTTTTAGTTTGAGATATAATGTATCAACGTGTAAAATATAAAATTTGCATGGTGAGCCATTCTTGAAATGCATACTTTTGATTTTTGCAAGGGAGCTCTTGAATTTTCCGGGATAAAAAGTTAGAAAAGTTAAACAGATAGATATGTTAACCCGGGTTTTAAGGAACCACTATACAAAATTCCATCAAAATCGGCCTGGTAGTTTTTGCGAGATGTGCGAACATACCGATAGACAGACAAAAATTCCTATAGTTGTTGTTTGGGCCTCCTTATCGTTAGTAATGTTCACCACAGTTATTATTTTTCAAAAATCTAAATATATGTAACTCAAAGGTGACTGACTGACTGACATAGTGATCTATTAACGCACAGCCCAAACCACTGGACGGATCGGGCTGAAATTTGGCAGGTAGGCGGGCGAAGCTGCGGGCATCCACTAGTATTTCATATACAGACACGGCACCGTTACAGTTTTATCATATGTATAGATTTAGTCCGATTTAGAAACATGTTACAATATTTTTTAAATTAAGTATCAAAACAATTATTCATTTCATTATTTCCGTTAAAAATAAAAGAGTGTCTTTAATAATTTTCATGAATATGAAATATAATTCTTGACACAGTGTCGTATACACAAGGAAGTCGTGACCTGTCGGGGTATGACCCCACCCGCGTCGGTCGTTGCATCACACCCTCGGGAGAAAAGGTGTTAAGAGTCGTGTATTATGATGTATGAGCTCAGGGATCTAGAGTCGCACAGGGTTGCCAGGGATGTGCCTAACGAAATGTTGGTTTTGTTATAATTTGTATTCATTACGGTTCAGGTGAACATGTGATAAATGGTGATTAGGCATAATTCAGTAAATTTTTAAACCAAAGATATTGAAATATTTGGGAGCTTATAATTAAATGGGCAATAATATTTATTTTCAGAGAAATGGACCAAAGTCTAACCCTATTTGTGACGAACACTAAACAGAGGAACAATCAAAAGTTTATTTTGGGGATTTTAATATAATGAAAGCATAAGTCACTTACAATATTAAAACAATAAATACAGATTTATTACCTTCGTTCATTTTGACTTTTTTACTTCTATGGCAATCTGCAACCAGCAGATTAAATATTTTTTTTCCAAAAAAACCTTTAAATGATGGTCATTAAAAAACCCTAACGGCCGGTCTTGAATCAAAAAATTTGGCTGAAAATAGCTCTCTCAGAGGAAGTGGCCCTTATAGGGAAACTAATTGCACCAAGCACGAGATTATGGTTTATTAAAAACGACAGACCATTACATTCGTTACTTAACATAAAGGAAAACTGGCAAAAGGCTAGTAGAATAAAGTGGGATTCTAGATGGTATTAGCATGCAAATATTATGAAGCAACCTTTTTGAGGGCTAAGAGTAATATTGTGTTGTACAAAATGAGATAGACGAAGTTCTAAGGAAGGTGTCTTAAAAGTTTTACAATTATATTTCATAAAAGGGGTTACTCTCTTTTAAGGTAATGCCGTGTTAGAAGTTACACAGAATACTAGAACAGATGGCCGATGGGGTATCAAAGTTCTCGAGTGGCGGCCGCGCACCGGAAAACGTAGCGTAGGCAGCCCTCCCACGCGGTGGACCATTGACCTGGTGAAGGTCGCGGGAAGCCGATGGATGCGGGCAGCGCAGGACCGCTCGTCGTGGAAACCCTTGGGGGAGGCCTTTGTCCAGCAGTAGACGATTTGTGGCTGATATGATGATGATGATGATGATGAATACCTACAAGTTGTAAGCAAGTTTAAACAGGGTGTATCATAAAGGTGCAGTGATATTTTAAGGTGGGCTTGTACTCATCACACTGAACAACTTTTGTTCTACAACTTTGCTAAAATCGCAAAATTTATTATTCGATTTTTTCATACAAAACCAGATAATCAGCTGACCGATTTGTATAAAGATCCAAAAAAAATCGCACAAGCAATAGGTAAAATTGCAATTAAAATTTGAACTCGTTCAAAGCCGCACGCAGAGTCCGCTTGTCCAATAAATATTATTTCACTCTCGCAGTTGTTATTGACAGACACAGCTATTGAAAATAGTTTTTCTAAGAGATTCCGTAGGGTAGGACCGGGATAGACGCCGCAGCGGGATATATGCCTCATAAGGTTTTCAAACACGGGAAAGTTTCTATAAGATATCTTACAATATCGCTATTAATAGAAATCAATGAATGTACACACACAGTGCAGGCAGATACTCGTAATATATATATGATCGTAGTCTATCTGCAGATAAGGAGCGATACCGAGCGATATCGACAGATAACTGTAAAATAAAATATACGCACAGATATTTATCATAATAAATACAGCATCATTCAAAGAGTTTTAAACACCTCCGTGGCGTAATGGTTAGTCCATTGGCTCCAAATCAGGAGGTGGGTTAGATTCCCGGCGAGGTCAACTTTATAAGACTCGGTTTGATTGGTGGTAGGGCATTTTCATAGCCCGCCTGGCTAGCTACCACCATCTTATTAAAGTCTTGCCACTAAACACCAGTGTTAACAGCATTGATGTGTTCCGGCTTGAAGATAAGATAGTCAGATCCCCCATTGCGTTGGGGAATCTTGGTAAGCCCACTTCCATCTTCGGCATCATCGTCACTTACCATCAGGTATATATATATATATATATGCGCAGCGCGGGTGCGTTTGGGAGTGGCCTGCGGTGAGGAATAAGGAGGGTGTAAGTATCACGCTACTTTCGTAAAAGCAACATGTAAGTCTGACGATCTGTCTAGTAAGTCCAATAGCAACATACGCCAACCCATTTTCTCAATCACCATGCATAAAGCGTTTTAGGTGTGGCTCATTCAAAGACTTGTAACAGAATGTTTGGTTTTCATATATTATTGTATCCGTCCCGTGTGTGATACCTTACGGTACTATAAGTTTTTATCTTAAAATAAACTGCAGATACTCGCAGATAAAATATAGTATGGGTCCTGGTGTGACAAACTATATTCTAAAAAGCTAACTTCCCGAACTCGCAAATAAGAATTAATTGTATAAGTAGGAGCCGCAGTCATCCCGTACGGGCACCTCAGTTACCCACGGACAATCGTGCGGTGAGGACACGTTTCGCTCGTACATGTTATTATCTCCGCGACACAATACACAAACACGTCAAAGATTTAAAGGTTAATATTTTACGTTGTGAAAGGGGTTTGAAAATTTTTGTATGGAGACTGGCACCATTTAATTATTTATTTTTGCAAAATGACGTTGCACATTGAAACCTATATATTTGGATAGGGGACATACAGACAAACAAAAAATGTCATGTAACATAGTGTCCTAAAACGTCACGTTACGGAGATAATTGAATATATATATTCCATAATAATTTTGAATATTTTTAACTTCTATATTATCTTAGAAACGAGACACTTTAGGCCAAAATGTTATATGACATTTTTTGTTCTTCTATAGGTCCTATATCCAAAAACACAGGTTAGATTGTGCGACGACATTTTGAAAAAAAACCAAAATGGCGAATCCTCAGTATGCCAATAACTTTCAAACCCCTTTATAGTTAGTAATAAATTCCGTTATATTTTTTATAACTTCAATATACTGGTTTGTTGAGTATGCATGTAGGTGCAATTAAATGCTATTTTGTTTATAATTTATTTAAAAAATGCTTCAACATCTATCCCTATCACAAAGGATAGTTGCCATCTATCCCTCCATAAACTATATTACGAAGTAAGTGTAGGCTTTTGCCGGACACACCCTTTGAAATCACTCTAAATTATTCGTATAAAATGAATATTTGTAAAATTAGGTGGCTATTTCAAATATTGGGGTTTTTATTCCTGTTTTACCCTATGTTCTTGGACTACAGAAAAGTCTAAAAGGCTTTCATGGTGGGGTAACTATCCACATAAGTAGGCCTCCTCAAAAAAATGTTCCACAAAAAGCTAATTTCTGCAAAATTTATATTAAGCACGGAATCGGCCACAACAAACCCACACTTCGATTTTAACTAATCTTAAGTAAAATATTATAAAATTTATTTCATAAACTTCCTATTTTATACGTATAGATAAGATAACTATTCTCCTTTTTTCCGGGTGCGGATTATGTACGGTTCAAAGACCGCACATTATGTTGAGGTAGCATATCGTGCGACCTAGTTACTAAATATATATATATTTTTTAAGTTTGCTACTAACTCTCACCAAATATAGAAGTGCATTGTAAAATCATTGCAAAATAAACTAACTACTACAATGAAAAACTTTTAACTTCAACATCTGCAAACTTCACTGAATGTACTGGGTCGCAGCCGTCTCTAAGCTGGGGCTCCTACAATAGGTTTGAAAAATAATCGACTAAGGAAATTTAGAGGTACTAAATCACTCTGGTTTTCCTGTAGAATGCAAATCTCTGTTTTTAAAGACGTTTTCTGTAATAAAAGTTAACGAATGGTATTACTGCCACTAACAAAATGAAGTCATTGAATTGAAAAATCAGGTTACAAAATTTTACTTGCATATATTTTGTAAATGCTGAGATCACTGCGACCAAAATTTCGAAAGCGTCGCCTCAAATAAATGTTGCTAACATTAATTAGTTATGATATATTGAGCTAATTAGTGCTTGCATTGATTATGTGAGTCGATATCTCTGTGATGGATGAGGGTAACTCATTATAAAGTCGTACTTAAACATTCGTTAATGCAAGGTAGCTAGTACCGAAACGGAATAGTATCGGCACGGAAAGCGCTCAATCTGTTTTTCTTAATAATTTTAATTTTTTGAATATGTATTATTTTTTTATTTTTTTTAAGTACCTTATGTAGAAGTAAGCAACTGCGAACTATGTTAATTAATCTGCAGGTAGCTTTTAGGTTTTTTTTTATTGTATGTATTAGTATACTGTCGCGGTACACAGACTGGTGAGGGCCTTGGCAGAATATCAGCGTTATGGGAATTCACCTATAACATATGCTGAGCCAGGGCCTTTTCACTGGCCTGGCACTAACTGCAATTCCATTGTATTTTATTGTTTTTATTAGTAAGTAGCTATAAGTTAGTCTTAGTGGGTTAATCTTCTTTTTTTTCTTTTTTACTTTATTGTTACCATAGCTTTACTCATTGTTTTTTTGTGCCTGGTCGGTGAATAAACGGTTTATCTATCTATCTATCTACCGTAGCAAAGTATATATATTAGTACTAACATACAGTATGGACACTCCCTGCCGTTCTCTAGCTATCGACCTCAACCCCGCGTCACCAAGATTGATACAGATTGGTTATAGTTTGATTCTCGAACGTATAGGATTTCGCCGTGATATTGTTTGCTCCGTCATTTGTTTTTAGAAATGTCATTTCACGACCGTTGTATGCAGTGTCCGGGGTGTGACATTAGTTTGTCTGGTGCTGCAAATAAAATTAAACCTAAAAGGGACTTCCTGTTGACCTAGACTACAAAATTAAGTTTGCTATTCAATCCGACTTAAAAAAGAAGGAGGTTCTAAGTTCTATCTGTATGTTTTATTTGTGTATGTTACGCGATTTTTTCGGCGATTGTGATGTTTGGTTACTTTGTTCTCCAGCTAGCTCTAGCTACCCCCATTCTTAGACAAGAAGCCACCATTTTATCTAAGTCTTGCTACCAATCATCAATGTTAACAGCATTGTTGTGTTACAGCTTGAAGATAAGATTGCCGGTTCCCCGTTGCATTGGGGAATCTTGGTAAGCCTGATTCCATCTTCGGCATCATTGTCACTTACTTTCAGGTGAGATGTGTTTTCGACCGACGAAGAAGTAATAGATGTTATTTAGTGGTCCGATCATCAATTACTATGGAAAACCTATCACTTAAAATGTGTTTGTGTGTCCTGATTTGTGGAGAAAAAGCTTTATTTATCCACAATTGATAAGTCCTTGTTATAAATTGTGGATAAAAAGCAGTTTCTCTGCTAATCAGGACACACAAAAACATTACAAAAATTCGACTTTAGGATTTTTATCAAAATCCTAAAGTAGAATTTTTAAATGATGATTTTTACTCCTTCGTTGATCAAAGGACTTTCTATACAAAGTTGGCCAATCAGCTAATCTACTAGTATGAGTAGTCTAATTATTTTTGCTACGATTGTATGGGTTACTTGGGGAAAGTTAGCTCAGATACCTCCCCCCCGCTGGCCGTTAAAAAGTTTGTTTCCAAGATAGGAGAACGATAACAAACAAAGCACATCCTTACTAATCTATAATATAAAAATGAATTCATAACTCGAGAACGGCTGGACCGATTTCGCTAATTATTTTTTTGTCGAGTTCGTGATTGTCAGGAGAAGGTTCTTATGTAGGGAAGGGTAGGGTAGGGTAGGTTAGGGTAGGGTAGTGTAGTGTAGTGTAGGGTAGGGTAGTGTAGGGTAGGGTAGGGTAGGGTAGGGTAGGTTAGGGTAGGGTAGTGTAGTGTAGGGTAGGGTAGGGTAGTGTAGGGTAGGGTATGGTAGTGAAGGGTAGGGTAGGGCAGGGTAGTGTAGGGTAGGGTAGGGTAGTGTAGTGTAGTGTATGTAGGGTAGGGTAGGGTAGTGTAGGGTAGGGTAGTGTAGGGTAGTGTAGGGTAGTGTAGTGTAGAGTAGTGTAGGGTAGGGTAGGGTAGTGTAGGGTAGGGTAGTGTAGGGTAGGGTAGTGTAGTGTAGTGTAGGGTAGGGTAGTGTAGTGTAGTATAGGATAGGGTAGGGTAGGGCAGTGTAATGTAATGTAAGGCGGTACGTAGTTCGCCGGGATAGCGAGTAATGTTATAAATGTGAAAATGTGTTTGTTTGTTACCTTTTCACGCTTCAACACCTTGACCAATCCTGATGAAATTTGGCATGCAGGTAGCCTGTATCACGGGAAAGGACATAGGCTACTTTATATCCCGTGAAAATAACATAATCCGATGCAGTTCCCCTTTTTTTGGTTATTTCTTTAAAATCACAACGGAACATTTGAAAAATCCATTTGTTGTGATTTTTTGCACAGATATGGTTGAGGGGGCGGGAAATGAAAATTTATCAATTACCATATTATGACATAGTTCCAGAAGGATCTAGAGAAAACTCATGTGCACGCTCGCGAGTCGCTTGCGGCTCGCGCAACTCACCCTAAAAAACGGTCATAAAAACTATGTCCACGCGGGCGAAGCCGCGGGAAAAAGCTGGTGTAATTATATTTTAAAAAAGTCAGGGGTAGGCTGGGTTAAACTCATGAGTAGATTTCGAGTTTAGAGTTTGATCAATGCTTTAAACTTTACCATGCGTAGGGTGGAAACGTTGAAATTGGTCTAATTTGGAACTTATTGCTTTCCACAGCAGGAACTTCGATTTTTGAACCTTTTTGGGTTTCCTTACTAGGTGACGGGATCCTACTCGTATTACTTAGCCTGCGCTGTCCGTCTGTCTGTGTTTCTGTCTGTCGGTCCAACTTTTAAAATGATGTAGGTATATTTATTATCGTGGCTAAAATTTTCACAGAATGTGTAATATTGAAGAGGATTTACCAAGAACTAATAAAAATTTAAAAGGTGAAAAACACAGGGGGTCCACATACCATAAACGTGGTTCTTTTTCGTGTTTGCACTGTCGTAAAAACGGTAAGCCTGAAACTTGGTAAGATTATAGTATTAACTCTAAACTGAGCGATAAAAAAAACCAGCTATGTGTGTTCGAACTACATGAAAACCACGGCATTTTTCTGTCGCTCGTGTTGATTTATCTTGTTTGAAATCAATCAATAGGTATCATTTTCATACTTGTTTGGAGAGGCATGGTGGTATGGAACCCTATAGGTATCATATTCATACTTGTTTGGAGAGGCATGGTGGTATGGAACCCTCGGTGCGCAAATCCAACTCGCACTTGACCGGTTTTTATAAACTACTAGATAGCACTTAAAGTTTTTTTATCCGCTGCGTTTTCTCTTTTTTTTTTTTATTCACAATTGGTAAACCCTTGACAACATCTCACCTGGTGGTAAGTGACGATGTTGCCGAAGATGGAAGCGGGCTTACCAAGATTTCCCAACGCAATGGGGAACTGGCTATCTTATCTTCATGCCGGAACACACCAATAATATCAACATTGATATTTGGCGGCAAGACTTAGATAAGAGGGTGGTAGCTAGCCAGGCGGGCTTAGAAAATGCCCTACCACCAACCAAACCGAGTCTTACAATTGACCCCGCCGGGACTCGAACCCGCGACCTCCTGTGTAAAGCCAGTGAACAATGCCTCTGAGCTACGGAGGCGGTTCTCCAGTGTCCAAGAAGGTTGTTTGTTTTTGGAGTGTATGGATGTATTTATTTCTTTGGCTGAGACTGTAGCATAAACAGCTTGACTGATTCTAGAAATAAAGAAGTCGTTAGATTCGTCTTGGTTACCTGAGCGACTTTAATTATGTAAGTTTATTAGTAGGTGGCGTAACGGTTAGGGCCGCTACCTCCTGTACGGGAAGTCGTGGTTCGAATCCTGCCACGTAATAATGTGTTTGGGAATATCGATTTCTTACTCGTATGTGCGTTTATCCAACGCTCTGAGGTGAAGGAAAACATTGTGAGGAAACCTGCACACGCCTGCGATGAAACTCGAAGGTTGGGTGTGCAGTCAACCAACCCGCACTGGGCCCGTGTGGTCGACTAAGGCCCGATCGCTCTGATTCAGAGTAGGCTCGAGCCTCTCGGTGGGTATGTATATGAGCTGATATAATTAGATTATTATCTCTATTGTTTTAGAGTTTGAAACTGTTTCACGTTACACGTATTGAGCCAAAGATTCTATTCTACCTTATCTCGTCATTTTATCTGTGAGTTGGGTAGAACTAAAGAAAGCTTTGCCTTATTTTTGAAACGGATTTTATTAACTAAAGAATCAAAGAAAATCTAAAGATTCGAGTTCAAGTTTTAAAAATATGGCACGAGTTTTAAATCTCCTTTGCCTTTAACGATACTTTTAATAAGACTTGCAGTATGACTTCCATTCATTGGATCTTCGCAGATTGGTCTTATTTTCAGACGCAACTATCGCTCTTCGTTAGTTATTTTAAAAGAAAATAAAACGCTAGGAGGTCTCAAGTAACAAGTCTTTGTGAACATAATACTTTGTGAACATTATACTTTTTTCACAAAGGAAGCTTCTTAATATTTGTCCTAAAAATGCAGATTCTTTACCTATGTACATTAAGTTAGGTCGCATTGCACACGTCCGTAGGTGTAAATCTAAATGCCCTTCACGTGACCGCGGGTGATCCTAAGTGCAACACCAGACAACCGCCGTCTATGCTTTGGATAGCACGGTTAATTGTGCCACACAATAAGAGATAGAGTGAGAGAGAAAGAGATAGTTAGTTGAATCATGAATGCTTTGTTTCTGCGAAGAATAGCTTTTTATAGAGCTAAAATATTCTAAAAGATCGATTTGCGCAGAGAAGAAGGCAAGAGACTTGACTCTCTTTTTTCAAAAACCGTAATGGTTTGTACATTTGCTTTACACCTGGAGGACACGGATTCGATTCCTATCGGGGTGTAAATTTGAAAGGCTCGGTTTGGTTGGCAGTTGGCTATTTTTTAAGCCCGCCTGGCTAGCTTTCACCATCTAATCTAAGTCTTGCCACCAAACATAAATAGTATTGACGTGTTTCAGCTTAAATATAAGATAGCCAGTTCCCTATTGCTGTGGGGAATCTTGGTGAACCTGCTTCCATCTTAGGCAGCCTTACCAAGATTCAGTTTCATGAATAGCATTTACTATTTTTATTGACATTTTAAAAGCCCTTGGCATCATCTAATCTCATTTAATGACATCTAATGAGATGAGATGATGCCAAGGGAGATGAGATGATACCATTGTAGATGCTATTCATAAAACTGAACAACTTGTTAAATGCTTCAAGCTAAAATAAATAAGGAAAATTCTTTGCAGTTGAGAGTACCCACACGAACAGAACAAAATTGAAATTGTTGGTCAAGTTTTAAGCATCTACTCATGTAACTGAACAACATTTCCAAGGAACCCATACAATCAGAGCAAATAGTCTTCATGGCTTTCTGTACAAAGTTGGCAAATCGGCTCAACTAGTACCATAATGTGGTTGCAACTTTTTCCTCCATTTGTATTGGTTCTTTGGGGAATTTTTAATTAAATCGCACCCTTGCATGTGTTTGTTAAAATAGCAAAATAAACTTGTATCTTGTATGGTTAAGGTTTCTCCCTTAACCTGCTTACTGTCCCTGCTAAATGAAACATTTATATTCAAACAAATGGTCGTAGCTCACGGCGACTTGTGTGGTGGCTTCGGTTACGCAGGTTAACTGTTAAGAAACACGGCGATTACCCGGATAGGTGTGACTGTTAGTGGTATATCTCTCAACCGTTTCCGTGCTTCGCAAAACACGTTTTAGTGCTGGTTACTATCACTAGATGACAGTTGTTAAGCCGTGTCAGATGCCTTATAAGCGGCTTGAAAAGCTCCTTACAGCCCTTTGACCCCACGCTCGCTCCACTAACCCAAACTTGAAAAGCTCCTTACAGCCCTCGACCCTCACGCTCCACCAACCCAAACTTGAAAAGCTCCTTACAGCCCTCGACCCTCACGCTCCACCAACCCAAACTTGAAAAGCTCCTTACAGCCCTCGACCCTCACGCTCCACCAACGCAAACTTGAAAAGCTCCTTACAGCCCTTCGACCCTCACGCTCCACCAACGCAAACTTGAAAAGCTCCTTACAGCCCTCGACCCTCACGCTCCACCAACCCAAACTTGAAAAGCTCCTTACAGCCCTTCGACCCTCACGCTCCACCAACGCAAACTTGAAAAGCTCCTTACAGCCCTCGACCCTCACGCTCTACCAACCCAAACTTGAAAAGCTCCTTACAGCCCTCGACCCTCACGCTCCACCAACCCAAACTTGAAAAGCTCCTTACAGCCCTCGACCCTCACGCTCCACCAACCCAAACTTGAAAAGCTCCTTACAGCCCTTCGACCCTCACGCTCCACCAACGCAAACTTGAAAAGCTCCTTACAGCCCTCGACCCTCACGCTCCACCAACCCAAACTTGAAAAGCTCCTTACAGCCCTCGACCCTCACGCTCCACCAACCCAAACTTGAAAAGCTCCTTACAGCCCTCGACCCTCACGCTCCACCAACGCAAACTTGAAAAGCTCCTTACAGCCCTTCGAACCTCACGCTCCACCAACCCAAACTTGAAAAGCTCCTTACAGCCCTCGACCCTCACGCTCCACCAACCCAAACTTGAAAAGCTCCTTACAGCCCTCGACCCTCACGCTCCACCAACCCAAACTTGAAAAGCTCCTTACAGCCCTCGACCCTCACGCTCCACCAACGCAAACTTGAAAAGCTCCTTACAGCCCTCGACCCTCACGCTCCACCAACCCAAACTTGAAAAGCTCCTTACAGCCCTTCGACCCTCACGCTCCACCAACGCAAACTTGAAAAGCTCCTTACAGCCCTCGACCCTCACGCTCTACCAACCCAAACTTGAAAAGCTCCTTACAGCCCTCGACCCTCACGCTCCACCAACCCAAACTTGAAAAGCTCCTTACAGCCCTCGACCCTCACGCTCCACCAACCCAAACTTGAAAAGCTCCTTACAGCCCTTCGACCCTCACGCTCCACCAACGCAAACTTGAAAAGCTCCTTACAGCCCTCGACCCTCACGCTCCACCAACCCAAACTTGAAAAGCTCCTTACAGCCCTCGACCCTCACGCTCCACCAACCCAAACTTGAAAAGCTCCTTACAGCCCTCGACCCTCACGCTCCACCAACGCAAACTTGAAAAGCTCCTTACAGCCCTTCGACCCTCACGCTCCACCAACCCAAACTTGAAAAGCTCCTTACAGCCCTCGACCCTCACGCTCCACCAACCCAAACTTGAAAAGCTCCTTACAGCCCTCGACCCTCACGCTCCACCAACCCAAACTTGAAAAGCTCCTTACAGCCCTCGACCCTCACGCTCCACCAACCCAAACTTGAAAAGCTCCTTACAGCCCTCGACCCTCACGCTCCACCAACGCAAACTTGAAAAGCTCCTTACAGCCCTTCGACCCTCACGCTCCACCAACCCAAACTTGAAAAGCTCCTTACAGCCCTCGACCCTCACGCTCCACCAACGCAAACTTGAAAAGCTCCTTACAGCCCGTCGACCCTCACGCTCCACCAACCCAAACTCGAAAAGCTCCTTACAGCCCTTCGACCCTCACGCTCCACCAACCCAAACTTGAAAAGCTCCTTACAGCCCTTCGACCCTCACGCTCCACCAACCCGAACTTGAAAAGCTCCTTACAGCCCGTCGACCCTCACGCTCTACCTACCCAAACTTGGCCCTCGTACGGAGTATGGCTTATTTCTGGAGTTTGCGAAAGAACTCTATAGGTTGCTAACAATGTGTCTTAAACTCCACTCACATTATGCTCCCATATCACTTTGTACGCCGGCGGGTTTGCGTCCACCTCACAGCCGAAGTATACGTCGTCACCTTCCTCTATGTCGTTCGGATTCATCTTTGCACCCAGATGTATCGTCGCTACTGGCACATCTGTAACAACATGATGTTAATATACTTTGTAAGACGAAGCACTAAAAATAACTGAATTTGAATTTCAAATGCTTACAGAAAACATTTGAAAACTAGGGTACCCTACTTCAGTCTTGCCACTCTTTTTTATGAAACTCTCCCCTCTACCTGTCTGTTTTTTTTTCCAAATCAACAGCAAAAACTCAGCAAGTTGTAATATAATAATCTTATAATTTTCTTTTTTTTTAAGACGTAGGTACCTATGTTTTTTGTAAGCCCGTATTTTCCTTGACTTAATTGAATAGTATTAAATTTTAAAAGATTTCTTTTGTCAGCGGAGTAATAGCCAATTCTGCCTATCCTCAGCCGTCGTCTCAAGGTCTTGATACGACTCGATATAGCAGCCTTTTCCTTTACTTGATACGACTCGATATAGCAGCCTTTTCCTTTACTTGATACGACTCGATATAGCAGCCTTTTCCTTTACTTGATACGACTCGATATAGCAGCCTTTTCCTTTACTTGATACGACTCGATATAGCAGCCTTTTCCTTTACTTGATACGACTCGATATAGCAGCCTTTTCCTTTACTTGATACGACTCGATATAGCAGCCTTTTCCTTTACTTGATACGACTCGATATGGCAGCCTTTTCCTTTACTTGATACGACTCGATATGGCAGCCTTTTCCTTTACTTGATACGACTCGATATAGCAGCCTTTTCCTTTACTTGATACGACTCGATATGGCAGCCTTTTCCTTTACTTGATACGACTCGATATAGCAGCCTTTTCCTTTACTTGATACGACTCGATATGGCAGCCTTTTCCTTTACTTGATACGACTCGATATAGCAGCCTTTTCCTTTACTTGATACGACTCGATATAGCAGCCTTTTCCTTTACTTGATACGACTCGATATAGCAGCCTTTTCCTTTACTTGATACGACTCGATATGGCAGCCTTTTCCTTTACTTGATACGACTCGATATAGCAGCCTTTTCCTTTACTTGATACGACTCGATATAGCAGCCTTTTCCTTTACTTGATACGACTCGATATGGCAGCCTTTTCCTTTACTTGATACGACTCGATATAGCAGCCTTTTCCTTTACTTGATACGACTCGATATGGCAGCCTTTTCCTTTACTTGATACGACTCGATATAGCAGCCTTTTCCTTTACTTGATACGACTCGATATGGCAGCCTTTTCCTTTACTTGATACGACTCGATATAGCAGTTTCGCACTAATATCAATGATCCGATTCGGTATAGAAACATCGCATAATTGAAACTTTAAGTGTACTTGTATACTTAGTGATCAAACTGATGAGTTTAAGACTAATTTTTAAAATTAAAATCCTAATTAGTGTAAAGAACCCATTTTATTTTGATACTTGTTCTAGACTAATCGTAAGGGAATGTTGACAATTATTAGCAAAAGAGTAAATTTTGACCTCCATTAGTATAAGACTTTTGTCTTTCTGACAGTCAAAAGATGCTTATAATGATAAGCGCAATTCTGAATTCAGAATTGCGACCATTGCGACCTACGGTTATTTGCTCTAAGATTGGTCGTAAATAAGTATCAAAACACCTAATTATTGTTCTGTACCAGGTAACGGGACCTTATTACTGCCTACGCCGCCCGTCTGTCTGTCCGAACTTAGAGGGCTGTATCTTTTGAAACGTATTAGGTAACTGACAGATTTTTTTTTGTAGCGCATTTAGTAACAAATAATAAAAGTTCAAAATTAAGGGAGTCCCGATACAAGAAAAGTGTTTTTAAGTTTAATTTTGTTTTTGCTCTATCCTAAAAACAGCTATAATTACACACTGAATACAAATTTAGTACTTATACTCAAGTAAAGTTAAGCAAATAATAAAAAGCGGCCAACTATAAGTGTTACTGGCACTGGGGATCCCGAACTTAAGAAAATAAATAATTTTTCTGTCGCTCTCGTTGATGTTTCATCATCATCATCATATCAGCTCATATACGTCCCCACCGAGGGGCTCGAGCCTACCCTGAATGAGGGCGATCAGGCCTTAGTCGACCACTAATGATGTTGATGTTTACTGGGACTATATTACTTAGTCTCCGCTATCCATCCTGTCTGTCCGTTCTGTTGCCGCTATAACAACAAAAACTAAAAAATATAAAAAGTAAATGTATGGAAAAAACGTGTTTTTTTAAAACGCGAAGAAACTCGCTATGTGCGTGGTTCTGACTCGCACTTTACCGGTTTTTGTCTTTTGTGTGAAATTAATAGGAATGTTTGTTGTTCTTGTGTGAAAAGGTGTGACGGTTCGGAACCCTCAGTGCGCAATACCGACTCGCACTTGGCTGGTTTTATTAAATTATTTCCAGACCACTTATATTTATACACAAACACATTAATCCACTTATAAACTTCTAGGTATAATTTTTTCTGCTTTGTTTTAAGGACCTTCCGAAAGTATTGTAAATTTCATCAATTTTGAAGTTATGCGTTTTGACCTTTAAAAAATTATTTATTACGTACCTAACTCTTTTAAAGAGAGTTAAAGCGTTCAATAATTAAAGTAAGTTCCGAAATTCTAAGTGGAATTATTATTGCCTGCGGAACAACATCCAAACGGAACAGTTAAAGCACACCTTGGACACTTTATACAAGGGGCCAGAAATGAAAAAAAGGAATGACGGATAAAACAAACTGGAAGTGAAAACTTATACGATCGACAACCAAACTGTAACCAATCTTTATCAATCTGGGTGACGAGAGGGTGAGGTCGCAATCTAGAGAGCGGCAGGGAGTGACCATACTGTATGTTAGTAGTGATATAATTATATACTTTGGCCAAACGGAACAGTTACAATGAAGTATCGTCTAAATAAGCAAGAACATGTACTTACAATATATATTGAGAATCAACTTGCTCTCAATGGTAGACTTATTGAACCTGGAGTGCTCCGCGCGGCAGGTCAGCACCTTCCCATTGGATTCCTTCAATGGCGTCCATTCCAGTAACGACTGAGTCTCATTCAGATCGCCGTGCTCCTGAATCAAAACGGTTTTTTTTAAATATTTGTAGCGTTTGGAAGTAGCCAGCACTAAAATATATTTTTCAATACAGTTGCTCGAAAATTGGTCCTTTATATGCCAGTCAACTGTGCGCAAAATTGATTTTACCCCACACGTGCTTTTAATTTACTACTTTTTTTAATTTATAGCTCAGATGAACAAGACATTTCTAGAAAAAAATAATAATAACCAAAGATACAGAATCTTCTTTAAGACTTTTGAAAGGAGAATTTTAAAAGAGTTCCTCCGAGGTTAGTACAGAACGCAAGCTGTTTAGATTCTCTTTGGGTTATATCTTTGTGAAGAAAAGAGAAAAAATATGAATGAAATGGAACCGGTTACACCAAGGAATAGGTCATCTTTACCAAAGAGGTTAAGTATCCCAAGTCGTATTGTAGTCTATTTATGATAAAAAAAACTTACGTGTGCTTGCTAAAATATGGCGCAATTTTCTTAAAATTAAATTGAGACGTTTTTGTTTGTTAAAATTAAGAAAAGTTAATATATATGTAATAAAAAATGTACTTATGTGTATGTATAAGAGAAAAACAAAGTGAAATTACTGCCCGGATATTTAAAATAAGCCACAAGTCGTGTAAAATGAACTTTGGTTGCTGAAACCTTGATAGGTATGTACCTACCCATGTATTTTGTTTTTCTGTCACGGTCGTTTTTTATTTTATTTATTTTCTCACAACTGTATTGAAAAACTTCGTATGATACATGAGTATAAAAGGAAATAACAAACTCTTGACGATTCTAAACCCTCGCATGCGGTTCGGGCTCACATATGTCACTGGCTTGTTATTGACCTTTTTACAACTCTTGTATCATAAATAACTTTAACCTAGTTAACCTAAACTCGTAAACATCGCAAAGAATGAACTCATTTTAATGTAATGTCACTGTCTTTTTTCACTGACATGAATGGAATGGAATTTAGAAATATAATTGTTTTTCACTCTACGAATCGATCTGATATGGATCAGCTGACCTGCTTATTCGATGTTATTTTGCAACACTATAAAAGCGTAAAAATAGATTTTTTTTACTTTTGCAATCAAACTAATATCAACTTTTTCTCATTATTATTAAGAGGTTACCCCCAGCAACCATTAGTTACAAAATAATAACTCGCTAAATACATAATTTAACAACCATTTTCATCGATGAAAATTAAAAATAGGTGGGAACTATAGTTTATTAAGAAATTACCAATTATTTAAAATATAGTTTCTTGTAGTTACTGATAAGCATATGTGGCAAAAGTGGCCACTTTAATCACTTAAAGTATGTGTAACTTAGCAAACTATATTTCACAGAGTCGATAGTTTCACAATAAACTACAGTAACTATTCTTTATTTTCATCGTTCATAATTGAAAACGTTAAACACGTTAAAAACCGACTTACATCGCAACAACGTAGTACAATTTCGCGATATTTATTTTAGTTTTTGTTAATTTAATAATAAATTACTACACTGATTTTGAAAAAATCTATTAAGATCAACTAGAGAGCATACTCTATCGAATTAAAAAAATAATCATGAAAATACGTTCACAATTTGCGAAGATATTGCTTAACAAACATTCAAAAAACACATACAGTCGAATTAAGAAACTCCTCCTTTTTGGAAGTCGGTTAAAATTTTTCTTTAAGGCGGTTCGATGAGCACACTAGCGGCGCGCCGCCAATAGAAATAAATTATTTACTCATTCTTAGAAGCTTGAATCGAAATAATTGAGTATTTAGCGCATACAGGGGGGGCGATTTCTATTGTTTAATTGTTATTTTATAACTTTACTGTAAATATAACACTTTAAACTTTCACGATTATTCATAATGACAAATTGAAAGCGGAACTTGACGTGATTTTATGTAACATATGAGCAGGTATTGAAATCACGTCAATTCCCGCTTTAAATTTGTGTTTACTGTAAATATTTTAATATAGTTTTTTTTTGCAAAACTGCTAAAAGTGGCCACTTTTGACAATATCGACAAACACAACAAGTAAAAAACACCTTGGAACCCTCTACGTGCGCAAAATACTCAATGATTTCGATTAAAGTTCATAAGAATGAGTAAAATATTTATTTCTATTGGCGGCGCTAGTGTGTTGATGGGATCTTAGTAAAATAACGCGAATTTTTTTGTTACATTGATTTGATCATTTGAAACTGGGTTATTTTATTCGGTAGGTATTAGCGCGATCTATAAAAAAACGTAACCACTCTATGAGTGCCGACATAAATGAAAACTTTTGACAGTTTTATAAGTTTTGACCCTCCGAGTGTTCCTGGCGAACGACTAGGTTGACAAAGTTTTGACCCTACTAGTGTACCTGGTAAGGTATCGGTGACAAAAATGCCCAACGCGCCTTAAAAAGTTTTTACTACAAAAATTACATGTTTGTAAACGCTTAGAAGTATCAAAAAATTGCCTTTTTACCCTATGTTTAGTAATGGACTCCAGCTGCTTATCACCAAGCCACCACGAGATCTTGGCTGGCGGCCTGGCCCCGGTGGATCGGCACCACAACTCCGCCTTGGTACCCACTGATAAGGGCTGCTCTCGAGATAGTATCTCTACGGTTAGTGGCCTCACTGTAGAAAAGATACGATGCTATTAAATAGCTACCTTAGGTACTATCGTAAAAGATACGACGCTATTAAATAGCTACATTAGGTACTATCGTAAATGTAAGGAACGTTGTTACTTCACAATTTTATAATGGCGATACATAATTATAATTTAGAAACGCAGAAAAAGCTTGCAAAATTAAACATTGGAAAACTTGCCATCTGGTGAGATTGCTAGCCATTTGAGTTACTTTTTGATATGTCAAAAAGTAAATTTTGTTCTAAAAATGTTTGAAATACCCACAAGTGACGTCATAGATTTTAAGCGTCATTGACGAACTTATTTTGTGAATTTGATCAATTAAAAATTGTAGACTTGATGGAAAAACAACACAAGTAAGGTTTTTTGAAACTTCAAGACGATAGCAATGTAGGAAATCATATTTCAGATTTTATTTTTTATACAGTCCGATCCCCTTTTGTGGATTAAAAAATGTATACACAGAATGTAAAAAAAACTAAAGGCCCGTTAACTTGGTCTTCTACTCATGATATTCAACAATTTTCCCCAAGAGACCAAGAGTCGATTCGCAAAAAAAAACAACAACTACCTGATTGACAATTTTGTGTAAAGTGACCGAAGTTTTTAGTTTCAAGCGGCTTAGGAGCGAGCGCGAGCGGTAGCGATCGACGAAGGAGTGAAGAAGGTAGTGTAATAGTTCTCAAGCGGCTGAGGAGCGAGCGGTAGCGATCGACGAAGGTGTGAAGAAGGTAGTGTGATAGCTTTCAAGCGGCTGAGGAGCGAGCGGTAGCGATCGATGAAGGTGTGAAGAAGGTAGTGTGATAGCGTTCAAGCGGCTGAGGAGCGAGCGCGAGCGGTAGCGATCGACGAAGGTGTGAAGAAGGTAGTGTGATAGCTTTCAAGCGGCTGAGGAGCGAGCGGTAGCGATCGACGAAGGTGTGAAGAAGGTAGTGTGATAGCTTTCAAGCGGCTGAGGAGCGAGCGCGAGCGGTAGCGATCGACGAAGGTGTGAAGAAGGTAGTGTGATAGCTTTCAAGCGGCTGAGGAGCGAGCGGTAGCGATCGACGAAGGTGTGAAGAAGGTAGTGTGATAGCTTTCAAGCGGCTGAGGAGCGAGCGGTAGCGATCGATGAAGGTGTGAAGAAGGTAGTGTGATAGCGTTCAAGCGGCTGAGGAGCGAGCGCGAGCGGTAGCGATCGACGAAGGTGTGAAGAAGGTAGTGTGATAGCTTTCAAGCGGCTGAGGAGCGAGCGGTAGCGATCGACGAAGGTGTGAAGAAGGTAGTGTGATAGCTTTCAAGCGGCTGAGGAGCGAGCGGTAGCGATCGATGAAGGTGTGAAGAAGGTAGTGTGATAGCGTTCAAGCGGCTGAGGAGCGAGCGGTAGCGATCGACGAAGGATTGAAGAAGGTAGTGTGATAGCTTTCAAGCGGCTGAGGAGCGAGCGGTAGCGATCGACGAAGGTGTGAAGAAGGTAGTGTGATAGCTTTCAAGCGGCTGAGGAGCGAACGCGAGCGGTAGCGATCGACGAAGGTGTGAAGAAGGTAGTGTGATAGCTTTCAAGCGGCTGAGGAGCGAGCGGTAGCGATCGACGAAGGTGTGAAGAAGGTAGTGTGATAGCTTTCAAGCGGCTGAGGAGCGAGCGGTAGCGATCGATGAAGGTGTGAAGAAGGTAGTGTGATAGCTTTCAAGCGGCTGAGGAGCGAGCGGTAGCGATCGACGAAGGTGTGAAGAAGGTAGTGTGATAGCTTTCAAGCGGCTGAGGAGCGAGCGCGAGCGGTAGCGATCGACGAAGGTGTGAAGAAGGTAGTGTGATAGCTTTCAAGCGGCTGAGGAGCGAGCGGTAGCGATCGATGAAGGTGTGAAGAAGGTAGTGTGATAGCTTTCAAGCGGCTGAGGAGCGAGCGGTAGCGATCGACGAAGGTGTGAAGAAGGTAGTGTGATAGCTTTCAAGCGGCTGAGGAGCGAGCGCGAGCGGTAGCGATCGACGAAGGTGTGAAGAAGGTAGTGTGATAGCTTTCAAGCGGCTGAGGAGCGAGCGGTAGCGATCGATGAAGGATTGAAGAAGGTAGTGTGATAGCTTTCAAGCGGCTGAGGAGCGAGCGGTAGCGATCGACGAAGGTGTGAAGAAGGTAGTGTGATAGCTTTCAAGCGGCTGAGGAGCGAGCGGTAGCGATCGACGAAGGTGTGAAGAAGGTAGTGTGATAGCTTTCAAGCGGCTGAGGAGCGAGCGGTAGCGATCGATGAAGGTGTGAAGAAGGTAGTGTGATAGCTTTCAAGCGGCTGAGGAGCGAGTGGTAGCGATCGACGAAGGTGTGAAGAAGGTAGTGTGACAACGTGACAACGTCTTATAATTCGATAGAGCTGGCTGCACGCACGAAAAAACATGACTCATGCGTCGTTACCTCGCTCTGAGGCGTTCCGTCATGCGTCGTTACCTCGCTCTGAGGCGTTCCGTGTAAGTCTTGAAGTGCAAGCGAGAGCGCGAACGAGCGACAAAGAAGCACAATCGGCCTTTACGTTCGGCAGCGTTCGACATCCGTCTCTCTCCTACTTGAGTGAGCGATGTGTCTGTGTGAACAGCTGCTATACTATAGTACATCTACATCTACATGTTTTGATCGAGTATCAAGTGCAGTGAAAAGTGAATGTGTTGTTCTTGTTTATAACAACGATAATTACAGCGATAAAGGTAATGATTATTTCGATATTAATTATATATTCAGTGATATATTGTCGAATATTCGTGCTTTCATCATTAAAATGAATAGCATCGGTCCGCTAGTGCAGCGATTATAGGTTATGCTATAATTGACAAAATTAAAACAATAAGTTAACAGAACTATTTCACGATGAATAAAAAATCGATGACTTTACTATTCAATCGAAATAATTATCGAGTGTTATTATGATTAAAAAAAATTAAAACATAAATATTAAATCTTCCATATATCACAACAACGTGTCTGAAATGACAGGTTGGACCAGCCATCCGTCAAAGGGAACATTTTCTCCTATATTAAACACATTGAGGCGGGCTTTTTAAAAACTAGATTTACGAAAATTTTAATGTTTCCAAATTTTAAATTTTAAATGTAAGATTTATAAACAATAATTTAATGATTGTTTATTCTTATAATGAATTATTTAAAAATATTACTTTTTTATAACAAATTACAATTAAACTTGCAAAAATAATTAATTAACTAATTGAAAAAATTTAATTATATTATTAAAATAATGTTTATTAAAATAATATTAATAAAATAATTAAGTAACTAATTGAAAAAATTTAATTATATTATTAAAATAATATTTCCAAATTTTAAATTTTAAATGTAAGACTTATAAACAATAATTTAATGATTGTTTATTCTTATAATGAATTATATAAAAATATTACTTTTTTATAACAAATTACAATTAAATTTGCAAAAATAATTAAGTAACTAATTGAAAAAATTTAATTATATTATTAAAATAATAAAATCAAAATTTTAATTTTAACAATTGATTAGAAATTTAAACAATAAATTTTATTCAAGTATTTTGTTGTATTTTTATTGACGTGATAACGTCTTATAATTCGATGGAGCCGGCTGCACGCACGAAAAAATGCGTCGTTACCTCGCTCTGAGGCGTTCCGTGAGGCGTTCCGTTTAAGGCTTGAAGTGCAAGCGAGAGCGTGCAACGAGCGACAAAGAGGCACAATTGGCCTCCGCGTTCGGCAGCGTTCGACATCTGTCTCTCTCCTACTTGAGTGAGCGATGCGTCCGCGTGGACAGCTGCTGTACAATACATTTACATGTTCTCGTCAAGTATGAAGTGCAGTGAAAAGTGAATGTGGTGTCAATTGTTTATAGCAATGATAATTGCGGCGATAAAGGTAATGATTCTTTCGATATTATGAAACCATTCCATCAGTATTTTCTTATGACGTTGTCACGTTCAACTATCGTCAGTAAACCGACTTTACAGACAACCGTTAAATTGAAATTATTTGGAAATATTTCACCAAGTCCATAATATACCTTACTGTATTCCTTGCTACTCAATAAGTGTAATGTTTAGAGTCGATTTTGATTAAGTTTTTGCGAGAAAGTATGCACAGCGTGGCTGAACAATATATTTCTTGAGAATTGACTACGGGCTCTGTGAGAAAAGTTGTTCAATATGACTAGCAGAATCACCAATTAATGGGTCCTGCACCAATTAATGGGTCCTACACCAGTTAATGAGTCCTGAACCAATTTTGTTACATTCTGTATAGTTAAGTTTATGTAGGTAGGAATAGCTGCCAGGGACCGCCTTTCTACTCAGTCAAAAATAATTTCCGATTCTTGTCAGAAATCGTTTGAGCTGTATCAGATTGATTGATATAAAAAATACTCGAGGTGGGAAGGAAATGCGAATCGGAAAACGTTACCGACAGAAAAAAAAAAAACGGTTGTCTGTAAAGTCGGTTTACTGACGATAGTTGAACGTGACAACGTCATAAGAAAATACTGATGGAATGGTTTCATAATATCGAAAGAATCATTACCTTTATCGCCGCAATTATCATTGCTATAAACAATTGACACCACATTCACTTTTCACTGCACTTCATACTTGACGAGAACATGTAAATGTATTGTACAGCAGCTGTCCACGCGGACGCATCGCTCACTCAAGTAGGAGAGAGACAGATGTCGAACGCTGCCGAACGCGGAGGCCAATTGTGCCTCTTTGTCGCTCGTTGCACGCTCTCGCTTGCACTTCAAGCCTTAAACGGAACGCCTCACGGAACGCCTCAGAAAGAGGTAACGACGCATTTTTTCGTGCGTGCAGCCGGCTCCATCGAATTATAAGACGTTATCACGTCAATAAAAATACAACAAAATACTTGAATAAAATTTATTGTTTAAATTTCTAATCAATTGTTAAAATTAAAATTTTGATTTTATTATTTTAATAATATAATTAAATTTTTTCAATTAGTTACTTAATTATTTTTGCAAGTTTAATTGTAATTTGTTATAAAAAAGTAATATTTTTAAATAATTCATTATAAGAATAAACAATCATTAAATTATTGTTTATAAATTTTACATTTAAAATTTAAAATTTGGAAACATTAAAATTTTCGTAAATCTAGTTTTTAAAAAGCCCGCCTCAATGTGTTTAATATAGGAGAAAATGTTCCCTTTGACGGATGGCTGGTCCAACCTGTCATTTCAGACACGTTGTTGTGATATATGGAAGATTTAATATTTATGTTTTAATTTTTTTTAATCATAATAACACTCGATAATTATTTCGATTGAATAGTAAAGTCATCGATTTTTTACTCATCGTGAAATAGTTCTGTTAACTTATTGTTTTAATTTTGTCAATTATAGCATAACCTATAATCGCTGCACTAGCGGACCGATGCTATTCATTTTAATGATGAAAGCACGAATATTCGACAATATATCACTGAATATATAATTAATATCGAAATAATCATTACCTTTATCGCTGTAATTATCGTTGTTATAAACAAGAACAACACATTCACTTTTCACTGCACTTGATACTCGATCAAAACATGTAGATGTAGATGTACTATAGTATAGCAGCTGTTCACACAGACACATCGCTCACTCAAGTAGGAGAGAGACGGATGTCGAACGCTGCCGAACGTAAAGGCCGATTGTGCTTCTTTGTCGCTCGTTCGCGCTCTCGCTTGCACTTCAAGACTTACACGGAACGCCTCAGAGCGAGGTAACGACGCATGACGGAACGCCTCAGAGCGAGGTAACGACGCATGAGTCATGTTTTTTCGTGCGTGCAGCCAGCTCTATCGAATTATAAGACGTTGTCACGTCAAAAAGCCTTAAACGGAACGCCTCACGGAACGCCTCAGAGCGAGGTAACGACGCATTTTTCGGAACGCCTCAGAGCGAGGTAACGACGCATGAGTCATGTTTTTTCGTGCGTGCAGCCGGCTCCATCGAATTATAAGACGTTATCACGTCAAAAAAACCGCCTCCGTGGCGTAATGGTTCAGTCCATTAGCTTCACATCATAAGATCGCGCGTTCGATTCCCGGCGGAGTCTTACTAAGTAAGACTCGGTTTGGTTGGTGGAAGAACATTTTCCTGGCTAGCTACCACCTATTTAAGTCTTGCCGCCAAATATTAATGTTAACAGCATTGATTTGTTCCGGCCTGAAGATAAGATAGCCAGTTCCCCATTGCGTTGGGTAATCTTTGTAAGCCCGCTTCCATCTTCGGCATCATCGTCACTTACCATCAAGTGAGATGATACCAAGGGCTTGCCAATATTAGATTAAAAAAGGCAATGCAAAAATATTCCTTAACCTTAGTTTACTTACATCTTATAAAATAATTAAATAAAACAGTAATTCTTGATTTTGCTAGATTTTCGTTTTTAATAAACAATAAACTTACAGTAAAGGTCCACTCTCACGGTCGCCCTCTGTGGATGCCACAGCCCAGTATTGTCAGCTGCACAAGTGTACACATCTGACAGATGATAGCCCGAGAGCCCACTGCAAGAGACCCTGCCTAATAATGTAACTGAACAAATCCACTTTGCACGGAGAGCCGACACTTAGTAGGTTCATTCACTCTTGGTCGGCCGCGGCACCGCTTGGCAGGTTTTGCGTAGTAAGAAAACAAGTTGGTCACTTTTAACCCACAAAATGCCTCATCGGGTAACAGAAAGAGACTAGTGTAGTGCGTTGGAAGCCGTTTATTAAAGACTAAAAAATTTTGTCCGCCCGGTCCTGTCTGGGCAGGTTACGGTGTCCGACCAAATTTAGGGTGCCACAGAACCAACGTATAATATTAGTGTAATTAATGCTGATCATGTATGTATGAGTCGGCCTGACCTCAGCCTGACAGCTTTCCTAGTCCAACCACATTTACGTTGAAAAAATCAAGTACATTTTAAGTCATCAAATAACTGAATGAAAATTGTTATATTATATTCTATTTACAGATTTAATACCAACCTTCTTTGCGTTACATTTATACCTCTATGTTTTGATAGATGTGGTCCGTCACTCAAAAAATTACCATAATACAAATATTTGTTGTGAATATAAAACTGGCGACGAGGAACAAACCCTCAGAGAGGGTTCAAATGCGATGCTACACGAATCCAAACCGCTAATTGGAATTTGGCACCGTGACCCGCCGACTGGGACGTTTGCACTACACGATCAACACCGATGGAGGAGAAGTCTGGCGCCGGCACATCAACCAGATACTACCCGCGACGTTGGTGCAACCACAGACCTGAGTGAATTACGGGGGGAAACTTACCATTATACATATTTTATATTCTATTTACAGATTTAATACCAACCTTCTTTGTGTTACATTTATACCTCTATGTTTTGATAGATGTTATCCGTCACTCAATAAATTACCATGATACAAATATTTGTTGTGAATATAAAAAGACAATGCATTTTAATAGTTAAATTAACGCTATTCACGTATGCCTTGGTCGGCTTGTCTTCAACCTGGCAATTTTCCTAGTCCGACCACATTTATATTCAGAATATCATCTAGGTATATTTTATGCCATCGAGTAATTGAATAAAAACAACGCATATAATAGTTTAATTAATGCTGTTTACTTATGCATTGGTCGGCCTGACTTCAGCCTGGTAGTTTTTCTAGTCAGATCACATTTATATTTAGAAAATGATCAAGGTAGGTATATTTTACCTTACCGAGTAATTGAATGAAAACAGCGCATAATAATAGTTTAAATAATTTTGTTCACGTATGCCTTGGTCGGCCTGATCTCAGCCTGGCAATTTTTCTAGTCCGACTACATTTATGTTCAGAATATCGTTTAATTGTATTTTACGCCATCGAGTAATTGAATGAAAACAACGCACTATAATAGTTTAATTAATGCTGTTTACGTATGTGTCGGTCGGCTCGACCTCAGCCTAGCAGTTTTCATAGTCTGACCACATTTATGTTCAGAAAATCATCTAGGTATATTTATCTCATCAAGTAATTGAATGAAAACAATGCATTTATAATGCATAGTTTAATTAATGATTGTCACGTATGCCTTAGTCAACCTGACCCAAGCCTGGCAGTTTTCCTAGTGCGATCACATTTACGTTCAAAAAATCAAAGAAGGTATATTTTACTACATCGAATAATTGAATGAAAACAACTAACTATAACTCCAAGTCACACTTGACCAGTTTTATTTTTGTGTTTAAACCAGTTCTTGCGCGCCACTGTGTACGTTTCGTCTCGACTCATTGTTGTCTGTCTGTTCGGTTGGCGTAAAATTTTTGTTTTGAAGACTGACTGTATATGGCGTTTTCTATCCATCAACCTACTGATTAAACGTTCATAATGGATACCAGATCGTTATTGTTAACCTAATAACACATATGTACCTACGTAAACCTTGCATCAAATTCGATAATTTCCTATATGTCTTCATCGCATGAAACTGCTATACAAATTAAAATGATCATTTGAGAAATCCCATAAGTCAGACAAGCTAAACTCTTCAGGAATCTCAAAAATCTGCTTGTTGTAAAATTATGAAGGCGACCTTATTAAGTAACATATATCAGAATGTAGCTAACAGTATATTAGTATATATGTACAGTATTTTTTAATAAAACATTTTTTTTTCTATTATTATTATTAAAACCCTTGACTTATGTTTTATCTCAAATTAACACTAGTTTAGAGATAAAAATCAGTATTTTTATAAGTTTTTTTATTCAAATGCCAAAATATTACACATTTTTATCATTTTCTTCTGTATTTGTTGTTGGTATGATAAATATGGTTTCATTAAAAAACTTGAACTTCATCTTCAGGTAAATTAACAACATTAGTCACTGACTTGTATTTTTTCTCCATGGACAGGCTGAGTTGGACGTGTTCGATTTCTATTAAAGAAATATGACTTGAGTGGTTTCTTAACAGACCAAGATGCGTTCCAAGAAATCTGAACCGAATTAAAAAAAAAATTAAGAACCGCCAAAAAACTTATGGGGTTTCTCAAATGACCGATTGAATTATTAAGTCATTTGGCCATTTTTTTCTGTCCAAGCCTTAGTAAATGTATATTTTCCTTACCGTAACAAAAACATAACGCAACCGTGTCATTCTGGAGCTGCTTTGCGATGAAATATGCTAATGCTAAGTTATTTAACCCATGAATAAAATAATAAATAACGGTTGGATATTTTAACGCTACGGACGGTTATAAAGTAGGTACGCATATTTTATACAATTAATCAGAGCATTAAATGTTTTTTAAAATAAAATAATAGTTATTTGTTATACAAGAGTGCAAAGTTGCTCTTTAACTGCGTGCTCAATTTGGATGACCGAGCAAGCGAAGGAGTCTAAAATTAGAACACTGAGTGTTAGCGAGGGAATCAAAAGAGCACGAGGTGAAAAATCTTTGCACTCGAGTGCAACACGTAACTTTTCATTCCACCTCAGCGAGGAAATGACTAAATGCAAAAAAAAACCTTTGCGCATTACAAACAGTTTCAGTCAATTCTGTTGGCGTCAAATAAACTTCCTCGTCGCTATAATCATTCATTTTAGGTTGTTCACTTGTTTTCAAGTTTCTTGTTTTTAACCTTGGGTTTTACCAATATGACGTGAAAAGAAAATGGCGCGAGCAAAGCAAATTAAAAAAAGTACACCAAGAAGGTTCCACGTCTGAGTTTTCAACAAATTAAAAAAGGCTGTATGATAAATTCGGCACCATGGAGGTATGTTTTGAATTTACAAACTTAGTGCACACGATGTTCTGAATTCAGTTTACTTTATCCTCTAGCGAATAAAAACTGCTTTTGCACTCTGATATCTAAGAGCAAAATACAATTTACGAGATGGGGGGATCATGTGTGCGTTCCAGTATCCCTGGTAACGTTCCTGCATCTTATGAAGGTCTTGGTGCAATCGCTTGCACTGTTCTTCACTAAGATCCCTAAGATTGGCGGGAAAGTAGTCAAAGTGGTTGTGAAGAAAGTGCGGTTTCGGTGTTTCCAGGTCACAATCAAAGTTACTAACACTACTCTCAGTTTTCGCCTTAACATACATAGGCTCCTCTTGTGAAGCATCAGTTTGAGTTTCAGGTGACATTTTAGTGTTCAAAACTAGGGATGAGCCGAAATTGGTTTCACATTCGATTCAATCGAATTTCGGCGGCTCGAACTGAATTTTGGCATTCGGCCGACATTCGGTAAAAGAAAATAGTGAAAAAACTCATTTATTTTGGTTCAAATAATAAAACAATCACTTCATAATCATAGTCATTTATTTATTGCCTGTAATTTTTAGTATTTGTTGTTATAGCGGCAACAGAAATATATCATCTGTGAAAATTTTACTGTTTATCACAGTTTATGAGGTACAGCCTGGTGACAGAAGGACAAACAAACTAGGTACCTAAAAATATGAATCTCAGAAATGAATTAACAATGTTAAGAATAATAAAATAAAAATATAAATATCTATCAGTCTTTACTTAAATCAATAAACTTTGATCACTACAGAAAATAATATAACGTAAGTATTACGACCTACTAGTACTTAAACTTGACCAGGGGCAGTTTATGATGCATAAATAATAACGATTCGCACCCGAGAAAGCACCGTGAAAAGAACCAAACTTCGGCCGAAATTTGGCTGAATTTAATTTTTTTACTGAATGTTCGGTTGAAGTTCGTATTATGTTTAAATCATATTCGGCCCATCTCTAGTAGAAACTTGACGCACGTATTTCAGACATTTTGTGGAATCCAAGGCTTATCTTTCATTCCCAATGGATATCAAAATAATTTTTTTAAGCCTCAATTGCGAACACTGTCACAGTTAAACGGTTTTGTTTGAACATATGCCCCTCACAAATGTAACAAAAATTATTCGAATTATTCGCACAAACTATTCTTGACGACTCCTTATCAAACTGTGTATAGAAAAGTATATTTTATTAATTATTCGTTAATTTTGACCGTAACACAGCAAATTTTAATTGACAGCTATAACTTGTACACTAGAACTGTCACAAATAAAAAGAGTATATATGTAGAATCAGCGACGCCAAATTAGTCAACATCACGTAGTAACTAGTACCTCATCTCTGACTACGTGACAAAATTTATTCATCACAAAAAAGCTATTTTGTTGTGCAGTGATTCGATTTTTACATTTAAACAAAAAATACGTGTAGAATTTGTTGTTTTTGTACAATCCCACATATAAAACCCATAAGACAGAAAAAAATGAGTCGTTTCATAACAACCATAATGTAGGCATATCATGTAACAAAGCTCCAGGCTGTCGAACGTCTTAAGTACATACAAGCTTGGTCGTTTAAGCCGGAAACATCAGTGGATATGTTGAGAAAGTACCTTAATAAAATTGAGACGAACTCAGAGTATTACATTGAGAAAAGAAATATACGAACAGATAGGCATGCCGCCTTTGTAATTGGATTCCCAGAGAGCCTATTCAAAAAATTCGAATCGCCTACTGTATGGCCACAAGGCGTGCGCTACACCAACTGGTTTCTGCGACAGCCCCGTGAGGAGCGGGGCAACGTCGACATTAACGCTCGGACATAATCGACTTCCAAGAGGTGAGGGTAGACCACAGCGATTCGACGGCGACCGCACTCCGCCTGGGGCGCTACCGCTGGCTTGCAGCCATCGTGCCCCCACTGCAACGCCCCCGCTGTCGTCCGTGACGCCGTACTCTGATAGTGTTCCACGATCACTGATGGCTACTGCAGGGACACCGCATACCCCATCGGCGCTATCGACTGCGCTCCCGCAACCACCCACTAATAGCACGAAAGCAAGCAGTACTAGCAATTTAGAACTCAAGCGCAAATTAGTTGTCTGTACACAAAATATTTGCTCCATTGACAATAAAACACTACAATTAGAGGTGCTTTTACAAACGGACCTTAAATGTGATATTTTAGGTGTCACTGAGCACTGGCTGCCCGAATCAAAATTAAAATCAATTAATCTAGAAAATTTTAACTTGATATCCTACTATTGTAGAACATATATAGGCCACGGTGGGTCATGTATATACGTTAAAAATGACATTAAATGTGTCGAAAACATAGATTTTAAAAACTTGTCAGTTGAACAATATTGCGAGATATCCGCCGTTGACTTACTAGACTACAACATGACTATAATTTGTTTATATAGAACTAACCTAGTTAGCTATAAAGACTTTTTGGCATACTTGGAACGATTGCTCGATAAAATCAGTAATGATGGTAAAACCTGCTATGTGGTAGGGGATACAAATATAGACGGTTTGGATATTCATTGTCCTGCATTGAAACAGCTAAATGATATATTGGTTTCCTATGAATTCGAAAACTTAGTCGATTTTCCGACCCGGATAACTGCAACTACAGCGACGAGCCTCGATCACGTATATAGCAACGCCTTACCTGGGCGCGCTCACACAGCGCCAGTCCACACGAACATTAGCGATCACCTTGCTGTGCGTGCTGTAGTTGTGTGTGAATCAATACCGACTCCAACCGCTTCAAGTCTGGTAAGGGACGATACGCAATCAAATCGAGCTAACTTCGTAGCATCAATTGATAGCGTTGACTGGAACGAAGTTTTTTCACGGTCAGATGGATCACTTGATTCAATGGCTACGTCTGTTATTGATGTCATATCAAACAAATTCCAGATTTGTTTCCCCTTTAAGCGAAAGCAAATAATAAGGAATAAAACCTGGGTGACGGATGATTTAAAAGAATTAAAAGCACTAATATACAATGTCAATGAAATTCATAAAAAAAAATATGTTAATCACGAAATATCAGAGTATCTCCAATTAATTATCATCGAATATAAGAATCAATTATGTAAAGGAAAATCAAACTACTACGCAAATGTAATAAAAAACTCTACGAACACGTCGAAAACCATGTGGCAAATAGTTAATACCGAACGAGGTAAAATGACTCATTCCGCCACAGATTACACTGACGTGATCGTGGACTCTGGTGGTGATAAATACAAGTCCAAAACAGACGCAATCAACGCTGTGAATATCAGGTTTGCGAGCGCCGCAGCGGCCTGCGGTGCCCCTGCGGCCGATGTATCACGCGCATTGCAGCTACTTGACGCGGCACGACCCCCATCGGACCGCAGCTTTAGATTTAGACCCTTTTCTGTGCAAGAGGTGCTCAAAATTATCTCTACTAAAATCCCGCATAAGCCTACAAAAGACGTGTACAATGTATCAATGGACTTGTTATACACGGCGGTAAATCCGTTGTCTACAATTGTAACTGTTCTATTTAATAGATGCATTAACGAAGGCTCCTATCCTGCTTCGTTCAAAATAAGCAAAATTGTACCCGTGTTTAAAGGAAAAGGCAAAAGAGAGGATATAGATGGATACAGGCCTGTGTCGATTATTCCTGCAATCGCCAAAGTATTTGAAAATGGGCTAAGTTCTAGACTTACTGAGTACCTCGTGGCGTCAGAGTTGCTATCAGACAAGCAGTACGCGTACCGTGCAGGCCGGTCCACCACGTCCTTAGCAAGGGAGGTCGTTAAATTGATACTTAACGCTCGAGAGAATAAGAACCATGTGGCAGTGATCTGTTGTGACCTATCAAAAGCGTTTGATGTAGCCGATCATAGTGTTCTAGCAGCAAAATTAAAACACTATGGAATCTGTGGCCCAGCACTGGACCTCCTTGTGGATCTGCTGCATAATAGGTCACAAATCGTTATAGGAAGCGATGGCAAATTTAAATCAGATACGATGTTAATTAAAACAGGAGTCCCGCAGGGGTCTTCAGTCTCCAACATCCTATTCTCATTGCTATTGAACGACCTACCAAACTCAGTAGATAGCGCCAAAGTACTAATGTACGCTGACGATGTGGCAGCAGTGGTGGTCGCTCAAGGTATTGAGGCCCTGGAGCAGGAGATGAATAGGACTGCTGAACAGCTCTCCCTGTGGTTTCACCTAAACGGACTCGTCCTAAACCTGAAAAAGACCCACTTTCTCCACTTCGACTTGTCGGGTAAATCCTCCAAGTCCATAAATGTGAGTATAGGTGGACATAGGTTGGGTCAGGTAGAAAAGACGACCTTCTTGGGTTTCGAACTGGACAGGGGCTTGACGTGGGAACCACACGTTGAGAAACTATGCACAAAATTAGGCAGCGCCTGCTTCGCACTAAGGCGCCTGTCACGCGTGATGGACCGGAGGACGGTGCGCGCGTGCTACTTTGCGACTGTGCACTCGCTGTTACAGTACGGCGCAGAGCTCTGGGGCCGCGCCGCTGAATGGGAGCGCGTCTTCCGGATGCAAAAGCGAGCCGTGAGAGCTATAGTTCAAGTACGACAGGACGTATCAGCGAGACCGTACTTTAAGTCGCTTGGTATCATGACGCTGCCGTCTCTCGTCATCATGCAGGTGGCCATCTACGTCCGGGAGAACATTTCTGCATATAAAACACACAAAGATGTGCATGGCCGCGAAACCCGCAATGCTGGCAAACTTATTCCTCTGCCACACTCTCTCAGCAAATCAGACAAACTGACGCACATAATGGGCCCAGCAATATATAACTGCCTGCCGGAAAATATCACTGCGTCTGCCAGTATTCGGTCGTTTAGATATAACCTAAAGCGCTGGCTTTTTGACCAATCGTTCTACAGTGTGCAAGAACTGAAGGCTCTATAGTCTTCTATATTTTTTATTGTATATGTTTTATGTAGTACATATTTTCTAATTATTTTTTTTATTAATTTTCATAAGAAGTATATAGATACTGCTGTATTATTATTTGTAATTTTCTTATTTTACTTCATTGATGACATTATTGTACCACATAATACTATTTCTCTTAGGTTTATAATATTGACTTGTAATTTACAAATTATTAATAAATGGAATATGAATATATAAGCAGATTTTTTTAATAAGTGAGGGTAGGGTTAATGACTGAATATATATCTACAAGTTTAAATATAAATTTATGGACTTTCATTTTCTGAAGGAAATGTGATCAATATTGGTCGAACTTTTAGGCTGATGTCAGGACAACCAAGGCATACGAGAACAGAATTAATTAAACTATTATAATGCGTTGTTTTCATTCAATAACTCGATTAGGTAAATTATACCTAGATGATTTTCTGAACATAAATGTGGTCGGACTAGAAAAACTGCCTGGCTAAGATCAGGCCGACCAATGCATACGTGAAAATCATTAATTAAACTATTAAAATGCCTTCTTTTTATTCAATTACTTGATGAGGTAAAATATACCTTTATGATTTTCTGAACATAAATGTGGTCGGACTAGAAAAACTGCCTGGCTAAGATCAGGCCGACCAATGCATACGTGAAAATCATTAATTAAACTATTGAAATGCGTTCTTTTTATTTAATGACTTATGAGATAAAATATACCTAGATGATTTTCTGAATATAAATGTTGTCGGACTAGAAAAACTGCAAGGCTGAGGTCAAGCCGACCAAGGCATACGTGAACAGCATATAATGCTTTGTTTTCAGTTAGTTACTCGATGAGTTAAATGTACCTTGTTTGATTTTTCAACATAAATGTTGTCGGACTAGGATAACTACCAGGCTGAGGTCAGGCCGACCAGGACATATGTGATTAGTTGTTTTCATTCTGTTACTCGATCAGGTAAAATGTACCGGTTCTGTGGCACCCTAAATTTGGTCGGACACCGGAATCTGCCAAGACAGGACCCGGTCGACCAAATTGTTTAGTCGTTATTAAACGGCTCCCAACCTACCACACTAGTTTCGTTCTGTTATACCCGATGAGGTATTTTGTGAGTTAAAAATTACCAACTTATTTTCTTACTACGCAAAACCTGCCAAGCGATGCCGCGGCCGACCAAGAGTGAATGAACCTACTAAGTATCGGCTCTCCGTGCAAAGTGGATTTGTTCAGTTACCTTATCAGGTAGGGTCTCTTGCAGTGGGATCTCGGGCTATGAGACCTAGTCGCATTTCTGATGACCAGGGTCAATGACCTGGTGGGTCCAGGCTGGGGCACACCAGCCTCGAGAGTCGCCAGGATTGTATCGCCTTGCAGCCACTGGATTCTTGGTTTTGGGTTACCTGGTGAGATTTGTTTTAATTTTACTTTACGATAGATTTCATAATCACAATTTTAATCTATGTGACCTTCTAAATAGGTAATTATGCATTCAGACTCGATTTATTTACGTACTGTTAATGATTGTTTATTTTAATAAATAAAAACTGCTGGATGCGTGCAGCGCAGAACCGGTCGTCGAGGAAATCCTTGGAGGAGGCCTATATCCAGCAGTGGACGTCCTTCGGCTTATATGATGAAAAACCGACCAAGTGCGAGTCGGAAACGCGCAACGTAGGGTTCCGTTGTCTTAAAAAAAACGTTCATTTTAAAAAACAAAATTACCTATAATTGCAGTTGGTAATAGAACATTTTGTATGGCAAATCTAGGAACATATTTTAAATGCAACTGCACACCTTAAGTTGGTCAACAATTACTCCTTTACTGAGAAAGTCTACTTAGCCAGGATAGTTTTCCTTTTAAATTGATTATATGTCCTACTATTCTTATTTTTTTTCAGATGTTCTCAAATAGCGGTTTAGCTGGTAGGGGGGAGGACACTTGACTCAAAAATTTGCACTTTAAAGTTTAACATTTCATAAACCGATCCCTGAATTAAATTATAGTTTCAGTAAACCCTTAGCAGATTTGAAAGCTCTATTCAACTATTGGCGAAACTAAATCGGCCCGACTTCTCTGGCTTGGTCACATACAGAGGATAGAGGAGAATCGTGCTGTAAGGAGAGCGTACACGGGACGACCGACAGGATACCGCTGGATCGATGAGGTGCAGAAGGACCGGAGCGCCTTCCAGAGACCCGGTTGGCGCGAGGAGGCGCAGAATAGGGACGAGTGGCGACTTTTAGTTTCGGAGGCTAAGACCCTTTTTGGGTCGCTGAGCCAGTGAAAGTAAGTAAGTATTCAGCTATACCCCACATGATAGAGTATGTCAAAAAAAAAATCACCCCCTCTTTACATATAGGAGAGGTACCCAAATTTTTTTTTCTAGATATTATTGTTTCACTTTGTTGGCGTGATTTATATGCATACCCATGTCAAATTACAGCTTTTTTGTCTCTGAGCTAAGCCACCGACAGGCGGAAAGACAGACAGACATGGCGAAACTATAAGGGTTTCTTGTTGGCTTCGGAACCCTAAAAATGATAATTTAAGTAATTGAAAAAAAAAAATGCCCGAGTTCACTTTCAATGTACACGAAGATCATGTAATACATGAGGCCTGGGGTTTTTTCCATAACGGAAGTAAAGAGTCACAGTCTAGTACAGCGATGAAAAATGCACAATCACGTCCAAACCATTTTAACCGCCTCCGTGGCGTTATGGTTAGCCCATTTGCTTCACACCAGGAGGTCGCGGGTTCGATTCCCGGTGGGGTCAACTTATAAGACTAAGGTAATAAAGTAATTATAAGGTTTAGTTGGTGGTAGGGCATTTTCTAAGCCCGCCTGGCTATTTACCACCATCTTATTTAAGTCTTGTCGCCAAACATCAGTGTAAACAACATTGATTTGTTCCGGCTTCAAGATAAGATAGTCAGTTCTTCATTGTGTTGGGGAATCTTGGTAAGCCCGCTTCCATCTTCGGCATCACTGAGATGATGCCAAGGGCTTACCAATAGTGAATAAAAAATAAATAAATAAAAACCATAGTTGTTCTGCCAACATAGTAGGTAGGTAAACACCTTATCTCATAAGTGAAGAACCGGAGCACACTCAACCTTTTAGTCAAATTATTAGATAAAGGAAGGAGGAAAATGAAGGCAACAAAGTATCTGCCGTTTCGTATGAAGGATAAAAATTAGGGGTGGCTGTATCAGAGCCACATTTTACTTTTAGGGTTCCTAAATTTGATGCGGCAATTATATGTATCTGCTAAAAAACATCAAGGCGATCCGACCAGTGTAGTTCAGGATTTATATATTTTTTTTAATCAGAAATGTCACTTTTTCTAAGGTACGAAGAGCCTAAGGTACAACACTCAGGTATCTTGTTTTGGCATGTCGAAAAATTTATGTTTTAACAACATTAAATTTTAATGACAAAAAATTGATTGAAGCTAAACATGTTTCAAATGAGCCAGCTGATATTTTGTAACGCGGCACGCTGCTATGCGTTCTTCTTTCATTCGATCTTATTTCATTCCCTCTATTTATTTTTTTACGCGTGCGCTGATATTTGTTTTCAAAAACCAAAAAATTCGATCATCAAGCAATATTTTCACGATCTAAGAAAACTAATTAATTTAAACTGATACTCTTTTAAAAGACCCATCTCGGGTAGGATATAATTATATTTCCGTGATTTATGTTAATAATTTAACTGTGAAACACTTTTCTAATTCCTGTATACTTTTTTTAGGTCTTATATTTCTCTTATAATTACTACATCACCATTAACACAAGCGGCTGGCCAGTGTCCAGATAAAGGGACTATGTCAATATTTTATTTTGTAATGTCACTAACATTAGATTTGTAAGTTATTATATAGTACTAACATTTATGGGCTGTGCAGCCTGCAATAAATTTATTTGATTGATTGATTGATTAAACTAAATTGTGCGCACGAATGGAGTTTTAACCCATGCCCTACTATACCTACATATTCCTACTCCTAACCGTCGTGCCACAATTTATTCGATAAAGCGTGTTTCGCTCCAACATGCCTTAATCCAGAGGTAACCTTAGTATTTAACGGTCGCATCAGCACCATTGACTTGGTGAGCATCTGGAGCAGACGTAATCACTCACAAAGGGTCCTCATTTCATTGATGTTATCTCAGGAAAACAGAAGGTCTGTTTGTAACAAGAAGGAATATGAAATAAAAATGAACTTTAAAACGAGATAATGTTTTCGAGGTCCATTTATATCTCAACTACATAGCAAAGATAACTTTAATCAAAAGTGACGTCTACTCGCAGAGGTACACTGCTTAACAATGCCAAGATATATTTTAAGACTTTTTCATACACAACTCATTTTTTTAAAAAGCAATAAAAATGTTACTCAGGACATGTATATAAATTTCAATCATACTATCTCGAGGAAAACAGAAGGTCTGTAAACAGAAAATTTATTTAAAAATAAGACATTTTTTTCAAGATATTTATATCTTACCTACATATTAACAAATATAACTTTTGTTAGGTATTTATGTATGAAATTGGCGATTGGATGAAAAAGTTTTAATATTAAGAAAAAGCTATTAATACAAAATTTATTCTCAAAATAACATTAGATTATTAGAAATTAATAGCTATAGTTAAGATATTTTTAGTGCATGGTGGCTTTAAACCCAAGAAAACGGTTATCTTCAACTCAATTAATTGCCATTTTTAAAGGCAAAAATTTTCATTCATTCATATCAGCTCATATACGTCCCCACCGAGGGGCTCGAGCCTACCCTGAATTAGGTCAAAAGGCAAAAAATACACATTTCTAATTTTTAAAGCTCTACAGTTATCGTAGTAGCTTCTTCGTTACCAATGTCATATTTGGGAATACCCCACATAAGACTTCGTTACTTTCAGGAAAATTCAAGAAAATTAAATAGTCTGGAAAATTTAAACATCTGACCACTAAGAAAATTTCCATTCAATGGTACATAGCTCGGGGATTGGAACATTAAAGACATGCAACTATTTACTAATAAAAGACTAAAATTAGTGTCACCATAAAGTCAATAATGAAAAACAATTACATGTTTTTTTTTTCAATTTTGCACTTAACTTCAAAAACTGAATCGGCAACTTCATACTTAAGCCCCTTTTATTAAAAGTGACGTCTACTTGCATAAATACACTGCTCAACAATGCCTAAGAAAAAAATAATTATTTTTCATACAAAAAAACCATAAAAAAATTACAAAGGACATATACAAAGTAAAAGCTTTCAAGGTACGCAAGTGCTATATTTAACCTCTCAGTCCTTACAAATGGATTTCGTTTTAAGTGATTTTTGTACAAACGCATAAAACAAAAAGATTGTGTTCTGCCTACTAATATCATACAATCTCTTTTATGAAAATAAAAAAAAAACATAATTTTCATTGTCTACGATACGTCAAACATTTGTATTAGAACCACTCAAAATGAAATTGATCTGAACTGAGTGGCTAATAGCATTTGCCCGTTTTTACCATACACATATCCTTAGTAATTTTTCTTAGTTTCAAAATTCCATTTAGTGTATGTAAAATAATATGAAAATATACCTCTAAGCAATGTAAGCTTCGGTGGCGTAAGGGCTAGGGCCGCTACCTCCTGTCCGGTAAGGTCGTGGTTCGAACCCTGTCACGTACCAATGTGCCTTCGAATCTCGATTTCATATGTTCGTTTATCCGACGCTCTTAAGGTGAAGGAAACATCGTGAGGAAACCTGCACGCGCCTGCGAAGAAACTCGAAGGTTGTGTGTGAAGTCGACCAAGCTGCACTGGGCCCGCGTAGTCAACTAAAGCCCGATCTAGGCCCTACTTCAGGGTCAGCCCCTCGGTGGGGACGTATATGAGCTGCTCTGATAAGGAAAAGTTGAGCAGTGTACTTAAAACCATTTTTAAAAAGACGATGTGATTTTACCGGCTAAGAGGAGTAATAGTTAGTAAAATCGCTTCACACTAGGAGATCGCGAATTCGATTCCCGGCGGGGCCAACTTTATAAGACTCGGTTTGGTTGATGGTAGGGCATTTTCTAAGCCCACCTGGTTAGCTACCACCATCTTATCTAAGTATTCCCGCCAATCATCAGTGATAACAGCATTGATGTGCACCAGCTGGAAAATAAGATAGCCGTTTTCCGTTTCGGTGGAGAATCTTCATTAACTCGCTTCCGTCTTGTAGTCTTACAAATATAAATTTGTATTTCTACAAGATTCTTACTTTGTCTGCACATTCTTTGGCTTTGTGCTTGGACGGGTCCATTTCATGTCATGAATTCACACATTACCTAAGCGCATGTGGAATTAAGTAATGATTATTAGTATTAAATAGGCTAAAGATAAAAAATAAACAAATACACTCACCTCCATTCACGGAGCAAATAAGTTTGAAATCCTCCCCTTCATGGTATGGTCCTGCGACGCCGGATATTTCTTTTCCAAACTCGTCAAAGATCACCGGCTTACTCGGCAGCTCTGTGAAGGAAAGAGATAGATTTATTGCTGCATTCAGGAGAAAATGTTGTGGTTGCACGCTATTGGAGAATCTAGATTAAGCCCGCTGAATTGAATTCTGTATCATAGACATAAGTAATGCTTCGCTAGTCGGCTGAGGCTCCGGTTCCATTTTGAAAGGCAATTCATTAATTTAAAAGCACAATGAATTTCACTTCCTTGTCTTAAATCTTGATTACTGATTGATGTTAGCGAAGGAATTAAAAAACTAATGTAAAGTTAAAACGTACATGAGGAATTGTTTATCAGGGGGTTTATGTCCAGAGGGTTCTTTTATTGTCGGATTTCAAAAACAAAAGCTGGATTAGGATGACCAGGCTTCTATTCGTCCAATTCACAATCGTTTTCTTCAATCAAATGTACAAAGACACGGATATAAATAGATTCAACACGGGAACGCGATGAATTCGACACAAGGCTATCTTCCACGAGTGTTCATTATGGCTGTCAGACGGTAAGTACGCGCTGTGAGCCAAGCGCCATATTGGTAACCTTGGTTAGGTCGGTTTACTACAATTCAATTTTATAATAATCACCAGCATTCAATTCTGTGTTGCCAGCCTCTTATCAACCACGCCTAAGTTACAATTTGATATTCCCATTGGTACAGGTCATCTTTGCTTTTAGTTTGCAAGGCCAATCACACATGAAGCTATTAGCCTAGAAGGCACACTGAAATAATTCTAAATGGCGTTGAACAGGAAGTTACATGAACTGATAAAAGATGGCGTTAGACTTCAAGAAGATACAATCAACAGACGCTAGATGACACGAGCCGCCTTTGATTTTCGTCGAGATCCCGAGTTGTGGTGCATACATAATATTTCACCTATTATGTTTCATCTGTCATATTATCTATCATAAAATGTTGATGTTCTCATTTCGTTTAGATATTTCAATGTATGATATAATGAGCATTCCATTTACATCCAAATACAACTAATTAAAATAAAAGTCATCAATAAACAGTAATGAAATACTAACTAGACTCAAAGTAGATTAAATGGTGGTTTGTGCGCGAACAAATTCGTTCATCATACGCATACGACCGACTGTACTCGCACCGCTATGTGGTTGGTTTAGACGCTGTTACTCCAAGTAGTATAATGTCATAGGAAAACTGGTCTGTTGTCTTTTCGGTCTATCTACATTAACGTTTTGACCCTTAGCGCAATGGTTAATGTTCTTGCTTCAACTACCCGCCCTTAGCACACCTGCGTTTTTGTATTGCTCACTTGTGTGTCACAAATTTTTAGGTTTTTCGAAAATATCTTTCAACGTTACTCCATTAGTTCAGTCAATAAAAGAGGCGTAGAGTACACGCATTTTTTTTTAGTAAAACTTAAGTGCAATGTTACAATTCAATAAATTCAACAGTGTTGGTGGTAAATTTAATTTTAACGTACCCTGCCGTTCCTTCTCAAGACTTCAGAACTTTCACTATCTCCTACTAGCTGCGGGCGTCGGCAACAGGTAGGAAGATCACGGCCAGAATCAAAGCTAAAGGTGACTATGAAGGTAGCCATCCGACCGCAAATCATAAGTAAAAAAATGATGACACGAATAAGTAGGTATATTGTCTTTTACTACTGAATTAATTCGTGTTCAAGAAAAGGAAATGTTTTAGGGCTTCATAATATTAGTTAGTTTCTTCGCATTCATATGACATTAGGCAAATATGACTATTTGAGATATCCCACGGCGTGTTAGCCTAAATGACAGCATTTACTCGGACCACTCTCGAAATGTATGCACAATCGAAATGAAATCAGTGAGCGGTAGATCGCAACGACTGACTCTTCTCAAATACGATGGAATTGCAGTTAAACAAACTAAGATTTGCACAGTAACTGTGTACCGGACTATGACTGAAGATTGAAGGATTCGATACTGTTTTCGTTAAGCAAAAAAAAATGCGATTTAAGCGTGAATAAAATTGATAAAACATTTTTTATGAAGACGACACTTTTTAGATTTTGTTTGAATGTATTTTATTTTAAATTTGTAGTTTTACGTATATGTTTTTTTTTTTAAATTGTATGATTTTATATATAACAAAGCTTGATTGTACAAGTGTTTCATTATTTAAAGTTTAAATTCACAGTAACTAGGTGTACAAGAAACGTGTGTTTTAAAATATTATTGGGTTCGTAAAAACGTTAAGACCTTAAGATTGGTCAAATGACAATATTCAATTCAAATTATTGAAAGACTGCGTAAACTGTGTGTGTTTCACCATGTAAAAAATATATAATATACCTAAAGTAATATTAATCGATTAAATGAATACAACTTTAAAAATATTACCACTTTTGATGTAAAAAATACACTGTTTTGTGTGTTTTTGGCATTAATTGCAAAATTTCTCGAATACAAATAGTTAATATTGAATGAAACCAACACACAAAAGTCGGTGACTATAAGACCTTTCATTTTCATTGAACATATTTTTTAAAACTTATTTGAAAGTATAGAAAAGTAAAGAAAACATGTAAAAATCGGGAATTGGGTTTACGGTTTTAACGTAACAGTCGCGTTGAAGCCCGCATTGATTTAAACAATGAATACACTTACGTTTAGCTTACGTTCGATATTATTGAAACAACAATAACAACCTGCTCGGATTGGGTGATCTTAGCGCCTTAATATATAGGTACAAGTGTTTAGTGTGTACAACAACAAATAATAAAACCGGCCAAGTGCGAATCAGAACCGCACACAAAGGGTTCCGTAATGGCATTAGTTTCTTTACGTTTTAAAAAAATACGTTTTGTGTATGGAGACCCCCCTTCTTTTTAACTTTTTTTAATTTTTTGTGTTTGTTGTTATAGTGGCAACAGAAATACATCATCTGTGAAAATTTCAACTGTCTAGCTGGTGACAGATGGACAGACAGACAGACAGATAGACGAACGGAGAGCGCAGTCTTAGTAAGAGGGTCCCGTTTTTACCCTTTGGGTGCAGAACCCTAAAACACGCTAAGTGTGAGTGATACTCGCACTATGGACACAGATTGATTTATTGATTACTGCCACAGCAGGTAAGATAGATAGAAGTTCAATTAGTGTAAAAGAGATGCAACAAATAAAATGTACTAATATGACAGCTGTCGCAGCCATCAAGATAAATTTTACGAAGTATGGTTACTTCTATGGATACCAAAATAAAATAAAATTAAAATTACTGTCGGTATTGTTCTTGTATTTTTTTTATTGTTAAATACATAACACAAATATACGGAACCCTCGACGTGCGAGTAAAACGCGTATTTATTTGTTGTTTTTTTTAACTCAAGCTCTGATCTCCAACAATTCGGGTACCTGGGCCTAACACTTCCGCACGCTATTTTGAATTTACTGTCAACTATCGCTTAGTAAAATAAGCAGCTGACTCTCTCCATTGTCTCGTGGGCTGTGGCTATGGAAATAAGCAGCTGGTTCTTTCCATTGTCTCGTGGGCTGTGGCTATGGAAATGAGCAGCTGGCTCTTTCCATTGACTTGTGAGCTGTGGCTAAGGAAATGAGCAGCTGGCTCTCTCTATTGTCTCGTGGGCTGTGGCTATAGAAATGAGCAGCTGGCTCTCTCCATTGTCTCGTGGGCTGTGGCTATGGAAATGAGTAGCTGGCTCTCTCCACTGTCTCGTGGGCTGTGGCTATGGAAATGAGCAGCTGGCTCTCTCCATTGTCTCGTGGGCTGTGGCTATGGAAACAAGGGCTTAGCGCTTCAAAGACACGAGTACATATAGGTGCCGTGTGAAAATTGAAAATCACAAGTACCATCCGCAGATCCATTCAATATTACTTGCCCCTTGAACTTGGCAGTAGACAAATGGGTTATCTGTTCAAAAAATACCCCAGAACTCCCAACTAGAGGGGAGTTTTTGCGTGAAAAGATATGATTTACCTTATTGTATTGATTTTTTGTATTGTAATTGTATTGAAAATCACAAGGTCCCACAGATTGTTTCATATAACTTGCCCCTTTGACAGGACTGTTACAGTATAAGAATCTATAAAATAGTCAATGGTTACCTCTAGCGCTGTGCTGGCGCGGGCGCTTCTAATGAATTATCTTGAACGGTGACTAAGGCAGTTGGGGCTCAACCTTCCCCGTCTCAACCCTGGGCCCTGTCTAGACGTCTTAGTTGAATGACTGTATGGACTCTTGAGTCTGTGTTTGTTACTGGGTAGATGGAAAATACAGTCCTTAAATGGGTTTTTTGATCAAAAACCTACCCTAGTACTTCTAACTCTAGGTGACTTTTTGCGTGAAACAATCTTTTATATTATTGTTACTTGTAAGTATTGTATTACTTAGGTAATTAGTTAAGTACAATGATACCCGTACAAAGTAAAAGGAGTATAAACTTCGTCTCATTTTACTTATCTTCGAGAAAAATAAGCCTATTTTAATTATCTTTACTTTTAAGGCGAGGTATTGATTGGAACATTACAGTTGTCTCTATCTTTTTATTTACGTGTAAAGAGTAATAGTTATTTATGATACAAGGGTTATAAAAAGGTCAATAACAAACGAGTGACATTTGTGAGCCCGAGCCGCAGGTGAGGGTTTACAATCGTCAAGAGTTTGTTATTTCCTTTTACACCCATGTATCATACGAAGTTTTTCAATACAGTTGTGAGAAAATAGATAAAATAAAAAACGACCGTGACAGAAAAACAAAATACATGGGTAAGTACATACCTATCAAGGTTTCAACAACCAAAGTTCATTTTACACGACTTGTGGCTTATTTTAATCTCACTTTGTTTTTTCTTATACATACACATAAGTATATTTTTTATTACATGTACACTAACTATTCTTAATTTTATTAGTTTTAACAGCTAAAACATCTCAATTCAGTTTTACGAAAATTGCGCCATATTTATGCTAGCACACGTACGCATGCCTAAGTTTTATTATTATTATCATAAATAGACTACAATACGGCTTGGGATACTTAACCTCTTTGGTAAAGATGACCTTTTCCTTGGTGTAACCGGTTCCACTTCATTCATATTTTTTCTCTTTTCTTCACAATGATATAACCCAAAGAGAATCTAAATAGCTTGCGTTCTGTACTCACCTCGGAGGAACTCTTTTAAATATCTCCTTTATAAGTCTTAAAGAAGATTCTGTATCTTTGGTTAATATAATTTTTTTTTGCTAGAAATGTCTTGTTCCTCCGAGCAAAAAATAAAAAAAGTGGTGAAGTAAAAGCACGTGTGCGGTAAAATCAATTTTGCGCACACTTGACTGGCATATAAAGGACCACTTTTCGAGCAACTGTATTGAAAAGAAAATAACCACACTTTTTAACTTTTTCAGTGGTATTTCGTTTCAATCAAAAACTACAATGACAGTATAAAAAAAATGAAACTTTACTCACTTTATATTATCATAACAAATATTGTTGTATATTTTTTAAAATTTATTCTTCAAAATATTAGTCACAACTATTGAAAGTAACGGTGTAGAGTAGACCTATCTTTGGGATTTTTTTTCTATAGGGCCAAACTGCTTAATCGTGTTTCTAATAGCTTTTGACTTTAAGGAACATCATCAACAATAAGGTTATTTTTTTTCAACCTTGGGTTTTCTGTCGTTTAGGAGTAATGGACGTCAAAAATAAGTAAAATCTGTAATATTACCGCCTTAAACGCCTACGTTGCGTCATCATCATCATCATATCAGCCGAAGGAAGTTCACTGCTGGACATAGGCCTCCCCCAAGGATCTCCACGACGACCGGTTCTGCGCTGCCCGCATCCAGCGGCTTCCCGCGACCTTCACCAGGTCATCGGTCCACCGAGTGGGAGGCCTGCCTACACTACGCTTTCCGGTGCGTGGTCGCCACTCGAGAACTTTACTGCCCCAACGGCCATCTTGCGTACACGTTGCGTAATGGCTAGGTTATTCGTTTCATACTAGGAGGTCGCAGGAACGATTCCCGGCCGGGTCTAACTTTGTAAAGATCGATTAAGTTGGTGGAAGGGCATTTTTAAGCCCTCTTGGCTAGTTACCACTATCTTATCCAAGTCTTGCCGCCAAACTTCAATGTAAACATCATTGATTTCTTCCGTCATGAAGGTAAGATAGCCAGTTCCCCATTGCGTTTGCTAAGATTCCCCATCTTGGTAAGCCTGCTTACATTTTCACAATCATTGTAACTTACCAGGTGAGATGATGCCAAGGGCTTATCAAGTGTGAATGAAAGCTAAAAAGATTTTAAACTGTGAAACCTTAGTATGTCCTCGATATTCATTGGAAGGGTAATAAGGTCAAGGGTTCACTCATCTCATTACCGTTAACATCTACACGTTCTGTTGGAGACAGTCTCTCGTCTAGGGAGGTATATTTTATTATGGAGAAACAATCAATAAACACAGACAATAAACATTTTCTCTCTTATTTCATTATATTCGAAATTGTGTTTTGTGTACAAAGCACAATATTAAATGTATGGTATCTGCCAATACAGGCTGTAATGAAAATTATGACATTTCCCTCCAACTGAAACTTTAAAAATCTTACTCACTTGGTTTTCCATCAAGTTTAAAATTTTTAACGAACCAAAATCACTAAATGATTAAATAAATAATGCTGAAAAACTATGACGTTAATTTAAGTATTTTAAACATTTAAGAATATAATAAAAAAGCGTCGGTGGCTCAACCGGTAACGACTCGGTCCATCTAACCAGAGGTACCGGGTTCAAATCTGGACGGCCAATGTACCAATGAGTTTTTCAAAAACTTACGTACATACTTACCGATTGCTTTAACGGTGAAGGAAAACATCGTGAGGAAACCTGCACACGCCTGCGAAGAAACTCGAAGGTTGTGTGTGAAGTCGACCAACCCGCACTGGGCCCGCGTGGTTGACTAAGGCCTAGTCACCCTGATTCAGGGTAGACTCGAGCCCCTCGGTGGGGACGTATATGAGCTGTAATGATGAAGAATATAATGTAATTATTGACAGGTAATGAAAGCTAAATCAAATGAGTAGTTATCATTTTCCCTATTTCTATATCACGGGGCTTTGAACAGCTTTTGTTCTCTAGTTTTATTGAAATTTAAAAATGTATGTATGTATGCTCTATTACTTGAATAAAGAGAAAAGGTAAAGAAAAAACTAATGAAAAATTAAACTTTTTAAAAACTGATGATATCATATCAAAAACTTAAATGTAGTAAAAGAGAGCCAAGTTCATTACAAAACGTACAGTGGTTTCTAAAATCATATCTACGGGAATTATAATAAATGAAATATTTTTTAGACTTCTCCAAATGATGTTGAAAGTACAATGGTTTTAAGTTTCCTAAAAAGATGACATCTTCTGTGCTTATAAATGGTATTGACAAATTTATATAGGCTAGCCCCCAAACAAGCAAAAAATAGTTTTTTAAAATAACGCCAGTAGAAAATATAATTGGTGTGTAAAAATTTGCTAAGTTATACCATGGGTAACACAGAACATAACAAATTTTTTCAAGCAACTAGAAAACCGATGTACATTCTGCATGTTAAACAGTACAATGCTAAGAAAACAAAATGTATAAAATTTTGTTTGCCAAATGTAAAAAAGGTCAACAATAGTGTAATAAATGACAGTAATAAATTAGAATTTGTAAATACCACGGTGTTCCTTGGTATAACTTTGTATGTTTCACTTCAATTGGGACCACACATTGAAACTTTAGCGGGAAGGCTTAGTTCAGCTGCTTATGCCGTTAAGAAAATAAGACAGTTAACGGATGTAGATACTGCGAGACTAGTGTATTTTAGTTACTTCCATAGTATAATGTCTTATGGCATATTACTGTGGGGGCATGCGGCTGATATAGAAACTATTTTCATCCTGCAGAAAAGAGCTATCCCCGCAATCTGTCAGATGCACTCACGTGAGTCGTTACAGAATAAGTTTAAAGAAATCAATATTTTAACTGTTGCTAGTCAATTTATATATGAAAACATCATGTACGTTCGTAAGAATTTGCATTTATTTCCTAAAAACAGTGACAGGCATAATTTGAATTTAAGAAATGTAAATAAAATAGATATAGCCTTTTCGAGACTGAGTAAGGTTAAGAAGTCATTTGTGGGGCAGTGTATAAGATTCTACAATAAAATTCCAGAAAATGTAACTAGTTTGTCAGAGAATAAATTCAAGACTCATGTCAAAAAAGTTTTGTGCTCTAGAGGATATTATAAAATAATATATTATGTAAATGACAAAGATATATATGTTGATTCTATATCAAATACCATTACCTGAGACTGTAATCTGAATCATGACATCATTTGTAATATACAGTATTTTTTTTTGTTTTGACTATTTAAAAGTGTGTGTAAACACCTATTTGAAATAAATTGTTTTGATTTTGATTTTTGATTTTGATTACTTTTATAAGTCTTAAATAAATATTCCAATTTGAATTCCCGTTGATATGGTTTAAGAAACCACTGTAGAACTTGGTATCCATTTAGATCTCTGCATGTTTTTTTGTATAGAACTTGGCTTCCTTTTATTAATTTCAAAGCTTTAGAGTAAGTTATCGCAGCAGATTCTCCGTTACTAAACTCATATATCTGGACATACCCCTCAAAGCATTTCGTCACCTTCAGGAAGCTTCAAAAAATTAACTAAACAAAAACCTGCCCTATCTCACCACTAATAAAATTCTGTTGTTCTATTCAATACAATGTTACGAATACGTAGCTCCAGGGAATTGAACATGAAATACATCACACTGGTCACTCATAAAAGACTATAAAGTAGTGGTATTATATTCACAATACAGTAGATAAAATAGTGGCAGAGAAGACTGACTGTGACAAACGCACAGACGGATGAACATGATGAAATATAAGGGTTCTATTTTTGCCATTTTGGCTTCGAAACCCTAAAAATTTTGAATCCGTGGAAGAACGGACCTCTTTTTACGTAGTAAGTATATATTACGACATAGGGTTCGCCAACTTGCAGATAGACATTTAGTCTCCTTCATTCTTTACTCGATACTGAGTAAACCCCTAAAATTTCATTCGTGGTTCTTTGTAAACCCTGTAATACAATACATGAATTGCTTACGAGTACTTAATGTATAGGATACGGTAGATACTTAAAATTCAAAGCAAGATTAGGAGCAATAGGAAGTAAAATGTTTCCGCAAGCACTTCAATGCCTGAAGGTTTTCCATTGAAAAACAACTTTTTTACATTGTTAGAACAATACAACCTCACAGGGCACGGGTGACTTTTAATTTAAAACTTAATCATCATTAAAGAGGACCGAGCAGATTCGAGAAAAATACAAGTCTCAGAGGACTCGGCTAACTGTTTTATTGTCATCAATAAAAAAAGTGTTTTTTCCCTGGCAAGAAAAGACTTTCTCTCTTTTGTTTTCCCAGTCGTACTTTAAAAAGTTTTGAACGAACAACAAATTTTTAACGAAAATGTCAGTTACAGTTTTATCACGCCAACAAATATATATCACATAATGTTATGGTTATTTTAAAATTGACCTAATGTGTCAATAGTAACTAATACAAATAATTTTAAACAATAAAACGACTTCAATTAGGAAACTAAGGTTCCCCTCGATTTCTCTGGCATACTATCATCAGATCCTGGTTTTCTTATCATGGTACCACCCTTGGGATATCTCCTTTCCAACAAAAAAGAATCATCAAAATCGGTTTATAAATGACGAAGTTATCCTCGAACACACATAAAAATTATTATTACTTATATCTTATAGTATATTTTTTTTTACATTTCTAATAACAAATTTGTACACGCCTCTACCCGTTCGTATTTCATTTCTTTCTCACTTACTGGTTTGTTGGCAGAAAACTCTTACAGAGTTAAGCATACCAATTGTAAATCTTATGTTTTTTACTTATGTATCTCTCATTTACTGTGTACAATAAACAATAAATAAATAAATAAAAAAAAATATATACATACGGTCGAATTGAGAAACTTTTTTGAAGTCGTTTAAAAATGGTAAATTAACTTCAATTTTCCCCAAAGACAGAACCGAATCGCTTGGATACTAAATTACAAATCGGTTTGTTTAAATTTGTAATAGATGGTAATCAATGTTTTGGTTTTTCGAATCGGTGATGCTTTTATGTGAAAAGTATTGTTTTTTGTTTATTTTTGCGTTTGTCAGATGTAGTGGAGATGAAAACAGCCACGTTACGAAGCGCGCACCGCCGGCGCTGCTAATTGGAGTTGCTAATTTCATGTGACGTATCAGCTAAATAAACGATTGGTCACATTTTAAATAACGAATTTTTAATTCTATACAGAGCCGATGCCAAAAATATCGAAATTCTTTCTCTAAATATTCTGGACCTATACAATGTTAGTCGATCGATCGTGGTGATCGATGTGTGTAAAAAATCCTAAAATATTTTCTGTAGAAGGATTTCTTTATTTCAGCGTAGTGTTTCAACACCCCTCACATGGGCGTTGCTGACCAAAAACTTCACCGGTAGATTGCACAAGATTTTAGTTTTTATGGCTGTATTCGATTCAAGTGAGAAAAATAGGCCAAGTGCGAGTCGGACTCACGCTCTGAGAGTTCCGTACCAAAACACATTTGGGTACGAAACGCTACAAACATCAACGATTACAAAAATCGAATTGAAGGAAAAAGTAGTCGAAAAAATGTTTCCCATCCTGTCCCATTCCCAATCGCAATTTTTTTTTTATGTAATATAATAATGTATCCTATTCATAACACGGGAATAGACACGGGGCTCGCCAATCATTACCTAGTTATTTTAAACTAGCTATTGCCCGCGGCTTCGTCCGCGTGGACATCGTTGTAATGACTGTCTTAGAGGGCGCGCGGTGCGCGAGCCGGCTCGCGAGCGTGGACATATTTTTTTTCCCAGACCCAAGGTAAATATGTCAGGATATACTTATTAGTAAATCATGTAATTTCCCACCCCCTCATTCATCACAACATCATGCAAAAAATCATAACAATCCACTGTTCCGTTGCGATGTTAAGGAAATTAACCAAAAAAAGAGTATTTTTTCAGTTCCCTCAGAAACTGCATCGGGCTTTTCTATTTTTACTGGATAAAAAGTAGCCTATGTCCTTCCTCGTGACACAGGCTACCTGCGCCAAATTTCATTAAGATTGGTCAAGGCATTGAAGCGTGAAATGGTAACAAACAAACAAACACATTTTCACGTTTATAATATTACTAAGGATAGTAAGTATCTCCTATATCCTATCACTAATCATTAACAAAAATTACTCAGCATTCTTGTGAAACCAATCAGCGATAATTACGGCGCAGATAAACTTTAATTTTAATTTGTACCGAGGTGAACATTAATCACAATCTAGGTGTACGTGTATGCTTTCGTGTTGATTCACTGCGGGATAAACGACCGGTCGGAAGTTTAGGGGAAACCCCTTATTATCGCGATCGCACCGCACTGAGAGTAACCTTTGGCCTTTACTTGGGTGACTTGCTATGGAGGATCTCGAAATATTTAGTAAACGCACCAATCAATATCTTTGTTAACTTTTAAATAAAACAGTAGGTTTGTTCTGAAATACAAAAAAAAACAATAGCGTTGGTGGCGCAACGGCAAGGGCCGCTACCTATCCTATCCGGGAGGTAGTGGTTCAAGTCCTGCCACTTACCAATGTGTTTGCAAATTTCGATCTTATATGTACGTTTATCCGACGCTCTTACGGTGAAGGAAAACATCATGAGGAAACCTGTACACATCTGCGAAGAAACTCGAAGGTTTTGTGTGAAGTTGACCAACCGTTACTGGGCCTGCGTGGTTGACTAAGGCGCTATCGCTCTAATTCAGTGTAGGCTCGATCCCCTCGGTGGTGACATTTATATGAGCTGAAGTGATGATGACAAAAAAAATTCAAGATAGTTTTATGTAATAAAACTGAATAACTTTCGTATAGATAACTTTCGATTCGCAAGAAAATCAGAACCTTCCATACAAACTTCGATAAGATAATTTAATTTAGTATGTCCAACCACATTTTTGAAAATTGTGTAAAAGTTCACTAAAATAAGTTAGGAAAGGTTTCATTGTCTAAAGATACATTTTTAAGCATAAAAAAACTATTTGAAAATCTTAATTTCCTAATTGTCTAAATCCCGTTTTTAAACGACTTCAAAAAAGGAGGAGGTTTCTCAATTCGACTGCATATATTTTTTTATAAAAAGCGTCGGTGGCTCAACCGGTAACGACTCGGTCCATCTAACCAGAGGTACCGGGTTCAAATCTGGACGGCCAATGTACCAATGAGTTTTTCAAAAACTTACGTACATACTTACCGATTGCTTTAACGGTGAAGGAAAACATCGTGAGGAAACCTGCACACGCCTGCGAAGAAACTTGAAGGTTGTGTGTGAAGTCGACCAACCCGCACTGGGCCCGCGTGGTCGACTAAGGCCTAATCGCCCTGATTCAGGGTAGGCTCGAGCCCCTCGGTGGGGACGTATATGAGCTGTAATGATGATATTTTTTTATGTTTGTTCGCGGATAAATTCATCATTTATGAACCGATTTTGATGATTCTTTTTTTGTTGGATAGAAGATATCCCAGGGGTAGTACCATGATAAGGAAACCAGGATCTGATGCTGGCATCCCAGAGAAATCAAGAGGAACCTTCAAAAATCGTAGTGGCGACTAGTGCGTTTGAAGTCCTTTTTTTTTTGTCTAAAATTTTTACGTCCTAATCACTGACAAATAAGTAGAATGGTTCACATCGAGTAGGTAACGGGAAATCAATGACAGAAAACCTGTCCACTTTATGTTGACATGTTACCTTTTGAATAGAATACGATTTTAAGATGCTATTTTCTCATAACATATGTCACTATTTGATCCAAATCCGTTCAAAAATTGATAAAATCCAAGGTTAAAGTCTAAAAAAAAAAATCGAGCCGGTTGCGTAAATGTTACCTTTTGTTCCTGACCTCCTCATGTGAAGTTTGCAAAGAACTATTGCATCGCATCGTATCGCAGCCATATTGTAGAATTAGCCGTAAACTAAAATTCTGAATAAAACCGAGTCAGATGGACCGACGGTTAAGTTATATTAGCATGTCTTGTTTTACTGTTAAAAGGAGCCCCGCCGGCGCTCTGTGAGGCAGGGGGCCTGGTACAGAATTCTTACTACTAACGGGCGTTGCTCCATAACGCAACCCAATAATTGGACAGTTTTTGCATAATTGTCATGAGTACAACTTGTACTTTCATTTTATATCTTACTCAGCCATTTACTTTATGTTTTTTTTTTCGTCACTATAACTGGTTTTTCAGGCGCTATAAGTACATAACGCAACCATTTTCGCAGGCAGACCGACATATTTAACGTCAGAGGGTTGGCATTTGTCCTCTCAACCTAAGTTTATTTATTTCTGTTATAGTTATCAAATTTATCGTTACCTCCTAGTATAAACCACAGAGTTTGATTGGCGTTATATAAGAAAATAACTTTTTGTTTCACAGTTTGACAATGCATTGGTGTTAAGGACGGTTTAGTTACATGGTGCAACTCACCCTGAAGCTATTTAAGTATTTGCGTATGGTAGTCATCATCTCATGTAGATTATTTTGTAGCTCCTTAGCGGTTAGGAGTTGGAGGATAACTCTTTAAATATAATAAAGTGGATACGTAGGTACGTATAAACCGATGTATATATTTTTTCAGGTTATTCAAGTGAGCTGATGATGGAAGATTTGACATCTTAACTTTCATGCTGCTGAGACGATGATAGAAGCCACAGGACTCTGTATAAATATTTAACTTTCTGGGAATTCAACATTTTGGGAGTTCAACATTTTAGGAATTCAACTTTCTGTTCCTAAAGGATCGGTTAATGTTAGGAGTCAAAATTGTTTTCTAAGTTGGTGTCACATAACTAAGCAAAACCATAGAATTTAAATCATTTAATAGGAAAGTAGTCGTGTGCTGGTATCGACATCAAAAAAAGGCTCTATTTTTTCATTAAATCAAATTGTAAACTTTTTGAGGTCGGTAACAGCACACAACTATAACTTACCTCTCAAGTGTTTTAGATTCGATGGCTATGCTGGCACCAACCTCAAAAAATGTTTTTGGTTCTTATTTGATTCGTACTTAACTTAGATTTCGTTATTATTGGTTAATTTCGTGTATTTATTTATGAAAACATTGTTTCATACTTTTAATTGAATTTCTTTTGAAGTCGGTGTTTGTTTTTTTTTTAAATTTATGTACGAAGTCGTTAAAAAATGAATATTATTTGCAAACTGCAACTGTAAATATCAACATCAGGTCTGTATTCGATTGAACGGACAGTTTCTGTGATTGATTTCATGTTAGACCCGTTATCTACACATAAGATGTTTCTCGTTAGATAATGATTAGAAAGTTCTCGAGTGGCGATCACGCACCGGAAAGCGTAGTGTAGGCAGGCCTCCCACTCGGTGGACCGATGACCTGGTGAAGGTCGCGGGAAGCCGCTGGATGCGGGCAGATCAGAACCGGTCGTCGTGGAGATCCTTGGGGGAGGCCTATGTCCAGCAGTGGACGTCCTTCGGCTGATATGATGAATGAATTCAAATTGTAAGTTTAAAAAGTGTTGGATTGCATAGTATAATGGTGTAACAAAATTGGTGTAGGACCCGTTAACTGGGAGTTCTACTCATTATACTTAACAACTCTCCCCAAAGAAACCCATAGTTATCTTTAAAAAACAATTGGACCCTCCATATAAAATGCACAAAATTTAATGAGCGATGAAAAGTTAATTTTCTTTATTGCGATTTCAGAAAATACATGGAACAAAAGTTATTCAGTATGGTTAGTAGAAGCTCCGGTTAACGGGAACTACACCAATTTTGTTACACCCTGTATACACCTAAGCCTTCTGTTAATCATTGCCATGTGTCATAAAATTTTCTGGAAAAATATATATATTTCTAACCTTACTGTTAACAAAACAGTCTCTTCTCGTAACTTAACTATTATTTATTTGAAATTTTATTGTCAAAGCGCCTCAGGCAACGTCTTATTCCGACGCCTTCAGTTCCCTCCAATCTTCTATCGCAAGAAAAATCGCCAAACAAAAAACGTTAAAGGTCATCGGTTCTCGTATTATCATATCTGCGGACTCTCCGGGACCCTCGAGTCACCCTCAAAGTCGCCATAAAATTTTAATTTCCGAGCCAGCCTGCATTTTTACTGTCAGCTACCGAAAGCAACTCATCTCTGACATGTACGTAGTTTCTTAAAGATGCTTGTGCACAAGGAAGATAGAGTACGTAATAACAGGTAGCAACTAGTTTTAATCTCGAGAAGGTTTGCATATTTGGAATAAATTTTTTTGAGATGTAACCAACGTTATATTAAGGAATAAATACCTAAATTTTGGATGTACATAAAATACCTCAGAAGTAGTTATCGACTCGTACATTGCGTTTTTGGCACATTTAACTTAATTAAAAAAAAATCATACCTGAATTTAATAAGATCTTCTTTGAAGACTTTTAACTATAGCATAACAGCATAAGCGATTGCCGGTGCCTTCGAGTAATATTGAAATCAACGTAAAATTTAATTAAAAATTTATATGTAATACTATAATATATAAGACTGTTTGTTTCCTAAATTAATAAAATAAAATAACTATAATATATAAGACTATAAGACTGTTTGTTTCCTAAATTAATAAAATAAAAATAAATAAATAAACGTAGCTCAGCTCAAAACTCAATTGTCATACAATACTGATTGAACCAGTGAACGCGGGCCCTAATATTCCGTGTTGATATACCGAAAGATAAGGTCGGGTCAAGTTTACGATCGGACCCTTTTTGATCAAGATTGCCACAGACATGACTCTTCATAGCTTTTGTTGCCCTGGTATTTTGTTGTTGAAAGCCTCGAATGAAGAGAAAACACACGGAAATGAGGTACACCTAAGTATTTTCCCTTTTTTTGAGCATTTAGGAATGTAGAGATTATCTGAAGATTTTTTTGAAGTGAAAACTTCTTTAGCGGCGTTGTGCACTTTTTTTGTAATGGGTAAAAAATGTTAAACTCGCGTCAGGACACGTGACCTGATCGAAAATTCGTAAGACGGATGGAGTAGTTAAAACTTCTTTAGCGGCGTTGTGCACTTGTTTTTTTGTAATGGCTAAAAAATGTTAAACTCGCGTCAGGACACGTGACCTGATCGAAAATTCATAAGACGGATGGAGTTGATTTTTTGTTGATTTTTCTGAGATATAAACTTTTTAATGTAATATAAATTGTCATGTTTGTGTACGATAGCGCAATAAATAAATATTGTATTCTACCACATAAATGATAGTACTTTTATACTGATAATCAAAGCAATTCGTGCAAAATTATTCCCTAACCATTCCAAAATATCAAAAATGCACAACGTTAATATTCAAGTTTTCACTGCTGCCGGCACTCCCGGAGTGCAACCCGACGTTTTTTTAAAATTCACCATTGGTAAACCCTTGACAACATCTCAAATGTCTTTTAAAGCGTCTGGAAAAAGAAGCTTTTCTGATGTTTTAAAAGTAGATTAGTATGATAAATTGGATGTGACCCACTTTTGAATCCCACTATAATATTGATGGTTGTCGATCCTACAATACATTAAAATGTATTTCCATTGGATCCCACAAAACATTATTATGTATTTTGGTAAGAACCCACAAAATATTATTATATATTTCCGTTGGATCCCACAATTGCAAAAATGCAGGAGAATGAAATGGTTTATAATTTCTATGAGTCAGTCAGTCAGTCATAAAAATAGTTATTTTCGGACGTCAATATCTCAGAAACGGTAACATATATATTTATAAAAATTGGTCCTGTAGGTCATTGAGAGAGTCTTACTAGACACACAAAATCGCAATTGTGTAGGTCAAACAGATTTTCATTTACGGTTGAAAGTGGCCTGAAATGGATCGTGTAAAATAATATACGGCCGGTACCACCCTTTTCTTTACGAACTTGGCTGACACACTTCCGTGTGTCTAAATACAGGCTTACATTCGCGGCCTCGTTAGTAATGTGTAATGTACATCGACGATAATCTACTGTTGTGTGCACCATGTCGTGTTTAATATCATTAAGTCTCGGGACCTCCTGGCACAAGTATCCGTATACTTAAAAGGGGGTCCCATCCATGTCTGTAGATATTTTGTATTTTGTTACTGAAATAAACATTTTTCATTTTTCATTTTTCATTAAGTCCATCTCTTCAAATGTAGTAGTGCCTTCTTACCACCTATTTACCGACTTCAAAAAGGAGGAGGTACTAAGTGCGACTGTATATATTTTTTTTAATGTATGTTCACCGATTTTTCCGTCAATTGTGGACCGATTTTCAAAATTCTTTTTTCATTCAAAAGAGTATACTCCCGAGGGGGTCCCATTGTCACCAAGTCAGGATCTGATAATGAGATACCAGGGAAATCGAGAGCAACCCTCAAATTACTCATTACGTAGGCCTTATTACGTGATTCATATGTTTTCTAAAGCTATTAAATAAAATACTTGCGTCTGTTAGTCATCATCATTGAAAAGCTGATTAAGGAAGGTACAACTCCTTAACGGAGTTGGAGGATAATTCTTCAAATATTTTACGTAGGTACAGAGGCCAGCACATCATGCAAGACACTCGTAGTGCGATTCTGATCCATAAGCATACGGCATAAGAATGGTACAAAGTCCAAAGTGTCTAGTTTGATGTGCTGGCCTCTGTACGTATAGACCAATTGTTGTATTCTTTAAGATTATTCAGACGAGCTGATGATTTAACTCCTTAACTTTCATGCTGTTGAGATGGTGATGGAAGCCATTGGAATCTGTGTTTGTTAATGAAACACATGCATTATGATTTGATGGTTCCTATTGCCGAGTGGGATAGGATTTAGCGTTGTAAGATAGATATCAATATTACCGAAGAAAATAAAAATAATAGTTAAAAAACTAAAAACCGACTTCAAAATGAATTTAACTCAAAATTATGAAATAATATTAGTATACTTATATACACGACAATAACCGACAATAACGAAATCAAAGGTGGGTACGAATTAAATTAGGGGCCTAAATTTATTTTTGAGGTCGGTACCAGCACACAGCTACCTTACGTATAAAATGTTTTAGATTCGATGGCATTGCTGACACCGACCTGAAAAATAAATTTAGGCCCCTAATTTAATTCGTACCCACCTTCGATTTCGTTATTGTTGGTTAATGTCGTGTATCTAAGTATAATAATATTATTTAATACTTTTGAGTGAATTTCATTTTCGGTTTATAGTTTTTTAAACTTTTTTATTATTATTACCATAAGTAAATTACAATAAGGCTTGGGTTAATACTGTATGCATTAGATTAGAACCTCCTTGGAATAGATGACCTATTCCTTGGTGTAACTTAAGCGCTTTACGCGTCATCAATCTATATCCTTCTTACACAGATTGGACACTGTTTCATCAAATAGTTCATATGATGTCAGGTTGGCTAACCTGTCTGTTGTGCATATGAACTACGTCATATGAACTAGATGGAGTCTACCATAGTGTTTATTCTCCTTTCTTCACAATGATGTAACTAAAAGAAAATCTAACTAAGGTTATGTAACCCTCTCGGAGGAACAACCTATCTCTTTTTTTCGTTTTTAAATTCTACTTGAAAGTTTCAAAAAAAGATTGTGTATCTTTGCCAAATACATGTTATTATTTGCTTGTCTTGTTCATCCGAGCTAGAAATTAAGCCAAATACGAATATAAGCCTCTACTGACCGTTAAAACGCCTTAAATTTCATTTTTTAAAATATTTTTTCCAAGTCAGGAGAACGATTACAAATCACATGTATATAAAAAAGGTATTGTAATTTCAGGATTAACTGGGTTAAAAAAGTGGCAAAGCAAAAATAAAGAGTATGAGCAGTAAAGTTTAACTTTTCGATCAACTGTATTGAAAAACTTATTTAGAGTGTCCCGAGACAAACAGTTTTCATGCAACTACTCCCGAACTATACACCATCACCCTGCGTGCACTTGGCCCATTTCATTTTTGGCTAGTTTCTTTTTAAGTCAACAATCATTGCTACCCCATAATTAAATCTTTAAAAGTTTTTTTACTTTCAATGATTTAATTATGGGGAAGTAATGAGTGTTGGTTTCGAAACCTATAATACCTAAAATCGCCTAAAATCGCCCTGATTCAGGGTAGGCTCGAGCCCCTCGGTGGGGACGTATATGAGCTGATATAATAATAATAATAATAATACCTAAAAGCTGAACATTCAAAGAAAGTAAAAGAAAACTTTTAGAACAAAGTAACCTTTGTTTACAAGAACACAATGCCTCAAAAGCTATAACAAAAGAAATGTACGGCAGTACTACATAGTAATATCTCAGTGTAGTAATATCGTTAAAATTTTATAGTTACGATCTTTGTCGGATCACGCCAGTGTCAAACATGAAAAGGTATGTGAAGTCTAGGATCTATTATTATATTAAAGTTATAGGCCACATTCTGGTTTCCATTTTTAGGGTTCCATAGTTTAACCAGAATACCTTACAATTTCGCCATATACATCCGTCTGTCGGACTATCCGGTTAAGTATCTCATAGCCGTTTTGATAATGCTGAAATTTATGACTACGCAAACATGTATCTTTATACTTGATTTATGCTTTATGATTGCTCCAACAAAGCAAGGAAATTAAATAATGAATATAATAAGTACTTAGGTTAAAATAAAAATAGGTGCAAATTACACTCTTTCTGACAGTCATAAAATAATAATAACAATGTCATTTGTGAAGAATCAAGAAATAAACAATAATTAGTAAATAACGTCAAAATTCAATCCTTGGTATAAACCAGAATATGTCATTAGAACATGAAAACAATATGACTTAAAAAGTTATACATAAAAATCATAGAATGTCATTAATTCTTTTAACAAGAGTAGGCCAGTTTACATGAACAACACCTGGTCACGAGTATAACGCGAGAGTCATCCATCGCTCCCATCAACCATATTAGAGGGAATAAACGACACGGCTCCCGATGCGCCACCATCCGCACGAAAATTTAAGCGAACATGCAGCACTCATGTCAACGCTAAGATAAAAATATTAATTAAAAGAAGTACTAGACTTGTCATGTCTTATCGCTTCCACGTCAATTCTTTGGTTAGTCATCATTTTACTACTAAAACATGAGGAAGATTCTGTATCTTTGGTTATTATATTTTTTTATTCACCAGAAATAAAAAAAGTGGTTTAGTAAAAAGCACACGTGCGGTAAAATCCATTTTGTGCACAATGAAACGGCATATAAAGTACCACTTTTCGTGCAAATGTATTGAAAAGTCTATTTATAATATAAGCTGAAATTCACTGTAATTGATAAAATCCAAAATGATCATATACAGTTTGTAACAAAATTGGTGGCTTCCACTCATCGTACTGAACAACTTTCCCCGAGGAAAAACCATGTTCAATTCTAAAAAAAAATTAAATCTCCATACAAAAATGCACAAAATTGGTCGATCAGCTGATCGATTTGTATTTTAAGAGTTAAACTTTTTTTTTGCGAATTTCAACAAAGTCATAGAACAAAAGTTATCAAGCATGATGAGTAGAAGCCCCAGTTAACGACACCTACATCAATTTTGTAACAGCCTGTATAGTTTCGAGTCGATGATACTCGATGATCGACCCGACATTAACACACCGCTACTCCAACCAATATTTCTCAAAGGATTCCTCACTAATAATACTATGAATAGAAAAAAGGATTGTGTGGTTTTATGAAACCACGGTAAAAGTGAAACTTTTTTTCACATTATAGACATTTACAGAGGACGAAACGATCATAGCTGCTCTCGGTTTGGAGCTACGGTAGAGAGGACAAAACGATCATCCTTTCACTTTATCCCTACTGCGCGGCCGACCATCACGCGACATGCAACACACAGATGAATAAGTTTGAGACGATGTAATAAAAGTTTCACTTTAAAATTAAAAGTTGAAACTCACCAATAACATCCAATGCGATCCTATAGTTCCGAGTCGGCGATACTTGGTAGTCGACCCGACATCGGTACACCGCTCTGTCCCGAGACTGGACATCGCTGATATGGAGCGCTGACGCTGGCAGATTGAGCCACTTGGTGCGGTTGAAGAAAGGCTCCTCCATCCAGTGGGCAGATGGTTCGGGGACTCGTGTGTCAAAACTGTAGACAATATTACAGGTTTAGTCGGAAGTCAAGAAGATAATTTATTTCCATTACATCACACCTCGTCGGTGCTGTGGCGTTATGGCAAGGGCCGCTACCTCCTATCCTGGACGGCGGCGTGGTTTTGAATCCTGCAACGTACCAATATGTTTTCGAATTTAGATTTCATATGTACGTTTATCCGACGCTCTTACAATGAAGGAAAACATCGTGTGGAAACCTGTACACGCCTGCGAAGAAACTCGAAGTTGTATGTAAAGTCGAGCAACCCGCACTGGGCCCGCGTGGTCGCCTAAGGCCAGATCGCCGTAATTCAGGGTAGGCTCGAGGCCCTCGGTGAGACGTTTATGAGCTGATATGATGATGATGACATCACAGCTGTTTGGTTATCATCCCTGACCAAAATTGTAATTTATAAAAAACTATCAAGTGGGAGTTGAACTCGCGCATCGAAGGTTCCATACCACTGTACTTGTCCACATAAGATTCATTTTCATCACAAACAAAAGACATCAACGCGAGTAATAAATAAAATGATATTTGTAGAACATAATATCTATAGTGAGTTCGGATTCCGTAGCGCAAGTATGACTCACACTTAGCCGGTGTTCATTAATTGTTGTTTTGCTTCAGGATCAGTACCTACTATAAATAATCACAGAAAATTAACGCTTGTATAGATGTTACCGTTTTTACGATAGAGCAAAAACCAAAAAAAAAACCACGTTTTTTGTATGGGTTTTTTTTTCGATTGATTGTTTTTTTTTACATTATTATTATTTGTAGGTTAATTAATTACCCATGATCACACATATTCTGTCAAAATTTTAGCCAGCTACCAGTTACGGTACATACTTTTGTAGGTCGATCAGAAACGCAGACAGACGGACAGCGTAGACTTAGTAATAGGGTCGTGTTACCTGGTATAGAACCCAAGAACCAGCAGGCCTACGAACTACACGACTATATATGACTAGGCGCTAATTCTGAGAGGTAAACTCAATGTTCAGGCGATCATTCTTCAATGTCTTTCTGTTAGAACCTTAAGGACGCTAATTCCTGAAACTCTGACCACAGAACGTACTGCGTCATCAAAATAATATAGGTATTCTGGTTACTATTTACATACGTCACAATTAGGGTTAAGCTAACAAAATTGTCTAATAATACTCGCATTGTAACGATATTTGCTTCCATGTACAGCCTTATTTGCATGTACACAGCCTTATTTGCATGCACACTGGTAGATTAACTCGCACAATAAAGGATTGCATGTTTTAGAGCACAAAGTATGTAGTCCCACGACAGTTTGAATTTGTCGGATTGTAATAGTACCTACTCTATTAGTAGAGTGCATGTAGCAGTGACTTTGTTAAGAGCTTTTACGAAATTGTTGACCCGTAATGAAGCCTGCGCGTCTGTCATTTAGTCTCATTTGGGATAAGACTAGTAGGCTAGACGCTACGAGATGTACGTGTATGCACCCACACTGGTCAATATTAGGGATCTTTCACTATTTTTCATGACAAAACATTGTTTTTTTAAAGTAATGAAAAATAGTTGTTCATTAGGTTAAAAAAAATCCAAATGGGCAAATGCACAAGGTAAAAAATAGTACTACTAAGTATTGTATATATATATTGTCCGTCTTTGCCTCCAAACCTTCCAAACGTATTCGAATGAGATTTTCACCGCTGAAACATGGGTTAATAAAATAGGCTAAGAAACTTATTTTAACTGATTCATTCATAAAATTATTATTTACGCAAATCTTTCCAAAAATGTAAATTTAGATCTTCATTTCGGCCGTTGCTGCTTCGTAATAAAATATAAATGTTGTAGCGATGTATGTTCAATGTAAAAAATTAAGAACCTATGTTGTAAGTACCTGTCTATATAGTAACTTAGACGTTATAACGATTGTTATAGCGATTTATGTTACGTTTCATTTCGGAGAGTGCGCGCAAGAACTTCACGACCTCATTCCCCCGGCTCCATTCCACCGTCGGTCAACGAGACGCAGGGAGGGGTTGCACCCCTTTGTCGCTTCTTCATTTATTATGCGTACAGCGCAGGAGTGGAACTCCTTACCTGCGTCAGCGTTACCCGATTCCTATAATTTGGGTATCTTCAAGGCAAGAGTAAGCATTATTTGAGTTTGCGTGTACCATCCTCGACTATATCATCACTTACCATCAGGTGAGTTGCAGTCAAACGAACTCAAATTTTTAATAAAACAGAAAATGCTCGTACACTCCAGAGTACGCAGCTTCGATCCCAGTAGATTTTTTAAAAATTAACTATTAATAAGCCCTTGGCTTCATTTCACCTGAAGGCAAGTGACGATGATGCCAAAGATGAAAGTGGGCTTACCAATTAAGGGGGGCGCTGGCTATCTTATATATTCGAAACGGAACACATCTACGCTGTTAACATTGATGTTTGGCGGCAAGTCTTAGATAAGATGGTGGTAGCTAGCCCGGTGGGCTTCGAAAATGCCTTTTCACCAACCAAACCGAGTCTTACAAAGTTGGACTCCGCCGGTAATCGAACCCGCGATCTCTTGATGTGAAGAGAATGGACTAACCATTATGCCACAGAGACGGTTATAAAATAAAATTTTACACCTGTATATTGTTAAAAAAATATTGGATTTACCGCTCCAGCCAGTCCTCGTTTTATTTAGGATTTATCTCCAAGCAGCGTGTAGCGAGCGGTGGGGATGGCGGCAACACGTCCAGGAATTGAATCGGTCTTTTGTTAGCTAAGAAACACGTTCCGGCAGTAAAATAAAAAGAAAGCAATAGCCCGGAAATATTGCTACTACGTTATTCTACTTAAACTTCAGTTTAATATCTTCTTCACAATTCACGCAGTTGTAAATAATATTTATTGAAATCTACGAATAAAAAATATAATAATTAATACTATTTATAAATTGGATACTTTTGTATGGAGAATGACCTACCGCCTGATGTTCATACCTGTTCATAATGCTACGCCTCATCAATAGGTTAAATACGCATGCAATGTTATATGTAATGTAGACGTAAGTATTCTCGTGTGTTTCGACTTAACGCTTAATTTGACATTGAAGGATAGAAATTAATTGATGAATCAGACAATTGATGAGGAGGGTACGAAAACCCATTCTTTTATGGAAAATATGAAGACAGGAAAGAAAAAAAAGTAGAAGTACTCGAAACGTTAAACTAAATAGGCAGTGGGCAAGGCACATAGTTCGTATCACAGATGCCCATTGGAGCACAAAGTTCTAGAGTGGTTACCGCGCCCCGGGACGAATAACGTAGTCAGGCCTCTCACTCTGCCTGCGTCTTGACGACTTCGTGAAGGTCGTGGGAAGCCGCTGGATGTGGGCAGCGCAGGACCGGTCATCGTGTAAATTCTTGGGGGAGGCCTTTGTCCAGCAGTGAACGTCTGTCGGCTGATATATGACGATGTCGTAAGTTAGTGTGATGACTACCGTGGTTGGGTTGATCACGCAGGTTAACTGACCTAAAGCACGATCTTAACCTGAATGGTAACTTATTAGTGACATTTATCTATACCGCTTCCTTGATTTAGCCGTTGGTGCCAGTTGCTATCACTGGATGGCATTCATGAGCCGTATCCGGTTAACATTCCCGCATTTGGGAATAGACTCGTGCTCCAGAAGTGGGGACTTTATGAATTGTTAAAGAGATAGGATTTTAAGTAGTTTCTTGAATAACTGAAAACGCTAAACACGTTAAAAAACCGACTTCCATCGCAACAACTTAGTACGATTTTGCATTATTATTTTTGGTTTTTGTTAATTTTCTAATAAAGTAATACACGGATTTTAATTTAATTTATGTGGGACTAACTCGAAAGCGTACCCTATCGAATAAAAACAAATCTTGAAAGTCGGTTCATAATCTGTGAAGATATCGCGTATCAAACATACAAAAAAAACATACAGTCGAATTGAGAACCTCCTCCTTTTTTGAATTAGGTTGAAAAAAAATATCAACTAGATTTATGACAGATTCACAAGTAGTCATTATTTCATTTTCCTAAAGACAATTTATTTTTCGATATAGGTGTAAAATTTTTATACGACAAATTAGAGGAACGGTCGAGGAATGTTGTTTTTAGAAGTTTACGAGTATTTAATTTGCTCAATAATCGGTAAAGAAAAGTTTTATACGTCTTTCAAAGGATTAAAACAAATCTAACGAGAGCTCGCACCCGAGAAACCATTAAACCGTTTAGGTTACAGGCTCAGCCAAAGAAACATACATAACATACTAGCTGTCCCGGCGAACTACGTTCCGCCTTACACTACACTACACTACCCTACACTACCTAACCCTACCCTACCCTACACTAAACTACACTACCCTACACTACAGTACCCTACACTACACTACCTTACCCTACACTACACTATACTTAACTACCCAACATTACCCTACCCTACCCTACACTACCCTAAACTACCCTACACTACACTACCCTACCTTACCCTACACTACACTACACTAAACTACCCTACCCTACCCTACATAAGAACCTTTTCCTGACAATAACGAACTCGACAAAAAAGAATTAGCGAAATTGGTCCAGCAGTTCTTGAGTTATAAAAATTACAAAGAAAAATGGCATTGATTTTTATATATTTAGATATAAAAAATCATTACCCTCCTTTTGTGTGCAGTCGAGTAAAAATATTTGAATAGTAATTGCAGTAAGTACTGCACTTACTAATCAAATATTATTCAAATCAATTCTTATTCAAATTCGCTTCTACTTGTTTACAAATTAATTTTTTTAACCATTTCGCTCATCATTGATTATTCTATTCCCATAGTTAAGTGCGTATCGAACAGCTCTGATAAACACTAACATTACCCAGTTCAAATTAAATAATTCATTTATATCCCTGTTTATTGTGTAGACATGTGTGCGGTCGCTTTATCCGGGCCCTCGGTCCCAAGTCCAAGTTTATAATAAAATTAACAGGAGCGCGAGCGCTCCCTTCACGGGGAATTCAAGAAGCGTCCAACTCGGCCATAGTTATGCAAATAAGTTGCTTCTCCTTAGTTTAGTTTCAGCCGAAATGTTGGCTCACCAACGTGATCAAAATGTCGGAGAAATACACAAGTATTTATGAGATGCTTATTAATCATAGTAATCATGCCCTAGAATTGTTAACGAATTTAGAGATTAAAGTGATGTCTAACAATGATCGGGCAAAACATCCCTGTTAAGGAGCGAAGTTTTTTTTTTTATAAAAAGTTTGAAATAAACGAAGCGAAAATTAAGTATGTGTATAAAAAAATCATATATTTACAATTTTTAACCGACTTCAAAAAAGGAGGAGGTACTATGGTCGACTGTATATTTATATTTTTTTAATGTATATTCACCGATTTTTCCGTCAATTGTGGACTGATTTTCAAAATTCTTTTTTCATTCGAAAGAGTATAATCCCGAGGGGGTTCCATTATCACCAAGTCAGGATCTGATGATGGAATCCAAGAGAAATCGAGAGCAACCCTCAAATTACTCATTACTTAGGCACTTATTACGTGATTCACATGTTTTCTAAAGCTATTAAAATACTAGCGTCTGTTAGTCATCATCTCATGTTGATAAGCTGATGAAGGAAGGTACAACCCCTTAACGGTTAGGAGTTGGAGGAAAATTCTTTCAATATTATACATAGATATATACGTAGGTATGCATAGACGAATAGGTTGTATTCTTTCAGGTTATTCAGATGAGCTTATGATGGACGATTAACTTCATAACTTTCATGTTATGGAGTTAAATCGTCCATCATCATCTCCTGAGATGATGATGGAAGCCACAGGACTTTGTATCTGTTAATGAAACACATGTATTATGATTTGATATTTCCTATTAGTGAGTAGGTGATTGGGTTTAGTTAGTAGTTAGATAGCATTATCACTAAAAATAAAGAAAATAAAAATCAAAGTTAAAAAAAACTAAAAACGGACGTATGAAGTAATAATATTATACTAAAATACTCGTACACAACATTAACTAACAATAACGAAATCAAAGGTGGGTACGAATTAAATTAGGGGCTTTAAATTTTTTTTGAGGTCGGTGTCAGTAAACCATCGATTCTAAAACATTTGATACGTAAGTAACTGTGTGCTGGTACCGATATCAAAAAAAATAATTAAATCTCCTATTTTAATTCGTACCCACCTTTGATTTCGTTATTGTTGGTTAATGTTGTGTATTTAAGTACGATAATATTATTTCATACTTTTGAGTGAATTTCATTTTGAAGTCGGTTTTTAGTTTTTTTAAACTTTTTTTTTCTTTTTAATGTAAATTATTTATTAGCAACAACAATGTTTACACACACTTTTAAAAAGTAAAAAAAAAACTAATTGTCTATTACAAGTAATGTCATGATTCAGATTATAGACTCAGGTAATGGTATTTGTTATAGAATCAGTATATGTGTCTTTCATTTACATAATTTCCCAACGGCCATCTGTTCTACTGTTCTACTGCCACTGTGCAAACGTTACACAATGTAGGAAAGTAATTTAGTGGACTGTATGAAATGATGAAGGATGTAAATCAGGCTTTGTCCAAATAAGTGAATAAAATGCTCCACCAACCTTTGCTCCCCCTTCACCCCGGATGATGGTCAGCTCCAGACACGCACGGCGCACCTTGCTGCTGAAGAACACAGAAGGCACGAGCACTTCACAAAAACAAGGCCTGAACAGTTCGGTAGCACGGCTAGCCGGTGAAAATATGAAAATTCATTTTTGAAGGCAGCCCGTAATTATAGACAAAGTCAAGTGACACAACGTGTGCCTCTGACGACAGTTGCGGGCGAACAGGATGAGGGTCGGTGCGAGAGCCGTCACCAACCATATTCAAAGCGACGGTAAGATACAAAATTAGTGGAGAAAATATTCTTTTACCCACAAATAAATACAAAGCCCGAACAGCCACTTAAGTTTAGCAACTGGTGTAATGGGCTGATGATATTGATTTCATTCACTTGTTGATTAGGTAGTTCTCATGGTACACGTAAGATGGCAGTTTCGTACATTCAATTTTAATAGTGTTTTGTTTAATTAATGTCGTTTCTCACTAGCAGGGTCCAAAGGTCATTTTCCGATTTGTATTCGGAAACGGTCATTGAAATCAAAATTATAAATTCAATAAAATAACTTTAAATTAGTTTAAAAAACTAAAAAAAACACGCCTTTAGCACGCACTGAAAATTACAAAATAGCCAATCCGCCGTCTTGGATGTCCGCCATGTTGGATTTAAGTCACGTGACTATTTTTTCGTATTCCTGACAACAAACCCTTTCATTTGATACCCATATCATGGGGGTGCATTTCAAATAGCCTGTCCGCCATCTTGGACGTCCGCCATATTGGATTTAAGTCACGTGACTATTTTTTTCGTATTCCTGACAGCAAACTCTTTCACTTGATACCCATATCATGGGGGTGCATTCGAAACAGCCAGTCCGCCTTCTTGGGAAGGCCGCCATATTGGATTTGTAATGACGTTAAGAAGCTAGTCATGTATTGCCATCAGAACTCAGAGCGTGTGCAAAATTTTATCCTAATCGAAGACCGGGAAGTGGGTCAAATTAAGATTCCAAGATTGTCTTGCATAGTTACAAGTGAAGCTTATTAGCTTAAAAGCGTGTTAAAAATAGGTTCAGAATACAACACGTTGTGTTCACTTTTGATCACTGGTTAAATTTTTCGTAAAAAGTTATTTATTTATTATTTATTTATTTATTTTAGGAAGACTAACAGCAAAATATTAAATAGTATATAAAACTTATAAATAAATACAGTGCTATATATAAGTCTCCGTTATATGTTAGTCAATTATAAACGGTTTGCACAGTTATTTAATGTAAAACACTCACAGTTTTTCTTTCATATTTCAGCTTACATCTTTCACTTTTACCAAGGATAACGATAGAGCACGAACATAACATTACCTTCGATCTAAAAAAAAAACTATTTGCATATTTTAAAAAAACGCATTTTAGATTAACAAAATATACGGAGCCGATTTACACAGGACGGCAGCGCCATCTCGATGTCGCGGGAGGTGTCGGGTGCAGTTAACGTATTGTGCAAAGCGGGAGTGTGCCGGGTGCAGTTTACGTATTGTACGAAGCGGGAGTGTGCCGGGTGCAGTTTAAGTATTGTGTGAAGCGGGAGTGGTTCGGGTGCAGTTTACGTATTGTACGAAGCGGGAGTGTGCCGGGTGCAGTTTAAGTATTGTGTGAAGCGGGAGTGGTTCGGGTGCAGTTTACGTATTGTACGAAGCGGGAGTGTGCCGAGTGCAGTTTACATATTGTACGAAGCGGGAGTGTGCCGGGTGCAGTTTACGTATTGTACGAAGCGGGAGTGTGCCGGGTGCAGTTTAAGTATTGTGTGAAGCGGGAGTGGTTCGGGTGCAGTTTACGTATTGTGTGAAGCGGGAGTGTGCCGAGTGCAGTTTACATATTGTACGAAGCGGGAGTGTGCCGGGTGCAGTTTACATATTGTACGAAGCGGGAGTGGTTCGGGTGCAGTTTACATATTGTACGAAGCGGGAGTGTGCCGAGTGCAGTTTACATATTGTACGAAGCGGGAGTGTGCCGGGTGCAGTTTACATATTGTACGAAGCGGGAGTGTGCCGGGTGCAGTTTACATATTGTACGAAGCGGGAGTAGTTCGGGTGCAGTTTACGTATTGTGTGAAGCGGGAGTGTGCCGAGTGCAGTTTACATATTGTACGAAGCGGGAGTGGTTCGGGTGCAGTTTACGTATTGTGTGAAGCGGGAGTGTGCCGAGTGCAGTTTACATATTGTACGAAGCGGGAGTGTGCCGGGTGCAGTTTACATATTGTACGAAGCGGGAGTGTGCCGGGTGCAGTTTACATATTGTACGAAGCGGGAGTGGTTCGGGTGCAGTTTACGTATTGTGTGAAGCGGGAGTGTGCCGAGTGCAGTTTACATATTGTACGAAGCGGGAGTGGTTCGGGTGCAGTTTACGTATTGTGTGAAGCGGGAGTGTGCCGAGTGCAGTTTACATATTGTACGAAGCGGGAGTGGTTCGGGTGCAGTTTACGTATTGTGTGAAGCGGGAGTGTGCCGAGTGCAGTTTACATATTGTACGAAGCGGGAGTGTGCCGGGTGCAGTTTAAGTATTGTGTGAAGCGGGAGTGGTTCGGGTGCAGTTTACGTATTGTGTGAAGCGGGAGTGTGCCGAGTGCAGTTTACATATTGTACGAAGCGGGAGTGTGCCGGGTGCAGTTTACATATTGTACGAAGCGGGAGTGGTTCGGGTGCAGTTTACGTATTGTGTGAAGCGGGAGTGTGCCGAGTGCAGTTTACATATTGTACGAAGCGGGAGTGGTTCGGGTGCAGTTTACGTATTGTGTGAAGCGGGAGTGTGCCGAGTGCAGTTTACATATTGTACGAAGCGGGAGTGGTTCGGGTGCAGTTTACGTATTGTGTGAAGCGGGAGTGTGCCGAGTGCAGTTTACATATTGTACGAAGCGGGAGTGGTTCGGGTGCAGTTTACGTATTGAGTGAAGCGGGAGTGTTCCGAGTGCAGTTTACATATTGTACGAAGCGGGAGTGTGCCGAGTGCAGTTTACATATTGTACGAAGCGGGAGTGGTTCGGGTGCAGTTTACGTATTGTGTGAAGCGGGAGTGTGCCGAGTGCAGTTTACATATTGTACGAAGCGGGAGTGTGCCGAGTGCAGTTTACATATTGTACGAAGCGGGAGTGTGCCGGATGCAGTTTAAGTATTGTGTGAAGCGGGAGTGGTTCGGGTGCAGTTTACATATTGTACGAAGCGGGAGTGTGCCGGGTGCAGTTTACATATTGTACGAAGCGGGAGTGTGCCGAGTGCAGTTTACATATTGTACGAAGCGGGAGTGGTTCGGGTGCAGTTTACGTATTGTGTGAAGCGGGAGTGTGCCGAGTGCAGTTTACATATTGTACGAAGCGGGAGTGTGCCGGGTGCAGTTTACATATTGTACGAAGCGGGAGTGGTTCGGGTGCAGTTTACGTATTGTGTGAAGCGGGAGTGTGCCGAGTGCAGTTTACATATTGTACGAAGCGGGAGTGTGCCGGGTGCAGTTTACATATTGTACGAAGCGGGAGTGGTTCGGGTGCAGTTTACGTATTGTGTGAAGCGGGAGTGTGCCGAGTGCAGTTTACATATTGTACGAAGCGGGAGTGTGCCGGGTGCAGTTTACATATTGTACGAAGCGGGAGTGGTTCGGGTGCAGTTTACGTATTGTGTGAAGCGGGAGTGTGCCGAGTGCAGTTTACATATTGTACGAAGCGGGAGTGGTTCGGGTGCAGTTTACGTATTGTGTGAAGCGGGAGTGTGCCGAGTGCAGTTTACATATTGTACGAAGCGGGAGTGTGCCGAGTGCAGTTTACATATTGTACGAAGCGGGAGTGTGCCGGGTGCAGTTTAAGTATTGTGTGAAGCGGGAGTGGTTCGGGTGCAGTTTACGTATTGTGTGAAGCGGGAGTGTGCCGAGTGCAGTTTACATATTGTACGAAGCGGGAGTGTGCCGGGTGCAGTTTAAGTATTGTGTGAAGCGGGAGTGGTTCGGGTGCAGTTTACGTATTGTGTGAAGCGGAAGTGTGCCGAGTGCAGTTTACATATTGTACGAAGCGGGAGTGGTTCGGGTGCAGTTTACGTATTGTGTGAAGCGGGAGTGTGCCGAGTGCAGTTTACATATTGTACGAAGCGGGAGTGGTTCGGGTGCAGTTTACGTATTGTGTGAAGCGGGAGTGTGCCGAGTGCAGTTTACATATTGTACGAAGCGGGATTGTGCCGAGTGCAGTTTACATATTGTACGAAGCGGGAGTGTGCCGGGTGCAGTTTAAGTATTGTGTGAAGCGGGAGTGGTTCGGGTGCAGTTTACGTATTGTACGAAGCGGGAGTGTGCCGAGTGCAGTTTACATATTGTACGAAGCGGGAGTGTGCCGGGTGCAGTTTAAGTATTGTGTGAAGCGGGAGTGGTTCGGGTGCAGTTTACGTATTGTGTGAAGCGGAAGTGTGCCTAATGTAGTTTACATATTTATAAAAAGCTATTTCAAACTGTGACAAAATCACACTCCTTTACTCTTGTGTGCTACGCCGTAGCAATTTTATTGCTACGCGCGTCGCTGCTACGCAGTTACAAGTTCGTAGACACGTACCTACCTATATTTTTAAACTATTATTTTAATTAAGCCAGAATAATAAACAATTGTGACCTGCCCATTACCACATATTTAAACACTTTTGAATACCTTGATATCTTACTAGTTTTCCAATTTCAAACAACCAAATTAATTTACAATACGAACTAAAAACTCTTTTTATCTTTTAGTTCTATCTAACATTACCAGGTGAAAGTTGAAAATTGAACTTGGCAACACTCGGCACTGTGCTGTTTCATGGGATTTTCTATTTTTCTCACTGTAAAGTTCACCGAACAATTTAACTAGCTGGAGTTGAGGTCTTGCAAAAGTTTAAAGACAAAAAGCTTTGAGATATAGCTATCAAATGAGGATTTCAAATAATTTTTACGACTGCCACAGCGGCACTCGAAAAAGTGTGATGTAATCAGAGATTTGTTAACATAGATGGGTTATGCACTAACAAACAACATTTTAAAATCGAACACATTTACACAATATTATAGGCATTTCCCTTCCGTTGCACCGACTGCTACTAAGAAAAGAGATGCCAATTGGTATAATTTTATTTGCTTCACTTATAGGACGCATGTAACCTATCTACCTGCCCTTATATATAGCATATCTCTGGATGTAATAAGTGTATTTATACTATTCTGATCTCTCTCAAATTATACCATAATGCTGTGAAGGGACTGAAACATCAATATTTATCGTTGATTTGAGTAATTCCATAGATGTTTTTTCCAAAACAAAGGTTTCACTTTTTAGTGTCAGATTTCATACAAACGTCAAGAAAAATTAAGTTGTTTTTTTTTTTTTTTTTTTTTTTTATTCACAAGAGTGTGTGGTTTGCAAATAAATGCCAAAAAACAAAAAAAAAACATAATCTTGCTTAAATTTATAAAGATAGATAGAAACAAGATTTCATTGGCTAACTAGAACAGTAATTAGTTTTCATAGGTTGTACCTCTGATATCGTCAAAGTTCCGAGCGGACACCCGTGCGCCGAAATTACTCTCCCTTTGTTTTTGTATGTTTGTTTAAAAGAGTTATTTTTTTCTGGATTTTACCTAAAGATTCGTACTTAACAAAAAGAGTGTGTGGTTTTATGAAACCACGGTAAAAAGTGAAACTTTTTTTCAGATTATAGACATTTACGGAGCACGAAACAATCATGGCTGCTCTGGAGCTACGGTACAGAGGAGGAAACGATCATACCGACCGTCACGCGACACACAGACGAAACAATTTGAGACGATGTAATAAAAGTTTAACTTTAAAAATAGTGTATGTGTCGGCTCCAACGCGCGACTGGAGTTCACTCATCCTTTTTTTTTCCTATGCGCAGCTCAGCCTCTGGCCTCCCAGGGAGCGCTTCGATATTCGTCCTGCTCGGGCTTCTGACCAGCCGGTTTAGGCTATATGGCCATAGAGTCTAAGTTTTCCTGATATAAAAGGTAACTCACATAAGACGTAAGTAAACAACGTGATACAAACATCGTGGTTTAAACATTGCGAGTAAAGAAAGTTAACACTCGATTTCACTCCTTATCTTTAAATCGTTTTTTTAAGAGTAAACTGCAATTATTGAATCGGTCCAAGTGAAGAAGTAGATATACATGATATTTCCAGTATGCCGCTGGATGCATTGAGTTAAGTGAGGTCAACACTAAAGCCAATATCTGTTCAAAAGTGAACGTTTTCCGGTCGTAATTTCCGATCAAAAATTTAAATAAAGGGAACATTGTACCCTTAATTAAAATCTTATTTCGAGTCGGCAAAAATTTCGAACCAAAGTCCATAAAATAAAGGTCATTTCGGCGCGCACTGCAACGTGGCTGTTATAATCTCCGGTCCGTCCGGGTTGCGCACAAATAATCACAAAAAAAAAAAAAAAAAAAGAAAGCGTCGGTGGCTCAACCGGTAACGACTCGGTCCATCTAACCAGAGGTGCCGGGTTCAAATCTGGACGGCCAATGTACCAATGAGTTTTTCAAAAACTTAAGTACATACTTACCGATTGCTTTAACGGTGAAGGAAAACATCGTGAGGAAACCTGCACACGCCTGCGAAGAAACTCGAAGGTTGTGTGTGAAGTCGACCAACCCGCACTGGGCCCGCGTGGTCGACTAAGGCCTAATCGCCCTGATTCAGGGTAGGCTCGAGCCCCTCGGTGGGGACGTATATGAGCTGTAATGATGATGATGAATCACAAAAAATATTTTCGAAAAACCTAAAAACTCTTAGGTAGGTACACGCTTTAATTTGATTATTTAAATTATTTCATATTTTTCTTAGCAAACCCTTCACTTGATACCCATACAATGGGGGTGCAAAAGATAAAATAACAGTCTAAAGAATACAATAGGTCAAAGGAGACATAAACACCAATCTAAAAGTCAATCTTGCGGGGGGTGAGAGGCGAGACGGGGGCAAATTAAGCCTTAATTGCTATAGTCACTGTTGTTCAACCGTTTGGGAAAACTCATCCAGGAGACGGAGGAGGGGTACGTGACCTCAGTGACTGGTAATATCGGCTTTGATGCCATTATCATAGATGTTGAACCACTATATGGTTTTTTGAGTTACGTGGTCAACAAGAACGAAGAAAACGAACGTGGTCAGAAGAGGGAAGATGAAAGAAACTTAACTAGACACGATAATTTTATCAAGAACATAATAAAAGAAAAGATCGAAGGAAAGCGCGGAAGAGGAAGACCTAGAATTGCTTATATAGACCAAGTTAAGAAGAAAGTTAAGGTGGAAACGTATAGAGAAATGAAGGAGATAGTGTGGGAGAGAGAGACCTGGAAAGAGCTACACCGACAAGAGCACGGCTTTTAAATTGTGATGATGATGGTCAACAAGGAACCCTCATAGATTTGCTATGTCCGTCTGTCCGTCTGTCCGCGGCTTAGCTCAGAGACCAATAGTACTAGAAATCTGTAATTAACCATGCGTATACATATTAACCACGCCGACAAAGTGGTAAAATAAAATTTAAAAAAAATAAATATTTTAAGGTACCTCCCCTACATGTAAAGAAGGGGTGATTTTTTTTTGTTAATCCTGTGGGGTATCGTTGAATAGGTCCTTCAAAACTTTCCCTAAAACCATTTTGTATGTTCATATCTCCGTTTCAGAAATATTAAGCTTTAATGTGATAATTTTTGTTAAAGTTCAGTTCCCCCCCCCCCCCCCCCCCCACTCATCTCCCTAGTAGCTTAACCGCTGTTTCAGGACATTTTAATTTTTTTAATAGTAGGACATGTAATTTATTTTAAAGGCAAACTATCTCGGCTAAGTAGACTTTCTTAGTTTAGGAGTAATAGTCGACCAACTTAAGATGCGCAGTTGGATTTGTTAAAAGTTCATCTATTTTCCGTACTAAATGTTCAATTACTGACTGCAAAGGCAATTTTGTTTTTTAAAACATGCATTTATCTTTTGAATAGGCTACGGAACCCTACCTTGTGAGACTCCCACTTGCAATTGGTCGGTTAAGATTGGTTGGTAAAGATAAAAACGGAACCATTACAGGATCACTCGTGTCTTTCCGTCTATCTGAAACAGCCAATTTGCTCGAAAAATACTGGACGGATTGAGTTAAAATTTGGTATATATATATGTACTCTTAAGTTGGTGACCCAAAGAACGTGTAAAATAAAAGTAAAGTAAATAAATAGATTGGGGCCACTTTTTGGGGGTAAATTAGAAAATTTTAACAAAGGTTTTTTAAAAAAATATTTGTGTGAGAATTTTAAATATATTTTTCTTATAATTTCAAGTTATATAGTTTAGAACTGATTTAAGGAAATAAGCCATTCCCCCTTACCTCCAAAGCTACTTTAACTTTATAATATATCTTTTTATGTCGCATTATCTTCGTAGTATTGGTATAATTAGTTTCTAGTGCGTTAATATACCCCACTTTTCATTAAAAAGGGGGTTAATTTTGTATTTGAAACGTATATGGTACTGAAAATATAATATCAATAAAAAAAAATCTAATAAAAATTTGGTTTTGTTTGAAAAATGTTGTTTAAAAACGACAGTAGTTAAATTAGGGTTAAGTAGGTCAATAAATAGGTCATAAAATTCAGGTCCATAAATTGCATGCATGTTTTATGGCTTTATTAACCGACTTCAAAAATGCAGGTTATCAATTCTACCCGTATGTATTTAATATTGTTGGAATTGCACGATATTCGTGTATTTTAGTTTACGTGGGCTTCTAAACAGGTTTGCCAAATTTCATTCATATATGTATGTATGTACGTAGGTTTGACACGTCATTTTCAGAAACTAAAAATTTAAGTACACTTGTTTTTTATCCCTACTAATATTATAAATGCGAAAGTAACTCTGTCTGTCTGTTACGCTTTCCCGCAAAAACTACTGAACGGATTTGGCTGAAATTTGGTAGGTAGACAGATTAGGACCTGGATTAAGACATAGGCTACTTTTTACCACGCTCGCGAGCCGCTTGCGGCTCGCGCACTGCGCACCCTCGAAAAGTCATAGAAACGTGGTTCACGCGGGTGAAGCCGCGGGAAACAGCTAGTTTTAAATAAGTATCTTTTAATTTAAGGAACAGTGCAAGTTTTATTACAATCAGTTCAGCAGATTTCAAGATATGAAATGTTAAGTTCCAATCACTCACACAATAACACGTCGTCATCGGCTTAGCGCCACAATTTCGTGATAGAAGTCGGTTGTTCCTAAGTTTTTTTTTATTGAGCTACGAAGTTTAATTTGCTCGAAGCATTTTTTTATTTCAATAGGTGACCGCTACGCTCCCTCAAACGCCGCCTCAGCTCACCCTTTCAAGAAATATACTTTTAACCACTCACCTGTACACGGGGTTGTCGTCCCTGTACCACACGACGAGCAGCAAGCTGTCATTACGCAGTGGAGGTCGAGAATCGCATGGCAGCTCCGCCTCGCCACCAACTACTGCTGATACTCTCGTCACCGTCCCCGTCACTGATGACAGCGGGTTTCCTGCAAAGATTTACACACGTCAGTTCAAACTTCAAGTGATGTAGTGTTATTAATACTGGAGAGATTGGTTGCACGCGAGTTTAAAGACGACAGAGCTTCCATCACGATATTTGGGATCATCATATCAGGCAACGTGGGAAGCCATAATTTTAAAAACAAAAACCGGGAATATATAAGGCCTTTTTAATAGTTAACCCTTTCCAAGCAAGACCGACTCGGGCTTGACCGTTTTTACGGTTCAGTAGTTAACTAGGAGCTTTTATAGTTTCACCATGTCTGTCTATCTGTCTGTGTCCGTCAGTAAGTCACAACGGTTTTGCTCAGACTATTACAGCCATAAAGCTCATATTCGGAATAGTTATAAAAATATGTGACCCTTTAAAGTTATAAAATAAAATCTGTAAAAATTCACGTATCCTATCGTATGGGGTTTATTTATTTATTTATTCACAATTGCTAAGCTCTTGGCATCATCTCACCTGATGGTAAGTGACGATGATGTCGAAGATGGGGCATCGTTAAACAGATCTTTTAAAACTACTAAGTGTTTGCTGGAGCGTGCTATGCTCAGAATTTCTCTGCGTGATCGAATCCGTAACGAGGAGATCCGTAGGAGAACCAAAGTAACCGACATAGCTATTAGAGTTGTTAAACTTAAGTGGCAGTGGGAGATGCCCGTTGGGACAGTAAAGTTATTGAGTGGCGACCGCGCACCGGAAAACGTAGTGTTGGCAGGCGTCCCACTCGATGGACCGATGACATTGTGAAGGTCGCGGGAAGCTGGAGCGGGTAGCACGTAACCAGTAGTCGTGGAAATCATTGTGGGAGGCCTTTGTCCAGCAGTGGACGTCCTTCTGCTGATACCTACCCCCCCACCTAAATCGCTGTTTCAGGAAATCTGTAAGGCATTGGAAATAAAATTGCATATAATAAATTAAAATAAAAGTTTAAAAAACTTTGCGATGGTTTGCTGACACCGACCTCAAAAAAAAATTTAAGCTCCTAATTTAATTCGTACCCACCTTTAATTTCGTTATTGTTGGTTAATGTTGTGTATTTAAGTATAATAATATTATTTCATACTTTTGAGTGAATTTCATTTTGAAGTCGGTTTTTAGTTTTTTAAACTTTTATTTTTATTTTCTTTATTTTTAGTGATAATGCTATCTATCTAACAACATTTAACCCAATCACCTACTCACCAATAGGAATTATCAAATCATAATACATGTTTTTCTTTAAAAGATACAAAGTCATGTGGCTTCCATCATCATCTCAGCAGATGATGATGGATGATTTAACTCCATAACATGAAAGTTATGGAGTTAATCGTCCATCATAAGCTCATCTGAATAACCTGAAAGAATACAACCTATTGGTCTTTGCATACCTACGTATATATCTATGTATAATATTGAAAGAATTTTCCTCCAACTCCTAACCGTTAAGGAGTTGTACCTTTCTTCGTCAGCTTATCAACATGAGATGATGACTAACAGACGCAAGTATTTTAATAGCTTTAGAAAACATATGGATCACGTAATAAGTGCCTACGTAATTAGTAATTTGAGGGTTATATGGATCACGTAATAAGTGCCTACGTAATGAGTAATTTGAGGGTTGCTCTCGATTTCTGTGGGACCCTAATCATCATATCCTGACTTGGTGACAATGGGACCCCTCGGGAGTATACTCTTTCGAATGAAAAAAGAATTTTGAAAATCGGTCCACAATTGACGGAAAAATCAGTGAACATACATAAATATAAATTTTTTGAAGTCGGTAAAAAAGGAAAATTATCACAATTAACGGTTCAGTAGTAACCTTCTTATTTCAGGAGAAATTGTTGACCGACTCACACCCCCCCCCCCCCCCCCAACACCTTACCCGCTATTTCAGTAAAACTGAAAATTATTGGAAATAGTGGAAGCATATTACAATTAAATCATAATAAAAAATAATTCCGCCTAAGTAGGCTTTCCAGGTTCAGTAAAGAGCGTCGGTGGCGTAATGGCAAGGGCCGCTACCTCCTGTCCGGAGGCCGTGGTTCGATCCTGCCACGTACCAATGTGTTTTCGAATTTCGATTTCATATGTACGTTTATTCGATGCTCTTATACGGTGAAGGAAAACATCGCGAGGAAACCTGCACACGCCTGCGAAGAAACTTTTATTTTTTCCTATCTTAATTATTTAGGGTGGCCACTATAGTAAAAAAAATATTTTTTATTCTTTTTGCTGTAATGACATCAATGGCTCTTACATTTTAAATTAAACTTTGTATGCTAATACACCGCGTGGGAAGCCTGCCTACGCTACGTTTTCCTGTGCGCGGTCACCTCTCGACCTCTTTACTGGTGAAAATCGCGGGAAGCCGGTCGTCGTGAAAATCCTTGGGGGAGGCCTTTGTCCAGCAGTGGACGTTTTTCGGCTGATATGATGATGTCACTACTACATTAAAAGTCCTTATTTCATACCGTGATGTTCATCAATCCAAGTAATATCGAAAGGAGGTACGTACGGTCGGTAAGAATGTTACATTTTCTCAAAGATTATAATGAAACTTTGTGGGTTGCTAGAACTTTAAATGGCCTAAATATATGGCAAAAATTTGAAGAAGTTAAGGTACCTGTAAAAAAACAAATTATTTGAGATTATTTGAAACAGATTATTTCTCCATCAAGTCTGATAGTTGTCTTTATCTTTTTCTGTTAAGCATAATGTTTATTGTTGATGTGTGTAAGCTCGACTACGACAGACGGTGAAGGCTTTGCGAGAAAGTATGCACAGTGTGGTTTTACAATTTATTTCTTTGGAATTTTCGATGCTCTCTTACAGTAACAAAAACGATATCTACTCTGGCCAAGCTACTGCAGCTTAAAGCTAGTAATCTACTAGAAATAATAAATTCTCACGTCGGGAGGCGTCGCGGGTGTTAATTTATTGGGTGCTTAGCCAGCCGTTAAATGATAAACGATTATTATTACCTATCTCTAGCTATTAACTTGTGGTTATTGTTGTATTCGGTTTTAACTACCTCCGTGGCTTAGCGGTTAATTCACTCGCTTCACATCAGGAGGTCGCGGGTTCGAGTCCCGGCGGAGCCTTGCTTTGTAAAACTCGATTTGGTTGGTTGGTCGAAGAGTAGATCTTTACCCGACTACCCCAAAAAATTGGTAATGTTTTTATGCAGTAGTGTTTTTAATTTTGAAGAACATATGTAAATAATGACTAAGTGCGTGTCGGACCACGCGCAAACTAGTGTTCCGTACTCTTTTCAAAAAATAAATGTATATTTTGTAAAACGAAGTTATTTTGCAGTTGTAAGGTTGGAATAAAACATTTTCCATGAAATTTTTACAAATCCAACTGCGCATAATAAGTTAGTCGACTATTACTACTGAACTTAGAAAGCCTCGTATCAGCTCATATACATCCCCACCGAGGGGCTCGAGCCTACCCTGAATTTGGGCCATCGGGCCTTAGACGACCACGCGGGCGCAGTGCGGGTTTGTCAACTTCACACACAACCTGCCGCTCAAGTCCCATTATTGCTGAGGTCAATGCTTATAATGCTAAACAAGAGTAAACAAAACCTACCAATAACCTACCATTTTCATTTTTAAAATTTTCTAAAAATTAAAGAGATTTTTCCAGTATTTTCGAAGACCTCATTATCCTGTCTGTGGAGCCATACCGATAAAACGTTAAATTTTCATATTTCATAACTTTTTCCTAGAAGTACTCGTAGAAATAACTTTGATACGATTGTCAGGGCAGAGCCGACTTTTTTTAAGAAAGGTTCTTTTCCAGGTAGGTAGTTGCAGTACAAAATAAAAAAAATAATATAATTTCACCTGCGAGGCGAATCCAACTTAATCCAAGTGTTTATACCCCCAAATCCTCACATGGAGCGGTGTTACTTTTAGGGCAGGACAAAATCTCTTTTCACGCGGTCCAAGTAAGAAATAAGAAAAGGTTTTTGTCAATTATTTAATTTATTGGAGAGCGTTGGTGGCGTAACGGTAAGGACCGCTACCTCGTGTCCGGGAGGTCATGGTTCGGATCTTGCCACGCACCAATGTGTTTACAAGTTTTACGTTTATCCTAACCTGCACACGTGTGCGAAGAAACTCGAAGGTTGTGTGTGAATTCGACCAACCCGCACTGGACCCGCGTGGTCAACTAAGCTCCAATCGCCCTATTTCAGGGTAGGCTCGAGACCCTCGATGGGGACGTTATATGAACTGATATGATGATTTAATTTATCGTGTTACATCGTACTATAGCTATACATTTGTGCGGGATAGGCTCTGTAGAGGTACTTGTAAACACTCATACGGAGGAACAGAAATAACGAGTCCAATGACTAGTAGGGGTACCCAGCTGCGTACCGTGTGGTGTGCTCTAGTCGAAGCAAACATTTCTCAACCTCACGTTTGTCTGTGGTTTGTCAGAATTCCGTAGATATTCTGTAAAGTTTCGCATTATATTTTTTAGGGAATCTAAAAAAAAACTATATCTTTTACGGAAATCTATCGAACCACTGACACAGATAACAGTTTCTAGAACGTGTTTACAAAATTTCATAAAGTCTGATCGATTAATATATAAAATAAAAAAAAATAGTTATCTTTTGGACTAAGAGTTGTCGTGTAGCGGGACCGCTAAGTAAATAAAACAAAAACACGGATACCCATATAAAATAACTGTTATAGTCACTCTCGACTCGACTAAAGGCGTCGATCCAAACAGCTTTCCAATCACATAGAACAGAGCTACCAAAACGTCTGAATAGGAAGCCCTGTTCAGATTCACTTAGGCACAGACATTTACTATATTTAGCTACGTCTAGGCATTAACGTTGTATCCTATCACAAGTCGGATAGGCCTAGCCGGCGCACTGCCAACAACGTTGCTTGTCATTCCAATGGAATTTATCTTACACTTGTAGGCCTCTTTAATGTTGTACTAACTGGCTGGCCAAGTATGGATGAGCTGACTTGGAGTCACGATTAACAGGCATTAGCTACGGAAGTGACATTTTCCGGTAGTATACGTCAAATCTCAATAAAGTAGGTAAGTCTATAAATAGGCTTTTGGTACCTACTTAGATTAGTTATATAAATATATTACTTATTGCATTTTACTCACAAGATAAGAAAAGGAACAGCAAATGAGCGATATAGTTGTTATATTTATATTAGTTTTATTTGTTTATTTTTGTTTGTTTGTTTCTATATTTAATTGATGTGTAACATCTTTGCTCTCGCTTTCCTGCAATTTGTGGGAGTGATTTCTTGAATGTGTAACATGGGACGGAAATGTGTAACAGGAAGTCGCGAAAGCGCGCGCTATTCGATCTGACCAAGTGCGGGTCGGACTCGCGCACAGCAATTTGTGGGAGTGATTTCGTGAAATGGGACGGAAATGTGTAACAGGAAATGCGAACGTTTTTTAATTCTCGAAAACTAAGGTTGTCATAGCCATGCCGCCTAGTGTGATGGCAAAGGCAAAGATGACATACTACGATTCGAAGGGTCGGCCCGTGAATGTACGACCCGATAATTAATTAATTTCATAAGTATTTTGTCACATGTTACACATCATATGCGAGTACTGTAGGTCTCGTTTTTTTTGTATCTTCTGTAATCGGTGTGTGTTTATGTCAAATAAAAATCTGTCTTTTGTCTATATAAATTTCATCAAAATCCGTTTAGTACTTCATTTTGAAAATTACCCAACTAGCAAAATGGCTTTATAAACAATCTTTTATAAGAATAAGACCTTATAAAAGACTTATATCTATCCTGACTAAGAGGACTTATCTTACAAAGGCATGTTGAAAGACAATTCGCACTCAAGAGCAATCAAACTTACTAAGCCCTCTTATAGACGTCTGTAAGAAATCTTTATAAGTCATTTGTAAGGATGAAGCCTTACAAGAGCATCGTATAAGGTTAATTGGTCTTCATCAATATTTACACTTAGTAAAGCATCTTAGAAGTGTATTCCTTCTTAGTAGCATCTTCTTAAGTGTGTCATAAGGCTTTTACTCTTAGTAAAGCATTGTTATAACTGTTGTAAAAGCAATCATCTTTAAGTCCAATCTGTATGTTTTAAGGCTTTTGTAAGATCATGTTATCTCCTAGGAGCCATAAGACATCTCTTTTAAGTATTTATTATAACCTCAAATATTGAGTTGCTGAAATCATTTTAAGAAAATGGATTTAAATAAATGGAAGCGTTTCAAAAGAAGTGGAGCATATCGACGAAAAGTTAATAAAAAATACTGTGAGTTAGCACAAAAGCCACTGGAGTCCTTACAAGTTTTGACTGGATCTGGTGAAGTTGGAACTAGCAGTTCGCATGATGGTTCCGTATAACCGAAGAGCGAAAGCAGTACTGAAAATTTGGAACAGACAGATTCTTTAAGTGAAATGCCTGAAAGCGAAAGTGAATCAGACGAGGAGAAAATGGAATATGAAAAAAATCTACAGTTGCGAGAAGAAATTAAAATTTGGGCCATGAAATTTAATTTATCGCATGCAGCATATAATGAACTTTCTGTAATATTGAACAATAGATTTCAAAATATTTTACCTAAGGATGCTCGCACACTTCTTCAAACAACTAGACAAGAAATACAAATTACTGCATTGGGTACTGGACATTTTAATTTTAATTTTCAACATTCTGGGCATACTCATATAATTATGTCACTGAATAATAAATATTTTGTTTCCCAACTAAGGAACCCTATAAATTATAAACATGGCCACAGAGAGATTGTCTCAAGTAGTGTATAAGAAGATCAAACACTTATAATTGACTTAACGAGTGTTAAATAAGACATATTACACTTACGATTAACTTATTAGAAACTGAGAAATGCCTATTTACGTTCCGAGATAGATTCATTAAATCATATTCAACTTCACAAATAATTAAGTATATTTATAATATTCTACTCTCATTTTGGAAAGGGCCCGTGAAAATATTGTTATTTACTGGTAAATCTATCACGGCCATCTTCTCTGCCAGATTGTTCAGCATTATAATATCAAGATTGGCTATAAATAAATAATATCAAGCATATATTAATTATATGAGTTATTTAATAGTACACACTCAACATATACGAAAATAAACTTTACGTTTTTTAGTTTTTTTTAATCCACTTGCACGATCTTTTTTTGCATCTTCAACAAGTTGTGATAATACACTTACAATGAGATCACAGAGAGGAATTTAAGAGTAACTACACTTAGAACGGCATTAAGAAGACCACCCAAAGGCTTTTTAACCTTACAGTATACCAGTATAAGTCTATTGTAAGTGTTAATCCTTGCAATCGCATTAGCAAGATGATTGTAAGGTTAAAAATGCACTTGCTAAGTCTATAATAAAGCAACTGTAAGAGCAAATACTCTTACTAAGTGCGCCCAAATCCAGACTTATAGACCTTTGTAAGTGTGATATAAGGGTAAAAAAAAGTGCTCTTAAGATACTTGTAAGAGCAAATTTTGCTAGTTGGGTAACTACAACAAAAAATGTACATTGTTATTGCGAGTGGAACCGGTTAAGGATTTCGTTCGCCAGAAGGGTGAGCAACGGGACCCTATTACTAAGCCTCCCTTGTCTGTCTATCCGTTCGTCTGTCTGCCTGTCAGCAAGCTACATATTAAGTGAACCATAATAGGTATACAATTGTAATTTTCAAAGTGTGTGTAGTTCTATTACCTTTATAACAATTTTTTAACAGTTAACCTTTATAACAGTTTTTGCTCTATCGTAAAAACGGTTTTATAAAACTATATAATATACTACTATTTACTTGTGTATAAACAAGGTTCAAACTTGGTGTGGTTATAGTACTTAATCTATAGTGTAACGAAAAAAAAAATAACTTTTTATATTACTGGCCAAGTGTGAGTCATACTAACGCTAAGGAGTGTGACCTGAATGAATAAAACATTTTTTTTCTGTCGCTTGCGTTGATGTCTTTTGTTTTTAATGTGAATAGGTTTCATTTTCATAGTTGTGTGAAGAGGTGTGGAGTGTGAATGTCATTTATCGCCCGTTGTACGAAGTGTCCGGAATGTGACCATACTCTGTTCCTTGTACACTTTTTAATGAAAAAGAGGTGTATTCGCCTACTCCAAAATGGCTTTACTCATTTTGATGCTGTTTATTGTAAATGTAAGAGACGTACACATTATGGGACATATAAATTTTGCATGTGATATGCAGAAAAGCTGATTTGAAGAAACAGTAACATCTTAAGTTAAAAAATACTTCATCATATCAGCTCATATACATCCCCACAAAGGGGCTCGAGCCTACCCTGAATTAGAGCGATCGGGCCTTAGTCGACCATGCGGGCCCACACACTGGTCGACTTCACGCACAACCTTCGAGTTTCTTTGCAGGTGTGTGCAGGTTTCCTCACGATGTTTTCCTTCACCGTTAAAGCAATCGGTGACTATATGTACGTAAGTTTCAAAAAACTCATTGGTACATTGCCGTCCGGATTTGAACTTTAATAAGTACTTATCTACCAATTATTCAAGTACCAAATCTGATACTTTGGAACTACAAGAGAGAAGCGGTCGTAAGTCAGTGGTTGAGTATCAACCCAGGCAGGTTAACTGACCTGAAGCATGGTCATTACTTGGATGGATTGGTTTGAGTGTTAGTCACATTTTTCTCTATCATTTTCATACTTTGCAAGGCATATTAAGCCATTGGCGCCCCTGCTATCACTAGATGGCAGTCGTTAAGCCGTCTTAGATGCCTTCTGACAAAATGTGGTTTGTCACAATCCCCGTGTATGGAGTATGGACCTTCCCGAGTTTGGGTAGAGACCCGTGCCCCACGAGGGGGACGTTTAGGGGTTGTTAACGAACAAGTAAGTTTTGAACCTTCATCATCATCATCATCATCATATCAGCTGAAAATCGTCCACTGCTGGACAAAGGCCTCCCCCAAGGATTTACACGACGACCGGTCCTGCGCTGGCCGCATCCATCGGCCTCCCACGATCTTCACCAGGTCGTCGGTACACCACGTGGGAGGCCTGCCTACGCTACGTTTTCCGGTGCGCGGTCGCCACTCGAGAACTTTACTACCCCATCGGCCATCTGTTCTACGAGCTAAGTGGTCTGTCTACTGCCACTTCAATTTAGCGATTCTGTGAACTATGTCGGTTACTTTGGTTCTTTTTTTTTTTATTCGCAATTGGTTCTCTTGAGGATGTCCTCGTTTCGAACCTTCACTTGAACTTCACTTGAACTTCACTTGAACCTTCACTTCTGACTAATTGAATAACAACTATACCTCCGCTGTTTTTCATAATTTAGACCATTGCAAACCCCAAGGACGAAATACAAGAAAATGATATACAAAGGGACTACAAAGGGACAGACGTTGGCATTTCCCCGCGAAAGGGACGCAGTACTGTCCCAACACCTGCCTTAACCTAAATCCCGAATAGTATGAGGGAAAAAAATCTTATTTATTTTATTTTATTTGGGAGTCTTATAGCAAAATTTTACAACATAAATAGAAAACGACCTAATATTTATAAATAAAGTTCCAAATTACTAAGGTATTTAGTATGTTACTATGTACCATATCAACAAAAAAGGGCAACATTAATTGATAACCATTTGGAGCTTAAAATAAACTAGTTAGAAAAGAAGCTGATCGCAATACTTTTTCTAACGGATGCGGTGCTAGAGCAGAAAAGATCAAGATTCTAATTAGCTTTATTGATCTCAGTGGTAACTCGTGGGAAAAATTAGTTACGTCTTTTTTTTTTTTTTTATTCATAATTGGTAAACCCTTGACAACATCTCACCTGGTGGTAAGTGACGATGTTGCCGAAGATGGAAGCGGGCTTACCAAGATTCCCCAACGCAATGGGGAACGTCTATAGTTAGAGTTAGCTAGGGGCACAGCTAACCTTATTCGCTGTCTCAAGCTTTAGACATATTACTTGCTGAAGTACCACCTGAGGGAGTCGAAACATTTACAAAAAGTGTAGAAACGAACCAAGCTCAACTGAGTTTTTAGTACAGTACTGCAGCGGTCAGCAAAAGAAGCACTGATGGACGAACGTGTAGATGTGGGCCGAGGCGAAACTGAGGCATACATACGCAAGTCCATCAATACCTAGTTGTGGCCAAGGCTTGTATAGTACTTTCCTCAAATCATCATCATATCAGCTCATATACGTCCCCACTGAGGGGCTCGAGCATACCCTGAATTAGAGCGATCAGGCCTTAGTCGACCACGCGGGCCCAGTGCGGGTTGGTCCACTTCACACACAACCTTCGAGTTTCTTCGCAGGTGTGTGCAGGTTTCCTCACGATGTTTTCCTTCACCATTAAAGCAATCGGTGAGTATACTCGTACTCGTACTTAGGTTTCGAAAAACTCATTTGTACATTGGCCGTCCGGATTTGAACCCGGCACGTTTTCTCAAATAATGCGCGGAAATTAAAAATAAATAGGTAGTGGATTTCGATTTTATTTCATTCTTCCATTGAACAGCATTTTCATAGGTTTTTAAATATTTTTCTTTTGATTTTGGCGGGAACAAGTTCTCTATTACGGCTCTTGAATTTCATCACACTTTTTGTCTTGACTTGAACTCATTTTGTCAAATACAATTACTTTTCAAAATCAATGACGAACAACAATATTTTTTCACGCGCCAAAGTGTTTATTTGTTTTTTTTTCAAATAACAGCTTTCTACTTGCAAGCCACTTCGAAATTTAAATAAAACATTTGATAAATTACCTCCTTGGTTGCCATTTTTCGGAGTATAAGATCGTTCCATTTTTAAATAACACGACAGATATGAGTTTACATAGTAATTTATTTGGCTGCTAAAAAATGATAGATATGGATTTACATAAAAGTTTCCGGCCGCTGCTCGCATATATTTGGCCAGTACAGCAATTTCGAAGTATCTCGAAGAAGGTAGTCAAAATAATGCTCAAATTTCCAAGCATGTTTGAGAATTTAATAAAAAAATTAAATTGATTGAGGAAATTCCGGTTGTTGAAATTATTCGGCCAAATGTGCATCGGACTCGAGCACCGAGGGTAAAATTAAATAATTATTCATTTTTCAAATAAATTATTTTTTAAGTATTTATTTTTTTGTAAATTTACAGGGACTCGCGTTAAGGCAAGGCCACACGCAAGCTAGGCGTAACTGCACGGCAGCCAAGTGACGCGACGACGTGACGCTTACGGCGCGACGCGACCACATATTCTAGTTATGATTTGTATGTGTTAAAATACCTTAAGGCCCAGTGGTACCTAAAAATCCACAGGTATTTAGAATTCATTTTTGAAGTAGTTAACAGTAAATTTAAATTCTAAGAAAACATACTGGTATTATTGAGTATAGTTACGAGGGACTATATCGACTGGAAACATGATTTAATAAAGTTGGCTCGATATAATATTTTCGCAAAGGTACCTCTTTTCGAGCCATTTTATCGTCTATTTTCGGTTTTATTCTTAAAATAAGTAATTTGATAATATGATTTATTTACTGAAATAAGTTCATAGGTGACTGAAGGGAAAAACATCGAATGGATTAAGATAAATATGATGAAAATAAAAACGAAAACATCGAAAAAGTGCAAAAGTGTGGTTATTTTCTCCCCTCTTTATACGTAAAGAAAAAGACAAAGACAGATTTTTAAGTACCATTGCACCTTAAGCGGCAGCGGAACTATACACGCCGCGGTACTCCACGAAAAACCTGACCAACTCACCAAAACAAACGTGATGCACCGTGGCGCGTCGCGTATTCCTGTATGTAACAAACATGACGCACCGTGGCGCGTCGCGTATTACTGTGTATAACAAACGTGACACAACGTGGCGCGTCGCGTATTCCTGTATATAACAAACGTGATGCACGGTGGCGCGTCGCGTATTCCTGTATATAACAAACTTGATTCACCGTAGCGCTTCGAGTATTCCTTTATATAACAAACGTGACGCACCGTGACGCGTCGCGTATTCGTAACAAACGTGACGCACCGTGGCGCGTCGCGTATTACTGTATAATATAACAAACGTGATGAACGGTGGCGCGTCGCGTATTCCTCTATATAACAAACTTGATTCACCGTGGCGCGTCGCGTATTCCTGTATTTAACAAACGTGACGCACCGTGAAGCGTCGCGTATTCCTGTATGTAACAAACGTGATGCACCGTGGCACGTCGCATATTCTTGTATATAACAAACGGCGTGACACTGCTCGTCATTAAAAAAACCCGGCCTAGTGCGAGTCAGAACCGCACACATAGGGTTCCGTACCATCATACTAGATGGCGTTATTTCTTCAGTTCCGTACTATAATACTAGATGGTGCTATTTCTTCAGTCACTACTATCATACTAGATGGCGCTAGTTTCTTCATGTATAAAAAAACACGTTTTTTGTATGGAGATTTTTACTTTTTCCAATTTATAGTATTTGTTGTTATAGCGGCAACATAAATACATCTGTGAAAATTTCAACTTTCTAGCTATCACGATTCCTGAAATACATCCTGGTGACAGACGGACAGACGGACGAACAGCGTAGTCTTTCTAATAGGGACCCGTTTTACCCTTTGGGTACGAAACCCTAAAAACACAATGCCTATAAAAAAACACAACAATAAATATTAATTTAAAGCCAAAAAAAATATTAAAAAACATTGTTCATTTATATATTTTTTTATTGTTTATTAATTTTATTATTATTTGCATTAAGCTGGACAGTTGCATTATGTTAACTTTGGTTTAAAACTACGAACAACAATACGTTTAAGTTTCTATCGACATTTGAGATTTAAAGTGAAGATAAAATTAACTGACCATTAAAATTGCCTTTGTGTAACCCTGGTGCCTAACTTATTTACCTTCTTCTATTTATATCCAATCAAGGCGCACAAAAGAGCACAAACCGGCCAAGTTAAATTTAAACCATTGTCGGTTACCGAACAGAGCTCGACAGGACTCTGAGAATATCCGATGCGATTTCCGTCAAGTTTCGTTGCCGACAATTCAATTCAATGAAAATTTGAATGTTAGCTGCGCACGGCAGACGCAATGCACATTCCGGAGATATTTTACAAGTAGCAGATCACATACAAAGTAGGTTTAAGTATACAGGATGTATAACAGAATTGGTGTGTGACCCATTAGTCTCTTCATTTGTAGTTTCATATAAAAACTCCTTGCATCTGTCCTGGCGTTAATACTGGGGCTCTGCATTGTCAGTCGCCCGTCGCGAGTGCAGTCACTGCTCATCTCTGTACTCGAGTAAGCACCGCTCTGTGATTTGTTGGAAAGTTCTTTTGGATGTTTGATGACCGAATGTAAGAAGGCAGTTAAAAGGTGATGATGATACTTGCAAGTTTTATCATTTAAATTTGCTTAAAATATTTTAAAGTGAAACTTTTATTACGTCTCAATTTTTTTCGTTTGTGTGTTGCATGTCGCGTGACGGTCGCTTTCGTCTGACGGTATGATCGTTTCGTCCTCTGTAAAGTTTCAGTTTTACCGTGGTTTCATAAAACCACACACTTACTTTTTGTTTTTCTTATATTCATTTATTATTGAGCATCGGTGGCGTAATGGCTACAGTTTACTGTAAGAAAGGTAAATACTCTTTTTTGCACAACTATAAAATTAAAAATGAACAAAATATAGAAAAAAATATATTAAGTAGGTACATTAGCGGTAAAATTTCAAATATGTATTTACGTTTTATCAATCCTACAAAATGAAAGCTTTCCGGAACTTTTCACGTACTTTTTCATGTCCGAGGGATGTTACTACCTACTCAAATGTTCAAAGTTGTTATCGGATGCTATGAAAAGGACCAAAACCGTAACTGATTCGGGCTTGTCAAATAATCAACAATGTTTTCCGCTGGGTAAACTCAGTCTGTTGCGGTTTCAAAACGTTGGCTGCTGGAAGCGGTTTAAAGCGGTGTTTTGAGTCTTTAGTGTTCGGTAACGCAATAACAGAGCTCGATTGAGCCGTCACAGTTGTGCTCAAGTTTCCTGCTGAAAATGCTTTAAATTTAAAACGTCGAGTAGTAAGTGGCAGCACCATATGAATTTCAAAACATGATAAACTGCTTTATCTAAAACGTCCTAAGTGCACCATGCTCGCAAAAGAGGAAAACCTTACTGTTTCCACAATTTCAAACAAATTATCGGCGAAGTGGGTCATGACTGATTCAAATAGGGGACCGTCCATTAATCACGTGAGGCTTGAAAGGGGGGGGGAGGGGTTTGACAAAAATCACGAAATGTCACAACTGGGGAGGGGGGGTGTAATAAGATATCACGTGTATTTATTTTTTCAAACGCGCGATTTTTAAATCGAAAAGCGGCGTGTAGTGTAACCTTGACTACGAACGAAGTACCTACTCACGCGCCGCCGACGACTTCCCGGCTCGGCACGCCAATCGCCTAAAAATTAAGATTTTTTGTAGATACTAAAAATACACGTGATGTTGGGTGGGGGGTGGGGGGTAGTCTTAAACCTCACCATGTATCACCAAGGGGGAGGGGGGGTTAAAAAATGCTTAAACAAAGATCACGTGATTAATGGACGGCCCCTAGGTTGATTGTACAATATTGTCACCACAGAGTTAAAAAAAATCGTTTCAGAGAAATCCAATGTCTGATTGTCAATATGCCACGCTCCGTACAAAAATGTTCCAACTCCTTTGTAAAGCAAAGTGACATAAAGCTTTCCTCGCAACATTATGTGGGTGACATTTCATAGTCTGGAGTAACTGGAAGTATTCCGCTTTACTGAGATTGCCAATTTCCAAGCTTCTTCTGTACCTACAAGGTTGTTTATACCTATAACTGTGTGGAACACATTGAGTTACGTAGGAATTCAGGATACCTACCCACTTGTTAACGTTACCGCAGTATGCCTAAACCACAAATGTGTTTGCTTGAAACTTAAGGCTTTATTCTTCGAAAAACGACTCTTGAGTAAACACTTTCTAGCACAGATTTGAACAGAAGGATCCGCCCGTCTCCCTATTTTACTCAAATCATCTTCTTACAATACAATGTAAGGTTACTTAACGATGATACGATATTCCATGTTTCTTTTTAGCCCTTCTTATATGATTTTTACAGCCTGTTACAACACAATAAGGTATTTTTATATGGAATATCTTTCCACCGCCCTCTACAATTTCTCACAGACGACTGAGTTGCGAGTGTGCGAAACTTTCGATTTTCGCACTAATTCGCTGGGAGCATTAGTCGCGCGCGTTGGCCGGGTCCTTACGCCAGTAATATAGAAGTCATTGCTTTCTAGCCTTATTTTTGGGTCTGTGACACAATTTCGATACAGATGGCGTGAATCTATGTTTTATGTTTCGTCATCATCATCATATCATCCGAAAGACGTCTCCCCCAAGGATTTCCACAACGACCGATGTATAATACCGACAATAATGTTTATTTTAATTAGATCTTACAAAAATGTTAACTTATCCCAATTTAATAAAATATTTTTGTTGTATTTCTAAATTTTTCATTTCATTTTTTTTACCTTAATTTCGATGAACGTCTTACCACAGATAAGATACTAGTTACTTGTCTTACTTTAAGTTTGGCGGGCATTCCATAAAAATTGCGACATGTGCTTTCGAGAGCCTCGTATGACTAAACTATAGCAATAGAAATAGTTATTTGTAAAACAAGGGGACAAAGTAATGTTTTGTTTCGAGAGCATTAGTTTAAATTCCGAGCCAAGCAAAGGATTCTATAGTAGAAATCCTGAGCTTAGCGAGGAATTTAATATATGTCGCCTGAGAATGAAATATTTGGCCCCAAGTGACACACACAACTTTTTATCACAACCTATGACCCAAAGAAACTAGTATGCACTTGTAGATATTGGTTTAAGCATGCCGTCTTCTGAATGGTCCGCATTTGTATCAGAGCACGAACCCTGACCAATCAGAAGAGACAAACAAAGCTCCCTACAGGGAGCAAAGTTGGATTTTGTTCGCACTTATTAAGGAACTAATCGTCGTTTTTCAAATGTTATGATGATAAATAATAACTGAACTACAAGATCTATCTGTCGACAAAACAAAAATATACTTTAGGGCTGGTCCTATCTTCCACCGAGGACGTCATAATATCGAGTAAGTGACCCCTAAAAATATCGAAATCACAAAACAAAGCCTAGCGGTAGTAGCCCTTGGTGAGAACGTTAATATTTTATCAATGTAGCCCCCCATTTTTTTAAATTAAAATAAATTGGTACTTTTAAGATTAGATATACCTATGGGTTTAGTCCAAAAATCACAATAATTTTCTAAAACACTTAAAATTTTAGGTAGGTACCTTCACACTTTTATTTGAAAAGTGTTTATGCTCAAAAATTGTTTATGCTCAAGAAGTGTTAATGCTCGAAAAATGTGTATACTCAAATGATTATAAATACACGGTTTCAAATTATAAAAGGCGGACACAGTAAAGTCTAGTTGTTTGGAAATGGTAAACAAAACATTTTAACATTAATTTCATTTTATCTTAATCACATTACATTTTGGACATCGAGAATGTTTTACCAGCATTTATTTAATCACCGTGTGTAACTCATTTAAGCCTTAAATCACTCAATCCGAGCAGGTTGATACGTGTTTCAATGATATCGAACGTAAGTCTATTCATTTTAAGTTCAAATAGCCTAGCTCCTAGACTATTAGTACTTAAGGTCTGAAATTTGGCAAAGACATATATAATAATAAGACGCAGAGAACTATAAAAAAAATTTGGAATAAAAAACTTTTTAAGGGTACCTCCCCTACAAGTAAATTGGGGATCATTTTTTTTTTCGTCAAACCCAGTCTTACACGACTATATACCCTACAGGGTATCGTTGGTTAGAGCTTAAAAAATAGTTGTGAGTCTTCTATGGCCATTTTATAATTTAGGGTTCGTTTTCGAAAAAATTGGCTTGAAAGTGCAAAATTTTGTTGGAGTCGAGTATCCCACCCCTTAACAACTAAACCGCTATATTTGAAAATTAGATAGGATGCGAATGGCAACTACGGAACCCTACATTATTTTGTGTGTTGGTTTCATTCAATATTAACTATTTGTTTCTAATAAATTTTGCAATAAATGCCGAAAACAAATATTTACAGTATATATTTTTTTACATCAAAAGTGGTAATATTTTTAAAATTTTATTCAATAAAATAATTTTTTTATTACTTTAAGTACATTTTGTTTTTTCATGGTGATAAAAAACTTAACGATTTGTTTACATATTTATCAATTTCTAAACAAGAAGAGTATACATAAATCCTACGAATAAAAAATAAAAAAAAGACTATTCTGGTACCTTGATCTACTGTCATAAAAGTTTCTATTGTCACCGGAAATATAGCTTTATACCCAAATTTCAGCCCAATCGCTCTTTGGAAATTGCTCTAAAATCGATTGCAAGATTTAAATATACATAAACAAACTAACATAAACATTGCACGTTAAATAAAAGCTTTAAAAAACAGCTTTAAAAAGGAGTTTAATCACAATCCATAGATAGTAAGATAGAAGCTTTAAAAAGGAGTTTAATCACAATCCATAGATAGTGAGATAGAGATAGTGATCAGAATAATAACCACTTGGTCTAACGTAACGTGCAGAATTGACGAAAATGTTACCATTATCAGCAGACACATTTAAAGCTTCACAGAAAACCGGTCAAGTGCGAGTCGGACTCGCGCTCCGAGGGTTCCGTACTACCACACCTCTCCACATAACTATGACAATAATACTTTTAAAATTTTCATTATTTGTTGTTTTAACAACAATAGAATAACACACAGTCTACCTATATCACACTAATATTATAAAGGTGAAAGTTTGTGAGTGTGTGAGTATGCATGTTTGTTATTTCTTCACGCAAAAACTACTGAACGGATCTGACTGAAATTTGGTAGGTAGACAGATTAGGACCTGGATTAACACATAGGCTACTTTTTTTACGCTCGCAAGCAGCTTGCGGCTCGCGCACTGCGCACTCTCGAAAAGTCATAGAAACGTTGTCCACGCGGATGAAGCCACGGGAAACAGCTAGTGTATCGTAAAATACAGCCCGCTGACTGACAGACAGCCGGACGGGCACGAGAGGCTTATTAATAGTGTCTCGTTGGTTAACCTTTAGGTGTACTTTCGCTGAACACTTAACACAGTAGGTACCTACAAAAGTTTTATCGACTTAAGTTATTCTAAGCACAAACACACATTTTGTACATGAACTAAATTATGGAGGCTCTTACCTTATAATAAAGTACTGGGAACGTATTAGCTACTGGCAAGTGAAATGGGTGGCACATATAAACAGTATGTTTACCATAGTGATGACTCAAATTACACTTGGTTGGTACAACCAGCTCCCCTACATACCTCACTCACCAGCAACAGAGTAGGTACGTATTCGCTTTCTTTGGTTAAGTGATTTTTAACATACAACCAGCCAGTTCATTAAGAACATTCCTATTGCCTTTGGACTCTCAAAGGACTGTTACTAGAAAGCCATCAATGCTCAACGTTTTTTTTATACACAATGACAAAGGCACCAGAAATAAAGTATGAACTCTTGATCACTAACTCAAACTTCGGAAAACCTTACTCGTTTTGTTTTCCATCAAGTCTTCGATTTTTAATTCACCAAAATCACAAAATGAGTGAATATATGAAGCTGCTAAACTATGACATCACGTCTAGGTGTTCCTAAAATTTTTAGAACAAAATGTCGTTTTTGACAGATGATAAAAATTAGCTCAGATGACTAGCATTCGTCATCCCTATTGGTATAAACCCTTGGCCAAGTCAAAGGTGATTGAGTACTTAGTTAGATGGTTATTTGAAGCAACAACTGAAATCTAACCTGTGTATAGAATGCCTTTAACGTTTTGGTAAAGAATCCTTATCCTTACTAGTATTATTAATATGAAAATGTTTTTGTTTGTGTGTGTCTTCACGCTCTTCAACACCTCAATCAATCTTGCAGAAATTAGGCATGCAGGTGTCACGGGGAAGGACATAAGGTATTTTTTGTCAGGTAAAACTAGCATAGTTAAATACAGTTCCCTCGGGAACTGTAAAATTTCTGTAACATCGTAACTGAGTAACGGATTGTTATGATTTTTTGCACAGACATGGTTGAGGGAGGGGAGGGGGGACCTAAGCCCGACATAGTTCCGAGGGATCTGGGGAAAACTCATTTTCAAGCGCGCGCACGTCGGCGTCGCAACGGAGCAATGGATTGACTTGATCTTTTTTACATAGGAATAGTTGAGCGGGTGGGAAGTGACATAGACTGCTAATCAGAATAGCCCAATATAGTTCCCGAGGGATCTGAAGAAAACTCATGTCAACGTAACAAGCACCCTCAAAGAGAATCAAAGAAACTATGTTCATGCAAGCAAAGGCGCCGCCAATAACTGGTAGAAGCAATAATTTTACAGGGGATAGACGGTTTTTGACCCCCTCCAACCTTCTTCGAACCTCACGTGATTAAAGAACGATCCCATGTCTGTTTTAGATGTACAATTTTCCTCACGATTCTTTTCGTCAGCAAATCATAATTAAAGTAAGCGCTTAAACGAAACGTACTGGAAGACGTAGCGTAGGAAGGCCTCCCACTCGTTGGACAAACGACCTTGTGAAGGTCGCGGGAAGCCACTGATTACGGGTAGCGCAGGACCGGTCTTAGTGAGAATCCTTGGGGAAGGTCTTTATGCAGCAGTGGACGTCTTTCGGCTGATACGATGACGAAAGTCTTTGGGACTTCACCGAGTCTGTATACGTCGAGTCCTGGCCACAGTAATCTATATACTATATAAAATTTAATTTCTGTGGTGTGAATGTCAGTTGACTCAAGGTACTTACTGTACTCTTGACCTGTATTTCAGTTTATTAATTTATTACAAGCTGGAATAACGGCGATAAATAAGTAAGCAAACTGCTTACAAAACTTCAAACATTTCTGTAGTACTGATATGCATTGTGAAAACAATATCAGTTCGACTTATCAAAAAAAAAATTATGTAGCAATTTTTTTGACAGATTCTAATTATAATATTTCGTGTAATTAAAAAAAAATTAGACAAGATAAAATGTAACACGCCAGCAAGGAAACAGTCTTTCCATAAAATTTAAATACAATTTTTGTTTCGAAGCTTAAAAAAAACAACCACAAAAAAGTTTTGATAACCTTAAAAAAACAGAATAGCACCAAAATTTTTTTCTCCTATCTTGCGTAAGCCAAAGTCGTGTATCGCATGTTAGCTTAAAATTAACGAGAAATGACCTACCCGAAGTCAATACACAGCCCTGGTTCAATTTACAAGTATTATTGATGATAGGAGGCGGGGTAGCGGCCAATTTTGGGACCTAATGAAAAATGGAAGGGTCTGCCATTAAACCATACTGTTGTAGGTGTCTTTTGGGGATTACGCAAAGAGCGCAGACAACACTGCACTTTATTTAGTAAGTCATGATTTTCGGCAAATTATTTGACATGAGTACCTACTGTCATGCAAACTACCTGACACTTAAAAAAGTTAGAATGTATCTATATTATAAAGAAAAGATGGAAGGTATCCATATTATACAAAAAAGTTAGAATGTATCCATATTATACAAAAAGTTCGAATGTATCCAAATTATACAAAAAGTTACAATGTATGTTGTCGTAGAGGGCCACCTGGGCTCTGGGCGAAAACAACACGGGGCACGTGAGTTGTCCATTAAGCGGAACTGCTGGTTTAATTACTGGCAGGGAAGCATATCCGGCATTTACCTGGATAGCAAGTAGAGCTAAGCTAATACTGCTCCGGCCGATCCGGTAAGTCTGGACAGGTGCGATAAGTGCCGGGAAGTGAGCGTGCCTACAGCTCCGGTACCACACCGGAAATGTGGGAGCCAGCTTCTCTGGCTTTCCGAGCGGGGATCGAACTTCCAGCAGTGAAAGCCGCGGGAGGTGAGCGTGCATACAGCTCCAGGACCTACCTGGACAGTAGATAGTGGTTCTCTTCTACGAGGCACTCGCCTTGCAGACCGGGACAAGCGTCTTGGCGGCAAGACTTAACGTAACTGGTCCTTATCTTCACCTTATGGTGTTGGCAGGAATAGCGGCCCTCACTGTATGCCCAAGGGTAGGAAAGTGGAGACGTTATATCATAAACCTGGTTGTTTTAGCGTATCTGGTAGATATCAATTGCTCACATTAATAAATAAAAAGTATGCATTAAAAACAAAATAAAGGGTTGTACCTAACATGCTATACAGGATTATACCGAATGGTCTACCTGGATCCCGTTACCTGAGGTTACCACTCATCACACTGAACAACTTTCGTTCTATGATTTTGCCAAAATTGCAAAAAACACTCTTCGTATAAGTCGATCAGCTGATCGACCATATTTGTACTAAGTTTTTATATGGAAGGGCCAATTTTTGGTTTTGAGAATTGGGTATGCTAAATTTTTTATAAGCCATGAAAATAAAAAAATCATTTCGAGATATTTTTATTTAAAGCCATATTTTTTCATTTTCCACTCGAAAAAGTAAAAGATTGCGTAAAAAAATCGGAAAAGGACAATAACCTTCATTTGACCCCTATGACGTCACGAGTTTACAATAAAACCTTATTTCACCACTGAACGGAACGTGCACTCTTACTTGTCATATCAATTACGGACCTTGCATTTGAGGACGAGCTTTCGTCGAGCACTGAAAAAGGCACTATTTATTTATCATCCACCAAAAACTACGTTTGAAACAATCAAATATTATTAGAACGTCATTCAAATTAAATACTTAAATGGGTAAGATATTCATTAGAGGTCCAATTTTTATTGTGGTTCTAAAAAACATTTAAACTCTGAAGGCCTTGTCCATACATAGATTATGATGTTTGATGACAAGTAAATTTTGACTTTGACGTTTCGTTGTTGGCTTTGTGATAGTTTCGTTTCGGAAAAGGCAAAGGTTACTAAGACCATACAGCCAGGTCTGACGTATTTAGGCTTCCTTAGCTGTTGGATTTGTAATGCTAGTGCCGGTGCAATGAAAAAACAACAAAATAAAACTACGAATGCGTCTACCACAAATCCCGCCAAAAAACCTTTGGGAATGATTGACTTGAGTGACTTTAGTGAAATAGGGCTGTTCGTTTCATAGTAATGTGAACCGATGACGTCATCAAGGTTTCAAAATTTAAAAAAATATTTAAAAATATCTAGAGGCTTAAAAAATGAAATATTCAAATTAGTTTTTCAAAATGGTCTAAACCATCAGAAATTTTTTTTAAAAAAATACATTTTTTTTTAGCATACCCAATTGTCTATGGTCATTGGGGGCATTGTTCAGTATCATCAGTTTTTTTTCCAGTTAATGGGTCCTTCACCAATTCACCAATTTTTTACAGCCTGTATATTCATGTTTGTGTGTGTGTGTGTGTGTGTGTGTGTGTGTGTGTGTGTGTGTGTGTGTGGTGTGTGTGTGTGTGTGTGTGTGTGTTTGTTAACCTTAAGCTATTCTATTCGTTCGTCCCTCCACCACACAGTAAGCAAATACATAAATTGGTACATGACTGTAATAGTTTCGAGGTTATGAGGAGGTAGTTATAATTATTACTTTATGTCTTTCATCAGTTGGACATACACACACACACACATACACACACACACACACACACACACAATTACTTAGAAAAAATAATTAAGGTTCAATGCAGTACTGGTGGTGTTGGTACTCTATTAGATTACTTTTATTATCTTGCATCAAAAAATAAAACTAATGATAGGTACATAAATAGTAACTTAGTATGGATTTGACAGTTTCAAATGTCAATCAATAGTACTTTTCTTTACCTTTTGGTTTTTTGGTCGATATATGGTACAGAAGTATATTCTAGATATTTAATTTACGTACGACTTTAGCAGTTATTTCCCTTTTATGCCCATAGATGGCGCTGTAGATGAAAATTGTTTTTTTGGTACGACTCGCATTTGGCCTGTTTTTTATAATGTAAATCCCTATTTCCCTTGGTCACGACATCACGCGTGAACGGCTGGACCGATTTCGCTTTCGGGTAGTGTAGTGTAGTCTAGGGTAGGAAAGGGTAGTGTGTAGTGTAGGGTAGGGAAAGATAGGTTAGTGTAGTGTAGGGTAGGATAATGTAGTGTAGTGTAGTGTAGTGAAGGGTAGTGTAGTGTAGGGTAGGGTAGAGTAGGGTAGGGAAGGGTAAGGTAGTATAGTGTAGGGTAGTGTAGGGTAGGGTAGTGTAGGGTAGGGTAGGGTATGGTAGTTTTGTGTAGTGTAAGGTGGTACGAAGTTCGCCGGGAATACTAGTAATATTATAAATGTGAAAATGTCTTTGTTTGTTTATTTGTTTGTTACCTTTTCACCCTTTAACACCTTGACCAATCCTGATGAAATTTGGCATGCAGGTAGCCTGTGCCACGGGGAAGGACATAAGCTACTCTTCATCCCGTGAAAATAGCATAGTCCGGTGCAGTTCCTGGGGGGAACTGAAAAAATACTCTTTTTTTTGGTTAATTTCTTTAACATCACAACGGAGCAATGGATTGTTGTGATTTTTTGCACAGAGATGGTTGAAGGGGTGGGAAATGACATAATTTACTAATTAGCATATCATGACATAGTTCCCGAGGGATCTAGAGAAAACTCATGTCCACGCTCGCGAGCCGCTTGCGACTCGCGCACCACTCCCTCTCAGAGAAAGTCATAAAAACTATGTTCACACGGGTGAAGCCGTGGGCAAAAGCTATTAAATATAAGTTTAATTGTATAGGACTTTACATATAATAATTATACTGGACGTTTTACTTTTGATAAAAAAAAGGTTATTGTAATTCATGTATAGTGGTAATTTTGCTTTTAAAATATATTGAGTTTTTAAGGTTTCACATGGAATTCGTACTGAACAAATTGATGTGTACACTTATGTTGTGTCTTTTATTATACTTAATAAATTGAAGCCCACAAAATGATCTGCAAATACATCTTTGTGAACTTTACAGACAAACTAACCTAAATGTCAAGACCTCAACATTGCCGTTCGTTAAATAGGCAAAGTTATCGTTGTTTAAATCAAGTTAACCGTCAACCGACGGTTCGGCTAGAAATGTTCGGAATTCGAAGGGTTAACTCAAGTTACTACCTAATAAATAGCTAGACTGTACAGTTCAGAAATGCTTACTCAAAGCGATACTCGCTGACTGACTGACTTGGTCACTTTTTTATTCACTATGAAATTTTCCCTATTTTTCACGAAGCAGACGAATTTTCAGGACAATACATCCATTTTAAAACGTGCCATAGTAAAGTATGGTCGTTCAGCTCTGCATAAACGACAGTACCTAAGTATAAGTTTAACTATTAAACAAATTAAACTAGTTCATAAAAAAACTAGTCCAGCTCAGGGCAATTAATAGATAATACTGACAAAGTATATAAAGGCTGTAAAAAAATTGGTATATAATCCGTTAACTGGCGGTTGTATTCATCATACTGAACTAGTTTTTCCCCAAAAAAACCCATAGCCCACCACGGCCACTGCATACAACGGTCGTGAAATGACATTTCTAAAATATAAATGACGAAGCAAACAAAATCACGGCGAAATCCTATACGTTCGAGAACCAAACAATAACCAATCTTTATCAATCTGGGTGACGAGGGGGTAAGGTCGGAATCTAGAGAGAGGCAGGGAGTGTCCATAGTGTATGTAAGTAATAATTTAAATACTTTGCCCATAATCAATCCTCAAATAAAAGTAAGACCCTTCATACAAAAATGATAAAAAATTGGTCGATCAGCTGATCTATTTCTATGAACTTGTTTTGCGATTTCAGGAAAGTTATAGAACAAAAGTTCTTCAGTACGATATGGGTGAAAGATAAAAGATAAAAAAAGATATGGTTATTCTATTCCAAGTTAATATAATTCAGAACCTGTTTTTTTATTCACATTTGGTAAGCCCTTGGCATCATTTCACCTGATGGTAAGTGACGATGATGCCGGAGACGTAAGCGAGCTTACCAGGATTCCCCAACGCAATGAAAAACTGACTATAATATCTTCAAGTCGGAACACATCAATGTTGCTAACACTCATGTTTGGCGGCAAGACTTAGATAAGATGGTGGTAGCTAGCCAGGCGGGCTTAGAAATTGCCCTACCACCATCAAAACCGAGTCTTTCAAGTTAACCCCGCGGGGAATCGAACCAACGACCTCATGGTGTAAAGCGAGTGGACTAAACATTAAAACACGGAGGCGGTTTTTGTCTAAGGTTGTACTCGTATAATGCACCAAGAGTAAATATAAGTATAACAGCAAAAAGTATTTCACAAAACGGTTACACGTTTCGCGCTGCAAAAACTGAAACATTTAAAGTGACAAGTGAAGTGACACTTTAATCCAAGGCCCTGATCGTACAAAAACAAGGGCTGATGACCTCGCAGGCTGAACAATCAATGACATGGAAACTGAGCCACCTGGGCGTAATAAGAGGAGCTCGTTAGTAGTTTCGTCACAGCTCAATCTGGTCATAGTGTTTTTTGACCAAGCTCTGTGAGCTGATTAGTAGGTACGTATTGGGCTGTAAAATTTGTGACTTATAAAATGTGTTTTCAACCCCCGACGCTAAAAAAGGGGTGTTATAAGTTTGACGCGTGTATCTGTGTGTCTATCTGTGGAATCGTAGTTCTTAAACGAATGGATCGATTTTTTTTTTTGAAAGCTGACGTGATCGAGGTGGTTCTTAACTATAATTTATAAAGATCTGTTCGGCCGTTTGAAGTTCATCACCTCTTATCTAGGTGTGATGAAGGGATATGGGCAACTTGTACCGGTGTGATCGATTCGAAATCTGATGACTTGTAACTGTAATAATATTGAAAAAGTATGGTTACCTTGACCTGATGCTGCAGAACCTCTTGGAATCAGCAGGATACCCAACTCCTCACCAACTCACAGAAGAGGCATCGTATTTGGCTCATTGGAGTATTCTCAATGAATAGGTTTTACATAGAACATGGTAATCTTGACCTGACGCTGCAGCATCTCCTGAAAACTGCAGGATACCTAACTCCTCGTCAACTTACAACTTACTTACCCGTCATATTTGCAATGTATTTAGATACCTACTTTTATTTTATTTGGTTTCGCGAAAGACGGGCATCCATCATATACTTTAAATAATATTATTTCCACAAAGTTTATGTTTTGCATTGTACATTGGTCTACTACATAAGTTGTACTTTGATGCAGTCGGGAGTGGTTTACTCGAGTTCTTAATCACATAGCCATGTTTAAAAGAAAGAAGATGATAATTTCATTAGGCTTTAAGTATGGGTATTTAAAATGTATAATGCACATGTAGGTATAAAGACAAACTGTATGTAACTGCCTATTCCCTTAGTTTTAGACATATAGGTAACTCGTATAGGATTCAAGGTGTGTTGAAATAGTCGTTCGAGGTGCGCACGACGCAACCACCGGTACTGACAGAATATCAGCGTTGTGGACACAATCCACAACATTATGCTGAGTCAGCGCCGTTTCATTGGCAGTACTTATCGTTCGTCCTGTTTGTGTTTCACTTAGTTTTTTAATTTTGCTTTATTACGTCTTTTATTTTAATCTTGTTCTTTGTGTCAAATTCTTTGTGTTAAACTGTCAATGAATAAATGATTTATCTATCTATCTATCTATCTTACAGCAGAGGTATCGTGTTTGGGCTCAAAAGAATAATCTCAATAAAAAGGTGTTAGATAGAACGTGGTCGCTTTGATCTAATGCAACTTCTGGAATCTGCAGGAAACCCAACTAATCACTAACTTATAACAGTTGAATCGTGTTTTGACTCATTGGAATATTCTCAATGTATAGGTTTTAGATAGAAAATGGTAATCTTGACCTAATGCTGCAGCATCTCCTAGTATCTGCAGGATACCAAACAAAAAAATAAATAATTTTTGATATTTTTTATGTTTCCAATACGAGCGAACACAAACTTACAAACTGTACTTTTAAGTATAATATTTAATTTTTTCTCATGTAAGCGACAGGTGTTTTCATGAAATAAATATCTTTAACCTAACTCATCAAAAACTTACAGCAGAGATATCGGTCGACTGACTCGGTGGCTCAGTGGTTAGTGCTCTTGACTACTGATCCGAGAGTTGTGGGTTCGATCCCCACCCAGGGCAAACATTTGTGTGATGAGCAGATTTGTTTGCTCAGTGTCTGGGTGTTAAATATCTATATATGTATGTATTTAAACGTATATAAGTATGTATATCAGTCTCTGGTTCCCATAACACAGGGAATCCTACTTTGGGGCCAGATGAACATGTGTGATTTGTCCCAGAATATTTATTTTTTTTTTTTTTTTTTTATCGTGTTTGGGCTTATTGGATTAGTGTGAAAAGGTTTTAGATAGAACATGGTAACCTTGACCTGATGCTGCAGCATCTCCTGGTACATATCTGCAGGATGCCGAACTCCTTACCAACTTACAGGGAAGGTATCGTGTTTGGGATAAGTAAAGTTTGAAAAGCATGAAATAAAACTTAAATATAAATTTAAAAACCCCCGATAACAAACCCCCAAAAAGTAGAAAATAATATGTTATGGCCTTTTAAGTTTAACCCCAGGATGGTAACATAATTGAATTAAACACGCATAGTAACAGGGCTGCCACGCCACCCCATGATAATAAAATTAATAAAAAGCTTTTGTTTAATAAAAAATAAAACTTGAAACAAACTAAAAGAACACTCTTCTTGAGATCAGTCAGTAACTAAAGGATATAAGATTTAAAAAAAATATTTTTGGCAGCTTAAACACAATTGAGACAAGTTTCTACACTATGTTAAGGGCACGCAGTTCTTTTACATTTTGAACAAAACATCTTCACTTTTTTGACATTCTTTCGAGGACACAATTATTATTATTATTTCAGTATATAAAGTTTCAGCTACTCTGCTCACTTGGCACGAGGCGAAGTGGCAGAAGAGTTCAGTGCGACGGAGAGAGAAAGGGTCGACCTATCCGGGCATTATCGAGGAGGACTGCTTTCTGCATTGCTGCAATTATTGGTCTGTCTCGGAGATCCAGCCGCCTTAGGTGACGTTCAAGGTCGGCTGAAATTAGCTTGTTCACGATAGGACTACGGGGATGATTTTGGCGGATTCCACTTGCCACATATTACTAACCTCGTGCACCAGGTGCAGGTACTTAGTCCTTTTTTCGGCAGTAGTATGCACGAGGTTTTCATCGTATGGGATAGTGATATCCACCAAAAACACCCTTGACTGCGCCCGATCCATCCGCACAATATCAGGCTTATTCGAAGGAGTAGTCCTGTCCCTGATGGTGAGTCGGTCCCAGTAGAGCTTGGCGCCGTTGTTTTCGAGAACCGGCTTCGGCGTGTACTTGTAATACGGCAACCGCCGAGATATGAGTCCATACTTTAGAGCGATCTCTTGGTGTAGGATCCGGGCTGTTAAATTGTGCCTTGTAAATACTCAATGTTGGCAAGCATGGAACAACCAGAGGTTATACGAGTATGACGCAGGGTCTGCCCTGGTTGACCGCACAACCGACAAACGTCCAAGGTGCCGTCTTTTCTTATGAACCTCCTATAGTTGTTCGTCTTAAGCACCTGATCCTGTATTACACAGAAAAACCCCTTGGTCTCCGCGAAAAGGTCTCCGAAGCGCAGCCAGTGCACGGAGGCCTTCTGATCTATGAAAGATCCACAAAGGGCCTTGAAGAGCCTACCGTTCAGCTTTTTTCTTTCCAGATGGCATCTAGCTTAGTAGTGCTATGCCCATAATTTGTTAGTACAACTTATACTATGTTAGTAAACAATAACGTATAATGAAAACAAAATTAAATTAAAATTTACCATACATGGCGACCCTGGACTCAATGTGAACATGGTTCCAGTGTCGCACAATCGGCAGTCCACCCGCTTCAGAATGGTGTTTAGGAAGCCGCTGGGGCTGTCCCACACGCGACGCATCAGCGAGGCGACTCTCTTACGCACAATAAACTGGTAAGAGTCAGCGCGTGCCTCTGCAAACATTTCTGATGCGCTGCAGAAACGAGGCAAACCCATAGGCATCCTGAACCCATTATTATATTGGAAGCGTAGGGCATTAAATGCCTTGAGGGTATATCTGACCCACAGGCTGCAGGTGTAAAATGTTTTGCAGAACGCCTTAAACTAGGTAAGTTTTACTTTTGTAGAGCAGCGTGCGAACCTGCGAGCCAGCATATAACGATGTCCACGCGAGCGAAGCTGCCGGCAAAAGCTAATAATATAAAAATTTAAAAATAGTTTAAAAACTAGCTACACTCAAAAATATTTTACTCATAGCTTGAAAAAGAAAAACAAGTTTGAAAACCAGTTTTGGCCTGAGTACCCACATCTCGAGTCGATTAACCAGTTTGTTGTATGGCCTGGAAAACTTATTTTTATCAAATGGTAACCTTATATCGGGGGAAATAGTGGCCGATTTTAATTTCCCGGTGACATTACGTGTATATAAAATTCATTCAACAGTTTTGCCGTTATGCTCGAGCAAACATCCAAACATCAAATTTTTAGGGTTCAGTACACCCAAGGGGTGACCAACGGGACCCTGTTAGGCTGTTACTAAGCCTCCGCTGTCTGTCTGTCCGTCTCTGTCAGCGGGCTGTATTTCATGAACCGTAATAGTTACACAGTTGAAACTTTCACAGAATGTGTATTTCTGTTGCCGTTAAAACAACTTTTTTTTTTATTCACAATTGGTAAACCCTTGACAACATCTCACCTGGTGGTAAGTAGCGATGTTGCCGAAGATGGAAGCGGGCTTACCAAGATTCCCCAACGCAATGGGAAATACAAAAAATTAGAAAAAAATAAATTCCTTATTTTTTACTTTTACTCTCCATGCAAATTAACCTGTTTATTATAAGAAGTGTTTTTTTTATTAAGCTTTGACGTAAAATCAGTAATACATACGAGCATGAAACTTGGTGTTATTATAATACTATTACTGAAGCAAAAACAAAAATATATCCTTAATCATTGTATCTTTTTTTTTCTCTTATGTTGTTCAATAAAGTGTTTTCAATCAATCAATCGGCCAAGTGTGAGTCGTACTCGCGCTAAGGAGCCGAACTGAATGACAAAAAAGCATATTTTTGTTGCACGCGTTGATGTCTTTTGTTTGTAATGTGAATAGGTATCATTGTCCTTAGTTGTGTTACGTTAGTACTAATATATAATACATTGGTTGAGTGGAGATGAGAGGAGATTAACCGAGTATTTAATATAATATTGGTCGAACATAAATACCTCTATCAAGGCGCGTCCCACACACACACACACACACACACACATATATAATAATAATCTAGTTACAAATAGAAGGTAGTTAATCATCTCGCACATAACAAACGAGGAACTAATTAATAATATTTCATATCGTAGTATTCGGGTCGTTTGGTAAAAGCTTTTCCGAATGGCTGCCCAATCGAACAAATGGAGCTGGTGTGAAATAAAAAAATGTAGGTATGTATGTATCACCTACTCGCCAATAGGAATCATCATAACCGATACAGAGTCCTGTGGCTTCCATCATCATCTCAGCAGCATGAAAGTAAAGGAGTCAAACCTCCCATCATCAGCTCACCTGAATAACCTGAAAGAATACGACTATTGGTCTACACGAACCTACGTATCTACGTATTATATTTAAATAATTATCCTCCAACTCCTAACCGTTAAGGAGTTGTACCTTCCATAATCATCTCATCAACATGAAATGATGACTACCAGACGCAAATACTTGTATAGCTGTAGAAAATGCAAGAATCATTTTTTATTATTATTATTATTATTATTATTTTTTATTCACAATTGGTAAACCCTTGACAACATCTCACCTGGTGGTAAGTGACGATGTTGCCGAAGATGGAAGCGGGCTTACCAAGATAATAAGTGTATCTAAATTTCGAGGGCTGTCCTCGGTTTCCCTGGGATTCCACCATCAAATCCAAACTTAGTGACAAATACAACTATCGGTGTATTACGTACCTACGTATCTATGTAAGGACATCATCTATTTTGGTACAAATATAAAAATCGCGGCCAAAAAGAAAAAGTTATTTTTTCTGATAGAGCTCATCCGCCTTAGCATATCTTATTAGGGCAACAAAACTTTAGCACCACTGTACTTAAATTTACTTGAATTAAAAAAAAAAAAACAGATTTTTCACACATTTTGCATGAAATTAATTACTGAACACAAATTAAACGTTCAGTTGTGGGCCCCAGCCAGAAGTTTATGTTTGGGGGGGTTGTAATTAAATAACAATAGTTACTTATGTGTTATGCATGTATATTACAATTACAGCTTTGAAATATTTCAATAAAAAAATCAACATTATTATCATTGCACATTTATATCAAAATCATCTGGCATAAAAAAAATATTTAATATGTTCTGGCAAGTCTTTAATTTATTTTAGTTGATACGTTTAATTGAAAATGAAATGGTATGAAAAGGTAGATTTTACAATTCATATAAAATCAAGTTCAGTGACGCTACAGCTTTAATGCCCTAATAAGAAATGCTAAGGTGGATGAGTCCTATCAGAATAAAACACTTTTTTGTTTTGGCCGGCACTTTTATACTTGGACCAAAAATGTATGAAATCCGGATGATGTCCTTTAAAGAATTATTATCCAACTCCTAACCGTTACGGAGTAGTACCTTCTATCATCAGCTCATTAACATGAGATGATGACTACCAGACGCTAAAACTTGAAAGTACATGAAACACGTAGTACATGCCTATAAAATTTGAGGGTTGCCCTCGGTTTCTCTGGGATTCCATCATCAGATCCTGAATTAATTACAGTAGGACCCTTGGGAGTATACTCTTTCGAAAAAACAAATAATTTTGAGAATCGGTTCACAATTGACAGAGTAATCAGTGAACATACGAGCACATTAAAAAAAATATGGTAGAATATAGAACCTCCTCCTATTTTAAAGTCGGTTTAAAAAACTTCCCCTCGTCGGACAAAGTGGGTTTAATAAACAACTTTCTATTTAACTTGCAATGTTCGTATATAATTTTGTATAAATGTAAGTTGTCCGCTTCAAAATTTGCAAGTTAAATTTAACCCACTTCCCGGTCTCCGATTGAGCTGCAATTTTGCACACACATTTTGTTTGGATGATAATAATTCATGGTTAGGTAAGAGATTTCATTTTAAAAACAATATTGTGGACTTTCAAAGAAAGCAACTCAGTTATTTTATTTTTTATGCAAGCCCACGGTATGGGTATAAAATAAAAGGGTTTGCTGAGAAGAATATGAAATATTTAAAATTCATTTCTAATAATGGCATGGACCTAAATTTTTTTTAGGTTTTACCAAATGAGCTTATTTCTGAACTATTAATGTATGAGTGACAGGTAATTGATTGCCACTGTGTGCTCCAAATAATGTAAGTATATTAAATGTCCGTAAAACCCCTATCGTCCCAAGTTGTGTTTTATCCAATTCGATAAAAAAAACAATATCTAAACAAACACATTCGCTTTTGAGGCGTAAAACGTTCTCTTTGTGGACAATAAAAGGAACGCGTACCATTATAAAGGGTTTAAATGTGGCAATACAAGGGCAGGGGTATACGTGACCGCGACTATTGTAGATAGAATGCTGGGCCGTAGTCAGGGTCGCTATCAGTAAAAAGTAACTTAATTTTATTGTTATACTGAACAGACTGGAACAACACTGACTTTGATTTGCAAACCTATCGAGCGGTATTATGACATATATTGAAAAATTGAGAACAAGATAACTTAACTACCTAGTGCGATTTGGACTCGCGCACTAAGGATTCCGTACCAAAACAACTTTGGGTAAGATACATTACAAACGTCAAAGAATGCAACAAAAAAATGTGACATTAATATTCGTATCTTTTATTGCTTTGACCTGAGTCAGCTTCTAAAAGCTTGAATTATTACAGCTTCAAGGGAATGACCTATTTTTTTTTATATTAATTTCAAATTAATACCTTCACACGTTCCTGAGAAAAAGGATCTTGACAGACATTTATATAATAGGCATTATATTAGTTTGCGAGTACTATCCTCGACTATATTGTCACTAAAAGATAAACAAACAGACGGACGACGAAGTGATCTTTTATGGGTTTTTTTTTCTTTTTGACGTACGAAACCCTTAAATTGCAAACAAAATGGCACTCATCTGGAGTACTCAATTCAATTATAGGAAATAGCATAAGCGTTATGTAGTTTCTAAGGTTTAAGGTCAATTTTTGGTAATGGTGGATTCAGATGCTTTCATGGTAGGTAGAAAGATGACTCACGCCAATTTGATAGAGAAATCTAAGCCATCTAAAACTCATGGCCAACGTACATCTCAATACAATTCCAATAAGCCCTAACGCGGCTAAAATACATTGTACCGTTATAAGTCTACCCGTCGAATTCATAATCAGATAAGCTCGACAGTAAAAACTTGTTGTAGGTATTGTCATCCGAACTACAATACAAAATTAGAAGTGACCTTTATTTCGAAATATTCGTCACTCTTCGGGTGTGGCGTAACCCTAATAATAAGCGAGCTAAAAGGAGTACAGAGTCTGCTTGGATTGCTACCCCTGAGTACATCCCTGCACTACGGCAAAAGCAATGCGTAGTTACAGGGTTACTAGGCTACGTGATGAAAGGTACTGAGTGGGTGCCTCCAACTTTTTACGAGCTATATCAAAATACAGGAGATCGAGCTAAGTTTTAAGAGAGGTTACGAGAATCCGTACTTTCGTTCTATATGTATTCTATAGTTCTTATGTGAATATGTACGATACTTCTCTTGTTAATATTCTACCCAATTAATTTAAAAATTAATTACCTCACAGCTTATAAGTATTACCACTATTTTTTGGGCAGTCGGGTAAAAATGTATTCTATGTCACTCACGGGATCGAGGCAAATCTAATGACACCTCGCACTCCGAAATCCATCACACCGTTAAGGCTACAGCCTCAGCCAAAGAAACAGACATACATACACCTGAAAAATATTACCCGCCTTTTTGGCCAGTCGGTTTAAAAAAAAACAAGTAATTGAGTACATAAAACACAAATGGAAAAATGATCAGTGTCATCATATCAACTGAATGACGTCCACTGAAGTGCTGGACAAAGGCTTCCCCTATTGAGGATTTTTATAAGAACTGGTCCTGCGCTGCCTGTATGTAGTGGCTAGTTGCTTCCCAGGACTTTAACCAGGCGCCTGTCTACTAAGTGGAAGGCCTGCCTACGTTACGTTTCCCGGTGCGTGGTTGCTACACTAAGATCTTTACTGCTTCAATTGCGATCTGTTCTCGCGCCTACTACCACTTAAGTTCAGCGGTTCTGAGAGCTATGGGTTCTTCGGTTCTCCTACACATCTGCTTAGTTCAGATAAGATCACGTAGAGAAACTCCGACCTTGAGAATTATACTAGTATACGTAGGAAAATACTGGTACTCAAATTTAATTACAAACACAGATAATGAAAATATGAAAAAACTTAAATTATTACTATACTATCAACAAACTAATTTAGGTATTAGTTTCGGCTATTAATAATTTTTCATCTTTGTTTTGATCTTTCTGTATCAAAAATGACCTGCCTTCTTCGTTTATAGGTTATAAGAACGTATTTTAAGAACGCAGCGTAAAAAGGCATGTGACTCGAGTTGCGTTCTAAAACAAATTAATATTTACTTGACAATTTTCGGTATTTATTCACACTCTGTATATCTAATGTAAGCTATCCTGTTTTCAAGGTTTAATTACTCTCTCTTAGGTGTTTGGAACAACACCTTGGAGGAAAACGCATCAGAAATGAAATTAAAGAATAATATTTTTATAGTATTTTTCTTTTTCTATAAAGACCCCTATTAATTAAGTTATAGGTACCCATCTTTTTTAATTCCGTAAGAGCATACAGAGCCTTTTAAAAATTCTATTACTTGAATGTGTTTTATAGCTTTTCAGAGAGTTATCAAATCTAGTAATTTAGTTCAGACGCTCTAAGAGTAAGTTCACTACCACTAGAAGTAGAACAAGAGTTTAAAATATAATAAACTAATCTTAGCTAACATTAAATACCCATCTACCTTTTAGCGAAAATTTGTTTGCAAATTATGAAATGATATTTCAAATAATAATAAAAAAACAATCGTGCGCATCAACCTCCATAAAGATACAGAAATGATGTTTAATCATTGGTATATGATTTTTAAATGAAACAACAGCATGCATAACTCTTAGAAACTTTAGATTAAAATAACTGACAACGCTGAACACGTTCAAAACCGACTTAAATAGCAAAAAAAAACTTAGTACACTTTTATTACTATCTTTTCTATCTGTGTTATTTGTTAGTATAATCACTTAATAACACATATTCTCTGTAAATTTCAGCCGGCTTGCTATCACGGTTCAACAGATAGGTACACCTACTGCCTATTAATAGTCGGACACACATACAAACAGATGGGTCGCGTAGGCTTTGTAATAGGTAACGGTAAGGAACTCTAAAAAGTGTAGCTGGGTATGTATTTATGTATACTCTTAGATACAATCAAAATGCAAAAATCCTTTTTTTTATTTTTTTTATTATCTTTTAGCTTAGGGAACAATACAAGTTTCATCAAATTCGGTTCAGCAGTTTCCAAGTTATGGACTGTTAAGTGTGTACCAATCAGTGGGACAGCACGTTGTTGGTCTAACAGACCAATTTAGTGATTGTAGTCGGTTTTCCTAACGCCTTAACATCGTCAATTATTAGTATTTTAATTAGCGAATACAGTGTTGTTAATTATTCACGTTTTAATTGTAGATTAATTTTAGAGTTGTCAATTATTAGCGTTTTAATTATCGATTTCTTTTAGCGTTGTTGATTATTAGCATTTTAATTATCGACTAGTTTTAGCGTTATCAATTATTAGCGTTTTAATTATCGATTACTTTTAGCATTTTATAGATTTTGGTGATGAATTTCCTGGCTGCGACGTGCTTTGCCGAATACAGCACTGCATATCCACAACCTTACTGGTATCTCTATTGTAAACAATTGGGTATGCTAAAAAAAAAAATGTATTTTTTTTTAATTTTTTTTCTGATGGTTTAGACCATTTTGAAAAACTAATTTGAATATTTCATTTTTTAAGCCTCTAGATATTTTTAAATATTTTTTTAAATTTTGAAACCTTGATGACGTCATCGGTTCACATTACTATGAAACGAACAGCCCTATTTCTATGACGATGAAATGAATAGGCCTTGACGTCAACTGTCAAGTCACTCAAGTCAATCATTCCCAAAGGTTTTTTGGCGGGATTTGTGGTAGACGCATTCGTAGTTTTATTTTGTTGTTTTTTCATTGCACCGGCACTAGCATTACAAATCCAACAGCTAAGGAAGCCTACATACGTCAGACCTGGCTGTATGGTCTTAGTAACCTTTGCCTTTTCCGAAACGAAACTATCACAAAGCCAACAACGAAACGTCAAAGTCAAAATTTACTTGTCATCAAACATCATAATCTATGTATGGACAAGGCCTTCAGAGTTTAAATGTTTTTTAGAACCACAATAAAAATTGGACCTCTAATGAATATCTTACCCATTTAAGTATTTAATTTGAATGACGTTCTAATAATATTTGATTGTTTCAAACGTAGTTTTTGGTGGATGATAAATAAATAGTGCCTTTTTCAGTGCTCGACGAAAGCTCGTCCTCAAATGCAAGGTCCGTAATTGATATGACAAGTAAGAGTGCACGTTCCGTTCAGTGGTGAAATAAGGTTTTATTGTAAACTCGTGACGTCATAGGGGTCAAATGAAGGTTATTGTCCTTTTCCGATTTTTTTACGCAATCTTTTACTTTTTCGAGTGGAAAATGAAAAAATATGGCTTTAAATAAAAATATCTCGAAATGGTTTTTTTATTTTCATGGCTTATAAAAAATTTAGCATACCCAATTATTGAAATGTAGGTTCTATGTTGAAGATAATAACATATACTTGATATCAGCCTGTTGTCTTGGTCAACACTCACTATCAGCAACGAACAGATGTTTGTGGGTACATGCGTAGCTGTCTGTTTATGTTGTGTTTAGCTAAGATAAATCAAACAGCACCCTAATCTGAATATTATGGATATTGTCCTACTAAGCTCAGGAAACCATATCGATGGGCAACCAATTCTAAAGTACTTCAATAAAACAATGGCACGAATTTTAACCCTCGGGTGGTCGCGCTTTTTTTGTGACACCGTCGGTCACGTGGGGTCTTTAAACGCCCGGAGATTTTAAATATTTTGTTTTTTTATTACTTATTATTATTTATTTATTTTTATATTTTTTGTAGCATAATAAAAATTTAAATAAAACCCATAGTGTGGTTTTAAACAATTTTAATAATAGGAAATAATTTTTAACAAATAATAATATGTATTACTATTATATATTATTTTTGCACTAATTGATAGTTAAGTATGTTTTAGGAAGCTACCCTGAGGTTGTGTTGAATCTTTAATATGGAACAAAATATAGCAGTTTTTGTAAACGTCGGGCTTTTAAAGACCCCACGCGACCAACCGAGGGTTAAGTATAAATAGAAAATATTCAATTCAAATACAAAGATACAACATAAAACCAACAAAACAAAATAGAAAATATTCAATTCAAATACAAAGATACAACATAAAACCAACAAAACAACCTGCTTATAACATAACGAACATTATCACCTACGATATTTTTTTTAATCCTTAGTTTCTTAATATTACAAATGTGCATGTGTTTTAGTTTGTTTGTATGTCCTTGTTTTACGTCGCGATGGAGCAACGAATCAACGTGATTTTTTGTACACAGAAATTTATCACATGAAAATAGCATAGTCCGATATAGTTCCTGTGGGTTCCTGGAAAAATCTCTTGTTGATATTCTTAACATCGCAACGGCGAAGCAAGGGATTGTTGTATTGTCCTACACCGAGGTGGTTGAGAAGGTTGGAAATGACGTTGACTATCAAGTATCATAGCCCGGATACAGTTCGCAGGGGATCTGGAGAAAACTCAATTCCACCTTCGCAAACCGCTTGAGGCCCGCGCACAGCCCTCCCTCTAAAGTAGTCATAAAGATGATGTTCACGCGGGAAAATCCACGGGCTAAAGCTAGTTATAAGTAAGTGACAAGTTGTTTATTTAAGAGCCCGCTAAACAATCGATTTTTAAATAATTTTATATCAATAATAGGATAACAAGCTGCGAGGCCTGCCTGTGCCTGCTCTTTGTCTTTCGGTATGCGGTCCAAAAGCCGGTTGTTATGAGCTTGTTGCCGCTAGGAGGCTCATGTTTCCATACAAACGTAGTTCTGCTTTAATACAAAAACTACATGCCAGATTGAATCCAAACTTTGCAAATATATTGAGGAGACATATATCTATGTTTGTAATTAGTTTTTAATGTACTAATACTAAACGGAAAAAAGAGCAATTTCAAACTTTCAGTACAAAACTAATTTTAGCCTTCGTTTAGTTACTTTAATATTTACTACGATGAAAACTAATTACAAACCTTGATATATGTCTTCTCAATATATTTACAAAGATTGGATTCAAACCGGCTTGTAGTTTTTGTATTAAAGCGGAACTACGTTTGTATGAAAACTCGAGCCTCCTGGAGACTTAAATTTAGCGATTCTGAGGGATGCGTTAGTTAATTTTTTCTCTCCTACGGATCTCCTAACTTCTGATTAGATCCCACTAAAACTTAAGTAGGCAGGCCTCCCATACCGTGGTTCGAGGACCTGGTGAACGTCAAGGGAAGCCGCTGGATGCAGTCAGCGCAGGACTCGTCGTAGTGGATATCATTGTGTGAATTTAAATTAACATCTCTATCTACACTAATATTATAAAGAGGAAAGATTTGATTGTTTGTTTGTTCTGAATAGGCTCCGAAACTACTGGACTGATTTGAAAAATTCTTTCACCGCTGGGAAGCTACACTATCCGCGGTTGCTATAGGCTTTATTATTTTTTTTTAAAATAGGGATCCTTACTAAAACTCAAATAATGTTACTCAACGTTTAAAAAATGACCTAAAAATTCCTGCAATATCTACAAGTAGTAGTTTAGTGTAGTGGTAGTGGTAGCGGTAGCGGTAGCGGTAGTGGTAGTGGTAGTAGTAGTGGTAGTGGTATTGGTAGTGTTAGTGGTAGGGGCAGTGGTAGTGTAGCGGTAGCGGTAGCGGTAGCGGTAGTGGTAGTAGTAGTGGTAGTGGTAGTAGTAGTGGTAGTGTTATTGGTAGTGTTAGTGGTAGGGGCAGTGGTAGTGTAGCGGTAGCGGTAGCGGTAGCGGTAGTGGTAGTGGTAGTAGTAGTGGTAGTAGTATTGGTAGTGTTAGTGGTAGGGGCAGTGGTAGTGTAGCGGTAGCGGTAGCGGTAGTGTATTGTTGTGTAAGGCGGTATAAAGTTCGCCGGGACAGCTAGTCTTACATAAAGTAGTGTATCAGATTAGGTATTACTTGGACGCCCTAAGAGGCGACTGTCCTGCAAAAATTTAGGGCATCTATTCTTCATATACCTACTTATTTAAGAAAAACCTGCTACGTGTGTGGTATAGTTTATGGGTTACAAGTAATTTTTTGAAACCTCTTTGTCGCAGGATGGATACCCTAAAACCAATAGTATATAAACAACACGGACACGGTATCAACAGCTTTGAAAAGAATTTATGTATTACAGAATGTAACCGTGGTGTAGATCTTATAGACAAAGAGATGTAGTCAAGAACAACTTTCACTTATCAAAATAAATTTCTTTGACTTAATGTACAGTCATCATAACAGCTCATATACGTCCCCACCGAGGGGCTCGAGCCTATCCTGAATAACGGCGATCGGGCCTTAGTCGACCACGCGGGCCCAGTGCGGGTTCGTCGACTTCATACACAACTTGCGAGTTTCTGCGCAGGCGTGTGCAGGTTTCCTCACGATGGTTTCCTTCACCGTAAGAGCGTCTGATAAACGTACATATAAAATCTAAATTCGAAATCACATTGGTCACCCTAATTCAGGGTAGGCTCGAGTCCCTCGGTGGGGACGTATATGAGCTAATATGAAATAGATAGGAATCGTTCAATGTGATAAAAAACAACACATTCTAGTAGTGGTGATTATTTTCCCTTCAGATTTCAATAAAAAATAATGAAATCGGTTTATAAAGCCACGGTATTAAATTTACACACAGGGACAATCCTTTTTACTGGTAAGATAAGAGTAATAAATTGAAAAAGTTTACCAAAATAAAAAAATGTATTTGAACCGATATATTCCGTACGTTCATTGTTATGAAATATCCAGCAAAGGGGTTTGAAAGTTATTAGCATACTGAGGATTCGCCATTTTGATTTATTTTAAATGGCGTCGCACAATCTAACCCGTGTTTTTGGATACAACACCTATAGAAGAACAAAAAACGTCATATAAAATTTTGGCCTAAAGTGTCACGTTTCTGAGATAATATAGAAGTTAAAAATAATAAAAATTATTATGGAATATATATATATTTCAATTATCTCCGTAACGTGACGTTTTATGACACTATGTTACATGACATTTTTTGTTTGTCTGTATGTTCCCTATCTAAACATATAGGTCTCAATGTGCGACGTCATTTTGAAAAAAAAAATAATATGGCGGACTCCAGTATGCCCACTTTACCTTGACTACCGAACAAGATTTTATTGGCAAGCAGTCTGTGAAAGGAGCGACCAGAGTGTTGTTCCAAATAGACCCCTCTTCAACCCAATACACAGTTAAATATTCTCCAAGTTTTCGACAAATAAAGTATCGGCCCTTAATCGTATTCGTACATCCCTAACTTTCTATACAACTCAATTGAAAGTTTGTATACAATTCGTGAGTTACCTGTTTGGGCACCCGAATTGTTCAAGTTCAGTTTACTTGTACTTTCACTTTTTGTTTTTAATTTGTTACAACCGTGAAACAAACTTAGGTCAAGTATGTATTTATTTTTAAATATATAAAAATCCATGCCACTTTTCGTTGTAATTTTATAACTCAAGAACTGCTGGACGGGTTTCGTTAATTCTTTTTTTGTTGAGTTCGTTATTATTATTGGTAGGGTTGTTTAGTGCAGTGTAGTGTAGTGTAAGGTAGGGAAGGGTAGTGTAGTGTAGGGTAGTGTAAGGTAGGGTAGGGTAAGGTAGGCTAGTGTAGGGTAGGGCAGGGCAGTGTAGTGTAGTGTAAGGCGGAACGTAGTTCGCCGGGACAGCTAGTACGAGTATATTAGTACTAACATACAGTATGGACACTCCCTGCCGGTCTCTAGATTGCGATGCCACCCCCTCGTCACGCTGATTGATAAAGATTGGATACAGTTTGGTTGTCGAACTTATAGGATTTCCCCGCCATTTTGTTTGACCTGTCATTTCTTTTTTGAATGTCATTTCTGGCCCGTTGTATTTAGTGTCCAGGGTATGCTTAGGTTAACTACCTCAGTGAACTTGTGTTTTGTTTAATATATAAATAATTCAAAACAACATTACTTTACAACTCGTTACGTAGCACAAGGTTCCAGTTCTAGAAAACCAAGAACATAGTAAGTACGTGAGTACTGTTGTATTTGTCACTAGCTTTTTGCCCGCGTGGACATCGTTTTCATGTAATTTTTTCAGGGAGAGTGGTGCACGAGCTGCAAGGGGCTCGCGAGTGTGGGCATAAGTTTTCTCTAGATCCCTACTCCAGATTAGGCTATTCTGATAAGCAGTTTATATCATTTTACACTTCCTCAAAAATCTCTGTGCAAAAAATCACAAGAATTATAGATCCGTTGCGACGTTAAAGAAATGAACCAAAAAATAGTATTTTCTCAGTTCCCTCAGTAACTGGATCGGGGTATGCTATTTTCACGGGATAAGAAGTAGCTTATGTCCTTCCCCGTGACACAGGCTACCTGCTTGCTAAATTTCATCAAGATTGGTCAAGGTGTTGAAGCGTGAAAAGGTAACAAACAAACACATTTTCAGATTTATAATATTAGTAAGGTTAAAGGATTGTTTTGTAAATTTATAACAAAGATCTCTTTGTTTTAAAGTATATTTCTACATTTTTTAAATAAAATCCCATCAAAAATACAACTGCACAAAAAGGTCGAATGCTTGTGATAAAAAACCGGCTAAGTACGAGCCAGAACCGCACACATAGGGTTCCGTACCTGATGGTACTAGATGGCGTTAGTTTCTTCATGTTTAAAAAAACAAGTTTTTGTATGGAGACGCCCCTTATGTTTTCACTTTTACTAATTTCTAGTATTTGTTCTTACAGAAATACATAATCTGTTAAAATTGCAGCTGTCTATCTATCACGGATTATGAAACACAGCCTGGTGACAGACGGACGGACGGACAGCGGAGCGGAGCCTTTGGGTACGGAACCCTAAAAATTGTATGCAAAGAAAAACTGCCTTCAACTAAAGTGAACCTTAACGCAAGCGACGAGAGCACAAACTTTGTATCAACATCTAGACCGCGCTATTAACATTTCTTCGCTTCATCAAGTTGATCTCTCTTTGTAAAAGTTAACTATTTGTATGCACCTTCTATATTATAGTCGATAAAGTTTGCGAGAATTCTCTGAGAAGAAAGAATGAAGAAGAGTAAATGCGAGAACTTACACTTATGTAACCTCTAACACAGAGAGAAAACGCCTCCAAGATGAAGATAAACTCCGCGGAGCCTCGGTTATAAATCTCTTGGGCAGCAGATAACAGCAGACTGGTCACGTGTTCGGATCGTGGATCCGTGCTGATTATGTAACAGGAAATCGAGTAGCAACAATCTTGCCGGCTTATTTAACAGCGCTATTAATGTAATTTTAATGGCCGTTCCATTTGAAAACGTTGAGGGTAATTTCGAGCGATAAAATAGTTTTTTTGTGCTCATTTTATAAAATTGCTGGATAATGAATTGTTTGTGAACTTGTGGTCTATTAAGGTCACATTAAGATTTTTTTCCGGGTGGGTAGATTTTACTAGCAAGTCCAAGTAAAAAACTAAATATCGTCTTATATGTAAGTACAGACTGGAGTGTGTGACGAAGTCATACTTTTTAGTGTAATATCAATCTGTTTTTGTGTTATGTAATATGTTATTTGAATTTCTTTTGCTACCTATGTTTTTTTTAAAATTTTTTACTTTTCTTTCTAAATTTGTTTTTTTTGCATTCTGTACCTCAAATGAAAAGAATGAAACCATTGTATGGTCACTCGCATGTCTGTCCGTCCGTCTGCCACGACCAATTTGCTTCGAAGCTACTGGATCGATTGAGTTGAAAATCGCGGCGACACAAAGACGCACGTGTAGCGTAAAAAAAATATATTTAAATATGGGGGCCACTCTTGGGAGATAAATTAGAAAATAAAAAAAACTTTTCTAACTTTATCGTGTGACATATCAAATGAAATAATTTTTTGTATCCCAAATGTATTTTTTAAAAATTTCAAATCAAATCGTTTCGAAGTTATTTAGCAAAAATAACTTAGGCGACAATTGACCCATAACTCCGAAAGTACTGGGCCTAAAATTTTCGCTCCCAAAAAACCCTTTATAGCAATATACATTGAAATATTTACAGCCCTTCTCGAAATCTCAAAATGTTTGGAGTTCCACATTGTTGGAGTGACATATTTTGAATACGCAAAACGACACACATATACACACACACACACATACACACCCACAGATCATGAAATGGCCGAGCATATCATGATAAACGAACCTAACCTGAATCTATTATCGCACGCTTCGTTTGCTCAACTCAGATCTGCCTGAGCATTTCATTATCTGGCTACGACATAATCAATTATAGATTTAGCGTGCGTCATTTTGAATATGTGTCATTTCACGTATTTGTCATTTTGGGTAAACGTCATTAAGCGTAAATGTATCATTAAGCGTTATTACCGAATAATAAAATTTTGTCCTACTTACTCAAATATACTGGCAATGTGAAATATTATTAGGCATTTCAGAGAGTACGGCCGATTACATTTCAAAAAGCGACATTTATGAAACATCATAATAATGAAATTGTTTCAGAGAACGTAAAAAAATAAAAACGGTTTTTATGTTTCACAAATTGCGTGCTCGGTTTATTAAATTATTTTCAATTTCGGCTCTTTGTCGTCCGTCCACGGGAATCCAATAAAAAATATATCTTAAAGAGCTTATTGTTAGAGGCGACTTGACGTTGTGCTTTGTAGCCATGGGCTTACTGTACCCACATTATTTATCTAAAGTATATCTGGAAATTTAGATTAGAGTCTTTTTTCCTTGAGAAAAGCAAGAAATTATTTCATGTTTCATTATTATCAGAGTCAAGTAACTGGAAGTCTTTTTTTGTATTCACAATTGGTAAGCCCTTGGCATCATCTCACCTGATGGTAAGTGACGATGATGCCGAAGATGGAAGCGGGCTTGCCAAGATTCCCCAACGCAATGGAGAACTGGCTATCTTATCTTTAAGCCGGAACACATCAATGGTGTTAACACTAATGTTTGGCGACAAGACTTAGATAACATGGTGGTAGCTAGCCAGGCGGGCTTAGAAAATGCCCTACCACCAAACAAACCGAGTCCTATAAGTTGACCTCGCCGGGAATCGAACCCGCGACCTGCTGGTGTGAAGCGAATGGACTAACCATTACGTCACGCAGGTGGTTGAAAAAAGCTAGAAATTATTCCATGTTTTATTATTATCAGAGTCAAGTCACTGGAAGTCTTCCTTACATTGAAATAATCTAAACTAATTGATACGTTAACAACTTATAAACTTCCCCACTCCTGGGGCAAGGGGTTCTTCCCAAACATGGGGAAGGTTGGGCCATACTCCACACAGAGGGGCCAAGTCACGAGGTTGTAGGGTTAGTGGCAAATCCCACAACCCCACCATCAGAACTTTTAAAGCCGCCTTTAAGGCATCCGATACGGCTTAACCACTGCCAAGAACTTTAACAAAAATCATAGGGTGAACTCATCTAATTCTGTGACTTACCTAATTCTGTGACATTTGGTTTGAGCGCTACCATTAGGCTGTACGAGTAAAATCAATGACTTGTAATGCAACCTTATGCATCGGTAATAAAGTTAAAGTTGGTCTGTAAAGTTTGGAGACGCTCGAGTAAGCGAGATGGCAACAAATAACGGTTTTGTCAGTTCGCGCGCAAATCTCGACGGTTTTGGCAGTGTTTGTGAATTGGTGGCGAACTTTACTGTATTTATGTAAGTATTTAACACATTTCTTAGCTTCTTTCTAATAAAATAAATTGTAATTGATATTCCTTTGATGTGGCAGTAAAAAATTCGTCATAGTTCTGCGTTGTTTTAGTGTTAGAGCTTATTTTGTTCTTCAAAAATATTAGCGTTTTAGTGGTTGAGTGGTTTCTGTGCTATCACAGAATTATAGTAGTTATGTACAATTATTTGTGATTTCAACTGAAAGTATTGACTTGTTTTGAGTTTAGTAGACAAGATTGGTGTTATTTTATTAGTTTTATCTTGTCTTAATTAAATTGACGACTTTGAGCCACTATTATATAATTTGCTATCACGGAATTGAGTGACACTTTTTTTAGACTTATAACGTAATTGAGTAGTTTTATTACCAAATTTTCCAGCATTTGTTTTGATAATACGAGCTGTAATATTAAACAGACGCTTAAATTTAAGCAGGTATGTATTTATAATCCCTTCCAACGACCATTTAAACTGTACCGGCGTCGCTGACATGCCCATACATCCGATCTGGTTTAGCGGGGGTCGGCCGCCGCTTCAAATTTCCGAGGTTTCCTCAGTATTTTTTGTATAAAACCTATGAAAACTAATTACTGATCTAGTAAGCTGATTAAATTTCCTTGTTGATTATATTTTTTTTATATTTCTTCTATCACGAAAAAAATCAATAGAACACAATTAATTTGAGTTTTGTTTTTTTTTGTTTTGTTTTACTATTTATTTTTATATACTACATATATACAAAACAAAAAAGAGATAGCCTAAATATTGCTTCATTGTGTTTTTTTTTCTTTATTTTTTTTGCCGCTCCGTACAATGTTTTTACTAATACTGCACCTGCGAAGAAACAATTTAAGAAGACAAATACAACTGAAAACGACGATTGGCTATGTGAAATATGTAAGAGACGGTACTCAGAAGATGCAGCTTCTAAAAATGGAGCAGACTGGATTTTTTGTTCCTTCTGCTTCAAAACGTACCACGTACATTGCCAAAGTCAAGAATTTGAGGCTAATCTGACAATTTTTAGGTGTGATATGTGTTACACCGAAGAATGATTCTAGAAGACATTGCTAAAATATTTATATTGTTTTTTTTATGTTTATGTTAATTTTATGATATTAATTTTGTACTACTTAAATAAAGTTAACTTGCCTAATTCCGTTATATCAGAATCAAAGTAGTAGTTATCACGGACTTAAAGAGGTCACCACGGAATTAGGCAAGTTGACTTGATATAGTAATTTTGGTATAACTCTTAGGTTTCTAGACAAAAATGTGATTAATTGAGCCTATATTCCTCATAAAAGACTGATTAAAACTCATGCTAGGTCTGAATTAAAGTAATTAATAATTTATTGGTATTTTATTACTCAAATGCCTTTGTCACGAAGTTAGATGAGTTCACCCTATATATTTTATGTATTTAATGAGGTTTTTTTTAAAAATTAAACCACATTGTAGGCAGAACAAGAATTTCAAGAAGGTTTCGGTTATGATGAAAAATAAATTATATTACTTTTTACAAATGACAGGTGCTAATCTCTCCCCCTTCCCTTTTTTTCTCCTCTGAAGTGTCCCCTGTCATTTCATTCATTTTGCAGAGAAACAGTCACAGATACGAGCAAATAGTTCATCATTAAATCTGCAACTTAACCCGGCGCCAATGACGTGTAAAAAATAACGTGGACGATGACGCTGGGTCAATATGACCTGAATGTGTTTTTTCTTAATAATCTGGTTATCTGCTGAATTATAAATATACAAAGTAAGAACTATTGCATGAACATGAAGTCATTGTAGTACCATGATGTTTAAGTTAATTTAGATATCAAACTATAATTTGGTTTTAATGCAACAACCTCAAAAGGGCAACTAAAATAATTTCTCTTGAAACTAAAAATGTATGGAGCTGTAGCCGTTCTATTCAAGAAAAGGGGGTTTCACCATTCTTCACTGGCGCTTGCTCACTACACTATGGTACAAATCATATGAATTGTGGTCTTATCTCTAGCTACTGAGAAAACCAATAACGGTTATATATTGTTTTTTTCCAAATTTCCCTAATTGAAAATTGAAAATCATTGTCGCCGGGTTAATAAGAAAACACGTTTTTTAATCCAGACTTGATAAGCCCTTGGCATCATCTCACCTAATGTCACTGTCACCTCAAAAAGAAAATATGATTTGCCTTTAGAAATTATTTTTTTTACATTCTAGTTCTGCATATTAAAATTCACATTTAGTTTTTCCCAGCTCCATTAGATAGATAGATAGATAGATAGATAGATAAATCATTTATTCATTGACAGTTTAACACAAAGAATTTGACACAAAGAACAAGATTAAAATAAAAGACGTAATAAAGCAAAATTAAAAAACTAAGTTAAACACAAACAGGACGAACGATAAGTACTGCCAATGAAACGGCGCTGACTCAGCATAATGTTGTGGATTGTGTCCACAACGCTGATATTATGTCAGTACCGGTGGTTGCGTCGTGCGCACCTCGAACGACTATTTCAACACACCTTGAATCCTATACGAGTTACCTATATGTCTAAAACTAAGGGAATAGGCAGTTACATACAGTTTGTCTTTATACCATTCCACCTTCGGTCAACGAGACGCAGGGGGAGCTTCCACCCCTTTGTTGTTGATATTCAGCCTATGCGCACGAAGCGTTACGCTTCCTCATTTATTATGCGGACAGCGATGGAGTGGAACTCCTTGCGTTTCCCGACTCCTACAATTTGGGGATCTTTAAGGCGAGAGTGAATAGGCGTTATTTGAGTTTGCGTGTACCATCCTCGACTACGTCGCCACTTACCATCACGTAAGATATAGTCAAACGCACTCAAATTTTTATTAAAAATAAAAAAAAAACAGTTTTTTAAATTATCGTTAGGCAGATATATTTTTAAGACTTTACAGATAATTTATCCTGGAACTGGTTAAATTGTTTATTTTTCATACAGAGTGTGTACGAACTACGAGTTTGAGTTTAATATAATGCATTATAGATGTACGAAGCAGTCAGCTTGTCACGAAACCGTACCGACATTAATGAGAGATACTTCAAAACTCTACAGCTGGCGTAACGATCATCAACAACACGAAAAAAGTAAAAATAGAGAGAAAAAACAAACAATTAACTACGTTCTGTTTTAAAAAGAATTCAAGCCTTCTGTTTTTAATTAAAAAGGCACTTATTTTTCCTTGAGTTTTGCGTGAAGTAAAATTATTGTTTAACATCAGTGAATAACATCAACGTTTCGGCAACCAAAGTTCATTTTACGCGACTAAATTTCCGGGGAGTAATCTCACTTTGTTTCTGCCTATACATACATATAAGTAAATTTTCTATTACACATATATACACTGTTCATCGTTTTACTTGTATTCACAACTTAAACAATTCAATTCATTTTGACAAAAATTGCGCCATATTTAATTTAGCTATGCATAGTACGCATGCGTAAGTTTTTTTTTAAATTACCATAAAAAGGTTAAACTAAGGATTGGGATATTAACAATACTATATCGTTCTCCTCAAGGTCACTACACTTGTTCAATTTCAAAATGAAATTCAATATAATTGCGTGTTTTCTATGTGTAATTCGCAACTAAGAGGCAAGGATGACCTATTATTACTAGCGTACAAGAGTTAAATATGTGTAATTGAACTTGAAAGTAAGCAAGCTAGTGAAGTTAGCCTATTGTAAAGACTGAAAATATTGACAGCCAGAGATAAGAATGTGGTCTAGAAATAAAAAAAAAAGTGGTAAAGTAAAAACTCGTGTGCGGTAAAATCAATTTTGCGCACATTGGCATATAAAGGACTACTTATCGAGCAACTGTATTGAAAAAGTATTAATGAAAAGTAAGTATTATGAAAAAGTATTTTTTAATAAAGTTTCTCGAAAAATGGAACTTTATATGCTAGTTTACTATGCGCAAAATTAATTTTACCACACACATGCTTTTTACTATGCCATTTTTTTAAATTTGTAGCTCTGAGAAACAAGACATTTCTAGCAAATAAAGAAATATAATAACCAAAGATACAGAATCTTCTTAAAGACTTTTGAAAGGAGAATTTTAAAAGAGATTGGTTGTTACTCCGTGAGGTTAGTATATAATGCTAGCTGATTAGATTCTCTCTGGGTTATATCTTTAGAAAGGATAATAAATACGAATGAAGAGTATAGGTAACAGGAAGGAATAGGTTATCTTTTCCAAAGAGGTTTTAATGCTTACATTAATATGATTCCGAGCCTTACTGTAATCTATTTATGGTAATATTAAAAAAAAACTAAGGCATGCGTGCCTCGGTAAAATAAAAATGGCGTAATTTTCACAAAACTGAATTGAGATGTTTGAGTTATGAATACAATTAGAATTATAAATAGTGTATATATGTGTAATAAAAAATATACTTAAGTGTATGTATAAGAAAAAACAAAGTGAGATTACTCCCCGGATATTTCAAATGAGCTACAACTCGCGTAAAATGAACTTTGGTTGCCGAATTCTTGATATCTATGAACCCACGTATTTTGTTTTTCTGTCACGGTCGTTTTTAGTTTTACTTGTTTTCTTACAACTGTATTGAAAACGTCGTATGATACATAGGTTAAAAGAAAATAACAAACTCGTGACAATGGTTAACCCTCGCCTGCGGCTCGGGCTCACAAATGTCACTTGTTTGTTATTTACTTTTTTATTACCCTTGTTTCTTAAATGGGTAACTATAAAGTATCAGTTTTTTATATTTATTAGACACAGTTTTAAACTAGTAAATAACATACAATTTTCTAAACTCAGAAAAAAAGGCAAAAACATGTCAATTTTTTTAAATTTTCTTATTGACCAATTTCAAAACAAAATACAAAACAATCATCTAGCACCATTAAACCTGAATGGTTTGTCTAGGTGCTCAACAGCCGTCTACGATCTACAAACTTATAATAACAAAAAAATACTTAAGGAATAAGTTGAGTAATGCATACCTACATAATATATCCTTAACCATACTGCAATGCATACATAGGCACAGATGAGAGACAACTAGTCTACGATCTACATACTTATAATAACAATAAAAAAATACATAAAGAATAAGTTGAGTAATGCATACCTACATAATATATCCTTAACCATACTGCAATGCATACACAGGCACAGATGAGAGACAATTAGTCTACGATCTACATACTTATAATAACAATAAAAAAATACATAAAGAATAAGTTATGTTATGCATCATCATATCAGCCGAAGGAAGTCCACTGCTGGACATAGGCCTCCCCCAAGGATCTCCACGACGACCGGTTCTGCGCTGCCCGCATCCAGCGGCTTCCCGCGACCTTCACCAGGTCATCGGTCCACCGAGTGGGAGGCCTGCCTACACTACGCTTTCCGGTGCGTGGTCGCCACTCGAGAACTTTATTGCCCCAACGGCCATCTGTTCTACGAGCAATGTGCCCCGCCCACTGCCACTTAAGTTTAGCAATTCTGAGAGCTATGTCGGTCACTTTGGTTCTCTTACGGATTTCCTCGTTTCTGATTCGATCACGCAGAGAAACTCCGAGCATAGCACGCTCCATTGCCCTTTGGGTGACCTTGAGCCTTCTTATGAGGCCCATAGTAAGCGACCATGTCTCAGTTCCGTACGTCATCACTGGCAACACACATTGGTCGAAGACCTTGGTCTTAAGACACTGCGGTATCTGGGACGTAAAGATATTGCGAAGCTTCCCGAACGCTGCCCAGCCGAGTTGGATTCGACGATTGATCTCTTTCTCGAAGTTGGACCTACCTAACTGGACTGTTTGTCCCAGGTATACATATTCGGTAACAACTTCGAGTGTAGAGCCTCCAACCTTCAGAGGAGTAGGTATGACACGGACGTTTGACATAATTTTCGTCTTGTCCATGTTCATTCTAAGACCCACTTGTTGAGAGGCTCTACTGAGGCCATCGAGCATTGTGCCTAAGTCGTCCATAGTCTCAGCCATGACCACGATATCGTCAGCGAATCGAAGGTGGGTGATGTACTCGCCGTTGATATTGATGCCGAGTCCACCCCAGAACAAAAGCTTAAAAACATCTTCCAGGGCGGCGGTGAACAGTTTCGGAGATATAACGTCTCCCTGTCTCACCCCTCGCTGCAGCTGGATAGGTTCCGAGTTTTGATCCTGGAGGCGAACCGACATGGTGGCGTTTTCATACAAACACTTCAGCACTTCGATGTATCGATAGTCAATTTGGCACCTCTGGAGAGACTGTAACACAGCCCAGGTTTCGACCGAATCGAAGGCTTTCTCATAGTCCACGAACGCCAAGCATAGTGGCTGATTGTACTCTTCGGTCTTCTGTATAATCTGCCGCAGCGTAGGTATGTGGTCTATGGTACTAAATCCTTTACGGAAACCGGCTTGTTCGGGAGGCTGGAAGTCGTCAAACCTGCGTGCGAGACGATTCGTAATGACCCTCGAAAACAGTTTGTAGACATGGCTCAGAAGTGAGATGGGTCTGTAGTTCTTCAGCAGGGTATTGTCGCCCTTTTTGAAGAAAAGCACGACCACACTTCTGTGCCATGCCTTAGGCGTTTGTCCCTCAATTATAACGGAATTAAATAATTTCTGAAGAGCTTTAAGTACCGGTGTTCCACCTGCTTTCAGAAGTTCAGCCGTAATTCCATCATCATCCGGTGCCTTATTGTTTTTAAGCTGTTTAAGAGCCATTCTAATCTCGTACAGGCTGACGTCCGGGATATCTTCGGTATAGTGTCGGGTAAGTCTAGCTCTTGGGTCTTTAGCCAGATCACGGACAGGCAGACGTGTGGTCGTGTACAATTGTCCGTAGAACTTCTCAACTTCTTCCAGCAACTCAGTCTTAGACGATATGATCCTGCCGTCCTCAGTCTTCAGCTTGGTCAGTTGGCTTTGACCAACAGACAGATCTCTCGCGAACACTTTTGAGCCTTTGTTGTTCTCAATCGCCTCTTTAATACAATTTGTATTAAAGTGGCGCAAATCGCGAGTTAGAGACTTAGAGATCTGCCTGTTTAGTTGCCGATACTGAGTAGCGTCTTCAGAGGACTGCAAAACCAATCTGCGTCTTTCTTCCATGAGGTTGCTGGTGAAGTCAGAGATTTTTTTGGTTCTGTTTGAACGGCGAGTTTTGAAAATCTTAGACCCGACCGTTTGGACAATTTCCACGAACCTGTCGTTATAATCGTCCACATTCTCGCAGTCTCCTAGGCATTCGAAGCGATTGTGCAACTCGAGCTGAAAGTTTTCGGGGTTTTGGAGCTGGATGGGCGCTGGTCGGAGTGTGGACTTCATCAGTCGACATCTTTCTAGCTTGGTCTTTAGATTCAATGTGCCTCTTACCATTCGGTGATCGCTTCCTGTTTTGACTGAGTTGATCACAGAGACATCATTGAATATTTGCCTTCTTGTCGACAAGATGAAGCCGATCTCGTTCTTCGTTACGCCATTGGGATGCAACCATGTCCACTTTCGCTGTTTAGGCTTTTTGAAGAAGGAGTTCATCATAAAGAGGCCCTCCTTCTCCATAAAGTCGGCCAGCAGCTGGCCACGTGCATTTCTCTCTCCATATCCAAATTGCCCCACTCTCAGCTCACCATCACTTCGTTTGCCCAGTTTCGCGTTAAAGTCCCCCATAACAATGGTGTATTGAGTCCGGGAGCTATTATGTAGAGCTCTAGAGATATCCTCATATAGGAGCTCCACTTCATCGTCGGAGTGTTGCGCGGTCGGTGCATATACCTGAATAACTTTCAGCGAATACCGTTTGGTAATTCGGAGAATGAGGTACGCTACCCTCGTCGAAACACTCTCGATCCGGACCACATTGTTAATGAGGGACTTGTGGACTAGAAACCCGACACCACCCTCGGACAGTTGGTCGCCCTCCCGGAAATAGAGCAGGTTTCCGGATTTAAGGATTATGGTGTCCTCCCCCTCTCTTTGGACTTCACACAATCCTACGATGTCCCATCGTAACCTGCTCAATGCTTCCTCGAGTTCTGTTAGCTTTACGTCGGTTCGCAGTGTGCGCGTGTTGTAGGTTGCCAGGGCCAGAGGTCTTTTGTTGAGGTAGCCTGGCATCTGCCGGGGATTCTTCGCACCCCATGCCCCGCCGTTACCTTGACCGCTACCGGAGCCAGGAATAGCGGGGCCGCCGGGGACTAGGGGCCGTTTTTTCTTTGCGTCGGTCATTTGGGGGGTGTTGCCGTAATCGCCACGCTTGGCAGGCGGGTTGGCGATCGCAGTGTTGCAGATTGGCTGCAAGTCACGGAAAGACGCTGCTGCCCATCCTCCGGTTTGAGTCCCTTAGTCGGCTCTTACGACACCTATTGGATGAAATAGGATGGCTCTATTCTAAGCCGGGAGCCATACGGACAATATGTTATGCATACCTACATAATATATCCATAACCATACTGCAATGCATACGAGTACACAGGCACAGATGAGATACATCTAGTCTACGATCTAGCTAGCCTAATAAGAAAATGTAGATTTTTGTTCGAGTTTCATCGAATTAAACCTCTATGTCAGTAAATCGGTAAAGCTCTGAAAATAGTAGGGCATAATTTTTTTTACGACCGAGTAGGCTTTCTATGTTTAGAAGTAATATTCGACCAGTATAAGATGTGAGTTGGATTAGTAATAACTTTCGAAAAACCTAAAAACTTTTAGGTATAAGCTTTTAATATTGCATTGTCACTCGATATAAATATGCATGCAAAATTTCAGCTCAATCGGAAACCGGGAAGTGGGTCAAATTTTCATTACAGACACCGGGACAAGTGAAACTAAATAAAAGCTTGTAAAAAGTTCAAAGATTATTCATACCAAATGTTCTATACTGCATCAGTAACTACATATAACTATATTTTTATATTATTTATTTTTATTTTTAAAGACCACAGAACCCTTCTTTTTGCGAAGTCCGACAAGCACTTGGTCACATTTTTAAAAGGTTTTTTTTAACTTTCAATGTTTGTATATATGTATGCATGTATGTATTTTTGTTTAGTTCAAATCTTGTGATCGATTTTATAGCGACTTTCAGAAATCCGATTGAGCTGAAATTTGGAATGAAGCCGTATTCCCGGTGACAATAGATCCTTTTTGTATTTTGATGTTGATCTGACGATGAAATTTAGAGGAGGAATCAAGGTCCCAGAATCGTCTTTTATTTTAAATAGAATCGTATGAAACTCAGCCTTTTTTGAATTTGGAACCATGTATTTTTTATATTCATTGAACCATTTGGCTTTTTTAACATAAAAACTCTTTACAAATTAAATCTTGTAGCAAAAAGCTTTTAGAATTTTTGAAAATAATGTTTACTTTCTACCCAATTTCAAGGCCTGGAGCACACAGTAACTTTACTCCCTCTCAACTTTATCGCGGGTCGAAATTTCATAGCTGTGTCTTTATCTCATCCACTAACTAACTGACTCATTAAGTATGTACATCTTTTCGGATGTAGGTATGCACTGTCTATGTACATTCGATCGTCATGTTGCTAGTGCCTAGGCAAAGTATTTATATTAGTACTAACATACAGTATGGACACTCCCTGCCGCTCTCTAGATTGCGACCTAACCTCCTCGTCACCCAGATTGATACAGTTTGGTTGTCGTACGTATAGGATTTCGCCGCTATTTTATTTGTTCCGTCATTCCTTTTTTGAAATATCATTTCTGGCCCGTTGTTTGAAGTGTCCAGGGTGTGGCCTAGGGCTAATAAAATTATATTATTCCTAACCTAACGGCCCTAAAATAGTACCAGCCTATTACTTCCCGAGGGTGTCGTAAGAGGTGACTAAAGCGTACTGTGCCACCACAATGTGATCGTGATCGCCAACCCGCTTGGCAAGCTTGGCGATAACGGCAAAACCCCTCTGTTTATTAAAACTACGAAGTAATAATATAGCTCAAAAAGTGGCAATATTGTTAACTTTTACTAATTACGTTTTTTTCTGAGCGACAGCAACACAAACATTTTTATCAACCTCAAATCGCAAACACATATCGCTCCCGATATTAATTTCTTATTTGGAGTTTTGCATCCCCGCAACCCCTATTTTTGCACCCCTCTCTCGTCTCGTATTAAGTTTATGTACTGTATGTATTTATTTCTATATTTCGAATCGATTCGTTCCAATAATCCTCCACATAGCTCCTAAGGTAGGTACTTATAAGTAAGCAGTGATATTTGTGTGTGTGTGCTGTAGCGGAAATTTGGGTAAGTCCCTTTAAGTATCTTTATTTTTTTTTCCTCTCATACAACGACAGAGAAGAGGTTCTTTAGCTGGTCCAAAAGGGAGTGACCTACCTATATAAAAACTCCCAATCGTCTTTGTTTTTCCCTAAATCGAGACGCACCCTTGATGTTCTGGGGTGGACACAATTAACGAACACCCTCATTTCGGGGGAGGCCTATGTCCAGCAGTGGATGTCCTTTAGCTGATGTGATAATATTCATCATTATCACATTTCAAAGCAGACCGAATAAGTTACTTGCGTTTTGTTCATGTACACTGATTCTACTACAATTAAGTTACCTGCGTTTTGTTCATGTACCCTGATTCTACTACAATTAAGTTACCTGCCTTTTGTTCATATACCCTGATTCTACTTTAATTAAGTTACCTGCGTTTTGTTCATGTACCCTGATTCTACTATAATTTAGTTACCTGCGTTTTGTTCATGTACCCTGATTCTACTACAATTAAGTTACCTGCGTTTTGTTCATGTATCCTGATTATACTACAATTTAGTTACCTGCGTTTTGTTCATGTACCCTGATTCTACTACAGTTAAGTTACCTGCGTTTTGTTAATGTACCCTGATTCTACTACAATTAAGTTACCTGCGTTTTGTTCATGTACCCTGATTCTACTACAAAGAAGTTACCTGCGTTTTGTTCATGTACCCTGATTCTACTACAAAGAAGTTACCTGCGTTTTGTTCATGTACTGTGCTGGTCCCAGGCCTTCTGAGACTGATAGCCTGTGTCTTAGTGTCTACTTGATCGTCTAGATTATTCTGAAGTGAATCCTGCATTAAGCTCCCTACTGATGGAAAGCTATACCTATGGAATAGAAGGTTTCTACAAGATGCATTGCATCTATCGTCTAGTATCATATCAGCTCATTCACGTTCCCATCAAGGGGCTCAAGCTTGCCCTATTGTCTATCATTTAATTTATTTCCTCACCAATCTGAAATTTGCAAAGTGTGAGCTACAACCTTACATCTCAAGTTAAGGTGAAACCAGCGTTCTCTAAGAAGACTTAATGATGCGTGCAATGAGTAAAATAAATAAAATATATTAGGTTGAGTGGAAGGCAGCCTTAAGTGTAATTTAAGGCTCTTGGGTGCGATTTGAGCGGCCAAAAGTGGATCAGAAAATCTAACGCACCTAATACGGAAAAGAGCGTTATGATTGGGGTGGTAGTGGAGAAATCAAAATGCATTGTCAGAGATAAAACTTGATAACGTATGTCATCACCTAGGAGGGGAAAAAAGGGATGTTTTTCCCTTAAAAAAACCCTCCTATGACTCTATCTGACAATTACTCGAACAATTCAATAAAAAATTAAGACCAAAATATACTTTTACAAAGGAAAATCGGTAACGTCTTATTGTTACATTAAACTTTACCTCAAAAAATGGCTTAAGGAAAAAATATTCTATTCAATCAAAGAATTACTTGAACCAAACACTTGATTATTCTGTTGATGTCAAATCGTGATAAGAATACGATTTTCATTTTCATTTTGTTTTTTTACATGAATGCCATAATTTATATTTACTTTCTTTTTCTTAAATTTTTGTATGTCGTACTAATGACTAAATGTGCTGAACCTCACTATGTTTGTAAGATCCATTGTATTTACCACATTTACTGCAATAAAATATCTTTATCTTTACCTGCTACCTCTATTTTTAATCTATCATAAAGTTTCGGCAACACACAGAGTTGTTATTAAGTTACTTTAACAAAATATTATTCTCTTGGCTTGATCGCTAAGAATCTCAAACAAAAGTAACAGTTTTAAGGTCGTTGCAGATTACTCAGATAATAACACAGATTATAATTATCTACCACGTATAACAATACTAAATCAGTAGATTCACCACCTTATGCGTATTTAGTTATATGTACAGACCTATTAGTCACAGAGAACCCTAATTTTTAAAGGAACCTCCATCCTTCGAGGGTTCAATATTTAAGTTCCAAGGGTTCAGTATAAATTTAAATTTATTAATACTCATAATACCCGGCAGATGCCAGGCTACCATAACAAAAGACCTCTGGCCCTGGCAACCTACAACACGCGCACACTACGAACCGACGTAAAGTTAACAGAACTCGAGGAAGCATTGAGCAGGTTACGATGGGACATCGTAGGATTGTGTAAAGTCCGAAGAGAGGGGGAGGACTCCATAATCCTTAAATCCGGAAACCTGCTCTATTTCCGGGAGGGCGACCAACTGTCCGAGGGTGGTGTCGGGTTTCTAGTCCACAAGTCCCTCATTAACAATGTGGTCCGGATCGAGAGTGTTTCGACGAGGGTAGCGTACCTTATTCTCCGAATTACCAAACGGTATTCGCTGAAAATTATTCAGGTATATGCACCGACCGCACAACACTCGGACGACGAAGTGGAGCTCCTATATGAGGATATCTCCAGAGCTCTACATAATAGCTCCCGGACTCAATACACCATTGTTATGGGGGACTTTAACGCGAAACTGGGCAAACGAAGTGATGGTGAGCTGAGAGTGGGGCAATTTGGATATGGAGAGAGAAATGCACGTGGCCAGCTGCTGGCCGACTTTATGGAGAAGGAGGGCCTCTTTATGATGAACTCCTTCTTCAAAAAGCCTAAACAGCGAAAGTGGACATGGTTGCATCCCAATGGCGTAACGAAGAACGAGATCGACTTCATCTTGTCGACGAGAAGGCAAATATTCAATGATGTCTCTGTGATCAACTCAGTCAAAACAGGAAGCGATCACCGAATGGTAAGAGGCACATTGAATCTAAAGACCAAGCTAGAAAGATGTCGACTGATGAAGTCCACACTCCGACCAGCGCCCATCCAGCTTCAAAACCCCGAAAACTTTCAGCTCGAGCTGCACAATCGCTTCGAATGCCTAGGAGACTGCGAGAATGTGGACGATTATAACGACAGGTTCGTGGAAATTGTCCAAACGGTCGGGTCTAAGATTTTCAAAACTCGCCGTTCAAACAGAACCAAAAAAATCTCTGACTTCACCAGCAACCTCATGGAAGAAAGACGCAGATTGGTTTTGCAGTCCTCTGAAGACGCTACTCAGTATCGGCAACTAAACAGGCAGATCTCTAAGTCTCTAACTCGCGATTTGCGCCACTATAATACAAATTGTATTAAAGAGGCGATTGAGAACAACAAAGGCTCAAAAGTGTTCGCGAGAGATCTGTCTGTTGGTCAAAGCCAACTGACCAAGCTGAAGACTGAGGACGGCAGGATCATATCGTCTAAGACTGAGTTGCTGGAAGAAGTTGAGAAGTTCTACGGACAATTGTACACGACCACACGTCTGCCTGTTAGCGATCTGGCTAAAGACCCAAGAGCTAGACTTACCCGACACTATACCGAAGATATCCCGGACGTCAGCCTGTACGAGATTAGAATGGCCCTTAAACAGCTTAAAAACAATAAGGCACCGGGTGATGATGGAATTACGGCTGAACTTCTGAAAGCAGGTGGAACACCGGTACTTAAAGCTCTTCAGAAATTATTTAATTCCGTTATACTTGAGGGACAAACGCCTAAGGCATGGCACAGAAGTGTGGTCGTGCTTTTCTTCAAAAAGGGCGACAATACCCTGCTGAAGAACTACAGACCCATCTCACTTCTGAGCCATGTCTACAAACTGTTTTCGAGGGTCATTACGAATCGTCTCGCACGCAGGTTTGACGACTTCCAGCCTCCCGAACAAGCCGGTTTCCGAAAAGGATTTAGTGCCATAGACCACATACATACGTTGCGGCAGATTATACAGAAGACCGAAGAGTACAATCAGCCACTATGCTTGGCGTTCGTGGACTATGAGAAAGCCTTCGATTCGGTCGAAACTTGGGCTGTGTTACAGTCTCTCCAGAGGTGCCAAATTGACTATCGATATATCGAAGTGCTGAAGTGTTTGTATGAAAACGCCACCATGTCGGTTCGCCTCCAGGATCAAAACTCGAAACCTATCCAGCTGCAGCGAGGGGTGAGACAGGGAGACGTTATATCTCCGAAACTGTTCACCGCCGCCCTGGAAGATGTTTTTAAGCTTTTGGACTGGGGTGGACTAGGCATCAATATCAACGGCGAGTACATCACCCACCTTCGATTCGCTGACGATATCGTGGTCATGGCTGAGACTATGGACGACTTAGGCACAATGCTCGATGGCCTCAGTAGAGCCTCCCAACAAGTGGGTCTTAGAATGAACTTGGACAAGACAAAAATTATGTCAAACGTCCGTGTCATACCTACTCCTCTGAAGGTTGGAGGCTCTACACTCGAAGTTGTTACCGAATATGTATACCTGGGACAAACAGTCCAGTTAGGTAGGTCCAACTTCGAGAAAGAGATCAATCGTCGAATCCAACTCGGCTGGGCAGCGTTCGGGAAGCTTCGCAATATCTTTACGTCCCAGATACCGCAGTGTCTTAAGACCAAGGTCTTCGACCAATGTGTGTTGCCAGTGATGACGTACGGAACTGAGACATGGTCGCTTACTATGGGCCTCATAAGAAGGCTCAAGGTCACCCAAAGGGCAATGGAGCGTGCTATGCTCGGAGTTTCTCTGCGTGATCGAATCAGAAACGAGGAGATCCGTAAGAGAACCAAAGTAACCGACATAGCTCTCAGAATTGCTAAACTTAAGTGGCAGTGGGCGGGGCACATTGCTCGTAGAACAGATGGCCGTTGGGGCAGTAAAGTTCTCGAGTGGCGACCACGCACCGGAAAGCGTAGTGTTGGCAGGCCTCCCACTCGGTGGACCGATGACCTGGTGAAGGTCGCGGGAAGCCGCTGGATGCGGGCAGCGCAGAACCGGTCGTCGTGGAGATCCTTGGGGGAGGCCTATGTCCAGCAGTGGACTTCCTTCGGCTGATATGATGATGATGATGAATACTCATAACAAATATACTTAGTTAGCGTGCAGTTCAAATTACCCCGAGTTTCTCAAACACAAGAAAAGAAATGTGGCATGTGCGATTAGCGACATGTTATTAACTTTAATTTGACTATTAAAATTGACAAACAAAGAATACACAACTTTGTACCCAACAAGTACCACCTGGCAAGTATTTAATATTTAAGTTACATTTTTATAAGGATTCGAGTTATTATTATCTGCTGAATAAACTTTTGATCGTAACGAACCCTGGCTTCTCGCTAATCTCTGCCTTCTAAGAGTAAAATTGTAAGTACAAATCCTTGGGGTTTTGTACAGGCTTAAGCTTACTACAGCTAACAACAAACATAGTCGGTTAGTGTTTAATACAACTTGTGCATAGTCAGGCTCAAACAAACTAAAATATTAGTATTCTGTTTTTAAGTACTCCGTTTAAATTTGTATTGACAAACCCCACGATACACAATTAGAAGCGCCGACTGCACACAAACGTATGTACAAAAGGTCAAACATAGCATTTGGAAGCAAAGCCAACTGATTGCGTACCAAACAAACGTAACAGCATTTTTAACACTCCTTTTACTATTCAAACACCCAATTATTTCCCTCACACTTTCGTCGCTAACACCACTAAACTCTTCCGTGTCCCGGGCGTGTCTCCCCTCTGTCCGTCTCGCCACTCTCCCACGCAGCGACTAAACTCATCCATCCCCTCTTGTTCACACTACCCTCTTGCTCGTACCATTTGCCTTTTGTTAATTCCACTTAAATCATTCTTCGCACCATATCAACTAATCAACTAATTTCAACCAATCGCATATAGCGGCAACATCGCAAATCACATGCACGTGTTAGATCAGACAAAGAGCGGCAACATCACTACCTCTCTAAGGAATAATACCCTAGTTTTATCGAACTAATTATTTTAGGGTTCCGTGCGGTGTCACGCAGTAGTTCTTAAATAAATTTGACATAAAGTTATGTGGGTCTTAAACACGATTCTGAAACAGGGATGGTGTTCCGGCCATCAGAGTACCCTGATTCTACTACAATTAAGTTACCTGCGTTTTGTTCATGTACCCTGATTCTACTATAATTAAGTTACCTGCGTTTTGTTCATGTACCCTGATTCTACTACAATTAAGTTACCTGCGTTTTGTTCATGTACCCTGATTCTACTACAATTAAGTTACCTGCGTTTTTTTCATGTACCCTGATTCTACTACAATTCAGTTACCTGTATTTTGTTCATGTACCCTGATTCTACTACAATTAAGTTACCTGCGTTTTGTTCATGTACCCTGATTCTACTACAATTAAGTTACCTGCGTTTTGTTCATGTACCCTGATTCTACTACAATTCAGTTACCTGTATTTTGTTCATGTACCCTGATTCTACTACAATTAAGTTACCTGCGTTTTGTTCATGTACCCTGATTCTACTACAATTAAGTTACCTGCGTTTTGTTCATGTACCCTGATTCTACTACAATTCAGTTACCTGTATTTTGTTCATGTACCCTGATTCTACTACAATTAAGTTACCTGCGTTTTGTTCATGTACCCTGATTCTACTACAATCAAATTTATTTTCAGAATTGAACTTAGTAGGTTTTTTTTCAATACCATTAATTATACTTTTAGATTGTAAAACTTGTGTTCTTATAAGAACAAAAGGTCAACCATATGATTAATAAGTACTGTAATTAATAAAGGAAAATGTACAATGTTTTTTTTTTAAGATAAGGAAAGTCAATCAAGCCAGAAAACAATGAAACGTTTTGGTGGACTTTCATTATGGTGACAAGCAAGGCCGTAGCGATGTGAAGCCAATCAAAAATATTAATTGTCAGACTTTACCTGTATTTTATTGAATTGTGTAAAAAGACCGCTGCCATAAACTTCAATAAAATAGGTTCTTATTTTAAAACGAAATAGCTTTTACGAGGGAACCCATACAAAATAATAAAAGAATGAGTTATTTTTATACAGATCTATAGTTCAAATCCTGCCCGTACCCAGGTGTTTTCGAATTTAGATTTCATATGTGCGTTTATCCGACGCTCTTACGTTGAAGGAAAACATCGTGAGGAAACCTGCACATGCCTGCGGAGAAACTTGCAGGTTGTGTGTGAAGTCGACCAACCCGCACTGGGCCCGCATTGTCGACTAAGGCCTGATCGCTCTAATTCAGTATAGTTGTTTGAAATAGACAAGCATGTAATCAAACAGTTTTTCATTAATTATATATTTTATCATAATAACTTTACAGTTTGGATATCGAGAATATTCTTACGAGCATATCAATAAATCACCAAGTGTAAGTAATTTAGGACCTAATTACCAGCTAAAAAAAGGTTTATTTTAAAGAAAAATCTTTACGATTTGTTTACATATTTGGCCACTTCCTACGACTCTATTCTTCTTCTTTGCGTGTCGATGACAAATCAAATCATTCCGGCCCAGAACTTAGCCACTTCGACTGCACTATTTGTGGCGTCCATTAAGTCCTGCTGCGAACAGGTGACAGGGCAGGCAGAACAGGAAACTAAATGAGCCATGGACTGCACCGCTCCACACACACAGTCCAAATTTGGGTTTTCCGAGAGTCCCACCTGAACATGTTCTCCTTGCTCCGGCCGACCTGAGTCCGAAGTCGATTTAAAGACTTCCAGATCGGCCATGGTAATACATGTCCAGCCGGTAGACTCTCAGAAAGCGGGACAAAGGGATCAGGAAGCGGTGTTCGAGCACGCCACATGTTGCATCTCGCTTGAGAGGGCTGAGTTGTGAGGGGGTCGACATGTTTTAAAAAGCTTTTCCGACTTTTTAGCCTATTGACTCTAACGACTCTAATAAATTAAATAAAAGAGGATTCTGGAAACTTGATTCTACCTCTAAATTTAATTAGGTATCAGTTCAACTTTAAAATACAAAATGGATCTATTGTCACCGGTAATAAGGATTCATACCAAATTTCAGCTCAATCGAACCCTTATAAGTCACATTAGAATCGATCGTAAGATTTCAACCTACCTAAACAAACTATTCCGATGGATGCGGGAAATACAGGACCGGTCGTCATGGAAATCCTTGGTTGGAGGCCTTTGTCCAGCAGTGGACGACTTTCGGCTAATATGACGATAATGATGATGGAACAAACTAACATACATACAAAAATTACCAGTTATGTAAAAGCTTTTAAAATAGATGTATATTACGCCCTTTCTGATGGCCATAGTATCAGCAATCACATTACTATCAAGTAAAAACAAACAAAATCCTTAGTCAATAATGTCAAAATAAAATCAATGATATAAAACAAATAATGTAATTAGAACATGAAAAAAATATGTCACGAAAAAATATATTGAATGGTCATTAATGCCTTTGACAACAGTAGGGCAGTTCACGCGGACAGCACCCGGTCACGACGAGTATAACACGCGAGTCGGCCATCGATGGTTAGTATGGTGTTATTTACTAGTCAATAATGTCAAAATAAAATCAATGATATAAAACAAATAATGTAATTAGAACATGAAAACAATATGTCACGAAAAAATATATTGAATTGACATTAATGCCTTTGACAACAGTAGGGCAGTTCACGCGGACAGCACCCGGTCACGAGTACAACACGAGAGTCGGATATCAATGGTTAGTATGGTGCTATTTACTTTCCTTTACTGCTAACCTAACTAACAGTAATATATTTTACTTATTTGAGGCAGTTCACGGAACAAAATCCTTTGGTCACCTGTTAAAAGCTTTGAAACGACGGGTGAAATGTTCTCGGCGTGAAAAGGGTACTTATTAGGATTTAGGAGTTAGAAACAAACTCACCGGCCTACTTTATAAATAGAATAAAACTAATGGCTGCCAGCGGAAGGCTCCTGGGCATCATAAACCTTTACACATGAGCGCGTAATAGTTAAGGCGATTACACACAGCTCTGCAATACAATACAAAATACAATACAAATATTCTTTATTTGCCATTAAACAAGGTGCAAATAATGATGTTAGTTTAAAGACCATATTATACTCTCTTGTTTAGCCATATTATGTTATAGCATGCAAATTTATAACTAGAAACGTAAAAAAAAGAAAAAAAAAGAATAGATTAACAAACAAACAAACAATTAATTTCACTACACATATAAAATACAAAAACATGTCAACATTATAAATTAATTCACATCATGTCATGTTTAAATATAGTTGATAATAACAATATCACTTCACTATGCGCTGGTGACGGTAAAATGCAAAGTTGGTAAAGTTCTAAGTTACCGGTGATAATCATCATACTATAAGCCGAAAGACTTCCACTTCGGAAAACAGGCCTCCCCCAAGGATTCCCTCAAAGACTGGTCCAATGCTGCTTGCATCCAATGGTTTCCCGCAACCTTAACTAGGTTTTCAATCAACTAAATGGGACGCCTGCCTACGCTACATCTTCCGCCAAGCGGGTGCCACTAGAAAACTTTACTATCCCATGGTCGCCGTACTACTAGCTTTGTGCCCCACCCAGACTACTTGAGTTTTATGAATCTAAGCTTTGGCAGTTACTATGATTCTGCTTAGGATCTTTACATGTTTGGTTCAACAGTTATCAATTTCCATTAGTTGCTATTGATTCTGTGGTTTGTCCTAGACCTTATGATAACGCAATAAATACATAAATAAATAAGAAATAATAAGATAAATAGATAAAATATTTTTTCACTAAAAATCAACAAATTGTACACTAATAAAAGCAGCAAAACAAGATCATAATAACAGTTGTTTGTGGGAGAGTGCTTAAACTAACATAAAAATATATTGTGTCACCGGGTCACCAGGTCCACACTCGGAAAAACGGGTGTAAAAAAAAGAAAATATTAAAGTTACGTACAAGCAAGTTACTGGCTTACCTACTTATAAAACAATAAACAGAAATATTTTTTAATTAAAAATGGAATTTCATCCACAATAAGGATGACGAATGCTAGTCATCTGAGTTACTTTTTATCATCTGTCAAAAACGAAATTTTGTTCTAAAAATGTTTGAAATACCCAGGCGTGACGTCATAGTTTTGCAACGTCATTTATGTACTCATTATGTAATTTTGGTGAATTCAAAATCGAAGACTTGATGGAAAACAAAACAAGTGAGGTTTATCGAAGTTTAAGTAGGGGCAATTTAGTGATCAAGAGATCATAATTTATTTTTGATGATGTCGTCATCCCTATTCATCCAAACCAAACGCGACTGACAGATACTCTTTCGACTAAAAAAACCGAAAGTTATTTCCGGTCCTTAAACCGAATCCGGTCTGTCACTAGAGCTTGCTTCCACAACACCGTAATACCCTTTATTGCATTCGAAACTACCATAATCGGACTTGGTGAGTAAGAAATCGGGCCACTCGAACAAGTTTATCGGGCTTTTGGGTAAGGCTTATTGGTTCTAGTCACAAGAGGGTGGACGGTGCAAGTTTTCTTGTGTTAAAATTTAGTCTTGTGGTGATTCTTGTACATTCGTTTGGCTTTTCGATTTTACCGCCTCCGTAATGGTTAGTTCATTCGCTTCACACCAGGAGGTTGCGGGTTCAATTCCCGGCGGGGTCAACTTGTAAGACTCGGTTTGGTTGGTGGTAGGGCATTTTCTAAGCCCGCCTGGCTAGCTACCATCATCTTTTCTAAGTCTTGCCGCCAAACATCAATGTTGACAGCATTGATGTGTTTCGGCATGAAGATGAGATAGCCAGATCCCCATTGCCTTGGCGAATTTTGATAAGCCCGCTTCCATCTTCGGCATCATCGTCACTTACCATCAGGTGAGATAGATGCCAAGGGCTTACCAATAGTGAATAAAAAAAAGGGTAACCATGCTGAAATCGATTTTTTAACTTAATATAATAAATAAAAATATAAAATAAATAAATAAATAAAAATAAATATTCTGGGACAAATCACACATGGAAAAAATCAAAAAAAAGAAAATCAACATATCAATATAAATCGGATACTATTTTAAATTAATTGTATAGCCACTCTGTACATACTTTCTAGCGAAGTAGCCACCGCTTAGCTTACAAGAAAGGGTACCCAACTGTCCGACTCCGGTTTGATTTATTTTGATATATGTTATAGAGTAGTCTAAAATAACGGACACGTGTTTTGTTTAGCTGCCCAAAATTATTATAAATATTTGTATGCAAAAAAATTTTTATCTAAAAAATGAGTGTGGTGAAATGACAAAACACGTCCCCATTCTTTATTCATATTCTCCAATATATAACGAAACCAGTAATTAATTATAATTTTTTTTGAACAAATCTCTTCTCAGAAATTAGAAGGTTTGGTCAATTTTCAGTACTTTGAAGGCCATTTTGTCCTAACAGGTTGAGTTTGGACAGCTAAAAAAAACGTGTCCGTTATTTTAGACTACTCTATAACATATATCATAATAAATCAAATCGGAGTCGGACAGTTGGGTATCCTTCCGTCGGGCATTCACAAATAATGAAATACCCAATTAAGAAGGCCTTAACCGCTCCAATACCGCAGTTAACCGTCTTTTGTTTAACTATTGTATTTGTCTCGATATCGCGACTACGGGACGCGAAAAGTTAATAGAACCTAGACATTCAAAGTTTTATTAAAATCTTTAGGCCATTTAAAAAATAAGTGTGATTTTTACTGTGGTGGTAACCCTAAAAAAATTGGCTAGAGTTAAGAGCCGGACCTACACACATACGTAAATATTTTTAAGCTATTGCATAGCTTTTATCGCGGGCTTTGAGCGCAGCGACCGAATCAAGAAATTCCGTATCGAAAATAAAAAGCTATTGCATAGCTTTTATCGCGGGCTTTGGGCGCGGCGACCGAATCAAGAAATTCCGTAACGAAAATAAAACCTATCACCCCCCACTCCGCCTACCATGTAGCTCGGCCGAGCAAAACGCAACGTTACCGCGTTCTAAAAACTTACAGTGCCATCTATTAGCGATTTGCGGTACTAAAAGGACTTAGTCAATTTTACTGGTGTAACTTTCTTAGTGTTAATTTATTACATAAACATCCCGCGCCCCAAGGACTATTTGGTACCGGTAAATACTGCATAAATAAAAAATAAATAAATAATTATCCTATATGAGGACCTCTAGCTAGAGCTTTACATAATAGGTCCCGGACCCAATACATCATTGTTATGGGGGACTTTAACGCGAAACTGGGCAAACGAAGTGATAGTGAGCTGAGAGTGGGGCAATTTGGATATGGAGAGAGAAATGCACGTGGCCAGATGCTGGCCGACATTATGGAGAGGGAGGGTCTCTTTATGATAACTCCTTCTTCAAAAAGTCTAAACAGCGAAAGTGGACATCTGAAGAACTACAGACCCATCTAACTTCTGAGCCACGTATACAAGCTGTTTTCGAGAGTCATTACGAATCGTCTCGCACGCAGGTTTGACGACTTCCAGCCTCCTGAACAAGCCGGTTTCCGAAAAGGATTTAGTACCATAGGCCACATACACTCGCTGCGGCAGATTATACAGAAGACCGAAGAGTACAATCAGCCACTATGCTTAGTGTTCGTGGACTATGAGAAAGCCTTCGATTCGGTCGAAACTTGGGCTGTGTTACAGTTTCTCCAGAGGTGCCAAATGGACTATCGATATATCGAAGTGCTGAAGTTTTTGTATGAAAACGCCACCATGTCGGTACGCCTCCAGGATCAAAACTCGGAACCTATCCAGCTGCAGCGAAGGGTGAGACAGGGAGACGTTATATCTCTGAAACTGTTTACCGCCGCCCTGGATGATGTTTTTAAGCTTTTGGACTGGGGTGAACTCGGCATTAATATCAAGGGCGAGTACATCACCCACCTTCGATTCGCTGACGATATCGTGGTCATGGCTGAGACTATGGACGACTTAGGCACAATGCTCGATGGCCTCAGTAGAGCCTCTCAACAAGTGGGTCTTAGAATGAACATGGACAAGACGAAAATTATGTCACACGTCCGTGTCATACCTACTCCTCTGAAGGTTGGAGGCTCTACACTTGAAGTTGTTACCGAATATGTATATCTGAGACAAACAGTTCAGTTAGGTAGGTCCAACTTCGAGAAAGAGATCAATCGTCGAATCCAACTCGGTTGGGCAGCGTTCGGGAAGCTTCGCAATATCTTTACGTCCCAGATACCACAGTGTCTTAAGACCAAGGTCTACGACCAGTGTGTGTTGCCAGTGATGACATATGGAACTGAGACATGGTCGCTTACTATGGGCCTCATAAGAAGGCTCAAGGTCACCCAAAGGGCAATGGATCGTGCTATGCTCGGAGTTTCTCTGCGTGATCGAATCAGAAACGAGGAGATCCGTAGGAGAACCAAAGTAACCGACATAGCTCTAAGAATTGCTAAACTTAAGTGGCAGTGGGCGGGGCACATTGCTCGTAGAACAGATGGCCGTTGGGGCAGTAAAGTTCTCGAGTGGTGACCACGCACCGGAAAACGTAGTGTAGGCAGGCCTCCCACTCGGTGGACCGATGACCTGGTGATGGTCGCGGGAAGCTGCTAGATGCGGGCAGCGCAGAACCGGTCGTCTTGGAAATCCTTGGGGGAGGCCTATGTCCAGCAGTGGACGTCCTTCGGCTGATATGAAATAACTATAATTGCATAAGTAGATAAAACGTAGCGTAGGCAGACCTCCCACACGGTGGGCCGATGACCTGGTGAAGATCGCGGGAAGCCGATGGATGCGGGCAGCGCAGGACCGATCGTCGTGGAAATCCTTGGGGGAGGCCTTTGTCCAGCAGTGGACGATTTTTGGCTGATATGATGAAGTAAATAAAAAATGCTATGCAATAGCTTTACCGCGGCAGACCCCGAGTGCCACACGTTTTTAAAATAGTTTTTTAGACTCTATTACTGTAAGACAATCGATAATCATCAAAATCTCGGAACTTTTTTGTTATCACAGTACCTTCTTCAGTCCTACGTCACTCGCTGACGCTGCGTGTCAGCCTCGCGCACCGAGAGTCTCGTAACACCACACCATTACTCCACACATGTTTTATAATGACACCCCTTAATTACAAACAAATGATGCCAACGCGAGTGACAGTAAAAGTATTTTTTTAAATTCACTTCGGTTTTTTAGTGTGAGTAAGACTCACACTTGCCTTTTTTTTTAATTTTTTGTTTTTCTTTGAGAATAGTGCTATGAACACAACAAGTTTCACACTTGTTTATATTACCGTATTAACGATAGAGCAATAACAAAAAAACCTTAAAAAAACATTTATTATTTTTTTAGTATTTCTTTTTTTTTTTTGAAAATATGCTGTTAAATCCTGTATATTATTATATTAGACATATTCTGTAAAAATAAGCCATTTATCTATTCAAAAGACAAAAACTTAAAGATTAGACAGACCGACCGACAGACAGTTGGACGGACAGCCGGACAGCGTAGGCTCTGTAATACCAAAGGATACTAAATATTATAATACGGTCCCTTTACCTGGTATGGACCCCTAATAATTTTAAAAAAAAACTACTTCAAACGCACTAGTCGCCAGTACGATTTTTGAAGGTTTCTCTCGATTTATCTGGGATGCCATCATCAGATCCTGGTTTCCTTGTTATGGTACCACCCTTGGGATATCTCCTTTCCAACAAAAAAATAATGATCAAAATCGGTTCATAAACGAAAATGTTATCCGCGAACACACATAGAAAAAATATATACGGTCGAATTGAGAAACCTTCTCCTTTTTATGAAGTCGTTTAAAAAGTAAACGCAACAAACGTTCCAAACGTATTTAATATAGTACTTAATTTAAGTTTGTATCGTAAATTTAATAAAACAAAGAATAAAGCAATCGAAATAACTGAATGATATAAATCCCCTCGTTATCGTAAAAGCCATTTGTATTGTTTTAATTTCATGATCAGTTACACGATAGACAAACAAAATGACACGAAACACGTAATTACGTAAAGGGTTAACAACATACAAATGTCACAGATAACCGTGACAAACATGTCGAAAGTATTTAATTTTTTTTTAATGCAATTTTAATAAATATAAGTAGACTACTTTGTTTTAAATGCATTAAATAATTTACAAATAAATAAACAAATATAGAATACTAGTTGTCCCGGCGAACTTCGTTCCACCCTACACTACACTACACTGCCCTAACCTACACTACTTACCCTACACTACCCTATCCTACACTACACTACCCTAACCTACCCTACATACACTACTCTATACTACCCTACCGTACACTACCCTACACTACCCTACCGTACACTACCCTACACTACCCTACCCTACACTACTCTACACTACACTACCCATCTCTACACTACCCTACCCTACACTACACTACCCTACCCTACACTACCCTACCCTAAAATACCCTACCCAACACTACAATACCCTACACTACACTACCCTACCCTACACTACCCTACACTACCCTACCCAACATTACACTACCCTAACCTACCCTACCGTACACTACCCTACACTACACTACCCTACCCAACCCTACACTACACTACCCAACCCTACCCTACCCTACACTACCCTACACTACCCTACACTACCCTACACTACCCTACACCTACACTACACTACCCTTCCCTAAAACCAATTATTTTTTGACTGATATTTTATTTTTTGATTTTTTTTGATTTAATTCCGAGCATTTTCATATTTATTCACCTTTGAAACCTTTTCTGGACTTCTACAAATAATTCAATACCAAAATTAGCCAAATCGGTCCAGCCGTTCTCGAGTTTTAGCGAGACTAACGAACAGCAATTCATTTTTATATATATAGATAGATAATATATATTTAGGGCTCTTCTGAAATAGCTGAAAAAATTCAGCTCATGAAAATAATCAATTCTCTTTATGAAACCTATACTTTATTTATGAAAAGCATTTTGCATTTGTCATAAGGTGTGTTCAATAAATATTGATAATGCGGTACATTGGATTAAAAAAATAATTAAATAGAAAAATAAAATATACTGGCAGGCATAGCTTAGATATTTGATATGATGATAATTAAAAAATCAATCAAATCTCTTTTTTTTTCCAAAAACAGAAGTCATTTGTTTTTCGGGACGTGTTCTTAAAAAAACGGCCAAGTGCGTGTCAGGCCACGTGCAATGTCGGGTTCCATAGTTGCTATTATGGCGTCCATATCTAATTTTCCAAATTCCAAAACAGCGGTTTAGTTGTAACGGGGTAGAGACACTCGACTCCAACAAAATTTTGCACTTTCAAGCCTACTTTTTCGAAAACGGAACGCTAAATTATAAAATGGTCTTAGAAGACACACAACTATTTTTAAGCTCTAACCAACGATACCTTTACTTGTAGGGGAGGTACCCTTAACAAGTTTTTTTTTTTCTCCATTTTTTTTACAGTTCTCTCCGCGTTATTTGCCACATTTCAACTCTTAACTACAAATAGTCTAGGAGCTAGGCCGCAGACAGACAAACGGACAGACGGACAGACCGAGGTGACGAAAAAATAAGGGTTCTTTGTTGTACTACGGAACCCTAAAAAGGGCCCGTAAGGCGATCCGTTAGTAAATGTGGTTTGAATTAAAAAAAGAAACGATTATGTTAGGTCAACCCGCGATAAAGTACCATAAGGGTCCCATTTATACTAAACTTTAGATGGATACAAAACTTGTGTAATTGACGTTTCTAAAAGTTGAACACTTCTAGAATACAATCATCTTAATAAATAGATAGATAAGGATGCGTCACCCATTCTTGTGAACCGCTATTTTTTGGGTCCCATAACATGGTATGAAAGTAATGAGGAAACCATAAAGTCGAGTAGACGAGTGAACTAAGATTCTGGTTCACGAGGTCTTTTGTTAGAAGGAAACTGTACAGTTAACATGTCTAAGTAATAAAAAAACGAGCGAACCTTACAGTAGTCGCACATACACACACATACACCGTGATATTGGTGGTAGGTAAAATAATAATCCCGTTTTGAAGCCGTAATATTGGCGGTAGGTAAAATAATAATCCCGTTTTGAAGCCGTAATATTGGCGGTTGGTAAATTAACAATCCCGTATTGAAGACATAATATTGGCGGAAGTTAAAATAATAATCCCGTTTTAAAGCCGTAATATTGGCGGGAGGTAAAATAACAATCCTGTATTGAAGCCGTTATATTGACGGGGGGTAAAATAACATTCTCGTATTGAAGCCGTAATATTGGCGGTAGGTAAAATAATAATCCCGTTTTGAAGCCGTAATATTGACGAGAGGTAAAATAATAATCCCGTATTGAAGCCGTAATATTGGCGGGAGGTAAAATAATAATCCCGTATTGAAGCTGTAATATTAACGGGAGGTAAAATAGCAATGCCGTATTGAAGTCGTAATATTGGCGGGAGTTAAAATAACAATCCCATATTGAAGCCGTAACATTGATGGGGGGTAAAAAAACATTCCCGTATTGATGCAGTAATATTGACAGGAGGTAAAATAGTAATCCCGTATTGAAGGCGTAATATTGACGAGAGGTAAAATAATAATCCCGTATTGAAGCCGTAATATTGGAGGGATGTATAAAAACAATCCCGTATTGAAGCCGTAATATTGACGGGAGGTAAAATAATAATCCCATTTGGGAACCGTAAAATCCCATTTTCTCTCTTCCCTATCCCTCTAAATAATTTGATTCGACAAATGAAAGTTAAATTTTATAGACTGGATATTTGACAATTTAACATTTTGCGGATGTAAGTTATCTATCATTACCAAAAATATGTCCAATACTGCAAAGAAATAAAGTTTTAAGGGCTCCGTACCAGGTAAGTGGACTCTATTACTAAGCCTATGCTGTCTGACATTCATCTGTCCGAATTTTAATAGACAGTATATTTTGAACCGTGACAATAAAGTTATACAGTTGATATTTTTACAGAATATGTGTTGTTATAGGGTATTATATATATATATATATCAACAAAGAACCTTTATCTGTCTGTCTGTCCGCTGCTTAGCTCAGAGACTAGAAACCTGTTATTTGGCATGGGTATACATATTAATAACGCCAAAAAAGTGGTAAAATAAAAATATAGAAAAATTTTTTTTTAGGGAACATGTAAAGAGGGAACAATTTTTTTCGTTGACGCACCCTATTGTATGGGGTATCGTTGAATAGGTCCTTTTAAACATCCAAGGGTTTGCAAAGACTATTTTTCGATTCAGGAATCGATTTGTAAAATTAAGCTTTAAAGTGCTAATTTTTGTTAGAGTCAAGTTTCCCTTCCCGCCCTACAAGCTCTACCGCTATTTCAGGACATCTAAAAAAAGTAAATAGTAGAACATACAGTAAATTTAAAAGAAAAACTATCACGGCTTAGTAAGATTTCATAGTTTAGAAGTAATAGTCGACCAACTTAAAATGTGCAATTGGATTTGTAAAAAGTTCGTAGATTTTCCATACAAAATGTTCTATTACCAACTGCAAATATAGTTTAGTTTTTTTAAATAAAAATTTAATTTTTGAAAATACAACGGGACCCTACTTTGCGCGAGTCCGACTCGCAATTGACCGGTTTTTTTAATAAATAACAAATATTAATAAAGTAAAAGTTAAAAAACTAAAACCAAATTACGGAAAAGTATCAAAACAAGAGTTTTCCGTCTGAAATCATATCCTTTATTTTTCCCTTCATCTAAGGTAATAGCCGAGGTAGCCAACAATAATTAAATTTTGAAAACGATAGGGCCGATATTCTATATAATTTTGATAACGGTAGGGCCGATATTCTTTATAAACTTGATAACGATAGGGCCGATATTCTTTATAAATTCGATAACGATAGGGCCGATATTCTTTATAAATTTGATAACGATAGGGCCGATATAAAAAGACCATAAGGTAATACGCCTCACACCTTTTACCTTTTGTTCTCAAGTAGTTTCCGTTTCTCAATATTTTCAGGTGAAGTAAGGACGACGTTTTTTGTTTTCTATTTGAAAATATTAATGGAAGTTTAGGCACTGGATTAATCTCAGTTAAAACCTTGAATGTTGTTTCTTTGAACTCAGATGAATCATTATTTTTTTCAGGGGTTTGTGTCGAATAGCACGCTGAAGGCTGTGAAGTCTCTGAAGGTTCCAAGTGAGGCTCGACATGTTGTAGTGATGTGCAGTCCACCTCGTAAACCACTGAGCTACAGAGGCCGTCAAATACATATTGGGGCGTTTTACAAAAAAAGCGGTAGGGCGTTTTATCAATTTTGATTTTTAAAATGCCCCACCGAGGTCAAAGCCACGGATTCAAGGTTATAACTTTCGAAACACTAACAATTAATAGGTGTTTAAATCTATTTTAGTATTTTTTTAATCTATTTATTTTATTTATAAGTCGACCGACCTGCACTGGGCCCGCGTGGTCGACTAAGGCCTAATCGCCCTGATTCAGAGTAGGCTCGAGCCCCTCGGTGGGGACGTTTATGAGCTGATATAATAATAAAATCTATTTTACAACAATGCAAGTGCGTTTAATATCAAATTTACATACACCACTTTATAAAAAAAAAACTGATACTTACCACAAATTGTTTGTATGCCAAAAAACTACTTTTTACAATATTTTTTAAGCGAACTCGTAAAAACGTGTACACTTGTCGGACATGATGTTTCGCAACTGTGATCTACTAGCGCGCTTCATATGCGCTGCGTATCTTTATTAGTGTGAGTGCTAGACAAGTGGAGCGTTTTGTCAACTGGGGCGTATTACCTAGTTTTACCCTATATAATTTGTGCTTAGAGTACAAGGTCACCCCACCTCGCTTGTTCAAGCGACTTGATTGAAGCGCGCTTGCATTGTGCCGTCTTATAATAACGTTTGTAAGACTAAAATTTAAATTATCTGCGTATTTAAAACTAGCTTTTACTAGCGGCCTCGCTCACGTAAACATAGTTTTTATGACTGTCTTCGAGGATGCGCAGTTCGCGAGCCGCAAGCGGAAACTGTAGCTTATATGTTAGTCCAGGTTCTAATCTGTCTACGTACCTACCAAATTCCATCCAGATACGTTCAGTAGTTTTTGCGTGAAAGAGTAACAAACATACATAGATCCATATATACAAACTTTCGCGTTTATAATATTATGTTTATTAAATTTTTATATATACACTAGCTGTCCTGGCGAACTACGTACCGCCTTACATTACATTACACTGCCCTACCCTACCCTACCCTACCCTAACCTACACTACACTACCCTACACAACACTACCCTACCCTACCCTACACTACCCTACCCTACCCTACATTCACTACACTACACTACCCTACCCTACCCTACACTACCCTACCCTACACTACCCTATCCTACCCTACATACACTACACTACACTACCCTACCCTACACTACACTACCCTACACTACACTACCCTACCCTACCCTACACTACCCTACCCTAAAAAAAATGATGTTGGCCGATTCTCAGACCTACTCAATATGCTCACAAAATTTCATGAGAATCGGTCAAGCCGTTTCGGAGGAGTAAGGGAACGAAAACTGTGACACGAGAATTTTATATATTAGACTAGCTGTCCCGGCGAACTACGTACCGCCTTACATTACATTACACTGCCCTACCCTACCCTACCCTACCCTACACTACACTACCCTACACTACACTACCCTACCCTACCCTACACTACCCTACCCTACCCTACCCTACATACACTACACTACACTACCCTACCCTACACTACCCTACCCTACACTACCCTACCATACCCTACATACACTACACTACACTACCCTACTCTACACTACACTACCCTACACTACACTACCCTACACTACACTACCCTACCCTACACTACACTACCCTACCCTAAAAAAAAAATGATGTTGGCCGATTCTCAGACCTACTCAATATGCTCACAAAATTTCATGAGAATCGGTCAAGCCGTTTCGGAGGAGTAAGGGAACGAAAACTGTGACACGAGAATTTTATATATTAGATACATAGAATGTGCTATCAAGAACTTTCTTTTTGGGTTGTGTAATTCCATGCCATGTTTATTTTTGTTAAATGCTATTTAACCTAATATGCGGATTGTCCAGATCGATTAAGTGGTTTAGGAAATACGAAGAAACAGACGAACATACATATATACATAAATTGTCAAAAACATTACCCTCCTATTTGTAAATGGTTAAAAACCAGCCAACTATGAGTAGTATTTGGGGTAAGGAGTCCAAATTTAATGAAAAAAAGAGGATTTTTCTGTCAATTGCGTTGTTGTCCTTTGTTTAAAATGAATAGGTATGACTGTTATACTTGTGTAAAGAAGTGTGGTGGTACGGAACGCTCGGTGCGCAAGTCCTACTCGCATTTGGCTATTTGATTAATTTTTGTTCTCCTATAAAAAAACACTATTGGAGTAAGAAAAACTGGGATATTTTAGTCAAGACACAAAAAAAAACTTTTTACTACAAAATATAAATGTTCTTTATCCAGTACATACCTAAATTAAATCATATCTAACTTTTTACTCCTCCCAAAAACCATCGTACACCAAACTTTAAATAGCAAATAATATAATAACCAAGGGAACTAGTAATAAATCATTAAAATAATCCACCCATAATCGTTCCTGGTGTAAAGGTTCCCATGAGGCTCGCAGCATTGCTGTAGATATCCTTTGCACCAGGAAGGATCTGGAGCGGAATATTTTTTATTATATTATATACAGGGTCTTCGGCAGATGGTTGAAAATACGAAAATGGGGGATAGGTGGGGTCGCCTCCCACCTATTTTGAGAATTTAAAAAAATCTAGGACTTGTAATTTTTTTTACAGGATTTTTTTTCCTTTTTTTAGAAATTTTGCCATTTTTATACCTTTGAACACATGTAACTTTTTGTTTTTTAAAGCTAGCTCCAAAATCTTTTTTTTAATAGACTTTTATAAGATTGTCGGCTCTAAAAAAAATTATGTTTGTTTCAAGTTATTGCTAAAAACAAAAATGTGGGCCCCCGAACTTTAAAAAAAAGTTGACCAAAAATTTAAAAGTCAACTTTGCGATGCATTTAAAAAAAAATAATGGGGCTGGAAGGCTTCTGTTTTTTTTAAAACATCTCTAAAGCTTAGGCTTTTGAATGGTATGTAATTTGTTTCGGTATCTTTTTTGTAACCGGAGTTGTTAATTTTTTTTACTCAATTGGACCATGTTGACGAAATTCCACTAGTTACATGTTTTGTGAAATGTATCAAATGCAAAGTTGAAAATAATGTAAATACTTACTGTTGGGACGGTTACAAAGAGCAGGTACGTTTTTTTACATTCTTTCACACACATAATGGCTATCTTTTGTCATTTATTGGCATATTGGAGTTAGCACTTCCATATGCCAATAAAATGTCCGCATATTCCGCATTGGTAAATTGAGCCATTTTAAACCACAACAAAGTCTTAACAAAACGTCTGATAATAACAAAAAGTGACAAACAACAAAAAAACTTAACAAAATCACAAACACAGCAAAGTGAAATTAACGAAAACAAAAAAAAAACGTTAACGTTATTAACGTTTGTGATTTTGTTAAGTTTTTTTGTTGTTTGTCACTTTTTGTTATTATCAGACGTTTTGTTAAGACGTTAATAACGTTAACGTTTTTTTTTGTTTTCGTTAATTTCACTTTGCTGTGTTTGTGATTTTGTTAAGTTTTTTTGTTGTTTGTCACTTTTTGTTATTATCAGACGTTTTGTTAAGACTTTGTTGTGGTTTAAAATGGCTCAATTTACCAATGCGGAATATGCGGACATTTTATTGGCATATGGAAGTGCTAACTCCAATATGCCAATAAATGACAAAAGATAGCCATTATGTGTGTGAAAGAATGTAAAAAAACGTACCTGCTCTTTGTAACCGTCCCAACAGTAAGTATTTACATTATTTTCAACTTTGCATTTGATACATTTCACAAAACATGTAACTAGTGGAATTTCGTCAACATGGTCCAATTGAGTAAAAAAAATTAACAACTCCGGTTACAAAAAAGATACCGAAACAAATTACATACCATTCAAAAGCCTAAGCTTTAGAGATGTTTTAAAAAAAACAGAAGCCTTCCAGCCCCATTATTTTTTTTTTAAATGCATCGCAAAGTTGACTTTTAAATTTTTGGTCAACTTTTTTTTAAAGTTCGGGGGCCCACATTTTTGTTTTTAGCAATAACTTGAAACAAACATAATTTTTTTAGAGCCGACAATCTTATAAAAGTCTATTAAAAAAAAAGATTTTGGAGCTAGCTTTAAAAAACAAAAAGTTACATGTGTTCAAAGGTATAAAAATGGCAAAATTTCTAAAAAAAGGAAAAAAAAATCCTGTAAAAAAAATTACAAGTCCTAGATTTTTTTAAATTCTCAAAATAGGTGGGAGGCGACCCCACCTATCCCCCATTTTCGTATTTTCAACCATCTGCCGAAGACCCTGTATATTTTTTTCTATTTAAAGTTTGGTAACATAGTAGTAAAATATTATTTTGTATAATCTATTAATATAATAAAAGCTTATGCAATTGGACTTTAAAAAAAATCGTACACCAATCAGTTTCCGCAAAAACTATTTTAGATGAAAATAAGCCGGCAAGCAGCTGCGATTGATGGCAAGGTAGTCGGCACCAAATTCACGTCGGGGACTGAATTCACTTCCTATTGTGCCTGCGGGAGGCTAGTGGGTACATCAATAACATTGGCAAGATGCCATAAGAAAATCACATTAGGCAAAAATATGAAAATCACACGAGGTAAGAATATTGATGTCGTAGGCGGATTGTATATTTAGTCATATTACAATACCGCTAGCTGTTTTACAATACGATACGCTGTATCGTCATCGCGACATACGTTGCAGGCAAATTGTGTGATTAGTCATTTTACATACGGTCAGGCAAATTGTAAAATTCTCTACGCAGATTGCAAATGCCGAGCCAGGCAAACTGCCAAAATGCCATACAGCAGATTGTAAATGATGTTTGGTTCGGCCAGGGTTGATTGATTTAACTGTCAAAGAGACTCCCCGCCCTCGCCATTATATAATTTGCCTGACCGTATGTAAAATGACGAATCATACAGTATGCCTGCGACACAATGCCAGCGGTATTGCAATCTGCCTTATCGTCGACCCGCTGTATTGCAAAGCAGCTCCGTATTGTAAAACAGCTAGCGGTAATGTAATATGACTAAACATACAATACGCCTGCGACATTGACACTGCCTGGCTGTATAATGTCTTCGAGGGTATTTTCCCTTATTTAATGCTGCTTGTTTTGTGATTATGTGTGCAGGTTTTCATTTTTCACCATCATCATCATCATATCAGCCGAAATATGGGCATCTTTCGGTTGATATGATGATGATGGACAAAAGCCTCCCCAAAGGATGTCCACGAGGACTGGTCCTGCACTGCCCGCATCTACGCCCTCCCGCGACATTCACCAGGTCATCGGTGCCATCTTCCAGTGCGTGTTCGCCACTCGAGAACTTTACTACCCCAACGGCCACCTGTTTTACGAGCAACGTGCCCTGCCTACTACCACATAAGTTATGGGATTCTGTGAGCTACGTCGTTTACCTTGGTTCTCCTACGGATCTCCTAAATCGCGTTAGGAAACTCCAAGCATAGGGCGTTCCATCCATCGCCTTTTAGGTGACCTTTAGCCTGCTTTACCCATAGTAAGCGACCATGTCTCAGTTGCCTATTTCATCACTGGCAACACACACTGGTCTTGAGATACTGTGGTATTTGAGACGTAAAGATATTGCAAGCTTCCCAAACGCTGCCCAGCTGAGTTGGATTCGAAGTTGGACTAACCTGGACTGATTGTCACATGTACAAATATTCACCAATAATGTCGAGTTTAAGATTATAACTTCAGAGGAGTGGGTGCGACACCGATATTTGACATAATTTCCGTCTTGTCCATGTTCATTTTAAGAACCACTTGTTGAGAGGTATTACTGAGGCTGTCGATATCCAGGGTCTCAGCCATGACCACAATATGTTAAGTGTCATTGCAAAACTTCTTCAAATATCTGAATTAAAAAATACATTTTTTCTATTAAATTTTGGAAAATTTGCATCCCACTAAAAATTAAAAACCTTACTCGCTTTGTTTTTTATCAAATCTTTAATTTCTTATTTACCAAAATTACTAAATGAGTACATAAATGACACTGAAAAACTATAACGTCACGTTTAGATATTTTAGTCATCATTCCTACTATAATTTTTATTTTATTATAACTGTCCGTATGGTTCCCGGCTAAGAATAGGACCATCCCATCTCTTCCAATGGGTGTCGTAAGAGGCGACTAAGGGACTTAAAACCGGAGGATGGGCAGCAGCGTCTTTCCGTGCATTGCAACACACCTGCAATCAAACTGCGATCGCCAACCCGCCTGCCAAGCGTGGCGATTACGGCAAAACCCCCCCTATGAATTTCACATCCAGAAAACGGCCCCTAGTCCCCGGCAGCCCCGCTATTCCTGGCTCCGGTAGCAGTCATGGTAACGGCGGGGTAGGGGGTGCGAAGAATCCCCGGCAGATGCCAGGCTACCAAACCCAACGACCTTTGGCCCTGGCAACTTACAACACGCGCACACTGCGGACTGACGAGAAACTTGCAGAACTCGAAGAAGTATTGAGCAGGTTACGGTGGGATATCGTAGGTTTATGTGAAGTCCGAAGAGAGGGAGAGGCCACCATGATCCTTAAATCCGGAAACCTGCTCTATTTCCGGGAGGGCGACCAACAGTCCCAGGGTGGTGTCGGGTTTCTCGTCCACAAGTCCCTCATTAACAATGTGGTCCAAATCGTGAGCGTTTCGACAAGGGTAGCATACCTTATACTCAGAATCACCAAACGGTATTCGATGAAGGTCATACAGGTATACGCGCCGACAACGGAACACTCCGACGACGAGGTAGAGACTATGTATGAGGACATCTCTACAGCCTTACATAGCACCAGGACCCATTATACCGTTGTTATGGGGGACTTTAACGCGAAACTGGGCAAACGAAGCGATGGTGAGCTGAGAGTGGGGCAATTTGGATATGGAGTAAGAAATGCACGTGGCCAGATGCTGGCCGACTTTATGGAGAAGGAGAGCCTCTTTATGATGAACTCCTTCTTTAAAAAGTCAAAACAGCGGAAGTGGACATGGTTGCATCCCAATGGCGTAACAAAAAACGAGATAGACTTCATCTTGTCGACAAGGAAGCAAATATTCAATGATGTCTCCGTGATCAATTCAGTCAAAACAGGAAGCGATCACCGGATGGTCAGAGGCACATTGAATCTAAAGACCAAGCTAGAAAGATGTCGACTGATGAAGTCTACGCTCCGACCAGCGCCCATCCAGCTCCAAAACCCCGAGAGCTTTCAGCTCGAGTTGCACAATCGTTTCGAATGCCTAGGAGACTGCGAGAATGTGGACGATTATAATGACAGGTTCGTGGAAATTGTTCAAACGGTCGGGTCTAAGATTTTTAAAACTCGCCGTTCAAACAGAACCAAAAAAATCTCCGACTTCACCAGCAACCTCATGGAAGAAAGACGCAGATTGGTTTTGCAGTCCTCTGAAGACGCTACTCAGTATCGGCAACTAAACAGGCAGATCTCTAAGTCCCTAACTCGCGATTTACGCCAATATAATACAAATTGTATTAAAGAGGCGATTGAGCACAACAAAGGCTCAAAAGTGTTCGCGAGAGATCTGTCTGTTGGACAAAGCCAACTGACCAAGCTGAAGACTGAGGACGGCAGGACCATATCGTCTAAGACTGAGTTGCTGGAAGAAGTTGAGAAGTTCTATGGACAATTGTACAAGACCACACGTTTGCCTGTCAGCGATCTGGCTGAAGACCCAAGAGCCAGACTAACCCGACACTATACCGAAGATATCCCGGACGTCAGCCTGTACGAGATTAGAATGGCTCTCAAACAGCTCAAGAACAACAAGGCACCGGGTGATGATGGAATTACGGCTGAACTTCTGAAAGCAGGTGGAACACCGGTACTTAAAGCTCTTCAGAAGTTATTTAATTCCGTTATACTCGAGGGACAAACGCCTAAGGCATGGCACAGAAGTGTGGTCGTGCTTTTCTTCAAAAAGGGTGACAACACTCTGCTGAAGAACTACAGACCCATCTCACTTCTGAGCCATGTCTACAAGCTGTTTTCGAGAGTCATTACGAATCGTCTCGCACGCAGGTTTGACGACTTCCAGCCTCCCGAACAAGCCGGTTTCCGAAAAGGCTTTAGTACCATAGACCACATACATACGCTGCGGCAGATTATACAGAAGACCGAAGAGTACAATCAGCCACTATGCTTGGCGTTTGTGGACTATGAGAAGGCCTTTGATTCAGTCGAAACCTGGGCTGTGCTACAGTCTCTCCAGCGGTGCCAAATTGACCATCGATACATCGAGGTGTTGAAGTGTCTGTATGAAAACGCCACCATGTCGGTTCGCCTCCAGGACCAGAACTCGAAACCTATCCAGTTGCAGCGAGGGGTGAGACAGGGAGACGTTATATCTCCGAAACTGTTCACCGCCGCCCTGGAAGATGTTTTTAAGCTTCTGGACTGGGGTGGACTCGGCATCAATATCAACGGCGAGTACATATCCCACCTCCGATTCGCTGACGATATCGTGGTCATGGCTGAGACTATGGAAGACCTAAGCACAATGCTCGATGGCCTCAGTAAGGTCTCTCAACAAGTGGGTCTTAAAATGAACATGGACAAGACGAAAATAATGTTAAATGTCCGTGTCGCACCCACTCCTCTAAAGGTTGGAGACTCTACACTGGAAGTTGTTGACGAATATGTATACCTGGGACAAACAGTCCAGCTAGGCAGGTCCAACTTCAAGAAAGAGATCAATCGACGAATCCAACTCGGCTGGGCAGCGTTCGGGAAGCTTCGCAATATCTTCACGTCCCAAATACCCCAGTGTCTCAAGACTAAGGTCTTTGACCAGTGTGTGTTGCCAGTGATGACTTACGGAACTGAGACATGGTCGCTTACTATGGGCCTCATAAGAAGGCTCAAGGTCACCCAAAGGGCAATGGAGCGTGCTATGCTCGGAGTTTCTCTGCGTGATCGAATCAGAAACGAGGAGATCCGCAGGAGAACTAAAGTAACCGACATAGCTCACAGAATCGCTAGACTGAAGTGGCAGTGGGCAGGGCACATAGCTCGTAGAACAGATGGCCGATGGGGCAGTAAAGTTCTCGAGTGGCGACCGCGCACCGGAAAACGTAGCGTAGGCAGGCCTCCCACGCGGTGGACCGATGACCTGGTGAAGGTCGCGGGAAGCCGATGGATGCGGGCAGCGCAGGACCGGTCGTCGTGGAAATCCTTGGGGGAGGCCTTTGTTCAGCAGTGGACGATTTGTGGCTGATATGATGATGTAACTAATTTGTTAAGGTTTTTTATATTTTTTTCTGACTAATTTGATAAGGTTATTTTAAATTATAAAATATTCAACGAAATGTATGTTGCTTAGAAATAATAAAAATTATACAGGCTGCAAATTTTTTTTTGAAAATTTTCTAATGGGTTCCTTAGGGAAAGTTGTTCAGTATGATGAGCAAAACCCCCATTTAGCGGGTCCTTGCTCATCATACTTAACAACTTTCCCCAAGGAACCCATTAGTCAATTTAAAAAAAAAAATGATCATCCATACAAAAACGCACAATAAGCTAAACGAATTGTAAAAAGAGTAATTTTTTTGCGATTCAACAGTCATAGAACAAAAGTTATTCAGTACTCGTATGATGAGTAGAAAACACAGTTAACGAGACCTACACCAATTATGTTACACCTGTATAATTAATAGGGTTCAAGAGGGGAGTAACATGAAAGGGATCCCCCCTTTAGATTAAGACAACTACAAGATTAAGGTATACATTACTTTCTTTCACAAACATTTGGCAGCTGAGATGCAATAAAGTAGGAAATGTTTTGTAAATTCCTATAAGAGTACACATTATGGGTGAATCGAGAGAAATGTTTTGTTCCCGAACATTCCGTCCCATAACTTCTATCTTTGTCGTTTCATTGTGCTGAATGGTTTTCAGCTCGACCCTTATCTGTCTCTAGGAGATTTATTTACAAACGGCCTCAAAGTGTTAACGCACAACGGGTTTTTCGCATTTGCTGTGCTAACTTTTTAGTGTTGACTTTGAAATTTGACGTTTTGGGTAGAGAAAGGGAGTATTGACACAAATATGGTCGTGTATCATTTTATCCAGTTAATTTTAAGCCTCTGTTATCTGTATGAATGTTTTTTCGTCCGTCTGACCTTTGAAAGCCGGATTTTTTTTGAGAATTTGTGTTATTATGGCGGATTCACTGACAAATAATAACATTAAAAAAAAGTAAGGGGTCACCGTACAAATAAATGTATTTCTTAAGGATTTTTGTTTATGCTCTATCGTAAGAATGGTAATAAATAGGTACATAAGCGTGAAACTTGGTGTGGTTATACAGTGGAATCTCGATAACATACACATCGATCAATGATAATATTCAGATATTATTGCCATTTCCTTCCGTTGAACCTCTAAGTATGCGATATAAAAATTATTTCCCTGTAAGGTTTGACAGAACAATTTATACTCTATAGCTATACTCTATAGCAGACTTTCCCTGTAAGGTACTGATAAAACAATGTATAGTCTATAACTCGCATTTTAAAAAGCAGAGTTTCCCTGTAAGGTACTGATACATCAATTTATACTCCTTAACTCGAATTTATAAATGCAGACTAAGTAAGTCAAAGTTAGTAAAATATAATGACGCCTTCCTTGTGATTCCCCGGACTGATAGCAATAAAATCCAAAATTAATGTTTTATGCTTTATGTTTTGTGGATATATGTTGTCAACTTGAAGTAATTATTTTGTTATGTTTAATAATTAGGAATAGGTTTCAATCGAGTCTACCGTACTCCTCGGCGGAATTATTAATATAGATAGATGTAAGCCGCTGAATAATGCTGGACTATAAAATGTCGGCGTTTTGTAATGCGGCGACATTACGTTTAGCCGGATTGCAATTCGGCTGAAATAAATGACGCCGCATTGTATGAGGCACCGCTTCGTGTAAATAAAAAAAAAATGAACGAGCAAAGAGAGTGATATTAGGGTCAGTCAGAGAGCCTCACGAAGCGAGGTTCTCCCCCCTGGGTAGCAGAACACTTTGCAGAATAATAAATCATCGGTTTATTTGGAGTATTTTACTCAGTACCTGTTTTACAAAACAGCGCAAAATCCGCCGTTTTGCAAAGCGGCTCGCTGTTTTACAAACCAGCGGATCTTACATAACGGCTGCGACATATACATGAGGTGAGTGGTGTGTGTGGTATGGTCTAACTTTCCCGAGGTAGAGAACAGACTGGTGCCCTAACAGTGGTGACGTTATGAGTTGTTTATCGAATACAGGTGATGATAAAATAATTGGCAACAATATAAATAGGGATGTGCTTATGAAACTGATGATATTTTTTATTTTTAAATTGAAACTTTTATTACATCGTCTCAAATTTTTCGTCTGTGTATTGCACGTCGCGTGACGGTCGCTTTTGTCTGACGGTATGCTCGTTTCGTTCTCTGTACCGTAGCGAGAGCAGCCATGATCGTTTCGTCCTCTGTAAAGTTTAACTTTTACCGTGGTTTCATAAAACCACACACTTACCTTTTATTTACAAGGCACCGTATCTGCGACGACTGGATTCGGGTAGCGCAGGATTGGTCGTCGTGGAAATCTTTGGGGGAGGCCTTTGTCCAACAGAGGACCTCTTTTGGCTGATATAATGATAATGATGGTGATCTACAAAGAGTCTGTACGAACGGAGCAAAAAAAAATACTTGTTGTAAAAAAAATATCTCATCATCAAGTTCAAAGTTTTTTTAACCGACTGCTAAAAAGTAATGAGTAGAGAGTAATGTTTTTCAGGTGTATGTATGTATGTATATGTTACTTTTGCTGTGCCTATAGCTTGAATGGATTTCGGAGTGCGAGGTGTCGTTCGCATTAAACGGCTTCCTGAGAACTTCACCAAGTTGTCGGTCCACATATTATTAGGAAGCCTGTTTCCGCTACGCCTTCCGGTGTGCGGTCGCCACTCGAGAACTTTGTTGCCCCCTTACATCAGCGATTTAGTCGAGGATGGTATACGCAAACTTTAATAATGCCAATTCACTCTTGAAGATTTCAAAAATTCTAAATCAAATTCAAATTTCTTTATTTGCTTAAATAGGGTAAGTACATGACGTTATAGAAGAAGGGTAAAAAATGCTTATTTAGCCATAGTCTAAAGCATGAAAATAAAAAACGATACCTAATCTATTATCACAAAATGTCTAGACATGTCTGGACTCTCTAGAGAGTTATTAAAAAAAAAACAATTAAAGATTGTTTTGATTTTAATATGAAATATCTTAAGATATGATCTTAAGATATTTTATATTAAAATCAAAACAATAATTATACAAAATAATAATAAAAATAATCTCGAGTCAAAAGTGTAAACGAAAGTATAAGAGTCAGATGCCGGCAAGAAATCGGAGTTTTACTCCTAAGTAAAACCTTCTAAGTATTTTTAATCAACTAAATAGGTTCATTGGGAACTCGTAGTTTTAAGTATTTCCAACGACTTCATTTTTACCGTGTTTACGATAGATAGTGAAGTTAAGTTACAGCTGCAAGCTCGACGCGCCCTCCGTACTGCGTCGAAGCTCGTACGAGTAAATAGCTGATAATAGCCCTCCTAGGGGATCAGGGTTCATAAAATGAAAATAGGAATTACCACAAGCAATATAGCTCTTTTAAATTTTAATTGTTTGTTACTATACTATAACGCAAAAGTAAGATACAAGATGAAGATAAGAATCAGAAGACAGGACTGGAAAGAAGTCAAAATTTTGCTTATACAGGCTGTAACAAAACTGGTGTAGGTCCCGTTAACTGGGGCTTTTAATAATCATACTGAACAACTTCCGTTCTACGACTTTGCTGAAATTACAAAAAAAAAATACTCTTCATACAAATCGATCAGCTGATAGACCAATTTTGTATAGAGGGTTCAATTTTTTTTAAGAATTGACTACAGGTTCCTTGGGGAAAGTAGTTCAGTATAATAAGTAGATCCTCCAGTTAATGGTTCCTACGCCAATTTTGTTACACCCTGTTTAGAAATACAAAACAAATTCAAAAGAAGATGGTATCAAACAATTTAAAAAAAGTAAAATGTATGACTTTGTCACAAAGCTATCTTAGTGATACAACTCCATAAATTAAGGTCTCCCAACACGACAGTAGCTTATGTTAGATCCTATAATAGCAACACAACCCCGTTTTAACTGTAACAACACCCAAATAGGGTTATTAACAATATTCAGATTGTTACGACAGGATTACTCCAATAACAGTAACCAATGTTACGTGCCAAGGAACGTTAATGTTGCTACGCATATCTTGTGGTGGGAAGACCATCGACCAGTTAAACAAAGAGGCCTAAGTGTGTGTATGGCTCTTAGTAAATGGCTGCTAGCACTAACCTATTTCTATTTATTGGTTTATTATATGAATTAACCGCCTCCGTAGCTCAGAGGCAAATTTCACTGGCTTTATACAGGAGGTCGCGGGTTCGATTCCCGGCGGGGTCAATTGTAAGACTCGGTTTGGTTGGTGGTAGGGCATTTCCTAAGCCCGCCTGGCTAGCTACCACCATCTTATCTAAGTCTTGCCGCCAAATATCAATGTTGATATCATTGGTGTGTTCCGGCATGAAGATAAGATAGCCAGTTCCCCATCGAGTTGGGGAATCTTGGTAAGCCCGCTTCCATCTTCGGCAACATCGTCACTTACCACCAGATGAGATGTTTTCAAGGGTTCACCAATTGTGAATAAAAAATAATAATAATAATAATTAAACAATTCAGAGTAGGCTCGAAGCCCCTCGGTGGGGACGCACATGAGCTGATATGATAATTATGATGAAATTTAGCAAAACTATTATTAACACATGCTACATTAGGTGTCATCTGACAGATTTTAACCGACTTTAAAAAGGAAGTTCTATGTTCAACTGTAAGTTTTTAGGGTTCCGTACCCTAAAAGGAAAAAACGGAACCCTTATAGGATCACTTTGTTGTCCGTCCGTGTCTGTCAAAACCCTTTATATCGGAAACGCGTGGAGGTATCGAGTTAAAATTAAAACCATACATTACATACAGTTTTCAGTACCTTAAAGCTGTGAAAAAATCAAACTTTTAAGTTAACCTAAAAAAAAAGATGACTCAAAGGGAATCAACATTTATAGGGTATTTCCCGATGACCTAGAACTATGAAATTTGGCAAGTGATACCGTCTTATACTACAAGTATAGGAAAAAATCTTTTAACTATACATTTGTAATTAAATCATAAAAATATAGTCTTTATTTAAAGTACGTAATCAATTATGCAAGGAACGGCGGCGGTCCAAATTTTGAGTTGAGTTAACCGTGTCATGTGGGGTATCGTATGAAAGGGTGCTCGTTGGCAGAAGCTTAAACAAATTTAAAATTATTTAATGACGTACAGTTTTTGATTTATTATTTTTAAGGTCCCATCTGTGTAGATATGGTGGTACGGAACCCTCAGTGAGTGAGTCCGACTCGCACTTGGCCGGTTTTTTTATGTATGTTCACCAATTTTCCTGTCGATTATGGAAGATTCGTAAAATTAGTTTTTTAGAAAAATCGAGGGCAATCCTCAAAATTTATAGGCGCTTATTATGTAAGAATATTTTCTAAAGCTATTCAGGTTTTTGCATCTGGTAGTTATCATTTCATGTTGATGAGCTGATGATAGAAGGTACAACTCCTTAACGGTTAGGAGTTGGAGGATAATTATTAAAATATTATAGGTACGTAGGGACCATTAGTTGATGTATTCTTTCATGTTATTTAAGTGAGCTGATGATGGAAGGTTTGACTCCTTAACTGTCATTAAAAAAACTAAAAACCGACTTCAGAAAGAAATTCACTCAAAATTTAAATTATATTTGTATGTATAAATACACAAAATTAACCTACAAGTACGAAATCAAAGGTAGTTTACGAATCAAATAAATGCCTTCAACTTTTTTTAAGGTCGGTGCCAGCAAAGCCATCGAATCTAAGACATTTGGTAGGTAAGTATACTTTTCTCAAGTGCTGGTACAGACCTCAAAAAAATTGTAGGCCCCTAATTTGTCAAATATTAACCTTTGATTTCTTAATTGTTGGTTAATTTATTGTATTTACATATAAAAATATTATTTCATAGTTATGGGTGAATTTATTTTTGAAGTCGGTTGATAGTTTCTTGTTTGAATACAAAAACAAATTGATTAGTTTGATAGTAATTTTTTGCATATATTAACTATACATTTTGCATTGTAACATATTCGATAAACTGACGTTATAGGTAACTATTTAGTAATCTGTGGTTATAGTGGGAACAACAATAATATTAATAAGATATAATTCTAATGTAACATATAAAGTGACTTGTACTGATTTATTTATTTTTTGTAAACTTTTACTTAGAAAAAGTATTTTTATCACAAAATAAACAAAACTCGAAACTAGACTAAACTGTAAGTCGTATTAAGTAACACAAAATGAACCGAACTCGAAACTAAACTAACCTGTAAGTCGTAAGTAACACAAAATGAACCGAACTCGAAACTAAACTAACCTGTAAGTCGTAAGTAAGACAAAATGAAACGAACTCGAAACTAGACTAAACTGTAAGTCGTATTAAGTAACACAAAATGAACCGAACTCGAAACTAAACTAAACTGTAAGTCGTAAGCAACACAAAATGAAGCGGTCGTGGCTCAGTACGACTCGCGTGGTAGGGTCGATAATGCAGGTTAACTGATCATGAGCACGGTTTGATTGTTAGTGGGATTTACTTAAAATTTCGACCGTTTCCGTGCTTCGTAAGGCACTTCAAGCCGTTGGTGTTGGTTGCATCATTATATGGCAGTCTTCAGGCCATGTCAAATGTCTTTTAATAAAAAAAAAATATCAAAAATTCAAATAAAAAATTATAATAATTTATACATGTAATAAAAATTTATTATTTATTAATTAATAAAAATCTGTACTGTTTTGAATATTACTATAATTAAAGGCTGTTGATTTTCCTTAATAAATAAATAAATAAGCTTAAAACTTTTAATTGGGTGTTCGCCATGAGTGCTACTACCTCCACCAATGTGCACTCAGCCCGCTTGAGTGGGCTACCATGGCCATGGGCCAAGCGTCCCGTGTTTGGGTAAAACGTTACTCAAACAGTAGGGACGTTTTCAACCGACGTCCTTACGGGAGGAGGTTCTCAATTCGACTGTACTTTTTATTTTTTTATGTTTGTTACCTCTGAACTTTTGACTGGGTAAACCAATTTTGATGATTCTTTTTTATTTGAAAGCTAGTGCTTCCCGTGTAGTCCCATATAAATTTTATCAAAATCGGTGTAGTACTTTATTAGAAAATTGCGAAAATGTACTAAATTGTTGCGATTGAAGTCGGTTTTTTAACGTGTTTAAATAGTACTAGCTGTCCCGGCGAACTTCATTCTACCTTTCACTACACTACACTACCCTAACCTACACTACATTACCCTACCCTACCCTACACTATCCAACCCTACCCTACCCTACACTACCCTACCCTATACTACACTACCCAACCCTACCCTATACTACACTACCCAACCCTACCCTACTCTATACTACACTACCCAACCCTACCCTACCCTACATTCCCTACCCTATACTACACTACCCTACCCTACACTACATACACTACACTACCCAACCCTACCCTACCCTACACTAAACTACACTACCCTACCCTACCCTACACTACACTACACTACCCAACCCTACCCTATCCTACCCTAACTAAACTACACTTACACTACACTACCCTACCCTAAAAACAATTATTTTTTGACTGATATTTTGTTTTTATTATTTAATTCCGGGCATTTTCATATGTATTCACCTTTTAAACCTTCTCTGGACTTCCACAAATAATTCAATACCAAAATTAGCCAAATCGGTCCAGCCGTTCTCGAGTTTTAGCGAGAATAACGAACAGCAATTAATTTTTATATATATAGATAGATAGATAGTTTATAGCGACACGCTAACTGAATTCATGATTCAGTCTTTTAGGAAATTGAGAAACTTTTTAATATTCCATAACATTGAACTTTTACAATTCTTCATACTTCGTGCTTTTATGTCTACCGAAATGTAATTCTAACGTGTTTATTAGGCTGAAACAAAACTCTACCTTTTTTATATCAACAATGGATAAACCCTTGGCATCATCTCACCTGAAGGTAAGTGACGATGATGCCAAAGATGGAAGCGGGCTTACCAAGATCTGGCTATCTTATCTTCAAGCCGAAACATATCGATGCTTACAAAGTTGATTACGCCGGGAATCGAACTGCGACCTCCTGGCGTGAAGCGAATGGACTAACCATTACGCCACGGAGGCAGTCAAAATATCCACAAGACAGTAACAATGCGCTCAAACGCTATCCTGTGAGTTTTTTTATGTAGCCAGCAAACTGTAACATACAAGTGGCCGATATTTAAAAAAAATACATATATAAATACAATTTTAACCACCTCCGTAGCTCAAAGGCAAAGTTCACTGGCTTTACACAGGAGGTCGCGGGTTCGATTCCCGGCGGGGTCAATTGTAAGACTCGGTTTGGTTGGTGGTAGGGCATTTTCTAAGCCCGCCTGGCTAGCTACCACCATCTAATCTGAGTCTTGCCGCCAAATATCAATGTTGATATCATTGGTATGTTCCGGCATGAAGATAAGATAGCCAGTTCCCCATTGCGTTGGGGAATCTTGGTACGCCCGCTTCCATCTTCGGCAACATCGTCACCTACCATCAGGTGAGATGATGCCAAGGGCTTACCAATTGTGAATAAAAAAAAACAGTCATTAAGTGAAATAGGTTAACCGTTCGTTCGTCTATAGGTACAGCTGCATGAATTTAACTCCAATACTGTCGGTCTAAGGTTGTGTGTGAAGTCAACCAACCTTCACTGAGCCCGCGTGGTCGACTAAGGCCCGATCATCCTATAGTTCAAGGTAGGCTCGAGCCCTTCGGTTGGGACGTACATAAGCTGATAATATGATGATGATGTTGGACGTACATAAGCTGATATTTGCACAAAACCACGACAAAGCTCGACAAAACTGTGGGTTAGGTCATTTTGCGTAGGCTGAAAAGTATAAAAGGGTCATTTTCCGTGGTATAACACAAACATAAAAGAACTGACTTGCCACATTAATAAAACTTCCCGTGACACCGCCCGCCCAACCGCGCCACGACGGCGAAACTCTAATATTATGTGCTTTATTCACTTTAGTTTACACCACTCAGGTCCAAGAATCCGTTCCAGTGCGCTCAAAGTACTACTCATGTTATTAATGAATCATCGTAACTGTTCATCATTTTAGTAGGTATTTATTTATTTATTTACACTTATAGTACACTAAAAACAATTTCGTAAATCTAATACATACAGATATTATAATATTGTGTACAGTAGTCGGTCTTATTGCTAAAAGAAATCTCTTTCAGACAACATTTAATTGCAGGAAAGCACGAAATACTTAATTTTACAAAAAGGGCAGAGAAATAAGCAACTTATTATAGTTATTTAGTTCGTTATTTATGTACCGAATGAATTCGAATATAATTTTCAATAGTCGATAGCTTGTTTTTTTAATGGTTTCATTAAATTAACTCTATCTTTTCACGTGGCTGGGTTTTGGGATGGAACTGTCTGAGTTTGCCGTCGACTCGAAAAGAAGAAGATTTACTATTTATTTGATAAAAATTTTTTTTACACAAATGTTTAAAAATGTTATGTAACTTCGTTGCGGCTATTAATTCTTGAAAACTAAATGGAAATTCCATGTATAACATTATGTTGTGGTACCTATTACTAAGTAAGTTTTTGCTTACATTTTATTGTTTTACAAGCTTTTATTCAACTGCCGACAAACTTTTTTGTTTATTTAATTTAGTGGGGCCATTCTTGTAAAGCATTTTGGACAACTTACAGGGGTTTACTATGAAACCATATTCTCGATGATACATACTTAAATCGTTTCGGTATTGAACTTTCAAGGTGGAGTCATGATCCCAGCATCGTCTAAAGTTTAAAAGTACCATGCCTAATCGAGTCGCCTTTCTTGCATTTGGAAATATCATTTAGGTTAAACATCTCTAGAGACTCTGTTTCTTCTTCTTCTTTGTACACTGATATTAAATCGTGTAATATCTATGTTTAATTCATGGTTATTCAAGAATGACGTCATAGTCCTAGGCAACCTCAGGCGTAGCTAGATAAAGTCATCACATTTCTTATGAAGGCATATTTAGATAAATTTAGAGCATAGCGGAGTGCACCAAAAGTCCATTTAGAATTCCGGACGTGCGCATCCCTAGCGGTGTGGTCACAACGCATTTTAGTAACTCAAGTCATGAGGTCTGTCTCATATACAGATATTAGTTGTAAACTTGTTTGAATACATATTCGTTCAATGATTTTCTTGAATATATTTTCAAGCAATGATTATTCTCAACAGGATGTAAAAAATTGCTGAAGGATCCGTTGGGCTTCTACTTATTAAATCAAAATTAATAAATCAAAGTTGTTTGTTTTGTTACGGTAGCTATGATATTCAGTGTTTCACATCCTTTTAAGTAAAAAACAACACTTGTGACAGGATGCCCAGTTCTTCCATACCATTAGCACACCCTGGATACTTAATACAACGGGTCAGAAATTACATTTCAAAAAAGTAATGACGGAACAAACAAAATGGCGGCGAAATCCTATACGTTGGACAACCAAACTGTAACCAATCTGTATCAGTCTGGGTGACGAGGGGGTGAGGTCGCAATCTAGAGAGCGGCAGGGAGTGTACAGTGTACATACTTTATGTTAGTACTAATATATATACTTTGCCATTATGTAGGAAGTGTACAAAACAAACAGAATAAACAGAAGTGCATATAGCATAACAATGTTCATTGCTCGAATTAGTAAATGAAAAGTTTACATAAAAGACAAAAAAGAGAAACAAAAGAATGAAAAAAAAAACGATGAATAGTGTGTTGTGTATGTGTGTGTGTGTTTTTGTGTGTGTGGATATGTATGTGTGTATGTGGATGTATGTGGGTGTGTTTTACGTCATGCCATTCTATTAATAAGTCCCTTTACCTTGCAGTATGTTAGATTTTTTAACCATTCAGCAACTAGTTTTTTTAGTTTATATATTTTGAGAGGATAGATATTCAAAATCTTGTTTATTTTATTATACACAAAAACTGATTGACATTTACAATTATGACTAGCAAATGTAGTCCTAACTGTACATCTGTAAACTGTCTTTCCTTCTTTTGTTTAAAATATTGCTATCATAGGGAAGTGATTCATGTTTTCTCGACATTTCATCGAAGATTAATTGAAGAATGTAAAGTTTTGACATGTTGAGAAAAGCTTCTAAATAAAAGTGCAAAAAATTAAAGTGAAAATTAACGTTCTACATGTAAATCAATTAATTTTAGATGTTTTTGTTTGTGTAGGCTCTGCCATACAATACGAGTCAATTGATTAAATTTTTTTAAATTATTTGTATTTTCACAAAATGGAAAGTATGTTTCTATGTATAGATAGCTACAGTAGAGATTGTAATGACTCTGCATTCAGTCATCACGCCATTTTTACATCTTTCTTTGATTGCGGGTCTTTTAAAAAAGTAAAGGATTTAAATTAAAATTGGCATTGATATTTTAAATCGATTGTGGAACCATTTTATTGATATTCATTCGTAGTTGGGCCCTAAGCCAGGACGGATGTCCATTATTGTCTTGGAATCGTATTGCTTATTAGAAAAGGTGTAATAACATTTTAAATCTTTCGATTTAATAATAGGCCATTTGGCAAAGCCTATATATATATATATACATACTAGAAACATATATACACAGGGTAAAAATGTAATGAATATATATTTCGACGAATTCACTAACTACATTAATCAGATTTTTATTAAAAAAGTAAAGGATTGTTAAATTAAAAACAGTTTTCGTTACAGTACATAGTTCTCAGGCATAAACCATCCACAGATTGATCAATATCTCTGATCAATGATCTTATGTATGGTAACTCAGTGATTTGGACAGAAATGATTGCTTTTTAGGTTCGGTACAAAAAAAAACGGAACCTAAAAGGATCACTCGTGCGTCTGTCTGTCTGTCCGTCCATCTGTCCAAGCCCATTTGCTCCGAATCTACTGGACCAAATCAGGTGAAATTTGGTAGGATAGTAGAATTCTATGACCCAAACACAGGTGTGCAAAGTAAATACATATTTTTTTTAAATAAGGGTTATTTTCGGGGGACAAATAAATAATTAAGTTTTGGAAACCTTATTGTGTCATATATCAAATGAAAGGTCTCGTTAACAAGATCTTAAAAATATTTTTGTTTGAATTTTAAAATAAATAGTTTTGATTTTATTCATGAAAGAAGACGAAAGTTGACCATTCCCCCCCCCCCCCCTGTTCGCCGAAACTACTGAGCCTAAAATTTACATATACTTCATGGCTTGTAGATTACAGGAAAACCTATAAGAATTCTATCAATTAAAAAAAAGTGGTAAACTCAATGTAATGAACTTACGGAATAAAGTTCTAGTCATAATAGAAAATATTCTATCGGTGTTCTACAGGATTCATTTCGGAAAGTGTCCTGGAGCTTTATGACCTCATTCCCCCTCTTCATTTCATCATTGAACAACCAGGTGCGGAGGGCGATTCCACCCGTTTATCGTTGATGTTCTACCTTTACGTACAAAGCGTTTTGCTTCTTCGTTCATTATGCGAACGGGCAAGAAGTGGAATTCCCTGCTTCGTATAATTTAGGAATCGTCAAGACGAGAGTGAATTGGTCAATTTTGAGCTTGCGTGTTACATCCTCGACTGCATCGGCACTTACGATCAGGTGAGGTGCAGCCAAACGCACTAAAATTTTTATTTAAAAAAAATAAGTTCACTAAAACACCACTAAATTGCGCTAGTAGTAGTCAACTGTATGGATTACTGCTCTCACTTGTGGGACGGATCGGCTCGTTACCAGCTATATGCCTTGGATTCTATCGCCCGACGCGCTAAGAGACTCATTGGCGACGAGGAACTTGTATCAAACAGGCTCCAAAGCCTCGAGTATCTCCACAAACTCGTTTGTCTATCGGTGTTCTACAGGATTCATTTCGAAGAGTCTGTCCTGGAGCTTCACGACCTCATTCCCCCTCTCCATTTCATCATCGGACGACCAGGTGTATTTTAATATATGATTTGGACACATGATTTTTCGTGGATAACGATAACAGGTACCTTTGCAAATTAGCAAAAGTCTGTATTATCTATTGTGTCAGACATAGACAATAGAACACATACTAAGAATACCGACAGTATCTGAAAGTGTCAAAAGCGGTAAATGACATGGAACTTAAGAGGTTTTTTATTCATAGTTGGTACGCCCTTGGCATCATCTCACCCGATTAGTTAGTGACGATGATGCCGAAGATGAAAGTGGGCTTACCAAGATTCCCCAACGCAATGGGAAACTGGCTATCTTATCTTCAAGCCGGAACACATGAATGCTGCAAACATTGATGTTTGGCAACAAGACTTAGATAAGATGGTGGTAGCTAGCCAGGCGCACTTATAAAATGAACTTCCACCAACCAAAATGAGTCTTACAAAGTTAGACTCCGCCGGAAAATGAACCCGTGACCTCCTAATGTGAAGCTAATTGACTTAAGCATTGCGCCTCGGAGGCGGTCAAAGATTGAGGTATTCACTATGCAAAACTATTCCTGTGTTTAAAAATAAGGACATCAGTACTTTATTTGTTTCTTCTTATCGTATGACACAAATAACCGTGCTATCCACGGGATAGACGACGGTGTCCTGGTGTTGCACTTAGCATCACCCGCGTTCACGTGTAAGGCATTTAGATTTACAACTGCGGACGTGTGCAACGCGATGTTCATACACTGGAATCAGATGTGCAGTTTTCCTCACGATGTTTTCCTTCACCATTATAGCAATCTGTAAGTATATGTACGTAAGTTTCGAAAAACTCATTGGTACATTGGCCGTAATGAACCCGGGACCTTTGGTTAGGAGGACCGAGTTGTCACCGGTTGAGCCACCGACGCTTTTTTATCAGTACTAATTGCAAATGACCCACTAAGCGCTAAGTAGCTGGAAAATTAGTTTCAAGAAACTAACTTGAGTATTGATCTGGAAACATTGTTACCACTAAGACTGTATGACATACACTTGAAAAGAATAAGTTTGCTTTGACACAATATGTCTCATAAAAATGCAAAATTAGGGTTTTGGCACAGATCAGAGAACTCGCTAACGCTAATTTTTCCAATCGATTGAAAAAAGTATTGACTTGCGTTCAATTTGTGTCGAAAATCGTCCACTGCTGGACAAAGGCCTCCCCCAACACCGCCTGGGAGGCCTGCCTACGCTACGTTTTCCGGTGCGCGGTCGCCACTCGAGAACTTTACTACCACATCGGCCATCTGTTCTACGAGCTTTGTGCCCTGCCCACTGCCACTTCGGTTTAGCTATTCTGTGTGCTATGTCGGTTAATTTGGTTTTAAATACCTACTTACTGGAATTAAAATTAAATAAAATGAGGAAAATAATATTATATCCACACCTGTCTGATTACGTAAGGTACTTTAGATATCTAATATCTCTACATTTATGCATTGCGCTTAAATGTAAATTTTGAATTTAGTTTAAATTTGAATTTGATTTTTAAACTGAAATGTTATCTAGTACTTTCAAGAGACATTCTTTATCTAGCACTCATACAGGACAGATAATATTCAATATTTAAGGAGCAGTTGAAAACTTACAATAGGGATGACGAATGCTAGTCATCTGATTTACTTTTTATCATCTGTCAAAAAAAAAACGAGACCTACAGTACTCGCATATGATGTGTAACATGTGACAAAATACTTATGAAATTAATTAATTATCGGGTCGTACATTCACGGGCCGACCCTTCGAATAGTAGTATGTCATCTTTGCCTTTGCCATCACACTAGGCGGAATGGCTATGACAACCTTAGTTTTCGAGATAAAAAACGTTCGCATTTCCTGTTACACATTTCCGTCCCATTTCACGAAATTACTCCCACAAATTGCAGGAAAGCGAGAGCAAAGACAAACTTTTTTTGATGTGTAACACATCAAAAAAATTTTGTTCTAAAAATGTTTGGAATACCTAGGCGTTACGTCATAGTTTTACAGCATCATTTATGTACTCATTTTGTGATTTTGGTGAACTAAAAATCGAAGACTTGATGGAAAACAAAACGAGTAAGGTTTTCCGAAGTTTAAGTAGGAGGGAAATTTAGTGATCAAGGGTTCATAATTTATTTCTGATGCTGTCGTCATTCCTATTCCTTTTTATTTTGGATAGGTAGATTCAATTCAATTAAATTCAATGTATTCAATTCAAATACTTTGTGTAGGAAAACAATATCAATAATTGAAAACGCTAAACACGTTAAAAAAACCGACTTCCAACGCAGCAACTTAGTACAATTTGTATTACTATTTTTGGTTTTTGTTAATTTTCTAATAAAGTACAAAAAAATAATCATCAAAATCGGTTCACCCAATCAAAAGTTCTGAGGTAACACACATAAAAAAACAGTCGAACTGAGAACCTCCTCCTTTTTGGAGGTCGGATGAAAACGATCACACATAACGCAATATCACATATACAATAAATCATAAAATATCACAAAGGTATAATATAGCAATAAACTGGCTAACTATCACAAACTCATCATTATTAAAATATCATTTTTCCAACAAAAAATCCCCAACAGAACTAAGTTTGTTTACATTGCAAAATGAAACAAGATTTGCAGAAACTTTGTTTAGTTGTTTTCTATCGGAGAATAGTAAATAAAGTTTAAAACATTGTTTCTAAGTAAATTAATTTCAAAGTTAACAATATCTAAAAATATTTTTAAACCATTGCCCCTCTAAAAAGCTTATTTTATTAATTGAAAACAGTGAATAAGAAGCTCTTTTAATCACTGTTTTAGTGTTTGAATTTAGAACGCACCAATGTATTCGACCTCCATTTCAACCAACCAACCTCCTTGCCCAAAAAATACTCAATACAATCTCCTTATCCAAAGAATATTTGACATACAAACTCCTTGTGCAAATAACTCCTCGAGATTTGATTGTTCGATATTTTCGAAAAGGAGTTTAGCATTAGAATAAAAACTGTTTTGTGTTTCCTGCTGTCATTTCATTAGTAAATTAGCGCTATTTTTACCCGACTACGAAAAAAGGAGGGTTATGTTTTTGACAGTCTATTTATGTATGTTTGGATGTTCATCTGTTCCATCGTATTTCCTTTAGGAAATGGTTTACCACTGAACCGATCTTGATAAATGTGGTGTCATTGGATTTGTGCCACCACTCCGCGTGTCATAGGATATATAACGTATAAAAAATCAACATGGCGGATTTAATAGGTGAATTAATCAACCAAACATTTTTTTTTTACACATATTCATATCATGTTTGGTATCAAAAGAAAGGTCTTGATGAGCAAATTCAACATATGTATGTCGGAGCGTCATTGAAAACACGACCAATACCAGCTCGAGATAAGTTTACATAGATCGTTACACTTTATTTGGATGAAACGTCAGGTATTAGTACCTGGGTGAAACCGGTGGTGGCGTGACAATCGCTTGTACTCGTGAGACGATCGTTTGTGGTAGCAAATATGACGTATTAGCGGAAGGCTGTTTGTGCTGCCACACTGAGTTGAGAATTTATTAGATCTGTGGAGAAGCCATATTAGCTGGACGTCAGTCTCGAGGCGGACACTTTTTGACGGAGCGTCGAGCAGAACACAAGTAGTGGTGATCTGTGAGCAAAACGGACGTGTCACGCTATCGCTGTGATCACCGCGTTTGCATCCATTGTTATCCAAGGCATCCTGTACAATTTCGATTACCAAATGATCAAGACTATTGAAGAAGGACCTCTGTGATATAGCTGCATTGTTATTTCGACGCCCAATACCGAAATAGTTAAGGACGTGAACCACAAGGCCATCCATAACCTAACCAACCACCCCCCTTCGACATCAGAAGTTGGATTGTTCCCAGCGCTCGCAACAAGTGCACAACGACGGGAAAATGTGAAAAATGATAATGGAGCAGCGAAAAAAAAACCAACTGGCAACAATTCTTTGTGCTACAGAAACAGAACATGTTGCGATTGATTGAGGTTATGCAAGCACCATCGACTACATTTGCTGCAATCACACCGCCAGAATTCAACCAGAATATACCTGAAGCTAATCCACGTTCACGGTGCTCGTTTGTCGACATCTCCCTTACGGAACGACAGTTGCAATGAGGTGCAATGCTTATTTCACTTAGCAAACCGTTGAAAGGCATATGCTCCTATGCTTCCGAAATGACTCGGAGCCAGTTTAGAAACCTGTTCCTGATGCGCTGTTTGGAAATGGGCGACAGTATGGGCTGCGCTGGCAGCGGCAGAGATGCATTCTGCGAAGTTGGTAGTGTACGCGAGGAGCTACGATACGAAAATCCGGTGAGTCGTACCCCTTTTGTTTCGATAGTGGTAGTAGTACATACGTAGTACGAGTACTGTTACCTAATCTGTGGTGGTGCCGAGTGGTTTCTTGTTAAAGAAAGTTTCGTGTATAGACTTTTGGGAGTGTGTTCAATACCAACGCACAATTGACCTTTGTAGGCAACGCTTAAGTTTACTTTACAGAACAAATATCGAGTGAGGTTAATATTGACGGGCATAGTTCAGAATTGTCTTTTCCTTGACGAGTATTTACGTGTCGAACGATATTATGATCGATTCAGATATTTTAAATATAGGATTGACGGTATTCTTAAACGAGTCTGTCAATAACAAAACAGCTTGACTGCCGGAAAGGATGCGAATAGAGTAGTCCCTTACCCTTCTAGTAGTGATTGCATTAGCAGCTAAAATGATGCTTTGTAGTCCTTCAAAGTACACTTTCACATGCTTTCGGATCATTAATTGTGACACAACGTCGTGATTGAACGGAAGATTTGGAACGAGGACTTATTATTCATTTAGTTAACTAGAGTTTCGGTTATACAAACTTAAACTAGGATTGAAAGTATTGAAAGCCCTTTATGGTTTCATAATATTGAGACCGACATCTTTACATGGAGTAAAACCCTTATTAGCTTTTGTAGTATTGGGACTGATATCCTCAATGATCATAGGCCAAAGTTGTCTATTTTTAATAGCTTTTTTAGCAGTGGACGTCTTTCGGCTGATGTGATGATGCAGGATTCATGGACTGGAGCCTGCGAATGTCATAAGCCCCGAAGTTTTCCCTTTTTGATGGCTTTATCATGCTGGTAAAAAAAAAGGATGGCATAGAACGCAAGTGTGTTGATAACCGTGAACGAAATGACAATAAAATGCCTGAACGAAAATTGCTTCCTCTGATAGTTTACCACAGCGATTGACTTCATACGTGGTCACTATTTCACCACATCAGGCATAGCTAGTGGTTACATGACTGATTTTGTAATTCCGGAGGGTCTGTTCGAATACATCCACGTTTCATTCGATCTACGTAATGCCCCCTTGTGTTTCAACTCACGTTCATAAATAATTAACCTAAGAACTTGCGTGGCAACGGTTAGGTGAATCTTAGTGCGTTCAAACGTTGGGGTTCATAGTTAAGTGTCCTTTAAAATATGCTTACTTCCTTAGAGTATAGTAATGAGATTTTATCTTACAAGTCCCTACATGATGATCATTTGGCAACAACCGAACTGTTGGGTTAACCAAGTCACGAAGTACAGCCTCCTGGAGTTGCTTCTAGGTACGAGTAAAGTAGCTTAACCTCTAAATGTCATGTTTGTCGATTACACACACAGGCCGTAATTTTATCTAAGTGAATCACGACAACAGACTAGTAATAATACGGAGAGTAACGCATCCTATGACAGGAGTTTTTAATCAGCTTGCTGCTGATGTGATAATAGACATGGGCCTTCCCCATAATGTAGCAGTTTTACCAATTGTAAAAAAAACGCTACGCTTGGCGGGCTGCTAGGCTGTACAGTATAAGCGTGAAGGGCGCTGCTGCTCATCCTCATTTTTTTAGTCCCTTAGTCACTTCTTGTGAAACCCTTGGGAACAGATGGTTGGTGTATTGCTCTGAGGCAGCGCCACTGGCTGATTTCTAGACAAAAGCTTAGTTTCACAAGTTACCTAACTTTGTGTTGTTACAAATGGAGAAGCTGTACCGACCACTCTAGATATCAAATACCGTCAGAGTTATTGAGGTGCTGGAAGGAGACCGTTATGTCCTTAAAGCGTTAAGTTCTAACAGGACCTACAAATACGCTTACGACAGACTACGTTAAATGCCCGATAGTAACAGTATTATTGACTTGGACAGAATTGATGATTGAAAAAAAGACTGAACCTTAATTTAACCAGATTAAGGACTTTTGTACTTGACCGTGATTTTAACGTTCACTAGTTTGTATTTTGAACCTTAGACGTACATAATGTTTCGCAACAGAACGCCAATAGTCTCAGCCATTCGTAGACGTAGGCGTAAAACACCGAGTTGATTTTCTCGTTGCTGTGCGGCCACAACTGTGTGTGGCGTACGTTTGGCTCGCAGGCGTATCACCGGGGAGGTGATGTTGGCAATTACCAAAATTAGGTGAAGTTCGAGATCGCTGGATAAATGCGATAATGTGGTTGGACACCGGAGGGAGGTGGTCCAAGAGTCGCCAGGTAGGGTGACTGTGTTTTTGGGCGGACACCTGAGAGGTTGTCTGAGAGTCGCCAGGTAGGGTGACTGAGTTGGGCGGGCACCGTAGGGTGTCTGAGAGTCGCCAGGTAGAGCGACTGTGAGTTTGGGCGGGCACCGGATGGAGGTGTGTGAGAGTCGCCAGGTAGAGTGACTGTAGTTTGGTTGGGCACCGGATGGAGGTGGCCCAGAGTTGCCAAGATGGGTGACTGTTGTGGTTATCAACCGAATGGGGGTTACCGAACTGCAGTTAATTTGTTGCGAAACATTGCGTACATTGGGATACATTGCGATACATTGTTAAACATTGTGATACATTGCGATACATTGCGAAACATTGCGGTACATTGAGATACATTGCGATACATTATACATTGCGAAGCATTGCGATAAAATTCAAGTAAATAAACGAGAAGCGTCGGTGGCTCAACCGGTAACGACTCGGTCCATCTAACCAGAGGTACCGGGTTCAAATCTGGACGGCCAATGTACCAATGAGTTTTTCAAAAACTTACGTACGTACTTACCGATTGCTTTAACGGTGAAGGAAAACATCGTGAGGAAACCTGCACACGCCTGCGAAGAAATTCGAAGGTTGTGTGTGAAGTCGACCAACCCGCACTGGGCCCGCGTGGTCGACTAAGGCCTAATCGCCCTGATTCAGGGTAGGCTCGAGCCCCTCGGTGGGGACGTATATGAGCTGTACTGTAAATAAACGAGACAAATTGTTAACAATTGACATTGACTTGACTGTTTTACTGAGAGTGCCTATTTATTTTGAAAGCTTATTGATTTTTTTTCCTGTAAACTATGATAAAAATATCTTGATGCTTATTGAATTTTATGTCAGGTTGGCCGAGCGGGCCAGTTAAGAAAAGAAATACTCTGGTGGTCATGTTTTTCTTTCAGGTGATCCACACGGGGACATGTGATGCGTCAAGATGGCCGTGCCGGAGCGTCATTGAAAACACGACCAATACCAGCTCGAGATAAGTTTACATAGATCGTTAAACTTTATTTGGATCAAACGTCAGGTATTAGTACCTGGGTGAAACCGGTGGTGGCGTGACAATCGCTTGTACTCGTGAGACGATCGTTTGTGGTAGCAAATATGACGTATTAGCGGAAGGCTGTTTGTGCTGCCACACTGAGTTGAGAATTTATTAGATCTGTGGAGAAGCCATATTAGCTGGACGTCAGTCTCGAGGCGGACACTTTTTGACGGAGCGTCGAGCAGAACACAAGTAGTGGTGATCTGTGAGCAAAACGGACGTATCACGCCATCGCTGTGATCACCGCGTTTGCATCCATTGTTATCCAAGGCATCCTGTACAATTTCGATTACCAAATGATCAAGACTATTGAAGAAGGACCTCTGTGATATAGCTGCATTGTTATTTCGACGCCCAATACCGAAATAGTTAAGGACGTGAACCACAAGGCCATCCATAACCTAACCAACCACCCCCTTCGACATGTATATATTATATATGAAAATATTTTAATTTCTTAACAAATGGTCTCACAAGAGATATCATGAGACGGCTCAATGTACCTACGCTACGCGCGCTACAATCAAGGGACAACACACGCGGCCGCCGCTAGCGAGGTGAAAGGTAGGGCAGCGTTGTACTCTGAGCACAAAAATATGAATATAGGTACTTTAAGGTGGGCTTGTACTCATCAAACTGTACAACTTTTGCTCTACAACTTTTTCGAGTTTTCATACAAATCGGTCAGCTGATCGGCTGGCTTTGTATAGCCGTAGTCGCAAGTCCTATCTTAATCAACATTTTTATCATAAGTACTGTGACGTCGTCAACGAGACGCCGGGGGTGTAACTCGTTTAGTATACTATAAATAAAAGTTTAGTATGCTTATCCAATGATCATCGGTGATGATATTTATTGTTAAGCAAAAAAAAGATAGAAGGCTCTGTCGGCTGACTGATTATTATTAGCTTCAATGATTCCTCTTAATCTCTTGCTATGGTTTAGGGAACTCAGCCCAGACACGCGGATAATAAAAATATACTTTTACTCAAAAGACCTCTGTCCTGGCTCACGGTCAGCCCTCGAATCTATCTATTGTTTTCAAAAAGCTTCCGAATGACTTACAAAATCCAAACTAATATTCTAAATTCGATTCGCGTCAGCAAGAAACTAAGCAAAGAGGCTGGGAGTAGATGTATGTAGAGACATACGATCTCTACAGTACCTATCATTATGGCTTGCAACCACGGCTAATAGCCCAGATGAAGGGAAAAATAAAGGCTTTGATTTCAGGCGGAAAACTGTTGTTTCATAGTTAGATCATTATAGCTTGCGACCACGGCTATTACCCCAGATGATGGGAAAAAAGGCAATGATAAATGAGTAAAGATTTTTCGTAGTCAGGTTTTATTTTTTTTTTTACTTTTATTTTATGAATACTATATGTTGCACGAATACAAAGCAAATAAGGTACTCTTAATTTCAATAATTGTTCCAATTTTAATGAGCATTTTAATTAACTTTACCTTCCTTTCTTCTTTATCATCATCATATCAGCCGAAAAACTTCCACTGCTAGACAAAGGCCTTCCCCAAGGATTTTCACGACAACCCGTCCTGCGGTGCCCGCATCCAGTGGCTTCCCGCAATCTTCACCAGGTCATCAGTCCACCGCGTGGGAGGCCTGATTACGCTATGTTTTCTGGTGCGCGGTCGCTACTCGAGAACTTTACTGCCCCAACGGCCATCTATTCTACGAGCTTCGTGCCTTTGCCCTTAAATGTTTCTTTTTCTCGGAGTGCATGGTATAAAGTATAGTATGCAATTCTTGAATAAAACGGACTTCGTCCGGTCGTGATTCAGCCGTTAGAATCCTTCACTTGCTCTTGATTCATCTAAGGCCCTCGCTTTAAATCTGTCCTTCATTCACTAGTTGCATAATATACTAATATACCATTGCCCATATAAAAAGCTTATTTTATTCACTGATGTGATGGTTCCTGCGTGACACCATACGGAACCCTAATAATTAATAACTTTTGAAATAGAACTACTGCGTAACACCACATGGAATCCTAATAATAATATTGAGTTGCTAAACTATTTTTTTGAAGGTTCGGTCTGACGCCGAATTCCTTAACTCAAGTATGTAAAATGTTAGCACTTGGGACCAATGAAATACGATTTAACGTTCGCAAGATAGGGTAGGAAAGGGCGAAAGAGTAAAAGAATTGGATTTGTGTTGTGTGTGAAGGAGATAGAAAGCCAGGGCTGTTTCTTGAAAATGCGCGTGGGCAGCGGGTCAGAAGATGGAATGGCGAGACGAGTTGGTCGTGTCTCGAGGCTGAAATAATGTTTGTTATTCTGTACGAATTTTTGGTGTGAAAAGTATATAGTTTTGTGAGGTGCGCCGTGTGTCTGGGTACGTATTTCTTTAGGTCTCAAGGCCTAACTAGAATCACCTTTTAAATGTCCAAAGTTTTATTAAACCCAAATAGGGAAGCACTCGAAAGGTTCTTTAAAATTTAGGGTTCTCTGTGAGTTACAGAAATGTACAGTGGTTGTAGTTTGGTTACTTGACGTAAATGTATAATCTAAAATATCTAAATTATCTTTTCATTACTGTCATTAGTCTACTTAATCCTGATTAATTCTTTATTTTATGTAGATAAATTAAATGCTAATTCATATACGCCCGTAAGTTTAGTACGTGACATTTTACAGGGCGAGCTGTATAATTCAATATAATATCAAATTTGTACCGTTAAATACTAGAATAAATGCAAATTCTTCTTGGGCCAATAATTAACATATAGAGATAAAATTAATGTATGGTCGTACTTTTAATACAAATTAAATGATGTAACGTGGAGTTTTACGCCTATATAAAATAAAAAGGTTTCTCCACAATTTGAGTCAAATAAATTCATAATTAATTTTTAGACTCAATCAAGTCATTTTATTTATTTTACCCTCTGCATGCAACATTGAGGCATCCTTGAGGGAGTCTACGAATTCCCTTCACTTAGAATTGACAAAAATAATGTAACTCGCATTTTGGTAATTTCTGAATTGAGCCCCTCAGTGGGGACGTGTATGAGCTGATATGATGGTAGACGATAGATACAATGCATCTCGTGGAAACTTTCTATTCCATAGGTATAACTTTCCATCAGTAGGGAACTTAATGCCGGATCCACTTCAGAATAAATTAGACGATCACTTAGCTTTCACTAAGACACAGGCCTATGGTCTTAGGAGGGGAAGTTGGGTCCTGTTCATCTGGTGCCGATGACCGTGGATCAAAGCGATGTGTTATCGATAACACACCTTTGGAAATCTGAATAAAAAGATACACAACGTAACTAATTGGGTCCATTGTTCATTCTTCTATAGATATGAATTAATATTAAAATATATTTATTCAAATATATATTCAAATAACTCTTTATTGTACATCAAAAATAAATACATAACATGCAAGATTTAATTTAAAACTAAGAGACGTACAATTAAGGCGGTCTTATCGCTGAGAGCGAATTCTTCCAGACAACCCAGTGCTCAGAGAAAAGGCACGGAGACAGGTAGTACGCGAGCAACAATAACATTTAATGATTAATTATTAATAATTTTAGTTTCATTTTGTACGTTCCCAATCAAAAAAAAAAAAGTAATAACTCAATGAGTTCAATATAAAACTTATAACCAATTTTCTTAACCTCAATGCAGTCGAAAAAAAAATAAGACATTTTAATAAGAGGTCACCACGTAGTAAATGATTAAAACATTGTGTTACGTTGACCCAGCTCACGGTTTCCGATTGAGCTGAAATTTTGCATGCGTATGCATGGCCCGTGACGAAACAATATTGAAAGAACCCGGTAATCATAGGATTTTGTAGCGTGGGTTGAAATATCGCCCCACGAACATAAGTTATGTATAAATCAAGCATTTGGTTTGACAAAGTTCGCCACTTAGGATGGCTGGCGATCGGAACAGGTCAATTTTTTTTTGTTACTGTGCAAAAGATTCTGCTTGTGTTTTTTTTATACATTACAGATGCGTGCTTTGGGATTTTTGTGCCTTGGGTATTTCGAGACGAAGAATGCGAGGGTTTTTGCGTTGAGTGACGCGGCGACGCTCACCCCGGCCGGAGACAATGAACAAAAAACTTTCTACCTGCTCTTGGGGTGCGGACGAACAAGTTAAGTGGTCCCTATCTTTGAGCCAAATTGAGAAATTGAGTTTTACGCGTCTGGTAAAAGAGGAATGAAATTTCTATATTCACTTGCATTCGTGCATTCCATTAATTCTTTAAGCATTAATTAAATTGAATTTCATTATATGTGTTTAAGACATCACCGTGTCTTGTTTTCTTAGATCAACAGTATAATGTGGTGATGTTTTAATAAAAGGATCAATGAAATTAAGAGCATAATAATGCAGGTATGCTTCAGGAACAACATATAAATAATTTATTCACAAATACCTAACTACTAGACAACTAAGCTATATGTTAGCAACGCGATTTAAGATGGGTGGAATTTTAACGAACTAATCAATGTAACATGTATGTTATGTCATCTAGCTGTTTCCCGTGGCTTCGCCCGCTTGAACAGCGTATCTATGACAGATAGAAGGTGCGCAGTGTGCGAGTCGCAAGCGGCTCGCGAGTGTGAACAAAAGGAAAACAAAGAGCGAAAGGCCTTGTATTAGTCTAGATCCTAATCTGTCTACCTACCAAATTTCAGCCAGATTCGTTCAGTAGTTTTGTGTATAGAGATAACAAACATACTTACTTACAGCGAACACTTGTCGTAGCCGAATGGTTGTGACTTAGGACTGGGGTGTTCGACTATGAAGAGCAGCCAACATGGCGCAACTCTAGATGGTTGCGTTCAAGCCGGGATAGCGGGTTCGATTCTCGCACAGAAAATTAATCAAGGAATGATGACTTATATTAAAGGAATACTTATTTGGTACAAAGTTGTGATGAAGAACATACATGAGAAAAGCTGACTAACATTAGACGGAGAAAAATTTTGTATTTTGAAAATAAAAAGATAAATTATTCTGTATGGATTTAAACGCACTTGAAAATGCATAATTCCAGAAAGACCTGTTCATTTTGTCGTGACTAAAGCTGGTTAGCCGAGGCGGATTCGAGCTGACGAACGTTAGACGCGGAACGCTGACGAAAGACTTTATCAGGACATCATGGAGAGAGTGTGACAGGAAAGAGAAGGAGTTCCTCATGGCAGAGAAGTATCGCCTAGTTTCCTTTATTTTATTTCAGACATAAGCGTACCTATTGTTTACGCTAAACTGGAAACTTGCGGTAAAATGACACAGTTTACCGTCATCATGGTCTGAATGTCAGTTCCACAACAGCATTGTGCTGCCTGCGTCCGAACGGCTTTCACCCTAAATGTAAAGCACTAAATCAGGGTTTTCACGAAATGCATCCAAGTGGTATTTTGGCATCCTGTTGGAAAAGGAGGCGATTTCCACAAGCTGCTGCTGGCTTTCAATATAGGTACAATATGAAGGAAACATTATCTTTTGGCCTGAGGGAGTTGAGACAGACAACGACATCGAAGGTGTATTATTTACACATTAATGTTAATATGTATTTACCATATAGAAAAAAATATATATATCTGCGCATGAGATTTCCACGTGCAATTTGGCGCAAAGGTTGCATCCGAAGTGGCTTCGCTGGTGTCTGTACGTAGGACGACAGACCTAGCGTACGACGCTATTTTAGTAGCGGTCGTCACTCCACAACTTCGAAAGAAAATATAGTGAGGTACAACATATAGCCACGTGTTCAGCTGCCAGTATCTAGCGGCTTTAGAACAGTAATTGTTGAAAGACTACACAAAACTATTTAAAGTAACTGTAGTCTATGCCGCAAATTACGCACTTTTCCACACTTTTATGGTTTCCGGAGTGGAGAGAGATGAAGACACAAAGAATCCCTAAATAATTGTTGATAGTACATATGCAATCAATTTAACTATTCAAAAAAAAAAAAAAAAAAAAAACCATAAACTTAAACGGAATACTTAATATGTTTCTTTGATATTATAAAAGAAAATAATTTAATTATATAAAAAAAAGAACGTCGGTGGCTCAACCGGTAACGACTCAGTCCATCTAACCGGAGGTACCGGGTTCGAATCTGGACGGCCAATGTACCAATGAGTTTTTTTTAAAAACATACGTACATATACTTACCGATTGTTTTAACGGTGAGGAAAAACATCGTGAGGAAGCCTGCACACGCATGCGAAGAGACTCGAAGGTTGTGTGTGAAGTCGACCAACCCGCACTGGGGCCGCGTGGTCGACTAAGGCCTAATCACCCTGATTCAGGGTAGGCTCGAGCCCCTCGGTGGGGACGTATATGAGCTGATATAATAATAAAAAAAAAAAAATTAACGATAAAGCCTTACACAGACTGTTAATTAAAGAAAAAAAATATAAATATATATATAATATGATGTTATCTCACTGTTTGCGACTATCGATTGATAGACTTTAATTGGGTTTTTTCTGTTGTTCGACCATAGATCAGAAAAGAAAACAAAAATACTGTACTTTGTCGAATAATGCTTTGCATAAAGTTTACGAAAACTCATTAATGGAAAAAGGGATACAAAGATTCATATGTAAGGAAATGTTTAGTATTTATAGAACCCAATCAAATACCTTTCTATATCATGGATTAGGTACACCTTTTGAGCATTAGTTAAATTAATTACGTTAATTCAAAATAATTATTCCTTTGAACAAAGTATTATATGGTAACACTTGGTGATATTAACAATTACTAATGCAATAAATAGACATCAAGGTTATGATAGAGCAGTTTTGCAAAATCTACTTTATTCGCTTAGAGAAACAGCTCTTGCGAATAATAGAATAACCTCCTTAATTTATGACCTTAAGGTTCTAGTCAGTGTCTCTGCTATAGCTTGAACAGATTGACTAGGCATCTGAAAAATTAGATAAATGGAAAATGAAAGGTCTCAGATCTAAAATTCTTATACCTATCTACCTTTTGTGTGGTATGGAATCTAGTTTGCAATACCATTTGGTATGATATAGTATAATTCGGGACTTCGTGTGTAGTTCTTATCGATTGATGTATTATTATTATTAATTTTGCTTTGAGAAATGTTGTTAGGCTAAAGTGAGTTTAAATAGGAAACCTAGCCAGGTGAAACCTAGCCACCAATCCAAATACCAAATAATAGGCCTATCTAGCTGTCTATAGATGCATCTACACAAACATAAATATCGGGTTCAAATAAACACAAATTTAAATATACCCGATAGAAATACAAAATTTTGCGTGAGGACGCTCACCTATATAACAAAACAAAGCAACAACATATACACATTATATAACAAAACGCAACAATTATTAAAGACAGCTTGAAACAAATGGATATAATCCATTCAAACTATAACAAACTAGATCTAGAAGAAATACCTAACCTAGGTATTTCATATGGGCTTGGAAAGGCGAAGTGGCAACTTTCTGGCACCGTACATACACTGAGTTAAGGTTTTGGCTTGTTCGATGGGTAACAAGCCTCTCATTAATCGGTGTCCGGGAATTCGAACAAGAATATAAGGAGGACATACCACACCTATGATCTACAATGATCAGTTATATTACAAATTTCAGCTTTTTTGGTTTAGGGACGAGATCTCGCAGCATCTGAGCCCCGAAATCCGCTCTATTTCTAGAAAAGCTTAGTACCTCTTTTGTAAACTGAGATCTTTTTGATTCCTATAAACAAACGAATAAATTAAGAAAAAAAAAACACTTACCTACTATTACACATATTTTTATGTTTGTACACCATTAGTTGTGACACAGCATTAAATAAATGAAATGAAATGAAATGAACTCTAACCCCAGAGTCATAGACACCTACTGCTCCATGTGAGAGCATACTTCTGTTTTAAACAAATAATAAAAAATAAAAATAAATAAAAGGTCACAAGTATATGCTCAGCACATCCGAGGCCTTAGGCTGGACTAGACTAGACAAAACTAGCAGTCTAACAGGAGGCTGAAGCCATGACGCGTATTCATAGCAGATGCACAGGCCGACGGCTTGTGTCGCGAATTAACAAAAATGGTGAGGTAGCAGCATATGAAATTAAATTATTTCAAACGTCTTGTAACACGTTTTTTTTTTAAATCAGGGTTATCCCATTTAACGCAAGAAGCGAAATAGAAATTTGAAACTTCGAATTCAGACACCTTCAATTCTACAAACCAGAATAGACCTCGAATAAACCCAATTGGAAGGTCCGACAATGTGAAGGATTCCGATATGACTGTATTGTATTTAACATTTTGTATCTGTTTGCAGTGTGGAAATGCGCCCGCTTGCCTGTGGTTTCGCTGTCACATTCCCAAGGGGGGGTGTGTGATGGTTCCTGCGTGACACCATACGGAACCCTAATAATTAATAACTTTTGAAATAGAACTACTGCGTAACACCACATGGAATCCTAATAATAATATTGAGTTGCTAAACTATTTTTTTGAAGGTTCGGTCTGACGCCGAATTCCTTAACTCAAGTATGTAAAATGTTAGCACTTGGGACCAATGAAATACGATTTAACGTTCGCAAGATAGGGTAGGAAAGGGCGAAAGAGTAAAAGAATTGGATTTGTGTTGTGTGTGAAGGAGATAGAAAGCCAGGGCTGTTTCTTGAAAATGCGCGTGGGCAGCGGGTCAGAAGATGGAATGGCGAGACGAGTTGGTCGTGTCTCGAGGCTGAAATAATGTTTGTTATTCTGTACGAATTTTTGGTGTGAAAAGTATATAGTTTTGTGAGGTGCGCCGTGTGTCTGGGTACGTATTTCTTTAGGTCTCAAGGCCTAACTAGAATCACCTTTTAAATGTCCAAAGTTTTATTAAACCCAAATAGGGAAGCACTCGAAAGGTTCTTTAAAATTTAGGGTTCTCTGTGAGTTACAGAAATGTACAGTGGTTGTAGTTTGGTTACTTGACGTAAATGTATAATCTAAAATATCTAAATTATCTTTTCATTACTGTCATTAGTCTACTTAATCCTGATTAATTCTTTATTTTATGTAGATAAATTAAATGCTAATTCATATACGCCCGTAAGTTTAGTACGTGACATTTTACAGGGCGAGCTGTATAATTCAATATAATATCAAATTTGTACCGTTAAATACTAGAATAAATGCAAATTCTTCTTGGGCCAATAATTAACATATAGAGATAAAATTAATGTATGGTCGTACTTTTAATACAAATTAAATGATGTAACGTGGAGTTTTACGCCTATATAAAATAAAAAGGTTTCTCCACAATTTGAGTCAAATAAATTCATAATTAATTTTTAGACTCAATCAAGTCATTTTATTTATTTTACCCTCTGCATGCAACATTGAGGCATCCTTGAGGGAGTCTACGAATTCCCTTCACTTAGAATTGACAAAAATAATGTAACTCGCATTTTGGTAATTTCTGAATTGAGCCCCTCAGTGGGGACGTGTATGAGCTGATATGATGGTAGACGATAGATACAATGCATCTCGTGGAAACTTTCTATTCCATAGGTATAACTTTCCATCAGTAGGGAACTTAATGCCGGATCCACTTCAGAATAAATTAGACGATCACTTAGCTTTCACTAAGACACAGGCCTATGGTCTTAGGAGGGGAAGTTGGGTCCTGTTCACTGAAAACAGTGAATAAAAAGCACTTTTAATCACTATTTTGGTGTCTGAATTTAGAACACACCAATATATTCGACCTTCATCTCAATGCTATACAACCTCCTTGTGCCAAAAATACCCGATACAAACTCGTTGTACAAGGAATACTCGACATAAAACTACATGTGCAAATAACTCTTCGAGATTTGATTGTTCCACATTTTCGACAAGGAGTTTAGCATTAGAATAAAAACTGTTTTGTGTTCCTTGCTGTCATTTTATTAATAAATTGGCGCTATAAAAAATATAGTAAGTTATAGGATCACAAAGTATTAGTCTTAATATCAGTAATTGCTTAAAAATTTAATTGTGAATTTTACCTTCCCTTTATCTTCATTAAATTTATATTTTCGCTAAAATCTTACTTTTTCTCGTAGTCATGGTATGAATTATAGTATGCAACTCTTGCATAAAACGGATTTATATCGAGGGCCATGAATCACTCGCTTCGCTCAGGATTCTAATACTTGAACCTCACTTTTTACACGCTCTGTAGCGACTTCTCTTTTCAATTTTACAGATGCCCGAACCATCGGTCGCTTGGTCAACGGTCAGCATCGCACTGAACAGTGAACACACAATAATATACCGCCTTAAGCGTCAGTTGACTGGCGCGTGCGCGCGTACGGCGCGTTCGGCTGTTAAGGTGCCCGTCAGCGCTGACAAGCTGTACGCGCGTATAGTGCGCGCCACTAAAGATGAGACTTGAAACACCACGTAAAGCATTAAAAAGACAAAGAAGGAAGATGACTTACGACGTGTACACCTATAGTCAAAAGAAGCAAAGGATTATGGTTAACTATATGTTATGGGTAACTATTTCGTACACTTTCTACTTTTTTGTTTTTAATGTTTTACGTGGTGTTTCAAGTCTCTTCTTTGGTGGCACGCATTATGTCAGTTCATCAGCGCGGCACTGAAGTCGTCAATACATTTTCGTTGATATAGCTACGTCCGTTCGACCGATGTCAGCGCTGACCGTCGGTCGAGCACTAAATATATACCCTTAGTTCTTATAAGAGGTACATCCCAAACCAGTTGCTGAGTTTACAACAACCACCAACCCCAAACGCATATACCGCCTCCGTTCCGTTCCGTCCATCGTGACGCAGAAGCTTGAATTGTAAAAACTAGAAACTTTGGTACTCACCAGACATGATGGTGTTCTGGGTAGCCGACGGTGACTTAGACACGGCGAGTACAATAAATACTAGTATTGTCCTTTCAATGTATCCGGCACTATACATTTTTATAATCTACCTACTATTAATTTTTTTTTTAGAATATTGAAATTGACATCACATTCACACTACATACATAGTTGGGAACAGGGCTGAGGAAATAATGATTGACTTTGATATAATGTTGTAACTTTAACTGATTTCTCAATACACGCTTCTGAATCTTTCAACTTGGTCCACATCTGGAACAAAGAGACATAAATATATTTTAAAATTTGTTTATTCACTTGCAAAAATATAGTACGTTCGGGGAATTAGCTGCAGTACACCCGAACGGAGTACGGGAAATGTGTTGAAATGTGAAATAATTTTACAAAAAAAGTAAAATTTAAATATAGGTATTTTTATTTAGAATTTATCATAAATTTTTATCACTTTCACTGCTGGACAAAGTATCTTTAAAATTATCGCCTACATTAATAATTAAAGACTGAACAAGATTTGCACGACCCCGTGCGGTTGTAACGTTGGTGACGGGCGCCGCGATTGCACTCAGAGGGGCCTCTTTAACACAATCGTTTGACAAGAGCCGGCATCGGCGAGCGGAATTTATAAAAGTTGCAGCTAACTCAGCGAATGAACTTTACATACAGTAACCGGCTAAATACCAGTCGGGTTCGCGCAACGAGGGTTCCACACCACCACACCCTTGCATAAGGAACCAAAAAAATATCAACGAATGCCTATATTTATTAAGACGTATAGAATACAAATTTAGCTTTAAAAAACGCTAAACACGTTAAAAAACCGACTTCCATCGGAACAACTTAGTACATTTTTGCATCATTATTTTTGGTTTTTGTTAATTTTCTAAAAAAGTACTGCACCGATTTTGATAAAATTTAAATGGGACCACACGAGAAGCACTAGCTTTCTAATAAAAAAAGAATCATAAAAATCGGTTCAGCCAACCCAAAGTTATGAGGTAACAAACATTTTTGGAAGTCGCTTGAAAATTTGCTTTTCATAGGTTCATACACAAAACATGAACGGGCGCTGCACTTAATTGAAAATGTTATTGTTATTGTTTAATTCAGTACGGGATCCTTAACGCAAGTCCGACTTACACTTGGCTGCTTTTAATTATTAGATGTTTTATTGTAGGATTTTCACTATAAACACACCTAATTTGCCGCTCGTACGTATTACAATACAGTTAAAACAAAAAACTTGAAAAAATACCACATTTCGTGTATGGTGATCCCTAATTTTTTTTCGACGACGAGTGACGAACAACGATGGGGCGAATTGAAGGTTCTGTGATCGTCCAAAAGGCCGACTTTGAGATTTTGATATATGTGTACTCTATGTTATTAATATTGAAACTTATCCTATAATCTAATCTAGACACAAGAAAGTGGTCGAGAAAAAAAAATGTGTGAGTGTGTGTGTGTGTTATGTTATGTATTTTTTATAGTTTATTGTACACAGTATAATTATAATTATAAAATACACATTTTACAAAGTAATATAGAGTACAGCTTATCTCTAAAGAAATTTATTCTAGCTAAGAAAGTTTTGACTGAGAAGGCAGACGTGTACACAAGTTAATTAAACAAAAAGAAAAAGAAGTTAAGAAGTTGAGAAGAAGTGAAGAAGTAAAGAAGTTATATCAAATAAATACAAAATTTAACCTGACACCTGGTAATCAAACTGTGATTTTTTCATTGATATTATTCGAAAGTGAGTTATAGAGTTTTTTTTTTTTTTTATTGGTTGAGTTGCTTTATTCTTAAAAAAGTTTAGATACAAAAAAAGATCGTGTTCAATAGTATAAATAAATTACTACAGCTTATGCTTACTCATTTCATGCAACTTCGTATTTAAATAGATAATTCCAACTTGTACGTGTTTAATAAATAAAACTTTCACTCAAATATAACTTTTGTTTTCTCTGTTAGAAAGAAAACTTTAAATTCCCTATTTTGTACGTGGCTAAAACGCTATCCGCGGTAAACCAAAAAAAAGAAACCTTATTCTTTTAGTCTATGGCCGATCGCCATTTTTAGATGCGCGCGCATAGGAAAACTGATTAATTTTACCCGTCATAGCGAAAAAAATTTCATAACTCGTTTTCACTATTGAAATTATAGTCATTAACTACTAAATAAAACGATTTATATTATTATTTTCTTCACAAGTGTGTTGAAAAACGTCGTATCATACACATGTGTATTGATGATTACCGTCCTCGGCTCTCTTAAGACCCTCACCTAACGGCTCGGGTCTCAATGGCGCCTCAGCGGTAATCACCAACATTACTCACTTGGACCATAATGTACTATTATGTTGCTGCTTATTTCCAAACTCTTTCTTATTGTTTTTCAGTATTGTACCGCCCTTTAGTCGAGTCTCACCTGAGGGAGAACATGTAATTCGAAGTTGCTGACTCCGGAGATTGTCTTTCAAAACTTTGAAGATACGGAGATACCCCTAGGCCACAACTTTATCTTCTTCAGCTAGGTACCTACTTAAAGAAACTATGTGAGTAGGACTTACGCACACCGCAAGTTTGTTACCACCACACAATATGTTTGTGTTGTGTATTTCGTTTCAATGTGAAACACATCAACTGGCCAAGTGTGAGTCGGACTCACACACTGCAAGTTTTGTAACACCACACAATATGTTTGTGTTGTGTATTTCGTTTCAATGTGAATCACATCAACTGGCCAAGTGTGAGTCGGACTCACACACACCGTAAGTTTGTTACCACCACACAATATGTTTGTGTTGTGTATTTCGTTTCAATGTGAAACACATCAACTAGCCAAGTGTGAGTCGGACTCACACACACCGCAAGTTTGTTACCACCACACAATATGTTTGTGTTGTGTATTTCGTTTCAATGTGAAACACATCAACTGGCCAAGTGTGAGTCGGACTCACACACCGCAAGTTTGTTACCACCACACAATATGTTTGTGTTGTGTATTTCGTTTCAATGTGAAACACATCAACTGGCCAAGTGTGAGTCGGACTCACACACACCGCAAGTTTGTTACCACCACACAATATTATGTTTGTGTTGTGTATTTCGTTTCAATGTGAAACACATCAACTGGCCAAGTGTGAGTCGGACTCACACACCGCAAGTTTTGTACCACCACACAATATGTTTGTGTTGTGTATTTCGTTTCAATGTGAAACACATCAACTGGCCAAGTGTGAGTCGGACTCACACACACCGCAAGTTTGTTACCACCACACAATATGTTTGTGTTGTGTATTTCGTTTCAATGTGAAACACATCAACTGGCCTAGTGTGAGTCGGACTCACACACCGCAAGTTTTGTACCACCACACACTATGTTTGTGTTGTGTATTTCTTTTCAATGTGAAACACATCAACTGGCCAAGTGTGAGTCGGACTCACACACCGCAAGTTTTGTACCACCACACAATATGTTTGTGTTGTGTATTTCGTTTCAATGTGAAATACATCAACTGGCCAAGTGTGAGTCGGACTCACACACCGCAAGTTTTGTACCACCACACAATATGTTTGTGTTGTGTATTTCGTTTCAATGTGAAACACATCAACTGGCCAAGTGTGAGTCGGACTCACACACACCGCAAGTTTGTTACCACCACACAATATGTTTGTGTTGTGTATTTCGTTTCAATGTGAAACACATCAACTGGCCTAGTGTGAGTCGGACTCACACACCGCAAGTTTTGTACCACCACACAATATGTTTGTGTTGTGTATTTCGTTTCAATGTGAAATACATCAACTGGCCAAGTGTGAGTCGGACTCACACACACCGCAAGTTTGTTACCACCACACAATATGTTTGTGTTGTGTATTTCGTTTCAATGTGAAACACATCAACTGGCCAAGTGTGAGTCGGACTCACACACCGCAAGTTTTGTACCACTACACAATATGTTTGTGTTGTGTATTTCTTTTCAATGTGAAACACATCAACTGGCCAAGTGTGAGTCGGACTTACACACCGCAAGTTTTGTACCACCACACAATATGTTTGTGTTGTGTATTTCGTTTCAATGTGAAATACATCAACTGGCCAAGTGTGAGTCGGACTCACACACCGCAAGTTTTGTACCACCACACAATATGTTTGTGTTGTGTATTTCGTTTCAATGTGAAATACATCAACTGGCCAAGTGTGAGTCGGACTCACACACACCGCAAGTTTGTTACCACCACACAATATGTTTGTGTTGTGTATTTCGTTTCAATGTGAAACACATCAACTGGCCAAGTGTGAGTCGGACTCACACACCGCAAGTTTTGTACCACCACACAATATGTTTGTGTTGTGTATTTCTTTTCAATGTGAAACACATCAACTGGCCAAGTGTGAGTCGGACTCACACACCGCAAGTTTTGTACCACCACACAATATGTTTGTGTTGTGTATTTCGTTTCAATGTGAAACACATCAACTGGCCAAGTGTGAGTGGGACTCACACACACCGCAAGTTTTGTACCAATTTGGGGATCTTCAAGGCAAGAGTGAACAGGCATTATTTGAGTTTGCGTGTACAATCCTCGACTGCATCATCACTTAACATCAGGTGAGTTGCAGTCAAACGCATTCAAATTTGTTAATTAAAAAAAAAAAAAAAAGCTGATATTTGTTATGGTGGTTAGTTCGTTTGATTTGATTTGCGTCCTCCTCATGCCGAAAAACTCCCGTTTTCGTTTTATTTGATTGGCGTCCTTCTCATGCCGAAAAAGTCCCGTTTACGTTTGATTTGATTGGCGTCTCCGTCATGCCGAAAAACTCCCGTTTCATATCGAGAGCGTAAGTGTTTCCTGTGAGCGTCTGTTTCGCAGTGACAACCAACCACTGGTTTTATTTTATTCAAGATCTCAAATGATTAATATTCATGAGGTTTGTTCATAATTTTACCATTATGTATTAGCTTTCCGTGTTAATTAGTTTGCTTGTTAGTTTGGGACAAATCTTCGGAGCTAAAATAAAGCCACTTCCCGGTTACCGATCGAGTTGAAATTTTGCATACACATTAAGTTTGGAAAACAATGCGTGGTTAGCTAAGTGACGTAATTCTAAATCCAATATGGCGGATTCCCAAACATGGCGGACCAGTTATCTTTTTATGCACCCCCATGATAAATCTAAAAAAAATATAATCAAAAAGGAAATTTAATCAGTTTACTAGATTAGTAATTAGTTTTTATAGGTTTTATACAAAAATACTGAGAAAACCTCCGAAATCCGCAACGCGGCCGACCCCCGCTAGTCCAGAGCGGAAGTACTCGTACTTATCGTATAGGCGCCGTCGGGAGCTTTGAACTGGTCGCTGGAAGGGATAAATAAAACTATTAACTAGAATACAATATGAAATTCATATAAATATCCTTCCTCTGTAGATATATGGCCGTAAGTGGAGATATATGGCCGCAAGTGGAGATATATGGCCGCAAATGGAGATATTATATGGTCGCGGGGTTTCAACTACTAACACAAAAATAAATTTCGAAAAACCTAAAACTTTTAGGTACAAGCTTAAATTTGGAATAGTTTTATTTATTTCGTATTCTCTCATCTATCTATCTATCTCATTCTCTCTCTATATATAGGATGTAACTAGGAGTTCTATTCATCATACTGAATAACTTTCCCCAAGGAACCCTTAGTCAATTCTCGAATAAAAATTAGGACCTTACATAATAAAATCAACATAATTGGTCGATCAGCTGATCGATTTGTTTAAAGAGTAAATTCTTTTTTGCGATATCAGCAAAGTCTTAGAACAAAAGTTTTTCATTATGATGGGTAGAAGACCCGGTTAACGGGACCGACACCAATTTTGTTACATCCTGTATATATAATACTAGCTTTTGCCCGCGGCTTCGCTCGCATGTGAATCGTTTTTATGACTGTCTTTGAGGGTGAATGGTGCGCGAGACGCAAGCAGCTCGCGAGCGTAGACAGGAGATTGGACATTTCTGATTAGCAGTCTTTGTCAGTTCCCTCTCTATTTCTATTTAAAAAATCATGTTATTCCGTTGCTCCGTTACGACGCCGCCGCGCGCGGGCCTACAAATGAGTTTTCCCCAGATCCTTCGGGAACTATTTCAGGCTATGCTAGTTAGTAGTCTACGTCATTTCACACCCCTTCAACCACTACAAAAAATTACACCTATTCGTTGCTCCGCTGCGATGTAAAAGAAGTCAACCACAAAAAGAGTAATTTTTCTAGTTCCCTCAGGAACCGTATCGGCCTATTCCATTGGATAAAAGTAGTCTATGTCCTTCCTTACGACATAGGCTACCTGTATGCCAAATTTTGTCAAGATTGATTGAAGTATTGAAGCGTGAAGAGGTAACAAACACTCAAATACATTTTCGCATTTATAATAATTAAGTAAGGTCAAGTCGATTTAACTACAACTCGAATGTTTAACCTAACTAGAGTTATAGTTATATCCACTTATAGCATACCGACAAATAGAATGCGGTTAACAAAAGCTTCCTTGATAAAAGAGTCCCCAGTACTTCGTACAATTGATTGAGATTGTATTTGTGTCGGCCGTTTTGAAGCACAATGAAATGATTGACGAGATACTTCCAAACTAGCTTCTTCGATTAATTTACCTTGTAAAGTTGTTGATTCTTTATGAACCGTCAACTTGCTTCTGCGCTGACTGTTTAAGAACGCAATGTAGACTTTATTAAAAACTATCCTAAAATGTTTACTGTTTTATAAAACACATCGCGAGTCGGGACACAAGCAAAGAGGGATTCCGTTCATCATCATCATATTAGCTCATATGTATACGTCCCCACCGAGGGGCTCGAGCCTACCCTGAATTAGAGCAATAGGGCCTTAGTCGACCATCACGCGGGACCAGTGCTGGTTGGTCGACTTCACACACAACCTGCGAGTTTCTCCGCAGGCGTGTGCAGGTTTCCTCACGATGTTTTTCCTTCAACGTATGAGCGTCGGATAAAACGTACATATGAAATCTAAATTCGAAATCGAAAAACGGATCTAATGATTTTAAAGAAACTTTGTAAGTCGGAGTTTCTTATGTTTATTTATTATTATTATTATAATATATCAGCTCATATACGTCCCCACCGAGGGGCTCGAGCCTACCCTGAATCAGGGCGATTAGGCCTTAGTCGACCACGCGGATTTATTTATTACATAGTAATAATACCCGTTGGTCTGGAAAATTCGTGTTTGTATGGTTCTCTTATAAATGAAATTGAAACTCGCGATTTACTCACAAATGGTTGGAGCTACTGAATTGACATGTATTACGAATAAGTGTATAAGTGGTCATACATTATGGAATTATCAAAATTATTTAAAAAACTATATGTAAATTTTTGTATGAAGTATTTTGTATGAAGTATTGTATGAGAAAGTATAGTGCGGGCTGATGTACAATTTGTTTTTATTTGGTCCGCGCACAGTTTCTTTTATCATAAAGCCAGTTACTTGTTCGTACAATGTTCGTGTTCGATCTCTTTGGTGATTGAAACATTTACTTACAATATCCACATTGCAAATTGAAATCACTTTTAGTTCCAAAGGATTAAAGAGCTATTTTTATATGTGTTTTTGAAGAACCAATCAACTCTTTTTGAATAGATGATGTGTAAAAACCAAAGGTGTTTAGTTTAATGAGTAGAAGCTCGTCTAATTTTTTTAAAATATTTTATCTAGCATTTGTTATTATTTATGACCCTGTATATTATGTTATGTTATATAATGTTATATTATGATTCCTACCAAGTAGATTACGATTTTTTTAAGACATCGTAATATAAACTGTCTGCTTTATGTTTACATTTTGAAGTTTAAGATTTAAAAAAGTTTTAGATTTTTTTAAAAGTTCATTTTAACGTTACACGTTAAAAACCAACTACCATCGCAACTACTTAGTACAATTTGCATTATTATTTTTGGTTTTTGTTAATTGTACAAAATTAATACACCGAATTTGATAAAATTTATATGGAAATGAAACCAATTCGGGAGCAAAACCTAACCAATTAAAAAAAAACATTAAAATCGGAAAACAATCTTCGAACGTATACAAAAAAACAGTCGAATTAAGAACCTCCTGCTTTTTGTAAGTCAGTTGAATATAGCGGCCTCAACCGTTGTTTTCCGACACTTTCATTATTTCTACTTGGTGTTCATAAATTATTTGCCTGTACGCCTATCGATAGTTGATAACCAAAACATTGTCCATTGTTTTAATTCCAGTAGATTCCAAATTCTTAATATTTAAATTCAAATTCTTAAAGAAGTCCACCGCTGGACGTAGGATTTACATGACGACCAGTCTTGCGCTGCCCGCATCCAACTCTTAATATTTATTTGCTTTAAAATATGGTATACACCCCTGCCACAGCTACTTAAGTTAGCTGAGAAGAATTACTTTTACAAAATACGTTATACTGTTACGACGTCGAGGTGATATTTATTATTTTAATATATAAATAACTAGCTGTTTCCCACGGCTTCACCCGCGTGGACAACGTTTCTATGACTTTTCGAGGGTGCACAGTACGTGCGAGCGTGAAAAAAGTAGCCTATGTATTACTCCAGGTCCTAATCTGTCTACCTACCAATTCAGCCAGATCCGTTCAGTAGTTTTTGCGTAAAAAAGTAACAAACATACACACTCACACACTTACAAACTTTCGCCTTTATAATATTAGTGAGATATTCCCGTCACCTTTCATAAAAATCTACTTTTGTTAACCGAGCAAACTACACCAATAAGGCTTAAGTTATTTTAACATACAATTTCGAAAGGCCAGGCAGTAACGCATACTTGGACATAAAAAAGACCGAGATTTATTGTAACCTCCATTTCTCCTCTATGACACTTCGCGTCTACTCAAACAGAAACAACACCGAAATGTTACTGACGGGTTACGTAACGGAACAGCCTCCCCAATAGGGGTGACGAATGCTAGTCATGTGATTTACTTTTTATCATCTGTCAAAAACGACATTTTGTTCTAAAAATGTTTGAAATACCTAGTCGTGACGTCATAGTTTTGCGTCGTCATTTAAGTACTCATTTTGTGATTTTGGTGAATAAAAAATCGAAGACTTGATGGAAAACAAAACCAGTAAGGTTTTCCGAAGTTTACGTATGAGGGCAATTTAGTGATCAAGAGTTTATAATTTATTTCTGAGGCTGTCGTCATCCCTATTTTTCTAGTAACGAGCTGGTCCAGAATATAAGATTATTTGCTCAGAACTTCTATCCTTTCACAGGGTGTTGAGTGCAATGTAAGGCTTTTCATTCGTTTTGTTTGTTTTACGGAAAGTGGTGCGTGAGATAAGATAAGCATTTATTCAGAGCCCACAAAAGCAAAAAAAAACATTTTCGAAAAACCTAAAAACTTTTAGGTACAAGCTTTTAATATTGCATTGTCACGTGATATACTTATATATGCATGCAAAATTTTAGCTCAATCGGAAACCGGGAAGTTGGTCAAACTTAACTTGCACGATTCCACCCGAACAAACATACATACATAAATAAAAGCTTGTAAAAACAGGTAATACAATGCAAGAAAAAAATTAAAACTACTTAATACTTATATTAGTACATTTTATTTATTAAAAAACTAGCTTTTTCCCGCGGCTTAGCCCGCGTACACGTCGTTTTTATGACTCTCACAAGCGGCTCGCTAGCGTGAACGCGAGTTTTCTCCAGATCTCTCAGGAACTATGTCGTGCTATTCTGATTAGCAGTCTATTTCACTTCCCACACCCTCAAGCAATTCTTTACAAAAAATCACAACAATCCGTTGCTCTGTTGCGTCGGCGACGTGCGCAAGCGTGGAAATGAATTTTTCCCCAGATCCCTCGGGAACTATTTTAAGGATATGCTACGAAGTTAGATAAATTAACCAATAAAAGAGTAATTTTTCAGTTCCCTCGGGAACTGCACTGGACTGTGCTATTTTCACGGGATAATGAAAAAAAAACCGACTTCAAACAGGAAACTAAGGTTCCCCTCGATTTCTCTGGAATGCCATTATCGGTTCATAAACAACGAAGTTATCCGCGAACATAAATATATACATACATACGGTTGAATTAAGAAACCTCCTCCTTTTTTTGAAATCAGTTAAAAAGTAGCCAATGTCCTTGCTAGTGACAGAGGCTACCTGCTTGCCAAATTTCATCAAGATTGGTAGAGGTGTTGAAGCTTGAATAGATAACAAAGAAACAAACACCTTTTCACATTTATAATATATTAATATATATTAGTAAGGATATTCAGAACCGGTCGTAGCGCAGTATAACTTTCGTGGTTGGGTGTATTATATAAGTTAACTGACCTGAAACACGGTCATTACCTGGATGGGTTTGACTGTTAGTCGTGTTTTTCTCAACCGTTTCCGTAATTTGTAAGGTACGTTAAGCCGTTGCTGCAGTTACCATTACAAGGTGGCAGTCATTAAGCCATGTAGTTTAACAATGGGGTTCGTCACTAGCCCTGCTATCTGCACTAACGCAAACTTAGCCCCCGTGTGGGTGGAGTGTGACCTTATCCTCCCGAGTTTTGGAAGAGACTCGTGTTCCGGAAGTGGGGACATGTATGTATGCGTTATTCAAAATATTTAGAATAGGTGCCCAGAACACACTCTACAAGAAAAAAAAAACTAAATTCGGCCAAGTGCGAGTCGGACTAGCGCTCCAAGGGTTCCGTACCACCACACATCTAGACACAACTACATAGCTTAAGGCGAGGCACCGGTGGAGAAGCGGAGAAATCCTTTTGCTAGATCAAATTTTTTGGGTAATTACTATCAAATATTGTTCTTGCAAAAAATACTGGACATACTTTAGGATATTGTCTGAGGAATGTGCTAATATGTTACTTTCATCATAAAAAATCCCAAAAACAGGTCTAAAACGTCTAGAAAAAGTCTAAAACGAATTGTTTATTAATAAAATTTCTAAATTTGCACATAGTTTTTATATGGAGATATTTATTTTTAAGTACTACAGAGAATCTGATAAATATTAGTTTTTTAATTGAAGTCTTAAGAGAAATAACAACGTAAAACATTGAAAAAGTGCAAAAGTGTGGTTATTGTCTTGACTCTTTATACGTTAAGGAAAAAAAAAGAGACAACTGTTTTACAAATGCCTCGCCTAAAGGACAACGATACCTATTCACCTCACAAACAAAAAATCATCAACGCGAGCTATAAAAATATACTTTTTTTCATTCAGTTCGGACTCCATAGCCCGAGTACGACTCACACTTTCGATTGTAATACTATTACCTAGAAACTTACCACCAAGTGAGATATTGTCAGGGGCTTACCAATTGTGAATGAAAAAAAAAATTGTAAAAAAACAATGTACAAAAATTCACTTGCTAAATAACGTTCCTATTTAAACTTCGGTGTTTTTTTGGAACACGTAGTGCTGTTTCTGGATGTATTTTGTTATTACGATATTAAATTGAAAAAGAAAAAAAACTTGCCCGATTTTTTTTATTTTTGTTTTATATTAGTATCAGTACTATAACCACACCAAGTTTCACGCTTGTATATATTACTGTTTTTACGATAGAGCTAAATTAAAAATACTTCTAAAGAACTATGAAACCAATTTTTGGAGTAGAAACCCCTTATTTTTTCACTTTTTAAAATTTTTAGTATTTTTCGTTATAGGGGGGGAACAGAAATATACGTTCTGTGAAAATTTCAACTGTTTACCTATTACGGTTCATGAAATACAGCCCGCTGACAGACTTACAGACAACGAAGGCTTAGTAATAGGGTCCTGTTGGTCACCTGGGTGTACGATACCTCGAAAATTAGTTTTGCAAAAAAGTAACGAAATCAACAACAATTTTCATTAAACTTAAACTACTTTATATCGACGCACGCGACTTACCTAAAAACTTTACCTCTTTATAATATTAGTGTAACATTAAAGTGGCACTTCGTCCGCGTGGATAACTGTCCAAGACAAATTTTGAAACTATGAATAAACTGGATATATTTATTTAAGAATTTATAGTCCTTATGATAAGCAACAAATAGTAATGATGTAAAAGGCAAATCCTGATTGCAGATGACAAAATATTTTTAATACCCAAATGCGGCTAAAATATAAAACATACGTATATCTTCCGGACTTTTCGAGGTCTAAACATGTATAATATTTTCTTAGTACATCACATCATTAGCACGTATCTCAAACCAATTACGTACGCCGATAAAGCGTAAAAGCGGCGACTTTTATCCGATTTGGTGTAGAAATATTTAAATTTTAAAATAAACTTACAATTATTAATAAACGTAAATAAAATAAAAAAAAATATTAAACATGGAAACTAATAATAAATAATTAAAATAATCCACCCATAATCGTTCCTGGTGAGGCTTGCAGCATTGCTATAGATACCCTTTGAACCAGGAACGATAAATTAAAATAAAATGAAATAAACTTTTTATTAAAAAGTAATAATAGAACTTTCCATTGGTAAAATAGTTTATAGAATCGGTTAAGTAGTTCCAAAGATTACCCTCTACATTCAAACAAATAAGAAAACCAAAGATCACATAAAACATTAGTAAAGATTATATTATTTTATTTGAATTTGAATTATTTGAATTTAAGAAATGTAAATAAAATAGATCCTTTTCGAGACTGAGTAAGGTTAAAAAGTCATTTGTGGGGCAGTGTATAAGATTCTACAATAAAATTCCAGAAAATGTAACTAGTTTGTCAGAGAATAAATTCAAGACTCATGTCAAAAAAGTTTTGTGCTCTAGAGGATATTATAAAATAATAGATTATGTAAATGACAAAGATATATATGTTGATTCTATAACAAATACCATTACCTGAGACTGTAATCTGAATCATGACATTCTTTGTAATTTTATTGTTATTGTATTTTTTTTTTTTTTTTGACTATTTAAAAGTGTGTGTAAACACCTATTTGAAATAAATTATTTTGAATTTTGAATTATGAACGATAGATGTATAACCCCCGAGTAATTATTAGCGTTCATAACAAAGTTTTCTTTTAGTATTTTCAGTTGTAAATTTTTCATACGTTCATATTTTCATACGTTTGCAACTCGTTTCATAACTTTGACCTCAGCCTGTATGCGCACAACACGTACGTGTACACCCACTTAAATAGATACCTACAGCAGACGTTGTCTATAAATATTTGTTCTAAATTCTCCCTATTTGTATTCGTTGTTCGTAACGTAGTCGAAGCGTCGGTGGCTCAACCGGTAACGACTCGGTCCTCCTAACCACAGGTACCGGGTTCAAATCCGGACGGCTAATGTACCAATGAGTTTTTCGAAACTTACGCACATATTACTCACCGATTGCTTTAACGGTGAAGTAAAACATCGTGAGGAAACCTGCACACACCTGCGAAAAAACTCGAAGGTTCTGTGTGAAGTCGACCAACCCGCACTGGGCCCGCGTGGTTGACTAAAGCCCGATCACACTAATTCAACCTATTACAGAAAACACCCTAGTTGGTGTCCAGAATTACTATATTTGCTATGTTGTTTAAGTGTCCTACAAAAAAGGCGTCTGTGGCTGTGATTATAAAATTTTGTGTTTACATTATATTTGCCGTCGAAAAGGGGACTCAAGCGGCAATTGTCTGGACAAAGGCGTTAGTGGATTGAGGAGTGAATATTACGTGTAGAAGAATGTTTGCGGAAATAGAACACAAAAGACTTTCCTGTTGCCCATAATAACAGCAATAAACACAAATAATTTATAATACTCTGAATACTGTACCATGTCATGGTACAACAAAATTGGTAGGGCTTTCCCTTATTACGTTGACCAAATTTGTCTAAGGGACTCTTACAAATATTATAAAAAAAAATCTAGCGGTTTGAACTTTTCAGGAAGCAAGTACAGGAGAAATTACAAAAAAATAGAATAGCAGAGAAACACGTTTATTGCTTGCAGTAAAACACGAAAAAATCATAAAATGAAGGCTATCTAATTCTTTTTAATCGACGAAAAAACGGAGGAGGTCCTCAAGTCGACATTTACTTTAGTGTTGGAGTTCAGTTAGACTAAAAAGGTTCTTTTTATTTTTCTCTTTTCGGTGCCTTCCTTTTTTCGTCGGTTTAATTTTTTGTTCAAAAGTTTATATATGCGCGGTTGATTGCAAGTCGCGGCGAGTCGCGGATCCACGGGGAGTAGTGGCAGCCGCACGCTGATACCTGTGCTGCTACTATGCGCACGTCTGTCTCTGCGCAGACCGGTCGCCATCTATTCTACGAGTAATGTGTCCTGCACATTGCTACTTATGTTTAGCAATTCTGAGAGCTTTGTCAGTTACTTTCGTTCTCCTACGGACCTTCTCATTTCTGATTCGATCACGCAGCGAAAGTTCAAGTATAGCACGCTCCGTTGCCCTTTGGGTGACTTTAAGCATTCTTATAAGCTAAAATTATTATTTATTACGTATAAGCAACTATGTCTTAGTTCCGTATGTCACCATTGGCTACACACACTGGTCAAAGACCTTAGTGTTGAGACACTGCGGTAATTATGACGTAAAGATATTGAAAAGCTTCCCGAACGCTTTCCAGCCGAGTTGGATTCGTCGACTGGTCTTTTTCTCGACATTGAACCTACCTAACTGGACTTCTTATCCCAGGTATACATATTCGTCAACTACTTCCAGTGTAGAATCTCTAACTACAGAGGGGTGGGTGCGACACGGACATTTAATATTATTTTTCTCTTGTTCATGTTCATCTTAAGACCTACTTGTTGAAAGGCCCTACTTAGGCCATCGAGCATTTTACGTAGGTTTTCTATGGTCTCAACCATGATCACGATATTGTTACCGAATTGGAGGTGGGTGGTGTATTCAACGTTGATATTGATGCCGTTTCCATCCCAGTCTAAAAGCTTGAAAACATCTTCCAGGGTGACGGTGAACAATTTCGGAGTAACATAACGTCTCCCTGTCTCAGACTTTACTTCAGCAGGAAAGGTTTTAAATTCTGGTCCTGAAGGCAAACCGAGATGGTCGCATTTTCATACAAACGCCTCAATACCTCGATGCATCGATAGTCAATTCAGCACCGCTGGAGAGATTGTAGCACAGGCCTGGTTTCGACCGATTCAAAAGCTTTCTTATAGTCCACAAATGCCAAGCATAGTGGCTGATTTTACTCTTCAGTCTTCTGTATAATCTGCCGCAGCGTATTTATGTGGTCTATAGTACCAAAAACTCTTCGGAAGCACCCTGGAATTCGTCAAATATGCGTGCGAGACGATTCGTTATGTATGACTCTCGAAAAAAACTTGTAGACATGGCTCAGAAGTGAAATGGGTCTGTAGTTCTTCAGAAGCGTGTTATCACCCTTTTCTTAAGAAAAATACCATCAAACTTTTGTGCCATGCCATATGCGTTAGTCCCTCGTGTATTTCGCACACTAGAAGACGTCGCGTGGACAGACGACCTGATGAAGGTTCGGACAGCGCGGAACCGGTTTTTGTGGAAATCCTTGGGAGGCCTTTGTCCAGCAGCGGACGTATTTCGGTTGAAATGATGATGATGAAGATAAGCGCTTGGCATCATCTCACCTGATGGTATGTAACGCTGATGCCAAAGATGGGAGCGGGATTTTCAAGATTCCCCAACGCAATTTTGAAAGTCAATGCCGATGTTTCATAACATTTATACATTGATGTTTAACAGCAAGACTAACATAAGATGGTGGTAGCTAGCAAGGCGGGTTTTGAAAATTACCTTATACCAACCAAATCGAGTTTTAAAATTCGTTCGTTGGATAAACTGCATCTTTGATGAATGCCGCTTGCCGACGGCGGCGACAGTCAATGACACCGTTAAAGGAGCCGCACTAAGTTCAACCGCGGCGCCGACAAAGTCAGCGGCGGCGGTGCGGTGGGCGGCACAATTGAACTCAACTCGGCCCCTTTGTCAGAATGTTTGTCGTGAGCCGTCAAAACTGCAGCTAATTCAGCAAATGAACTTATACAAAGTAATGGACGGAACCCGCGACCTCTTGATGATTCTTTACGCGACGTAGGCGGTTAAACTTTGCCGTGCCACAATTGTTGCCTGCTGCCCATTTGAATGACAACCTGATTGCGGTAAACGAAAGTGAGGTCGACCCCAAGCAGCCCGGAAGCGCTCACTAAATGAAGAACATATCCTGGGAGCACGTAAAGTCTGCAGCAGCGGATAGATCCGAGTTGTAAAGTGTTGTGCGGCCCTATGCACCTCCAGGTGCCACAGGATCTAAAAAAGAACAAAAATTTTGTAGGTATTGATATGTTATCAAATATTGTAGAACATTTTATTGTTCTATCATCAATAGTTTCCGTAGCGTATGCAAAGATGAACAAAGATAAGCAAATTTTTTCACACCTTGATTCACGTTACTGAAGTTTAAGTAAGGATTTTTTATTTTTTCTAGTAATAAATATAGCCTCTGTTACTCAACGATAATGTAGCATTCTCAAAGTGAAATAATGTTTAAAATCTGTTTAGTAGTTTTTGAGTCTATTCGTTACAAACGTACAAAAATACGAAGCTTTCCTCTATATAATATTAATAATAATAATATACTATAGATTCGTATAGATGTACTCGCGTCAAAACAAGGGCTGCGTTAGACTAAGAACACGGCTCGACTCGGCTCATCTCAAAAGCATCTATCAGGACCGTAACTCCGCATTTCGATTCTTCTTCGATGTTTTGAATGCCTGTCTAAAAAAAAACTGAAAAAAAAACACAACGAAACCCCAGAAACATCAACAAGTGCAACAACCGGATTGAAGGACAATCTTGAGGTTGTATTTAAAAAAGTTATCTCATACATCGATATATTATGTCACCGTTCAGTCTTCAAAAAATGTTCTCTCTTACATCGAAATATTGTCACAGTTAACACATAAAAAATGTTCTCTCTTACATTGATATATTATGTCACGGTTCACTCTTAAAAATATTCTCACTAACATCGATATATTATGTCAAGGTTCAGTCTTAAAAAATATTCTCTCTTACATCGATATATTATGTCAAGGTTCAGTCTTAAAAAATATTCTCTCTTACATCGATATATTATGTCACGGTTCAGTCTTAAAATTTTTTTTTTTCTTACATCGAAATAATATGTCACGGTTCACTCTTAAACAATGTTCTCTCTTACATCGATATATTATGTCATTGACATATTATGTCACGGTTCACTCTTAAAAAATATTCTCACTAACATCGATATATTATGTCAAGGTTCAGTCTTAAAAAATATTCTCTCTTACATCGATATATTATGTCAAGGTTCAGTCTTAAAAAATATTCTCCCTTACATCGATATATTATGTCACGGTTCAATCTTAAAAAAATGTTCTCTCTTACATTGACATATTATGTCACGGTTCACTCTTAAAAAATGTTCTCTCTTACATCGATATATTATGTCACGGTTCAATCTTAAAAAAAATGTTTTCTCTTACATCAACATATTTTGTCACGGTCATTAACTTTTTGATATTAACTTATATTAACAGACTTCCTTGAGCCCAAAGTCAAGTACTATGATTAGGATTTAGATAAGCCCCAGGCTTGAGACACCAAATACCGCAGTGTCTCAAGACTAAGGTCTTTGACCAGTGTGTGTTGCCAGTGATGACTTACGGAACTGAGACATGGTCGCTTACTACCGTCATCACCCAAAGGGCAATGGAGCGTGCTATGCTCGGAGTTTCTCTGCGTGATCGAATCCGAAACGAGGAGATCCGCAGGAGAACTAAAGTAACCGACATAGCTCACAGAATCGCTAAAATGAAGTGGCAGTGGGCAGGGCACGTAGCTCGTAGAACAGATGGCCGATGGGGCAGTAAAGTTCTCGAGTGGCGACCGCGCACCGGAAAACGTAGCGTAGGAAGACCTCCCACGCGGTGGACCGATGACCTGTTGAAGGTCGCGGGAAGCCGATGGATGCGGGCAGCGCAGGACCGGTCGTCGTGGAAATCCTTGGGGGAGGCCTTTGTCCAGCAGTGGACGATTTGTGGCTGATATGATGAAGCCCCAGGCTTGAGACACTCAGCATTTGAAATACATAATACATACTCGTATGTATATAGACGGGGATTACCCAGATGAAACCAGATTAATGGAGCTTTTCTGAGCTAGACATCTCCTCTGTTTGATTTTTATTGCCTTAGCATTTTTTTGCCTACTTTATTAGCTTATTCAGTTTGACCTTGTTAATTTTAAGGGTGTCGTACCCCAAAGGGTGACCAATGGAACCCAATTTCATCCTCCACTTTCTGTCTTTCCGTCTGTCTGTAAGCGGGTTACACTATATGAACCGTAACAGGTATATAGCTTAAATTTTCACAGAGTATATTTCTATTGCCGCTAAAACATCAAATAAAAAATAATGAAACTTAAGCACAAAAACATGTTTTTTAAAAGTGTTTTTTTTTGTTTTAATTCTATCGTAAAAACGGTGTTACACACAAGCGTGGAACTTGGTGCTTATCTTAAAGAATATAACAAAAAATAATATAAACTGGTCAAGTGTGAGTCGTACTCGCGCTAAGGAGTCTGATCTGAATAAAAAAAACATCGTTTTTCTGTCGCTCGCGTTAATTGAGGTCTTTTGATGGTAATGTGAATGTATCATTGGCGTGGTTATGTAGTACAGTACACTTGGCCGTTTTTAATTGGATTCTACTTATTTTAAAATAAATGATCCAATCTAAAAGAGCTTAGAATAAAATAAAACAAAATTGTTTCCCTAACATAAGTATTTTTTCCAAAATTTATTTCACCTGACGCGGAAACGTCCATAGATTCCCGCAAGTATTTTTGACTTCCGATTCTTGTAAATTTTGGGTATGTTTGTGCTAAAATATCTTTATATAATAAGTTTCATGAAGATCGATATTCGATATGCACTTTTGAAGCGGATACTTCTTTGTTCGGGCTCTGGTGGGGCACTCAGCTTAGAAATTAGTCTTTATTTGATAAAAACCACCACTAGAGTCATCACATCGCCCACTGCGATCGTCAACCCGCCTGCCAAGCGTGGCGATTACGGCAAAACCCCCAAACTAGGAGATGCCTATCTCCAGCGGTGGATGTCTTTTGGTTGATGTAATGATGATGATAGAAACAATAAAGCTTTTGAAATGACCTCGTAAGCAAATGCGCTGATATGAATTCTTTCCACTGATTTAATTTGAATTGCAGGAACGTAAAGAGGCGGTAAAGAAGTATCCACTTAAATAGTTTACGATTGTCTGTCTTGGGTACAGCTCTAAAAAAATATTATTTTAGGATACACTTTGCAAACGACATTATAAGTTAATGAACTTCAATAAAAGCTTTATTTTCGATTCGTTTTTGAATCTCGGGACTTCAAAAACATAGTTATGTTATATGTTGCAGCTATCTGGTTAAATCAGCCATTCAACTGAAAGGCTAGTCCGTTGGTTGAATGGCGACATTCAATTGAATGACTAAAGGAAAACTGGCCAAGTCGTTGAATGGGATATTCTGAATATACTCTGAATAAAAAACGATGGTTCCTTCTTCTGCGAAGCATTCTGTTAACCATTTCCGCGAGGCTCTTTGACTCATACAAAACTGACCGAACCTAATATCGCTCGCTTCGATCGCTCATTTAAAGTTTTTTAGAAAAAAAAAATTAGTCAACCCCTTTTTCTTTTTATGGGATTTTGGCACGGCGGATGATGTTTAAAGGAATAAGTAACAATCAGCCAACTAGTTGAACGTTGAGTGACGATTGTTTAATTTACATGAATGTCGCTACACAATGAACCGTCTAGGCAGTTAATTGAAAAGCTTATTTAACCATTTGGCTGCGACATATATTTATGTGCTACTATTGGTTCGCCCCGTACTGTGAGCTCGCGATTTATTCGTTAAAAAATATAGGTTCGCTCACTAAAGGTTTCGCGATGTAGGATCCGTACACAATCCCTGTATTTTTTTTTATTTACAATTGGTAAACCTTTGACAACATATCACCTGGTGGTAAGTGACGATGTTGCCGAAGATGGAAGCGGGCTTACCAAGATTCCCCAACGCAATGGGGAACTGGCTATCTTATCTTCATGCCGGAACACACCAATGATGTCAACATTGATATTTGGTATATCAGCAACCCCTTTACCGACTTTTAAACTTCAATTTTATTTTTGTGTTATTGATTCGCCTACCACGATGTTTTGATGAACGATACTCGAGTTATAGTCGAACAAAGCTTTATACAAACGAGTATTTACAAACTCCAGATAGTCCCAATGAGCTCTGAAAACACGTTTTGCTCATTCTATTATGCGTTAAGCAGGTCTTCGTAAAAGTATCCAATTTATTATCCTTAAAAATCGTACAATTATATTTAAAGTATTAATTTTGCTTAAATACAATAAAATGAAAGTAAAAAAAAAAGTTAAACTCTAATACGCAAAACCTTTACTAAAAATTATGAAATCTTTAGAGTTTTTTTTATTTTCATTTTATTTCTATATTCTTCGACTCTCATCGTAACAGGTACAAACTCTCGGCCACTTCCGCCGAGTGGGACCCGCCTGTCGTGTCGCTTGATTGTAGCGTGCACATTGAGCCATCTCATTATATGTGCTAATCACCTCATCAGGACCTTCCACAGGACCTTCCGCCAAGTGGGGCCGTGCCCGCGCCGTCCCGTCTAATTACCCGCCTGTCGTGTCACTCGATTGTAGCGTGCACATTGAGCCATCTTATTATATGTGCTAATCACCTCATCAGGACTTTCCACCGAGGGGGCCGTGCCCGCGTCGCCCCGTCTAACTACCCGCCTGTCGTGTCACTTGATTGTAGCGTGCATATTGAGCCATCTCATTATATGTGCACATCACCTCATCAGGACCTTCCGCCGATTGGGGCCGTGCCCGCGCCGCCCCGTCTAACTACCCGCCTGTTGTGTCGCTTGATTGTAGCGTGCAAATTGAGCCATCTCATTATATGTGCTAATCACCTCATCAGGACCTTCAGTCTAGGGGGCCGTGCCCGCGGCGCGCCGTCTTACTACCCGCCTGCCGTGTCAGTTGATTGTAGCGTGCACATTGAACCATCTCATTATATGTGCTAATCACCTCATCAGGACCTTCCGCCGAGTAGGGCCGTGCCCGCGCCGCCCCGTCTAACTACCCGCCTGTCGTGTCGCTTGATTGTAGCGTGAAAATTGAGCCATCTCATTATATGTGCCAATCCCCTCATCAGGACCTTCCGCCGAGTGGGGCCGTGCCCGCGCCGCCCCGTCTAACCACCCGCCTGTCGTGTCACTTGATTGTAGCGTGCACATTGAGTCATCTCATTATATGTGCTAATCACCTCATCAGGACCTTCAGCCGAGGGGGCCGTGCCCGTGCCGCCCCGTCTTACTACCCGCCTGTCGTGTCAGTTGATTGTAGCGTGCACATTGAGCCATCTTATTATATGTGCTAATCACCTCATCAGGACCTTCCGCCGAGTGGGGCCGTGCCCGCGTCGCCCCGTCTAACCACCCGTCTGTCGTGTCAGTTGATTGTAACGTGCACGTTGAGCCATCTCATTAAATGGACCGCGCCCGCGCTGCCCCGTCTAGCTACCCGCCTGTCATGTCGCTTGATTGTAGCGTGCACATTGAGCCATCTCATTATATGAGCTCATCAGGACCTTTCTTTTACCAAACATTATAAAATAAACTGAAAAAAATTGGGTTGTGTAATTGTGATGTCACGAATCCAAAGAGAACACATTGGTCAAAAAAAAACATACATATATAGACTGTTAAAAACATAATTCTTCTTTTTTCGTAGTCGAGTAAAAATTAACAGACCCCAGCCAACGAAACAGACATACGTACCTACACTCCAAAAACATTTCTTTCCTTGTTGAGTAGTTCGGTAAAAACGATATCAACGCAGGCGAAGCCGCGGGAAAAGCTGTATTAAATAACAATAACTTCTACCCTTTAACAATGTGTTTACTTCTCAAAACATCACCCTTGCAACGTTTAGCCAACAAATAAAGATAAAAAGTTTCAAGAATTTTTAAACTTTGGCACTTTGGCTTCTTAATTTTATTTCCCTATACTCCGTCGTCCTCATTGTATATTTTGCAATCACCCTCTTAAGACGCAAAATTCTGTGAAATAATTAAGGATTCTTAATAAAAATTTCTGAGATTGTTGAAAAGAATTTTTGTTATGGAGTTATCCAATGATCTCGGATACAAAATCAGCCCTTTGCTAGATTTTATAAAAAAAATATAACCTTAATAAGGTATTCCTTGTTTTTGTATATCGTTGGGTTCCTGTAATGTTGGAACTTTCCTTTCGGCCTCCAAGCTTCCGGAGCAAATAGTTCAGGAACATTAGGGGTCTAAGTTTTACCACATTGTTAATGACTGTTGGCTACTCGTAAATCTCGCGAACGATAAGCAATGTGCATACCCGATAAGATAGTGTTTTAGTTACACTAGGTATGTAAGTAATTTTGAATTTTACATAATAGAAATAACGCATTTTTGCAAATTATAGGTTTATTAGACACGCCGGCCATTTCTAACTTTTTTTTATCCACAATTAAAAAGTCCTTGGCATCATTTCAATTGATGGTAAGTGACGATGATGCCGAAGATGGAAGCGGGCTTATCAAGATTCCCTAACGCAATGGGGATTTGGCTATCCTATCTTCAAGCCTGAACACATCAATGCTGGTAACACTGATGTTTGACGGCAAGACTTATATAAGATGGTGGTAGCTAGCCAGGCGGGCTATGAAAATGTCCTACCACCAACCAGAGTCTTACAAAGTTGACCCCGCCGGGAATGGAACCTGCGACCTCCTGAAGTGAAGCGAATGGACTAACCATTACGCCACGGAGGTGGTTAACTAACTTTCAAGAAGGAGGTGCTCAATTTGACTACAGCCTAATAGGTTTATGCACACCCGGTACTACGGTCGAGAAATGAAATTTATAAAAACAAATGACGGAGCAAACAATGAAAGCGAAATCCTATAAGTTCGAGAACCAAACTATAACCAATCTGTATAAATCTGGTTGACGAGGGGGTGAAGTTGGAATCTAGAGAGTGGCAGGGTGTGTCCATACTGTATGTTAGTACTAATATATACCTAATTATACTTAGCCTTAGCCGTGGTTTTTGGTTACACTATTTGTTTGCCAATATCGAACCGATTTTTTTTACTCAATAAACATTTCTTGATTTTCAACCGACTTCCAAGAAGGAGGAAGTTTTCAATTCGACTGTATTTTTTTATGTGTGTTACCTCGGAACTTTTGACTGGGTGAACCGATTTTAATGATTCTTTTTTTACTTGAAAGCTAGTGCTTCCCGTGTAGTTTATCAAAATCGGAGTAAATTAACAAAAACAAAAATAATAATGCAAAATTGTACTAATAAATTGTTCCGATGGAAGTCGGTTTTTTTAACGTGTTTAGCGTTTTTTTATTGATAGGTTACTTATGCCCCCAGAGTGGTTCCAAAAAAGTTGTAACTTGTTTACAAATTAAAATCAAAAATGAAAAATTGTACTTGGTGGATGTGGTTGGAGTGGGTTGTTTAACGTTTTCAATTTAATTATATTATAAAATAATGAAAAACTTCATGATGTTGAATTTGTCTCAGTGTCTATGTGTGATTTATATAAAAACAACTTCATTCATCAATTATTACAATCAAGATGTGACCTTGGTCAAAATAAAGTGTCTCTTCTTATCACCTTTTCTTCTTCTTCTTTTTCTCTATCCACCTCTATTAATTTTTACTTCTTTGATCTGTTGATTTTTTTAAAATAAGAAACGTAATGTAAAGAATTAGTTGCTAAAACAAAATTTAAAGACAGCATTTAACTGCAAAAATAAAAGGTGGTAAATGCATTCCTATTGTTTAGATATTTTGAGAGCACGATAGCTTTGACCCAATGAAGACCAGTGTTCCCCCCTAATAAATTGCCATATTTTTTAATTTTAAAGCTCAAGAGTTATCTCAGCATTTTTATTTTGTTAGTTATATCGTATTTCAGAACACCTATCATAATATAGTCCGTTTCAGGAAAATTTTATAAAAGTAACTGGTCAAAACATTTGACCCCTAAGAACCTTTGAGTTTTATTCCATTCAATGGTACGTATGTCCAGGGATTGGAACATGAAAAAAATCACACTGGCCGCTAAAAAAGACTGTAAGTATACGTAGTAATATTTAGAATTTAAATATTTTAAGAATGAATTGACCAAATGGCTATTAGGACATTGTTTTTATACTGTTAACGACTTTATTAATTATAAGAAAAAATAAGAAAATTTAATCGTTAATTGATGAGATAATTGTATTATTTTTTTTTTATATATTTTTTGTAATTTTAACTATTTTAATCTGTTTTATAATTTCTTTATGTTTGCACACCTGCCTGCAGGTTGAACACTAGCACTAAGAAAATAACAAGATCCTGTACCTACAGTGTTCTAGCAAATAAAGCCTTTTGAGTTTGAGTTTGAGTTTAGTATTCTTTGTTAGGTAGGGTCATTATATGTTTTTTTAAATTAAAATTGGTATTGAACTTTAAAAACTGTTTTTTTTTTTCGTGTCTTGAGAGGATTGGGAAGCTGCGAATTTTCATACAAATAGCGTTAACGATTTACACCTCTTAAATTTTAACCGATTTGAAACAATTTTAGATAGGTCGTCAGTCAGAACAAAAGCTAGGCTACGTTTTTGTTTTTTCGATAAAGTTAATAAGTTTAATTTTATTGACGTTCACGTGTATTCATACAAAACTAATTTCGGCATTTTTTTGTTTATTCATAATTAGTAGGTAAGTTAAAAAAAAAACAAAATGTATAAGTTTAGCTTTTGTTCTGACTGACAACTAATAAAATCGGTCCAAACTGGTTAAAATTTTTGAGTGAAAATCGTTAAACGCCGTTTGTACTCGTATAAAAAGTCGCAGCTTCACAATATTCTTAAAGTTTAGAGCCTGTTATTTCCTCAAATATTAATTACAAATTCATAATTAAATATAACATACTAAACTATGACTATGCAGGGACAAATTAATCTTTTCATTTCAGCGCATAAATACATAGGTATTCGAACAACTAAAACGTTTTTTAAAGTCACTTTTAAACAAAATAAATCAATAAAGCAAGCCCATTTAAGACATATTGTCCAATCTATCAGTTTTCACTTAGGACAATACAATTTGGCATTACTTTTCCACTAGCAATATTACACGGAAAAAGGTGATCCATAAAATTTTTGCCAGGATGTGTACCGATGGTTCCTACTTACAAAGTAACCGTAAAGTAGCGAGGATTGCCAAAGTTGTACTTTTAAACGCCAGGAAAATCACTTACCGTAAACTCCAATAAACTTTGCTCATCCATCACCAGGCACATTGCTCAAAAAACACTTTTAAAATACAACAATAAACGGACCACTTATATCCTATTTTATTTTATTTGTCTCAAAGCACATAACACGAAAAACAGTACGACGCGAGTTCTTTAATTAATTCGTTTACGCAACGTTTGTTCGTGGTTAAACGGCAGCAGTTTGAATTTCGTATGTTTACTAGGTTAATGAAAACATCGAGTATTCGTGAATGGAAGGAAAATCGTGCTCGTCCCGTGACAGCCCCGCTAGCACTGCCCATAGGGGCGGTAGGTATTTTGACAGAAGAACGCATGCGCGAGCTAAGTGACTCTTTAGCCCTACGGACTTATTCGCCAGTTAATTAAATTATATCAACTTTTCTCCGTCCTCCGTACTAACGGTCCCTTAATAAAACATTTGGCTAAGTATCTTCGCTGCGGGTAAATTATGACAAGTCCTTTATCCCTGAAAGCTAATGAATTTATTTGGGCAAAGGAATCAATTAAAGTTAAGTAAACTGATCAATTAATAAGTTCAAAAGCTTAAGGTCTTAATGGTTCAATTTCTTTTAGAATCAATCGCAACTACTTACAACTTTGCTTCATATACAGGCTGTAAAAAAATGGTATGGGACCCGTTAGCTGGGGTTTCTACTCATCATACTGAACAACTTCTCCAAAGAAAAAAAAAGTTAATTCTCAAAAAAAATAATTGGACCCTCCAATACTAAAATGCACAAAATTGGTCGGTCAGCTGATCGATTTGTATGAAGACTAACAAAACTTTTTTCGATTTCAGCTAAGTCGTAGTACAAAAGTTGTTTAGTATGATGAGTAGAAGCCCCAGTCAACAGGGCCTACACCAATTTTGTAACATCCTGTATATTTAATTTGCTAAAAAGATAAATCGATTTTCATATAATTCATAATATGGAACCACCTTCAGGTATAATCTTTCAAATAGAAACCGGCCAAGTGCAATTCGAACTCACGCATCAAAGATTCCGTACCACCATACCATTCCACGCAAGTATAAAAATTTAAATTAAAATTTAAAAAAATAACACCTACAAAAAAACCACAAAAGAGGACAAAATAATATATGGTTTGGCCCTTTAAGTTTAAAATAAGTTGTTATATTCTGATCTAAGAGGATCGCGTAGGAGGATGTCTAAGTTGTGAAATTATTACTAACTAGCTGTCCCGGCGAACTTCGTTCCACCTTACGCTACACTACACTACCCTACCCTACACTACCCTACCCTACCCTACACTATATTACACTACACTACCCTACCGTACCCTTACCTACACTACTCTACCCTACACTACCCTACCCTACCCTAACCTACACTACCCTACCCTAACCTACCCTAACCTACACTACCCTACTCTACCCTACACTACCCTACCCTACCCTACACTACACTACACTACCCTACCCTACACTACACTACACTACACTATCCTACCCTACACTACAATACCCTAGCCTACCTTAACTACATAACACCTACATACATTACACTACCCTACCCTACATTTTTTATTGATGAATATAATATATTAATACTTATTGTCCTATTCCGAACGAAGACAAATGCAAAAACACAAAAATCATAAAAATTGGTCCAGCCGTTCTTGAGTAATAAATGGTGTAACTAACACTACTTTCTTTTTTATATATAATAATTACAATATGTACTCATTTATATTTATTTATACCAATGATGTATCTATAATTATGTATATTTATTTTTTGTTGTCCATTGAAATTGTCCATTAAATTGAAAATCTCCCCTTTATTGAAGCTAGGTTGAAATATTTTTGATGTCTGTTAAACATATAAAACTGGGTTGAAATATTTTTGAAGTCAGTTAAACATACAAAACTAGGTTGAAACTTTGTTGAAGTCTGTTCTGTTAAATATATAAAACTAGATTAAAATATTTTTGAAGTCAGTTAAACATTTAAAACTAGGTTGATATATTTTTAAAGTATATTAAACATATCAAAATTAGGTTGAAATATTTTTGAAGTCTGTTAAACATATAAAAACTAGGTTGAAATATTTTTGAAGTCTGTTAAACATATAAAACTAGGTTGAAGTACTTTTGCTCTTACAATATGGTTATCAACTTGGTTATCTAAAAGGAACAAGGGATCAAATCATATTTAATAATTTACTTTTTTTAAATATAAAAATTAAAGATAAAAAAACTAAAACCCGAGTACGGAAAAGTATGAAAACAAGAGTATCCCGCCTGAAATCGTAGCCTTTATTTAAGTTTTTTTAACTTTTATTTTATTTCCATATTTTTGTGCTTAAATTATAATCCCACCTCGCGTGGTGCGTGTCGCTTGATTATAGCGCTCATATAGATTATAACTGTCTCATAATATCGTTTGTGAGACCATTTGCTAAGAAATTACAACTATTTTCATAATTTATATATATTAGAATATGCTCGTCAAGACTTTTCTTTTGATCCCAAACATGATATGAATATCTATAATTTTTTGGATTATTTAATTCACCTATAAAATTACCATGTTAATTTTTTTAATGATTTATATGCTATGACACGAAGAGCACGAATCCAAATATTTGTAAAGATCGGTTAAGTAGTTTAGGAAATACGAGGAAACAGATGAACATACATGCATACAATACATTACAATACAGTTCAATTATAAGTCCTGTATTGTTTTTTTTTGCTTGCAATAAAGTATATTTATTTACTTACTTACATTATAATACAATACAATACATACATAGTCTGTCAAAAACATAACCCTCCTTTTTTCGTAGTCGTATACAAAAATATTATTTAACCTCTTGAATTAACGCAATGTTAGATTAAAATTTAACAATAGACTAAACTACGACGAGCATTATACTCGTATACATATTAATAAAGCTTGCTATAACGCGCAAAATTTAGGTTTAAAGGTGTGGTGATACTTAAAGGTGAGCTTACAAAAGGTAAATTAATCTCCTTTTTCCACGAAACTTATGATCAATTTACAAAAAAAAAACTATATACAAAATAGGCTAATCACATGACCGATTTGTATAAAAAATTTAAACAAAAGTTTGCAACTTCAGCAAAATTGTAGAACAAAAGTTGTTCAGCTTTTCTGCGCAATCATAAGTTGTTCTGCTTTTCCGTGCAACCATAAGTTGTTCAACTTTTCCGCGCAATCATAAGTTGTTCAGCTTTTCCGCGCAATAATAAGTTGTTCAGCTTTTCCGCGCAATAATAAGTTGTTTAGCTTTTTCACGCAATCATAAGTTGTTCAACTTTTCCGCGCAACCATAAGTTGTTAAGCTTTTTCGCGCAATCATAAGTTGTTCAGCTTTTCCGCGCAAGCATAAGATCGGAATTTCATTGCTCCGGACATAAAACTTATCCAGTCGTCAAAGCTTTGGACTCCCTCTTCGTAGATCACGTATTCGATCCCCGCCCCGGTTATATTATAGAGTCCGATATGAAAAATATAGAGGATAGAAATCGAGTTTTGATAGGTAAAGCGTTACCGTAGCTTTTAGTGTCATAACGTTTTTTCAGTCACGAAGGCTAAGGAAACATGGCCATGCTGCTTAATGCGAGGCCGCAGGAAGGAGGCCGGAGGACGGAGGCCTTATGAGTGAACTCCTATCGCACGTTGGCGCTGACACGCAAACTTTGTAAAATGTTTACTTTTGCCTTTTTCGAGCAAAGCTCTGTTTCCCAGGTAAGTACTTTTAATAATTATTAAATTAATTAACACAAGTGACTTTATAAAGTAATTACTTGAGCTGTGCCGTTTCCTGCGAGAATTACGGTTGAACCTATGGTGAAGGAAAACATATTATCGTGAGGAAACCTGTAGACGCCTGCGAAGAAACTCGAAGGTTGTGTGTGAAGTCGATCAACCCTCACTGGACCCGCGTGGTCGACTAAGGCCCGATCGCCCTAATTCAGGAAAGGCTCGAGCCCCTCGGTGGGGACGTATATGAGCTGATACGATGTTCAAATCCTACTAATATTATAAATGTGAAAGTTTGTATGTATGGATGTATGTATTTGTTGTGTATGTAGTTTGTTACTCTTTCACGCAAAAACTACTGAACTTATCTGGCGGAAATTTGATAGGTAGACAGATTAGGACCTGGATTAACATACAGGCTACTTTTTCCCAAGCTCTGCACACCTTCGAAGACAGTTACAGAAAGTATGTACAAAGTGAATGTATGTATGTACAGGCCAGCTTAGCCGCTGGCAAAAGCTAGTAGTTTAAAATTGTGTAAGAATAAAAAACAGTAATAATAATATTAAAGGGCAAAACTGAATTCACACACGGTCATCTGTACCCAAACTGGAATTCCCTGAGCTATGTGAACCATAATATATTGATATACTTACCTACTTAGGTATATACATATAAATACATATACGTACTTACATAAACAGACGTTAAACATCCAGATACAGAAAAATAAACCTGTTTGCTACACGAATGTTTGCCCTGGGTGTGTTCGAACCCACGACTCTCGGCCAAGCAGGCAGGAGCGCTCCCACTGGACCAACAGGTCAGCCGAATAGAATAGACAAAAATCTTTATTTCGTTAAAGTTAAATTTCACGTCGTCTTAAAAAAAGGTTAAAAGTACAAAAAATATTGACAAAATTGGTTACATGTGGTTACATGTGGTCACATGCGAACACAAATGGTACTAAGACAAACCGGACGAGTGGTAGTGGGACGTGGCGCCGAGCGCCAGGGTTCCCATCACCACACCTCTCCACACAAGGATAACAAGAATACTAATAATTTCAAACATAATTGGAACGCTAAACACGTTAAAAAACCGACCAAGTGCAAGTCAGAACTGCATACAAAGTGTTTCGTACCATTATACTAGATGGCGCTAGTTTCTCACGTTTAAAAAAAAACACGTTTTTTGTATAGAGACCCTCCTTATTTTTCACTTTTTCAAATTTTTAGTATTTATTGTTATAGCGGCCTACGTCCAGCAGTGGACGTCCTTTGGCTGATATGATGATGTAGTTATAGCGGCAATAGAAATACATCATCTGTGAAAATTCCAACTGTCTAGCTATCACGGTTTATGAAATACTGCCTGGTGACAGACGGACAGACAGACAGACAGACAGACGGACGGACAGCGAAGTCTTAGTAATAGGGTCCCGTTTAACAAACAACTTAGTACAGTTTAGCATAATTGTTTTTAATTTTTGTTAATTTTCTAAAAAAAAGTATTACACCGATTTTTTATTTAGACGGTATTAAAATATAGCGGCTTATAGTAGAGCAACAAATGTACTTAAGCCGAGCAACGGATAGGTACTTGCGGGGCTGCGGGCGGCGAGGCACTCCGTGAGTTTGCCAGGCTGACTACAGGCTCGTATGAGCTAGTACCTATGCCGGTGGTGAATCTTGCGACATCAAAGGCGTTGCGCTACTGTAAGCCTTATCGTAATACTGTGATATTTATATGGGACCACCTCCGAAGCGTAAACAAAAGAAAAATCATGAAAATCGGTTTACAATCTGCGAAGATATCGCGTAACAAACATACAAAAAAACATAAAGTTAAATTGAGAACTTCCTCCTTTTTGGATGTCGGTTAGAAAGACATCAACACGAGCATTGAGCTCTAAACCCCTCTGTAACGCGAGCAACAGAAATTTTTTTTTTCCGTGCAAGTTTGAGTCATGCGCGTCCAGGTTCGTTTTACTTTAGAATTAGTATTATGATCACATTAACTTTCAAACTTGCATGTATCACTTTTTTGTTTTTTTTTTTGAAAGCGTCGGTGGCTAAACCGGTAACGACTCGGTCCATCTAACCAGAGGTACCGGGTTCAAATCTGGACGGCCAATGTACCAATGAGTTTTTCAAAAACTTACGTACATACCGATTGCTTTAACGGTGAAGGAAAACATCGTGAGGAAACCTGCACAGGGCCTGCGAAGAAACTCGAAGGTTGTGTGTGAAGTCGACCAACCCGCACTGGGCCCGCGTGGTCGACTAAGGCCTAATCGCCCTGATTCAGGGTAGGCTCGAGCCCCTCGGTGGGGACGTATATGAGCTGTTATAATAATAATAAATGTATCACTTTTTTACAGTGGATAGTTGATACTTTTGATTGTAGGTTCTTAATGAAACATTATATCACACATATTGGTATATATCTACACTATCATCATCATATCAGCCTATGGACGTCCACTGCTGGAAGGATTTTCATGACGACCGGTTCTGCGCTGCCCGCATACAGCGGCTTCCTGCGACCTTCACCAGGTCATCGTTCCACCGAGTGGGAGGCCTACCTACGCTCCGTTTTGCAGTGCGCGGTCGACACTCGAGAACTTTACTAACCCAACGGCCATCTGTTTTACGAGCTATGTGTCCCGCCCACTGCCACTTAAGTTTAGCAATTCTGAGAACTATGCCGGTTACTTTGGTTCTCCTTCGGATCTTCTCGTTTCTGATTCTACACTAATTTTACATGAAACAAATAAAACTGCATTTATAATTTGTCAGCCACCGGTTTCGAACACCATCTTCAGGCAGATAATGTGTGGGTCGCTAACAAATAAAAAAATGCAATTTTATTTGTTTTATGTGGAATCAGTGGATATATATCAATATGTGTTTTACAGTGAAGTAAAAACAAAAAAAAAAAACATTTTTAGTTAATCCCTCATAGTAACACATATTCTGTGAAAATTTCAGGCTGCTTCCTATCACGTTTCAAAAGATACAGCTTTTTTAATGTCGCACAGATAGACTTACGACGGATAGCACGGACGGTCAGACAGCGTAAGCATAACTAGTATCTCATCTGTGGCGTAATCATAGCAATAGTGTCTTGGTACTAAACCTTAAAAACTTGCATTCTCGACTTAGATAAAAAAGGATTGTGTGGTTTTATGAAACCACGGTAAAAGTGAAACTTTTTTTCACATTATAGACATTTAGAGGACGATACGATCATGGCTATCCCTACTCCACGGCCGACCGTCAAGCGACATGCAACACACAGACGAAAAAGTTTGAGACGATGTAATGAAAGTTTCACTTAAAAAAAAACAGATAAGAACTCAAGTAAATTAAATGTGAAGTCAAGAGCACTTCTAACATTCAAACCTCTACGTACACCATAGACGCACACAAAGACATTAAAACCACTGAAAATTGTTCGATAGCATGTGCTAAACGTAGTCGAAGACAAAGATACCGTACACTTTTTATGTTACAAAAAGTGGCTTCAGCTTATCCTATCTAAACATTTTTTATCGAAGATCCTTCATTATAAAATATCCATTGTTTTTAGAACATCATATTAATAGGTATTTTGTCCTGTACAATTTTAGGAAAACAGTTATTCAGACGATTTCGGGTATTTATCCAGAATACAACCCTAGTTATGTTACTACCATCGTAGCGGCTAACTACCTAATTAAAATAATACAATGGCTGAACATGACTAAACATGGTAGTGGTACCTACTAGTGTTAGCTAAACAAAGGCTTTTAGTCCCGAGATCAAGGCCGGCGAACAATGCACAACTTACCCACCTATCTAGACCATAAATGGGATATATCTGACTGAATGACGTCGTTATAGAGGTTCACTTCACAGGATATCAATGGAATGGTCGTATAGTAACTATGGCTTTTGATGTACTCATAGGTTTATACCTCATTTTCATAAACTAGATTAATCGATAGAGATATAAAACTGAAATACAACACAATACAATATTCTTTATTGCATCACAACATAAAAAAAAATAACAATATAGAAGAAAGCCTATAGAATAGGCAGCCTTATGCTAGGTAGCAATTTCTTCCAGGCAACCTTTGGGTAGGGAAACAGCGACAGAATATGTTAAGGGGCGGTACAATAATTAAAAATAGGAAAATTTGCAAAAAAACAGTTATAATTATATAATACTTAAATAAATAAAATACTTAAATATTTCTTTAGAAAGGAAAAGGAAGATAAATAAAAGGATGTATGAAACATAACGGTAATGGTTGTTACAAGTATAGATCGACATAAGAAATAGGTAGGTAGGGTTTAAATTGATCGTTTTTAGATATCGATATGAAATGGGTTGGTATTAACACACCCTGGATAATTTATACAGCGGGCCAGAAATGACATTTCAAAAAAGAAATGACCGAACAAACAAAATGGCGGCGAAACTACTGAACGCATCTGGCTGGGATTTGGTAGGTAGACAGATTAGGACCTGGATTTACACATAGGCTACTTTTCCCACGCTTGCAAACCGCTTGCGGCTCGCGCACTGCGCACCCTCGAAAAGTCCTAGAAACGATGTCCACCCGGATGGAGCCGCGGGAAACAGCTAGTTACTCATAAAAATTTTAGGCACTTGTACCAAATATTGATATCATCATCATCATATTAGCCGAAGGAAGTCCACTGCTGGACATAGGCCTCCCCCAAGGATCTCCACGACGACCGGTTCTGCGCTGCCCGCATCCAGCGGCTTCCCGCGACCTTCACCAGGTCATCGGTCCACCGAGTGGGAGGCCTGCCTACACTACGCTTTCCGGTGCGTGGTCGCCACTCGAGAACTTTAGTGCCCCAACGGCCATCTGTTCTACGAGCGATGTGCCCCGCCCACTGCCACTTAAGTTTAGCAATTCTGAGAGCTATGTCGGTTACTTTGGTTCTCTTACGGATCTCCTCGTTTCTGATTCGATCACGCAGAGAAACTCCGAGCATAGCACGCTCCATTGCCCTTTGGGTGACCTTGAGCCTTCTTATGAGGCCCATAGTAAGCGACCATGTCTCATTTCCGTACGTCATCACTGGCAACACACATTGGTCGAAGACCTTGGTCTTAAGACACTGCGGTATCTGGGACGTAAAGATATTGCGAAGCTTCCCGAGCACTGCCCAGCCTAGTTGGATTCGACGATTGATCTCTTTCTCGAAGTTGGACCTACCTAACTGGACTGTTTGTCCCAGGTACACGTATTTGGTAACAACTTCAAGTGTAGAGCCTCCAACCTTCAGTGGAGTAGGTATGACACGGACGTGTGACATAATTTTCGTCTTGTCCATGTTCATTCTAAGACCCACTTGTTGAGAGGCTTTACTGAGGCCATCGAGCATTGTGCCTAAGCTGGATAGGTTTCGAGTTTTGATCCTGGAGGCGAACCGACATGGTTGCGTTTTCATACAAACACTTCAGCACTTCGATATATCGATAGTCAATTTGGCACCTCTGGAGAGACTGTAACACAGCCCAGGTTTCGACCGAATCGAAGGCTTTCTCATAGTCCACGAACGCTAAGCATGGTGGCTGATTGTACTCTTCGGTCTTCTGTATAATCTGCCGCAGCGTATGTATGTGGTCTATGGTACTAAATCCTTTTCGGAAACCGGCTTGTTCGGGAGGCTGGAAGTCGTCAAACCTGCGTGCGAGACGATTCGTAATGACCCTCGAAAACAGTTTGTAGACATGGCTCAGAAGTGAGATGGGTCTGTAGTTCTTCAGCAGGGTATTGTCGCCCTTTTTGAAGAAAAGCACGACCACACTTCTGTGCCACGCCTTAGGCGTTTGTCCCTCAAGTATAACGGAATTAAATAACTTCTGAAGAGCTTTAAGTACCGGTGTTCCACCTGCTTTCAAAAGTTCAGCCGTAATTCCATCATCACCCGGTGCCTTATTGTTTTTAAGCTGTTTAAGAGCCATTTAAGAAACATACATATGAAATCTAAATTTGAAAACACATTGGTAAGTGGCAGAATGCGAACCATGGCCTCCTGGACAGGAGGTAGCGACCGTAACCGTTACTTTAGCGTACTGGTGACCAAATGTGATCTGACCTTCATAAGTAAAGTAAGTATTCCAAAATAAACAACAGATGAGATGATTTCATGGGCTTATCAATTGTGGATTAAAAAAGATATATTTTTCTTTGTCCGTACTAATGCCATTTAATAGCAAAAAACATAAGCATAAAATATATACTTTAAGTAGATTGCCACATGTAAGATGGAGCATCACTTGAAAACGGCTGGAATGGTAATTATCAGAACAAGGTTTGCGGCTCGCGCACCGCACAACAGGGGCGAAGCTGCGGGCACCAGGTAGTATTATTATGAGATATTTTAAAAATAATCTTTTTTCAATTAACATCATAAATATTAAATTGAAACTCGTCGTTTAATTCCATTACAAGCGAGCCCTAAACGCAATCACCAATATTGACTGGAGCATGGCCGGGCCAGCTACGGCTTAGCTGTCCACTGGCGTGTCCAAACAGAAATTAATTCATATTGGAAACTAGGGATTACACACTGCTTTGGTTTGTGTGGTTAGTATGATGTGTGGTATGATGTGGTTTTAGTACCTAGCCTAGTTCTCTTACAGAATTACTTGAGGAATTAATTAAAAATGAAAACCAGACAGCATGAAAACTTCATTCGTAATTTTGGTCAGTCGCGTAAAAATGTATTCTATGTCACTCACGAGATTAAGAAAAATCTAAAAACATCCAAAATCCATCAAACCGTTTATGCTTCAGAGCATGCCAAAGAAATAAATAACTTATTTTTTGTATAGTCGGGTAAAATATAGTATATGTCACTCACAGGATCAAGACTAATCTAACGACCGACACCTCGTACTCCAAAATCCATCAAGCCGTTTAGGCTACAGAGCGTGTCAAAGACATAAACATACATACATACATACACTCGAAAGACATAACCCTCTTTCTGACGCAGTCGGGTAAAGACAGTAAGATATAATTATCTCTGTTTATGTACCTTGACCAAAATGGAAAGCATCTTCTTTATTAAACACTAGCTGTGCCCGCGACTTCGTTCGCGTGGAGGTTTTGTTTAAAGATATTTACACGATAGTACCAAAAATTTAAAAAACCCCTGACAAAAACACCGCTATAAAGTAGAAAAAAAAGTAGTGTGTGGTTTTATGAAACCACGGTAAAAGTGAAACTTTTTTTCACATTATAGACATTTACAGAGGACGAAACGATCATGTCTGCTCCCGTCTTGGAGCTACGGTACAGAGGACGAAACGACCATACCGACCGTCACGCGACACACAGACGAAAAATATTGAGACGATGTAATAAAAGTTTCTCTTTAATAATATGTCTTGGTCTTTTTAGTTTAATATAAGTAGTTATATTATGATCTAAGAGTCGTCGCGTAGGAGGACTGCTAAGTTGTGAAATTATTAGTACCTAATTAGTTGTAGTAAAGTAAATCAGTTGTATTCTGTTTTTATTTTATTTAGTTAGCGGTCCCCTTACGTGAGGACTCCTAGATCAAAGTATAACTAATTCTAAACTAAACTCACAGGGCCAAGACATATATTTTTACTTTCGCTTACGATATCACTGGTACAAAAAAATATAACAATAAAATAAAAACGTGCTTAGTAAATTTAGGTTAGATTGACACATTTTGTGGACTTTCACCATAACATAACACCCTCAGCGGCGTATTTTCCACACGATAATAATATGACACGACCCTAAGTGACACGTGACTGTGTTAATTAATCATTCGTAATTAGCTCTCTAAGGGTGCGGCGGACTTACCCTGGGGATTATGATGACTTTGTAAAAATAACTACTTTCTTAACAATATATGTTCTGATGGTGAGTAGTTTTGTTCCTGAGTCTGCTCAATTCCTCTTTTTGAACTTCGAGATGAGAAAGAGTTAACGATAGTAAAAGTTTATTTCAAAGAACCCAAAAACTTTTAGGTGCAAGCTTTTATGTGAAAGTAATTTAAATTATTTCTTATCATCGGTGGTCTTTAAAAAGTTTAACTATCCGTTTATAAGCAACGACCTGTTCATCTGTGGTCTGTAGAAAGGATTAACTAAGCAAAGACTATATTTAACGAGGCGCGGTGTAAACAACTTCAAAGACTGACCAAAGAAGTTCTCGGGCAAACGAGAAAAAGATCTTAAGCACCAATAACTTGAAATCGGCACTTGATGTCAACCAATTGAAATCAGAGGAGATGTCCATAAACTGATATCCGAGAGAAATCAACGTATCAGGCCAAGGAATTTTGCAGCATGAGCCACAGCTGAGCACCTGGGGAACAAACTTTAATTCAGAGATCCTAGACAGCCTATGGCTAAAACTAAGCTCCCCAAAATGACTTAACCATAACTCATCCTTTTTCTCGTTTCGTTTTTCCCACATCTACGAGTATCATCATCAATTACCATCAGGTGAGATGATGCCAAGGGCTTACCAATTGTGAATAAAAAAATAATAAAAAAATACCTCACACAATGCGCGACCACCGCTTACCTTGCAGATCTACCAGATAGAAGCAGAGCTGTTACCGCGCGGCCCATATCGCGCTTTGTGCTACACTTGTCAAACATGAAAACTTTACTTATACTGTTCCCCCCATTTGAAACGAGAAAAGTGACCGGATATTAGAGTCCTACTCAAAAATATTAAGGCCCGTTGATTTTACTTTATTAAGCCCCGATCCTGTGGATCTCTCCTCATCACCGAAAAGGACAGGTCAGCTGTCGTCTTGCTGGCGACTGCGCTGCCTTCTCTTCGCTCCTCTCAAAACAGGACCTACCAGCGCCTACACCATTTATGACGCACCAACGAGTCGTCAGGGAGAGTAAGCTCAGACTTCAGAGGGATCACATCGATGATTGAAAATGCATATTCTAGGTTGTGAAGAAAGACGTAGAGCAATCTTTATTCACATCAAAAACAGGGCTCCGCCGGCTGGCTGATTATTGGGCTGAGCTTACCAGACTAAGCTAGTGTTGCACTCTTGCTATAAAAATGTACACCTTGACCACGGATAAAGGGACCTTTGTCCTGGCTCGCGGACACGAATATAATGCCACTAAACTATTTCAGAAAAGCTTTCGAACGACCTACTACTTGGAATTTAGTAACTATTTAAACTTAGTATTTTTTAAAAAGGACCCGCGGAAAACAAGATTGCAAAGGAGGTGCGAGTGCGTGAACGCAGAGCTATACGATCTCTACAATATGATGATTCCTATTGGCGAGCAGATGAATGGGTTTAACCTTGTTACATAGAAAGCATTATCAATTTATCGCTAATAATAATAAAAAAAATATTTAAAAAACTAAAAACAAACTTCAATAAAAGTATGAAATAATCTTTATATATAATAGATACCCGAAATTAACCAATAATGCCAAAATCAAAGGTATGTACTAATCAAATTAAGGGCCGAAAAATTTTTTTGAGGTCTGTGCCAGCAAAACCATCGAATCTAAAACATTGAGTGCTAGTACCGACCTCGAAAAAAATGTAGGCCCCTAATTCAATCGTATTCATATTTTTCATTCATTCGTATTCGTATTCGCGTTCATTCACCTTTAATCCGATTGTTGGTTAATTTCGTGTATTCATGAATTAAAATATTATTTCATACTTTTGATTGAATTTCTTTTTGAGGTCGGTTTTTAGGTTTTTTTAAAATTTTATTTTTCTAGTATGGAGGGTCCAATTTTTTTTTAGAATTGACTATGGGTTCCTTAAGGAAAGTTGTTCGGTATGATAAGTAGAACCCCAGTTAACGAGTGCTATACCATTTTTGTTACACTATTTTGTACATCCTTACTAATTTACTGTGCTTATATTATAAATCTTAAACTTTTTGTGTCTTTGTGATACTCTTTTACGCTAAAAATACTTAACTGATTTCGCTGAAATTAGGCATTTATGAATTCCAGTTTTAGCTGAAGTAAAAAGTGCAGATAAACATAATATTCTTTTTGTTCCGGAAAAATACATAGTTCCTGAAATTCCCAATAGGGATCTGAAAAAAAAATTCCACGCTTGTGAGTCGCTTGCAACTCGCGCACCGAACACCCTTTGGTACAGTCATAAATATTATATCAATGCGGGCGAAACTGGGAATAAAAGCTAGTATTAGATAAAGTAGTTTGGCTAATATTAGACCACTATTACATACCTAGTCCAAAGACCCTTCTAGCGACGACCACTGGTATATTCTATTGATATAACATTACTAAGCCAAACTAATAAATTATCAGTCGTAGAGGTGGATGCGACCCACAATAAATATCCTTTATCTTCCCTTTCGGTCTCAACGACTTGGCATTACTTAGTGTTAGTGTTAGTAGGCTTACCTGAGCCGTTTCACTCCAAGAATCTAGTACAGCTATGGCTTTTTACCTAAAAAAGCGGTCAGACCTTGGGATGGATAGTTTATCTAGTAATCTTACCGAAATTTTTGGTTAATCACGGTTTTATTAATTAACCGTCACATTTTGTAGATCGTTTCTAATGTGTAAAGCAACAACGTATACGAGGACTTATCTGTTTTATAATTGGAACAATATAGAAAAGTTTAATTTATTTATCCTCTCAAGTGGGATGAGAGCCTATCGGCCATCATACCGGCTAACGCTCAAGCGGGACGAGAGCCTATCGGCCATCATACCGCCCAACGCTCAAGCGGGACGAGAGCCTATCGGCCATCATATCGCCCAATACTCATGCGGGACGAGAGCCTATCGGCCATCATACCGCCCAATGCACAAGCGGGACGAGATCCTATCGGCCATCATACCGCCCAACACAAGCGGGACGAGAGACTATCGGCCATCATACTGCCCAACGCACAAGCGGGTCGAGAGCCTATCGGCCATCATGCCGGCCAATGCTCAAGCGGGACGAGAGCCTATCGGCCATCATACCGCCCAACGCACAAGCGGGACGAGAGCCTATCGGCCATCATACCGCCCAACGCACAAGCAGGACGAGAGCCTATCGGCCATCATACCGGCCAACGCTCAAGCGGGACGAGACCCTATCGGCGATCATACTGCCCAACGCACAAGCGAGACGAGAGCCTATCGCCCATCATACCGGCCAACGCTCAAGCGGGACGAGAGCCTATCGGCCATCATACCGGCCAACGCTCAGGCGGGACGAGAGCCTATCGGCCATCACACCGGCCAACGCTCAAGCGGGACGAGAGCCTATCGGCCATCAACTGCCCAACGCTCAAGCGGGACGAGTCTGTCGGGCATCATACCGCCCAACGCTCAAGCGGGCCAATGGCCGATAGGCCATCTAATTTAGTTAGTTCATTGTCGTTTGGAAAATGTATACGAAAACTGTTGCGATCTCTGTCAAACTATACCATTATTCTATGGAGGGACTGAGACATAAATTTTTATCGTTTATTTTAATAATGCATAGATTGTTTTTTTCAAAATAAAGGTTTTGTACAAACGTCAAAAAAAAGCTAATTGTTTGCAAAAAAAATTCCAAAAAAACAAAAAAAAATGAATCTTGTTTAAAATGTTACAAATAGAAAGAAGGTTTCATTAGCTAACTAGAACAGTAATAAGTTTTGTTAACTAAAGAAGTACATTCTATTATTTAAAAGTCAAAATACAAAACTACTTTCAAATGACGTTTATTTGCATACATAACTCATTAAATATACTTAATTTAATTAATCAAAACAAAAAAATATTACAAAACCATTTTTCTGAACTTAATTATGTAATGTATGTTTGTTGTATGAACAAGTGCTTGCGTTTGAATACTTGTGTGTGGGGGGGGGAGGTTCGTGTGTGTGTGTGTAGTTCATTACTGGACTCTGAATTTTCAGTAATCTTCGCAACTCTTCTATAAATGAAAGTTTTAACTGGGCCGTTAAAATTTAATAACTACAGAAACTCTTAAATTAGATAATTATGTACTTGGCAACACATTAAATATTATATATTCTTTTTTTGTGAGCAGTCGTGTCAAAATATATGATGTCCCTAAGCTGTCTCAGTAATTTGAAATTCTTTAAAAGTACGATAAAATAAATTGGTACGGCTAACCTCAATGAAGAAATTACAACTGGATTATTTGAGATTTTATATAGAAATAAGTTCAAAAATCTACAATAAAACTTCAGAAATATAACTTGACAAAAAGTAATTAAGATTTGGAAGTGAAATGATCTCCACCCATCTCGTTTACGATACTAAACGCAATGTATGTAAATTACTTGGAAATTCCATTTTCTGTCTTCAGATTGGTCCAGGCTAAGGCTCCGTGGAGAGGCAAGTTGAGTCAGGAGTTAAACTGAGAGAGGATTAGCCAACAAGTCGGTAAGTCAGGGACGATGTCAAGGGAGGTTATTAAAGTTCCGTTATGAATTGACATTCTGTAATAATACTAAAATAAATCTGTTTATAACTGTAGAATAATAATATTATAACTACGAAGGTACTTATTATAATTACTTTTATTGATACGATATAATTTTTTGAACTGTAGTTCAATCAATAATTAAACTGTTGATTTTTACCAGATAACCGAACCCTAATACCACACCCTGGACACTTCATACAACGTGCCAGAATTGACATTTCAAAAAAGGAATGACAGAACAAACAAAATGGCGGCGAAATCCTATAAGTTCAACAAACTGTTAGCAATCTGTATCAATCTGGGTGACGAGGGGGTGAAGTCGCAATCTAGAGAGCGGCAGGGAGTGTCCATACTATATGATAGTACTAATATATATAATTTGCCAATACTAAGCCTACGTTGTCGTCCGTGTCCGTCTGTCTGTTCGACTTTTAAAAGGCTTTTTTTTATTTTTTTATTCGCAATTGATAAGTCCTTGGCATCATCTCACCTGATGGTAAGTGACGTTGATGCCGAAGATGGAAGCGGGCTTACCAAGATTCCCCAACGCAATGGGGGTCTGGCTATCTTATCTTCAAACTGGAACACATCAAGGCTTAACACTGCTGATTGGCGGCAAGACTGAGATAAGATGGCGGTAGCTAGCCAGGAGGGCTATGAAAATGCCCTAGCACCAACCAAACCGAGTCTTACAAAGTTGACCCCACCGGGAATCGAACCCGCGACCTCTCAGTGTATAGCGAATGGAATTTCCACAGTATTCTCGTATGTGTTGTTATGGGGATAACTAAACGTGTTGTTTTCCCTGTAGCCATGTAGTCCGACTGCTTTATCCGACTAGTCGGACGAAGCTTTATTGTAAAAACGATAGGTAATAAAAAAAAATCATTTATCTGTTACTTGCCTTGATGCTGTTTGTATGAAATTTATAGGTATTACTAGCTTTTGCCCGCGGCTTCGTCTGCGTGGACATGATTTTTATGACTGTCGTTTTATGAATGGTGCGTGGACATGAGTTTTCTCCAGATCCCTCAGAAACTATATCGGGCTATTCTGATTACCAGACTATGTCACTTCCCACCCCCTCAACCAATTCTATACAAAAAATCACTTCAATCCTGTGCTCCTTTGCGACGCCGACGTGCGCGAACGTGGAAATAAATTTTCCCCAGATCCCTCGGGAACAATTAGGATATGTTAATTAGTAAATTATGTCATTCCCTACTTACTCAACCATCTCTGTGCAAAAAATCACAACAATCCATTTTTCCATTGCGATGTTAATGAATTTACCAAAAAAAGAGTATTTTTTCAGTTCCCTCCGAAAATGCATCGGACTATACTATTTTGACGGGATAAAAAGTAGCCTCTATGTCCTATGTCTACCTGCATGCCAAGTTTCATCAAGATTGGTCGAGGCGACATGAAAAGGTAACAAACAAAAATACACATTTTCACATTTATCATATTAGTGAGGATATAGATTGATGTGCTTGTGTTGAAAGGTGAGGTGGCTGGTTTTTCTGCAGAGATTAGAAGTTAGAGAGAAAGAAGATTTGAGAGAAAGTTAAAAACTTTAAGTACAGAGGCCAGGATTTCAAGCTATGACACTTTGAACTTTTTATCGATCTTATGCCGTATGCGTATGGATCAAAATTGCACTACGAGTGTCTAGCTTGATGTGCTGACCTTTGCACAAGCTTTAATTTGAAAATAATTTAAATAATTTCGTATTCTTCTCAGCAAACCCTTTCATTTGATACCCATATCATGGGGTTTCATATAAATAACTGATTCGCCATCTTTAGGAGTTCGCCATATTGGATTTAGAATAACGTTTATTCAAAAAATCAGCTCAATCGGAAACCGGAAAGTGGTGTGAATTTGGCTTTCAAAATGTTTCCTAAACAAGTAACTAGTATCTCATCGGTGGTCAAACTAACTACCTAACACGACAAGATAATATAAAGCTTGTAATAACAAAAAAACGCTTTCCGTAAATTACTTGTACCAATTAATTTCAGTCCTTCTCAGAGTTAAGAGGAGGCAGTCATCAGTATTTAATTTAACATTTATCAAGTACGACGAGTATAACAGAAAATATGAAAGCTATCTCACTTAAAAAAGTTACAAGAGTTTTGTAAGAAAATTAATTTTATACTTTATCTGTGAACTTTTATTTAATTAAATTGCGCTGTTGATAAGTTGCTGTACACTTAAAGATATCATTGAGAAAGATCTACGTTTTTGCAATGTTATTGCTGACGACCGTCCAATAGAGTGGAGAGAGAAGACAAGGAAGGCAGATCCCACCATTTGGGATTAAATGTACAAGAGAGAGAGATATATATATTATGTAGCTGTACACTTAAAAATAAACTTAAACTAGGCCTAAAGAGTGATGAGAGTAGAAACCTATAAAATGGAAAATAATTCAGTAAATTATCTTACTTGTAGGAATTTAAATATATTACTAGCCGTCCGCCCGTGGCTACGCCCGCGTTGTTTTCGATTTTCCCGTAGGAATGAGACGTTTTCGCAGTAGCTAGCTGTGATTATTTTTTTCTGGTGGAGAGGTGGGGTAGTACGGAACCCTCAGTGCGTGAGTCTCACTCGCACTGGGCCGGTTTTTAGGGTTCCCTAGTCAACAAGGAACACTTGCAGTTTCACCATGACTATTTGTTTGTCTGTCTGTCTGTCCTTCTATCCACGGTGTAGCTAAGAACTGTTAGTACTAGTAAGCTGTAATTTGCCATGGGGTATACATATTGATCACGCCGCCACAGTGGTACAAAAATTTTGAAAAAAAAAAACTCACCAACTAAACGCGTCAAATATATCGCGTGGAGAAGGTTCCGTACAATGCCAAAGTCAAATATAAAATTAAAATCCTCACAGTAAGACGCAAGTTATTTTTTTTTAAATAATTTTTTACTGAAAATTTGAGTGTGTTTGGCTGCACCTCACTTGATGGTAAGTGCCGATGCAGCCCGGATGTGAAAAACAAGCTTAAATAGTGCTTATTCACTCTGGTCTTGAAGATTCCTAAATAATACGAATCGGGGAATACCTACGGGGAATACAGACGCTGGAAGGGAATTCCACCCCTTGGCCGTTCGCATGATGAACGAAGAACCAAAACGCTTCATGCGTAAAGGTGGAACATTGACAACAAAGGGGTGGAACCACTCTTCGCGCCTGGTCGTACGATGATGAAATGGAGAGGGGGGAATGAAGTAGTGAAACTCCAGGGCAAACTCTTCGAAATGAATCCTGTAGAACACCGATAGACAGGCGACTTTGTAGCGATGCTCGAGGCTTTGGAGCCTGTTTGATACAAGTTCCTCGTCGCCAATGAGTCTCCTAGCGCGTCGTTTGATAGAATCCAAGAGAATCCAAGGCATCTAGCTGGTAACAAGCCGATCCATCCCATAAATGAGAGCAGTAATCCATACAGTACACTACAACTACCGCCATCCAGTGGTTTTTTAGTGAACTTCTTTTATTTTTAATAAAAATTTGAGTATGTTTGGCTGCACCTCACCTGATGGTAAGTGCCGATGCAGCCTAGGATGTAACACACAAGCTTAAATAGTGCCTTTTCACTCTCGTCTTAAAGATTCCTAAATTGTACAAAATGGAGAATACAGACGTCGCAGGGAATTCCACTCCTTGGCCGTTCGCATAATTAACAAAGAAGCAAAACGCTTCGTGCGTAAAAGTGGAACATCAACGATAAAGGGGTGGAATCGCCCTCCGCACCTGGTCGTTCGATGATTAAATGGAGAGGGGGAATGAGGAAGTAAAGCTCCAGGACACACTCTCCGAAGTGAATCCTGTAGAACACGGATAGACTATTTTCTATTAGGACTAGAACTATTTTCTGTAAGCAAATGTATTATATTGAGTTTACCACTTTATTTTCAATTGATAGAATTCTTATAGGTTTTCCTGTAATCTACAAGCAATGATCTATATATTGTATTATTTTCAAAATTTTACTCAGTAGTTTTGGAGATCTGTGGGGGGAATGGTCAATTTTCGTCGTCTTTTATGAATAAAATCAAAACTGTTTATTTAATAATATAAAAAAACATATATATTTAAGATGCTCATAACGATACCTTTCATTTGATATACGACACAGTAAGGTTTCCAAAACTTTTTTTAAATTTCCTATTTTTTTACCCGAAACGACCCATATTTAAAAAAAAAAATTGTTTACTTTGCACATCCGTGTTTCGGTCATAGGATTACACCATCCTACCAAATTTCAACTGATTTGGTGCAGTAGATTCGGAGCAAATTGGCTGTGACAGATGGACGAACAGAGAGACAGACGCACAAGTGATCCTATAAGGGTTCCGTTTAAATTTTTTTGCAAGGAACCCTAAAAAATAAAAATATTATCAATTTAATAGGAAAATTACCTCGGCTTAGTAGGCTTTCTTAGTTTAGAAGGAATAGTTGACCAACAGTTAGATTTGTAAAAAAAATCATAGATTTTTATAAAAATGTTGTATGTACCAACCGTTAAAATAATATTGTTTTTAAAAATATACATTAGAATAAGAATTTTAGGGTTCCGTACATCAAAAGAAAAAAACGGAACCATTATAGGATCACTTTGTTGTCTGTCCGTCCGTCTGTGTGTCAAGACCCTTTCTAGGGAACGCGTGGAGGTATCGAGTTGAAATTAAAACAATATACTTCGGTCTACTGTCCCTTGAAGTTGTGAAAAAATCAAACTACTAAATTAACTTAAAAAAAAGATACGGTCGTTTATGCCGCAATAAAATCATATTTCGACAATCACTGGGAATTTAAAAGTCATAGGATGTTTTCCGTTGACAGAAAACTATCAAATTTGGCAAGTGACACCGTATTAAACTATAAGTATAAGGAAAAATCTAAAAACTATTATACATTTGTTTTTAAATCATAAAAAAATATAGTGTTTATTTAATGCAAGAAACGGCGGTCCAAATTTTGAATTGAGTTAACCGTGTTATTTGAGGTATCGTATGAAAGAGCTTCATTGGCACAAGCTTAAACAGATTTTTGGAGTTTACTCCTAAAGAATCGATTTTCATATATGACGCCCGGTATGAAAAAAAATTAGAAGTAAAATCTAGTATTTGAAATACCTATGTTTTTTGAAGTATTTTTGGAGTTTACTCCTTAAAAATTGATTTTCATAATATATTATAAGGTGTGTAATGTGTGTAATTTGTCTGTATTGTGTGTAATTTGTCTGTATTGTGTGAATGTGTGTAATTTGTGTAATTTGTCTGTAATGTGTGTGTAATGGGCTTGTAATGTGTGTTATCTATGTGTAATGTGTATGTATTGTGTGTAATGTGTGTAGTGTGTGTGTAATGTGTGTAGTGTGTATGTTATGTTTGTGTAATGTGTGTGTGTGTGTAATGTGTGAAATTTGTCTGTAATGTGTGAAATTTGTCTGTAATGTGTGTGTAATGTGTCTGTCATTTGTTTAATGTGTGTGTATAATGTGTGTAATGCGTATGTTATGTGTGTGTGTGTTATTTGTATAATGTGTGTTTTCTTTCAGTACAATTTGGTACTATACGTACTATAACGTCTCCCTGTCTCACCCCTCGCTGCAACCGGATAGGTTCCGACTTTTGGTCTTAGAGGAAAACCGACATAGTGGCGTTTTCATACAAACACTTCAGTACCTTAATATATCGATAGTCAATACAACACAGCCCAAGTTTCGACCGAATCAAAGGCTTCCTCATAGTCCACGAACAATAAGCATAGTGGCTAATTGTACTCTTTGGACTTCTGTTTAATCTGCCGCATCGTATGTATGTAGTCTATGATACTAAATCCTTTTCGTAAACCGGCTTGTTCGGGAGCCTGGAAGTCGTCAAACCTGCGTGCGAGACGATTCGTCTTGACTCTCTAAAACAGCTTGCAGACATAGATAAGAAGTGAAATGGGTCTGTAGTTCTTCAGTAGGGTATTTTTACCCTTTTTGAAGAAAAGCATGAGCACACTTTTATACCATGCCTTAGGCGTTTGTCCCTCGAGTATAACGGAATTAAATAACTTCTGAAGAGCTTTGAGTTCCAGTGTTCCACAAGTTCAGCCGTAATTCCATCATCACACAGTACCTTAATGTTCTTGAGCTGTTTGTGAGCCATCCTAATCTCGTACAAGCTGACGTCCGGTATATCTTCGGTACAGTGTCGGGTTATTATGGCGCTTGGGTCTTTAGCCGGATCGCTGACAACAGGTAGACATTCTATACAAACTGAGATTTTTTTTTTCATCGAGGTTGATACACGTCTTTTCTTTGCTACTAGGCATGTTGATTTACGTCTGCTAGACGGTGAAGGCTACGTGAGATAGTATGCATAGCGTGGCTGCACAATCTGCTCACATTCGAGCAACTGAGGAGCGAGCAGGAGCAAACTATTTTGTATCATATTTTTATATATAAAAAAAAAGTTGAGATATTAATGGGGATCGATTTTCTTACACTAATGTAGTCAAAAAATATTTTTTTTTTAATTTATGTGCGTATATCCCTACTAATAGGGATGTGAAAGTAACTCTGTCTGTCTGTTACGCTTTCCCGCAAAAACTACTGAACGGATTTGGCTGAAATTTGGTAGGTAGACAGATTAGGACCTGGATTCAGACATAGGCTACTTTTTACCACGCAATGCGCACCCTCGAAAAGTCATAGAAACGTTGTCCACGCGGGTGAAACCGCGGGAAACAGCTAGTATAAATATATATAGGAATTTAGGCGCTAGGCATTTAAATTATTGGATTAATTGGCATACAATTTGGTTGATAGAAATGTAACTTCAATGTTACACGTAAATTATTGAAAAATATACAAAAATATTAATTTATTTTATCAGAGAGGGGGTCAAAGCGTAATAAATTTTATTCTTGGGGAGGCTTTTGTCAAGCTTTCAACCCATATAATGGTGATGATGATTATGCACAGAAGTTAAAGTACATTTTAAAGTTCAAAAAAATCATCATTATTAATAGCTCACATACATTTCCACCGAGGGACTCGAGCCTACCCTGAATTATGGCAATCGGCCCTAGTGATTCAGGTTAGTTGATTTCACACACAACCTTCGAGTTTCTTCGCAAGCATGTGCCAGTTTTCTCACGATGTTTTTTCTTTACCGTAATAGCAAACGTACATATGAAATCAAAATTTAAAAACACATTGGAATAGAAAAATATTGGTAGTTTAAGAAATTCCAAGTTTAACCTAAATGAGCTGTTTTTCACAGTTTTTATAATTACTAGTGACTGCTACTTTAAACTTCTAGCAATTGTATGTTAAGTCAGTTGTTGCCAAGCATACACTTGCAGAGTTCACTTGTACTGTAATAGATATGGTATATACACACACACACACACACACACATACTCGAGAAGTCATTTAGGTGCAAAACATGAGAGTCTGGTGAAAATGGAAGCTTGTTAAAAATGAGCGCGGTTTAAAAGAACCTGTTGAAATTATGACTGCGCAGAGGTGCCAATTAAGTATGTTTTGTTACGGAACCTCGCAGTTTTTCCTATGTAGATAATCCACGGGTGACACGACATCGTCTCCCATATCAAGACAATTTTTAATTCAAATTTCTTTCAAACATCGATTTTGATTAAACTTTATTAAAGATACGTAAGCAAAAAGTGAAGTTGAATGACAAAACCGTCTCCGTGGCGTATTGGTTAGACCATTCGTTTCACAGCAGGAGGTCGCGGGTTGATTTCCGATGAGGTCAACTTGTAAGACTCGGTTTGGTTGGTGGCAGGGCATTTTCTAAGCCCGCCTGGCTAGCTACCACCATCTTCTATCGCCAAACATCAGTATTAAGAATATTGATGTGTTCCGGCTTGAACAAAAGATAGCAAGTTCTACATTGCGTTGGGGAATCATGGTAAGCCTTCTTTCAGCTTCGGCATCATCATCACTTACCATTAGGTGAGATGATGCCAAGGGCTTACCAATTGTGAATAATAAAAAAAAGACATGAAAAATATTTTTGAAAAATAGTTTAGTGATTTCAGGTTTTTATATGTTTTTAAAAAATAATTCACCGATTCTATCCAATTTCGTGTTTTGCTAACCTGTATCAAGATTAAATATAATCATCAGATTAGAAGTTTAGTATAGAGACAATTTTTCCTATTACTGTTGAATTAAGTTAAATTTAAACTAATATAAAAAAAAGGTTAGGATAATAGTTACTTAGGTTATTTGAGCTAGAAACTGGTTTATCTACATCATTATTATTATTATCTTCATATCTGAAGATGTTTTGAAAAACACCAGAGATAAATAGATGTATACTACAGGATTTGCAACATACAAACATGTACAATTTTCAGCCATACCATTATTCCAAAATGTTCAGTAACTTCTGGGAGCTGCCTAGCGAAACTGGGAACTCTAGTTTTTCGCTCCAGTATGAAACCATCCTAATATAGAATTATTTTGATTCCTGATACGACCTCATAGCCCAAAACAAAACTAGAGTCTTGATGGTGATAGAATTTATTAAAGCAAGCAGCAGCATCAAGAAGGCAACAGCTGAAGCCTAGGGCAATACTATTGTAAGCCTTTTTACACTATCAGAAAAATCTGTTTAATTTGTTTATCGTAAGGTATTGGCATCCTTGGTTGCCACGGAATCGATGCAGGCAGACTGTCAGATCATAGTACAAACAAAATAGTAGCATACAACGGTACGTCGCGCAGTACGTACGCGTCAGTAGAAAGAGTAGTGAAAATAAATGATAAACGGCTAAAATACCATCATACAATTCGCCGTTTAGCATTTATTTTCGCTACATAAATGGCGCCCGAACTAAATTTTTGGCATTTTCTGCTACTCTCATTTCTCAAAGTCAAATAGCGGCTTATCTACTATTTTGCCTAGTTCGTGGGTGTTTTCTGTTACCGTCTATTAAGTATAATTATCTTCCAAAATGGATCAAGAACAGGCATCGTTAGGAGATCATGGAGATGCACCCCTAGCCGATGCTGCACAAGATCCAGCGGCGATTGAGGTTGTCGACCCTCCGATTGTTGAAACACCACTAATTGCAAAAAGCCCTATTCTTCGTGGGGGAATTTTTCAAAATACGCGTTTCGCTGAGGTGCCCCAGAACAATGTCTCCGATGTCTCCATGCCGGTCGATGTTCATGTTGAAGCCACACCTGAGGTTAAAAATAAATTGTAATACTTAATTTCCAAAGATATTTCCTTATCGAAGTGGAATTTAAAGTATGATGGTACCACCTGTGTCCGCGAATTCTTCTTTTGCGTCGAGGAAAATATGTATGCTAGTAATTTTCCCCAAGCATATGTCGTGAGGCGTTTCCACGAGCTTTTATTCGGAAACGCTCTTAAATATTTTCGTTCCCTTAAACCGTAAAATGCAAGGAAACTGTCCTTAGTTACTGTGAAAGATTGTAGACCAGGACTACAATCTTTCACAGTAATTAAGGACAGTTTCCTTGCATTTTACGGTTCCCCGGAATACGATTTTGATATCGAACAAGAACTACGTAACAGGAAACAACTTCCGCGTGAAAGAGTGCGTGACTTTTTAACTGTTATTAACGATTTAAACTCCAAGATCTCTAACCCTATACCTAACGATGGTCTTTTAAACATTGTCAAACGGAATCTACATCCTCGGTACGTCACCTGTTTATCTACCAATAGAATCAAGGATCTCGAAACCTTAACTGAAGTAACCAGCAATTTTGAGATTTATAATAACAGATTTTTACAAAAACCTTCTACTTCCAAGGTGGTTGCTCCGGTGGTTTCTCCTATTGTGGCTGATATTTTGACTTTGTGCATTAAATTTAACCAAGCTGGACATAATTTTAGGCTTTGTTCGGTCATACCGGGAATCACCTGTTTTCAGTGCAAGAGACCTGGGACTATTACGCGTTACTGCACCCATTGTAATCCTGGTGCTGTCAGACCTTCATACTCAAAAAATGCGTAGTTCACCGGGGATTCTGTTTTTCTAAGCGTCAAACGATTTATCCGGTGATTAATACAGACTCCCCTGACAATCGATTGTATATTGAAATTACTGTTTTAAGCAAGGGTTCTTACTGCGCTTTTGGATTCCGGTGCTCAAACATCACTGATTAGTTATAACTATATTCGAGATTTGAACATTCCAGTTAATAGACTAGTGTTGCCCAGCGGTTCTTTCAGCTGACAACTCGCCGATTAACATTTTAGGTATTTCGGAAGTTTCGATAACATTTAATTCGAGAACTTTAAAGCACACATTTTTAGTTGCTGAACAAGTTTCTTCGGAACTTATTTTAGGTAATGGCTTCTGGAATGATTTTGGTTGAACCGATATATTACGTACCGCTCTCGTTAACAAAGTTAAAGGTAACCTTCGTGTTCCACTCAACAAACCAGATTTATCTCATCATATGATTGGGGAAGTTTCATGTGTACGGCCAAGAAGTGAGCTTTCTAATTTACAGGAAACACGTCTACAGGACACGATAAAATACTTTAGTGATATTTCATCCGATAAAATTGGCCTTAGGAAAACCACTTGGGTTTCTCACAAGATTATAACCAATGGTCCTTCCATTCGCCAAAGATAATATCCTCTGTTCCCGGTCAAACTCAAAGTTTTAAATGAGGAGATCAATAAAAATGTTAAATATGGGAGTTATTCGTCCTTCGCGTTCACCTTTGGCTAGTCCAGTTGTCATGGTAACCAACCCAGATGGTTCAGTGAGATTTTGCGTCGACAGCCGGAAGTTAAATAGTGTCACCGTTAGAGATTCTTACCCTCTTCCTAGAATCCAAGAGATTTTAAATTCTTTACAAGGGGCCAAATATTCAACTTCACTAGATTTTAATATTTAAGCGTTTTGGCAAATACCACTTGCCGACAAGGAATCGTGTGAGAAAACCGCTTTTATCGTTCTGCAGCGAGGCTTATTTGAATTCGGTAAGGATGCCGTTTGGTTTAACGAATGCCGCTTCTGAGATGCAACGTTTGACAGATTTGATCGTTAACTATGAATTTACGGGTGCTAGTGGTGATGTCGTTTTCGGGTATATTGACGAATTAATTTTAGTATCCAGAGATTTTGACTCTCACTTTAACCTCATTCGCAAAGTACACGACCGCTTAAAAGAAGCTGGATTATCTGTCAACCTAGATAAATGGAAATTCTGTATGAGCGAGCTGAGGTATTTTGGTTATATCTTCAACCAAGACGGTTTAAAAACGGATACTCAAAAACTCGATGCTATCAAGGAGTTCCCGGTTCCTGTCACAGCAAAGTCCTTACGTGCCTTTATTGATGTTTGTTCATATTATCGACGTTTTGTTGATAATTTTTCCACAATTATCGCGCCTCTTACTGTACTTATTGGTAAAAAGAAAGGTAATGAACCTATTGATTGGTCATCCCAAGCTCAGACTGCCTTTAAAAGGTTGAAAGAAGTTTTAATATTGTTTGGCGTAGGAACTTCGCACGTTCATCTGGAGTTGGTTATTTAATGGGAAAATTTGCACCACGTTTTGTTCGGTGTCGAGTTTTACGTGCCGTTTCTTCTCAGACGTACGAATTACAGGACTTGGATCCTCCTTATGTTGGTCATTACGACATAAAGGATATTTTAAAACAGGAAGCCTTCCTTTTTTTTCTTTCGATGAGGGAGGGTCTCCAAAATTTTTTTGCGGGTTTTCCCCGATTTTTCCCGTTTCTCTTGGTTTTATTCTTAGTTTTTTGTTTAGTTGAGCTCTTTCTGCATTAGATGTATATTTTAGGCTGTGCACAGCGATCCTTTAACACTAGTGTGTTCTTGGGGTTATTAAGGTTAGTTCTCTTGTTGATGGGGTTTTTGGCGTTTGTGTACCTACGCGTATTAAAGGTATTTTTTTTCCAACTTGTAGTGAACGTTAGTAGTTAGCTAGTTTTTTATTTTCGTCTTCAGGGCTGTCCAACGACTTTAGGGTTGTCCAATCTTTAAATTTTTTTTGGACTTCTCGCTAAATTTTTTTTTGTGAGCAAAATGTTCGTTTCAAAGTCATTCTCCATGCTTTCCGCTTCATATTAAATATTTTTTGATACAGCAGTATTGTTTTTGAAATAACTGTTACCTTTTGACAAGAGCGAGAAAAATAGATGACGGTGTGTTGTGGTATTTTATGTTTTGAGTAGTAAATATTTAAATTGTTGTGTATTATTTTGTGGCTCTCAAGAGTTATGTTAGGTAAGTGATTTGTGTAAGGATTCCGCTTTGTATATGTTTTTGGTGCTGCTGCGAACAAGTTTTACCTATGTTCGTAAGGCCCTTCCCACCGCCCTCGGGTTGTGGCTGTACCTGGGACGGAGCCGTGCCCTACGCCAGCCGACCTTTTCTTGCGCTGTTCCTCCGACAGTACGCCCAAAGGGAGTGGGCCGGAGCTGTTCCATTCGCTAGCCGGCTTCTTTGCTGCGCTGTTTCTCCAGCAGTACGCCCAAAGGAAATCAAATCTACCTTGCTAAATCATCCAGTGTTAAATGCACCGTTAGCCCTCGTAACTGATGCATCCAACTCAGCCGTGGGCTCGGTTTTACAACAACTGATTGATGACCAGTGGCAGCCTTTAGCGTTTTTCTCGAAGAAGCTCAACAAATCACAACAACTATATAGCACATATGACAGAGATGAACCATCGATCATAGTATATGGAAAAGTTACATCTTCATCTCGATAGATGGCATCTAGAACGCGCTATTAGAATTTCTTCAGCGCTAAGCATATATACAAGCACCAGCCATATACGGTTGGTCCACGGCCGGACCCCAGGCACATCACCTCGCCTGGCGGAGATATCTCCTATTGTCCTCGTCATGTAGGAGCACATCCGTTCCTACATTGGTGACCCGACGCAGAACATCGACGCACCTTCAGCCAGCAACACCGTACCTACATTGGTGACCCGACGCTGAACATTGACGCACCTTCGGCAACAACTCCTCAACAGCCCTCCAGCCGGTAAAGCAAGCCAACAGCAGCATAGCAGTCCAATGCGAAGTACCAGGACCATCGCAGCCGTCATATCGAGCTTCCTGGACCTGCACTTCACCCCGAAGCCTCATCAGGTTCGCAGCCGTCGACGCAGCATCAAGGACCTGCAGCTTCACTCTTCAGACAGCAAGTCGTCGGCAGCTCACGCTGTAGAGCACGCGCTCCACGTTACCTGCTTCCCTTGCACCGTACGCCTGAACCACCTCCTCGTCCCGACTCACCGTGGACTCGAGTAGAGCAACATTGGCCTGGCGTCTCGACTCACCGCAGACGCCGCATCGCGACGCGTATCGTCGCTCCGCCGCACCCGCAACATTGGACTGCCAACTCAAAATGGATATCGACCTCCGGTCTCGGAGGGGGAGTAATGTGGCGACATCTGCAGCACCCGCCACTAACAACTACATACCTCAACTCAAGACTGAACCATCGGTCATACTATATGGAAAGTTGCATCTTCATCTCGATAGATGGCATCTACAACGCACTATCAACATTTCCTTGCTCATAAGCATATATACAAGCACCAGCCATATACGATTGATCCACGGCCGGACCCCAGGCACATCACCTCGCCTGGCGGAGATATCTCCTATTGTCCTCGTCATGTAGGAGCACATCCGTTCCTACAGACTCTTCTTTTAATTTCTTTCAAAAGTATTGTGCACCTTTAGTGGTGTTTTGGTGAACTATTATCCGTAAGTGATCGTATCATATTGAGTTTACCACTTTTTTTTCAATTAACAGAATATTTTGTATTTTTTTACAAAATTTTAGGCACAGTAGCTTCCGAGATCAGGGGGGAATGGTCAATTTTCGTCTTTCAATTTTCGTAAGTTTGATTAAATTGAAATCCTCGTAACAAGCCCTTTTAATTGATATATAACACAGTAAGGTTTGCAAAACTTTTTTTTGATATCCTAATTTGTCCCCCGAAAATGACCCTTATTTAAAAAAAAATATATTTACTTTGCACATCTGTGTTTGGGTCAAAGGATAACACCATCTTACCAAATTTCACCTAATTTGGTCCAGTAGAAACGGAGTAAATTGGCTGTGACAGACGGACGGACAGACAGAAAGACGCACGAGTGATCCTAAAAGGGTTCAGTTTTTTTTGTACGGAACCCTAAAAACTTCCTTTTATGCCGGGTGATAAAAAATTCAAATTTTAAATTCTGAAAGTTCACTATCTGATCTACCTCCAGTCTCAATATTGACCTATACTTAATGGCACCCTGCATAAGTATTACCGTTTTACTAAAATAACAAACCAAAAAACCTTTGAAAACAATTTTTATATAAGGGAAACCCTCTTAATTTTTTACTTTTTAAATTTTCATTATTTTTTAAAAATTTTCCGTAATAATAAATTGTAAAAAAACCGCCTACCTATCACGGTACAAAAGATACAGCCTTTTGAAATTCCGACAGGCAGACAGACAGACAGCATAAGGCTTAGAGATAGGGTCCCGTTACCTGGTACCAAACCCTAAAAAGCTGGTGATGTATAATAGTTAGACCAGATCTGAAGGCGAACTTATAATGGGAACTCGTACCTCACCATTGCCATTCTGAACCCATTTTGTAATGAGATTCCGACCCGTTACCACCGTGACGTGCACACTTAGATAATGTTGGTACAAAGCAAGTTCGTTTAAAAAGCGTCGGGGCGTACTGCTGACACGGTATAATGAAGTGTAATGGCTCACGCGTGGTGGCTCAAACGACCAGGCAGGGCAGCGGTAGGGGCGAAAGCAGGGCTGTATTTAGTTTTAGGTGTAACTAGTTTATGTTTGAGAACTTTCCTAACGCATTGTGAACGGGCGAATTTAAGTAAATGGTAACTACGCTATTTCACAGTAGTATATTTGCAATGGCTCCTAAAATCTCTCTCTCTCTCTATATATATATATATAGAGAGAGAGAGATTTTAGGAGCTATATATATAATGTTACAATTATTTAAGTATATTTGTTATTTTAATACTGTAGGGCGTCGTCACTCCAGCAGTGGCGCGGGTGGCACGGGCAGTCTCTCTCTAGCGGTTACCAATGCAGCCCGCGCTCGCTCTAGCGCCCATCGTCAGTTCTTCGCGCCACGTAACCTACTGCCCATCTCCACTTATTACTAATACATTACATACTTACCATTTATACTGGACGAGACTGGCGAGGGACCGCGACAAGCAACGCAAACACAGCTTGAACTGATCAAATCTTTGTATATTTTGTTAACACGCTTTTATTAGGTCGACTTGTATGTAACTAACTATGTAATGGAATCTAAGGTAACTAATTTAACTATCTTCCAAGGATCGTAGCGTCATGAAAATTGGTAGCTGTATGTAGTTCTGATGACAATACAATACTATGGTACTGTCGAACTGATATGATGATAGAACCGGAAGATATGAACTGGAACTTCATGATGGAACATCGTCTCATAGCTGTGTTTGGACTTGTTAGAAAAGTCTTGTAATTAACTTTGACCACGATTAGGTTTCAAGGTCTGAAGATGAAGCCGAAAGATAGGCACTGGCATTCCATGATGGAATATCGTATCACAGCCGTGTATGGACTTGTTAGAAAGGTATGTATAAATGTTAAAAAATATTTCGTTATCAAAGACTCAAAAACCTATTTTTTTTGTTACTGTACATTGTTAATATGCTTGTGGGAAGTAAAAAAATATATAATTTAAATTCTTACTAATATTATAAATGTGAAAATGTGTTTGCTTGTTTTTTAAATTTTTAAGCTTCAGCACCTTAACCAGTCATGATGGAATTCGGCATGCAGGTAGTGTAGTAGTACGGAGTAGGTATGCAGTCTATTGTCGCTTTATTAGTTTCTTACTTTATATTTTTCTTTTATTTATTTATAGACTAGACTTTCGTTTCAGCAGGAAACTATTGTCAATTTTATTATTAAGTAGGGTTACGCTCCTTGCCATACTCGCGGCACAGTGGCCATTAGAAATATTTTTGTTTAAGAGACGTTTTGTACTTTTACAATCTTGCCGACTCTAATATTGTGACGAACCCATGGCTGATGGCGGCAGTTCTTCGTATTAAGACAAAGATACAATAGCGAGCCATCTCATTTAAATACAACAAATATTCCCGGCTCAATAAAGTCAAATAAAACGAGGAACTGTCCTTTGTTAGAACATCCTGCCTGGGCGGGTTTATTGCTAGTTAATTTCCAGAACAGCCACGCGGTATCTTGTTTTAATATTTCTTTTGTCTGTAGCCTGTGAGAATCTTAGTTTTAAACTACAGAAGGAATGAGTGACAACTTCCAGGAACTGTGCACTGTGTGCGCGCGGAATAATGCTGTACTAAAGGCAGGAGTTGGAGGCAGCCAATCACAGAGACAGGTGGCGCATCAGGGGTGGAGCCCGTCAGGTGCGCTGGCTTGCAGAGCCGACATACCGGGGATACTTGGGTCGGAGGTGTCTGCGAGGCAACTGGTGGATCGTGGAGAGAAAGCGAGTGATAAGCGTGCGTGGTCAGTACCCACATGTGCGCAAAATAAAGTTTTACCTAACTAAACGAGTGCGGTGTCAAGTGATGCGGCTTGGACGTATTAGAGTGGAAGTGATGCGGACCATACTAGATAATCAACTAAGTAGCTATTATAATTTAGACTAAGTACACGCATACCGTGGACTCTAGACCCTTGGAAATAATTTCCCGTTAACAGCGGACAAACAAGCTAAGACAACCTTACGGATGGATATGTTTGAGAGAATCCACGGTACGCTGTTCTAGTAACTAAAGGATCACTTTCGTAGTCTATACTTTCGCGCCCTCTCTGTCTGAGCAGCTATCATTCCTGCAATTATAGATTTCAATGTCTATGAAAAGACATTATGATCATTTAACATGCCCCCTTTTCTTGATTCCATGAGTGTGTGTAGGAGAAGTCTGCGGGTCTCGGATAGACACGTTGAGCCCCGAGGCGAGTGACGGGAGGTCAATTTAGATCAACAATCAAGCAATTGATTGATGAACTAACGCCGTCAGTGGAAGTACACTCTCGCTAACTAATATACTGCGTCAATAGCGATTTAATACTATTTCAATGCTTTATTTGTAATATTTATGAATTGTTGTGTCCTTAAATGTATGTAACTCGTGTTTCTGTTCTGTTTGTGTGTTTGTTTTGAGACATTATAAGCGTTGTTTGATCACATTTTCCTGTTTTCTTTGTGATACGCCTACTTCGTACACCATAATTCTAGCAAGGATTTAGTAATTGTATACACAATACAGCCAGTGGCCCAATGCCTACGGTTTCATCCAGACTACTTAATTTACGTGAGCGTAAAGACTAATATAACTATCATTTTTCTGTTCATACCTTGGCTCACAGAGTACCCAGACCTAGCAATCAGTTAGAAGCATAGAGGTATCTGTAAAATAAATGCAAATTAGGTTGCGCTATGATTTTGCAATCCTCAGATATTGACCTTCCGCGGGCCCGCAAACAACAGAAGTTCTTACACAATATTATGCTAGGGCATATAAAATCAATAGGTGCACCAATTATCTTATCTTGCGTACGATAGCACAATAATAAAAGCTACACATTCAAACATTATGAACACTGAACACACATATGTTCGAAGACGAAGGCATATCTTCTAAATCGTTGATAAACTATTTGCAGTCCTTTGTGATCTAGCCGGCCCACCAGTTCGTCTAAGCATTAGAATAGGCGGCTGGCAGCAGCGGTCAAAGGACCCCTCGCACTGGGCGAGGGTTGTTGTTTCATAGTTAGGACATTTCTGTCCACAGCGCAGGAAAGCCTAGCTCTGTGTTTCTGAAACCGTCTAGGCTTTCACCTGTTTTGCTCAGCAAATAAGCCCATGTAAAGTCATTTCTAAGCCTAAATCTAAAACCTAAAGTACCTTATCACCTGGAATACAATTTAAGTAAACCTAGCTAACTGATAGAAACAGTTCCTTTAAATCCTAAAACCAGGGATTTTAGCGTTAGTTAAAGAAGTAAGACAGTTGGGGTTGATGAAAGTGCTTATACCTAACTACGAGACGATCACAGATCAGTACCAGCCGGCGTAGCCAGCGAAACGTTACAGTAGCCTGTGTCACGGGAAAAGGCATATGCTACTTTTTATTCCGTTAAAATAGCAAAGTCCGATGCAGTTTCTGAGGGAACTGAAAAAATACTCTTTTTTTGGTTAATTTATTTAATATCGCAACGGAACATTCCCTATCGTATATCTACCAGATTCGCAATACTACCAGGTTAAATATGTAATGTCTCCACTCACCGACAGCTAGGTCATATAGTGAGGGCTGCTATTCCTGCCAACGCCAGGCCAGGACCAATTGCGGTAGGTCTTGCCGCCAAGACGCTTGTCCTGGTACTTTGCAAGGCGCGTGCCTCGAGGAAGAGAATCACTACCTACTCTCCAGGTAGGTCCCAGAGCTGTAGGCATGCTTACTTCTCGCAGCTTTCGCTGCTGGCAGTTCGATCCCCACTCTAGATGCCAGAGAAGCTGGCTCCCACATCTCCAGTGTGGTACTGGAGCTGTTGGAGCGCTCACTTCCCGGCGCTTATCGCACCTGTCCGGACTTACTCCTACACGCGCAGCTGAATCGGCCGGAGTATTACTAGCGTAGCTCTACTTGCTGTCCAGGAAAGTACCGGAGATGCTTCTCTGCCAGTAAACAAACCAGCAGTTCCGCTTAATGGATAACTCACCTGCCCCGCGCTATTTTCGCCTAAAGCCCACGTGGCCGGCACCTAACCACATACCACTACGAGTAATTGACCCAGTCGGTGGACCGACAAGCCCGCCAAAGGCGATAGATCCGACAGCAGGCAAGCAGTGGGCTACCCCTGACCCCGTAGTACCCTGATCCAAACAGCTGGATCCGTAGTTCCGGCTGCGAACTCCATTTAGCCGCGAAACGGAACAATGGGCTGTTGTATTTTTTATTCACCAAGATGATTGAGGGAGTGGGAAATGACATAATTCACTAAGTAGCATATGCTGTCATAGTTCCCGAGGGATCTGGGGAAAACACATTTCCACGCTCGCGCACGTCGGCATCGCAAAGGAGCAACGCATTGAAGTGATTTTTCGTATAGAATTGGTTGACGGGGTTGCAAGTGACATAGACAACTAATCAGAGAAGCCCGATCTAGAGTAGGCGTCTGGAGAATACTTATTTCTACGTTTGTGAGCTGCTTGCGGCTCACGTACCACTCACCCTCAAAGAGAGCCATAAAAATATATTTAGCCATGGACTAATGTTGGTTAATAGATCATCACATTCCACAAAAGACGTCTACTGCTGGACATAGGCCTCCTCCCAGTTCGGGTGGGGGGATTGGCAGTAATTGTCACGCTAGGCAGGCGGGTTGACGATTGAAGTGTGCAGTGTGGTGGCACAAAACGCGAAAGAGACGGTGCTGCCCATCTTCCAGGTTTTAACCCCTTACTTACGATACCTTCGGGAAGATATGTGGTGGAGCTGTTGTAAGGTCACACAAAAGGCCACCTCATCCCTCATTGCATTCGAAACTACGATAATCGGACATGGTGAGTATAAAAAAGAACCACTCGAAGATGTTTATCGGGGTTTTGGTTCGGGCAAAGTATATATATTAGTACTAACATTCAGTATGGACACTCCCTGTCGCTCTCTAGATGGCGTCCTCACCCCCTCGTCACCCAGCTTGATAAAGATTGGTTACAGTTTGGTTGTCGAACGTATAGGAAATCGCCACCATTTATTTTTTTCCGTCATTCCTTTTTTTAAATGTCATTTCTGGCCCCGTTGTATGAAGTGTCCAGGGTGTGGCTATGAACCGGCCTACGCGAACAGCGCTTTTGATGACTACAAAATGAGCGAATTCAATCATTTCGTCTTAGTCGATTAATATTCCCCAAATCGGTTGAAGTTTCAAGTGAGTGAAATATGTTATCCCATTCGTGCTACATTCAGAGTACGATTCTCTATCTCTGTCACTGTTTCTATTTGAACGAGACTCGGTAGATTATAGCGACGTGAGTGTGTGTTTGCGTGAAGTCATATTTGACTATTTTTTTATGAGATTAATGTATGGATAAAGCCGGTCTATTGTAATTGGTCGAAGATATATATTATTTACCTTATTACGTCCCTGTGCAACTTTGCACACAAGACACTTCAGATTGAATTTTCCCGCTGTTTAGACGCGACTCGCGACAGAATGACTGATGACTTACATTTACCTCTGTCATAATGCGTGAACCGAACCCTTAATACTCCTTTATTGCTTTCTGTTCACGTCTAGAACCTATTTGTTTACAAAGGTTGACTTCTGTGAAAACATTAAGAGGTTCGTGAACCTAGGATTTAATTTTATTCCAACGGCGATAGTGATTTTTTCCTCTTAAAAAAGTTAAACAGATTTTGACCAATTTCTGAAAGTCGGAACAATAGCTTGGTTTATAAGTTTAGTTTTTTTTAAATATTGATTTAAAATAAATAAAAAATGGCCAAAATTATTTTTTTTAAGAAAACAATGAAAGACAAAATAAATTGAGGTTATTAGTTTTATCGAAAAAACAAAAACCTATAAACTTAGCTTTTATTCTGACTGACAACCTATCGAAAATTAGTGAAAATCTGTTAACTATTAAGAGGTGAAAATTTCTATCGCCGTTTATATGAAAAGATTAACCACCTCCGTGGCGTAATGGTTAGTCCGTTCACTTCACACCAGGAGGTCGCAGGTTCGATTCCCTTTGTTAGACTCGGTTTGGTTGGTGGTAGGATATTTTCATAGCCCGCCTGGCTAGCTACCACCATCTTATCTAAATCTTGTCGCCAAACAACAGTGTTAACATCATTGATGTGTTTCGGCTTGAAGGTAAGATAGCCAGATCTCTATTGCGTTGGGGAATCTTGGTAAGCCCGCTTCCATCTTTGGCATCATCGTCACTCATCAGGTGAGATGATGCCAAGGTTACGAAGTAACTAGTATCTCATCTGTGGCCAAGGCAGACCCCCGTCACTCGGTCGAGCAGGCGAGATAATTACCTATACAATGGCGCGTCCTACAGGCAGCGCTTCGCTCATCAGCGCAAGAACGCCGTACAGTTGCCGCCGCAGTTCGCGCGCTGCCCGTGTACGCAGTTATAACCGCTAAGTAGAGCGGCTTAGTACCCATGTTTACGTGTATTGTCTGACAGTGGGAAGGAGTAGGTGAATAAATGCGTAGGTATTTTCGTTTTATAAGGAAGTACAATATCTGTTACGAAGTAACTAGTATCTCATCTGTGGCCTAGGAGTACTAATATATATACTGTGTGACCAAGGGCTTATCAATAGATTATTGGATTGTGGATTAAAAAAAAGTTGTTGGTTCCCACTCCTCTTTAGTAACTGCATTATAATTTTTACATTGTATCCATACCGAGTTGAAAATGTTGCGATGTCCAAAATTGGATTTCGTGTTTCATATTTTCGCACGCAAACAACAGACCGGGAAACGGATGTGCTCTTAATTTTTACGATTGTTTCCGTTTTGAGATTTGTTTGAAGAAACTTGGAAAGTCAATTGTATTTGACAAATTGGACCTATCTTTTGAGCAGTCATAAACAAGATTAATATTATAAACTTGAAAAGTTATTTGACTGAATTCCGGGAATCTAATCTGTAATTGTACTAGCTGTCCCGGCGAACTTCGTACCGCCTTACATTACATTACACTGCCCTGCCCTACCCTATACTACCCTACACTACACTACACTACCCTACACTACCCTACCCTACACTACCCTACCCTAACCTACCCTACATACACTACACTACACTACCCTACCCTACACTACTCTACACTACCCTACACTACACTACCCTACCCTACCCTACACTACCCTATCCTATCTCTCAAGTTGGATCGAACTGCACATGGTGTGCGAATTTTATTATAATCGGTTAAGTGGTTTAGGAGTCCATTGAGGACAAACATTGTGACACGAGATTTATATATACACTACCCTATCCTATCTCTCAAGTTGGATCGAACTGCACATGGTGTGCGAATTTTATTATAATCGGTTAAGTGGTTTAGGAGTCCATTGAGGACAAACATTGTGACACGAGATTTATATATATTAAGATTTCCGTTTTGTTTGTTTATGTACGACAATGAGGTAAATTTGGTTTGCGACTGGTAATATCTAAAATGTACAAATGAACGGAGTCAAGTTATAATAGGTATACTTTGTCCGCGAGGTTATCTAAATATGACAAATTATGATATAACCACATGTCAATGAATCATTTGTTGTAATACTAAATCAGAAAGAGAAACAGACGCTAACGAAAAATATCCCGCACTTGAACTAAAACGGGAAGTTTTCGGGTTGAGGGAGATGCGTGCGTGGTATTAAACATTGGCCAAGTGCGTATGCGCCATTGAATTACTACTACGTAGTAGTAGTATTTCAATGGTATGCGAACAGTTCTCTCTTGTCTGTCGAGTAATCGCCAACCAGCCCAGCATTACCCGACAGCAGCGTTTTTCTTTATTTGCTCTATGTAGTTTCTCTTTACTCTTCCTCTGCCTCTTAGAATATCATCATCATCATATCAGCCGAAAAACGTCCACTGCTGTACAAAAGCCTCCGCTTAGGATTATCCGTTATCCGGTGCGCGGAATATATGTATATAGAAATATTTTATTCAAAGCACAGTGCAACAAATCACAGTTACAGCTTAGAATAGGGCCATCTTATATCTTCCAATAGGTGTCTCAAGTAGTCGACTAAGGGACTTAAACAGGAGGATGGGCAGCAGCGTCCTTTCCGTAACTTGCAGTCGACTTGCAAAAACATTGCGATTGCCAACCCGCCTGCCAAGCGTGGTGATTACGGCAAACCCCCCAATGATCGACACAACAAACAAATGGCCGCTAGTCCCCGGCGGCCCGGCTATTCCTGGCTCTGGTAGCGGTCAAGGTAACGGCGGGGCATGGGGTGCGAAGAATTCCCGGCAGTTGCCAGGCTACCAAATTAAAAGACCTCCTACACCTACTACAACCTACAAAACGCGCACACTTTGGACCGACGCAAAGCTGACAGAACTCGAGGAAGAGCTGAGCAGTTTACGATGGGATATCGTAGGTATATGTGAAGTCAGAAGATAGGAGAGGGCACTATAATCCTTAAATCCGATAAACTGCTTTATTTCCAGGAGGGCTACCAACTGTCCTAGGGTGGTGTCGGGTTTCTAGTCCATAAGACCCTCATTGACAAAGTGGTCCGGATCAAGAGTGTTTCGACGAGGATAGCTTACTTTTACTCATAATCACCAAACGGTATTCGCTGAGGGTCATACAGGTATATGCACCGACCGCGGAACACCCCGACGACGATGTGGAGATACTTTAGGAGGATATCTCCAGAGCTTTAAATAATAGCTCCCAAACCAAATGCACCGTTTTTATGGGGGACTATAACGCAAAACTGGGCTAACGAAGCGATGGTAAGCTGAAAGTGAGGTAATTTGGATATGGAGACATGAATGCATGTGGCCAGCTCCTGGCCCACTTTATGAAAAGGGAGGGCTCTATATGATGAACTCCTCCTTAAAAAAGTTTAAACAGCGGAAGTGGGCATGATTACATCCCAATGGCGTATCGAAAAATGAGATTGACTTCATCTTGTCGACAAGGAAGCAAATATTCAAATATGCCTCTGTGATCAATTCAGTCAAAACAAGAAGCGATTACCGCATGGTAAGAGGAACATTGAATCTAAAAACTAAGCTAGAAAGATGTTGACTGGTGAAGTCTACGCTCCGAGCAGCCACTATCCAGCGCCAAAACCCAAGAACTTTCAGCTAGAGCTAAATAATCGCTTCAAATACCTAGGAGATTGCGATAGTGTGAACGCTTATAATTACAGTTTCGTGGAAATTCTCCAAACGGTTGGGTCTAAGATTTTTAAAACTCACCGTCCAAATAAACCAAAAAAAAAACTTAGACTTTATCAGCAACATCATGGAAGACAGAAGCACATTGGTTTTGCAGTCCTCTGTAGACGTTACTCAGTATCGACAACTAAACAGGCAGATCTCTAAGTCCCTGACTCGCGATTTGCGCCAGTCTAGGACAATTGTAGTAAAGAGTGAAAACAACAAAGGCTCTAAAGTGTTCGTTAGAGATCTGTCTGTTGGACAAAGCCAACTGACGTAGCTGAAGACTGAGGATGGCAGGATCATATCGTCTAAGACTGAGTTGCTGGAAGAAGTTGAGAAGTTCTATGAACAATTGTACACGACCACAAGACTGCCTGGCAGCGATCTGGCTGAAGACCCAAGAGCCAGAGTAACCAGACACTAAACCGAAGGTATCCCGGATGTCAGCCTCTAGGAAATTATAATGACTCTCAAACAGCTCAAGAACAATAAGACAACTTGTGATGATGAAATTGCGGCTGAACTTCTGAAAGCAGGTGGAACTCCGGTACATAAAGCTCTTCGGAAGTTATTTAATTCCGTTATTCTCGAGGGACAAACACCTAAGGCATGTCACAGAATAGTATTCGAGCTTTTCTCCAAAAAGGGCTTCAAAACCCTGTTAAACTACAGAACCATCGCACATCTAAACCATATCTACAAGCTGTTTTCTAGAGTCATTACAAATCATCTGGCATGCAGGTTTGACGACTTCCAGCCTCCCTAAGAAGCTGGTTTCCGAAGAGGCTTTAGTACCAACACATACATACCAACTTCAAGAAAGAAATGAATCGTAAAATCCAACTCTTCGCAATATCTTCACGTCCCAAATACCGCAGTGTCTTAAGACCAATATCTTCGACCAGTGTGTGTTGCCAGTGATGACAAACAGAACTGAGTCATGTTCGCTTACTATGGACCTCATAAGAAGGCTCAAGGCAGCTAAAGGGGAAAGGAGCGTGCTATGCTCGGTTTTTCTCTGCGTGATCGAATCAGAATCGAGGAAACTGAGACATGATCGCTTACTATGGGCCTCATAGGCTCAAGGTCACCCAAAAGGCAATTAATCATGCTATGGTCGCAGGCTCAAGGTCACCCAAAAGGCAATTAAGCGTGCTATGCTCGGAGTTTCTCTTTCTTTAAGCACCATCAATCATCATGATAAATTAAAGGGTTTGCGGAGAAGAATACGAAATAATTAAAATTATTTTCAAATGAAAGCTTGTACCTAAAATTTAAAGTATTTCGAAAAAAAGTTACCACTTTGTCGGCATGATTGATATTTAATTTCATGCTCAATTAAAGATTTCTTGTACTATTAGTCTTTGAGCTAGACAGACATGGCGAAACTATAAGGATTCCTCGTTGACTGCGAAATCCTTAAAAAGATCTTTCTACTCAACAAGTTGCCTAAGACGATAGACTATTCTTGTTTTACAATTGTTACCATTTACCCGCCTTATTTGTTCACATCTTATCATCAAATTGTTTTAAAAGCATTACGAACTTTAGCACTAAGGTCTAATCTTCTAAGCCCTGATATAAAACAATGTCTGTCATCATTTTTCCAGGAATATTCCCAGCATATCCTTTGTATAAACTGTTTTCCCAGTTTTAATACTTAAGGATTTATAGTTCCACTGGCAATATTCATTTTCGCAACAAGATACAGCTGCGGTGGAACTAGTGTGGTCACTATTCAGGTACTACTGCCTACATAGTTGAGGTGAAAACGTTACTGATTGGTTTCTGTAAGATAGTATCGGGGTAGGAATTTGAAATTTAAATTTCACGTTAAAACTTAGGTTGGAACTCGGTTTGTAAATAAAAGAGTGTATTTTCTTTTGGAATACCTTTTCTCATATTAATAACATTATCATTAAGGTTGCTTTTAAGGTCCTAAAATACTGCACTAGAAATTGATTTAAGCTGCGCGAAAGATGAAGCTGATCAGACAAGTTGAATTAGGATAAGCGTCGGTGGCGTAGTGGCAAGGGCCGCTACCTCCTATCCGGGAGGTCGTGGTTCGAAATTTGCAACGTACCAATGTGTTTTCGAATTTTGATTTCATATGTATACGTTTATCCGAAGCTCTTACGGTGAAGGAAAACATCGTGAGGAAACCTGCACACGCATGCGTAGAAACATGAAAGTTGGGTGTGAAGTCGACCAACCCGTACTGGGCTCACGTGGTCGACTAAGGCCCCGATCGCCCTAATTCAGGATAGGTTCGAGCCCTTCGGTGGGGACGTATATGATCTGATATGATGATGTAGAATTAGGATAAGATTTTTAAGATTTTGTGTTTGTATTGTGCTTTTTAGTTGTATGTGTGTGCAATAAAAAGTATTTACCTTAACTTATCTTGAATTGTTTTAACTGACAGTAGATTATCCCTGTTTTTAGTACTAAATTCTAAGCGTCCCACTAAAATAAATCACATCATCACATCAGCTCATATACACGCGTCCCCACGGAGGAACTCGAGCCTACCCTGAATTGGGGCGATCGGTCCTTAGTCGACCACGCAGGCCCAGTGCGGGTTGGTCAACTTCACACACAACCTTTAAGTTTATTCGCAGATATGGGCAGGTTTCCTCCCAATGTTTTCCTCCATCGTAAGAGCATCGGATAAACGTACATATGAGATCGAAATTCGAAAACACATTGGTATGTGGTACGACTCAAACCACGACCTCCCGGATAGGAGATAGCAGCCCTTGCCGTTGCGTCACCGAGACGCTCTTAAAAAAATATTACAAATCAAATTATGCACACCAATAGAAAGTAAAGAAGAAAAAATATTACGTGAACGACTTTTTTTTTTTTATTCACAATTGGTAAACCCTTGACAACATCTCACCTGGTGATAAGTGACGATGTTGCCGAAGATGGAAGCGGGCTTACCAAGATTCCCCAACGCAATGGGGAAACTGGCTATCTTATCTTCATGCCGGAACACACCAATGATATCAACATTGATATTTGGCGGCAAAGATGGTGGTAGCTAGCCAGGCGGGCTTAGAAAATGCCCTACCACCAACCAAACCGAGTCTTACAATTGACCCCGCCGGGAATCGAACCCGCGACCTCCTGTGTAAAGCCAGTGAACTTTGCATCTGAGCTACGGAGGCGGTTGAAAACTTGACTAATTCTATCTAATTCCAGATACGTACCTAATACACAAGCAGTACGAAAGGCCCCTACGGACCTCCTATCATATCAAAACCAAATAAGACTATGATGTTGTAAGAGGAAAGCCTAGGTTTGCCTCTTTTATCATAGCCTACTGAACTTAACCACCAGAGTCGGGGTACTCGGAAATTACCGAGCTGACTTCGCTCGCTCCCTCGGATACCTACTGCCACAGTAATACAATATAGCGGCTTACAGTAGCGCAACGAATGTACTTACGCAGAGTAACGAAAGGTACTTGCGTGCGGGGCAGCGGGCGGCGGGGCACAGCCTGCCGAATTCCGCGAGTTTGGCAGGTTGACTACATGCTAGTATGGGCAAAGTATATTATATTAGTACTAACATAAAGTACGGACACTCCCTGTCGCTCTCTAGATTCCGACCTCACCCCCTCGTCTCCCAGATTGATTCAGAATGGTTACAGTTTGGTTGTCGAACGTATAGGATTTCGTCGCCATTTTGTTTGTTTCGTCATTCGTTTTTAGACGCAGATTTACGCCAGTAATATATAAGTCACTGTTTTTAGATTTTTTTTTTCTAGCCCGTTGTATGAAGTATTCAGGGTGTGGTATGGGTTATTACTGTAACGGATTCATATGTATAAATAAATATCTATAGGTATTACAGTGAGTCTTGATAGACTCAAAGGGAATTGTCTATTGAACAAAACATAACTAGGTTTTATTCAGTCGGGCGAGGATTAACCTCGAGTCGAGTGAATAGACAGTTGTTGAAACAAATTAGCTCAGGGATTATTTCCGAGAAGCCAGGCTGGCGCCTGTCGGTCGTCATTTAAACCACGCGGTGCGCACGTTGTAACAGATTGTCTAAGGTAACTGGTAGTGTTTGCCGCCAAAACTGGAGCCGAAGAGATAAAGGCGCCTCGATGTCGGGCGGCTTATGTCGCTTGGATCACGCGATGGCCCTAGGTGTGTGCGTGCGTCTGCCCGCGCGCCGCCCGAGGTTGTATCTGTGTGAAAGCTTATAAAACCACGGACACGCCGACGCTGGGGCTCATTCGAACAAGACCGCCAGAGGAGAAACACGTATCCAAAGAACAGCTGCCAAGATGCCACCACGCTACGCTATCCCACGACCCCACACATGGGCCGTGCCCACGACCTGACAGCTAAGTAAGTCAGATGACACAGAAATAGGAAGTCTTCGTTCTACGAGGCACGTGAGTGTTTACAAGTGTTGAATTTCTTTAAATTTATAGGTAATTACTGATTAATTATGTTTTCCAGGTTTCATAGCTTATTTAAATGTGTGTTAATTTCCAGTCTATATTTAATAGGTTTTAATGCATTTATTTCAGGGTTTTATATTTATTTGATTAGGATAGGTAGTAGGTAGTCCCACATTTAGACAAGGGATAATATCCGTCAATGCAACCGGTTGTGACATGATATAATTGCTGTAGCCACGTTTGTAGGATGTGGGAAGAGTTTGTCCACTGCTGGGGTATTCGTCCAACAGAGACTGATGATATGATTGCTGTAGCTTCATGCGCAGGGAGTGGGAAGTGCTAAGTCCACTGCTGGGGTGAGATGATATCTATTCTGTAGCGGCTGATATGATGAAATCACCGAGCCACGTGTGCGGTCAAGGCTTAAAATTAAGTATTGGTGTGGGATCCACCTGATTTCCCACATTTTAATTATGTACGAACTGCCTTCACTGCAAGTGCCACGCGGCATAATAAGTTTTAGGGTTCTGTGAATACGAGGTCCGCTCAGTTCACTAATTTCATTCGGGACAGTACAGTGCTATGCTATCGCAGGGGGCCTATTTCATACCTAAGATGGCTGTTTACCAAGCTCCATGCAATATGGGCTAGTTATGTAGTTTAGTGGTTCATAGATATGAACAACTCCTAATTTTACCAAATTTTAGCTAAATCTGTCCACACGTTTATGGGATAAATGTAATGGACTAACAAACAAACTATAGGCGTTCGAGCCTCGCCAATTCTGATACTAATGTAATTATAGATAGGTAGGTCCTATCTGTAGCTTATCACAAGCATGCCTTGGCAGAATTTCACCCGAATCGGACCGAGCGTTTAGGAACGTATTGGGCAAACAAACAAATAGTTTAGGCGTTCGCGCCTTACTTCTAGTGATTATAGTAAGACCGATTATGATGTAGGTAGCCGACCCATCCTGGTGGTAACCATAGCTAGGGTCAGTTAATATGTGCTAGATTTAGAAACTAAATCTATTCTACGGTTTTTTAATAATTATGAACGGGTGTTCATGGTGTCCGCGTTCTGTAGGTTGCTATTGCGTCCTGAACTAGCGTCTCGACCAAACACTTGGCTTACACGCCTTTTCGCTCTGACCTAATTGTGATGCTGCGACTGTGATTCGCGTGGGTGTCACAATGAGTTGCGACTTGTGTTGGTTCATTGTTCCTTGCGCTTGGCCAACCTACTGAATTGTCAGTACTTTCGCCCTTTATCAAGGGTCTACTACGTCTAAAGACAGATCTTTAACACTATGTATTATTTTGGAGCCGGCGGCACGGTGGATATTGTGTCCATTTCGCCTTAGCTATATTGACCGTAGGTCTTTATACCGTTATATACAACTGTATGACACAGTTCCAGGTCTAAGAACCATATTAGTAGATTACCTACTTGATTCACATTCCGTGGTGCTCCTCTCACAGGTTGAGCAACGTACAAGGCGGAATGTCTACTTTGTTTTAGTACCTAGTGCTAACATGTATTCGCGATCAATCGCTGTTCGAAGGTATTAATCCTACCTGACGAATAGCGATGGACAAACTATGGCTGTAAAGACTCAGTCATAGTTCACACTATACACGTATAATAAGGCGCCTCACAAGCGTTTTATATACACTAGCTTTGGGATTCTGGGTGGTACACGGCTTAGTACACTATACAATGTCGTGTAGCTTAACTAAATTACACTTGAAGCCGGGTGGACGCCTAGTAGATTAGAGGTTGAAGGCAGACAGTAGCTGGCGTGGCTCACCTTAGCTTTAAATACTTGTTTTGAGCTAAAATCGCTCGTTCACTTATTTTGCATTAGCTGTATATTGTTTTAATCACCAAAATAATGTAGTACTGACGTCGTTATGTATAACGTTACTCCGAGCACTGGGGGCCAGCTACCCTCCCCAATTTTGGGGGGGCCCAAAATAGGGACCAATCACAGTACGGAAACTAGGGTTCCGCGTGAAATACTTTAATATTATAGGTTAGACTAAATCGTTCGTCCAAACACAACCTAATAGATTAATCTCTTTAAAATAACTTGTCATTCACCTTCAAAAAGATTCTGAGTTACTACAATCACAAACTAGGGTTCTCTAGACGATCTAGCCAAACGTTTAATCGTATTTTAAAATGCAATAAAAATCAAGTATAGTTTACATACTTCTTATAGGTAGGTTTAGCTATATATATATATATATATTTATATTTAAATGGGGGGTGGGGTGTTACATTACCTACGCCGATGGCGAAACGTGTGACATCAAAGGCGTTGCGCTACTGTAAGCCATATCGTACCTATACGGTACGCAAGAAGTTGTGAATTCTGTACTATTTTTTATGGTTTTTTTATTGTACAATAAAGCATATTTAATTGATTTATTGATTAAAGTTGTATATTATTATCCGTGACAGGGTGCTTCAAATTCCCAAGCTCTTTTCCGCTATCTCCCTCATTGGCAACGAGAAAACGCAGTGAAAAATGATAAACAACTAAAAGTTTTGATATATCATGAATATATTTTTTATATTGTTAATTGGTGCAACAGTTGTTTAAATCATAGAAAAAATATTGGTTTTTTACATTATGATAAATATAAAGTCGAGCAACCCGCACTGGGCCCGCGTGGTCGACTAAGGCCCGATCGCCCTAATTCAGGGTAGGCTCGTACCCTTCGGTGGGGACGTATAAGAGCTGACATGATGATGATGATGATGACATTATGATAAATTAGGAAAACTTTAAAACTATTAAACTATGGATTGTAGACTACTAGTTCGTAGAAAGAGTTGATAAATCACGTCGACATCTTCATTTCGGATAACAACTATCAAAACTATACTATAATAATCGTGTGCAGGGTTCTTAATTATGTATGACAGCTATAAAACTTAAAACTGCTAACTCAAAAACTTATAAGTTGAAAAAAAAATTCCTTTTTTACTTTTTAAAAGTTTGTGCAAACACCTATTTAAAACGAATATTTTGGAATTGGAATGAGAAAATAACATCAAGTTTGATTTAATGTTTTAGACATCTGTTAAAATTAAAATGGCTTTATCTCGGAAATTATTGATCCTAGACTACTCCTAAAGAGAAACGTTAAATTTCGAAGAGTTCTTCATTTTGAATGCCAGCTGTCCAATTTAATGACAGCTGTCAAACTTAAAACCACTATTAAAATATCCTACTATTATAATAAATGTGATTGTTTGTATGTATGGATGTATGTTACTCTTTCACGCTTCAACCACTGGACTGATCGAGATGAAATTTGGCACACATATAGGTAAGGTCCTGAAATAGTACATAGGCTAATTTTTATCCCGAGAAAACGTCTCATTCCCACAGGAAAATCTAATACAACGCGGGCGTAGCCGCGGGCGGACAGCTAGTATTACATAAATTTAATTTCATGTTCGGCAGACTTACACCAAAAGCGATATGCCTCTGATGATGAAAACACAACAAAATCTAAGCAATGCGTAAATGATAACCGTTCATGGAGAGACATTTTAGTTTTTTCTAAGAATCTATCGCTTTACTAACGCTTGCATTTGATTCCACCTTATTGTTGAAGCCTCTTTTATGCTTTAAATATTAAGTCTAATTACGGACCCTAGAAACGGTCGAAATCAGATACTCTCGCGCAATATCCGTTAATGGACCCAGACGTCTAATCGAGCGCAACTGTTAACTTCACAAATATTTCAAATGAAGGACTTGCTGCGTTTGTGGTAGGTAATATGCAAAGTTTCGGATTTTTGCGGTAGAACTAGGTAGTGTACTCAAACTTTAAAAATATAGTCGTAAATGACCTAGCTAATTTAATAAAAAAATCTAAAAATCGACTGTACAAATAAATTACCTCTCTTTTTTTTGGTCGTCGGATAAAATGTATATAAAACAATAAATAAAAAAAAAATATTTAAATTGTTACAGCCATTTCCAAGAAACCAGTATTATAAACGTGAATATATGTTTGTTTGTTTGTTACCCCTTCACGCTTCAACACCTTAACCAATCTTGGTGAAATTTGATAGGCATATAGCCTATGTTATAAGAAAGGACCTAGACCTATTATCCTGTGAAAATAGTATGTACAGTCCAAAACAGGGAACTGTAAAATATACTATTTTTTGGTTAATTTCTTGTACATCGTAACGGAGCAAAGGATTGGTGTGATTTTTTGCATAGAACTAGTTGAGGGGGTGGGAAGTGACATAGAATGCTAATCATAATAGCTCGATATTAAGGGATCTGAAAACTTCAGTCTAGGAAGACAGTCATAAAAACGATGTACTGTAACGTGGTGCGCAGTTATATAATCTTCTTTCATTCGATCTCTATTCTTGAACGATGATGGTTTTTTTAAATCAAATGTCACATAGTTTGACAGCGCATGCGCGGAAAAGAAAAAATAGATGGAATGAATAGAGATCGAATGAAAGAAGATTATATAACTGCGCACCACGCTACAGTACATACGGGTGAAACCTCGAGCAAAAGCAAGTTACATTATGTACGCAAGAATTTCTTACTAAAATTCATAAGATAAATTATCTAATTGATGATGATGATGATGATCTATCCGACCGATTTCGGTCATGGCGACCACTTCGACTCCTAGTCGGTTTGCCGCGCGTGCGCTCGAAGATGGTTTATGTAGCCAATCTTCGCAGCGAAACTCCTCGCGCACTGAGGGCATTTAAGTATGCCACCCTCGTAATTGTATGAAATGGTCGCAGGTGGTCGGGCCTTTAATTGGTCGCGTTTGATATCAAGGTCAGCTTTACCTACATAAAACATCAACTTCAAGAAACGTTCCAATTTTTTTACGATTATCCATATTGCAATTTACCTAAAATTTTTGCAATAACCCCTTTTTTAATCATACGTCTGCAACAAGATACTTAAAGGGATGGCTGAATAGCCCTGGAGAGTACTAAATACGTTCAAATGACCTACCCGTCCTCCGTATTAATCTTTTTAACAGCGCTTAAACAGATTACTTTTTGGGTCGGATTGGTCCTTCGTACAATTTCCTTGAAGATAATTAATATAGCCCAATTTGAAATCATTAGGGATGGACCAACATCAGTAAATGCCGACAAATACCTACCTAAGTTAAGAAAAGATAATTATTGGTTAAAGCTTAGTGTGATTTTGTGTTGTAATGTCGAGTGCGGAGCATGGTTTATTTAGTCCGAAATGGTTTTGTTTGTCTTGTACTTTTTTCAGCATTATTTTTCCATTATTTATTACACACCAAACAAAAAGCAATCTAAAAAAGTGATTGAATCAATGTAAAAGAATAAAAAGTGAGATACTCAAGTAGGTAAGTACTTCCCTAAGCCATCTTACCGTAAGTGAAATTTCATGTCGAAAACGATTTAAGCTGTGTCTTGGAAGCGCGGATGTGCTTAAGATATAATCAATTTGTTCCTCACAGATGTTCCCAACGGGCACTTATTGGATCCCTCACGATATTGTATGCGGGATTTTTGCATACACTGTCAGGCCAACGTAACGTTTTGCGTACACTGTCGGGCCAACGTAACGCTTTATAAGCAAATTGGCCGATCCGCAAAATGTTATACAAATCAAAATTATCGAAAACAAAGCTTTAAGGTGGTTCGATTAGCACACTAGCGCCGCCAATATTAATAAATTTTCTGACTAGCGTAGGTACACTGATTCTGAGAATTTTAAAAGCATTTTATACAAGCATAACAAAGTAAACAAGAAAGTTTGAGCTTTGACGCTACGTGATAACAAAATAACATACAATAGGATACGAGTCATGTCGAGAGATGAACAATCTTCAATTATTTTTTAGTTCCATTTAACGGGACCCTATAAGTAAGCCTACGCTGTCCATTAGTCCGTCTCTCTGTCTGTTTGTCTGTCTATTTGAACTTCAAAAGGCATATAGATAGATAAACTGTTATATTTGTATCTACAGACACACACACACATTATAAATTAAAAATAGAATTTACAGAACCCTAACAAAATAAAAACTTTTAAAATAATAACAATTTAGAACAAAAAGCACTGTGGGTGTGCTGCGGCAGTGCAAATAGGCCATAGCTCAGCAAGGAAAATTCACTCGGGAACAAAAACCTGTGTAAATTTCTGTTTTTCTGCTATAACCCAGAAGGACACGCAAAAAAAGATTGCCAACAAATTTTGCGAAAAACATTAACTTTCAAACTATGAATTAAATTAAATGAATATGCTTTTTGTCTGTAACTATAGGTAATAATACCAGTGATGAGCTGAGATTGCAAATTGCAATTTGCAATGTATGTATAAGTTTCTGTGAGTGAGATTTCAATTTTATTTTAAAATTAAACTTTGATTTTATTTGTATGATCAACTGTGGTATATTGTTAAAGCACTTGGTTGCGTGGTAGTGAAGGCTGGTAGACTACTAGCGGAGGTCAAATAGATCTGGGTTCACGGTCATAAATTCTGTCAAAATGGGAAAATTTTAATTTTGAAAAAAGATAGTTAGGACTTTTAAAATTATTTACATCAAACGACAAAGAGGCAATGTGTAACTGTCTTCGTGATTCCATATTTAATATAGAGGCGTTGTTAAGGAATGGTGTAGAATGGCTATGACCACTGTAAGGGGAGATACAATAAAGCAGAATCTGCAGCAAACATTCTTTACACCCTGGATTAGTCGGTGAGTTTTATAAAGAAGATGCGGCCCATAGATTAGATCAGTATAGTTAAGTCTAGAAAGAATGAATGTTTCACAAACAGTAATCATCATCAGTAATCGTCACCCAAAGTGCAATAGAGCGTGCTATGCTTGGAGTTTCTCTGCGTGATCGAATAACGTAGTAACGTAGGAGAACCAAAGTCACCAACATAGCTTACAGAATCGCTAAACTGAAGTGGCAGTGGCCAGGGCACAAAGCTCGTAGAACAGATGTCCGTTGGGCTGCCCCAATTTCTAGAGTGGCGACTGCAAACCAGAAAACGTAGCGTAGACAGGCCTCCCACCTGGTGAAAATCGCGGGTAGCCAATGGATGCGGGCGGCGCAAGACTGGTCGTCGTGGAAATCATTAGGGGAGGCCTTTGTCCAGCAGTGGACATTTTTCATATGTTGACCAATTGTTGTTCCGACATAAGGTTTTTGCCATCTCCTGTACGAAGTTTTGCTGTCTGAATACGACTGCACAGATAGTGGTTTAATCATTTTACAAATTGGTAGTCTAACCCATAATATATGTTAATACTCTTAAATGCTCGCGAATAGACTACTGACGTCAAGATAGTGCTTCGTCCATTGTTCTGATCTGCGCGTATTTTGTTAGTGACTTCAAGCAATGCATTAACAGTTCTATGTCTGACTGAAGAGAAAGAAAGATATTATTTCTTTCTATGTAATTGTAAATGGATAGTAAACTGCCTTCTCCAGGACTTTTGACAGGAAAGGTAAAATACTAATGGGTCTCAGGTCCTTAAGTTCACTAGGTTGATTTACTTTAGGTAGCGGGTTTACCACAGCTTGCTTCCATTGACTTAGCACAATACTCGAAATGATAGACTCATTTACAATACTAGTGATTACATATAGGGTTCTCAGAAGTGTATATATGATCATTTCCCTACTTATTTTGTCACTACCCATAGCAATGGAGTAATAATACTTAGTGCGATATTAGAACTAATCTTGAATTGAAACAATGATCAAATAAAATCAGCCATGTGTGAGTCAAACTCGCGCTAAAGAATAAGAACTGAATGAAAAAAGTCATTAATTGTCTCTCGCATTAATGTGTTTTGTTTGTAATCGATAGGTATTATTATTAACCTTATGTGTATTAGTGGTGTGGTGTTATAGAACTCCCAGTGCTTCATTACGTCTCACAATTGGCGGATTTTTTGAAAGTAATGTAAGCTTTTGCTCGCGGCTTTGTCTGCGTGGATATCGTTGGTTTAAAATTAAATGTAATCAAAGATGCTCAGTGCGCTAGCCGCAAGCGACTCGCAAGCGTAGAATAAAAAATAGCCTATGTGTTAATCTAACGCTTGATCTAACTATCTATAAAATTTTATTCAAATCCATCCAGATGTTCAGGCGTAAAAGTGGAATAAACAATAAAAACATCAATACTTTAGATTTATTTATAAGTGTGATGATGTGAAGGATAACGTAATAAGAATTGAATATTACACGATCATGTTATTTTACGACTCTGACAACGTGCGTCTAAATGAAAGTTACACTAAATGGCGGGAAAATGTAGACTAGGGACGTAATATTTTATTAGCGGCTGCCTCAGAATTTGTCCGCAAGGATGTTGTCCCTTAGGAAATACTCTGTTTTTTGATTGTTGGATATCAAGATCACATCATTTTGACTATGTTTGCAGGCTCGTAAACTCAAATGGAGCCGGGTGGGGCACGTCGCTTGATGATAAGATGGAATATAGACTAAAACCGCCAAAAAAAGTGCCAACTAAAAGCGCTAACTGCTAGGGCACTAACGCTGCTCAACTTGATGCTCACTGTGCACCCAAACACGGACATATTCTTTGATGGACAAGGTATTGTGCATCGAAGAATACTATCCTTTGCTGAGAGCCTTCTGTGATATGTATCTATATATTTTCTTAACTACAATTTAGTATTTCCATGTAATTTTTTTTTCTGATTATTGTTATTTTATGTCTGAAATTCTATCCGTGTAAGTGCTTTGGTGTAAAACTGTTAACTTACATGTAAATAAATAAATAAATGAAAAATTCTAGCCAAAAAAAATATTTCGAAAGTGGCAACCAAAACTAGAGCGAAGATCCAGTAGAGAGAACAGCTGCCTGATGGTCACATGACATCGTTACTTTGCTGGACGATTTTAGGCCAAAACTGCCGAAGGAACGAGACAATTGACATGCACATTTTTAGAGTTCTGTACCTCAAAGGAAAAAACGGGACCCTTATTTTGTTGTCCGTCTGTCTTTCAAGACCCTTAATCTTGGGAATGAGTAGAGGTATCGAGTTCAAATTAAAATCATATACTCCGATCTACAGTCCCTTCAAGCTGTAAAAAAAATCATACTTCTAAGTTGACATAAAAAGTTTCATCATATCAGCTCATATACGTTCCCACCGAGGGGCTCGAGCCTAGCCTGAATTAGGGCGATTATGCTGCAAAAAAACTTATATTTCGACACTCTCAAGGGAATCAAAATTTAAAGGGTATTTTCCGTTGACCTAGAACTATGAAATTTGGTAAGTGATGCCGTCTTATACTACAAGTATAAGGAAAAATCTGAAAAGTATACATTTGTAATTAAATCATAAAAATATAGTTTTCATTTAAAGTACGTAATCAATTATGCAAGGAACTGCGGTCCAAATTTTGAATTGAGTTAAGCGTGTCATGTGGGGTATCATATGAAAGGACTTCCAATGAAGCTTAAACAAATTTTAAATTATTTTTATGATGTGTCGTTTTTGATTTATTATTTGTAAAGTTCTTTAAGCAGAGATGTGGTGGTGCAAAACCCTCGGTGAGCGAGTTCCACTCGCACTTGACCGGGTGTTTTTAATTGGTGGGCGTATATTACAAGAGGGCTTTATGTACCCAGCAGTGCAGTAATGTGAGCTGATTAAATAAATCGATCTCACCCCTAACTATTTTTATAATTTCATACCCTGGTACCTGTAGCAGAATCCTATTGCGCTGTCCGTTTGTCTGTCCGTCCTTCCGTCCGTCTGTCTGTCTGTTCGACCTTTAAAAGGCGTATCTTTGGAACCGTAACAGGTAACTGGCTAAAATTTTCACAGAATATCTGCTTTATATATTTATTAACATGAAAAGAATATTTAAAAATATACAACAATATTTGTATGATAATACGAAGTGAGAAATGTTATTATTTATTATACTTTCATTCCGAAAATTGAAACTAAACGAAAAACATTGAAAAAGTGCAAAAGTGTGTTTTTTTTCTAAACTCTTTACAAGAAAAAAAACAGAGACAACAATTCCATTTAATGCCTCGTATAATTTAGAACATTACGCGGTTTTCGTTTTTATGAAGAAACCGGATTTTTTTAATGCGGGATTAAAATACGAAAAGCAATTTAAAACAGCAATCACAGTAAATCGTCCATTCCTTTGAAAGTACAACAAAAATTGGGGTCAAATTGAAGACGCGACGATTTTAATGATTCTCATCACCCTTGTACATTTGTCATTTTAATAGCAGCGGGGAACAGTAGACTCTAATTAAAATAACAGTGATAAAATTGGCGAGGAAAACAAGGAGGAAATCAAAATTTTATAGACTCGCATTTGCACCTAATAGCCACTTCTAAGTCGGTAGCTTCCGGTCATCATCATCATATGCCAATGAAAACTAATTAGCATAATAATGAATCAGGTTTTTTATGGTTTCGGAGACAAATTGGCAATTGGGTGCAATGACCTCTTGTGGATAAATGTTAAAACCTAGATAATCGTTTTTTAGACCACTTTTATAATTAAAAGCAGAATTCAATAAATGTTGAGCTCTAACGTGACGATAATTGTTTGTGCTCCCTTCTAATTTTTGAACTGTGAGACTTACAATTCTATAAAAATAAATTGTACGGCAGCCCGCACTAAACTTTCTCGACAATTTTTTTCATGAATTAATTTTCTATACAAAAATTGGTTTTTTTTTAATAAATTTGATGATTTTGAAATTTAGTCGTCTAGTCATCTAAATGGTTAATTATTCGTAATACATGTCAATTCAATCATCATCATCATCACATCAGCCGAAGGACATCTACTGCTGGACAAAAGCGTCCCTCAAGGATTTCCACGACGACCGGTTCTGCGCTGCCCGCATCCAGCGGCTTTCCGTGACCTTCACCAGGTCATCGGTCCACCGAGTGGGAGGCTTGCCTACGCTATGTTTTCCGGTACGCAGTTGCGACTCGAGAACTTTACTATCCCAATGGGAAAGTTATGTGCTCCGCCTACTGCCACTTTTAGGCATTCTGAGAGCTATGTCGGTTACTTTAGTTATTTTACGGATCTCCTCGTTTCTGATTCGATCATACAGTGAAACTCCGAGCATAGCACGCTCCATTGCGCTTTGGGTGACCTTGAGCCTTCTTATGAGGCTCGATAGCTCCAACGATTTGTAAGTATATCGCATTTATTAATTATATTTGTAGGAGAACCATACAAACATAATTTTTCTCATACCAATGGGTATTATTAAATAATAGATAATCTTAGGAAACTCTGACATGCAAAGTTTTATCAGAATTGTTAGAGCCGTTTTTGAAGAAAAAAAACAGTATTTGTTGTATGACAGCTACTCTTCGATTTGACGGTACGACGAAACTTTTGAAAATCCCTCGATGTAATAATTTCTAACTTTTAAGTTCTAAATTTGGTCCCAATCGGACTAACTCTCTGACCTAAGCAAAAAACCTACCGGCCTCCTGGCCTCCAGCCTCGCATTAGGCAGCATGACCATGTTTCCTTAGCCTTGATGACTGAATAAAAATAAGGAGGCATCGCCATGTTACCTTAGCTTTCGTGACTAAAAAAACGGCCGCGCGTTCCGCGGCATGGCCATGTTTCTCTAGCCTTCGTGACCTTATTTCGTGACTGAAAAAAAAACGCAGTTCCTGTTACACATTTCCGTCTTGTTTCACAAAATCACTCCCACAGCTTGCAGGAAAGCGAGAGGACACATATTTCACATTAAAAGCCTTTTATTTTAAACTTATTTTTACACTCTATAGTACGCTCAGTTTGATTTTACAGCCTTGATGCAACATAACTTTTATTTTACTACATAGCATGGTAAAACATGGTTCACCTTAAACGTAATGTGTTGGAGTAAAATTGTGAATAAGCAGGATCGGAGTCTCCAGTATACAAAGTTGGTAATTTTAATTTAAATAACCTAAGAATTCGCTTTTGCTTGTTCACCAGAAAGTAGAAGGAGCTTAGAGACTTTCATATAATTCCTGCAACAGCAACTCTTTACAGATATCAAAGTTCATTGCTCTAAAACTCACTGCTTTCCTCTTTAACTCTGATACTAAAACCGTAATGTAGAATAAATTTTGTAAATTGTTGTAATAATATTTATATAAATTTTAAGCCTAAAACGAGTTTTATGCAAAATCTTTTGAGTTGGAGCTTTTTGGAGGTGTTATAATGTCTTGGAGACGTGGCACGTAAAGCTGTTTAAGAAATATTACCCAAAATTGAACTTGGCATCGTGTTGGTAGAAGTAATTGAAAGAGTAAATTATGATTTTATTACCCTAATACGGCAACAGACGGGTTATGTTTTTGACAGTCTATGTATGATTTTATGTATGTCCTAAACTACATAACCGATTTTGACAAATGTGAGGTTGTAAGGAATCCTAAAAATATTTTTTTTCCGTAGCTATCTTTAAAGACGCGTTTGAAATGAATAGGTATCATTTTTATACTTGCACGGACAGATGCAATAGTACGGCACCGCGGTGCTACGGTAACTACTGCGGATGCGCGAATCCGACAGGAACTTTGCAGGTTTTTTGTTATAATCCCAACCAGATGAGGAATAAAGTTCAATAGGGTGTTAATCTTACACCATAGTTAGTTGAAAATTTCTCTCTTATTGCCTATTCTATTGGTAATGCACGTTTTGGAAAAAAACTAAGTTTTAAATAATTATTCTAGTCATTAAGGATATTAATCCTCCTCTCTCCTAAATTTTAATATTTCTGCACTTATACTGGGTCCATGTTTCACTGGCCACTAAGAGCAATTTTTTTTTGTTCACAGTTGGTAATCCCTTGGCATCATCTCACCCGATGGTAAGTGACGATGATGCCGAAGATGGAAACGAGCTTCCCAAGATTCCCCAACGCAATGGAGTACCGGCTATCGTATCTTCAAGCCGGAACACATCAATGTTGTTAACACTGTTGTTTGGAGGCAAGACTTAGCTACGATGGTGGTAGCTAGCCAGGCGGGCTAAGAAAATGCCCTACCACCAACAAAACCGAGTCCTACAGATGACCCACCGGGAATCGAACCCGCGACCTCCTGATGTGAAGCGAATGGACTAACCATTACGCCACGTAGGCAAATATCTGCAATGTAGAATGCAATGAATGTATTAAAAATTGAGTATTCAACAATGACTTGTATCTGTATAAACTAACTTTGGTTGTCAAACACATAAATTCTACCGAGTCCAGAATTTAGTTTAAAACATTACGCTTTTTTCGGGATAATAAATAAACCAGACTTTTTTCAGTACGGGATTAAAATTTTATTATAATATTATTATATCAGCTCATATACGTCCCCACCGAGGGGCTCGAGCCTACCCTGAATCAGGGCGATTAGGCCTTAGTCGACCACGCGGGCCTAGTGCGCGTTGGCTGGATTAAAATAAGAAAAGAAATTAAAAATAGCAGTCACAGTAAAAACGTCTATTCCTTTGAAAGAACGACTAAAATTGGGGTCAAAATGAAGACGCTCATCACCCTTGTATATTTGTCATCTTAATAGCAGCGGGAAACAGTCGACTCTAATAAAATAACAGTTATAAAATTAGCGAAGAAAACACGAAGGGAATTAAGTTTTATAGACTCGATTTTGCACCTAATAGCCACTTCTAAGATGTAAGCTTCCAGTCATCATCATCATATGCCAATAAAAACTAATTAGCATAATAATGAATCGGGTGTTTTAGGGTTCCGGAGATTTTTGTTTTTTGTTTTTATATTGAAATCCGGTTCAAATCTGGACGGCCAATGTACCAATGAGTTTTTCAAAAACTTATACTTACCGATTGCTTTAACGGTGAAGGAAAACATCGTGAGGAAACCTGCACACGCCTGCGAAGAAACTTGAAGGTTGTGTGTGAAGTCGACCAACCCGCACTGGGCCCGCGTGGTCGACTAAGGCCTAATCGCCCTGATTCAGGGTAGGCTCGAGCCCCTCGGTGGGGACGTATATGAGCTGTAATGAATTGAAATGAATATCGTAGTTGTACTAAGGGTGTGGTGGTGAAGAACTCTCGGTGCATGAGTCGACTCGAAATTGTCCGGTTTTTACAATAGGTTGTTTGTTAGTTAAGAAACCTATACTAATTAAATATAAAGAATTTGCATGTATTTCCTAAAAACAGTGATAGGCATAATTTGAATTTAAGAAATGTAAATAAAATAGATATAGTCATTTGTGGGGCAGTGTAAAAAAAAAAAAAATTCACAATAAAATTCCAGAAAATGTAACTAGTTTGTCAGAGAATAAATTCAAGACTCATGTCAAAAAAGTTTTGTGCTCTAGAGGATATTATAAAATAATAGATTATGTAAATGACAAAGATAATATATATGTTGATTCTATAACAAATACCATTACCTGAGACTGTAATCTGAATCATGACATTATTTGTAATCTATTTGTAATATACAATATTTTATTTTTGTTTTGACTAAAAGTGTGTGTAAACACCTATTTGAAATAAATTGTTTTGAATTTTGAATTTTATACTAATTAAACTCATGGATTATTTTGTTTTAATTCTTTGGTTTTCCTTTTTTCATTTCCTGTACTTTATTAGTAAAGAATTTAACTGTATTTTTAATATTGATCTTTAATGTGTAAAATAATTTCTTCTTTTTTATGACGTGCAATAATTTTAATTACTTACCAATAAACGAGTTATGAGTTATAAAAGTTACAGTTTCTTGTAATAAAAACAGTGGCTTAACATCTAGAGTTGTTCGTTTTTACCCATCTGCCACAGAAGGAGGGTTCTGTTTTTCAAGTGTATGTATGTAGATTGGTTTGTTCCCTGCTACAGCCTAAACGGCTTGAAGGATTTTAACGTATGAGGTATAGTTAAATTCGTGTCTATTTATATAATGTTGTTTTGAGACCTCGTTATTGTTTTACTAGATGAAAAAAACGGAAATTAATATTATTGTTGTACTCGTTGATGTTTTTTTTTATGTTGGTACCTTCAAGTGTGGTGGAGCAGTACCCTCGGTGCGTAAATCGACTCACACTTGACCGGTTTTTTCAATAAGTTGTCTTTTAAAAAAACCTAGGTATTCAACTGACACAGGCTGATCCATACCATAGTTGAGAACAGTACTACATACAAGACCCAACTTGTGCTTGATATAAAGAAAAAAGCTAGTTGAGAAGTACCGTCTCATCTTATAGATAGCGCTCAGCTTCATAACAGCAACTTTTGCCTAAGACTCAATGTGTTTCAATAGATTAGGTGTTAATTTCACGCCAAGAAGGTCAAGGTGGTTTGATATCTGAATGCATTCATTCCAAAAAGTAGGAGTCAAGGTAAATGGACTCCTTTAAGTGGAAAACAGACGCGCCTGTTTCTTAGAGGCATTGAACCTTACGAGGTTGGTACCACCCCAATCGGATACTACCTGAAACGATAGGTTCATGCACTCCATCATGGCTTTTATTAAGGACAGCGTCTCAGCACCGTTAGCTCGTGCACTAGATAGGTATCATTTCACAATTTTATTATGCTAACGTGTGCATACTGAATAACATCTGGTGTCAGCAGATCGTTTATGTGTAGCAAGAATAGAGTAGCGAAAAGAAAAAACCTCTGAGGTACCCCAGCATCGATAGACAATAGGTCAGTGGAGCAGCCATCAATGATTACTTTAATTGACCGTTCTTTAACAGATACCCAGTTACACAAGCCTACGCCAGAGCATATGAAGCAAGCTTGCGAATAAGGCTAGCGTGCTGGACATGAACAAAGCCTTCGCTTCGAGATGTCAAGAGCCTCATCGTATTTCTCGATGGCCTTACCCGATATATGTGTATCAGACACTTTTACATCTCCAGTAGACCGATATTGGCAAAAAAAACCATATTGTAGATCACTAAGGAGGTCATTGTCTTCTAGGTATTCCAGTATGCGGGTGTTTAATATACGCTCCATAATCTTACAGATTACGGATTATTGCTGGATCTTATAATCGAGTCTTACATTAATGTTACAAGATTTTTGCGTGCTTATTATTGTAACACACTCCCTGAACTAAGCTAAAAAGTCAATGAAATTGTCGCATATCATCCCTGGAACCCAAAAGGGAGAATACGCAAGCGCAATCGATACACTGCGCAATCTTAGAACTACAATGGTCCCCTAACAGTTCTGCTACCAGACGGACAGGGTAACGAGGGAAAGGGCTATATCAACAACGAACAACCGCTCCGATTGTCTTATAGGTTAACTTAATAACTAAACTCGCATAATGCCCGGTGCCAATAGACAATCTGCCAATCGGTTAGTTTGCAACTCGGGCACTATGCGACAATTTTCTTACAATAGGCACGAAATAAATATTCAATAAACAGACCCGATGCTCCACTGATTGGGTCAAATACCCAAATGCCCCCGTCCCAGATACTCGAGGTCAAGAATGCCCGCAGGCAGCCGAGAGTTAAAACTCCAAACAAAATAACAAGGTAGCTACCACGGCCGAAAGCATTATAAATTAACAAGAAGAACCTAGCACTCACCCATGTTCAGCTGTCCATTGCTCTTTAGTCCTGATAGGGAGTGGAAAGTGTGCCTACACAAAATATGAAGTGTAATATTTTAATATCTAAATGCATCTATATGACCATGCCATCATCATATCAGCCGAAAAACGTCCACTGCTAGACAAAGGCCTCCCCCAAGGATTTCCACGACGACCGGTCCTGCGCTGCCCGCATCCATCGGCCTTTTTTTTTATTAAAAATTTGAGTGCGTTTGACTGCAACTCACCTGATGGTAAGTGATGATGCAGTTGAGGATGGTACACGCAAACTCAAATAATGCCTATTCACTCTTGCCTTGAAGATCCCCAAATTGTAGGAATCGGGAAACACTGACGCGATCTACACCAGATCGTCGGTCCACCGCGTATGAGGCCTACCTACGCTACGTTTTCCGGTGCGCGGTCACCACTCGAGAACTTTACTGCCCCAACGGCCATCTGTTCTACAAGCTATTTGTCCTGCCCACTGCCACTTCAGTTTAGTGATTTTGTGAGCTATGTCGGTTACTTTGGTTTTCCTGTGGATCACCTCGTTTCTGATTCGATCACGCAGAGAAACTCCGAGCATAGCACGCTCTATTGGCTTTGGGTGACCTTGAGCCTTCTTATGAGGCCTATAGTAAGCAACCATATCTCAGTTCCGTAAGTCATCACTGGCAACACACACTGGTCAAAACCTTGGTCTTGAGACACTGCGGTATTTGGGACGTGAAGATTTTGCGAAGCCTCCCGAACGCTGCCCAGCCGAGTCGGATACGTCGATTGATCTCTTTCTTAAAGTCCAACTTACTAGCTGGACTGATTGTCCCAGGTATACATATTCGCCAACAACTCTCAGTGTAGAGTTTCCAACCTTTAGAGGGGTGGGTGCGACACGGACATTTAACATTATTTTCGTCTTGTCCATGTTCATTTCAAGACCCACTTTACTAAGTCTTACTGAGGCCATCGAGCATCGTGCTTAGGTCTTCCATAGTGTTAGCCATGACCACGATATTCTCAGCAAATCAGTGGTGGGTTACGTACTCGCAGTTGATATTGATGCCTAATCCACCCCAGTCCAGAAACTTGAAATCAAAATTAAAATAATTTATTTTAAATAGGTGTTTACACACACTTTTAAATAGTCAAAAAAACTTATTGAATATTGGCAAACATAATTTTATACATTTTGTTTTCTTAGCATTTAATAATAAGTTGTTCACAGTAAACCAGTTCAGTATCTTTGAAAGAGTGTTGTTTACTTCGTAATTTTTTTTCTTCCCTATTCACTTTAAAAATAAGGGAAGTATCATCCGCAAACAACACAATATTTGATAGATGTTGCACCATAAAAGGCAAATCATTTACGTAAACAAGGAAAAGAAAAGGCCCTAATATGGAACCCTGGGGCACACCCATTTTCACTCTGGATCCAGATGAGTTCGTGCCATTTACTTGTACTTTTTGTGTTCTGTTGTCTAAATACGAATTTAAAAGACTGAGAGCCCCATCCTCTACACCATAATGCTTTAATTTCACAAGTAATATTTGGTGTTCAACACAATCAAATGCCTTAGATAAATCACAAAACACTCCAATTGCATTTTGCGATTCCTCAAAGGCATCATAAATGTTGCGAATAAGTGCAACTCCTGCATTGGTTGTTGATCAACCTTTCGTGAAACAAAATTGTTGGTTGTGCAGTAGTTTGTTTTCTGTAAAATATTGTAGCATTTGGTTAAGCATAAACTTTTCAATTACTCTACTAAGAACTGGCAGCACAGAAACTGGTCTGTAGTTGCCCGGATCAGTTTTTAAACCAGATTTATAAAAAGGTATCACTTTACTTAGCTTCATGAGATCTGGAAAGACGCCACTATCAATGCTAATATTTAAAAGACAAGCTAAATATGACGCTAAAGTATCAATTATATTACTGATCAAGCTTACCGATAATCCCCAGTGGTCTTCGGTTCCTTTCACTTTATGAGATTTAAAAGTTTTTACAATAGTTAGTGGTTCAATTACTCTGAAGGAGAATTTTTGATCACAAATACTAACATTTTCCTTTAGCAATCTTTGAGCATACATAGGTGATGAGTTTAGGGATCCAAATTGTTTGTGAATTTTTCATCAACTATGATATATTTAACTTTATTCTTTGCTACTAAGTAAGTGTAATGTTTATTGTTGACTTGTGTATGCCCGACTACGACAGACGGTGAAGGCTTCGCAAGTGAAGGCTGCTCAATTTATTTTTCTTTATAAAAAAATCACCATCACGATTTTAAAAAAAAAAACGTTTTTTGATCACTAATTCAGCCTCTTAAGCACATAATTAAGTACACACTCCAACCAATTCACCAAAAAGTCAACCAGTCCAACAAAAAGTCACCCTAATTATTTTATATTCGTACTGCTGAAGCAGAAAGTGCGGCCTGACTTTACGAAGACGAGTACGCTCCACAATTATTCAGAGTTCTTAGACGCCTATCAATTAACATTCCGCTGAATACCTGAATAGAAGGTTCTAAATACGTGAGTAGCGTTCCAGTAGGCAAACATAATAAAAGCACCTGGCTTATATAGATGTGTGTGGGATGCCAACGTCTAAAATATAGGGATGGGTCGGAAATGAGTTAAGCCAAAACCCAGCTTAAAGTTTCAGATTTAAAATGTCCATTGTAAAATTTTAGTTTACTCTGATCACCTTTCATTACATTGGATAGTATCCATAGATTGAAAAGTTGTGTGGATTTTAGAAAATTGGTTACACGAAAGTTCGTCATTTAAAAAAAATAATTCAATAGTTTACAACCCTAACCGTTTTCAATAGTTAACAACCTATCTACGCTGCGTTTTCCGGTGTGCGGTCTCCACTCGAGAACTTTACTGTCTCAGCGGCCATATATTAATGGATAATATAAACAGTTAAATTTATAAATAGTTGGCTGAAACTTATTTAAGGAGCATCCCTAACACCTTAGCAATGTAAGTTAGATATTCAACGTGCCTTGTTCTACTTACCCTAACGCGGATATTATAGTTAGTGTTCTGTTTTGCATAAATTATCTACTTTACACGGTGAAAGTTTGCTGAAAATTACCTGGTGGGAATCTTTATGTTTTTGCAATAATACTTGAGATTCTGCAGACTTATAATGAAGTTTACCTTATATTCAGAATGGTTTTTTTTTTCAATCAAATGTAAGTACTTGCTAATTGTATTGAATGAAATTATGGTTATTAATATTGTTGACATAACTTTAGGAATTCAATAAAAAATTAAAACCTGACTGCTTAAAAACGTAATCTCTCTTTTTGGCTAGTCGGGTAAAATGTATCCTATGTCACTCACGGGATCAAGACGAATTTAACGATACCTCATACTCTTAAAATCCTTCAAGCCGTTCAGGCTGTAGCATTAATAGTGGTGACTTTATATTTCGTGTCAATGGGCCCGTTTTATAGAGATGTTCAAACATTGCAGTACCGAGGTTTAAACAATTTGAGTAACCCAACCACGCATTACCATACGAGTAACACATAACTCTTCGCTTCACATTTCGTAACGGAAAGTCTCGCCATTCCGAGACAACTTCACCAACAAACTGTAAAATAAACATAAACGAGACTTAAATTTTGTGAAACTGCCACATATATAACGCTCAGAAGACATAAACAAAAGATAAAGATATATAGGTACTTCGGTACGTTGAACAGTCAAGGAATTACTTGTTTTTCTGTAGACTACATAAAATGAAACGATACGATGTCTCTTTATGTCACTTTTTCCGGCTCCTAAACAGTAGATGTTAGTATATCTGTAGGTATATGTAGGTATACCTTATCTATGTTAGTATATCTGTAGGTATGTGTAGGTATACCTAATCTTTTACGGTCCACCTAATAGAGAGTGGTTGCCACATGAGTTTCGTCGATCTTTAAAACATTTTCGTTTTTAATTGATTCTAGAAGGCTCCAAAATGGTACCTATATGTTTGTATTACTGTATGTGTAATGCCTATGTAATCTTTTTAAGGCCCTCCTAATGATAAGTGGTTGCCAAAGGCATTACGCATTTGTGACATGTGCTTCGCCGATTATTTTTTTTGGAACGGAATTCTAAAATGTGGCTTGCAATTAGAATTAATTTGTAGATATTTTCACGCGTCACGTCGCGTTCACTGCAGCGTTGTATTAGTTATATCGTATAACCGAACTGTTAAATAAAACATGCATTACTAGATTGCCATATAATATTGTTTACTTGCGACCAAAACTCTAAGCTCCTCCGTCCGACCAAAACGTTAACGGTTAATGAGTTTTCTTCAGATCCCTCAATAACTATATCAGGCTATTCTGATTAGCAGACTATGACACTTCCCACCCTCTTAATTAATTCTTCACAAAAAAACACTTCAATTCGTTCGTTGCTGCGTTGCGACGCCGACGTTCGCGAGCGTGGAAATAACTTTCCACAGATCCCTCGGAAACTATGTCAGGATATGCTAATTAGTAAATTATGTAATTTCCCACCTCCTCAACCATCTCTGAGCAAAAAATCACAAAAATCCATAGTTCCGTTGCGATGTTTGAAATTAACCAAAAAAAGAATGTTTTTTCAGTTCCCTCAGGAACTGCATTGGACTATGCTATTTTCGCGAGATAAAAAGTAGCTTATATACTTACCAGTGACACGAGGGATCTGCAAAATAAATTTCATCAAGATTGGTCGAGGTGTTGAAGAATGAAATAAACAAACAAATGAACACCTTTTCACCTTAATCTTGAGACACTGCGGTATTTGCGACGTGTAGATATTGTGAAACTTTTTGAACGCTACTCAGCTGAGTTGCATTCGTCGATTGATCTCTTCTCGAAGTTGGTCCTATCTAATTGGACTGTTTATCCCAGGTGTACATATTCGTCAACAACTTTTGATGTTGAGTCTCCAACCTTCAGAGGAGTAGGTGTGACACGGACATTTAACATTATTTTTGCCTTTTCCATGTTCATTTCAAGCTCCACTTGTACAGAGACTCTACTTAGGCAAAGAGTACGGGCCTATTACAAGACTGAGGCCATCGAGCATTGTGTTCTAGGTTTCCATAGTCTCTGCAATGACCAAGAAATCGTTAGCAAATTGAAGGTATGTATTCGCCGCTGATATTGATGCCGAGTCCACTCCAATTCACAAGCTTGAAAACATCTTCCAAAGGCGGTGGGGAACATTTTTGGATAAATAAAGTCTCTCTATCTGACCCCTCGCTGCAGTCGACGTTTTCATACAAACATTTCAATACCTTGAGGTATCGAAAGTCAATTCTGCAATGCTGGAGATATTGTAGCATAGCCCAGGTTTCAATTGAATCAAAAGCTTTCTCATAGTCCACAAAAGCCAAGCATACTGGCTGATTATACGCTTCGGTCTTATGTATAATCTGCCGCAGTATGTGTGTTTGTGTGCGTGTGTGTGTGTGTGTGTGTTTATGTACTGAAGCTGTAAAAAATATTTAAATAACACTAATTATCTAATTCATTTCAAGATTGTCAAATAAAATCAGTACTTAGGCCATTTTTTTAATTGTATTTTTTTTTAACACGTTAGCATTTTTTATCATTTGAGCAATCATAAATAATGATATTATTCTAGCTAGTGATGAATATTTAGAATATAATTCTTATTATTTTCATAATGCCAATTGTGTAAAAAAAATCGAGCAAGTCACACTGAGCTACGAATACGACAGCTTCAAAACCTTTAATTAAAATATCACAACAACCCAAGCAACAAAGGCGACACAACATATTTTTTTGTTTTCAATATCGCCTCTTCCTAACTTCACCCGTTTGGTAATCCATTTATATCCGTAATATGGCGATATTACGTAAGAATCACTTGAGAGATTACTGCCAAACGTTATTGGCTAAGTTCCAAAGTATATTATAACTTGTTTTATCTTCTAGTAGCAATAATGTGGTGTTTCTTTTCATCTGGGAGCACGGTAGTACTACTGCCAAGACGAACCAGAATAGGACGGGCACTACCTACTTTTTCTAGGAGCGTTTTGTCGTAATTTTGAAACCTCATTGATTCGGTCCGGATGACGCCAGAAAACTGAAATTTTCAGGCTAAGATTTTCTAGGCAGATTTATCAAACAAAATGAGTATCAATTATAACTTGATTTCATGGTTTCAGATTTATTTACAACTGAAATACGTCGATTTAGTGACTCACTGAAGATCATCAAACTTTATAGTACTACCTGAAGTCCAAGAAGAATTAAATTTAGTATATTGGCTTATCTATAAATCTGACACTGTCTTTCTCCAACCCTCGTACGGGGGTTGCATATCGGTAGAGTTCAAACCGTCACAGCTTCGGTCTGGATGATGCTAGAAAGCTGAAATTTTCAGGATAAGATGGGCTCAGATTTATTGATATCTGAAATAAGTCGATTTTGTGACTGTTCACTCAGTCACTGATGTTCATCAAAACCTTTAAGGGTACTTCTTGAACTCCTAGAAGACAAAAATTTGGTATTTAGGCTAGGTACAAAGACTCGGGTATAAATTTTCATATTAACATTTTGCTCCTAGTGGGATTCAAACCCGGGTCCTTTAGCTCAGCAGTCATGGTCTCTTACTATTGGGCTAAACAGTTTGTGAAATATAAGGTGCCTGCTAAAAATAAATGAAATCCCACTGAAAACATTTCATGTAAAGTTGATTTCCAATACTCACAAGTTATGCTTTCACTGTTGAAAAGTTCTGAAATCTTTAGTAAAGTCAATCATACCCACTGGGCCTGGCCCAAGTCCAAAATATATAGCTCTAAGTGCTCTTGATTGTAACAATAAATAACAAATAACTCTACCTATAAGCCCTGACTTTACAAATTTTACAGGTTCGTGATTGTTACACAAACTATTCTTTGTGTACCTAAATGTTATGTTGTTAGTTCCACGAACACAAACAGCAAAGCCATATCTTTCACCAAGATGTAGATTTTGTAGTGTCGGTGCTTATAAGTAGAGTGATTTCATTTTTATGGGTATAAATTTAGTACATTCAAGAGCACATATAGCTAGATACTTTGAAATTGGGACAGGCACGGTGGGCTATAATGCGCAAGAAAAAAAACATACCTCAGCTAGGCGCTTGGCTCTGCTAGAGATCTCATAACTTTTGAACAGTGAAAGTATTTTAAACTGGGTCTGGGCAACGAACTTAACACTAAACATTGTTGATGGGATCAGTAATGGCTAGTATATACCTACATTAAATAAATTTCAAAGCAACCCATATACACTTAAAACTAATTCAAATCAGTTACAGTAAAATGCAGCAACAGGTTTTCAAGGTTTAAAGGTTTAAATCCTTATCTTTACTAATATTATGAATGTGAAAATGTGTTTGTTTGTTTGTTTGTTTGTTGGTTACCTCTTCACGCTTCAACACCTTAACCAATCTTGATGAAATTTGGAATGCAGGTAGCCCGTGTTACTTAGTAACACATGACTGGACATAGGCTAGTTTTTATCCCGTGAAAATAGCATAGTCCGATGCAGTTCCCGAGGGAACTGAAAATGTACTCTTTTTTTGGTTAGTTTCTTTAACATTGCAATGAAACAATGGATTGCAGTGATTTTTACACAGAGATGACTGAGGTGGTGGTAAATTATATATTTTACTAATAAGCAAATCCTGACATGGTTCCCGAGGGATCTGGGGAAAACTCATTTCCGCGCTCGCGTACGTCAGCCTCGCCACGGAGCTAAAGACTGAAGTGGTTTTATGTATAGAATTGGTTGAGGGAGTGAGAGTGAGTCTGCTAATCAGAAGAGCCCGATCTGGGATAGGGTTCTGGAGAAAACTTATTTCCACGCGCAAGAGCCCCTTGCGGCTCGCGCACCACTCATAGAAAGTTATAAAAACAATTTCTACACGGGCGATGCCGCGGACAAAAGCTAGTAATATTATAAATGTGAAAATGTGTTACTTTGTTTGTTTGTTACCTCTTCAGGCCTCAACACCTCAACAAATCTTGACTAAACTTGGCATGCACGTAGTCTGCGGTATGAAGAAAGACATGTATCTTTTTCCTATTTAAAAAAAATTGTTATTGGGGATTTTTCTTTTTTGTAAATTTCTTATACGTCACAATGAAGCAAGGGGTTGACGTGACATTTGCACCGAGATTTTAAGAGAGTGGAAAGTGACACTGGCTACTAATTACGAGTAGAGTAGCCTGACTTAGTTCCCCTTAAGAATCGCTTCTGTGAGCTATGTCGGTTACTTTGGTTCTCCTATGGATCACCTTATTTCTGATTTGACCGCGTAGGGACACTCCGAGCATAACTCACTCTGACCTTGAGCCTTCCTATGAGGTGGGCACATAATTCATAGAACAGATGGCCATTGGGGCAGTAAATTTCTCGAGTGGTAACAGTGCACCGTAAGACGTACCATGGGCAGGCCCCACACAAGGTAGCCCGACGACCTGGTGAAGGTCGCAGGAAGCCGCTGCATGTTGGCAGTGCAGGACCGGTCGTCGTGAAAATCCTTTGGGGAGGCATTTGTCCAGCAGTGAACGTTTTTCGGCTGATATGATGATGATGACATAGTTCCAAAAAGATTTGAAAAAAAAAACGAGCGAGACCTACAGTACTCGCATATGATGTGTAACAAATCACTGTTACACATTTCCGTCCCATTTCACGAAATCACTCCCACAAATTGCAGGAAAGGGAGAGCAAAGCTCATTCGTCAGATCGAATAGCGCGCGCTTTCGCGACTTCCTGCTACACATTACCGTCCCATGTTACACATTTCCGTCCCATTTCACGAAATCACTCCCGCAAATTGCAGGAAAGCGAGAGCAAAGATGTTACACATCAAAAACATTTGCACTCTCACGCATGTTACACACATCGGAGCAACGGATTGACGTGATATTTATACATAAAGTTGCGGGGAAAAGAAGGGACATAGACTCCTTATTAGCATAGCCCGACATTATTCCTGGTGCATCTGGAGAAACCTCATTTCCACGCTCGCAAGCCGCTTACGGCTCGCGAACTGTGCACCCTCGAAGCCATTCATTGAAACTATGAATGACCACTCTAAAATGTGTGTCATTTGGGGCCAAAATATTTTGTTCTCAGGGGGCGTATATTGAAGTCCTCGCTACGCTCAGGATTCTACTTTATAATCCTTCGCAGGCTCGGGATTCTACTATACAATCTTTCGCTTTGCTCTGAATCCTAACTCCGTCCTCGAAGAAAAAAATATTACTTGTATTTTATTTTTGGCCCCCTTAACTTAACATTAAGAGCATTGCAAGAAGTGCGCGAAGTTAAGGGAAATCACTTAAAATTCAAGACTGCTTTTACCTAACTGGACAAGAAGGATGGTAACATTTTTCAAGCATATGTATGTATGTACCTTTCTTTGGCTGAGACATAGAGCGGCTTGATAGATTTTGAAATGCAAGTTGTCGTTGGATTCGTTTTAATCCAAACAGTTGTGACAAACAGTGGCGTAGCTAGGTAACAAAAGGCCCTGGGGCAAAAAATAAACAAGGGCCCCAACTAAACTATTTAAAGTCGTTTGTTCCGTATTCGTCGTGTTCCGAATTCGACGTACACCAGAATAATTTTTAGGAATAATTAAATTGGATAAATTAATTAATATAGGTATTGGTATGCAAAAATTCAAAACATGGGATATTTTTGAGAATTTGGACGAAATGGGAACAAACTTTCACTAGTTCAAATCACAGTTTGTAGTTCAGAGTCCGAGGGGCCCCCTCAGCTTTGTGGCCCCGGGGCACTGCCCCGTCTAGCCCTCCGGTAGTTACGCAACTGGTGTAAAGGATGCATTTTAGTGCTAAACAAGGGTTTTGTTATTCAACTGGTTAAGTTATTATAATAGCTAACTTAAACTGATGAAACCATTAAAAGCAAAAGTAATAAATAACTTCTAGATAAGTTCAAGCCTTGATTAGAAATTCATTGAAAAATGCTGACCCGTGCGTTATATGCGATGGAATGATGTTGATCTGAATTACTATTTTGTTATTCGGATAACACAATTCGGTAACACTCGAAACGTGGGACGCGTGCCACAGATAAAACAATATTATTTCCAATTTCAATATCTTTATTAACACTTTGTAATTATACACTTTCTGATGGTCATAAATTAGTATATTTGTTAGTATTTTTATGCAAAAATTATTAGAATAAAATAGATTGTAATTAGTAGTTTACTCAATAAGAACAGTAGTTATATTCTCAGCAGGTGATAATCAGGACGCCAATCTAAACATATACACCCGAAAAACCGGTTCCATGGCGTAATGGTTAGCCCATTCGCTTCACACCAGGAGGTTGGGGGTTCAATTCCCGGTGAGGTCAATTTGTAAGACTCGGTTTGGTAGGTGGTAGGGCATTTTCTAAGCCCGCCTGGCTAGCTACCAACATCTTATCTAAGTCTTACCGCCAAACATAGTGTTAACAACATTGAAGTGTTCCGGCTTGAAGATAAGATAGCCAGTTCTCCATTGCGTTGGAGAATTTTGGTAAGCCCGCTTCCATCTTCGGCCTCATCGTCCCTTACCATTACGTGATGCCAAGGGCTTACTTATTGTGAATAAATAAAAAAACTACTTAATTTTTGGTCAGTTTGGTAAAAAGACTATACACTAGACAAACATGGCTTAAAATAAATGAAATACGGTTCAAAACAAAAGGTTTGCTTGCCATCTCTTTGTTTATACCAATTGGCGATGTGATTTATATTCACCTGACTGTGGAGAGAAAAAGGTGTAGAAATTCACCGATAACTCATGTCAAGTGCTGCCTTTTGCAAAATGCCCGCGCATAGTCAGTAGTTAATGAAAATGTACGAAATACAATCTAAAGAAGAGAGATAAAGGAGGAGGTAAACAAACTATGTTTTTTTTTTTTTTAATGCACAATTGGTAAACCCTTGACAACATCTCACCTGGTGGTAAGTGACGATGTTGCCGAAGATGGAAGCAGGCTTACCAAGATTCCCCAACGCAATAGGGAACTGGCTATCTTATCTTCATGCCGGAACACACCAATGATATCAACATTGATATTTGGCGACAAGACTTAGATAAGATGGTGGTAGCTAGCCAGGCGGGCTTAAAAAATGCCCTACCACCAACCAAACCGAGTCTTACAATTGACCCCGCCGGGAATCGAACCCGCGACCTCCTGTGTAAAGCCAGTGAACTTTGCCTCTGAGCTACGGAGGCGGTTAATGTTGCAAAAAAGAAAACATAATACATAGTTTGTTTAACTCCTTCTTTCTCTCTCTTCCTCACACATCATTCCATCAGATCACACACACAAATAAGCATTTTCCAATTAATTTCCAATCAAGGCTAGAACTTATCTAGGTGTTATTTATCACTTATGCTTTTAACGGTTTCACTAGTTTTAGCTAGCTAATATAATAACTTAACCAGTTGAAATAAAATTAAAAACCCGACTGCAATTAAGGACTTAAATGTATCCTTTGTCACCCGTGGGATTAAAACGAATCTTATGACAACTCGCATTTCAAAGTCCTACAGATTACAGAGGTGAAGCAAATTTTAGGGTTCCGTACCTCTAAAGGTAAAAACGGAACTATTATAGGAATACTCATATGTCATATCATCAATTTTCCTATATAAGATTAGTTTAGTAAAAATCTTGATATCAACTTGTTTTTAAGCTGTTAAATTTAGAGTACTTAACCTAATCCCTTAGAACAGCTATTTGAAGAAACTTAAAAATTATTGGAAATAGTAGGGCATATAATTAACTTTTAAGAAACGTTATCACAGCCAAGTAGTATTTTTAGTTAAGGAGTAATAGTCGACCACCTTAAGATGTGCAGTTGGATAGATTTTTCATACAATCTGTTCTACATCAACGGCAAAAAAATGATTTTTAAAATAAACATACTATGCGCTTGGTCCGACACGCACTTGGTCACTTTTTTTTGTAGCTACGACTGCCAGACACGACAATCATAACAATGCGATAATAGTCACTGAGTAATATATATAAATATGTACTACTACAATACCAAAACATGCAAGGTTCTTGTCGTACACGAAAAAAAAATATTTTTATCACACGTTTTTAAGGTAGATAATTTGTGGATATCATTATCCACATTGCCATAAAACAAAGACATTTGTGTATAAAATCACAGATATAATGTATCTTTTAAAGAGGTTTGAAATCCATCATTGACATTTATTGACATTATCTCAGTTCAATGTCGGTCGGACATAGCATATTCTTACCATGTGCTCTTCATTTTTTTATTTCAATTTATTTCATCATCCACCAAAAACGTTATTTAGTTCTAAAATTGTTTGAGCTACACAATATGAAGTTACATATATGTAAAGTTTTAAACGAACATTTTTTTTTAATTTCATGAAATATAAAATTTAAATCTAATGAAACAGTGAAACATCAAAGAATATGCTATTTGCAATATACGTTTTTGATTTTGGAAAATACCCTATTCTTTATTGTTTTATTCTAAGCCCTAAATTTGAACCAGTTAAACTTCAGACTTCTTCTTACTTTTCTACGTTTGATATGTAGCTTTTTGTGGCCAATTCCATACAAAACAACACTTAAAACGTTAAAACAAGATGTGTTTTTTAATAATTTATCCTCATACTAAATAAGCAATACATTATCAAATAGTGGATAGTACTCGGCGTACTTCAGTGAATTCTTCGGTAGAGCGGTTATAATACAAACATACGCTGTAACATACACTCGGGTTCGGGCTTAAGGCTTTTATGGGGGCTCATAAAAATGATAGATCGGTACACGCCACTTTATTTACATAGTAAGCCTGAATACGTTCAGTCTATCACATTACTATGTTATGTATGTATTTTATAGACGTCTGCCCCAATATTGACTTGAGTTTACGTCACGATAGACAAATACAGTTTGGCACTAAGCTAATATTTGATAAGATAGACAAGATACAACTTGACCCAAACAACTACAGAGCTGTATATAAAATAGAGCATAATTTTTGTAGGGGCTAAACTCTATAATCTTTGTATAAAAAACTGCAGAAATAGTAAATAAAATTTGGAATTCATTACAAAGTCTGCAGCTAGTAATAGTTAAAACATACCCTGTAACTATTATACAGTAAAACAGAAAGCGGAAGATCAATTATCACTTACATCCAACAACTACTCGTAAAAAAGTTGTCTGAATGTCAGTCGTAACATATGTTGAAGGAAAGAGCGCAAAATAGAAGAAAATGGTGGCTTATACAACGACAGATTTAGAAGAAACGCATAGAGAGCGTACAAGGGACGAACAATGCCCTGTTGGACGCTCCAGCTACCGCTGGAATGACAAAGTGTAACCACAGATTACTAAATAGTTACTTCGTTTGCCTGAACGTCCTCCAAAGAGCGATTGACACGAAGTGGTGCAGGACAGAGGACAGTGGCATTATTATTTATTGGAGGCCAATATCCTGCTTAGGTTGCTAAACCAGTGAAGTTTATAGTATGCAAATTCTGCTAATCGATTTGTGTTATAAGTCCAATATTTGTATGCGAATTCAGCAAAGTTTTATAAGAAAAGTTCTATGATTAGAATATATGCTCTATTAGGATTTCGTACCTCAAAAGAAACCCTTATAGGATCACTCGTGTGTCTTTCTGTCCGTCCGTCTGTGACAGGCAATTTGCTCGGAAATTACTGGACCGATTGAGTTGAAATTTGGTATTAATATGTAAGTGGGTGACCCAAAGACGAACGTGTAACTTATGTAAATGAATTTCAAACATGGGGGTCACTTATTGGAGGTAAACTTGTTTTTTTTTTATATAAAGTTTTTCAAAATTTGTATATTGTGGGACATATCAAACAAAAAGGCGTGTGTTGAGAATCCCAAATATTTTTCTTTTAAGATAAATAGTTTTGAAGTTATTTAAGAAAATAGGCACAAATTGTCCATCCCCCAACCCCTTATCTACGAAACTAATGGGCCTAAAATCTTGAAAAAATCAGAGTATATGAGGTTGAATGCATAGATTATATAGAAAGGTATGAGAAGATCTTTTCCTTCCCACAGAATAATTGTAATTTCGATTGTCCACAATAAGTAGACCTCTATATACCTAGAGCAAAGTATGTAGTGAGAGGTCTTATTCTGTTGGTATTTAAAGTTTTGATGTGGGACTCTGTTTGTGTGATCCCGAGTTGCACTTGGCCGGTTTTTTATAACAACTAGATGTACACAAACATTTGAGATATAAAAAATTGGAGTGGGACCCGTTAACTGAGGCTTCTACTCAATAACCCACACTAACCAACTCTCCCCAGGTCATAGAACCCATAGTCAATTAAAAAAAAAATTGTCAACGCTCTACACAAAAAATCCTAAAATCTTTAGTCAGCTCACTGACTTGCAAAAAATGTTCAACGCTCTACACAAAAAATGTTCAACGCTCTACACAAAAAATGTTCAACGCTCTACACAAAAAATTTTAAAATCTTTAGTCAGCTCACTGACTTGAAAAAAATTTCAACGTTCTACACAAAAAATGTTCAACGCTCTACACAAAAAAATCTTAAAATCTTTAGTCAGCTCACTGACTTGTGTGTATAAAGAGAATGGAGAGAGACATAAAATTTCTCCATACTTACCTAAAATGTTATTATCATCATCAACATCATATCAGCCGAAGGACGTTCACTACGGGACATAGGCCTCCTCCAAGGATTTCCACGACCACCGGTTCTGACCTTCAACAGGTCTACCGATTGGGAGGCCTACCTACGCTACGTTTTCCGATAAAAAAAAGTTATACTTACTGTTAAATTGTATCTTATATTATTGTTTTAAAAACCCGGTCAAGTGCGAGTCAGAACCGCATACAAAGGATTCCGTACCATCATACAAGATGGCGCTAGTTTCTTCATGTTTAAAAAAATAAGTTTTTTGTATGGAGACCCCCCTAATTTTTCACGTTTCTAATTTTTAGTATTTGTTGTTATAGCGGCAACAGAAATACATCATCTGTGAAAATTTCAACTGTCTTACTACGAATATCACGTGTAACACTTCGTCGTAGGTGTAGGGTAAGGGCATGGGTTGAAAATGAAACGTACGTGCTTACTGATAGTGTTAATAGTGAAGTAAAAACCTGAAATGGGTACACAAGTAATTAAATAAAAAAATTTGTGATGGTTAGGATGAATAGAAAGATGATCGAATTTTTGTTTTGAAATCAAATGTCAGCGCATGCGTAAAATAATTAATAGATGTAATGACAAAAGGTCCAATGAAAAAAGAACAAATGACAGCGTACCGCGTTACACACGGTTCATGAAATACAGCCTGGTGACAGACAGACAGACAGAGGGTCGGACAGCGAAGTCTTAGTAATATAATAATTATTCCATTTTTACCTTTTGGGTACGGAACCCTAAAAATTGTTCCGGGGGGTTAATATAGGACAATCCTAGTACAGGCTTCAGACTCTCAAAAAGCGTAGATTTAGATTAAGATCTACATAAAAAAGTACAAATTTAAATTTTACTAAAATATTCAGTTATACTTTGTGAGATGAAACAAACACACCTACACAATCTTGTCGTCGACACAATAGAAGAAGAAGAAATACATAAACTTTCTTTGTAAAAAATGAATATCCCATACATGGAGTAAAAATTGGGTAGAACCTGTTAAAATAAGGTTCTACTCATCATACTAAACAACTTTCCCCAAAAAATCCATAATCAATTCTCGAAAAAAAATTGGACCCTCCATACAAAAATACAAAAAATAGGTCGATCAGGTCGCCGATTTCATGAAGATTTATTTTTTTGCGATTTCAGCAAAGTCGTAGAACAAATGTTGTTCATTATACAGGGTCTTAACGAAGGTATGCACTTATTTTTTAACTGGGGCTTGTACTAATGAAACTGAACAACTTTCCCTAAGAAACCCATGACAATTCGCAATAAAATTTTTGGACTTCCATACAAAGTTTGTCCGCCAGCTGATCGATTTGCATGGGAAGTCCAAATTTTTTTTTGCGAATGGACTATGGGTTTCTTGGGGAAAGTTGTTCAGTTTCACGAGTATAAGCTCCAGTTAAAAATAAGTGCATACCTTTGTTAAAACCCTGTATATATTTAATTTACAGGGTGTTTTTTAATTAGTTCTTGATAACAAAAGCGTCGGTGGCTCAACCGGTAACGACTCGGTCCATCTAACCAGAGGTACCGGGTTCAAATCTGGATGGCCAATGTACCAATGAGTTTTTCAAAAAACTTACGTACATACTTACCGATTGCTTTAACGGTGAAGGAAAACATCGTGAGGAAACCTGCACACGCCTGCGAAGAAACTCGAAGGTTGTGTGTGAAGTCGACCAACCCGCACTGGGCCCGCGTGGTCGACTAAGGCCTAATCGCCCTGATTCAGGGTAGGCTCGAGCCCTACTTAATTTAGCTTAGCAACCTACTTAATTTTTTAACGTAGAATTTCAACAAAATCATAACGAGAAATGAAAACTACAATACTTTAATTAAATAACAGTGGTTGTCCAAAAAAAGGGTATTGTCCGAAACAGGCGACCAGTTCCCAACATTTGCCATTCAGCGAGCGAGCGTGCCGCTCGACAGTTATATGAAAAGTTTTGATTACAACGGCGCGGGCGCTAGCGGTTATGAAAACGAACAACTGGACATATGTTTTGTCGTGTAATATATAGAGGGGTAGTATATTATTTATTATACTACGAACTCGATTTATTGGGAAATGGGAATCAAAGAGTGTGATGAGGAACATTTTAAACAGACTAATGTAGGTATGTGCTCAAAATTGTTTTAGGTGCGGTATTAAAGTGTTTTTGAATACGATTTTGAGATTGGGGAGTCAGGTTGAGCTTGATAAGATGTTAAGTGACTTGGGACACTTTGCACTTAAGCGTTTTAGAAGCTAACCCCATGAATAGATAGATTTCAGAAAGATGCTTTTACTCAATTTAAGTATGATTTGACCATAGGTAATTTTACAACAAGAATTAATGCATTTTAAATGCGACTACTGATCATGAGTACCCGTACCAATGAGTTTTTCGAAACTTACGTACATATACTCACCGATCGCTTTAACGGTGAAGGTAAACATCGTGGGGAAACCTGCACACGCCTGCGAAGAAACTCGAAGGTTGTGCGTTAAGTCGGCCAACCCGCACTGGGCCCGCGTGGTTGACTAAAGCCCGATCGCCCTAGTTCAGGGTAGGCTCGAGCCCCCGGTGGGGACGTATATGAGCTGATATGATGATGACTGATTGATCATGGTAATGAATGAACTTTTATGACTCAGAAAATATCAATATGCTGTATCGATAATGTTTGTATAATTATTGTTTATTAACTATTGTGATAATCTTATTGTCTAAGAAGATTAACTATTGTGACAGTAATTTTCGCATGCTTTGACAAAAGCGAATCATGTGATACTTTATAATTCTGTGCTGTTTTGATTTGTTCTATTCCGTCCTGTTCTGCCCTGTTCTAATGAATTATGTTTTGCTCTGTTTTGTTGTATTCTGTTCTGTTCTTTTCTTATCTTTTCTATTTTTACTATTTTTGTTTTTTTATTTATTGGGGAAAAAACAGCAGGCACACAAAATAGAACAAAACATAAAAATTAAAACATAAGCCAATAAAATTTCCACTATTAGTTATGGACAATTTCGGTTAAAAAACATTAGATTTAAGTAGGTGAATAATATTTAAAAAAAACTCACATCATATCTCCGCCGTGGGCTAACCGTTGATCATTAGTACTTGTATTTATACTCAGTGCTGAAAAAATTTTAAAAGCGCGTTCTAGGTTCCTTTTTTATTTTGGCCTCTCGCTTGTATTATGATTCAGTCGCGGGTTACTGCAGGTTGCCGCCACACACACATTGTTACGTTCAGAAACTCGATTGTCTTTACAGACTTTTTGAAGTTACCTACATCTGATTCTTAATTTAAATAACTTTAAAATAACTATAATACTCTGTCTTAGTTTTATTAAAATATTTTAGTTCCTATAATCATAAAAAAGAATAAATGATATATTTATAATACATTTACTACATTATTTGGTTTTTTTTCATGAATTTAAAAAAATCCTAGCGGTGTAGTGAGCTGTAAAACTGTATGTAAAAGCGCCAGTCTAAATTGTGTGTCTAGCGCAAAGTTGCGTACAGAAAAGTTATTTGGCGGCTCGTACCTTAAGAACCCTCATTAGGCTCAGGAGCGCTCAGGGTTCTATCCTAAAACCCTTTGCTTGCTGTGATTTCAAAAGAGGTAACTTGCGCGAAATAACAACTTTGCAGCCTCGCGTAACACAAACATAACTATTGCACACTTTATTTTTAATTCACACTTCATAGAAAGTTGACAAACGTTAGAAGCAAAGAATAGAGAGATAACTTATAGATTGATGTAAAATTTACAAATAATCTGTGTTTGTCAAAAGGTACAATATTTCAAATTTTCCTGAAATAAATATAAGGGTAAAATTATGTATCAAATCGATAGAGACATTTTTGAGAAAAAAATACAAGAGAATCTGGGTTTTTATTCAGATTTTTCTCATTCCCATAAAAAATTAAGTGGCGTATGGTTAAGTCCATTAGATTCACATCAGAAGGTTGTGGATTCGATTCGCGGCGAAGTCTAACTTTGTAAGACTCGGTTTGGTTGGTGGAACAACATTTTCTAAGCCCGCCTGGCTAGCGAACTGGATCTTATCAAGGTCTTGCCCCGAAAATCAATGTTAACAGCATTGATGTGTTTCGGCAAGAAGAGAAAAGAGCCAATGTTGGTTATCCCGCTTCCATCTTTGGCGTCATCGTCAATTACCATCAGGCGAGATGATACAAAGGGCTTACCAACTGTGAATAAGAAAAACCCATGTACAAAATAATTAACCGATTGAGTATTAATGGGACCCATCGGTCCCGGTAAGTTGTTCTTTCCGTTGAGTATTAATGGGACCCATCGGCCCCGGTAACAACACGCGACCTTATGCTCTAAACTACACAAATATAGTTAAAACTGTGTTGAAACTGCCTTGGGTTGATTTATGGACTTACGTCGTTATTAAATTCGGCTTCTAGTGCCATACGCAGTTTAATATAAAATCATAGATAAAATTTTCATAAATTGACAATTTCTTGTCATTTTCCGCCATTTTGGAAAATGGCGGGTCCGCCTGAAGGAAGGGAACGTCAATATTCAAGGTCGGCCTGGACGGTTAACACAGAAATAAATAAATTCGTTGCGAAGTTCCTATAAAAATAACCGGCCAAGTTCTCTCTACACAAGTATAACAATTATACCAGCACATTACAAACATTACATAAACTCGAGCGACAGGTAAATTATTTTTTTTATCCAGTTTGAACTCCTTAACGAGAGTACGATTCACACTTGGCTAGTTTGTAATATTTGCTGTTCTACTTCAGCATCAGTACTATAATTACACCAAATTTTACGGCTGTGTGTATGCCTCTTATAGCAATATCAAAAATCTATAAAAAAAACCGTTTCTTATCTGGAACCTTCTATTCTCTCATAAATGTGAATATTTAGCTAGCTAGATAAAGATAAGATAAATACTCTTTATTGTACCCAAAAATATAAAAAAAAAAAAAACACAATGTAAAACTTAGAAACTATAACTTAAAAATTTAAACAAAAACACAACTTTTCTTATAAGCGGTACAATTTAGGCGGTCTTATCGCTCAAAGCGATTTCTTCCAGACAGCTAGCTATTATATTATGCTTAGCTAGGTATTATGGATCAAAAGATACACCCTTTTCAAAGTCGGACAAACAGTCAGAAAGGCAGCGCAGGCTTATAAATAGGATCATGTTCCGTTTCCTAGTATGGAACCCTAAAAAGCTTGTAAAAAGATAGAAAAAGCTTATAAATCTATCTATGGAGACAGGAACATTTCCAAGCAAACTGAAAGTCTCCATTGTTAAACCTTTATACAAAAAAGGCTCTAGAGATGACATGGAAAATTACCGACCCATCACACTGATACCAATCTTCTCGAAAATTTTCGAAAAAGTAATACACGCGCAGTTAATGAACTTCTTTCAGAAATATGAAGTTATTAAAAATGATCAATTTGGGTTTCAAAAAGAAAAATCAACCACTCTTGCAACATTTAATTTGATTAAAGAAGTTCTACAGAGTAAAAATTCCAGGCTACTCACGACTGTTCTTTTTTTCGATATGTCAAAAGCTTTCGACTATGTATCACATGATCTGTTACTTTTGAAGCTTGAAAATAACGGTATCCGAGGTCCGGCACTAAAATGGTTAAGTTCATATCTTTCAAATAGAGTACAATGTGTGAATATTCCTAATCTTGATCATAAAAATATACAACATTCACACAGATCTGAATTTAAGACTAATTCTTATGGGGTACCACAGGGTAGTGTGCTTGGCCCGCTTCTGTTTCTTATTTATATTAACGATCTACCTGATGTTACAAAACATAGGACAATTTTGTTCGCAGATGACATTTCTATAATTGTGACATCTAATAATAATATATCTAATCTGACATCTAATAATAATATATCTAATTTGACATCTAATAATAATATATCTAATCTGACATCTAATAATAACCTGACATTAAATAATCACGAACTTGACATTAATAAAACACTTGTAGAAATAATTGGATGGCTTCAAAATAACAATCTTCAAATAAATCTTACCAAATCAACTTATATAAATTACAATAATAATCAAAAATTAAATGTAAATTATAAAGGACAAACTCTACAAAGTGCACTGTGTGTAAAATTCCTTGGTATTACAATAAACAACAGACTAAATTGGCAAGAACAAATCGACAAAATTAGTGCCAAAATTAACAGCTTTTCTTTTGCACTCTTTAAATTGACAAGGGTTGCGTCGAGAACTACGGCAATTACAGCTTATTATGCTCACGTCGAATCCATCCTTCGGTACGGAGTAGTAATCTGGGGCAACGGCACAAATATTAAAAATGTTTTCATTGCCCAAAAAAAATGTATACGCGCAATATACGGAGTAGCACAAGACGTATCTTGTAGACCGCTATTTAGGAGCTTGAAGATCTTGCCGCTACCATGTCTTTACATATTTGAGGTGGCTAAATTTGTAAAACGATATGAGAAATCATTTTACCAACAAGCGCGACAAGTAAATGCCAGAGTAAAAAGAAACCCTAATAGGCTGGTTATGAGCGACGTTCCAAAAACGACCTGTTATAAAAAGAATTGTTACTGGATGGGTTACGTTATATATAACAAAATACCAGAATCATACAAAGACCTTCCTTATAACAAGTTTCAAAAATGTCTACGCGAATGGCTGCTTCAAAACATGTTCTACTCTCTTGGTGAGTTTTTGGATCACAAGTTAGTGGTGCGGAATTAAAAAAAAAAAGTTAAACATGTATATGACTGTAAGATTTAAATACGTACCTACTTTTTATTACTGTGTTAACATTTGCATGCTATATTAATGGCTAAACAAGTGATTCTGTATTGTTAAATAGAACATCTTACTTGTAGTACCTTGTTTAAAAGCGAATAAAGAATTACTTACTTACTTACTTACTTACTTAAATTATTTTACAAGAACTTAGTACATTGTTAAAAGCTGGTGCTCAAATTAGTGTGACAGTATCAAGCGATAGGAAGGGAGATAGATACTTAGCAAGCGGAAAGTTCACTTCAATGTCTTAAGTAACAGGATTTCTGTCCTTCACATTGCTAACTTCGTCAAGATTGACTAAGAGCTCGCAGAAACTTCGATAATAGTCAATTTACTAAACCGGATACATGCGTATATAACACACGTAACGCAAGTTACATTTAATGTTAGAAATGCGGTATTTAAAAAATGTTTGGCAAAGGTGTTGGATCATTTTTGTACGGAGTGTGGTATACTAATTAACTAATCATTCGCACACGATCAAAACATATAATGTATTTAAATACGATGCAAATACTGAAAATGTAATATGATATTTTGATCCAAAGAGTCACGTAACACATTACTGAGATGTTTTGAGTTAAAAATAGTTCCATGCTGAGCGCCAATAAAATGGAGTTGCCTGTAACTAGCTCGTATAAGGCAGCCTCGTTGATAACTCCTGGCTACTTTAACAGTTTTTTTTATCCATGTAAATAACTGAACTCAACTAAATTGTCTATACTAAAGTATATACACCAACAAATTGCAATGAGTAGTTTTTTATTTGTTATTTATTTATATCAAATTAGCTTTCCGATGAAATTAGAATGACATGGAACAAGTTCTGGAGCCACAAAGAAGTTCTGAAATCTAATTTACCTTTAACACTACAGTACACGCGCCTGTTTTTTTAGCACGAGTGCTCGCGTGGCCGACTATAGTAGGCCTTATAAAAACATGTTTATTTTTTGTTTACGTACTTTATGAATAAAATAGTATTTGGTATCAGTCCTTTATTTATTAGTCTTATGTTAAGAACACAGTTTGAGCATTTGTTTGCTTTTTAAACTAGGAAATAATTAACAAATCAGAAACTTAAGAAAATTAACAAAAATATGGCACTATTGAGGAATTTCTTTCTAAAACTACAAAAAAAAACCTCTTTTTAGACTTATTATTTCAATATCAAACTGAAACCTTACCTATAAAACAAAGAACACAACATGAGAAACATTTTATAATATTTTATACATATTTTAATATTATAGTCACCTACATTTATTTGTTACGTCAGTGCTCGCGCGGACTCCAATGGTAGTCCTGTAGTTTTGGCGCCAAATAGTGGACTCGTCCGTACGCGCTGGAGTCGCACCTGTCACTGACCTTAAGCGTAATTGTCTTTACAAGGAATAGCTTGAGCCACAACGTGTTATCGCGCGAAATAAAAAAAATTTCAATCTTATATGCCACCATGGTCTACTATAGTAGGCCACGCGTGTACTCTAGTGTTAAGATTAAAAAAGAAACTCCTAAACTCATGTCTTTTACCTTTCCTCTCATATGCAAGTCAAACCTGGATCTATAATACGTACACGAAAGAAAGAGTTGAAAAATACCAAAGAGACATGGAGAAAAGCTTCTTTAACTTGAAACTCAAAGAGAAAAAAACGACACAGCGAAATAAGAGAACGGACAAAAGTTATTGATGTATTGCACGTCAGGAAAAAAAGAGGTGGACAAGAAAAGTTACTACATGGGCTGCCCCTCCGGAAAAATGAAAAGAGGTCGCCTCCTGGAAAGATGGGAAGACGAACTTATAAAATTTACAAACAACGACTGTATGAGAACAGCCCAAGATAGTAAAAAGTGGAGTGAGATGGAGGAGGCCTATATTCGTCGAGAGGTCCTTAATTAAAATTATGTTAAAAAAAGGAAAATTGTAATATGATTACTAAGGAATGAAGAGGCTACATAAATAAATAATAAATAGTAATCGTATCTACTAAATTGGTTAGCACAGGCAATTGAACCGGGAAAGGGAATAAGTACGTACTTAAACGTAGTATACAAACAAAGGAACAGCAAAAAACTGCGGTGTAGAATAGGAAAATAAAGAAGTGTACAATAAAGTAAGAAAGAAAACTACTTAAGTAAAAAGAATGTAGAATGTATACAGAAAAGAATAAAGTGTTGCAATTCATATATGTGAGGCCTAACCTACAGTAGTTTAAAAATGACTAAAAGGTGCTGGTTTATATTGCAAAGTCTTTGTTTGTAATCAAATGGTACACACAAAAAATAGGTATCATTTCATCCCCGAAAACTATGTGGAGGCGAAGACAGTTCAAAGGAATATTTAGCGATTTCCGATATTCATAGTTCTACTGCGACTGGTATAGATAGGTACTTACTTACTCGGACATGTAGTTTGAAGTTGGGAAACTATCGTCCAAGTGTGGCGACCAAGTTGACGATATCCGCAACAAATATGTCGAGTATGGCGACCAAGTTGACGATATCCGCAACAAATACGTCGGGACAAGGAGCAAACTTTGTTGTTGAGTTGTTCTTGTCTCCAAATCAGTTTCAACTGGTCTGACGCCGTTTATTGGATATGCTTTATTTTATGAATTATTAGCTTTATCCGGCGGCTTCGCCCGTGTGGACATCGTTTTTATGGCTGTTTTTAAAGGTGATTAGTGAATTATGTCGTTTCCCACCTCCTCAACCATCTCTGTGTAAAAAAATCACAACAATACATTGTTCCGTTGCGATGTAAAATAAACCAAAAGAGAGTATTTTTTTAGTTTCCCTAAGGAACTGCATCGGATTATGCTGTTTTCTTGGATTTAAAAGTAGCCTATGTCCTTCCCCGTCACAAAGGCTACCTGCACGCCAAATTTTGTTAAGGTGTGAAAGCATGAAAAGGTAACAAACAAACACATTTTTACATTGTTATGGCAAAGAAAAAGAGATTCTTACCAGTAACAAAATAAATATATTTTCAAAAAAATAAAGAAAACACTGGGTCTGGTCAGTTCCTTTATGAAGTATTCTTGAAATGCGCAGACTGGTACTCCCCTGACGTCTTGGCGCAGTATCTAGTCCCAAAGGCGGCAGTTAGGTCATCAGAAATGAGTACAGCAGTACGGCATTAGAAACAGGCTAGATTGAGCCAAAAGATTGATCTGCTTGATCTACTCCTTGATCTTTTCCTTGATCTTTTCCTTGATCTTCTCCTTGATCCGAAAAGACGGGATCACTAACACAATAGTAATTACAGTGGATTTAAAGTATTTTTATACTAAGGTAAGTATTTAATTAGCTAATTGCGAATTAAGAGCGACGAGAGAATTTAGTGTCTGTCGAATCGAAAAAGCTGATGTGAGCTGAAGAATGAACGGCGAGATCCGACCGGCGAGCGGAACCTAGTAGAAGACCGGTTTCCGCATGCAGCCCGTTACAGCCATGCATGCCATTCTTTGGAAGCGTTGTAGTTTACTCACGAACGTAGATAGCTTGGTTCATGGCCAACAGACTACCGCGTCGTAGCTTACTATTGAACGTATCACCTCTGTGTACAGCCATAGCATTATCTTTGGGGTAAGACCCCATTTCCTACCTACCAGCCTACGGCACTGCCACAGAGCAATAGTTGCTTTGTCTATTTTCTTGCTGAGATGGCTACTCCAGTTTAGTTTGCTGTCGAGTGTAACACCTTGGTACTCGACCTCCGTTGACAGTTGGAGTTCTGTTTTGAAAAGTTCAGGTAGTAGGTAGTTACCTAAGTTGCGTTCGTTGGTGAACAGTATTAGTTCAGTTTTCTTCGGGTTCACGGATAGTTCGTACTCGGTGCACCAGCGTTCCACGATTCACAGTGCAGCCCGGGTTGCGTCGCAGACAACATTGGTTAAGATTCCTGATACAAGAATAACCAAGTCGTCCGCATATCCTGTTTTGTGCTTACCGTTTAAGGTGGTAATCAGATCATTTACCACCAAGTTCCACAGTAGCGGTGAAAGGACTCCTCCTTGAGGGCATCTCTTTGCCACCGTTGCAGCTCTAGTCTCCTCCCTCGCCAGTCTGACGACCTGTTGTCGGAGCATGTTTTCAATCCAGTCAGTCATGGTGACGTTAGCTCCATGTTTCAGAAGTGCCGCCCTCATACTGCCAATTGTGAATAAAAAAAAAGTGTGTGTGTCAGCTCCGACGCACGACTGCAGTTTACTACTTAAGTACGATTGACTAAACAGGCACAAAACAGGGATTTGGGCTCCCATGATCGCAGCTATAAATGATCCATCTGGTGTTTGGCAGCGACTAACCTCATATGCTTTGGATGCGGTTATACGAGCATATCTTAGGTCATACCATAAAGGGCTCTTACATTGGTTTCGAGTTGACTCTTCAATTAAATCAAGCGCATTTTTGTTAAGTTTCTCTTGTAATATTTCTAGTAATTTGTTGACATCATTCTTTATAACGTGATGTTTGAATAAGGAAATGATGAAGTGAAAACTGTTGAACATCACTGTGTTTAAAGTCGTTCTGATACTTGGTCAGTTAACAATTCATAATTTTCTTATTTATTGCTTCTTGAAGAAACTCGTGGTAAAGGTCTGTGCTGGTTTCATGATGAGGAGCTGTTTTTTTGTAAATTTGATCTACTGTGATGTATTTCATCATTCATTCACTCTCGAGAGGATGGGTTTTTTCCAGTAACATTCAATCTCGGTGCAGGAAGGTTCTTCACTGCGACGATGGGTCCCCCAGATATCGATTTTGGAAGCAATCGGTCCAGTAACTAAAAAGTTCAAAAGGGCGGCCACTTTTTTCAATTCGGGTAACGGATTCGTGATAAGGGACCTCAGGGACCCCCAGATATCGATTTTGGAAGCCATCGGTCCAGTAACTAAATAGTTCAAAATGGCGGCCACTTTTTTCAATTCGGGCAACGGATTCGTGATAAGGGACCTCAGGGACTCCTAGATATTGATTTTGGAAGCAATCGGTCCAGTAACTAAAAAATTAAAAATGGCGGCCACTTTTTTAATTCTGACAAAGGATTCGTGATAAGGGACCTCAGGGACCCTCAGATATCGATTTTGGAAGCAATCGTTCCAGTAACTAAAAAGTTCAAAATGGCGGCCACTTTTTTCAATTCGGGCAACGGATTCTTGATTAGGGACCTCAGGGGACCTCAGATATCGATTTTGGAAGCAATCGGTCCAGTAACTAAAAAGTTCGAAATGGCGGCCACTTTTTTCACTTCCGACAACGGATTAGTGATAAGGGACCTCAGGCACCCCTAGATATCGATTTTGGAAGCAATTGGTCCAGTAACTAAAAAGTTCAAAATGGCGGCCACTTTTTTCAATACTGACAACGGATTCGTGATAAGGACCTCAGGGACCCTCAGATATCGATTTTGGAAGCAATCGGTCCAGTAACCAAACAGTTCAAAATGGCGGCCACTTTTTTTACTTCCGACAACGGATTAGTAATAACGGGGATAGGTAAAATTTTTCGTTTAACGCACTTCGGGTATCATCGCGTGACATCGTAGTTTGATTTTAATCCCATATATTTCATACCCCGGCCTTATATATGAAAATCGATTCTTAAGGAGTAAACTCCAAAAAAATTTAAAAAATACTACTGAAGTTGGTTTTATCAAATGCGCCTAGGCACATAAACTTGTTCTGTATTGCTGCTTCGATCTTGCTAACAACAGCATGCTAAGCCGCTTCCGTGGACTTACCCTGGCTGAACGCATGCTGGTTTCAGTGCAGCGGTACGTCCCTCAGCGCGTTTTCCCTCAGTTCCATGTCACACAGTCTCTCCAACGCCTTCAGTAGGTAGGAGGTGAGACTTATGAGCCTGAAGGATTTTGGGTCCGTATAGTCGGACTTACCTGGTTTTGGTATGAATAGCACTTTCACCTCTCTCCAAGCGTGTGGCACATCCTTGTGGGCTAGGCACGCCCTGAGGACCCTGGCCACGGGTACTACCATTGCATCCCCCCCACTGTAATAGTGCTGGAAAAACGCCATCGCAGCCCGCTGACTTAAATTTTACATTGTCTGTGGAGACCACCCTGTCAAGCAAGTCCTCCTCAGTTGCTTCTGTTTAACATCGATACAATACGACAATCGGGGAAGTGTATCCGCTGCAGAACATGTTCCGCCTCATCTGGCGTGCTGGTGAGAGTGTCGTCGGGTTTTTTAAGCGAACAGAAGTCTTGGCTGAGCCCGTTGGAGAGGACTTTTCTTACCCTGATAATCGTACATGTGAAATCGAAATTCGAAAACACATTGGTACGTGGCCGGATTCGAACCACGACCTCCCGGACTGGAAGCAGCAGCCCTAGCCATAACACCACCGACGCTCACGCGACTGATCCCATTTGTTATGGTAAAAATATATATACTAGGACATATAATAGGACACTATCGTTGCGTAGAATGACGCACGAAATCGACTGACTTCATGGCAGAGGACTTAATATACGTAAGTGCCTATCGTATACTTTCGGGCGTCCGGGTCCGGGTAGTGAACGTTTTATTGCACATGATTGCCCATAATATTTAAGTACGTAGCTTTAGCAGTAGGTATTAATATTTTCCATGAAGTGATAATTACTTAGAGTATACATAAGCTAATAGCTAATAGCTTATGTATACTCTAAGGATAATTATCTGTTTCTATGGGAACTATCAAATACCGCAGTTATCTCTAGACTAAAGTCTTTGACCATTGTGTGTGTTACTAGTGATGACATACGGATCTGAGACAAGGTCGCTTATAATGGGCCGAAGGCTCAAGTTCACTCAAGGGGCAATGGAGCGAGCTATGCTCGGAGTTTCCATACGCGATCGAATCAGAAATGAAGAGATCCGTAGGAGAACCAAAGTAATCCACATAGCTTAAAGAATCGCTAAACTTAAGTGGCATTGGGCAGGGCATATAGATCGTTGAACAGTTGGCCTTTGGGGTAGTAAAGTTCTCGATTAGCGACTGCGCACCGAAAGACGTAGCGTAGGCAGACCTCCCACACGGTGGACCGATGACCTGGTGAAGGTCGCGGGAAGCTGCTGGATGCGGGCAGCGCAGGACTGGTCGTGGATAGGATAGGGATCTGGAGAAAACTCATGTGCACCACTCACCTTTCAAGACAGTTATAAAAACGATTTCCACGCGGGCGAAGCCGCGGGAAAAAGCTAGTTAATTATAATGTTAAGACTCCTAAGTCCCTTAAGTTAACAACTCGATTCACGATGTCTCGAACATCGAACGAAAAAGCTTGGAAATAAAGTTCTTGTCTGCTTGTACTGCAACGTGGCTGTTACGTCAATCGACTCCTGCGAAAATTGTGTTTTTAATTCGTTATAAATAAAATAAGATAAATTTCCAAAAAGTAAGAAAACAAAATCATTTTGTATTGTTTTGTTACGAAGTTCATAAATTATCATAATGTTTCGATTAAAATTGCAGCAATTCTATGGTTACAACTAGAAATAAAAGAGTGCATTATGATATTTTTTCTATAGTTCAGTGTATTAAAATAGAGTTCGATGAAATCTAAAGCACTCTTCATATTGCAAAACATTTTTTTTTATAGAAAAAATCCTTAATTGAAGTAAAATGTGGTTACAAAGTTAGTTAGTAGTTAGCGGCGGCATAAGCCTTAACAATAAACAAACGATATGTTATTTTTCACCGACTTCAAAAAAGGAGGAGGTTTCTCAATTCGACCGTATATGTATTTATGTTTTTATGTGTGTTCTCGGATAACTTCGTCGTTTATGAACCGATTTTGATAATTCTTTTTTTGTTGAATAGGTGATATCTCACGGGTGGTACCATGATAAGGGAACCAGGATCTGATGATGGCATCTCAGAGAAATTGAGGGGAACCTTAGTTCCCTGTTTGAAGTCGGTTTTTTTTTGATCAAAATTATAGTAAATGATGTATTTTGCTGAGTATACCAAGGTTTTAGGCTTGGGCAATGCAACTATTTGTATGTCCACTATACTATAACTACTGCATTTAAAATAAAATCAAAGGTAGAATCTTTGCTTTCTTATTTTGTGGCACAATAACCGTGCAAGCCATAGGGATACATGGTGGTTACCTGTGTTGCACTTACAATAGGGCATTTTAAAACTACCTTTTAATACGGATATGTGCAACGCAAATTTATACATATCATCGTATCATCTCATGTACGTCCCCGCCGAGGGGCTCGAGCATACCCTGAAATAGGGCGATCGGGCCTTAGTCGGACACGCGGACCCAGTGCGAGTTCGGATAAACGTACATATGAAATCTAAATTTGAAATCACATTTTTACGTGGCGGGATTCGAACCACGACTTCCGGATAGGAGGCGCCGGCCCTAGCCGTTACGCCATCGACGCTCTTATATACATTATATATAATATCTGGGATCAGATGTACATGTTTCCTAACGATGTTTACTTTCAAGTAAAAACAATTTACAGTTTTTAGTTTTAGGTTCATTGTTTTAGTATATAAGTTTTTTTATTTCTATTAATAATTACATTTACAAGTAAATGTATGTAAATTTTGGGCGTCCCCAGATTTGTATCTGAAATTTAAAGGTTTAGAAAAATAGTGGGTATACATAATATTATAATAATGCAATGAATTGTACAACATCACTTCACTTATTTTCTTGCGATAACGTACAGTCAACAGCACGTCTAATAAATGAGTGTACAATTTATTTTTCATTAAAGCAAATTTATGCTAATTGATAGCGCATTATTGCAAAGTTTTATATAAATCGTTGAAGCTATTTTTGAGAATTATACATTTTTATAATTTTGTTCTATGGCAGCTACCTTTTAAAGATTTTTTTCTCAGAATAACCAGTACTTCCACTTAATAGTACATCAATAATAGTTTTATTATTATCGTGAACCATTTTTTAAGATTATCTTTGTTTCTCGGTTTTAGTTGTAAGGAAAGAAAAAGAAAGAAATATGTTTATTGTTTATTTTTATACGTTTATATAAGCCAGCTACCCTTAAATGGCAACCCAGCTAGACGCTGCGCTGCGCAGAATCTATCGACAAATTATGAAACAAAAGTTTGATGTCAATTGAACCATTGGTAGGGAAAGCGTGACGGATGGACAGAATGACGGACGGACCGACAAACAGACCGACATCGACAGACGGAGGAAAGTTTTTGGAAAACATGTTGTTTTTAGGGTTCCGTTCCCAAAGGATAAAACTGGGACCCTATTACTGAGACTTCGCTGTCCGTCCGTCCGTCTTTCACCAGTCTGTATTTCATGAACCGTCATAGCTAAACAGTTGAATTTTTTACAGATTATTTATTTCTGTTGCCGCTATAACAAAAAATATTAAAAACAGAATAAAATAAATATTTAAAGGGGGCTCCCATACAACAAACGTGATTTCTATGGATAATTCTATGGATAATTCTAAGGAACTCTTCGTGCGCGAGTCCGACTTGCACTTGGCCGTTTTAATTTTTTTTTCTTTTAGTGGTATTTTAGTAAGATTTCAAAAACTTTATTTTTCACGACGAAGATAATTTTCATTTTTTTTTCAAGACGATTTTGCGCTCGGTCGCTCGAAAGTAAAAACTTATTACCTACCTAGAGCACACTACAACTTTGCAACAGTCGCAAATTTATCCCACCGAAAAATTAGCAAAAGAAACAAAAGGCCCACAGTTTCGTTATAACTATTTTTTTTTATTTTACAATCAAACACAGGCACGTTACGTGAACAATTTTTCTGGCGCCATACACACTGGCTAGACAAAGAGTTTCTCTAACGGAGAGTTTTCACGAACCGACCAAACTTTTCCGTTGGTTTTTTAGAGCTTTCTAGCAACCATTGAAAAGTTAAAGATGCAACTGAAGGAAACGAACAAAGATTTCTTCCTGATTTCGCTATGTGCACAGATTTGCGAAACTCTTTGTAAGCATAAAATACTGTACTTAACGGTTTAAAGCAGGAAATAGTTCGTTGGAAAAGGAAGCGACAGAAACAGCTAAGTGAACTTACAATAAAAACAAATACTTAGTACAAAAATAGTAAACCTTAGCACACCCTGGACACTTCATACAATTGGCCAGAAATGACATTTCAAAAAGGAATGACGAAACAAACAAAATGGCGGCGAAATCCTATACGTTCGATAACCAAACTGTAACCAATCTGTATCCATCTGGGTGACGAAGGGGTGAGATCGCAATCGAGAGAGCGGCAGGGACTGTCCATACTGTATGTTAGTACTAACATATATATATACTTTGGCCCTAGTAAGTAGACAGAGTAAAAGCTTGTTACAGTTGGAATAACTTTGGAATCGATGTACCTACTTTAGTACTTGCAAATATACGATTAGCGTACATTTTATTACTACTCGAGCTGTTGTCGATCAGCTGATCAATTTTTATGAAGAATTAATTATTTTTTTTGTTATTTCAGCAAAGTCGTAAATTGTTCGGTATGATAAGTAGAACCCCGAATTAATGGGACCCACACCAGTTTTGTTACACCCTGTGTAGATTAGGTACCTACATATTTTCATTTTGCGCCACCGCTTGAATGTATTGAATTGTATGAATTGTCCCCAACGGAGACTAGGGAAATTGGTGCTCGGACCCCCTCCCCCACCACCCCATCAAGCCCCTCGTCCCCTGCACGATTTTCTTAACTAGACGCTTCCATTATTGACTATATGGATTCTTTTAATTTCTTTTATATTTTTAAATCCTGAAAAACAATAGAATACCTTCCCTACAAGTAAAGTGGGGATGATTTTTTTTTCTCATCTATTCCATTGTACGCGGTGTCGTGAGATAGGTCATTCAAAAATATTAAGGATGTTTGAAGAGCATTTTTCGATTCAGATTCGATCCGTTTTCGAAATATTAAGCATGACTGCTAATTTTTCTTAAAGTCAAGTGTCCGTCTCCCTGCCAACTTAACCGCTGTTTCAGAAAAACTGAAAAAAACCGGAAATAGTAGCACATAATGTAATCAATTTACAAGGAAATTATCACGGCAAACGGAGGCTTTTTTAGTTTGCACGTGCAGTTGTATTTATACAAAGTTCATAGATTATCCGTACAAAATGTATCATACTAACTGCAAATATAACTTTGTTTTTAAAATATACATTTATCTAGTGAAAAGGCTACGGAACCCTTCTTTACGCGTGGACCGACACGCACTTGGCCACTTTTTTAAATCTGTCCTAATTATCTAAACAACTTTTAAGTATCTCTATGGGTCTCCAACGTCCTTACGTTCAATACTTGGGTCTAAGAAAAAGAATAGCTCGAAACTTACCCTTCTTTACGCAGTATTTTCTTACTTGGCCGCCTTTTTAATCTGCCGTGGATATTTAAACAGTTTTCAAGCATCGCAATGGGTCTTCAACGTCCTTACCTTCAATACTTGGGTCTGAGAAGAAGGATAGCTCGAAACTTACCCTTCTTTACGCGTGGTTCGACACGCACTTGGCCACTTTTTAATCTGTCCTAGATATTTAAACAGTTTCCAAGTATCTCAATGGGTCTTCAACTTCCTTACCTTCAATACTTGGGTCTAAGAAAAGGGATTACTCGAAACTTACCCTTCTTTACACGAGGTACGACACGCACTTGGCCACTTTTTATACTGTCCTAGATATTTAAACAGTTTCCAAGTATCTCAATGGGTCTCCAACTTCCTTACCTTCAATTCTTGGGTCTAAGACAAAGGATAGCTCGAAAATTACCCTTCTTTACGCGTGGTTTGCCACGCACTTGCCCACCTTTTTAATCTGCCCTGGATATTTTAACAGTTTCCAAATAACTCAATGGGTCTCCAACGTCCTTACCTTTTAAGGGAGATATCTCCGCCAAGCGAGGTTGTATGCCTGGGGTCCGGCCGTGGACCTATCATTGATGATTGGTATCATGTATATATACTCAGCGCTGAAGAAATTCTAATAGCGCGTTCTAGATGTAGTACTTCTTTTGTTCTCTCTTCGCTTGTGTTAAGGTTCAGTGGCGGGTTACTGCAGTTGCCGCCACAACTTCAATACTTAGGTTTAATAGAAAAATATAGCTCTAAAAGCTTTCCAATATAATGTAGCTTTGAGCTAAAAGTGTGTATAGTAGTGAGACATCGGCTTTAGCCCGGCGAGGCGCAGACAATGTTGTGCAAATACCGGCGTGCCGCAACTCTCGGTTCGTTAGCGCGGCCCCCGAATCGCAAACTGCAGAAATAAAGTTCCTCCCGTGAAACGGGCTTATATTACAATTACAAGATTTTATTTCGTTTCACATGTCCCGGTGTCTGTACTGAAATCTTGCAACTTAAATTTGACACACTTACCGGTTTCCGATTGAGCTGATATTTTACATGCGTATGTATGTCGCGTGACAATGCAACATTAAAAGCTTGAACCTAAAAATTTTTGGTTTTGTTTTGTGTAATTATACTCTCTGGTTTGTGGTATCGCCTGTATCCTTACTGGTATGATTGGTAGGGTTGTAAAGTTAGTATTAAAATATTCTACAGCAAGAGACTACAAGTTGTTACGTGAAGTTTGATAACAATAACATTTCTTATAAGTATTTTTATAAGGTTTCGTACCTCAAAAGGAAAAACGAAACCCGTATACGATAACTGGTATGTCTGTCTGTCCGTCCATCCGTCACAGCTGATTAGTTCAGAAACTACAGGGCCGATTGAGTTGAAATTTAGTTCACATATTTAAGTCGTAGACCCAAAGAAGGACAAGTGACGTAAATAAATTAATTTAAAACATGGCGGCCACTTTTGGGGGGGGGGGGGTACATTAGAAAATATAAAAGAAAGAGTCCTACAAACAGTATTGTGTGACATATAAAATGAAAGGGCTTATTGTGACAATCTTAAAAAAATATTTTTTATAATTTTAAGATAAGTAGTTTTGACTTTATTTAACAAAATAGTTGAAATTTTACCATCACTCCCCCTCCCCCCTTATATCAGAAACAGCTGGGCCTAAAACAGTACATGAGGTTAAATGCATATATTACAAGAAAATATATGAGAAAATCTTAACTCCTTCTGTTCTTACAGAATCAATAAAATTTCCAAAGTCTGATTGTTTAGAAACTAGCGACAACAGCAATTACTGCCCTTTTACCAATATCTATAGATGGCGCTGTAGATGAAAATAAGTTTTGGTACGGAATCCTTAGCGCGCGTGTTTGACTTGCACTTGGTCGGTTTTTGTTTATTCATTGTTTAAACAATTGTACTCCATAAAAATAAAAACCATTATTTATTTCACTCCATTATTTATAGGTTTAATAAATACCTTCCAAAAATATTCACCGGTATCGAGACTTGATCCGAAAATTCCATAACAATATCCCAAGGCGAAAAATTCCAGATAATATTATGAATTTGCTCGTACTTCCAAAATATTTGTAATAAAAATTATGTAAAAATATATTTCTTAAACCCTAGAACTGATCAATTAATTAATCAACCATTTTGTTTATTTTCTCGCCCCAAACTTGTCTCACATAATTGATACATTTTTCTTCTTTTATAGTATGACATAGTTTGTGGGAGACTGGAGCCTCAACTTTATTATATCAGCTCATATACGTCCCCACCGAGGGGCTCGAGCCTACCCTGAATCAGGGCGATTAGGCCTTAGTCGATCACGCGGGCCCAGTGCGGGTTGGTCGACTTCACACACAACCTTCGAGTTTCTTCGCAGGCCTGTGCAGGTTTCCTCACGATGTTTTCCTTCACCGTTAAAGCAATCGGTAATGATATGTACGTAAGTTTTTGAAAAACTCATTGGTACATTGGCCGTCCAGATTTGAACCCGGTACCTCTGGTTAGATTTTAAATAATTTTATGGACATTATATTTATTTACATTTTATTTTATCTTTGTTTGATTTCGAAGTCTAAAAGGCAAAAAACGGAACCAAATGGCGATTTCGTAATATCTGTCTGCCTGTGTGTCTGTTCGTCCGTATGTCTTGGTAAATTTTCTTTGCTGTAACGAAACCTACCTGTAATGAAAGCGGTTGAAACATTTTTCTATGGAGACATCATCATCATCATATCAGTCGAAGGACGTCCACTGCTGGACATAGGCCTCCTCTAAGGATCTTCACGACGACCGGTTCTGCGCTGCCCGCTCCAGCGGCTTCCCGCGACCTTCACCAGGTCATCGGTCCACCGAGTGGGAGGCCTGCCTACACTACGTTTTCCGGTGCGTGGTCGCCACTCGAGAACTTTACTGCCCCAACGGCCATCTGTTCTACGGGCAATGTGCCCCGCCCACTGCCACTTAAGTTTAGCAATTCAATTCCTGCCTCCGGTAGAGGTCAAGGTAACGAGGTGCAAAGAATCCCCGGCAGATGCCAGGCTACCAAAACAAAAGACCTCTGGCCCTGGCAACCTACAACACGCGCACACTGCGAACCGACGTAAAGCTGACCGCAAAGTCTTAAGACCAAGGTCTTCGACCAGTGTGTGTTGCCAGTGATGACATACGGAATTAAGACATGGTCGCTTACTACGGCCGCTTGCGGCTTGCGCGACGCGCACCCTCTAAAACAGTCATTAAAACGATGTCCACACGGGCGAAGCCGCGGGCAAAAGCTAGTTTTTAATAAATATATTGAATTGAATTGAATAAATTCTTCAATTTGCTGCGGCATTATGCAGGCGGCGTTTGAATTGTCTATGAAATGTACCTTCGACATTATACATAACTTCGAGCGTTTGCAAAATGACGACGCGGTATGTTTGTTTGTTTGTAAACTATTTATTGTACAACAAAATTTACAATTCTAGATACATAATAGAAATATGCACAAAGGCGGACTTATCCCAAACAGGGACCTCTTCCAGCCAACCCTTAATCGCTGATAGGATTTCAACTAAAATGGTATGTAAACGGCGGAATCGTTCAAATTGCCTGCGACATATATAAGGTCTAACAAACTTAGTTGAAACTATTTTAAATGGTGCTTCTACCCATGAAACTTAACTTTCCCCATGAAACCCTTAGTCAAATCTCAAAAAAAAATTTGAATTTCCCATACTAAGTTGACTGGTCAGCTGATCGAGCTAGTATGGAAGAGCCAATTTTTTTTTGCTATTTGACTATGGGTTCCATGGGGAAAGTTGTTCAGTTTTATGGGTAGAAGCACCAGTTAAAATACTTTCAGCTAATTTTATTACACCCTATAATTATATGCAAGTATTATGTCTATATAACATATATTTATTTTTTAATTACTAAAATATATAAAAAGCGTCGGTGGCTCAACCGGTAACGACTTGGTTCATCTAACCAGAGGTACCGGGTTCAAATCTGTACGGCCAATGTACCAATGAGTTTTTCAAAAACTTACGTACATATAATTACCGATTGCTTTAACGGTGAAGGAAAACATCGTGAGGAAACCTGCACACGCATGCGAAGAAACTCGAAGGTTGTGTGTGAAGTCGACCAATCCGCACTGGGCCCGCGTGGTCGACTAAGGCCTAATCGCCCTAATTCAGGGTAGGCTCGAGCCCCTCGGTGGGGACGTATATCAGCTGATATAATAATACTACTCTTTTAAGTTTTTTATACTCGTAATAATCATTTGTGTTTCATATAATTTTTATATAACTATGTATATAATTTAGTAATATACTTGTTTTTTTTTAATCTGCTGCCACCCGCATTAAGCCTTGTTATCTGCCAACTCCTACCGGTTACTTTAAGGTTAAATTTTACTTTTAGGTTACTTTAAGGTGCAATAAAGGATTATTTATTATTTATTTTATTTATTTATTAATCGAAAAAATATTTACTTACTTACTTACCAAGTAGGAAAATGAGCTGATCGATTTGTATGACAAGAAGTCCATTTAATTTTTCTTTTCTTCCGTTTCACCTCTTGAAATGTGTCCGGCGTCTTGCCAGTCACATCGATAGGGAAATAAAGAGAAATACGTAAAAGCATTGTGACGCAGTCAATTTTTTTTTTCGTTTTCAACCTGTTTTCATATTTTCTTTATGTCTTCCCGACTCCATTGATCGATACCACACTGTCTATTCTCCATATATTTTAATATTTTTGTAACCAGTTTAATATTAAATATATTCGGTTTTGGTGGATTTATATATTTTAAAAAATAACCCTGCCCCTTCCTCCTTAATCAACTTCTTTTGTGCATGCAACGGCGTAGGCGGAGGGTGCGTCGCCGCCGCGGCGTCACGATACTGAGATATTAGGAGTTAAAAAATAAAAGTTAAAAAAGACTAAAAACCGACTTCAAAATGAAATTCACTCAAAATTATGAATTAATATTATTATACTTAAATATTATACACAACATTAACCAACAATAACAAAATCAAAGGTGGGTACGAATGAAATTAGGGGCTTTAAATTTTTTTTGAGGTCGGTACCAGCACACAGTTACTTACGTATCATATGTTTTAGATTCAATGGATTGCTGAAACCGACCTCAAAAAAACAATTTGAGCCCCTGATTTAATTCGTACCTACCTTTGATTTTACTATTGTTGGTTAATGTTGTGTATTTAGGTATACTAATGTTATTTCATACTTTTGAGCGAATTTAATTTTGAAGTCGGTTTTTAGTTTTTTAAAATTTTTCTTTTTATTTTCTTTATTTTTAGTGATAATGCTATCTATCTAACAACGTTAAACCCAATCACCTACTAACCAATAGGAATTATCAAAACATAATACATGTGTTTCATTAACAGATGCAGAGTCCTGTGGCTTCCATCATAATCTCAGCAGCATGAAAGTTAATGAGTTAATCGTCCATCATCAGCTCATCTGAATCATCATCATCATCATCACATCAGCTCATATACGTCCCCACCGAGGGGCTCGAGCCTACCCTGAATTAGGGCGATCAGGCCTTAGTCGACCACGCGGGCCCAGTGCGGGTTGGTCGACTTCACACGCAACCCGCGAGTTTCTTCGCAGGTGTGTGCAGGTTTCCTCACAATGTTTATCTTCACCGTTAAAGCCATCGGTAAGTTTATGTACTCAAGTTTTTGAAAAACTCATTGGTACTCATTTTTGAAAAATTCATCTGAATAACCTGAAAGAATACAATTTATCGGTCTATGCATACCTACGTATATATCTAGGTATAATTTTGAAATAATTTTCCTCCAACTCCTAACCGTTAAGGAGTTGTACCTTCGTTCATCAGCTTATCAACATGAGATGATGACTACCAGACGCAAGTATTTTAATAGCTTTAGAAAACATATGAATCACGTAATAAGTGCCTACGTAATAAGTAATTTGAGGGTTGTCCTCGATTTCCCTGGGATCCCATCATCAGATGCTGACTTGGTGACAATGGGACCCTCTCGGGAGTATACTCTATCGAATAAAAAAATAATTTTGAAAATAGGTCCACAATTGACGGAGAAATCGGTGAACATACATTAAAAAAAATATACAGCCGAACATAGAACCTCCTCCTTTTTGAAGTCGGTTAAAAATTGGCAAAACATTAATTTCCTTCTATTGTCACTCAAAATATCTAATTAACTTTGTATTATATTTCTGGTATGTATTCGTTTTACCTATCGAAAATAGAAGAGCGTCGGTGGCGTAACGGCTAGGGCCACTGCCTCCTGTCCGGGAGGTCGTGGTTCGAATCCTGCCACGTACCAATGTGATTTCGAATTTAGATTTCATATGTATGTTTATCCGACGCTCTTACGGTGAAGGAAAACATCGTGAATAAAAAAAATAAAAAAAAAATTCGAGCGAGACCTACAGTACTCGCATATGATGTGTAACATGTGACAAAATACTTTATGAAAGGACGGCAAAGATACGGCAGACTAGGCTGTATGGTCATAGATACCTTTGCCTTTTCCGCGCTTTTAAAGCCTGAAAAAAGGACGGCAAAGATACGGCAGACTAGGCTGTATGGTCATAGATACCTTTGCCTTTTCCGCGCTTTTAAAGCCTGAAAAAAGGACGGCAAAGATACGGTAGACTAGGCTGTATGGTCATAGATACCTTTGCCTTTTCCGCGCTTTTAAAGCCTGAAAAAAGGACGGCAAAGATACGGCAGACTAGGCTGTATGGTCATAGGTACCTTTGCCTTTTCCGCGCTTTTAAAGCCTGAAAAAAGGACGGCAAAGATACGGCAGACTAGGCTGTATGGTCATAGATACCTTTGCCTTTTCCGCGCTTTTAAAGCCTGAAAAAAGGACGGCAAAGATACGGCAGACTAGGCTGTATGGTCATAGATACCTTTGCCTTTTCCGCGCTTTTAAAGCCTCAAAAAAGGACGGCAAAGATACGGCAGACTAGGCTGTATGGTCATAGATACCTTTGCCTTTTCCGCGCTTTTAAAGCCCGAAAAAACACGACTTCCTGTTACACATTTCCGTCCCATTTCACGAAATCACTCCCACAAATTACAGGAAAGCGAGAGCAAAGATCAAAAACCTGCACACGCCTACGAAGAAACTCGCAAGTTGTGTGTGAAGTCAACAAACCCGCACTGGGCCCGCGTGGTTGACTAAGGCCCGATCGCCCTAATTCAGGGTAGGCTCGAGCCCCTCGGTGGGGACGTATATGAGCTGATATGATGATCGAAAATAGATATCGTGTGCGAAAAAAATATGCAAGTAACGACATAATTTAATTATTGTCACTATGTCACACAGATTCACCCATCAAATACACGTACTATGTAAACTGACGACCCAAAATCCCTACTATCCCTACTAATCCCTACTAATATTATAAATGCGAAAGTAACTCTGTCTGTCTGTTACGCTTTCCCGCAAAAACTACTGAACGGATTTGGCTGAAATTTGGTAGGTAGACAGATTAGGACCCGGATTAAGACATAGGCTACTTTTTACCACGCTCGCGAGCCGCTTGCGGCTCGCGCACTGCGCACCCTCGAAAAGTCATAGAAACGTGGTCCACGCGGGTGAAGCCGCGGGAAACAGCTAGTAGACAATAATTTAATATGTACAAAAATTGGGTTGCCTCTCCTACGTGCCCCTATTTTTAAACTAATGGACTTAAATTCTTAAAAAATACAGGAACTAAAATTTACAGAAAAATTGAAACGAAATTATTTTGGTCGCAGAAAATGAAACGCGATCAAATCAAAAACTCAATCAAACACAACTGAAAATAGTTTTTCAATGCACTCTCTTATCTGTTCGATCTACAGTAAAAAAAACGTTAATGTCTATTTAAAACACAAAATAAAAAATGCAGTTTTTTTATAGATAAGAAAATTAGGGGTACCTCCTCTAAAAATAACCAGGCATGAAAAAATATTTGTGTACACCCCCTTGTATGGGGTATTAATAAATTGGTATTTTTAAATGAAGTAGTGTTTTTTTAACAACATAAAGCGTTTTGTTCTCGAACTCTTTATGACTTTCCTAGGTTCAATTAATAACTCCGGAACCTTACACTATAAATATTGAATAGTCCAAGAAGCACTTAGCAGATTTTTTCATTTTTTTATGGGTAACATTTTTTATTGTAAAAACTTTTTTTCTTTTATAAATCTGTAGTATCTATTTACTTTTTATAATTCTGATATATGTATTTAAAATATTATAAAAGAGATTGCTGCCTGGCGTAATGAATAGTCTATTCACTTCATACCAGGAGTTCGCGGGTTCAATTGCCGGCGGGGTCAACTTTGTAATACTCGGTTTGGTTGGTGGCAGGGCGTTTTCTAAACCCGTCTGGCGAGCTACCACCATCTTATCTAAATCTTGCCGCCAAACATCAGTGTCAACAGCATTGATATGTTTCAGCTTGAAATAAGATAGCCAGTTTTGGGAAACTGGCTATCCCATTGCGTTGAGGAATCTTGGTAAGCCTGCTTCCATCTTCGGTATCATCGTCACTTGCCATCATGTGAAATGATGCTAAGGGTTTATCAATTGTGGACAATATTTGAATAAAATAAAAGAAAACCTACATTTAAACTTAAATAAACCAAAGTTACGAGAGAGAGAGAGAGAGAGAGAGAGAGAGAGAACGCGGCAACGCTGTTATTTAACCTTCTTCCTATTGTGATGGCCAGAAACGCCATCTTTATTTCAGAACCGCACGGAACCCTAGTATAATTAGTTGTTAAGACGGATGAACTGGAGAAACGGCGAGGTTGCCAGACTTATCTATTCTAACAAGTGCGCGACGCTTGCTTTTTTTTTACTTACGCATGTTGCCAAATTTATGCGTTAGACTGTGTGAAGAATGTTCAGAGGATTTAACAAAAGAATATTTGTACGAGACAGAAGGAGAAAGAGCGATTGGGCGTACACGTGTGCGAATGCGACGGGAGTAATATGGTTTGGAGGCCTGCGCCGGAGGGCCTGAGGGAGAGACAGGGCACACGGGGGCACAGGCTGGAAGTCGTCGGTCGTTCCCTGACGGGAAAAGGGTCCCGAGTTTGGTTATGTGTGAAGTGATCGAAAATAAGAGCGCGATGTGTGGGCGAGACTGGAATTTGGTATGTTTTATTATATTGCTTCTTGCTTGATTGCAATATAATCTCACAGAATCGTCACATTAAGGACTTGTTCCGTATGTCGTTTTAGTTAAATTCTCCCTCAGTTAAAATGCTCGCAACCTCTATAATATTTGCGAAGTATTGTGAAGATAGATTCTGTGTGATTAACTAAATAACCTTGTTTTGTGCTAATGAATCTAACTATCATCTTAAACGGTATTCATAAGACAGAATATGTATGATTTTAGTTTGGTTGAGCCTGACTATTCACAAGTCGTATATATCACTAGCAGATATGGTTATTGCTAACTGAAGTGTTCAATATCCCTGGGGTTTTATACTTACAAATTGTACTCTTGATAGACCGGAACTAGCGAGAAGTCAGCGCTCGCTATAACCTAAAACCTTGTTCAGAACAATAATAATAGTATGTGAGTCTTTATAAAAATGTAATTTAAGTAATAAAGACTTGCCAGACGCACTTACGGCTGTAAAGTTGTGTACTCTTTGGTTGTAAAAGTTGAGTAGTCAAAGTAAAGTCCAAGGCTCCCCGTAAGTTACAGAAGTGTACAGTGGTTGTAGTATTGTTGGCTTGACGGAAATGCATAATCTAAAATATTTATATTACCTTTTCGTTGCTGCCATAAGTCTACTTTATCTAAAGTAAGCTAACCTTACTTTATGTAGACAAATTTAATACAAATTTATATACATCCATAATTTAATGAGCGATAGCACACAGGACTTGTATAATTCTATTATAATATCAAATTTGTACTGTCAAATGCTAGAATAAATAGCTCTATAAAATATAGGGCTGAAATCAATGTAATGTGGAGTTTTACGCCTACAAATGTAAGGTTTCTCCACAATTTGAGTCAAATAAATTCATAATTAATTTTTAGACTCAACCAAGACATTTTATTTATTTTACCCTCTGCATGCAACATTGAGGCTTCCTTGAGGGAGTCTACGAATTCCCTTCGCTTAGAATTGACTGAAATAATGTAACTCGCATTTTGGTAATCTCTGAATTGAGCCCCTCAGTGGGGACGTGTATGAGCTGATATGATACTAGACGATTAGGTACGATACATTGTGTCTCGTGTGTGTTCCGCTTCCAGCAGCTTCAGCAGGCTAAGGCACATAAGGCCAGTCTTAAGGGGAGTAGGGAACAACACATCTGGTACGCGTGACCACGGATCAAAGCGTTGCGTTAACTAAAAGAAACGCACCTTTGGAAACCTGAATTAAAAATAAATAAATAAATAAATAAATAAGTAAACACAACGTAATTAGCTAATTAGCGGGTCCATTGAAAAAAATAATAATAATAAAATTAAACATATCATAAGTACATAATGTTTCATTACAGTTCATAGTATGAGAAAAGAGAAAAACCATTTTTCCTAAATAGGTTAATTTAAATCGGTTCAGCCGTTCATGCGTGAAGCGATAACCAAGGAAAAAGAAATTCATTCTTCTATAGATATGAATTAATATTTAAATATATTTATTCAAATTAAAATTCAAATAACTTTTTATTGTACATCAAAACCAAATACATAACATGCAAAGTTTAAATTAAAACTAAGAAACGTACAATTAAGGGGGTCTTATCGCTGAGAGCGATTTCTTCCAAACAATCCAGTGCTCGGAGAAAAAGCACGGAGACAGGTAGTACGCGAGCAACAATAACAGAAAATTTAATGACTAATTATGAAGGGCGAGGGCATTTACTTCGATCAATTTAATAATTTAATAATAATGTATTTTAAATTATCCACGATTTTAACGACCCCTCACATTCTCAAATCGGTCCAACAGTTTAGGCTATAGAATCGAATCAACGGGGAGACAGACATACAAACATCTAGAAGAAAAAGTTACATTCTCTTCAAAGCGTACGAGGCGGGTTTTACGACGGTTGTACAGAAAAAAAAAAATGCTTTCTATAAGTTGTGCAGTGCTATTGTTTTACAACGAACAATAAGACGGGTCGACCCAAATGCTGATCAGGTACATACTTGAACAACCCCATCAAAACCATAGATGTGACAAATGTTAGCCAAGTTCAATTCAAAAAAAAATATATATATCTTGGTTGTACGCTACGGCGACAAAAGGATTGAGATCTAGATGGATGCCAAGTTCTGTTAATATATCCCGAGATCTACTCATGAGAATAAAATACTTCATAAACGAATATGATGGTAATTATTAGAACATTCGGACGAAAAATATTTAGATTTAAATAAAACTAATGTAGCTAACTTTTGTCTAACTTTATGTATTTTTTTCCCCTCGCGGAAGGAAAAAGGAAATGTTTGATACATTAAATAATAATAATTAAACATTAAGATATAATAATAACAATGTCGCTTCTAAAAAAGCTTGTATCTGAGGGGTTAAGCTTTTGACAACTATCTTAATTCCCGGGTTTTTCGCTTCAAAAGGTCGATACGCTATTAAAAGTAGGTACTCGTAGATTCCTTCGTTCATAAATAATTCGTTAATAAATACGCCGGAGAAGTTTGCATAGACTCAGGACACGTTAAGTGGTTGGGTTGTGTAGGCAAATGTGTTGTGAAAAGACAGTTTTTGTCGGTGTGGTTTTTTATTTTAAATTCCAGGGCTGCTTGGCGAGACTGGAGATGGCGTCAGTTGCTGAGAGGTGCAAGCGAGCCGAGGAATTTAACGCGCACATGCAGGCTACGTTGCGTTGGCGCCTACTGAGGACAAAAAACGGGGTCTTCTACCTGTGACGCTGTGCGAGTGTACGCGCCGGCGCGGCCATTTTTACGAAACATGGAATATTTTTGTGAAAGTTAAGTTTTGCACACTTTAGAAGTTATAAGATATCACCGTGCCCAATCTTCGTAGACCAACAGTTAATATTTAATAAATAATATTTAGTAAAAGGAGTAATATTTAGTAAAAGGGTCAATGAATTAAGAACTTAATAAAGCAAGTATGCTTCAGGAACAACATATAAATAACTTATTAACAAATACCTAACTACTTGATAACTGAATAATATGTTCGCAAATCGATTTAAGATGGATAGAATTTTAATGCTTTTAAAACAAATACATTAAATATTTAGACAAAAGAAAATACATTAAGCAAAGGCGGACTTATCCCTTTCGGGATCTCTTCCAGTCCACCTTGGAATTCAGTCTTCAGAATAGTGAGCTGTATGTGTTGGTTTAGAAAAGTCGGGTCGTGTGTGAGTCGGGCCCGTCCATCAAGGGTTCCGCATTATCAAGCTCCAGACAAAGAACCATTGAGATTGATAAAATAAACGGGACAACAAAAGTGAATAAGATGATGTTAAATCAGGGAAATTAGTAACTAAAAATGTGAATAACGAAGGTACAGAATTGGCACTTAATTTATAATTGATTAACTTTTAATTTTAAATTTTATTTCAGTTATGTCACCTTGCTTTACTTATTAGTTCCGATAACAGCGATAAGCTTAGACATAAGGTAGCAAACTGTTTCCCGTGGCTTCGCCCGTTTGGGAAACGTATCTATGACCCTCTGGTGCGCAGTGTGCGAGTCGCAAGCGGCTCGCGAGTGTGAGCAAAAAGGAAAAAAGGAGAAAAGCTTTGTGTTAGTCCAGGTCCTGATCTGTCTACCTACTAAATTTCAGCCAGATTCGTTCATTAGTTTTCGTATAGGATTAACAAACAACATTCCTTCGTCGTTATGATATGATAAGTTTGACACCGATGGTATAGAGCAGATGGATTTAAGATAACAGATATGTGTAAAGTACCTGCAGCAAGGGAGCCCTGTGAGGGTTTCCGTTTTTTCCCTTATGCAATAGGGAACCCTAAAAATGTGACTGTATGCGTGAGGAAGCATACGTTTTGGGCTAACTGAGTGGTGATAGCCGACCAGTTGCGGATTTATACGCCACGATGCTAAGCCACAACACTTCAGTATGTAGGTTAGCCAACGTGGCGCAATAATGGGTGGTTGCGTTCAAGCTGGGATAGCGGGTTCGATTCTCGCACAGAAAATTAATCAAGGAATGATGACTTATATTAAAGGAATACTTATTTGGTACAAAGTTGTGATGAAGAACATACATGAGAAAAGCTGAATATATGCGATATAAACCGGTGGAATGAAAGGGGTTGGTTGTTTTCTGTGAAAATTTCACTTACATCGGGCATCGCGAATAAACAGCGCGCCCAGGTAATTTTTATAGACGAGAGCACCAAAGGGCTATCCACTTATATATTATAATTATTATTATCTTAAATGGTATGGATATTCAGACGGAGAAAAATTTTATATTTTGAAAATAAAAAGATAAATTATTCTGTATGGGTTTAAACGCACTTGAACATAAATAATTCCAGGGTGATCCGGCTCATTTTGTCGTGACTAAAGCTGGTTAGCCGAGGCGGATTCGAGCTGACGAACGTTAGACGCGGAACGCTGACGAAAGACTTTATCAGGACATCATGGAGAGAGTGTGACAGGAAAGAGAAGGAGTTCCTCATGGCAGAGAAGTATCGCCTAGTTTCCTTTATTTTATTTCAGACATAAGCGTACCTATTGTTTACGCTAAATTGGAAACTTGCGGTAAAATGACACAGTTTACCGTCATCATGGTCTGAATGTCAGTTCCACAACGGCATTGTGCTGCCTGCGTCCGAACGATTTTCACCCTAAATGTAAAGCACTAAATCAGGGTTTTCACGAAATGCATCCAAGTGGTATTTTGGCATCCTGTTGGAAAAGGAGGTGATTTCCACAAGCTGCTGCTGGCTTTCAATATAGGTACAATATGAAGGAAACATTATCTTTTGGCCTGAGGGAGTTGAGACAGACAACGACATCGGAGGTGTATTATTTACAAATTAATGTTAATATGTAGTTACCATATAGAATATATATATATATATATATATCTGCGCATGAGATTTCACGTGCAATTTGGCGCAAAGGTTGCATCCGAAGTGGCTTCGCTGGTGTCTGTACGTAGGACGACAGACCTAGCGTACGACGCTATTTTAGTAGCGGTCGTCACTCCACAACTTTCGAGAAAATATAGCGAGGTAGCGCTTAGCCGCGTATTCAGCTGCCAGTACCTAGCGGCTTTAGAACAGTAATTATTGAAAGACTACACAAAACTATTTAAAGTAACAGAAAGATGAAGGCACGATGAACCCTTACATTGTTTATTTTGCTAATACGTATGCAATTAATGTTGATGTTTTTTTTTATAATATAGAAGGAAATGGAAAGCTAAAAGCTGAAGCCCTATTCAGACTGTAGAATTGAAGAGAACTGTTGGTTAAGGTTTTAGAAATATGATGTTATCTCCCTGTTTGATACTATCAATTGATAGACTTTAAATTTTTTTTTCTCTCTGTTCGGTCAAGATCTGAGAAAAATGAGTTCGATGGTCACAAAGGTATGACCAAATTATTTTGCTAAATTTGAGTTAGGCTAACGTAGAGTTTTAGATTTCATTTGGACTAAAACTCCCTAACATACATGTTCGGTGTACCGAACAAATGAAAAACTCCAGCGTACGCAAGACAAAAGGGTCATACAGACGCGTCAACTTACCATCAGCAATATGAACCCTAATAACAACAAACGAAATATAAAGGAGTCAAGCTCAGAGCAAATACTAGGATACCTACAGAGGTATTCTAAACAAAACTAGGAGGGAGCGTAGGTTTTGTTGTCCAAGTGAGTATAGGTAGGTAGGACGTAGGCATGATTAGACGCATATGGTCGATGGCCTGTGCCGCGAGTTAGTTAAAAAGGAGAGATAACAGCATATGAAGTTGAATTGTTTAAGCGTCTTGTTTAAGGATTGACACACGTTAAAATTTGGCTTTTCTGGACGCCTTCAGAAGGGGAAGCCCGTTCTTAAAGCAAGAAGCAAAGATAGTAATATGAAACCTCGATTCAGACACCTTCAATTCTGCAATCAGAAAAAAAATAATCTCATCCAATTGGAATTTTTTTTTGCAATTGGAAAGATTCCAATATGACTATACTGTGTCTAACATTTTGTATCTGTTTACAGTTTGAAAACGCGAACGGATGTTTGGAGGCATCACATTCTCGTTGTCAGGGAGGGGCGTGTGATGGCCAGAAACGCCATCTTTATTTCAGAACCGCACGGAACCCTAGTATAATTAGTTGTTAAGACGGATGAACTGGAGAAACGGCGAGGTTGCCAGACTTATCTATTCTAACAAGTGCGCGACGCTTGCTTTTTTTTTACTTACGCATGTTGCCAAATTTATGCGTTAGACTGTGTGAAGAATGTTCAGAGGATTTAACAAAAGAATATTTGTACGAGACAGAAGGAGAAAGAGCGATTGGGCGTACACGTGTGCGAATGCGACGGGAGTAATATGGTTTGGAGGCCTGCGCCGGAGGGCCTGAGGGAGAGACAGGGCACACGGGGGCACAGGCTGGAAGTCGTCGGTCGTTCCCTGACGGGAAAAGGGTCCCGAGTTTGGTTATGTGTGAAGTGATCGAAAATAAGAGCGCGATGTGTGGGCGAGACTGGAATTTGGTATGTTTTATTATATTGCTTCTTGCTTGATTGCAATATAATCTCACAGAATCGTCACATTAAGGACTTGTTCCGTATGTCGTTTTAGTTAAATTCTCCCTCAGTTAAAATGCTCGCAACCTCTATAATATTTGCGAAGTATTGTGAAGATAGATTCTGTGTGATTAACTAAATAACCTTGTTTTGTGCTAATGAATCTAACTATCATCTTAAACGGTATTCATAAGACAGAATATGTATGATTTTAGTTTGGTTGAGCCTGACTATTCACAAGTCGTATATATCACTAGCAGATATGGTTATTGCTAACTGAAGTGTTCAATATCCCTGGGGTTTTATACTTACAAATTGTACTCTTGATAGACCGGAACTAGCGAGAAGTCAGCGCTCGCTATAACCTAAAACCTTGTTCAGAACAATAATAATAGTATGTGAGTCTTTATAAAAATGTAATTTAAGTAATAAAGACTTGCCAGACGCACTTACGGCTGTAAAGTTGTGTACTCTTTGGTTGTAAAAGTTGAGTAGTCAAAGTAAAGTCCAAGGCTCCCCGTAAGTTACAGAAGTGTACAGTGGTTGTAGTATTGTTGGCTTGACGGAAATGCATAATCTAAAATATTTATATTACCTTTTCGTTGCTGCCATAAGTCTACTTTATCTAAAGTAAGCTAACCTTACTTTATGTAGACAAATTTAATACAAATTTATATACATCCATAATTTAATGAGCGATAGCACACAGGACTTGTATAATTCTATTATAATATCAAATTTGTACTGTCAAATGCTAGAATAAATAGCTCTATAAAATATAGGGCTGAAATCAATGTAATGTGGAGTTTTACGCCTACAAATGTAAGGTTTCTCCACAATTTGAGTCAAATAAATTCATAATTAATTTTTAGACTCAACCAAGACATTTTATTTATTTTACCCTCTGCATGCAACATTGAGGCTTCCTTGAGGGAGTCTACGAATTCCCTTCGCTTAGAATTGACTGAAATAATGTAACTCGCATTTTGGTAATCTCTGAATTGAGCCCCTCAGTGGGGACGTGTATGAGCTGATATGATACTAGACGATTAGGTACGATACATTGTGTCTCGTGTGTGTTCCGCTTCCAGCAGCTTCAGCAGGCTAAGGCACATAAGGCCAGTCTTAAGGGGAGTAGGGACCAACACACTATTGATCCATTTCATCTTTTTCTCATGCGCTTGCACATAACAACTTAATTCATAATGATTCAAAAATCGGAATTATCTTCAATATTCAACATTTTCACAACAACTTGGATATAAATAACTAAAACTCTTGTATGTAAAAAAAATGTAAAATAACAGAAACTGATACGCTCTTAAAATACCCATCTCGGGTTTTATATTTCATCCCACATTTCTACAATCATCATTAAACGATAATCTGTGGGCACGTACGTTTGTTAACCTACGCCCTACTTTTCAATACCTACTTCGTGCTACAAGAGAAAGAGAAAGAGAGAGGGAAATAACCAAAGTTCGAATAAAAAAAAAGATATGCATGTATTCGGAGTCCTTACAAGTAAAACAAAAACAGATGACACAATGCGAGAAAAAATTGAAATCACGCACACTTCCCTTTTTAATTTTTTTGTTACAAAACTAATTAACAATATTACACCTATTTGCACTTTGGTACCGAGACGAATCCTAGGACCATAATGGAACAATTCATTCTCGGCTACGTGAGGTGGATTTGTTAGTGTTGCTAACTTTGACGTGAAGGAAGCTGTATTACATGATAAAAATTCTTGTTTACGCTACGTAGATAGATATTTGTTTGCGAAGGCTTTTTATTTGACAGCTTTATGAGAAGATTTCTCGTTCTCCTCGTGATTCGAGAAATATAAAGAAGAAATAGGTAGGTACTATCTTAGGAAACTCTGGGTGGAAGGAACAAAGTTTGCGAGTCTACCTATGAAAAAATAAATAGAACTAATACTTACATCATTATGTCATAACAGCTCATATACATCCCCACCGAGGGGCAGTGCGGGTTGGTTGACTTCACACACAACCTTCGAGTTTCTTCGCAGGCGTGTTCTGATTTCCTCACAATGTTTCAGGTGGCGTCAGTGGCGTAACGACTAGGAGACTGCACAGGAGATTGTGGTTCGAATCCTGCCACCTACCAATATGTTTTCGAATTACGATTTCATATGTACGTTTATCCGACGCTCTTACGTTGAAAGAAAATACTTACATAGAACTAGAATATTCTAGTACTACACAGCCTACATTGCCAATACATGCTACAAAAACTTACTCGCACCGTGCTACATCGATCGATGTCCACGCGGGACGAGTTGTGGTCATCAACTCGCACAACATGAAAATGTGTTGAGACGACAATTTCAAACACAATACAATACAACACAACACAACACAATACAAAGCAACGCAACGCAACGCAACACACAACACAACACAATACAAAACAATACAATACAATGCAATGCAATACAATGTAATACAATACAATGTTATACAATTCCTTTATTTACATTATATGCTTACTGAAATAGCCAAAACACTGATATGCTAGTTAATACTAGTCAAATAATTAGATATGAATAATCGTTAAGTACCTACTCTAATTATAATGCAATATAATGTAACTAGTTATAGAAGTTGTCTAACTATTATATACACCATAGCTTCAACATCAAACCCTGGTTATCACTTCTCATTGGAGTATTCACTGAGACCATTACAGCTCAAGTAAGTAAATAATAATAAATAAATAACAATTAATTATTTATTCAATTGCTTTGTGACAAAAGCGTTGCTACTTTTAACTAATAAGAAGTTCCTTTGACCGGGATTCAACTTGGTCATCAGAAAATCATAGAAACATTGATTTTTTTTCTTAAAATAGCTGTTTCCCGCGGCTTCACCCGCGTGGACAACATTTCTATGACTTTTTGAAAGTGCGCAGTGTGTAAGTCGCAAGCGGCTTGCAAGCGTGGAAAAAAATACCCTATGTGTTAATCCAGGTCCTAATCTATTTAACTACCAAATTTCAGCCAGATCCGTTGAGTAGTTATTGCGTTAAGGAGTAACAAACATACATCCATGCGTTCTTAAAAACTTTCGCGTTTATAATATTAGTAGGATTTTGCCACATAAGAAGGCTAAGGTTACCCAAAAGATGATGAAGCGAATTATGCTTGGAGTTTCCCTACGTGATAGAGTTAGTGATGGGAAGATCCGTAGGAGAGCTAAATTACTGGGCATAGCTTTAAGAATAACTCTAGTGACAGTAATAAATGTGGTTTATATGTAGCTCGTGAAAGACGTAGAGTCAGCAAATAGAAACATCGCAATATTCTTTTATTATATTACCACATAGGAAGGCTAAGGTAACCAAAAAGATGATGAAGCGAGCTTTACTTGGAGTTTCTTTAAGTAATAGAGTCCGAGTTAAGAAAATTCTTAGTAGAACTGAATTTCCCGCCATAGCGACTCACTAAACTCTAGCGACTGTAATAAGTGTGGTCTACTAGGCTTGTGAAAGACGAAGTGTAAGCCAATAGAAACATCGCAATATTCTTTTATTATACTGTCACATAAGAAGGCTAAGGTAACCCAAAAGATGATGAAGCGAGCTTTATTTGGAGTTTCCCTTCGTAATATAGTCCGGTATGAGAAGATCCTTAGGAGAACTGAATTTCCCGCCATAGCTTTAAGAGTCGCTAAACTCTAGCGACTTTAACAAGTGTGGTCTACAGGTTGTGAAAGACGAAGTGTCAGCCAATAGAAATATCGCAATATTCTTTATTATATTGTCACATAAGAAGGCTAAGGTAACCCAAGAGATGATGAAGCGAGCTTTACAGTGAGTTTCCCTACGTGATAGAGTCCGAGATGAGAAGATCCGTAGGAAAACTGAATTACCCGCCATAGCTTTAACAATCACATAACTCACTCAGTGAAAGTAAATAGTGGGGTATATAGCTCGTGAAAGACGAATCGTGGGTAGGCTTCTTACTCGGTGGACCGTGGACCCGGTAAGGGTTACATATAGCCGCTGAAAAAGGCAGCGCAAAAGCGATCTTTGTGGAAATCCTTGGTTTTGTTCATCGGAGGACTTTTTTTTGGGCAAATATGTTCTTTGGAATTTTAATCAAGGCGACATCGTGAAGTAATAAGAAAGGTGATTCCTGAATTTTCTTACTTAATAAATAAATGCATACTTCGATTTAGTCAAGCTGAGGATAAAGGATTTTTGAAAATTCTGGAAGTAAATAAGTTTTACCAACACAAAACACAAGTTAACTAAATCACGAGCACTGAACAAAAGTGTAAAACACAATATTTATCCTGGAAACCTCAGCACGAAACGAGGCCGCACCGTAATTAGAATAATAATCGACTACCTCGATAAGGCAAAAATTACCACAGACGGCTAGTAACATTCAGCATGGTGCGATTTGGTCAGGTATACGATTTATTTTGCCAATAATTATCCAAAATGACGAAATGTTACAGAAAGCGGCATCAAAGAAATAATTATTATGCGGCATTTTGTAAATGATAACAATTTAGACAAAATATTAACTAGCTATTTTAATTTAAAAAAATACAAGTTTTCTGTAGTGTCGGTTTACAGACAATAATTTTACGTGATAATGTCATAAGAAAACATTAATCACAAGCCGAACGTTTACGCCGATCGTGCCTCTCTATCGCTCTCGCTTTTACGCGTAACGTGACACTTTTTTGTGCATGCAACCGGCGTTCATCGATTAAGAAGATAAGTTAAAAACAGTTATTTTTGTTTTTAATGAAAATAACGCTTTACGGTTATTACAACTTACTTATTACTTGCTTTATATTAGTTTTTTTTATAAACAGTATTTTATCCTATATCTGCCCAGAACTTTTTTTGTTTCCGATTTCTTTCATTTTTGGATATGTTATTATCTGAGGGGTACTTACAAAGATTTTATGTGTAAAAAGTTTGGGGGGGAGGCGGTAAGTATGTTTTTTTAAGGGGTCGAAAACGACCCCTGGGCCAAATGTGTTACTTTAAGTGATTTTAAGTAAAAATGCAATTTTATTAGTTATTTTTTATTAAATCAATCATAATAATTAATTAGTAATGAAAAGTAGAGAAACATGTTGCATGTAAATTGACCTCACATTTATTGCACGCTGTGACAGTTTTATTTTTACACACAGCACACCGAAACCTCGACAGACCCTTGACTATCATATGCTCTGCGCTGTGCTTCCTCACTGAGTAAGGTACACTGGTCTGGATCTTTCGTGTAGGTCCGGGCCTCACATTTATTGCACGCTGTGACAGTTTTATTTTTACACACAGCACACCGAAACCTCGACAGACCCTTGACTATCATATGCTCTGCGCTGTGCTTCCTCACTGAGTAAGGTACACTGGTCTGGATCTTTCGTGTAGGTCCGGGTTGAAGCCTTACGGTGCCGTATGTTTGCAGCAAACAGCGGGCAATACTACTTCGAAACTCCAGTGTGTCGACATCATTTTTGTACGTGCGAGCTAACATTGTCGCATTGTTCACCGCAACGTCGAGAAGCCAAAAAAGTATTGGTTTGTACCACTTTTTCCCTCTTATCGCAATTCTATAAACGCCTACATTGGCATTCAGTCTATCGACACCCCCCATAAACCGATTATATTGCGAAATGAGATAAGGTTGTGGTACATCAATCCTTACTTTCAGGGCCCCCTCCCCCTTCCGCGTGCTCTTCCACGAATCTCTTGTTCGGGTGGTGGCGGAGGTACACCAATAGGTTCTTCGTCGTCACTGCACGAAGATTCCGCAGCAGAAGGACGTCTCAGCGTAAGACTTGCGGGCGCGAGTAGCTGTCGTCGGGACAAATGATGAAAATATACCTCTTCTTCGTTGCCCGAATCACCATCAGATACCCGGCCGTCGCCAGGAGGCTCAATAAATACATCAGCACCTTGCACCTCATCGCCAGATTCCAAATTATCTAACAACTCTATGATATCGTTCGTAGTTAGCGGCTTTTTGTACCTAGAAATGAAAAAAAGCTAATGTAATAGTTATACCCGAGGGGTCGTTTCCGAACCACAAAAGTTTTGAAACCTGTCACAGTGTTAAAAATACAAACTTGCAAACAGGTCTTTGTTGGTAGATAAGTAACATATCTACTTTCATTACAAAACCAACGTAGCAAGTGTATTACTCAGGAAAAAAAAAATACTTACATTTTTCTCAGCGAGGACACACTTTTTTGCCAACTTAAAACAAGTCATGACTTGAACTGATCTCAGAAATCACAGTTTTAGTGACCGAACTAATTCACTCGATTGTCTTTGTAAATAATACATCTACCCGCTAATTGATGGCGCTAGATGTTGCAATCGTACAATTTTATTCAATATATCGCGCATTTTCTAAAACCTACTTTTTAGGAAAAAAACGACCCACTGGGCATATATGAGTTATATTTAACGTGACTGTTATTTTAGTATATTTTTTTACAAGCCATCGTTTTCTATTGGGCAAATATTTGAAGAAATGGTTAATTCCACTGACCAATAGAAAACAACCATTTGAAAGCCACTTGGCTTCTTTGGATTTGAAGGTTGTGAACTGAAAAGTTATAGAGTGGCTTAGAGTGTCTAACTTGTGGTTTTATTTCATCTTGCTACAGTTAAGGAGAAGAGTTCTTCACCTGTAATTATTACACAACTATTGGGTGCCCGCGACTTTTTTTTACCATTTTCTTGCGAAGTGCCCAAAATATTTTCTTAGCAGCGGATGCCTGTGTCATAATTGCTAGCTGTATGCCAAATTTCAGACCTATCCGTCCAGTGTTTTCGGCTGTGCATTGATATAGCAGTCAGTCACCTTTCTCCTTTTATATATTTATATTCATAAAATGCTGCAATACACAGAGATTTAAATACAAAAATCAAGAAAAATTTGGGTGAATATAAAAAAATTTCTTACCTTAATGTTAATATGTGAAAATCCATTCCTTTTAATTAAAATACGAGTTTTTTTTCATCAAGTTTAAGTAAGTACAATGCAAATTGCTACTGATGACTTGGGACCAAATTAAACTGTGATCAAACAACATCCGACATCAAAATTGAAAACATAATGACACCAGCCAAATTACTGGAATGAATTTTCTGGACTGTGAATAGAACCTCTGGAGCGCAAAATTGATTGAATTTTAAACTTTCTTCGCTTGTACTTACTTCTGTCAGGTCCGATCGAGTTAATTACTTAACTCCGGTGTTCCTCTATAAAACTGTTTCTGTTTAAATTGAGAATGTCTATAGCGGATGTAAATGAACGCTTGAAAAGTTATAGATTTATTTAGACAAGGTGTATAGGTAAAATAAAACATTTTTTTTGAGGCGGGCTGGTAAACTTTTGTTCTACAACTTCTGAAATCGTACAAAATGGCATTTCGATACAAATTCAGCGAATCAACTCGTCGATTTGATGTTTGAAGGAAGTGTTTTTTTTAAATTTAGAATTGACTATGGGATCCTAGGGGAAAGTTGTCCAGTATGATGAGTAGAAGCCCCAGTTAACGGTATTGGATGACCTGGGACCACAGAAATCATAATAATGTAGGCATTTTATCTTCTAAACGAAATGCGAGTTTCTTCTGAGACATTTGTCACCTTGTGGCACAGCGGGTAGGAGTAGGTAAGGTAGGGCGTGACTAAATAACTCCTTACGTTCACACAATCGAATAAAAGACCTAAAAAGTACACAAGAATTAGAAAAGCATTTTACACGTTAAATTATTATCACACCAACAAATCACAGAAAACTTAATTATATCTCACCCGAGATGGGTCTACAAGAGAGTATCAGTCTCAAATAGTTATTTTACATACATTCCCAACGAACCTCAACTGTATAAAGTCAAAGTTTGGTAAAGATAAATATTGAAGGATAGAAAAGAGGTCGAATTTTAAGCCAAAATGTGACACATGAGAAATAGACGCATATTTAAACGTGGAGCCACTCACACTAAAACAGGAATCTCTGCACCGTGATTCGTTCTCATACATTCACAAACGCTTGTCCATGAACTTTACCACTACTCCTTTAAAAGGTTCATATACTCTAGGTAATAAAAAAAGGTATCGATATTATTTTATCAGAATAAAACAAGTAAACAATTAAACCAATCAATTTCTGTTACACTTGCCACAGATTAGATAATAGTTACCATTTACCTCGGTTCACCTTAATGTTCTTGTCGGCAATTAATAAATTACCTTGTTCATTAAGGAAACTATTCGCCACATTATAAACCACCTGATAAAATTGTACTTTTCTAACTCCCAATTAAGTTGGATGACCTCTGTGATGGTGATAATGTGGACTGTATTTTCTTTGGTCGCTGATTCTTTTGTTTTTTTTTATGGCCATTAATGAAAATGAACAGGCAAAAAACTTCCGTTGCCTGAAAAAAAGGCTCGCCGACCGCGTTGTCAAAGGTATTTTACAACTTGCACTAGCAGGCCTGCTTAATTGAAAATGTTTGTTATGTGTGAATAAAGTTTATTTGTAATAGACCACTTCACAAGATTATCCGCCGAAAATATCTGGTTTATCTACCAAAAATTATTTTATTCCCAGATCCGAAGACAAAACACGACCGTACGCTGCCAAGGTGCATAAGTAGGTTTGTGTTGACAGTGGCGCCGCTTTTGGTACTGATGAAGTGCATTCTTAATTGCGCCAATTTTAAACCGCCGAATAGGTTCCGTTCGTTATTTCTCTGCTCTCAATTCAAACATGGCCCAAAAAACCTCAGTATTAATTAAAAGTTACCCAAATTCATCCCCTGTCTATGTTTTCGTATGTGGAGATATGGGGTTTTTGTGGACATTGTGTTCTATAAAAGTTTTAATTGCAAAATGGTCAAAGTTTTGGAATTTAGGTGTTGGGTGAGTTGTAATTTATCGCTTCAAGGGTAATTTGGTGTGAATAAATTTAATTGGATTAACTTTGAAAAGTTATTTTTTTTTAACACGGTTAGATTTTGATTGCGTTTGTGTAAAGCTATCATAAGTTTACTTAGCTATTACAATGTAAAAGTGACGCCTGAATTATTTATTTATTTTATTTATTTACACTTATAGTACACCAAAACAATTTCGTAATGTTAATACGTAGAGATACTATAATAAAGAGTACAGTAGGCTAAAAGCAATCTCTTGCAGACAACCTTTCAATATAGGAAAGCACGAAATACTTAATTTTATAATAAGCAACTTAATTAACTGACTTAATAATAATAATACATGGTAATATTATTATTCTATACATATATAGTATCGGCAACTAAACAGTATCGCTACACAGTATCGGCAACTAAACAGGCAGATCTCTAAGTCTCTAACTCGCGATTTGCGCCACTATAATACAAATTGTATTAAAGAGGCGATAGAGAACAACAAAGGCTCAAAAGTGTTCGCGAGAGATCTGTCTGTTGGTCAAAGTCAACTGACCAAGCTGAAGACTGAGGACGGCAGGATCATATCGTCTAAGACTGAGTTGCTGGAAGAAGTTGAGAAGTTCTACGGACAATTGTACACGACCACACGTCTGCCTGTCAGCGATCTGGCTAGAGACCCAAGAGCTAGACTTACCCGACACTATACCGAAGATATCCCGGACGTCAGCCTGTACGAGATTAGAATGGCTCTTAAACAGCTTAAAAACAATAAGGCACCGGGTGATGATGGAATTACGGCTGAACTTCTGAAAGCAGGTGGAACACCGGTACTTAAAGCTCTTCAGAAATTATTTAATTACGTTATACTTGAAGGACAAACGCCTAAGGCATGGCACAGAAGTGTGGTCGTGCTTTTCTTCAAGAAGGGCGACAATACCCTGCTGAAGAACTACAGACCCATCTCACTTCTGAGCCATGTCTACAAACTGTTTTCGAGGGTCATTACGAATCGTTCGCACGCAGGTTTGACGACTTCCAGCCTCCCGAACAAGCCGGTTTCCGAAAAGGATTCAGTACCATAGACCACATACATACGCTGCGGCAGATTATACAGAAGACCGAAGAGTACAATCGGCCACTATGCTTGGCGTTCGTGGACTATGAGAAAGCCTTCGATTCGGTCGAAACCTGGGCTGTGTTACAGTCTCTCCAGAGGTGCCAAATTGACTATCGATACATCGAAGTGCTGAAGTGTTTGTATGAAAACGCCACCATGTCGGTTCGCCTCCAGGATCAAAACTCGGAACCTATCCAGCTGCAGCGAGGGGTGAGACAGGGAGACGTTATATCTCCGAAACTGTTCACCGCCGCCCTGGAAGATGTTTTTAAGCTTTTGGACTGGGGTGGACTCGGCATCAATATCAACGGCGAGTACATCACCCACCTTCGATTCGCTGACGATATCGTGGTTATGGCTGAGACTATGGACGACTTAGGCACAATGCTCGATGGCCTCAGTAGAGCCCCTCAACAAGTGGGTCTTAGAATGAACATGGACAAGACGAAAATTATGTCAAACGTCCGTGTCATACCTACTCCTCTGAAGGTTGGAGGCTCTACACTCGAAGTTGTTACCGAATATGTATACCTGGGACAAACAGTCCAGTTAGGTAGGTCCAACTTCGAGAAAGAGATCAATCGTCGAATCCAACTCGGCTGGGCAGCGTTCGGGAAGCTTCGCAATATCTTTACGTCCCAGATACCGCAGTGTCTTAAGACCAAGGTCTTCGACCAATGTGTGTTGCCAGTGATGACGTACGAAACTGAGACATGGTCGCTTACTATGGGCCTCATAAGAAGGCTCAAGGTCACCCAAAGGGCAATGGAGCGTGCTATGCTCGGAGTTTCTCTGCGTGATCGAATCAGAAACGAGGAGATCCGTAAGAGAACCAAAGTAACCGACATAGCTCTCAGAATTGCTAAACTTAAGTGGCAGTGGGCGGGGCACATTGCTCGTAGAACAGATGGCCGTTGGGGCAGTAAAGTTCTCGAGTGGCGACCACGCACCGGAAAGCGTAGTGTAGGCAGGCCTCCCACTCGGTGGACCGATGACCTGGTGAAGGTCGCGGGAAGCCGCTGGATGCGGGCAGCGCAGAACCGGTCGTCGTGGAGATCCTTGGGGGAGGCCTATGTCCAGCAGTGGACTTCCTTCGGCTGATATGATGATGATGACATATATAGTAACTATTATATAAATATATATGTACATGTATTATGTATTATAAATATACATACAAATAAATATATACTAATACATATTTAAATTTCATAGATAAATCACGAAATAAAATAATACCTATACCAAATTCGTACAATTACAAGATGGCGAAGTGATGGAAAGAACACGAAAGGATGGAACAGAAATTACAGAGATAGAAAATAAAGTTTAACTTGAGTTTTAAAGACAGAAAGTGACGGAGAGCGTTGAATAGTTTATTTTCTTATCTGTGAATATAACCCACGGCAACGCCTTTTTCATTTAATGTCTGAAGATAGGTCAATTGATAACATTCAATTCAAATTATTGAAAGACTGTGTAAAGCTATCACTATGTAAAAAATAAATGATTTCCTTAAAGTAATAAAAAATCTATTTAATTGAATATAATTTTAAAAGTATGACCACTTTTGATATAAAAAAAATATACTGTAGACCCTGTTTTTGGCAATAACTGCAAATTTCTCGAAAAAAAATTAAGTTAATTTTGAATGAAACCAACACGATAAAATCGGTAACTTTAAGATATTTAATTTAAATTGAACACATTTTTTTAAACTAATTTGGAGGTTTAGAAAAGAAATAAAAACATGTAAAAACCGAAAATTGGGCATTCGGTTTCAACGTGACAGCCGCTCTGAAGCCCGCATTGATTTGAACTTAAAATGAATAGACTTACGTTCGTCATTATTTTAACACGTATCAACCCGCTCGGATTGAGGCATCTAGCCTTAACGAACATGACTGACACACTGGCGTGCATCTAAATATACCTGAAACTACCCAGCGCTATCTACTCGTACACAGTATAAAGTTGGAAATCTTTTCTGTCTGTCTCAGAATTATTTAGATTTTTTTATGTGAAAAACCGCCTCCGTAGCTCAGAGGCAAAGTTCACTGGCTTTACACAGGAGGTCGCGGGTTCGATTCCCGGCGGGGTCAATTGTAAGACTCGGTTTGGTTGGTGGTATGTTGGTGGTTTGGTTGTTGGTGAGATGTTGTCAAGGGTTTACCAATTGTGAATAAAAAAAAAAAAACTTCTTTAGGCGCGTTAGGTAACAGGATCACACCCGCAGGGTCAAAACTTATAAAACTGTAATTGAGAAGGGAAAAACCATTTAACTCGCGACACTGTAACAATGTAACGTAACCGACACCTTATCAGGAACACTCGCAGGGTCTAAACTTATAAAATTGTAAAAGTTTTTACTTCTGTCAGCACTCCAGGAGTGGTTAGGTTTTTTTGTAGGTACAAAAACTGTATCACATCTGCAGTGTAAAATCTCTAGGAACGGCTTGTTGTTACACTACGTCAAAAGAAACGCGTAAGTGCCATTAAATTTCATAGCGCTAACGATGTTTAGGTCGCAAGAAAACTATACTCTATAAGTGATCTAGCGCTGCATGTTTTATTGGTTTGATTAGACGACTTAACTAATGTTTAGCGCTGCAGCGAACTTTAGTTCTAACTTATACCAGTATTTGGACAAGTTGTTTTTTTAAACATTCTTGCTTGTCGGTGGAATAAATATATTTGCCTTTGCCCAAGTGGACATTCGCCATCACGTCGGAACTAACGAACCGTTCTGTGCCCGGAGCACGTCGCGTCGTCGTGGCGGCACAAACATGTCTGGACCGACCTGTGTAGAGGCCGAAAAAGTTAAATATTTGGTCAACATAAGAGCGATACTTTGGTTTGAGATTAGTGGCATATGTATAGAGCAAGGAGATTCAAGACTTATAAATTACAATCTTCCTGGAACACTGATACCTACCTACTTAATAAAGTTTAAATCAAACATCCTTTGGAACCCTCCTCGCATGAGACGCGAAGGTAATAACTTGCTTCGCTGGAACATTCTGAAGAGAAGCTTGGAAAGTTAAATATTTGGTGAAATTGTGGCAAAGTCATACTTTTTGGTTTGTTTTAAATCTGGTTATTGTATGTACTTTTTTTAATTTGTTTTTTCATGTTTTCAAATTTTGTTTTTTTTTTAAATTCCTGTCAACCTTTTTCTGACTGTTCATTTTCATTATTTATATTACTGGACTTTTTGTCATTTTTTTATCTTAATATAAACTAGCTCCAACGGTTTTGCTCACGTGAACATAGTTTCCATGACTGTCTTCGAGGGCGCGCAGTGCGCGAGCCTATACCTACCAAAATTCATCCAGATCCGTTTATCTGTTGTGGCGTTAAAGAGTAATAAACATCAAACTTTCGCAATTAGTAAGGATAAAAAAAGCGACGCTGGCTAAATCGGTAACGCCTCGGTCCTCCTAACCAGAGGTCCCGGGTTCAAATTCGGCCGGACGGTCAATGTACCAATGAGTTTTTTGAAACTTACGTACATATACTTACTGATTGCTTTAACGGTGAAGGAAAAATATCGTGAGGGAACCTGTACATCTGATTCCCGATGTGTATGAAGGTCGCGTTGCACACGTCCGTAGGTGTAAATCTAAATGCCCTTCACCGCGAGTGATACTGAGTGCAACCCCAGGCAACCGCCCTCTATCCCTTGGATAGACCGGTTAGACATAGGGATGACGACAGCATCAGAAATAAATTATGAACTCTTGATCACTAAATTGCCCTCCTACTTAAACTTCGGAAAACCTTACTCGTTTTGTTATCCATCAAGTATTCGATTTTTAATTCATCAAAATCACAAAATGCGCACATAAGTGACGCTGCAAAACTATGATCACGCCTAGGTATTTCAAACATTTTTAGAACAAAATGTCGTTTTTGACAGATGATAAAAGTAAATCATATGACTAACATTCGTCATCCCTATTGTGCCATACGATAAGAGAGAGAGACAGAGAATAAAAAATAATAAAAAAACATATTCTTTTATTAATTTGGACCTTAACCCTGCCCTCCAAGTTTTCTAATTTAATTGTGCCAGCAACGTCGCGAGTTAAAGGGCGCGTTGAGGCTGCTGTATACACCCGGAAATAACAAATTGTACTCCCAATCGGACAACATGACTTTCTAACGGGAGCTTCTTACAAAGTGAGGTATCTTTTTTAGAGATTTCCCAGACATTCCACGATTCGATAAGTTAATCGAAGTTAAAATAAGTATTTCATCACAGCAGATAACGGAGTCCAAATTTAAGTTTTTCTATATAGGAGTTTGAGCTTTCTCTCTTCTGATTGGTTCGCGTTCGAGCCTCTGATATATTACAGTAGTTGGAGCTGCTCACGTGATGGTTGAATGTAAATGTCACAAAATGACATGTAATTCCCTATACGGTGATAAACTCATCTTTGATGTCAATACATACGAGGTTCTATTTGTCATAGATTGAGATGAAAAATTGTGAATAAATCTCGGGGCAAAAATATTTTATTTTCTGGCAGCCTATATTGAATTTATAGCTACGCTCAGATTTTAAATTTACTATAGAATGCTTTGCTTTGCTCTGGATTAAAACTAACGCCCTTGATGAAAAAAATATTAATTTGTCCCCTTGTATTAAAAAATAACTATTTTATAATGAAAACTTGATAGACATTATGAGCGCTATTTTGGAGAAAGATTATTTTTCTAGTGTGTTTTTCTAATCTTGTAACGCGGCAACGCGTTGCTGATATTCGTTCTTTTTCATTCGATCTTTTTCATCTATTTTGCATGCGCTGGCACAAAACAATCCATGTGTCACATTTTGAAATAAAGTGTAACACATGTGTTTTCAAAAAAAATATTCTAACACACAACATATTTTTCACCAAAAACTTTCTTTATAAAATAATTATTTTTAACCTGCTGCTTTCTTTAAAGACCCATCTCCGGTAAGATAAAATAATGTTTTTGTTATTTGTGATTATAATTGAAAAAAGTAACATTTTCTAATTCTTGTGTTCTCTATATAGGTCTGATATTTCTTTAATAAACTAAATTGCGTACAGGAACGGAGTTTTTAACACACGCCCTACAATACCTACTTACTGTACCTACTCCTTCCCGTCGTGCTACAATCTACCAGTTATCGCCTTGCCGTGCAGCGACTAAAACAATAGGCTAAGTGCGGGGCGGACTCGCGCACCAAGGTTTCCGTACAATGATAACTTTTTATTTCAATATGAAAAATAAACGAGATTGACAGTACAATGTAACGTTCTTTCTTTCGTCCGTTAACTTTAAGATCCTCAACGCGAGGCTGACTCACACTTGGCAGTTTTTTTTACTGTTTGTTTAACATATTTTTCTTATTTCTTAGAAAAGCTTCCATAACAACACATATATTTTGTTGTTTTTTTACATTTCATTAGGCCCTTTGAAGATAGGATAGACAGACGGACGGATATCGTAGGCTAATTACTAAATAGCACACTGAAGCCACAGTCTAGGAAACCATACAAAGTGGCACAGATGAGATACTAGGACAGTGGACCAACACCTTTGTTTTTTTAATTCAAAGCCAACATCACTTGTCATTTGGTCACATTCTCCCCCCATACCGCTGAAAAATGGTAACTATGGCCGTATGGGACCACCGTTCCCAGTCTCGCCCCTTACCTCCTGCACAATAATTGCTCTGTCTAGAAGCCTCCAATGGCTGACTATAGTGAATTATTTATACTGTGGTAATATAAAATATACGGCTAATATAATATATACGGCTGAACTTCTGAAAGCAGGTGGAACACCGGTACTTAAAGCTCTTCAGAAATTATTTAATTCCGTTATACTTGAGGGACAAATGCCTAAGGCATGGCACAGAAGTGTGGTCGTGCTTTTCTTCAAAAAGGGCGACAATACCCTGCTGAAGAACTACAGACCCATCTCACTTCTGAGCCATGTCTACAAACTGTTTTCGAGGGTCATTACGAATCGTCTCGCACGCAGGTTTGACGACTTCCAGCCTCCCGAACAAGCCGGTTTCCGAAAAGGATTTAGTACCATAGACCACATACATACGCTGCGGCAGATTATACAGAAGACCGAAGAGTACAATCAGCCACTATGCTTGGCGTTCGTGGATTATGAGAAAGCATTCGATTCGGTCGAAACCTGGGCTGTGTTACAGTCTCTCCAGAGTTGCCAAATTGACTATCGATATATCGAAGTGCTGAAGTGTTTGTATGAAAACGCCACCATGTCGGTTCGCCTCCAGGATCAAAACTCGGAACCTATCCAGCTGCAGCGAGGGGTGAGACAGGGAGACGTTATATCTCCGAAACTGTTCACCGCCGCCCTGGAAGATGTTTTCAAGCTTTTGGACTTGGGTGGACTCGGCATCAATATCAACGGCGAGTACATCACCCACCTTCGATTCGCTGACGATATCGTGGTCATGGCTGAGACTATGGACGACTTAGGCACAATGCTCGATGGCCTCAGTAGAGCCTCTCAACAAGTGGGTCTTAGAATGAACATGGACAAGACGAAAATTATGTCAAACGTCCGTGTCATACCTACTCCTCTGAAGGTTGGAGGCTCTACACTCGAAGTTGTTACCGAATATGTATACCTGGGACAAACAGTCCAGTTAGGTAGGTCCAACTTCGAGAAAGAGATCAATCGTCGAATCCAACTCGGCTGGACAGCGTTCGGGAAGCTTCGCAATATCTTTACGTCCCAGATACCGCAGTGTCTTAAGACCAAGGTCTTCGACCAATGTGTGTTGCCAGTGATGACATACGGAACTGAGACATGGTCGCTTACTATGGGCCTCATAAGAAGGCTCAAGGTCACCCAAAGGGCAATGGAGCGTGCTATGCTCGGAGTTTCTCTGCGTGATCGAATCAGAAACGAGGAGATCCGTAAGAGAACCAAAGTAACCGACATAGCTCTCAGAATTGCTAAACTTAAGTGGCAGTGGGCGGGGCACATTGCTCGTAGAACAGATGGCCGTTGGGGCAGTAAAGTTCTCGAGTGGCGACCACGCACCGGAAAGCGTAGTGTAGGCAGGCCTCCCACTCGGTGGACCGATGACCTGGTGAAGGTCGCGGGAAGCCGCTGGATGCGGGCAGCGCAGAACCGGTCGTCGTGGAGATCCTTGGGGGAGGCCTATGTCCAGCAGTGGACTTCCTTCGGCTGATATGATGATGATGAATATAAAATGAATGAATGAGTAATTGAAGGGCTTAAAGTACTGCTAACGTAATAAAAAAATAACCTACACTCATATAGCATATAATAAAAATAATTCTAAACAAAGGATGAAACAAAAATTTTAAAAACCGGCCAAGTGAAAGACATAACCACACACATAGGGTTCCGTACCATTATACTAGATGGCGCTAGTTTCTTCACGTTTAAAAAAAACACGTTTTTTGTACGGAGACTCCTCAGATTTTTTTAATTTTTCAATATTTTAGTACTTGTTGTTATAGCGGCAACAGAAAAACATCACCTGTGAAAAATTTTAACTGTCTAGCTATCACAGTTCATGAAATACAGCTTGGTGACAGACGGGCAGACAGATAGACAGACGGACGGACAGCGAAATCTTAGTAATAAGGTCCCGTTTTTACCCTTTGGGTACGGAACCCTAAAAAAGGGGCACACAAAAGACCAGTACAAAACCGCAAGAGCTCGGTGTAGTTATTGCCTTGAAAAAGACAGAACACTGTTATTCTGCTATCACCTGTATGACATTTACATTTTTATTGGTAATTGTAAATTACACGTCATGATATAAAATAGAGTAAAATGTAAAATACTTATAACATTTTAAATTCTAAATAGTCAAATAGTTGGTCAACATACATTGTCATTTTCATTATAAAATAATCAAAAAACCTTAATTTTTATTATTAAATAACAACATTATTATTATTATTACAGCTTTATTTCCACTTAACACTTTACAAATTTACATGCAAATTATAAATTATTTTTATTTCCGTTTCATTGTTATGTGGCCCCCTTATGGGTAAAAGCCTCCTCCATTCTTTTCCACCTATCCCTGTCTTTGGCGGTATGCATCCAACTTGTTCCAGCTGTGTTTATTATGTCATCCGACCATCTTTTCTTCTGTCTTCCCACGTTCCTTTTGCCTTTTGGGCCCTGCCATTTAGTTGTTTGGTAAGTCCATCTCTTATCTTTGTACCTTGACAGGTGCCCCGCCCAGTTCCACTTCTGTTTTAAACTAAAATTAAGTGCATCTGTTAATTTAGTTTTCATGCGGATGTCTGCGTTTCTCGTTTTATGTATTTTTCTTAGTTTCAATATACTTCGTTCCATTGCATGTTGGCATGATGAAATTTTGTTCTTTACTTTTTCTGTGAAGACCCATGTCTAGCTGGCGTAAGTTAGGCTTGGGAGAATGCAAGAATCCATTATAGTCTTTTTTAAATTAAGACTATAGTTCCCTTTTAGAATTTCTTTTTGGGTCCAGTATTTCTTCCAAGTTGTACTTATTCTTCTGTCTATTTCATTTTCGTTGCTATTTGCGTCAAAGGATACCAATTTACCTAGGTACACATATTCATTCACATAGTCCATCAGATTTTCCTCTACTTTAATTGTTTTCTTTTGACTGTTTGTCATAATTTTAGTTTTGGATGCGTTCATGTGCAGTCCGATTTTTATGCTTTCATAATTTAATCTTTGTAGCATTGATTCTAGCTCTGTTGCAGATTCGCTAAAAAGAACAATGTCATCTGCAAACCTTAGGTGTGATAATTTATTATTAAGTATCCATATGCCTTTATGGATGCGGGCAGCGCAGGACCGGTCGTCGTGGAAATCCTTCGGGGAGGCCTTTGTTCAGCAGTGGACGATTTGTGGCTGATATGATGATGATGATGCCTTTATTATCCCAATTAATGTTTTTGAAAATGTCTTCAAGTACAGCTATGAATAGTTTTGGAGACAGCGGGTCCCCCTGGCGCACTCCTCTTTCAATTGTGAACTCCTCCCCTTGTCTTTCCAGTTTTACTCTGCTTACACTTTTACTATAGATGTTTTTTATGATATTTATTTATTTTTTGTTTATATCATTATTTCTCAGAGCAGTCCATATAGAAAGGGTGTATTATGCTGTCAAACGCTTTTGAATAGTCCACAAAAGCTATGTAAAGTGGTTTATTGAACTCTTTATATTTCTCTATAATTTGTTCTATTGTGTGAATGTGGTCTATTGTTGAGTAGTGCGGCCGGAAGCCCGCTTGTTCTATTGGCTGGTTCTTGTCAATATCTGGTGCTATCCTTCTTAGGATGATTGATGAAAAGAGTTTATATATTGTTGATAGTAAGCTGATAGGCCTGTAGTTGCTGATGTCGAGCGGGTTCCCTTTTTTAAACAGTAGTATTATATTTGATTTACTCCACTGCGATGGTACTTGCTCTTTTTCCAATACTAAGTTGAATAATTCTGCTATATATGTAACTAAGATTTTCGCTCCGATTTTTAGAGCTTCGTTCGTGATGTTATCTTCGCCTGGGCTCTTCTCGGGTTTTAGTTGTTTGATTTGTGTCATTATCTCTCTTTCTGTTATTGGGTCTATTCGTGTTTCTGTTATATCTTCTCCATTTGTAATATAATTCTCTTTTCTATCATCTTGTGTCATATGATGTGGTGGTTTTTCATACAGAGAAGTATAGAAAGCCGTTGCACATTTAATTATACCTTCTTTATCTTTGGTTTCGCCTTTTTTACTGTTCAAACTTTGTATCCAATTTTTGTGAGTGGATAGTTCTTTAAAGGCTCTTTTTGAACTTCGGAAGGTAAACATATTTTTTTCTATGATTGTTCTTCTATGGTTAGCATAATCTCTTTTAATTGCTTTGTTGGTTTGTTTGAACAATTTCGTTAGTTCCTCTCTCATTTCTTTTGACTTGTTTTTCGTGAACATAAGTTCAGTTCTTCTACAGATTAAGTTGATTGTGTGTTCACTAATGATATTTTCTTTTTGTTTATTGTTTTCATAAACTTTAAGGCTTTTTGTGATTGCTTCTTCCAGTTTGTTGCTGAAGGATTGTACATTCTTATTTTCCTTTAGAAATTCTTGCAGTGTTGGTAAGTTATTTTTTAGATTTTGTATGTAGTTGTTTTTCTCATGTGTGGACTTTAATTTGTTGGGCACGGTTTTAAATGTTACTCGGTTAATTTTAGGTTTTTGAATTTTTAAAGAGCATCTTAGCATCCTGTGGTCCGATGGGAAGCTCAATTTGTTCAGAACTTCTACATTTGTTACAGATTTTGGGTTAGGGCTCAATATAAAGTCTATTTCGTTTTTTGTTTTATGGTCTGGTGATATCCATGTCCATTTTCTGGAACTTTTCTTCTTGAAATATGTGTTCATCACTGCCAGCTTGTTCTCATGTGCATATTGAATTAGACGTTCACCTCTGGTATTCCGTATGCCGTAACCATATTTGCCCATTATATGATTTTCGTGAGGTTTAGGTTGTCCAATTTTAGCATTGAAATCTCCGATGATTAACCTGTTTTTATCAGCTAGTTCTTGAGCTCTTGTTAAGTTGTTGTAAAATTTTGTGATTTCTTCTTCGCTTGAACTCTCAGTGGGAGAATACACTTGAATCAACGAGAGTGGTCCCTCGTTGAAGTTTAATTTTAGCAGAGCCACTCTCTCTGATATTCCCAAAAAGCTTACTATGTTGCCCTTTAGTGATTTCTTTATTAGGAATCCTACGCCATGAAGTCCGTGTGTCTCTCCTATATAGCAAAATATGTATTCTTTATTTTCTTCAATGGTATATCCTGTCTTTTTAACTTCTGCGAGTCCTATGATATCCCAATTAATTTTATCTATTGCATTATTTAGTTCCAAAGTTCTTTCATTTGTTGATAGGGATCTCACATTGAATGTGCATATTTTAAGGCCTTGTTCTCTTCTTGACTTTAAACTATTGCCAGGGTTGGTTTTATTTATATTATTATGTTTATTTTTATTTGATGGAGGGTAGTGGTCCTCTTGCCCCACGGTGACCAGCCGGCTTGGGGTGCTTTTTTCAGAGGTTGGTTTAACTAATGTTTTGGTATTTGTTTCGATTTTGTTCCGGGTGCCAGTGGTCGTTGCTAGTTTTTTGAGATTTCAGAGAGTGAGGCTAATCTTCCTCGCTCTACATACTTAAGAATATTAGGTTTTATAATTTCTTTTGAGACATTTTTGGCAAATGATGTTTTTGAGATTTCTTTCGAGTTTATTTTCTTTTGGGTTGATGAATTGGGTGAGCCTGAATCTTCTCTCTTTCTTTTATCTCTGGTTTTTTCAGTTGGTTTCTTTACTATCAGTTTGTCATTCTTGAGAAAAGCTATATTTCCTTTCTTCCTTTCCTCTTCAAGTTGTGGTTGTAGCTGCTTCCGCTTTTCGAGTACTTCTTTAGTGTAATCCTCTTTGACGTACATACCTGGTGGGAGATTGGCCTTATTTTTCAATATTATATGTTTTTTCCATAAAGACGCTATGGTAACTACGACGGGACGACTTTTGTTGTTGTTTTTGCCGATTCTGTATATGTTTTTGATTTCATGACTATCAATGTGTGTTCCTGTTTCTATTATTATGTCTTTTATGTAGTCTACCATCTCTGCTTCTGGTTTTCCACACTCCTCAATTCCAAAGAAGACCAGGTTATATTTTCTTTTTTCTAGTTCTACTATGTTCAGTTTTTGTTCCAATGTAGTAATTTTGGCTTTAAGTTTAGTATTCTCCTCCATTATTATTTTAAACCTCTCATCTATTGCCTCCATAACATTTTTTGTTACTGCCGTAGTTATGATTTTAGTTTGTTGGTCCAGCTTTTCGTCCAGTTTTGACAACAGCAACTCCATGCTTTTATCCATTTTTGGTGTATTTTATTTATTTATTCCGGCAATACTGGTTTAGTGGTAATTAATTTTGGTCACCCTGCAATGCTTTCGTTTTGGTCGTAACTGTGTGTGTGGGAATTTGTTGGTTGCTTCTGGCAACACTTTCACTAAGGCATCGATGCCCAAGCCTTTAAAATGGAGGTGTCACTGACAGTCTTGACGTTTACCGGAAATAGCTGATTGTTTATAGTTATTGTTGTATATAATTTACGTACAGTTTTGGGCGTATTTCCTTGTTAAAACACAAGCGCAGTTTCCAATTTTTTGCTGTAAATGCAGCGTTGGTGTTATTTTCACGAACTGTGGTGTACAATCGTTCCAGTGATCACTATTTACAAGATTTACACAAGGATATTCACGGAGCACAGAATCGCGATGTTGACGCAAGGACAACAAATAACAACATTATCAAAATTCAATACATTTAATGTATTTCAAATATGCCCCTGTGGGTAGGGAAATCTAAAATGAAGGCACTTAATTGTATTTCAAGAATATGTTTTTGATATTATGACATATTGAGGCGAGGTGTTCCGTAGGCGAACCAAGTAATATAGGGCACGTAGAATGTCCGTTAGGGCAGTAAAGTTTTCGAGTTTCGACAGCACACCGGAAAACGTAGCGTAGACAGCCTCCCTCTGGGTGGACCGACGACTTGTTGAAGGTCACGGGAAGCCGCTGGAAGCGGGCAGTGCAGGAACGATCGTTGTGAAAATCTTTGGAAGAGACCTTTGTCCAGAAGTGGACGTCTTTCAGCTGATATGAAGATTGAGGCGATTGAGGGATGTTCGCGGAGGGGCGAGTAGACTGCTTTTACGATACTATGCACAAGCGATGCGCATCCCTGATGGTGCGTCGAGTTGCGGGCCGGCACCAATAGCATCCTGGCTATGTTCGCCAGTAGACTGGATCGCGCAATTGTGAACCATTGCTGCTTGGTTCACGTTGCCAACAATAGTCGTGATATTGTAAATAAATTTCATATAATGTAAATGTAACTGTATATATTACGAACACTAGTCCAAGTCCTAGAATAAGTTACTAACACTATTGTGATCCTTTGTTGGTCTAATAAATAAATTGTATTATTATTATATCTACATAAAAAACAGAATAATATAATAATTCCGCTTCCATCTTCGGCAACATCTTTACTTACCACCAGGTGACATGATGTCAAGGGTTTACCAATTGTGAATAAAAAAAAAAAAAAAAAAAAAAAGAAAACTCACTAAAGCCATTTATTTTTTCACCATTTATTTATAATGCTGCTGCATCAGGTCAAGGTTATCACGTTCTTGCAGTATGATTGAAGTAACAGGATACCAAATTTCGAATCGATTAGACCTGTGGAAGTTGCTCAAATCACTTAATTAACTAGAAAATAGATGATTGTCCTTAAACGGCTGAACAGATTTTCATGATTCATAGCTAAAAACACTCTCAATCAGTCACCTTTCAAACAAAAACTTAAAAACAAAATAATAAAAAACCCCAAAACAAACGCTAAAAAGTAGAAAATAATAAGTCTTGACCGTTGAAGTTTAATATAAGTAGTTATATTTTGATCTAACAGTCGTCGCGCTAAATTATGAAATTATTAGTAATTACGAGGGGTGTTCAATAAGTAGTGAGAATGAGGTATAAACTCCTTGGTTATAAAGAAAATAAGTACTGGCTGGCATAGACCACCAATTTGGTAATATAATAAAAAAAAAAGTGTGATTGTCTTTTGTTTTTTTTTTCATAAACGGTTGTTGTTTGTGTTGTATCGGAATAATCTGCTCAAAATGGAGAAAATTGAAGTTCGGGCCGTAATTAAATACCTTTGTTTGAAAAATTTTACTACTGACCAAGTTAATCAAGACTTGCAAAATACTTTAGGGGTTCATGCTCCAGCTTATTCTACAGTTGCGCGTTGGTGTGCAGAATTTAAGAGAGGAAGAACATCGACCAATGATGATCCACGCTCTGGGCGCCCTACGACCACAATAACGGAACAAATGATTAAAAAAGTGGAAAAAATTGTTTTAGCAGATCGTCGAACTACTGTGCGTTTTATAGCTGAAGAAGTGAAAATTTCGATAGGTAGTGCACATAGCATCATACATGACCGTTTGGGTATGAAAAAAGTATCAGCACGTTGGGTGCCTCGAATGCTGACAGCAGAACAAAAACAAACCAGGCTGAGAATATCACAAAGCTGTTTGGATGTTTTACAACGAGATCCTGAGCAGTTTTTGTCTCGATTCTTAACAATGGATGAAACATGGCTTCATCATTACGATCCAGAAACAAAACAACAATCCATGACTAGGAAAAGGCCATCATCCCCAACACCTAGGAAATTCAAAGCAATTCCATCCGCTGGTAAGGTTATGGGTTCCCTTTTTTGGGACAGCAAGGGGGTGATAATGGTTGGATACCTCAATCATGGAGCCACTATTACGGGAAGTGTGTATGCAGAACAAATAAGAAAATTGCGTGAAGAAATTCGTCAAAAACGACGCGGTAAACTTGCGAAAGTTGTGCTTTTTCACCAAGATAACGCTCCAGCTCACAAGTCCAGAGTTGCCATGGCTGCAATCAAAAACGCTGGCTTCGAATTGATGGAACATCCCCCATACTCTCCAGACCTTGCTCCTAGTGACTTCTATTTATTTCCCCGTTTAAAAGAACATCTTAGAGGCCAGAAATTTGATGATGATGATGGAGTGATCGCCGCCGTACAAGAGTTTTTAGAGGGTCAGGACGAGGACTTTTTTAAAAATGGAATATTAGGTTTAGAGAAGAGATTTTCTAAATGTGTATTATTAAAAGGTGACTACGTCGAAAAATAAAATAAGTTTTGTCAAAAGTTAACTGCATCTTATTCATTCTCACTACTTATTGAACACCGTAGTACTTATAGTAAAGTAAAATAGTTGTATTCTGTTTTTATTTTACTAATGAGAGGTACCCTTACGCGACGACTCTAAGATCAAAATTTGACTGCTTATATTAAACTTAGTGGGCCAAGACATATTCATTGGGTATCTTGCAAATTCCACAAGATGCTGCAGCATCAGGTGAAAGTTGCTATGTTCTGTCTGAAAACCTATTCATAGAGACTAATTAAATGAGCCCAAATACGATAACTTTGCTGTCAGTAGGCGAGGAGTTGGGTATGCTGCAGATTCAAGGAGATGCTGCAGCATCAAGTTCAATTTACCATGTTCTATCTAAAACCTATTGATTGAGACTATTCCAATGAGCCCTAACACAATAGCCCTGCTGTAAGTTGGCGAGGAGTTGGGTATCCTGCAGATTCCAGGATATGCTGCAGCATCAGGTCAAGTTAACAGTTTTCTATCTAACAATAAAGAGATCATAAACTAAACACGATACTTCTGCTGTAAGTTGGTGTGGATTAGGTATCCTGCAGATTCCAGGAGATGCTGCAGAATGAGGTCAAAATTGCCATGGTTTTACAATATTACTACAGTAACAGGGCACCAAATTTTGAACCGATCAGTTCTGTATAAGTTGCCAACATCCTTTCATCACCTAGATAAGAGCTGATGATCCTCAAACGGCTGAACAGATCTTCATAAATAATACCTAAGAACCACCTCAATCACGTTAACTTTCAAACAAAAATTGCATCAAAATCGGACCATTCGTTTAAGAACTACGATGCCACAGACAGTCACATATGTAGATATACAAATACACAGATACACTACTACTAACTCTAATACTCAGCTCATATACGTCCCCACCGAGGGGCTTGAGCCTACCCTGAATTAGGGTGATCAAGCCTTAGTCGACCACGCGGGCCCAGTGCGGGTTGGTCGACTTCACACACAACCTTTGAGTTTCTTCGCAGGGGTGTGCAGGTTTCCTCACGATGTTTTCCTTCACCGTAAAAGCAATCGGTATATGTACGTAAGTTTTGAAAAACTCATTGGTACATTGACCGTCCAGATTTGAACCCGGTACCTCTGGTTAGAAGAAGGACCGAGTCGTTACCGGTTGAGCCACCGATGCTTCAATAACACACAGATACACAGGTTAAACTTATTACACCTCTCTTATTGCTTAGAGGGTTAAAAAAAATTAAATTAAAATCGGTTCTCTATTAAAGAGCTCCAATTTCACAGACAGATTTTAAAACACAAACACAACTTTCAAAACACCTCTTTTTAGCGTCAGGGATTAAAAATTAACGTTACCAGTTATTATTATTTTTTTAATATTTGTGATCATTATTTAGCAAAGGGCAGGAATAAATCCGACCATAACCTAGCAAAGGTCAGGAATAATTCCGAATATAACCTAGCAAACAGCAGGAATAATTCCGACCATAACCTAGCAAAGGGCAGGAATAATTCCGACCATAACCTAAAAAAGGGCAGAAATTATTCCGTCCATAACCTAGCAAAGGGCAGGAATAATTCCGAATATAAACTAGCAACAAGGGCAGGAATAATTTCGACCATAACCTATGTAGCAAAGGGCAGAAACACTTAAAATGTAGTTTATATTCAAGTCCTTGTTACTTTTCAATATCATTTCCTCGTCACGTAAATTGTAGGAAGCGATTCGATAATATATCATTGACAGATGGTGAATAAAATTCTCAAGTGCAGTTAGGAATCACTGTCTGGTTGTAGATGCAAGACACGGCGTGCTTACAGAGTATTTCACTTTTGTGGACGATGTTGCCAGAATTTCAATTAAGGCGGTTATATTACAGATTTTTGTTATTTTTGACGTCAATCACTTCTAAACGATAGAAAACCCAAGGTTGACAAAAAATACGCTTATTGTTGTTGATGTTCCTTAAAGTCCAAAGCTATTAGAAACACGATATAACAGTTAAAAAAAAACAAAAATATAGGTCTACACCGTTACTTTCCACTCTACTTGTGACTAATATTTTGAAGTATATTTTATTTAAATATACAAAAATATTTGTTATGATAATATAAAGTGAGAAATATTTTTTTTTATACTTTCATTCAAAAAATTGAAACTAAACGAAAAAATATTGAAAAAGTGAAAAACTGTGGTTAGTTTCTTTACTTTTTACACGTAAAGAAAAAAACAGAGACAACTGTTTCAATCAATGCCTCGCCTTAAACATATATTCGCAATTTTGAAACGATATCGCAAATTAGGTCTAAGTTGCGCTGCTTACTATTTTCTTATAAAATAATTTTACATTATCGATGTGTGAAAATATGTAAACCTTGTATCAGGTTGCACTATCTATCCCTGGGAATGTATTTTTATTGAAAACTGAAACCTTTATAACGACGAAAATTGCTCTGCGATCGCCCGCACGCCTGTAAAGCGTGGTGATTGCTCTGTGATCGCCCGCACGCCTGCCAAGCGTGGCGATTGCTCTGCGATCGCCCGCACGCCTGTAAAGCGTGGTGATTGCTCTGTGATCGCCCGCACACCTGCCAAGCGTGGCGATTGCTCTGCGATCGCCCGTATGCCTGCCAAGCGTGGCGATTGCTCTGCCATACTTAATGTTATCATCGATAGTTTTCGTTTACGCAGACTAATTTCCGACCCTTACCGAATGGTGAATATGTAAACAATTTATATTAAGCTTTATTTCTAGTGACTATTGGCACATTATTGCTTAATATGCAATTCTACTTCTGTCTTCGTCATTCGGTTTTCTTTCAAACAAGATGGTGCTTGACCTGCAGTGCTGTGGTATCCATGTCACGAACTCGATCGACCATTATTGGTCAAGACATCAGCGCGTTGAGTAATCATTGGTGGATTGACACATCCTGTGGTTCTAAAATTTATCTGCTATGAAAGTACATCGGGAAGAATCATTTTTTGTGGCGAACTGTATGTACTACGATTTTTAAGCCGTAAGTTAAATAAGCTAAAGAAAAACCTAAGATCTTCTAGGTACAAGCTTTTATTTGAAAAGGGTTTTTCATGCTAAAAAGCAAAATGCTCGCGGTACGTTTCCAAATTTCAAAAAAGGCGAGCACAATATTACCTACGATTCTATTGGAAATAAAAGAATATTTTTTAATAATCTAAAAAACCGGCCAAGCGCGAGTCGGACTCGGCACGAAGGGTTCCGTACCATTATCTATAAAAATCACGATTGTTGTATGGAAGCCCTTAAATATGAAATTTATTTTATTTCAATTATGTTTTTTAATGTGAATAATACAACTCAATATTCTGTGAATATTTCAAGCATCTACCTGTTGCAGTTATCAATATCAAGCAAAAAAATCACGTTTGTTGTATGGGAGTCCCCCTCAAATATTTGATTTATTTTTATTTAATTATTTATTTTTAAAGTGAATATATAACTATATATTCTGTGCATATTTCAAGGGTCTATCTGGTGCCGTTATCAATATCGAGCAAAAAAATCATGTTAGTTGTATGGAGGCTAAAAAATCATGTTAGTTGTGTGGTTTTTTTCACTTTTTCTAATTTTTAGTATATTTGTTGTTATAGCGGCCACATAAATACATTATCTGTCAAAATATCAACAAATTTTCTAACTATCACGGTTCATGAAATACAGCCTGGTGATAGACAGACGGACGGACGGGCGGACAGACAGACGGACAGCGAAGTCTCAGTAATAGGGTCCCGTTTTTACCCTTTGGGTACGGAGCCCTAAAAAAGACCATAATTGAACCCTGATCCCACCTCTAAAGTTAATTATCAGATCAACTTCAAAAGAACAAAAGGACCTAATTGTTACCGGGAATACAGCTTCATACCAAATACCAGCTCAATCGGGGCCCTGGAAGTTGCTCTAAAATCGACTGCAAGATAAAAAAAAAAACGGGTGGGGCTGTGTCGGGGCGGGGCACACGGCCGTTGGTTTTAACGTGAATACGTCTCGTAACGGGTAATATGTAGTTTCTATATAAAATAGTATTATTTATGTATGTCATAATCATAGATAATATAATATAATCGATAGATTTTGACGAGAGCTGACGATTGAAACTTGAATGAACGTCGTAGCTTCACCGAGTCGAAAGTTATACTAAATGGAAATCTCGATACTCAGCAAAATGATCTTCAAAATGGCGGGGCTGCCCCCTCCCCCGCGCGCGATGTGTTACAGTCCTTACTTAGCGTAATAAATTCTTTGATTCTTTAGCTATCAAGTGGTGTAAACGAAATTTGGATGGAGATGATAGATATGTAGCTACAACACTAAACTGTATCCCCCGATTTTGTTATCATTCGTTTTTTTGGATTGCATCCCTATGGAGGTAATTTTAAAGACGTATTCACGTCAAAAATGTATTTATTTGTAACTTAAACAACGGGTAGAAATTTAATGTGTACGATAGCATCTGCATTAGTCGAGGACTGTGTCGCAGTTACTAACGGGCGTACTGCGGAAAAAATGATATATTGATCTAAACAAACGTACATACATACATACAAACATAGCAAGTTAAATAAAAACTATTAATTAAAATATCTGTACCTTTAAAGTACGAAATAGGAATTTTTTAGTCTGCTAAAATGCACTCACTAATGAATTTTTTGGACCAAATTATCGAACAAAAGGAATATAGTATTAGGAACGCATACCTAGTTGAAAAGACGATTTTTATCTTTTAAAGGAGAATTAAATAATAATTACATATTCAACAACAACACAAAAGAGTAGTATGAGGACCCATTAAACATGAAATAAGCAACCCTACTTTACCGGCTTTGTGTCGTTTCTTTCGGAACTTTTATTACTTAACAAAGCCAAAACGTTACACAAATTTTGTAAAATTTTCTGCCACAACTTTTAACAGGTATACCCTTATAAGTACTGAAAATTTATATTTCACGAAGAAAGTTTAAATTTAGTAAAGTGATAAAGTTAATTTACTCTAGATAATTTATTTATAGGCCTTTTATTTACCTTTGTTAACTAAACTTTGTTTTATAAAGCTTCTAGGATAGTATGTTTCAGGAAACTTGTAATTATAAAGATGATAAAACTATAATAAAGTTATTGATGATACGGACAAATATAATATCATCATAGAATTTAAGTCCGGATCCTTGAGAGGCCTATGTTTAGCAGTGGATGTCTTTCGGCTAATATGATTAAATGATAATGAGAATTGAAGTCCAGTAGGAAGACTTACGAATGCTAAAATCAGCATCTTTTACCACTAGCTGGTGCCCGCAAGTATGTCCGCGTGGTGGTTGGCTTCCTTCGGTAAATATTTTTCCTTCGGCCGCCATACTTTATATCGAAAAGCTCATTTGAAGCAAAACCATATTTTGATTCCTTCGATGTCCCGGAACCATAAATATTAGTTAGTAACTATAATTAACAGGTACCTGCAATATTACACCATACACAAGCCTTCGTGTATGGTGTAATATTGCACCGTCGTTGAAGCGTCGGTGGCTCAACCGGTAACGACTCGGTCCATCTAACCAGAGGTACCGGGTTCAAATCTGGACGGCCAATGTACCAATGAGTTTTTCAAAAACTTACGTACATACTTACCGATTGCTTTAACGGTGAAGGAAAACATCATGAGGAAACCTGCACACGTCTGCGAAGAAACTCGAAGGTTGTGTGTGAAGTTGACCAACCCGCACTGGGCCCGCGTGGTCGACTAAGGCCTAATCGCCCTGATTCAGGGTAGGCTCGAGCCCCTCGGTGGGGACGTATATGAGCTGTAATGATGACACAAGCCTTCAAAAAAGGAGGAGGTTCTATGTTCGACTGTTTATATGTATATTTTTTTAATGTATGTTCACCGATTTTTCCGTCAATTTTAGACCGATTTTCAATATTCTTTTTTTATTCGAAAGAGTATACTCCCGAGGGGTCCCATTGTCACCAAGTCAGGATCTGATGATGGGATCCCAGGGGAATCGATAGCAACCCTCAAATTACTCATTAAGTAGACACTTATTACGTGATTCTTATGTTATCTTAAGCTACTAAAATACTTGCGTCTGTTAGTCATCGTCTCATGTTGATAAGCTGATGAAGGAAGGTACAACTCCTTAACGGTTAGGAGTTGGAGGAAAATTCTTTCAATATTATACATAGTTATATATATACGTAGGTATGCATAGACCGATAGGTTGTATTCTTTCAGGTTATTCAGATGAGCTGATGATGGACAATTAACTCCATAACTTTCATGTTATGGAATTAAATCGTCCATCGTCATCTGCTGAGATGATGATGGAAGCCACATAACTTTGTAACTGTTAATGAAACACATGTATTATGATTTGATAATTCCTATTGGTGAGTAGGTGATTGGGTTTTACGTTGTTAGATAGATAGCATTATCACTAGAAATAAAGAAAATAAAAATAAAAGTTTAAAAAAACTAAAAACCGACTTCAAAATGAACTAACATTAACCAACAATAACGAAATCAAAGGTGGGTACGAATTAAATTAGGGGATTAATTTTTTTTTTGAGGTTGGTGTCAGCAAACCATCGAATCTAAAACATTTGATACTTAAGTAACTGTGTGCTGGTTTTATTTTAATTCATTAAGCTATTCCAGAGATACATTTTTCTGCAAGCAATATGAAATCGTGTTAAAAGTAAATACAGTATTCGACAAGCTTATCATAACAGTGACGGTTTCACCTATATTTATTATCCGGGATAAAAAACTAGAATTTTCATGACAAATATCACTAAAATTGGCTATGTAGTTTTTTGGCAATAAATAATATCACCAATTCAGAGTTTCACTCAAATCAGTTCTGTCATTTTTGCATGATGCGTGAATAGACAGAAAATAAAATAACAATCTACATATCGATATAAACATGTCCGCTAACAGTTATCGGACATGTTTATATCGATATGGATTTTTTTTAGGTTTGCTGCTTACAGTTATATTATATGCATGGATTAATAAACCAATTTTCCACATTTAAAAGACGGAATAGGGAAGACAGTTGTAAAATATTTAATGTTGCAATGCGAGTAACAGCTTGATTACCGGCCGCAGGGTTTTAACAAACTATAATTTCACTTGCAATTTATTATGTATGTATGTATGTACTTACCTATGTAATTTAATAATTTTATATTTACCTTTGTAATAGTATAATGTTGCTTGAAATCTTGCGATCGATTTTACATTAACATATTGTGAATGGGGCTTGATGTTATGTGTCCGTGTTAGGGGGGGGTTCTAATGAACTGATGAGATCATGCTAGGGGATCCTGGTAAACGCGCTCATCGAATATTATTTTGGTAGTACCAATTCCATCGATCATCCATCTTAAATTTTTACTATTTTGTTTACCTTCAAGTAAAAGTAAGTAAAGCTTGAGATATCTCGCCATAGCCCCGCGAAAAGTGTGAGCCCCGTCCTCCTATGGCTTGTCTTGCCGGGCGCACTACCGTGCCCCCAGATGTTAGTCAGTATTATAAAGGCGAGGCACCGGTGGAGAAGCGGAGAAACTCTTTTGCTAGATCAATTTTTTTAGTTAATTACTACTAAATTTATTTATTATTTATTTATTTATTTATTATAACAATTACTTGCCACACTTAAAGCGAACCAAAGCGTGCTGCAAGACAATTAACTTAAAAATATCAGACAACATTCTACAAAATATATAAATATCGGTCTTGCAAAAAATATTGAAGATACTTAAGGATATTGTCTGAGGAATGTGTTAATATGTTATACGATTGTGTGTCGTACTTTACTGGATCATAAAAAAACTCAAAAACAGGTCTAAAACGTCAAAATAAATTCTAAAACGAATTGTTTATTATTGAAATTTCTAAATTTGCACATAGTTTTTATATTGAGATATTTCTTTTTAAGTACTACAGAGAATCTGCTAAATTTTAGTTTTTAAATTGAAGTCTTAAGAGAAATAACAACGTAAAAAATTGAAAAAGTGCTAAAGTAGTTTCTCGACTCTTTACACGTAAAGGAAAAAACAGAGACAACTGTTTTACAAATGCCTCGCCTTAATGCCCTCTCATATCAGATATCGAACAGCTTCATTGCTTATCGAAGCATGAAAACGTTCCAGCAGAGCTAAATACATCAACACATACACCGACTGACCGCGCCAGAATTTGCTTATCTACGTTGATTGATTTGTTCACGCAAACTGCACTAAACTGCAATACGGTTCAGGCACAGTTCAGTAGGTCACTACACACGAGCAGTGGGCCACCTACCTACCCAGTACCTGCACAGAATAACCCTTCAAACGGGGATATCAGCTCACGTGGGGAGGGTATTTTCGCCGGATTAGCGGGGGTCGGTCATGCTGCGGGTTACCGAGGATTACAAATGTTTTTAACTGTCATACTTTCAAATATTTGTGCTTAAGTAGGTATCTTAAAAGCAAATGATGTAGGTACGAGTTTACGAGCGTCGGTGGTGTAATGGCAAGGGCCGCCGCCTCCTGTCCGGGAGGTCGTGGTTCGAATCTTGCCACATACACCAATGTGATTTCGAATTTGGATTTCATATGTACGTTTATTCGAAGCTCTTACGGTGAAGAAAAACATCGCGAGGAAACTCGCAGGTTGTGTGTGAAGTCGACCAACCCGCACTTGGCCCGCGTAGTCGACTAAGGCCCGATCGCTCTAATTCAGCGTAGGCTCAAGCCCCTCAGTGGGGACGTATATGAGCTGAAATGATGATGTACGAGTACTACTCTCCAAACAAAGTTTTCATAACAAAAAATACTAAAAGATATTCAACAAACTTATCTACTACCAATTCCACAAACATATTAAAAAAGCAGCCAAGTGAAAGTAGGGCTCGCGCTCCGAGGATTCCGTCCATGTCACCACACTTCTCCACACATCTATGATAATGATACCTATTCACATTAAAAATAAAAGATTGTTGATACGCAAGCGACAGTTAAATGATTTTTTTTTAATTTCAGTTCAGACTCCTTAGAGTGAGTATGACTCCCACTTGGCCAATTTTTATTATTTGTTGTTTTACTTCATGATTATTTTATAATCACATCAAGTTTTACGCTTGTACATATTACCGTTTCTACGATAGAGTTAAATCAAATATACCTGTATGAATTTTTCACTTTTTCTATTTTTTTTTATTAGTGGTAATATAAACGCATACTCTGCGAAAATTTTAATTGCCTACCAATTACGGTTCATGAAATACGGGCTGACAGACAGACACACTGACGAACGGACATGGTTCCGTTGGTTGGGTGTAGGAACCCTAAAAAAATTGTTTGGCGGATTAATCAATCACAGATTAAATTGAACTTATTGTTAACAATTTTTCACATTTTTCACGTTCAGGATTATTATGTAATTAAATATTGATAAATCTATTATGCACTTTATGAAATAAATAAAATAAATAAATGTATCGGAGGACGTTCAAAAACTTTAAGATTTCTTTTCCGTTATTACCTATCATTTGAAAGCCTATTTTATTATTTTTAATTTTTAAACCCGGTAAGTTTAAACTTAGTGGACAGGGTGGAATAAACGAACCTTACCTGGAGGGAAAGTGCCCTAAATACTGAAACAGCAAAATAATGCATTTAAAGGAAACATTACTTTATTTATAGGAATAATAAGGAGTGCATTTAAATATTTTTAAAAAACTGCTTGCCTCAGCCAGTAATCGAATCAACTAAAGTCCTATGAGTATTTGCTATCTACATCTACACTAATATTATGAAGAGGTAAAGTTTTTAAGTTTATTTGTAGGAAGTAATCTCTGGAACTACTAAAACAATTTTGAAAATTCTTCCTCTAGTAGAAAGCTATGTTCTTGAGTGCCACAGGTTATATATACTTTTGCGAGCCGCTTGCGGCTCGCGCACCTTTCACCCTCGAAGACAGTCATAAAATCGCTGCAGGCAAAAGCTAGTCTTCAATATTTAGGGTCTTCCCTCAGGAGTACTAATAAATATACTGTGTATTACCACCAGATGAGATGTTGTCAAGGGTTTACCTATTGTGAAAAAATAAAAAAAAACTGCTCTAGGTAAGTTTTGTTTATACAACCCTGTATAGTGTGTCCGCTTTTTATTTTTTTTATTCACAATCGGTAAGCCCTTGGCATCATCTCACCTTATGGTAAGTGACGATGATGCCGAAGATGGAAGCTGGCTTACCAAGATTCCCCAACGCAATAGAGAACTGGCTATCTTATCTTCATACCGGAACACATCAATGTTGTTAACACTGATGTTTGGTGGCAAGACTAAGATAAGATGGTGGTAGCTAGCCAGGCGGGCTTAGAAAATGCCCTATCACCAACCAAACCGAGTCTTACAAGTTGACCCCACCGGGAATCGAACCCGCGACCTCCTGGTGTGAATCGAATGGACTAACCATTACGCCACGGCTGCAGCTAATTGTTCTTTGCCACCAAATCCTTGGTAAGCTCATATAAGTCTTTAAACTTTGCAACCAAGTAATAAGTTATCTCGTATTTCGTGCTATTAGACAGTGAAAATGTTTACTTCGATGTGTTTCTTTGAAATTTGCGATATAATTATATTCACTTTTGCTTCGGCGCCGTTATGTTATTTAAAGTAGCTAGTACGAGGGTTGGGTCAATAATGTTGTATGAGATTTTTTGTATTTTTTTTTTGAGATATTATACTCATTGATTTTAAGTTTACTGGAGGCATACTGGAGTCCGCCATATTATCATTTTTTTTGACGTCGCACATTGAGACTTATATATTTGGATAGGGGAGATACAGACAAACAAAAAAATTCATGTACCATAGTGTCCTAAACGTCTCGTTACGGAGATAATTGATTAAATATTTATATTCCATAATAATTTTGATTATTTTTAACTTCTATATTGTATCAGAAAAGTGACACTTTAGGCCAAAATCTTATATGACATTTTTTGTTCTTCTATAGGTCCTCTATCCAAAAACACAGGAAAGATTGTGCGACGCCATTTAAAAAAAAATCGAAATGGCGAATCCTCAGTATGCCAATAACTTTCAAACCCCTTTAACAAAGTGTATCAAATTGATGGAGGAGCTATTAGCTGAATCTTATACTAATCACACTTAAGAACTTTTCTCAAAAGACCTACAGACAATTCGCAAAACAAGAACTCTTCATACAAATTGCTGCCCAATTTTGTAAATTTTTGTATGAAGTCTCTTCTTTTGAGAATTGAGAGATCTTGGGGAAAGTTGTTCAGTGTGATAAGTAAAAGCTCCAGTTTACGGGATCTAGAACACCAATTTTGTTACAGCCTGTATATATATTTTTTAAATTTATAGAGAGCTTTGGTGGCGTAACGGCTGAGACTGCTACCTGTTCGAATCCTGCCACTTACAGATATGTTGTAGTATTTCGATTTTATATGTACGTTTATCCGATGCTCCTACTATAAAGGAAAGTATCGTGAGGAAACCTGCACACGCCTGCGAAGAAACTCGAAGATTGTGTGTGAATTTGACCAACCCGCACTGGGCCCGCGTGGTCGACTAAAGCCCGATCGCCTTTATTCAGGGTAGGCCGAGCCTCACGGTGGGGATGTATATGAGCTGATACGATACTTAAAATACAAGCAATTCTTGCATTAAATTGTTTTTATTCATACATTTATACACATTCATTCGTTTAGTTTTCAATGAATACAATTAATATTTTATTTCTGTAGCAAAGCGCTTTTTAATCTGTGTAGTGTTTCTAAGGTATAAAATTCATAACTATAGTAAGGAGCTTCATTTCAAAACGACCTTCACCGACTTATTTATACCAATAACGAAGAAATCTTATACATGTCAATAAGTATTTGATTTCCATTGTCCTAAGTTTAGCAATAAAAGTTATATAAGTAATTTAGTATCCGATTTCTCCTGTCCACGTTTAAACAACAAGCTTTTATGTAAAGAGGCTCTATGTACTTTAATATAAAAAAGCTGAATGAGATAAAAAGAGACGAGTACAATTAATTGTGATATTAATCTGTTGGATTTTGGGCTCTCCGGGTGTTGTATTGTGGCCTCCATTCGGCGTATCCAAGCCTCTGTTTGGTCTCATCACGCGCTTTGTTCAGTGGGAATCGCTGAGGATATTTGATTGTAGGGTGACCATAAAAATTACAAATGTTAAAATACATAAGATTTATGCAGTTTATCTGCTTTTATACTGCCGGTTGTTAGCATTCGATGTCAGTCGTTAATCCATGTCATTAGATGTCAGTCGTTAATCCGTGTCATTAGAGGTCAGTCGTTAATCCGTGTCATTAGATGTCAGTCGTTAATCCGTGTCATTAGAGGTCAGTCGTTAATCCGTGTCATTAGATGTCAGTCATTAATCAGTGTCATTAGATGTCAGTCGTTAATCTGCGTCATTAGATGTCAGTCGTTAATCCGTGTCATTAGATGTTAGTCGTTAATCCGTGTCAGTTGCGTTATAGTTCGTTTGAAAATCATCTGACAGTGGGATTCGCCAAGAGCGGCCATTTTTTTTTCTTATCTGTGTTCGCCACTCATTTTCATAATAAAAATAACCAGTTAAGAGGTTTGCAGTCTTATACTAGTCACCATATGAAAAATATCTTTAAATAAACATTAGCACTTCTTTTCTTAATGATTTACAGAAATAAGAGGATAACGTAGAAAAAACAATTTACTCAGAATAGTTATTTATGATACAAAGGTGGTAAAAATATCAATAACAAACGAGTGACATTTGTAAACCCGCGGCGTAGGCAAGGGTTTATCATATTTACGAGTTTGTTTTTTTACCTTTTATACCCATGTATCATGCGGGAGGGATGCGGTGAGGTTATGTGGGACTCACGCTAATCTGTGCCTACCCACAAAACACCGCCGGCGTTAGCCCATGGGGACTTGAAGCCTTCATCTGGGGCGATCCCAATCTGGGGAAGGGGGGCGCACAGCGGTGCTTTAGATGGGAGCTACCGCTTAGGGGGTTGCATTTATTATGTTAGTCATCTGGAAATTGAGACTATCGGTTGTTTTCAGAAGTTTGATCGTCTGACTGATATTGCTTGATAAGGCCAGATGGTCCTGCAGCTGCTCATTTTCACCACATGGTTTCATCTCCATATTTTGTTGCTGCTGCTGCACTTGATTAAACATAAACATATCTTCTCTGATTTTTTTTTCTAATTTTCTACCGAGCCTTCAGTGTAACCCTCTGCAAGTTGCAAGTTGCATAGGTCACTAAAGCGCCATCCTACTCTATATTATAAACGCGAAAGTTTATATTTATGTATTGATGTTTGTTATTCTTTCACGCATAAAGTACTGAATGTATCTGGATAAAATTAGGTAGATAGACAGATTAGGATGTGGATTAACATATAGGCTACTTTTTCCAACACTAGCGAGCCGCTTGCGGCTCGTGCACTGCGCACTCTCGGAGACAGTCATAGAAACTACGAGTATGTTCATGCGAACGAAGCCGCTGTAAAAAGCTAGTACTATATTTATATTACATCAGCTTCAGAATTTGTCAGTAATGTAGAAGAGGTTGTTCGGAAGGTATGACCAGTATAAAATTCTGGATTTGGCAAGTTTAGAAAAGTAGCACTTTCCTTTGGGATATTACCAATTTTGTTCACACCAACGTTTTGACATAATACATTTTCGAATTTGGTAATTTTGGAAAAAAAACTACTACTTTTGCTGGTATTACACGCAGAGCCTCATATTATTAACTATTTTGTAAAACGTTTCAAATATAATGCAAGTAATAATAATAATATGATGCCAAGAGCTTACCAATTTTGGAATAAAAAAAAAGTTTGGGGTATTTTGTTCTTGGTAGAGTAATTTGGCCGCACGAGAGTCCGTTTGGCGCGTTGCCGATATCCAAGATTTTCTCAGTATTTTTTTTATAAAACCTACAAAACTAATTACTGTTTTAGTTTGCTAATGAAATTTTTTTGAGAACCTTGTGGCTTTAAAGGTTAACAAGGAGCAATTCCCCATGTTTTTCGATGTCGCTCAAATCTATGTTGGTCAATTCTCGCGGTCTGCACGCCCCAGTAATGCCAAAAATCAATATAACCTGTAAAAGAAAAATATTTTATAAGTAGGTACCTCCTATGTACATATCTAAATACTTAAATGTAATTGGAATAGGTAGGTAATAACTGTAAAAAGCGTCGGTGGCTCAACCGGTAACGACTCGGTCCATCTAACCAGAGGTACCGGGTTCAAATCTGGACGGCCAATGTACCAATGAGTTTTTCAAAAACTTACGTACATACTTACCGATTGCTTTAACGGTGAAAGAAAACATCGTGAGGAAACCTGCCCACGCCTGCGAAGAAACTCGAAGGTTGTGTGTGAAGTCGACCAACCCGCACTGGGCCCGCGTGGTCAACTAAGGCCTAATCGCCCTGATTCAGGGTAGGCTCGAGCCCCTCGGTGGGGACGTATATGAGCTGATATAATAAAAATAAAAAAAACTGTAAAAAGGAACACTTTTAAGTAAATATTTATCGTCTGGCGCTTCATTCAGGAATGTTTCTATTTATTCTGCCGAGAATACTTTTGATTTTTCTACTTAGTCTGCCGAGAATCCTTTTGATTTTTTGCTTGCAATTCCATCTCACTGCTATTAGTTTTATGTAATTTCTTATGTCTATGTATTTCTTGAATTTCAGAGTGCTTAACAACATAGAATACGTTGACCACAACAAGCTTCAATGTGCTCGAAGACGACTTCAATATGCTACTTAACTCGTGAAACAAAGCCAGGAAAACATTATCCGAGAACGACATTGTTTTTCCTTTCCCTTTGCCATTTTATGAAGTTTTAAATTACATGTACTTTATACGTGATTTTAGTTGCAAAATGCTGTGCTTCAGTTATGTCCGTTGAAGTTATTCAATTGTTTCAGCCATTTTATCACAAAAATTAGATATGGATTGTTTTATTTCCCATTAAGTAATTTACAGTAGTCGCACACTTGCTTACACCATAGACTGGAATATGTCTAATTATTTATATTCTCCTTGGCTTAATGGCAAAAATTTGATTTTTTTTAAATTCACAATTGGTAGGACCTTAGCATCATCTTACCTGATGGTAAGTGACGATGATGCCGAAGATGGAAGCGGGCTTAACAAAATTTCTCAACGCAATGGGGATTGTACCAAAGATGACTTTATATTACTTGCGTGTCACGCAGTGGGCATGCGTAGCTTTTCCAGTGAGAGAAGGATAAATATATCATCAACACATCGTTGTCCCTCTCGCTCGGACATACGTCTTACTACACTGTCTTGTTAAATTTCAACATCAAATTCAATTTTGTTCGGTGGTTGCTACGTGAAATTCACAACCAAGAGGCATGTATGCGCAATTGAACTTGAAATTGGTCAAGTAAGTGAAGTTAGACTAGTCTAGAATTGAGAAAGTGGCAAAGTAAAAAACACGTGTGCGGTAATCACACTTTTGCGCACAGTAAACTGGCATATGGCAAAGTAAAAAGCACGTTAAAATCAGTTTTCCGCAAAGTAAACTGGCATATTATAAAGTACCACTTTCCGAGCCGCAATATTAAAAAAACAATTTTTTGTTTTACATATTGTCTACGATATGTTCTTTGATAAGACAAAAGCAGTTCTTATACAATTAAGAAATCACGTTAATAAATCTTAAAATCAACTTTGTCCATTCTTTTCTTGATTAAACACAGAAATACAGGTAAAATTATAAAAAATAATTTATGAATCTCACAAACATTTTTTTTTGTTTCACATAGTCTACTTATTATATTTTTGTTCATCGTTATGTATGATTAATCAGTACATTTCCAAGCTATGTTAAGTTCTCCATAAAAAAAACAACAAAGTATGACTTAGATACTTAGTGCCTCAGAACCATTTACAGGGAAGCCTATTATTATATATTTTTTTGTTATCTTGATAGCGCATATACACAAGGAACACTGCTCTCGGGCGACTGAATAGGAAGCTTTAACGTGGTATCAGCCAATTCTCAGTCGATTGTTACCTGAGAGTTCCGCACCGGAGTTATAAAACAAAGTATCGGTTCAGAAGTCGTGGTTACATTACCCACCCATCTACTTTTACAGGTGGTGACCTCTATTATGACGGAGGCCTTTGTCTCGACATAATGGCAGCTAAAGTAAAGTGCAAAAATCAGGGTTTGCTTAATTATTGCAAACCCTTCTGTTTTGGCTTTGTCTGTCACCTTAATGTTAATCCACAGAGCTTTTCTTTTTTTCTTTAAGACAGGCATTGAGATTTAAAAGATTTTGTTATGTAAAGTGTGACGCTTATTCTTTGCGAAGGAAAATTAAAAATTTAATACTCTAAATATACCATCCCGCAGGAGCGTCAAACTTTTTTTAGTTTGTTTGGAAGGTACCTTTTCAGAGTTTTCATGTTCTACGTTACGTAATGACATATTATAGAGGCTAAGAAGTATTTTCAATGTGTTCATTATATCAGCTCATGCAGAGATTTGTTACCATAGATGGGTTATGCACTAACAAATCACATTTGAAAATCGAACCCATTTACACACACATTATAATAAGTACCTACCAAATGCTACTATGAAAAGAGTTGCCAATTGGCATCTTTTTTTTGCTTCACTTTTAGGACGCATGTAACCTATCTACCTCCCCTTATATACAGCATATCTCTGAGCTCATATACGTCCCTACGGAGGGGCTCAGCCATACCCTGAATTAGAGCGATCTGTGAAAACTTCACACACAACCTTCGAGTTTCTCCGCAGGCGTGTGCAGGTTTCCTCACGATGTTTTCCTTCACCGTAAGAGCGTCGGATAAACGTACATAATAATATGATATGTTTTAAAATTCGAAAACATATTGGTACGTCACAGGACTTTAAATTTTACATTACCATTTTCGATGGGTTAACTTTACAAATATCCTCAGTGCCATTTTAGAGAAAAAGCATTTGGATTTTTTCGTATATTTTTTTTAACCACACATTTTGCACTTACCTAGATCATTTCACCGATAAGACATACTGATATATATTTGAGTATACAGAAGGTATTGTCATATTCGGTCTTTGCAACTCGCACATTTCTCAATATTTTGCGAGCAGAATCGTTGGCACTTGGCGCGAATTACTTCGAGCCCCACTCGTGGGCACTTGATCTGTCCTCTCGACTCGAGACAGCGTGCCCCTGCCCCCGGTGCTTGGGGCTCCGGGGTCTGATTTCCGTTATCAGGTCAAGTGCGGATAAATTCAAACTTGAATTTCTACTGGACCAAATCATGAGAGGGTAAAGTGATCTTGCAGGCATGTGTTGGATGTGATCTGGGACTGATTATGACTTATTTTTAACTTAATATCACTGCTGTTTGTGGAGTAATAGCCAATTATTCCTGTCCTCAGCCATCGTCTTAAGGTCATGATGCAACATGACAGCAGACTTTTGACAAGACTGATTATGCTATTTGTTAGAAAATTAGCTAGGTAAGTATGACAGTTTTCATATGCACTGCGTGAAGTTCGAAACTGTACAAACGAAAAATGTGCACTTACTGCTTACCACAGCCACGCCGCGGCTTGGATAAGATACGGAATTGTACTACGGGGCAACTCAACTGATATGCAAACTGTCTTCGTTCTTCAAAAACGTTTCATCAGAATCATTATATTCACTCCACGAAGAGAGACTTGTCGAATGCTTTTTTGCAAAATTTAAAATTTTTACGGTTACTTCCGTGTACATTTAAGAATTGTATCGGATTGTCAAAAATCAATCGCAGTATTTCCAACGAATCGGCGATATGCCACGGCGTTATGCTACACGCCAAAGAGATGATCTCGTGTTGCCAGCCACACGACTTGCTTCATACGAAAGCGGTCCATTCTACATAGATATAAAAACATTTAATCACTTACCAAAATAGAGTATAAATCATGTTTAAATTAAAAAAATGAATAATTTATTGTATAAAATGGATGGTATTATTTGACATTTCTTTATTAATTGACATTTATTTTTGATTTTCTTGCATTGTATTGTAAGATAGTAATTTACTTTCACTAATGCCTCAAAGAGGTTATTTGTAATTGTCATACCATCTTATTTACTCGTAAAGATGCATTGTGAACTTACTATTGCAAATAATATGTGAATAAATAATTATAAATTATGTAAATAGGGAGATCTGGTAGGTGGAAGGGCATTTTCTAAGCCCGTCTGGCTAGCTACCACTATCTTATCTAAGTCTTGCCGCCAAAAATCAATGCTAACAACATTGATGTGTACCGGCTTGAAGATAAGAAAATGAGTTCCCCCATTGCGTAAGGGAATCATGGTAAGCCCGCTTCCGTCTTCGGCATCATCGTCACTTACCATCAGGTGAGATGATGTCAAGGGCTTATCAATTGTGGATAATAATAAAAAACCGGCCAAGTGCAAGTCAGAATCGTACACAAAGGGTTTCGTACCATCTTAATAGATGGCGCTAGTGCAAAGGATTCCGTTCCATCATTTTTTATTTCGCGCGATAACACGTTGTGCCTCAAGCTATTCCTCGTAAAGACAATTACGCTTAAGGCACACCCCGGACACTCCATACAAACGAGCGAGAAATGATATACATAATTATATAACTGACGTATCTATAGGGAAGAATGCAGGTAGGGTTGAATCACACCGGGGGTATTGGTCACGAAATGTTTGTTAGTTATTTACTGAATGCAACAGTGTGAATACTAAACTCTTTTTTTTTTCATCATCATCATCATCATATCAGCCACAAATCGTCCACTGCTGGACAAAGGCCTCCCCCAAGGATTTCCACGACGACCGGTCCTGCGCTGCCCGCATCCATCGGCTTCCCGCGACCTTCACCAGGTCATCGGTCCACCGCGTGGGAGGCCTGCCTACGCTACGTTTTCCGGTGCGCGGTCGCAAGAAAGAGATCAATCGACGAATCCAACTCGGCTGGGCAGCGTTCGGGAAGCTTCGCAATATCTTCACGTCCCAAATACCGCAGTGTCTCAAGACTAAGGTCTTTGACCAGTGTGTGTTGCCAGTGATGACTTACGGAACTGAGACATGGTCGCTTACTATGGGCCTCATAAGAATGTCTAACTATGTCGCGGTCGGTTTTTTTTTCATACTTGCGTTGTAAACAAACACCGCTCGAACAAAAAACACCACTTTCCGAATACACCATACACATTATTAGACTAAAAAACATTGTAAATGGTAACTGCGATGTGAACGTATGAATTAACACTGAAAACTGCTATTATTTTGTACATCTTTAAACACTTTTTCCATAAAATTGCGAAATTGATAAAGGATTTTATCACAGATTAAAAATCGACATGATAGTTTTGTTGCTTTGGTGTAGAGATGAGACGAAGTGAATGACTGAATGAATGATTTTGAACTGTTGTTGCGAGGTAAAAATTGGGTCATCTTGGGCTCAACTGTTCTATAGAGTACATCGATTTGGCAGTCCGCGATTTTTTGGTAAGAGATAGGCTTTAGCTGAACATCCATACCAAATTTCAAGCTTAGGAAACCAGCGGTTTTTGAGTTATGATTTTTTTTTTAATTGTATTTTTACGTACTCTTTGGTTTTTGTTTTGTGAGTTTATGTAGGACCAAAGATGACTTATTACTGATTGTATAATTTGATTCCAAAGATTCATAATATGGGGTCCGCGAAGCCGGAAAAGCACGCGGGGCCGACTTGAGGGCGGGCAAACTTGGGGGTGACAAATCGAAAACTAGGGGGTAATCTTTTTTGTTAGGTAGTCTTTGACCGACAAATCGCTACCGCTTATTAAAAAAAAGGTCATCTACTTCTATGACGCCGAAAATCGCTGCCGCTTAGTAAAAAAAAGGTCATCCACTTCTCTGACGGCGAAAATGGGTACCGCTTATTCCAAAAAAAGGTGTAAGTCAAATAATAAATAAAAGTAATTTAATAAAGCACGCGGGGCCCGGACCCCTAACGGGGGCGTAGCCCCCGCCACTCATTTAAAACCCCCAACAAACCTTCGGGATCCGAGGGGGATGTGGGAGTATCAGGGCGGGGAAAGGACGCAGGGCCCGGACCCCTAACGGGGGCGTAGCCCCCGCCGCCCATTTAAAACCCCCAACAAACCTTCGGGATCCGAAGGGGATGTGGAAGTATCAGGGCGGGGAGGGCACGCGGGGCCGACAAACTCGGGGCTCCCACTTCTGCATTCTCATGTTAAACCTAACACTACGACTGTACGGGGAGGCAAGCTAAGCTCGCCTCCCCGCACAGTCTCCGAACCTAACGGATCCGAGTCGGGGTGCTCCGAAAGTCCGAGCTCGCTTCGCTCGCCCCCGCTTCTATTTAGCACTCCCCGTACCTCACTCGCGGACCCCATATTATGAATCTTTGGGATCAAATTGACTTAGACCTTGACCTTGAAATGACCTTGACCTTAACAGATTACCCCCTGGTTTTCGATTTGTTACCCCCAAGTTTGTCTGCCCTCAAGTCGGCCCCGCGTGCTTTCCCCGCCCTGATACTCCCACATCCCCCTCGGATCCCGAAGGTTTGTTGGGGGTTTTAACTCCATATTATGAATCTTAGGAATAAAATTATACAATCAGTAATATGTCATCTTTGGTCCTACATAAACTCACAAAACCAAAGAGTACCTAAAAATACAATTTTCAAAAATTCATAACTCAAAAACCGCTGGTTTCCTAACTTTGAAATTTGGTATGGATATTCAGCTAAAGCCTATCTCTTACCAAAAAATCGCGGACTGCCAAATCGATGTACCCTATTGTACAGTTGAGCCCAAGATGACCCAATTTTTACCTCGCAACAACAGTTCAAAATCATTCATTCAGTCATTCACTTCGTCTCATCTCTACACCAAAGCAACAAAACTATCATGTCGATTTTTAATATGTGACAAAATCCCTTATCAATTTCGCAATTTTATGGAAAATGTGTTAAAAGATGTATAAAATAATAGCAGTTTTCAGTGTTAATTCATACGTCCACGTCGCAGTTACCATTTACAATGTTTTATAGTCTCATAATGTGTATGGTGTATTCGGAATGTGTTGTTTTTTGTTCGAGCGGTGTTCGTTTACAACATAAGACAAGTATGAAAAAAAAAGAGTTCAGTTGGGCCTTTACGTTCGGTAAGTGGTTGGTTTTTATTCCTGTGAACGAAATCACAGCGGCGCGCAAAGTGAATATAGTGAATAAAAGTGCTTGCGTAGCTCGTCCTTTACGTTTGGTACCCAATCTACACCCAATCTGAGTGACGGGGGGGTGAGGTCGAATCTAGAGAGCGGCAGGAGGTGTCCATACTGTACGTTAGTACTAATATATATACTGTGCTTAAGGTCAGTGACAGGTGCGACTCCAGCGCGTACGGACGAGTCCACTATTTGGCGCCAAAACTGCAGGACTACCATTGGAGTCCGCGCGAGCACTGGCGTAACAAATAAATGTAGGTGACTTAGATATTAATAATGTGTATAAAATATTATAAAATGTTTCTAATGTTGTGTTCTTTGTTTAATAGGTTAGGTTTCAGTTTGACATTGAAATAATAAGTCTAAAAAGATGTTTTTTTAAGTTTTGGAAATAAATTCCTCAATAGTGCCATATTTTTGTTGATTTTCTTAAGTTTTTGATTTGTTAATTATTTCCTAGTTTAAAAAGCAAATAAATACTAAAACTGTGTTCTTAACATAAGACTAATAAATAAAGAACTGATACCAAGTACTATTTTATTCATATAGTACGTAAACAAAAAATAAACATGTTTTTATAAGGCCTACTATAGTCGGCCACGCGAGCACTCGTGCTAAAAAAACAGGCGCGTGTACTGTAGTGTTAAAAAAACACGTTTTTTGTATGGAGACTCCCCTTATTTTTAATTTTTTTTTAACTTTAAGTATTTTTTGTTATACCGCCACGCCGTCCATACAAATCGCAATCCATTGATAATTTGAAAAAAATAAGTTGTTTTCTAAATAAAGAGACGCGTCTTATTTACGATCGGATAAGAGAAATCTATGTCCGTATATACCTGTCTTTTTCAAAAAATATATGTAAGCTAAGATGTAACCGTTTAATTACCGTTATATCTCAGCATATATACGATTTTTAATTACCGTTATATTTCACCATAATAATATGAGATTTTTAATAAAATAATAAATTTGTTTATTAGCAAAAACACATGAAATCAGCACATTCATACAATAATCCTACACTAGGCTACGCCTGTCTTAGGAGATTAATAAAAAGATTTACAAAATGAAATGCGTCTGCAGATAGTCACCGTTAAATATCTAAGCATATATAAGATTTTTAATTACCATTATACTCTTATCATCTCAGCATATATAAGATTTTTAATTACAGTTATATCTCAGATTATATAAGATTTTTCAGTCGACCACAATCAGCTGGCTCTGCAGCCTGACACCAATACAGAAAGTACGACTCGCACTAAGCCGGTTTTTTTCAAAGTCTCGCGCATCCCTTATGTGGATCAGCCAATTTTCTAGCTCTCACGTCATAACTACATCTCGCACGCCAGAACCACAGCTTACAAACCAAAACCACAACTCACACTCCAAAACTCTAGTTCACACTTCAAACCTCACATGCCAAATCTCAAACTCGCCTCCAAAAATCCAGCTCGCATGTCAAAAATCCAGCTCTCATGTCAAAAATCCAGCTCGCATGTCAAAACTCCAGCTCGTACGTGGCACAGTGAAACTCTATACATTTGTCTTAGTGCACAACATATTGTGCCCGTTTCGTGTTTTACAGATCATATTTTTTTGTTTGACCATAAATAAAAATTGTGAGAAAAGAAATAAAAATAACACAAATTAATTAGGTAGACGAGATCAGATATTTATAGAAAAGTTTCCTTCAATCAAATTTGACAGACGGTAAGCCTAGTTCCACTCGCATTAAACATATTATAATAAGAAGGACCTAAAGTGGACTGACGACGACCTGGTGAAGGTAGCGGGAAGCTTTTAGATGCGGGCAGCGCAGGACCGGTTGTCGTGAAAATCTTTGGGGGAGGCGTTTGTGCATCAGTGGACGTCTTTCGTCAGATTTAATGTACCTAAAATAATACTAATTTAAAATAAAAGTTTCCGACTAATTGAAAACCTCCTCTTTTTTAAGTCGGTTAAAAATAGGCCAAGTGCGAGTCAAACTCGTGCATCGAGGGTTTTGTGCCAGCACACCTCTCCATACAATAGCTTCCGGTCCCACAGCTATGAGGTCTGACCCTCTCCTGGTTAATTCTTCAGCTGCGTCGTTTTCGTATAAATTGCTGTGTCCCTTAATGTATTGCAGAGTTTTGTTGCTGAGGTAACATACTCGTATATCTGATAGTCTTTGGTGACTTTGTATATTAACCCTGAAGTGATGACATTCATGCATGCACCGTGAAGGTCGTGGGAAACCACTGGATGTGGGCAGCGCAGGACCGGTCGTCGTGAAAATCTTTGGTGGAGGGGGGGACTTTGTCCAGCAGTTTTTGGAGACTTTGGAGGGCCAGTAGAACCGCTCGAATATGTGACAGGATACGAATGGAGTAGTGCCGTATTCTAGCGGTTAATGTCGTAGCAGACAAACTGATGCCCATATGATGTTTTTTTTTTGTATTTGAGCCTGTAAAGAAATCCCTTTTCAAGCGACTTCCAAAAAGGAGGAGGTTCTCAATTCGTCCGTATGTTTTTTTAAATGTGTGTGTTACCTCGTAGCTTTAGAATGGGTGAACCGATTTTTATGATTCTTTTTTATTTGAAAGCTAGTGCTTTCCGTGTGGTCCCATATTAATTTTACCAAATCAGTGTAGTACTTAGAAAATTAACAAAAGCCAAAAATAATAATACAAAAATGTACTAATGGAAGTCGGTTTTAACTTGTTTAGCGTTTTCAATTATTAAAATTAGAAAAATCATTATAAAATAACAGTGAATTAAACATAATAAAATTCTAACCTAACCATTCCGGGAGTGCCGACAGAAGTGAAAACTTTTCACAGCTTTATAATTTTTGACCCTCCGAGTTACGGTAATCATAACAGGTAACGGTAACAGTGTCGCGAGTTTAATGTTTTTTTCCTATCTCAAAAATGCATAAAGAAGTTCAAAAATTTTCAAATTTTGTGTCTTAAAATAGTTAACCTTTTCAGAAAAAAACATAAACTTAATTTTATTGTCCACTGTCAATTTCATCATATTTAAATCATGCACTGATCGTATCTAGATTCATAACCATTAATGTCTCAGAAAGCGGTTAAATTCAATTCCATTGTAAACTTATTGTCGTTAATATTCATTAATACTCAAAGGTCCACGAATTTTAGGAACTCCAAAGTTTGAATGTTATTATAATTAAAATTAATTTTGCAATCGGTTTTTTTGTACGTGTACCTCCCGCTAACGTTCTTCAACTTGGAAGGACTATTAAATAAAAAATGTTACGTTGAAATTGGTTTCTTTCAATTGTTACTTCAACTTTTAAGTTAGTCTTATAAGAACAGATTGTTTTTACGACTTTAAAAACACTTTCAGGAAATCTAAATAAAAGCATCTATATATTTTAATGTACTAGCTTTTGCCCGCGGAATCGCCCGCGTGGTTATGACTGTATTCGAGGAGTGCGCAGTGCGGGATTTGCAAGCGGCCCGCGTACGTGGACTTAAGTATTTCCCAGATTTTTCATTTAACATGTGATGCCGTAGCCTTCAACCTCATCTAAAAGTGCGTATTTTCCAGATTCCTCGGGATTGATACGTATGAATTTTTATGAAATAAAAAGTGTGCTATGTTGTTCCTCGCCCTTCACTTTAAATCGGGCAGTTTAAGCTTAGTAGAGTAACAAACAGAAAAACGGACATACAGACTTCATGATTTTATAAAGCGGTGCAATGTGGAGGCTAGGTACGTCCTCATAATATTCTACGTAAAAAACTGAGCTTTTTAATCGTCGTAGTCAATATGAATAATGTTTTTTTGACACGAGTTAAATTTGTGTTTTGTAAGAGTGTAGTTCTATGGTAACAACTAGAAAATTAAGGATGCATTACGATAATTTTTCTTTATTTCTGTGAATTAAAATATAATTCAAGGAAATCAAAATCACTTCTCATAACCTGTAAATTTCAAAAAAATATTTTGTTCGATAAGAAAATCCTTAACTAAAGTAAAAAGTAGTTACAAATCCGGTCGTTGGCGCCGGTATAAGCCTTAAGGTGTGCACTTGTTCATAGACTTTACATACAAAATATTCTATTACCAACTGCAAATACAATGTGGTTTTCTAAAATTTACATTTTTTTTAAACTACGGAACCCTAACTTGCGCAAGTCCGACTCGCAATTGGCTGGTTTTTACGTATAAGGCGAGTCATGCTAGTAAGAGATAAGACTTATATTCGTATATTCGGAATAATTTTAGATAATTTATCAGACTCAATTTGTTATTCATGAAAAACTTCTCGTGCTTAGGGAAACGAGACACGCGCTACGCATCTCAGCTGTGCCATGAATATATAAGATGCGTTTCCCCATTAAGTTTTATTAATACCTATACTATGTCGAAGAAAAACTGCAAAAATCGGATCATGAAAATATTCCTAGGAAGAACGTAATTGTACGCATGTTTTTTTTTTATTCAAGATTGGTAAGCCCTTAACATCATGTCATTTGATAGTAAGTGACGATGATGCCAAAGATGCAAGCGCACTTACCAAGATTCCCCAACGTAATGGGGAACTGGCTATCCTATCTATAAGTAGGAACACATTTATGATGTTAACATTGATGCTTGGCGGCGAGACTTACATAAGATGGTTGTAGAAGTCTGCTAAAGATGTGAAAAGGTTGTTAGGTTTATTTTCATAATATAGGAAATTCGAAATAGTCTTCGACTTCTGTGCAATACAAAAACCCGATAGGGTTTCCTTTGTACTGTATTAATATCTTTATGTTTGTTCTTTATAACAATAAATAAAAAATAAAATAAATAAAATAAAAAATTCGTTTCCAATTTTGCTGAGATTTCACTACCATTAAATGATTTGCTAAAGAAAAATTCGAGATTTGTTTGGAATCAATCGCAACAAGAAGCATTTGTGAAAATTAAAGAAGCCATGTGTAACCCACCTATTTTAGCTTATTTTTTAGGGAGTCCGGAGACAACTAGGCTGTTCATAGATGCGTCTGATGGTGCGTTGGGTGCATGCTTAATGCAAGGAAAAGAGGAGATGAAATCGGTATTATACGCTTCACGGAAGTTATCGGAGGCGGAAAGAAGATACGGAAAAAGAATGTTTAGGCTTGATTTGGGCTTTGAAATATTTTAAGCACTATCTGTGGGGGATGGTTTTTCAGGTGGTGACGGATCATAAAGCTTTATGTTGGTTAAGGTCAAAGAAGGATATGAGTGGTCGTTTATCTAGGTGGTCGTTGGCGATACAGGATTGGGATTTTGAGATTGTTCATTGTAGTGGTAAAAATAATGTAGTGGCAGATTTTCTTAGTAGGAATCCCTTGAAGGAGGAAGCAGGACAGGAGATGAATTCCAGGTCCGAGGAAGATTTGAAGGTGTTTTTTTATAGATACTAGTTGTGTGAGGGAACAACAGTCATTAGATCCGTTTTGCTAACGGATATCTTCGTTGGTGCGAGGGCATAATAATTCGTATAAGGGTTTCTTTATGCGTGATGATGTCCTCATGAAGAAGGTAAAGAGGCAGGAGATATTGCGGGAAGTATTGGTATTGCCGAGAGCGTTGTTTGATAAGATTATGGTTGGTTTGCATGATGATGCTAGGCTTGGTGGTCATTTAGGGTTGGCAAAAACTTTAGGAAAATTTCGGGCTAGATATTTTATGCAGGATGCCGAGAAGGAAGTCGAGAAATATGTTAAATATTGTATTCCATGCCAGGAAAGGAAGAAGGTGAACCAGCGCGTTAAGTTACAGCCAATTGCTGTAGGGAAACTTATGGAGAAGATAGGGATAGATATTTTAGGGCCGTTTCGTAGGTCTAGGATGGGTAATAGGTTTGTAATTGTGTGTGTAGAATATATATCTAGGTTTGCTATTTGTAAGGCGGTGGCTAGGGTGAATGCGGAGGTGATTATTGATTTTTTGGTAAATGAGGTGTTATGTAGGTTCGGTTTGGTTAAACAAATTGTAGCAGATCGAGGTTCGGTTTTCACAGCGCGGTTGGTGAAGGAAACGTTGGAATATTTTGGTGCAAGGATGATCCATACAACGGCATTCCATCCTCAGTCGAATGGTCTGGACTCTGGTGGAACGTTTCAATAGGACTTTGGTGGATATGCTATCGAAGTATGTTAGTTTGGATCAGAAGGACTGGTGCTTGTATTTACCGTTGGTGGATCAGGCTTATAATAGTAGTACACAGTCGTCTACTAGGATGAGACCCATATGTAGTTATGTTTGGGAGAGAAGATCGCACAGATATAGATAGGCGGTTGAGGTTGAATAAAGTATTATTTGGGGATAGTTTGCGGGAAAGAAATACGCGTTTGCGGGAAGTAAGAAGTAGGGTGGCACGTAATATAGGTATAGCACAGAATCACTCTGGTTAGGAGGACCGAGTCGTTACTGGTTGAGCCACCGATGTGTAAAAAAAATACTGTTCAATAACAATAATTGTTAAAAAATTGTTTACCTAAGGTAATTATAGTGCATCATTGATTGCCTATCATGATAGGTAGTACACGAAGTTATATGATTGTACAATGGGCTGCCTGCCTGGTAATTGCACTTGTAACCTGGGTCAGTGTTGCCCACTCAAAATAAACTGGCGGTGGAAAACAAATATTACATTTACTTAGTAGGAAACAATAAAGTTAGTCAGTAGTTAGTACAGTAGTACCTGTCAAGTCCTAGTCATTCCCAAAGTTTTATCAAATTCGTTAGAGTCATTTTTGATAAAAAGTAAAGTTTTTGAGAAAAGTGCATGACGGATTTGTATCGAGGGCCATGAATAACTCGCGTCGCCCAGGATTCTAATACTCGCTACGCTCGTGGATTCAAGTATTATAATCCTGAGCGCAGCGAGTTATTCATGACTCTCGATATAAATCCGTTTTGTTTCAAGAGTTGCATACTATACATAAACCATGACTCAGAGAAAAAGAAAAATTTAAGCGAAAATATACATTTAATGAAGAATAAAGGAAGGATAAAGTAATTAAAATTGGAATAATTACTAAAATTAAGAGTAATTTTCTTTGTATTCGTACAACTTGCAGTATTCAAAATAGCGTCAATTTACTAATGAAATGACAGCAAAGAACACCAAGCAGTTTTTATTCTAATGCTAAACTCCTTGTCAAAAATTTCGAACAATCAAATCTCGAGGAGTTATTTGCACAAGGAGTTTGTATATCAAATATTCTTTGAACAAGGAGTTAATGTTCGGCCGTTCAGAGAATGCGTTCCTGACATCTATCAGTTAGTCACGACTAGTGATGGGCACAACATAACACTGAGTTCGTTACCGTTCCTCCAAAATGAACCGCCGCGTTATTTTTAAGATTATTTTCGTTTTAGATTGGCGGAATCATTTAAAATTTATATTTTAGTTATTTAAGTGGAAACCAAAAAAAGGTAATATTAATATAATAAAATTGTTTTATTTATTCTTTGTTACAAAGTTACAATCTGTATTTCTATGCAATAAAGTACATTGAATTGAATGTGCGTCCAGAATATTAATCAGACTCCGATTCGCTTGAGGAGGTGGTGTCTTCATCATCATCTTCGCCTACATGTATAATTATATTATTATCAATAATAGAATCAATCCTAATATCTCGGTCAAAATGTTCCACAATCAGGTTTTTAGTCTTCTCAACAACCTTTGCCCAGTCATCTCTTGTGACTTCCCCGCAGGCTTCTTTTAATAGGATGCGCACGAAACGACAACAGACGACTGTTTTAGCGTCACAAAATGGCGGCCCATAACGCCATTTGGGGTTACCATTTTTAATCTAAGTATAAAAATGCTAGTAACGCCATTTGGGGTTACCATTTTTAATCTAAGTATAAAAATGCTAGTAACGCCATTTGGGGTTACCATTTTTAATCTAAGTATAAAAATGCTAGTAACGCCATTTGGGGTTACCATTTTTAATCTAAGTATAAAAATGCTAGTAACGCCATTTGGGGTTACCATTTTTAATCTAAGTATAAAAATGCTAGTAACGCCATCTGGGGTTACCATTTTTAATCTAAGTATAAAAATGCTAGTAACGCCATTTGGGGTTACCATTTTTAATCTAAGTATAAAAATGTTAGTAACGCCATTTGGGGTTACCATTTTCAACCTAAATATAAAAATGCTACTTTCTTTCGCGCGTTCGGTTCGGTCGTAGTTTTATTTTTATATTTAATAAAAGTTATCTTATAGTCCATTATTTTCAAATTCTTAAAAAGAAAAACAAAACGTATTATTTTATAAATTACAACTGTATAAGAACAGATTACGATACTATTATTGCCTGTTATTGTAAGCGCAGCACTATAAATATAAAGCGCTGACATAACCTTGTAATAGCGCAGTATAGATTTAGAAAAATATTGTTTACCAAGTTATTTGACACTCAGTTTGGCACAAAATTATAACATTCATTGATTATTGATATAATAATGTTCTTTTAATGCTCATCAATTGTTAAAACGGTAAACAACCAACAAAAATATTTTTATCGTAACTGCAACGCCATTACAAAGTTACGTCGTCAGTTCAATCGTGGCGTGTCAGGAACGCATTCTCTCAACGGCCCAATTATAGTATCGAGATTTTTTTTTCCAAGGAGGTTGTATAGCATTGAGATGGAGGTCGAATATATTGGTGTGTTCTATACATTGTGGCGGAAATTGGTAGCGTTCAGTTTGCCATTTTTCTTTTATTATCCGAAAAATTACATTTGGTAGTTTTTGATGTATAGTATTGATAGTGTATTAATCAGCAAAGTACCATTTATTTATGTGTTTATTGTTTAGGATAATGAAATAAAAGTGTGTATGCTGTGTTTCGAGTTTCCACAAGAAGTCCGCCAAAGTTTCAGAAAAAGTGCTATAATTTTGCTGGAGTGTGTAGGTTAAGTTAGTTATATAGTGCCAGTGAAAAAAAATACAATGATTCTGAAGAATACTGAAAACGGTGAAAGAAAAATTACTGAAGACGTAAACTAATACCACAGATTACTAATTAGTTACTACGTAACAGATACTTCACTCAGTAGTAAATTTCCAATACCTACTGCTATAATAGCCTACTCCATCGCGTCAGCAACCGCAGTACTTGCTTCATACCGCGCGATCGCAGGGCTGCCTCTTCGATAAAATTAAATTAACATAACTTTTTGTGTCTATGTTATTGAGAACTGTGAATATGTTTTGACCTATAGCTGGTAGTTTAAAATTGTATCATTTATCTATCTATCTATAATAGAAAAATGTATCGCAAAATGTGTTGGTAAGCGCATAACTCGAGAGCGGCTGGACCGATTTGGCTAATTCTTTTTTGTCGAGTTCGTTATTGTCAGGAGAAGGTTCTTATGTAGGGTAGGGTAGGGTAGGGTAGGGCAGTGTAGTGTAGTGTAGTGTAGTGTAGAGTAGGGTAGGGTAGTGTAGGGTAGGGTAGTGTAGGGTAGGGTAGTGTAGGGTAGGGTAGTGTAGGGTAGGGTAGGGTAGTGTAGTGTAGGGTAGTGTAGTGAAGGGTAGTGTAGTGTATGGTAGTGTAGTGTAGTGTATGTAGGGTAGGTTAGGGTAGTGTAGGGTAGGGTAGGGTATTCATATTTATCAATTTATTATTACTATAACACTGGGTAACTATTTAGTAATCTGTCACTGGGCAAGCTCAAGAATTGTTTGACGATATCAAGTGAACCCTTTGCATTATTTTATTTTTTTATAACTTCAAACATCTTTTAATTAATAATTCTTTACAAAAACATTTACTCACAGAAGGTAGGTTTTTTCGAAAAATAAATGTGTATTTTTAAAAAAAACAAAACTATATTTGCAGTTGTTAAAAGACCATTATGTATGGAAAATCTATGAACTTTTTGCAAATCCAACTGCTCATCTTACTCCTAAACTAAGAAAGCCTACTTAGCCGTGATAGTTTTCCTTTTGAATTCATTATAATATAGACTACTTTCATGATTTTTTTCAAATTTTTAAATACAGCGGTTTAGTTGTTAGGGGGTGGGGACACCCGACTCCAACAAAATTTAGCACTTTCAAGCCAATTTTATCGAAAACGGAACCCTAAAATTTAAAATGGTGTTAGAAGACTCACAACAGTTTATTAAGCTCTAACCAACGGTATGCCACACGACTAGGTTTGACGAGAAAAAAAAAATCATCCCCACTTTACTTGTAGGAGAGGTACCCTTAAAGTTTCTTTTTCAAAAAAAAAATCTACAGTTCTCTCCGCGTTATTATTATATATATATATATATATATCTTTGCCAAATTACAGCTCTTAACTGCTAGGCCGCGGACAGACGGACAGACGGACGGACGGACAGACGGACAGACGGACAGATGGACAGACAGACATGAAGAAACTATAAGGGTTCCTTGTTGTACTACGGAACCCTAAAAAAAAACGATAGGTCTGTAGATATCTTAGCACTATTGAGCGAGAGGCCATATGGAAAGACAAAGAGCATTATTACTATTATTATTTTATTAATTGACTGAATTATGCATTTAATGAATGATAGCAGCACACAACTTGTTTTTTTTTAAGTCAGCATGTTTTTTCTTTTTTTCCTTTTTCATTTGAAAATCGGTCAGTAAGTTTAGTTTCCACACACTATTTATAACGTTTATTTCAACAACTTCTAGCAACTTTAGACCTATGGTCTCCGTACAATTTATAGTTTGTATAGTGATATACAATCGAAATAACAAAAAAATTTTTTTTAAGAAAAAGTCATATCCGGAGTACATACTCCAGGACCTACTTATCATTTTTTCTTTTTTAACACGCAATTTTTATTTTCTCTAAAATTAAGATCACGGTTCCTAAGAGCGCTTTGCTCTATATCATAATTTAGAAATTCCTCATAGAAAAAATTCACCATGTATATTTTTTACAAATAGCATAAAACCGAATCACAAGCACAGATTACTAAATAGTTATGTCACAAGTGTTTGTGTGCGCTAACAGCACGACAAGTTGAGACAGGTCGCCGCGCCTGCGACTTACATATTATCACAATTTTATTTTAATAAAAATAGCTTTTTAAACGTTGTTAAAATAGTGTTTAAGGTAAGTATGACGTTTCTATGTAACAAAAAAATGTAAATCTGTGTCTGAAAGGCAAGCTAATGCCACAGTGTAATAAAGAGAACTAGCTAATGCTTAGTATACCTAGTATTAAAAATAATTTTAAAACGACAAAAAATAGTAAGTAATAGTTTCTCACTTAACTTTCTTCATTGACAGGTAATTGGAAAAATGTTAGGTGTTTATCTCTTCTTTTGCTTGATTTGCACCCATCTACAGCACATAAGGCACCAGACGGCATCGTAGGTACGCGTACGAACGAACGAAACGATTTAAATTGAAATACGTGCGTGCGCTTCGTTTGTGAAAACCGCACTGAATTGGGTCCGCAAACGGCCCGAGAACGCTCGGCCGGGCGGTAGGTTATTATAGCGCGCAAGTACATGGAGTGACGGAGGCCTGCTAATACTACTGAAAAAAAAAATGTACGAAGACAAGACAGTATGGCCAATGAGCCTTAGCCTGCCCTGAAGAGGCCAAACAAACAAAATAAATAATAATTGGTGTGTTCTAAATTCAAACACCAAAATAGTGATTATAAGAGCTTTTTATTCACTGTTTTCAGTGAATAAAATAATCTTTTTAGAGGTGCAATGGTATAAAAATATTAGTGTTATTTTTTAGTATGGTGACAACCCCTAAAATCAAAAGGAAAATTTTAAAGAAATGGCTGGAAATATAAGATTCATATTGCCCTAACTCAAATTTTACCCAAATCAAAATCTCAACTTCGTTTTATGACATTACAATACCCCTTCGTCGCTAGAAAGTTTAAATTGAAAATAGGAAAAGAAAAAAAAATGTTTTTATTCACAATCGGTAAGCCCTTGGCATCATATTCTCATCTGATGGTAAGTGACGATGATGCCGAAGATGGAAGTGGGCTTACCAAGATTCCCCAACGCAATGGAGAACTGGCTATCCTATCTTCAAGCCGGAACACATCAATGTTGTTGACACTGATGTTTGGCGGCAAGACTTGGATAAAATGGTGGTAGCTAGCCAGGCGGGCTTAGAAAATGCCCTACCACCAACCAAACCGAGTCTTACAAGTTGACCCCATCGGGAATCGAACCCGCGACCTCCTGGTGTGAAGCAAATGGACTAACCGTTACGCCACGGAGGCGGTTAAAGTTTAAAACAAAGTAAGAATAGGGGATCAGACTGCATCAAAAATAAATTCTGAAATATGATTTCCTAAATTGTTCTCCTCTTGAAATTTCAAAAAACCTTACTTGTTTTGTTTTCCATAAAGTCTTTAATTTTTAATTGATCAAATTCACAAAATAAGTTCGTCAATGACGCTAAAAATCTATGACGTCACTTGTTTGGGTTTAAACAATTTTAGGACAAAATTTCGTTTTTGACAGATAATAAAAAATAACTCAAATGACTAGCAGTCCGATCCCCTATTGCAAAATTATTGCACAAAGATCACTCTGTATTTTTCTGCCAGCCCAAGTAACAGAGTTTATGAAATATTTCATGTACGCAGCCTTCTTTCTTTGCTATTTATAAGCCTAGCTTTTTATAACACAAAGCAGACAGGATGCTCATAAAAAATCTCCTACAAAGCGTCGTAGCAAACGGCCAACACACGTACGCACAACACAACGCCGACACCTCTATGCTAACAACGGTTCAAAAGTAACACAATGTTAGCAAACAAAATGTTTCAGTAACGTCCTGTTGAAGTTCGAACGTAATTGAATAGATGGCGTTAAAGACGATTTTGCGAGATGTTTAGCATGGCCTGAAGGAAAAGCTTTATATCGCTGAAAAGCCTTTCAGATAAGTGATGTTTTGTTAACAATTTGATATCAAGTATTTAGTTTAAAATAGTGTTTGTTCGTTTGTTTTGGCTGCCGATTAGATTATCTAAATTTGTAGCGAAAACTTTTAAAATAAAAACTATTTTCTGGTTGCTGACTATACATTGAAACAGATTTTTGGGGCTTCGTACCTGATAACGGGATCCTATTTAACTAAGCCTATGCAGTCTGTCCATCCGTCCATCTATTCTACATTTAAAAGGCTGAATCTTTTAAACCATAATAGGCAGCCGGGTGCAATTTAAAAATAATAAATATTTAAAACCATTGAAAATCAGGTAACGTATTTTTTAAAGGATTTTTTTTGTAATTTCTCTACCGTAAAACAGTAAATGTAGAAGCGTGAATATAGTACTAGTTGTAAATTAAAGGAGCAAAGAATAAAATCAAGCTAAGTGTGGGCTGTACTCAGAAGGAGTTCAAACTGAATAAAAAAAGTATTTTTCTGTCAATTGCGTGGAAGTCTTTTGTTTGAAATGAATGGATATTATGTCAAGGTGTGTTTGTATGGAACTCTTCGGAGCGTGAGTCTGTCTCGTATTTTTTTGGGATTTATAATATCCGGATAAAACAAAATTTATTGGAGACTTAAAGTTATTTTCTTAACCATGCTCGGAAAATTTATCATTATTTTGACAACCTTCTTCTAGATAAATCGAAATTGCTGTACTGGTCAAATACATGCGAGCAGTGGCGGCAAAAGTTGTATGAAAATCCATATCTGTTGTGTTTAGCGGCTAAATAAATTACTATGTAGGTAAACTCATATCTGTCGTGCAATTTAAAAATGGAACTATATTTTACTCCGAAACATGGCAACCTAGGAGGTTAATTATGAAAGGTTTTATTTAAATTTAAGCCTTGGCCACAACTAGGCATTGATGGATGGCATTACGAATTTACACGTTCGTCCATTTCTGCCTCCTTTGCTGGCGCTGCAGTAAATGTACTATATTTGGACAAAAACAATAACGTTTTCTTATTTACACTGGTGAAACTTAAGTTCTCAATGAACATTCGAAATGCCACCAGACAGTTAATGAAACCTAGTGATACCGACCCTCACTCTACCAGAATTAACTAAAATTAATTCGGAATTCCGCGGCCATAACTCATTCCGAAATAGATAAACTGGCTAATTTCAATGAGATTAACCGACGTAACTTTGTTAGGGGTGGGAAAGTATCGATAGGTAGGTTACACATCGACATAATTATCTTAGCTGGTATTTAAAGGTTTTATACTAACTTACGGTGAAGGAAAACATCGTGAGGAAACCTGCACGTGCCTGCGGAGAAACTCGAAGGTTGTGTGTGAAGTTGACCAACCCGCTCTGGGCCCACGTGGTCGACTAAGGCCAGATTGCCCTAATTCAGGGCGGGCTCGTGCCCCTCGGTGGGGACGTATATGAGCTGATATCATCATCATCATACTGCACCTGCTCGTAAAGTACCTTCGTGATCTTTGAAAACGAGGCAGAAACACGTCATTTCTGTTAAACAAATGTTAACGTTTCTGCTCAGTACTATTTTTGGGTGATCATCGGAGAGGCGAAATCTCTAAAAACGTCGAAGGTGATGGTTTTTTTATTTTTTTTTATCCACAATTAGTAAGCCCGTGGCATCATCTCACCTGATGATGCCAAGTTTAGATCGGCCGCGGCCATGCCAGGGCACGGAATAAGCAATATTAGAAATTGTAAAAAGTGATTATATATTATTATATCATTGTATAGTAGTGAATTATTCAAAGTTTACATGTTAATTAGTATTATAAAAGATAGTTAACAAACCAATAAACAATCAAGCTCTTCCTACTTGAATAGTAGTCACACTTAAAACAAATATGCGTGCGTTAAAAGTGTATGAAAATATATTACTTCGTGGGCTGAGCGTGCGGTAAAATTGTATGAAAATCCTTTATTTAACGCACTGAGCGTGCGCAAAGTAATCTAATATTAGACCCCGTCGAACTCCTCTGGTAAGGTGTAGTTTATAGCACTGTGTTAAACTCGGGGCAGTAAAGTTCTTGAGTGGCGCCCGCCTACCGGAAAACGTAGCGTAAGCAAGCTTCGCACGCGGTGGACTGACGACCTGGTGAAGATCGCAGGAAGCCGCTGGAAGCAGGCAGCGTAGGACCGGTTGTTGTAGAAATCCTTGGGGTAGGCTTTTGACCAGCAGTTGACGTTTTTAGGCTGATATTTGTTGTTGAATTTCGGGAGAAAGTGTCATTCTTGATTCGTGTGTAAGAAGCTTCCACCAATATAACAGTTATGGACTGGCCTATGCGAACAATGGTTATGATGTCTACAGAATAAGCGAATTCGCTTATTACGTCTCAGTCGATCCGTATTCCCCAAATCGGTTGAAGGTCGAAGTGAGTGAAATTTTTTATCTCATTCGTGCTACATTCCAAGTACGTCTCTTTATCTCTGTAATTTTTTTATATTTGAACGAGATTCAGTAGACTATAGCGGCGTTAGTCTGTATTTGCGTGTAAGTAAAAAAAAAGTAATATTTGACTCATTTGTATGAGATTAATGTGTGGATCCATTATATTTCGTCGAAGTTTATATATTACCTTCGACCAAATGAACTAGACTTATTAGTCTAATTTCATTATTAAATAGTGCCGCTGGATGCGGGCAGCGCAGATCCGGTCGTCGTGAAAATCCTTGGGGTTAGCCTCTGTCCTACAGTGGACGTCCTTCGGCTGATTGATGATGATGTGTATTGTTTATTGTTACTATGTATATTCTTGACTACGCCAAACGGTGAAGGCTTCGCGTATGCGCAAAGTGGCTGTGCAATTTATTTACCTTAGCTCAACGTATTAGAGTTTATTGAATAAAAATAGTCAATAATTAGTTTGCCAATAACCCGAAACCTTTTAGGAGGTAACTATATTTATAAAATTAAACAACTATTATTCTTCGAATTTTCTAAAATAAAAAAGAAAATACTTTCCATACAAACTTGTCTTATCAGCTTATCAATTGGTATCGTTATTTTCAAGGCATCTTTTATACATCCGGTGTGCGTGTGTTTGTTATTGTTTTCCTTCTCAAAACAGCTAGACCAATTTTGATGAAATTTCATTTTTTTTTACTTATGTGGTCACCTGGATAATGCTTAGTTATAGTTGAACCCGGTAGGTGGTATTGTTGTCAAGATCTAGAAAATATTTTTATACAACGCCACCTACTGTGTCTAAATATAGCTAAGAACCATCCAGGTGATCCCATAACTACAAAAAAAAATCATCAAAATCGGTTAAGCTGTTGAGGAAGAGAAGAATTACAAAGATACGCAATCCGGAACTATATAGACAAAGAATATTTCCGACCAAATTTATAACGCGGGCGGAGCCGTGAGGCACCAACTAGTAATATTATTTGAACATCCCGACAAGGAGCAAACAAACCTGTTCATCAGACGAATGTTTGCCCTGGATGGGGATCGAACCCACAACGAGCGCTCACCACTGAACCAACGGGTCTTGAATTTTACGTATATTTTTGCGAAATGTCTAAAATATTATAGATTCCTAAGTTTTTCAGTTTTAAAAGTAAAACACTAGTTTAAGCACCACGGATTTTTTAAACTGTTACAGATAAGCAAAAGCGCACCATGTGGCAAACAAGCGATAAAGATTTTAAGTAAGTGACTCACAAAAGAGTTAATTAGAACTCACCTTAAATTAAGGAAAATATAATTTAATAATTTTGAACAAATAATATCCAAAAGAGGAAACTAAGCTTTCCTTCGATTTCTCTGGAATGCCATCATCAGATCCTGGTTTCCTCATCATGGTACCACCCTTGGGATATCTCCTTTCCAACAAAAAAAGAATCATCAAAATCGGTGCATAAACGACGAAGTTATCCGTGAACACACATAAAAAAATTAAAAAATATATACGTTCGAATTGAGAAACCTTTTCATTTTTATGAAGTCGGTTAGAAAGGCTAAATACTAAGCACAAAAAGAGATATTTAATAATACATACAGTTATCGACACTATTTATCGACACGATACAATCGACAAACCGGACATGATATTAAGCTCTAGATACTTAGTTGTGTAGTGTTGTAATAAACTGCTGGAATTTGATTTATATCTACGCCTTTTGGATCTATTTTGTGTGTAATTTTAACTGTCTATGTTGTATTGGTGATTTTTAAGTCTGACTCTGATAATAACGTGTCCTAGGGCTTTTTTTTAATTCATCCCCTAAGGGGGTGAAAAAGGGGTTGCAAATTTGTATAGGGAAACAAGATTAGTTAAACTATTTTATTCTTAACTTCACAGGAGTACTCCTATCAATAAATGAGTAAACATGTCTTTCTTGAGACATACTGGATGTAACAAAATTGGTGTAGGTCCCATTACCTGGGGCTTCTACTCATCATACTGAATAACTGGGGCTTCTACTCATCGTACTGAACAATTTTTGTTCTATGACTTTGCTGAAATCGCCTCCGTGGCGTAATGGTTAGTCCATTCGCTTCACACCAGGATGTCGCGGGTTCAATTCCCGACGGGGCCAACTTTTTTAGACTCAGTTTGGTTGTTAGTAGGGAATTTTCATAGCCCGCCTGGCTAGCTAGCACCATCTTATCAAAGTCTTGCCACCAAACATCAGTGGTAACATCATTGATGTGTTCCGGCTTGAAGATAAGATAGCCAGTTCTCCATTGCGTTGGGGAATCTTGGTAAGCCCGCTTCCATCTTCGGCATCATCGTCACTTACCATCAGGTGAGATGCTGCTAAGGGCTTAACAATTGTGGATAAAAAAAAATTTAGTAACTTGGTGTAGGTAGCTAAACTTTGCGAATCTTATACTTAAACTTACGTCGCACCAATAGTGTTATCTAACGACGTAACCCATTTTCGCGATATAATCTCCGGTTAAATCGGGTCAAACTTAACATCAGGTGAGATGACACCAAAGGCTTATTAGTTGTGGATTTAAAAATATTATTTAACTCTTCAAACAAATCGATCAGCACATAGAATAAAATTAGTACGTTTTGTATGGAGGGCCCAATTATTTTTATTCGAAAATTGACTATGGGTTCCTTGGGGAATGTTGTTCAGTGTGATTAGTAGAACCCCCAGTGAACGGGACCTACACCAACTGTACAGAGCTAAACATGAATCTTTTAAAAGTTTCGCTCGTGTCGTGGGTACAATGTGAGAAATTATAAATCAAATCAGTAGCTATTGTAGCGATAATGAAAAATAGTGAGCTAAAATATCACCATGAATTTACCACATTATACGTTTAATTTGGAACACTTTGCCTAAAAGTAAAAATAAAGAAAGAAAATATTTCGGGGTAAATCGAATCGGACGGCGGTGATGAAAATTGCCTTAAAGGTATAACACAAATTTTGATTCACTTAAGAACATATCTAGGTAATATAAAAGTTTTAGTTGTTTACCAGAATAACAAAGATCGTTCTTATACTCAGTAAAAATGTTCTACCTTACTACGGGCTTTCAATTAAGGCCCTAGTGACTAAAATATAAAATTAAATAGTATTTTCGTAATCACCCTGAGGTTTAAAAAATACATCCGACTTAATTATATTATGCTGATAACGCACCAAGTCTTATTGTCAACACCAAGTGTAATAAATAAGTTATTTTGCTTGGAAGGGACTAGTTTCTGTAACACAGGCGCTGCCTAGTACAGATACTAGGGTCTGCACACCTAGATGTTCCTAAATAATTTAGGAAACTTTTAATACGATAAGACTTCTTAAAGTGTGTTTACATCGTTTTGTTGTTACATTTTTCATTGAGTCAATTTTTGGTATCAAATATCGCTACTAGAGGGCACTGTCTACTTCTAGTCCGCGCTATCGTTTTGTTCACACGATTTAGTTACTCAAGCATGTATTTTATTCTACAAGTTTTGCGAGTTTGACAATAAACAACTCACTATCGATTTCGTTTCGTTTGTTTTTGGGAGGACCTTTCAGTAGGCAGTTCAAAGTGAATTTATTTTTATGACAATTTACAATGTGACAATTTATTATTATTATTTTTTTTTACAGGAATACGGTCATGTAGAATCTTAGATGTATTCAAAATTTTAAAAAGGTCTACTAAAACGTTGAAATAAAAAATTAACAAATAGAAGGAAGAAGTTCGAAGTAAGAAAAGTATTGGACTTCCCTTTTGGCGACTGGCGGCTGATACTGGTAGGCAGCGCTTGGAGATAGGAGTAGGGTAACCGTCTGTCCGACTGCGGAACACCTCCAACGGTCAAACGGTCATGCTGCGGCACGTCGCAAGAAGTCTCCTACGGGAGCTGGTGGAGGTAGCTACTACTAGCCCTATTTGACAAAGAACTAAGGTCACAAAAAGGTCGTACAAAGCACGTAAGAAAACGGGAAACACACTATTCACCATTTACAAAAAACTGAGCTCAGTTAAAGTACATACATTTAAATTTACTTAAATCACCATCAAATTTTAAAATTTGGTAAATATCTGATCCGAGAAATCATCTCTAGCCATCACCGCTCGTCTATTTTTTTCTAACCTTGTCAAATCCAGCAAAAAAGAACCAATACTTCAATCGAAAATCTAAAGGAGTTTTTATTTTGAGACAAGAAGTATTAATGTCACACTATGTAAATACGAGTATCCACTTGTATATAGTACAGATTTATAAGATATTTTTTGACGTAATTTCGTCGTTAAAAAGTTTGTAAATTGACATAGCACTATCGTCGTCTGTGCTCAATCACCAGCATAGATATAAATGCACAATTTTTTTTTCTAATTATACTATTAAAGGTAGGTATAGTTGACCACTGAGGTGCGTGTACGTTTTTCTTGGTTTTGGCTGAAAAACAGCGTTGTGAGTACTCTGCGAACCACAACATTTTATGCTGAGCCTGGACCAGTTTAATTTTTTTTTCAATAAACTAGTAATATTTGCCACTAACTTTTATTCATTTGTTTTTTGCCTTTTTAGTGAAATAAAGTTTTATCTATTTATCTATCTATCTTTCCAGTTTTATTTTAATCTAGTGGGTGCCCGCAGTTTCGTCCGCACGGTGGGCCGCTTTTTAACCGATTCCGCCAGAAGGAGGGCTGTGTTTTTCGATATATGTTTCTATGTATGTTTATTTATTACTTTGGCACGCTCTACTAAACAGTTTGATGGGTTTTGGAGCGCGAGGTATCATTATATTCGTCTTGATCTCGTGAGTGACTTATTAATATATAATTTTTTTTCGACTTGCTAAACGCACTCAAATTTTTAATTAAAAAAAAAAAATACAGGGGTTAAGTTTTTATGCAGTTGGGTTTTTAATTTTCAATTAATTCGTGGACCTTTTTTCCTGTAACCTTACTTTTTTAAAAAAAGCTTGCATTTTAAAGTTTTTTGGTTTTTAGAAATGAGCTTATTTGTAAATGGTAAGTTTTAAAGGCTAAATCCAACTTAAGTGAATCAGGACTTGTGAACAGCAACCGGATGTAATGTTTGTCATCCCGGCCCTCTTGCTTCCGGTGGAGTATCCGTTTCCAGCGCAGCGTGTCTCGTGTCTACTCCATAAAGTTTATTCAAAATAGATGAAACTAAGGTCTCTGTCGAGCAGTGGAAGTCTTTCGGCTGCTATGATGATGATGATTTTGATGATAATGATGAAGGTTTACTTGTTAAGAATCATATACGTTACTAAAAAAACTGTTTACCAAATAAAAATCTCATAAGGAGAAGGTTTTCCTGCTATTCCTTTTTCCGTTAGAACGTTAGGACTTAGAATTTTTATTTAGGTTTTCCTGTAAACTATGAGAGAGGACCTATAATTTTTTATTATTATTTTAGTCGCAGTAATTTTGGAGATAAGGTGGAAAGGGTAAAATGCACATTTTTTTTGAAATTGTCCTTTTTTGTCTTGTAATCTATTCATTTGGAATTTAAAAAAAAATGTTATTTTTTTAAATTTCAAAATGCATAGATTACAAGACAATTGCCCTTTGAGTCATTATAATGAAGGATCAAGTTATGAGGCCCATAGTAAGCGACCATGTCTTAGTTCTCTAAGTCATCACTGGCAATACACACTGGTCTAAGACACTGCAGTATTTGGGACGTGAAGATATTGCGAAGCTTCCCGAACGCTGCTTTTTTTATGCACAATTGGTAAACCCTTGACAACATCCCACCTGGTGGTAAGTGACGATGTTGCCGAAGATGGAAGCGGGCTTACCAAGATTCCCCAACTCAATGGGGAACTGGCTATCTTACCTTTATGCCGGAACACACCAATGATAACAACATTGATATTTGGCGGCAAGACTTAGATAAGATGGTGGTAGCTAGCCAGCCGGGCTTAGAAAATGCCCTACCACCAACCAAACCGAGTCTTACAATTGACCCCGCCGGGAATCGGACCCGCGACCTCCTGTGTAAAGCCAGTGAACTTTGCCTCTGAGCTATGGAGGCGGTTAAAGACGGTTTGTCCCAGGTATACGTATTCGTCAACAACTTCCAGTGTAGTCTCCAACCTTTAGAGGGGTGGGTGCGACACGTACATTTAACGAAAAGACGAAAATCATTAAATGTTGCGTTTGAAATATTGCATGTGAAATATTGCATTTGATATCATCATACCAGCTCATATACGTCCCCACCGAGGGGCTCGAGCCTACCCTGAATTAGGGCGATCAGGCCTTAGTCGACCACGCGGGCCCAGTGCGGGTTGGTCAACTTCACACACAACCTTCGAGTTTCATCGCAGGCATGTGCAGGTTTCCTCACGATGTTTTCCTTCAACGTTAAAGCAATCGCTAAGTATGTACGTAAGTTTTTGGAAAACTCATTGGTACATTGGCCGTCCAGATTTGAGCATTTGATATATTGCATTTGAAATATTGCTTTCGAAGTATTTCAGTTGAAATTTGAAATAGTGCATTTGTAATATTGCATGTGAAATATTGGGCTCTAAAGTAGCGCTATGTTGTGACATCTTCTACCTACAATGTTACCTATAATGTGCTTATACTACTCGAAAAATAACGAATATTTACAGGATTATATTAAGTCAAGGGTTAATTAATTAATTTTGTTTGTCATGGGTTTACCAATTGTGAATAAAAAAATAAAATATAAAAAAGTTAATTTTAAGTGTTACTATTTTTGTTTTTAAAAATGATTTAACATAATAGGATCACAGACAAAAAAACCGACCTTCCAATGTCCATCTAACATACAAAATGAAAATATGCGCATAATCTCAAAAATTAACAACATGGACCGAACGCTTCAATCAGGGATCCTGTATGCATAATTCAGGGGTTCACAGGGTTTCGTTGCAAATTGTCATATATCTATAATGATTCCAAGATATCAGTTTCACAAAGTACGACATCTGATATTATATTACATGTCGATACATAAATAAAGACACCATTACTCAGAGACTTTTGATTAAAGCGACGCATTGGTAAGACAGGTCGTCTCTGTTTTATTTCTTTACTTGTAATGAGTAAAGAAAATAACCCACTTCTGCACTCTTTCAATGTTACTTTGTTTCAATATAAAATTACAATACACTTTTAAAATCCAATTTGCATATTGAAGTGTGTATTAAGACTAATCGACTACGAAAATTTTGGGGTTTAAATGTGTGTGGTTTGCCTGTAAAATGCAAATTTCTGTTTGTAAAGAAGTTTCTTGGTTATATTAATTTCTATTGTAAAAGTTAACGAACGGGTTTCTGCAACTGACCAAATGAAGTCATTATAATGAAGAATCAAGTTACGAAATGTCACTTTCATTTGTTTTGGAGTTGCTAATAAAAATCGAGATCCCTGCGACCAAAGTTTCCAGTGCATCGCCATAAACTGAAATTATACAAAAATGTGTTAACTCCTAAATTATACAAAAATATGTTCCTAAATTATACAAATATATGTTAACTCAAGTCACAATGAGCCTTTGATCTTGAGACAGAAATTGGCAAAAAACATTAGATTTTTGGCGCGTTTAAAGTTTTTTTTGGATTAGGACGAACCGATTGTAGGTTCTCGCAATTTCCCTTTTTTTAAGGAATCTGGCGAGAATATTAGTATCAAAGCTATTTTTGGAATGCAGCACATGTTTATAAACCCAATTCTTCCAAAGTTGGATTTATGTTTTATGACACCTTTTTGCTCACCAATTTTTTTAGAAACTTCTCCTTTTTTAAAGATTTTTTTTTAATTTTTTGGTACGGACCCTTAAAATATATCAAATGATTGATTGATTGATTGAAAACCTACAACTTAAGAGAAAAAAAAGATACAATGATTAAGGAAGTTGTACTTAAGGTGGTCTTTATTGCTAACAGGCGATCTCTTCCTTTAGGTGACGACCTTTGGGTGAAGGAAACACGAGAAATCATTATTAAGGGGCCGATTAGCATAAGTTGCTGAAGTTCCTAAAAATATTGGCGATAAAAAGGTGTAAAAAAAAAACGTGTGGCACCCGGGGACTGCCGCGGTAAAGATATTGCATAGCATTTTTTATCAACTTATATGTAATTATAATTATTTATATTTTTTTTATTTATGCAATATTTACTAGTACCATATAGTCCTTGGGGCGCGGGATGTTTATGTAATAAATTAACACTAAGAAAGTTTCACCAGTAAAATTGACTAAGTCCTTTTAGTATCGCAAATCGCTAATAGATGGCACTGTAAGTTTTATAGAACTTGGCCGAGCGTGGGGTGTTAAGTCCTTTTAGTACCGCAAATCGCTAATAGTTGGCACTGTAAGTTTTTTAGATTTTGTGGGGTGTTAGGTTATTTTCGTTACGGAATTTCTTGATTCGGTCGACGCGCTCAAAGCCCGCGATAAAAGCTATGCAATAGCTTAAAAACTAAAATCAACCTTAGAATAATTGTGTACCTACTACCACTTTTATACATGTGCTATATTCCATAAATATCCTTAATAATCTATTCCCGTAGATTCTTTTATAAAAAATGGAACTTGCGTGCACCCAGTTCGTCGAGAGTTAGCAAAATAATAATACTTCTATTGTTTTATTTTCCTAATAAAAACCGTGTAATTTTGCTAGGTACTCGTATTGGTGATGTACACATTTTGCCTGCTTGTAATTTTGCAACTTGGACATTTTGCGTGTTGTAGTTCAGAGTACAGTAATTGAAATGCACCAAACGGCCCGTACGCCCTCTGCGATGCTAATCGGCCCCTTATAAATCACTATCCCCACTTAAATAGTGTTATTGGTAGTTGAGAACTTTGTGAACTGGTTCGTCTGTTAGCGAGTGGGGTTTGGGGATCTGTGGTTGTAAATTGGCCTAGGTACTTTTAGACACCTCATTTTTAAGTACTATTTTAGTAACTTAGCGGTCCCCCTACGTGACGACTCTTACTAATACTTATGAAAATATAACTAGATTTATAAAACTTTAAATGCCAAAACATATTATTTTCTTTTTTTTTGTGGTTTTTTGTAAGGCGTTTTTTTCAAGTTTTGATTTAAGTTTTATTTCATGCTTTTTTGACTTTACGTACTCCAAACACGATACCTTTGCTGTTACTTGGTAAAGAGTTGGGTATCCTGACGATACCAGGAGAAGCTGCAGCATTAGGTCGAGGTTACCATGTTGTATCTAAAAACTATTCATTGAGACTATTCCAATGAGCCCAAACACGATTCATCTGCTTTAAGTTGGCGAGAAGTTGGGTATCGTACAAATTCCAGAAGATGCTGCAGCATCAGGTCAAGGTTACCATGTTCTATCTAAAACCCATTCATTGAGACTATGACAATAAGCCCAAACACGATACCTCTGCTCTTAGTTAGCGAGGAGTTGGGTATCCTGCAGCTTCCAGGAGATGCCGCAGCATCAGGTAAAGGTTACCATTTTCTATCTAAAACTTATTCACTGAGACTGTTTTATTGAGCCCAAACACGATTCAACTGCTGTAAGTTGGTGAGAAGTTGGGTGTCCTGCAAATTTCAGGAGATGCTACAGCATCAGGTTAAAGTTAACATGCTCTATCTAAAACCTATTCATTTATACTATTTTAACGAACCCAAACACGATATCTCGGCTGTAAGTTGGCGAAGAGTTAGGTATCCTGCATATTTCAGGAGATGCTGCAGTATCAGGTCCAGTTTACTGTGTTTTATGTAAAACCTATTCACTGAGACTATTTCAATTAGCCCAAGTATAATAACTCTGCTGTACGTTGGTGAGTAGTTGGGTATCCTGCAGATTCTAGGAGATGCTTCAGAATTAGGTCAAGGTTATTAAAATATATATCTAAAATATATTTACTGAGACTATTACAATGATTCAAAACACGATTCAACTGCTGTAATATGGTGAGGAGTTGGGTATCTTGCAAATTTCAGATGATGCTGCAGCATCAGGCCAAATTTACCATGTTCTATCTAAAACCCATTCATTGAGACTATGACAACGAGCCCAATCACGATACCTCTGCTCTAAGTTGGCAAGGAGTTGGGTATCCTGCAGCTTCCAGGAGATGCTGCAGCATCAGGTCAAGTTTACCATGCTTTTGCAATATTTTTACAGTAACAGGGCACCACATTTTGAATCGATCAGACATGTATAAGTTGCCCACATCCCTACATCACCTAGATAAGAGCTGATGATCCTCAAACGGCTGAACAGATCTTCATTAATTATAGCTAACAACCACCTCGATCACGTCAACTTTCAATCAAAAACAAACCGCATCTAAATCGGTTCATTCGTTTAAGAACTACGATGCCACAGACAGATACACAGATGTAAGTTTTTAATGACAAGAACTTAGAGAGGACGTGTACAAAGGTGGACTTATCTCTATAAGAGATATCTTCCAGCCAACCTTACCGGGTGTTAGGAGACTTTAAAGTATGGGAGGCAAACCTGTGTCAACTTAATAATCATATTTATTTTATTTTTTTATTCACAATTGGTAAACCCTTGACAACATCTCACCTGGTGGTAAGTGACGATATTGCCGAAGATGGAAACGGGCTTACCAAGATTCCCCAACGCAGTTTATTGTGTATGTTAAACATACAACACTAAAAATTAAATATAAATAGTAAATTTCTGTTGTACCTTAAGGAACACTAGCGGCCCGCTACGCTAGGCTAATCTTTATCCCCTGAAAATTTCATCTAAAGTTTATCCAGCAGTTTTGTCATTGAAAATGACTTTTAGATTGCTGGGTACTAGGTCCCATTTGGGAGTTTAGTGTGACACGGCGATTGTATGGAAGCTATTGGTAGTTCATAGATAAATAGAGTGTCAATGGACGCTGATTGATGAGATCTATCAGATGGTGAAGGAATTTAAAAAAAAAAATTAAATCCAAAAAAGTTATTTTGGTCGATTTTTTTTTAAATTTTGACTTTGGGCCCGGATGTCTCGAGAACTAGGGCGAAATTTAAAAAAAATGAAAAAAGCGGTCCTAGGGTATTTAGTTGGCTGTCGAATGGGATCAAAATTTTGAAAATCAAAAAAAAAATTACGGACTGTAGGTGCGCCCTCAAAAAAGTAACTCGGAACGAATTGTTGGTGGATAGTGTTTTGGAATAGTGGATAGTGGATTTGTTTGTCCAATTAGGATTTAGGATTAGGATAAGGATTTTTATGCCTGAATTTCATTTTCAATATCCTAGTATATATATATATATAAATATATATAATATATACAAGCCGTTTGCGGCTCGCGCACCACGCACCCTCTAGAATCTCATACGAGTCCGTCTGGCCGGTCTTTGTATCTAACCGATTTGCTTAACTTTTTAAAATAAAAGGTATTGATGCACATTGCCCTTCTCATGTTATACCCAAATGCGATATTATAGCTTTTTTGTCAATATCTCCGGTTCTTATTGAAGTCATCATCATCATCATATCAGCCGGAAATCGTCCACTGCTGAACAAAGGCCTCCACCAAGGATTTCCACGACGACCGGTCCTGCGCTGCCCGCATCTAGCGGCTTCCTGCGATCTTCACCAGGTCGTCGGTCCACCGCGTGGAAGGCCTGCTTACGCTACGTTTTCCGGTGCGCAGTTGACACTCGAGAACTTTACTGCCCCATCGGCCATCTGTTCTACGAGCTATGTGCCCTGCCCACTGCCACTTCAGTTTAGCGATTTTGTGAGCTATGTCGGTTACTTTAGTTCTCCTGCGGATCTCCTCGTATCTGATTCGATCACGCAGAGAAACTCCCAGCATAGCACACTCCATTGCCCTTTGAGCTATGTGCCCTGCCCACTGCCACTTCAGTTTAGCGACTTTGTGAGCTATGTCGGCTACTCGATTCTGATTCGATCACGCAGAGAAACTCTGAGCATAGCACGCTCCATTGCCCTTTGGGTGACCTTGAGCCTTCTTATGAGGCCCATAGTAAGCGACCATGTCTCAGTACCGTAAGTCATCACTGGCAACACACACTGGTCAAAGACCTTAGTCTTGAGACACTGCGGTATTTGGGACGTGAAGATATTGCGAAGCTTCCTGAACGCTGCCCAGCCGAGTTGGATTCGTCGATTGATCTCTTTCTTGTAGTTGGACCTGCCTAGCTGGACTGTTTGTCCCAGGTATACATATTCGTCAACAACTTCCAGTATAGAGTCTCCAACCTTTAGAGGGGTAGGTGCGACATGGACATTTAACATTATTTTCGTCTTGTCCATGTTCATTTTAAGACCCACTTTACTGAGGCCATCGAGCATTGTGCTTAGATCTTCCATAGTCTCAGCTATGACCACGATATCGTCAGCTAATCGGAGGTGAGATATGAACTCGCCGTTGATATTGATGCCGAGTCCACTCCAGCCCAGAAGCTTAAAAACATCTTCCAGGGCGGCGGTGAACAGTTTCGGAGATATACCGTCTCCCTGTCTCACCCCTCGCTGCAACTGGATAGGTTTCGAGTTCTGGTCCTCGAGGCGAACCGACATAGTGGCGTTTTCATACAAACACTTCAACACCTCGATGTATCGATGGTCAATTTGGCACCGCTGGAGAGACTGTAGCACAGCCCAGGTTTCGACTAAATCAAAGGCCTTCTCATAGTCCACAAACGCCAAGCATAGTGGCTGATTGTACTCTTCGGTCTTTTGTATAATCTGTCGCAGCGTATGTATGTGGTCTATGGTACTAAAGCCTTTTCGGAAACCGTTAGTTTGTCAGCAGGGTGTTGTCACCCTTTTTGAAGAAAAGCACGACCACACTTCCGTGCCATGCCTTAGGCGTTTGTCCCTCGAGTATAACGGAATTAAATAACTTCTGAAGAGATTTTAGTACCGGTGATCCACCTGCTTTCAGTATTTCAGCCGTAATTACATCATCACCTGGTGCCTTGTTGTTCTTGAGCTGTTTGAGCGAGCCATTCTAATCTCGTACAGGCTGACGTCAGGGATATCTTCGGTATAGTGTCGGATTAATATGGGTCTTGGGTCTTCAGCCAGATCACTGATAGGCAAAATGTTTGGTCTTGACCATTGTCCATAGAACTTCTCAAATTATTCCAGCAACTCAGTCTTAGACGATATGGTCCTGCCATCCTCAGTCTTCAGCTTGGTCAGTTGGCTTTGTCCAACAGACAGATCTCTCGCGAACACTTTTGAGCCTTTGTTGGGCTCAGTTGCCTCTTTAATATAATTGAAGTACGCATTCAGTTTTGGTCTTAGAACACTCACTGGAAGGACTTCTTTCTAATGAGCTATTTCCTTCTTTAATTGGTTGATTTGGAGAGAAGCTAGGGTGAAAATTCAACGCGCACATTCTAGCGAGCCGCTTGCTAGTCAACCACAGCACACCATAAATTGAGGAACGTCCACTGAACACCTGTTACATGTCAATAATAATATTATAAAATAATAATTTAAATAATAAAAAATGTGGCTGAGCAACACGGGTCCGCCTCGTATTAATTGAATAGATGAAATCTAATACGATTCCATCTGGCCGTTCTATCCAACCTATTTGCTTTTTTAGGGTTCTTTAAATACAAAGGGTAACCAACAGGACCCTATTACTAAGCCTCCGCTGTCTGTCCGTCTGTCTGTCAGCGGACTGTACTGTTTAACCGACTTCAAAACAGGAGGAGTTACTGTGTTCGATTTTATATTTTTTTTAATGTATGTTCACCGATTTTTCCGTCAATTGTGGACCGATTTTCAAAATTTTTTTTTTCGTTCGAAAGAGTATACTCCCGAGAGGGTCTCTTTGTCACCAAGTTAGGATCTGATGATGGGATCCCAGGAAAATCAAGAGCAGCCCTCAAATAACTCATTACGTCGGCACTAATTACGTGATCCATATGTTTTCTAAAGCTATTAAAATACTTGCGTCTGTTAGTCATCATCTCATGTTGATAAGCTGATGAATGAAGGTACAACTCCTTAATGGTTAGGAGTTGGAGGAAAATTATTTCAACATTATACATAGATACATATACGTAGGTATGCAAAGACCGATAGATTGTAGTCTGTCAGGTTATTCAGATGAGATTATGATGGACGATTAACTCCATAATTTCCATGCTATGGAGTTAAAGCCACAAGACTTTGTATCTGTTAATGAAACACATGTACTATGATTTGATAATTCCTATTTGTGAGTAGGTGATTGGGTTTAACGTTGTTAGATATATAGCATTATCACTAAAAATAAAGAAAAATAAATTAATTAACGTAATTGGTCGACAACTGAAATTTGTACATAATGTGTAATTTCTGTTGCCGATAAAAAAGTATCCGCTCCGGGAGTGCCAACTGAAGTGAAAACTTTTTACAGTTTTATAAGTTTTGACCCTGCAAGTGTTCCTGGTAAGGTGTCGGTGTCGTAACAGTGTCTCGAGTTCAATGTATTTTTCCCATCTCAAACATTCCCAAGGCGTCTAAAGATGTTTTCATTTCAAAAATTATAGAAGTGAAAAACTAAGTGAGGTCCTCGTTCAAAACACGTGGTTTAGTATTTTGTAATTATTTTTGATGTAGCTCTCGTAAAAACAATAATACATATGAGCGTGAAACTTGGTGTAATTATAGTACTGATCCTGAATAAGAACTAAAAAAATAAAAGCTGGTTAAGTGTGAGTCGTAGGTACTCGCACTACGTGGTCCGAACTGAATAAAAAAGGTAATATTTTTGTCGCTCGCGTTGATGTCTTTTGTTTGTAAGTACCGTAACCCTCGGAGTGCGAGTCTAAATCGTACTTGGCCGGTTTTAAATCAAAGGTATTGTTGCAAAGATTTGATCAAGCATTAGAAATCAAATCATATCATTTCTCTGAACAGTCATTGTGGTTTAACGCAACTGCTACATTTGTAACAGTTTTATTATTAAATGGCAACACCATTACACGTTTGCTATTTGGCATGATCAAAAAAACGACTGAACTGACCAATAAGAAACGAGTATTTGGATGCTATGTGGTTTAAATTATTGTTAAGACGCATTCTTTGATTGTTCTTTGGACTGGAAGGTTATAACTTAAAAAGTAGTAAAGTTGTAATCGCGGTATGAGGGTTCCGTACCACCACACCTCTTCACACAACTATAATGACAATCATACCTATACTAATATATATACTGTGCCTATTCACATGACAAACAAAAGAAACAAACGCGAGCAACAGAAAAATACTACTAGCGCTATCTAGTGGTGTTTTTGTGAACTATTTTCCGTAAGTGAAAGTATTGTATTGAGTTTACCACTTTATTTTCAATTGATAGAATTCTTATAGGTTTTCCTGTAATCTACAAGCAATTAACTATAGTTTGTAAAATTCTAGGCTCAGTAGTTTCGGAGATCCGGGGGGGAAAAGATCAATTTTCGTCTTCTTTCATTAATAAAACCAAAACATTTTATTTGACTTAAATAACAAAAATATATTTCAGATCCTCATACAAACCCTTTCATTTGATATAAGACACAGTAAGGTTTGCAAAACTGTTTTTTTAATTTCCTAATTTTTCCCCGAAAATGACCCTTTGTTTAAAAACAATATTTATTTACTTTGCACATCTATATTTGGGTCATAGGATTACACCATCCTACCAAATTTCACCTGATTTGGTCCTGTAGATTCGGAGCAAATTGTCTGTGACAGACAGACAGACGCACGAGTGATCCTATAAGGATTCCGTTTTTTTTTTCCGGAACCCTAAAACATTGAATAAATGCAAAAGTGTGGTTATTTTCTTTACTCTTTACACATAAAGAAAAAAACAGTGACAACCGTTCCAATCAATACTTCGCCTTAGAATGCCAAATGTGAGGTTTTATTCCATCTTACTACACTATAAAGAGGAGGATATTTTGCACCTGAATGCTATTCATTTATAAGGAAGTCTAAACTTTATTTAAGGAATTTGTTATTCAGTATGTCTCTTTCTAGTGTAACAGTTATATTTGTTAGATTTTGTATTTAATACATTCTCTTTGGTCGTCCAGCCTGTTCAGAGCAGTTCCTTTTTGTGATTGATTGTATCGCGAACGTCAGAGGGATTTTAGACAGTGTGTGTCGTTCGTTCTGCATTTTCCTGATTATAAAATTGTAGTGAGACAAATTTAGCAATAAAGAAGTGTAAAGCGAATTCTACATTTTATTGCAGCAAATCCTTGAGGTCTTCAATTGAAGCAAATACCGGAGGTTACACTAGCTACCCTCTTATTTCAAGTTCAAAGGAATTCTGGTAAAACATTTGTAATTACGATTCTGTCGTGTTTGATAGGGCATAAAGTGAAGGCGTTAGTACAAGCCTCGGAAGGACGTAAATTGTTAAACGTGGCGCGTTCAAATATTTACTGAAGGCTCCGCCGCCACTGAACTCGGACCGGAGCGTGTATATTCGCGCGCCTGTAAACATACAAGGTTGTAAGTATAAATTATCGTCACGATTTTTAGGGTTCCGTAGTACCACAAGGAACCCTTATAGTTTCGTCATGTCTTTCTGTCCGCTGCATAGCTCCTAGACTATTGGTAGTCAAGAGCTGAAATTTGGCAAAGATATATATATATATATACGCCACTGAACTCGGACCGGAGCGTGTATATTCGCGCGCCGATAAACATACAAGGAGTTGTAAGTATGAGTTGTAGTAAACAAACTGGAGCCAGAAAATTGTAACGATTCACTCTTTGAAACGTCACAATTTTCTGGCTGTTTCCCGCGGCTTCACCTGCGTAGACAACGTTTCCATGACTTTTCGAGGGTGCGCAGTTTGCGAGCCGCAATGCGGTGAAAAAAAGTAGCCTATGGAATACAGGTCGTAATCTGTCTATCTTCCAAATTTCAGCTAGATCCGTTCAGTATACACACTCTCATACTCATAAACTTTCGCCTTTATAATATGATAATAAAACGGAGAGAACCGTAAAAAAATTTGGAAAAGGAAACTTTTTAATGGTTCCTCCCCTGCAAGTAAAGTGGGAATGATTTTTTTTTCTCATCAAACCCAGTCGTGTGGGGTATCGTTGGTTAGGGCTTAAAAAATATTTGTGAGTCTTTTATTTTATTTATTTTTTATTTTTTAAGGAAAACTAGGTTACATTATATGATCAAACATTTAGAAGATATGGAACACTGAGAAGTTTTCGCTTTTAGGTTACAGATAAGCTAGCTTGACGTACGCCATACAGTTCGAACAGTAACAGTACAACAGATATAAAGAATAATATAAAGAATATAAAGAATAATAGTACAACAAACATAAACCTTGTAAAAAAAAAAGTTAAATCAGTTCTTAGCAACAATAAAATAGAAAGAAAATGTTAATAATATCCTAAAGTTAGTTACGTTGTTAGAGATTGAGAACCAAAGAATTCGCTATTGTATACGCGTTTTAGGGTATTCGGACTAATACAAAATATATTAAAATTGAAATTGAAGACTAGGTCATTCATAATGCCTGGTGCACGCAGTAAATAGGAGTTGCGCCTATAGTTAGTTTGACATTGGGGAATGTAGAAGACCCTAGGATGTCTTTGATGAAAAGCAGGTACATAAAAATTAAGTGAATTTATTAGTTCAGGACAATCGACCGTACCATTTAATATTTTTAAAAGATACACTGCATCCATCAGCTCTCTGCGCTGAGCAAGGGGTAGCAAGTGGTGCCGCTTACATCTTTCTAAGTAGTCAATGTCATATTTACCACATTTGTACTGGATATATTTAAGAAATCTACGTTGGATTCGTTCAATTCTTTCGTTGTAACATGCGTATTGGGGATTCCAGACTTGCGATCCGTATTCAAGGACACTACGAACAAACGAACAATAAAGAATTTTAAGACCATTTTATAATTTAGGGTACCGTTTTCGAAAAAGTAAGCTTGCAAGTCCTAAATTTTGTTGAAGTCGAGTTTTCCCACCCCCTAACAACTAAACCGCTGTATTAATAAATTTGAAAATTAGATATGGACGCGATAATGACAACTACGGAACCCTACATTGCGCGTGGCTGAACACGCACTTGGCCGGTTTTTTCAATTTTCTGTAATAATTTGGACAGAGTTTTAACAATCATATCCTATCCGGAGAATGTCCGGAAATTCATATTTATGCACTAAAGGAATAAGCAGGCATACAGGTTTTATGTAATAGGAACATTGTCATCATCATCATTTCAGCCGAAAGACGTCCACTGGTGGAGTAGGATAAAGGCCTCCCTCAAGGATCTCCACAACGACCGGTCCTGTGCTGCCCGCATCCAGAGGCTTCCCACGACTTTCACCAGATCGTCGTTCGAGTATCGATCGTATCGAGTAGGAGTCTTGCCTACTTTCCATATTCCTTTAACTTTACTACTGGAACGGCCGTTAACAATTCATAGAGTTTTTGGTTGTAAGCGTCTTCCAATTAATTATATGCTTTTTGCTAAAACATCTCTTTCCAAATTCAGAAAGGCCATACTCCAAACAGTGGTTAAGTCTAGATCTATGGAGAATTTAGGGCTTGTAGCATACCCTAATATCAGATGTTTTCCATCCGCCTATGCACTAATGCACTCTAGTAATAACAACTGGTTCCATCGGCTAAATGTGCCTTGCGAAGCACGAAAACTTAGACAATTACGAGTATCATATCATTTTGAATAAGGATTTTGAATTTGAACGTTTTGATGGGATAGATTAAGAACACTCAGGTCAAGCAAACAAACCTGCTAATGTCTCCCATTGTTAGGGTGCGAAGTAAACCCACGAACTCTTGGTTTAGGTAGCAGTCTGACTAACTTATACAAGAAGTAAAAAAACATGGTGTAGGTCTCATTAACTGGGACTTCTAATCATCATGGTGAACAACTTTTGTGATATGACTTTGCTAAAATACCAAAAAAAAATGACTTGACTTTGCTGAAATCTCAAAAAATACTTATTACAAATCGATCAGCTGATCGACCAATTTTGTGCATTTCTGTATGGAGGGTCAAATTTTTTTGGAGAATTGACTATAGGTTCCGCAGGGAAAGATGTTCAGTATAACGAGTAGAACCCTCAAGTTAAAGGGTTCTACACCAATTTTTTAATTACGAAATCAATTAATTGTTTTACGTAATTTCAATTTTTACTAAGCAATAAAATAGATATTAAGTAAAAACTTTATTTCGCTCAACAAGGCAGAATACATTATAACAGTACACAAACAAAGAAATTAAGCTAAGTGACAAATATTACTAAATTAATAAAAAAAATGAAACAGTGTCAGTGGTGCCAAGTTAGCGAAACTGGTCCAAGCTCAGCATAAATGTTGTCGGTCGCAAAGTACTCACGGCGCTGATTATCAGCCAAAACCAAGAAAAAAAAAAGTGTGTGTGTCAGCTTCGACGCACGACTGGAGTTTACTACTTAAGTACGATTGTCTAAACAGGCACAAAACAGGGCTTGACTTTAGTTTTAAGTTTACTCTGCACAGTTTTTATAACTAATCATTCCAATTTCCGGCCTCTTTTCATAGCTGATGTGTCAGGTGTTTTAGCTCCCATGGTCGCAGCTACTAATGATCCATTTGGTGTTTGGCAGCGACTAACCTCGTATGCTTTAGATGCGGTTATACGAGCATATCTTAGGTCATACCATAAAGGGCTCTAATATTGGTTTTGTGTTGACTCTTCAATTAAATCAAGAGCATTTTTGTTAAGTTTCTCTTGTAATGTTTCTAGTAATTTGTTGACATCTTTCTTTATATCATCACTCACTTGAATAAGGAAATGAAAACTGTCGAACATCACTGTGTTTAAAGTCGTTCTGATACTTTAAAAGTTCACAATTCATAATTTTCTTCTTTTTTGCTTCTTGAAGAAACCCGTGGAAAAGGTCTGTGCTGGTTTCATGATGTGGAGCTGTTTTTGATATAAATTTGATATACAGTGACGTATTTCATAGTAGTCCCTACTCTCGAGAGGACGGGTTTTTTCCAGTAACATTCACGCAAGGAAGGTTCTTCACTGCGACGATGGGTCTGCATCAAAAATGCCACTGCATGCTTACAACCACCAGCTAAAGCTGCACAGTCCAAGCACTGGCAACTGACGATTTCACCTTTAGTCTCGTCTATCACCATAGTGAATTTGTATGAACTAGCCCTCACTTTGTGCTCGGGGCAGATCTTGCAATTGAGTGTGCAAAGTCCTGATCCACGTCGTAGTTGCACGTACCCAATAGCATCGTCACCATAAGATTCTCGTGCAGCCCTGAAAATGCAAACTAATTACTTACTGTAAACAAAATTTATTCTTTATAACCTAAAAAACTACTACTGAAAGAAAGACTATTATTTCGCCTTAGCAGAATTAAGGTTACTTACGTAGGTAGTGTTATATTATTTTATAGTACTTACATTGCTGTTTTTACATTTCTCAGCTCTGCAGAATAAAAATCGGGGTTATTTTTAAAGAACATGATTGCGTCCATTTTGGGCAAGTTTCTGCTATCTGCTTTCACAAAATTGGCACCCATGATGGAGTGGAATACCAAATTATATAAAAATCACAAATTTTAAAATCTTATCAGATCAAAAATTGTAAGACTGCAACAATAACAGATCTGATTTGATTACTGTGTTGTGACTTCATTTTAGATTTCGTAGTGACTTATATTCTTTTTGTCAGATTCAGCCAATCCTGACTGTTTTGTATCACGTGACAGAGGTGCGCACAATAGGTTGCGCGTAAAAAATGTAACGCGCAAAGAGAATATAACAAACTACGTTTTCGATCACTAGATTTTACTCCTCATATTTTTTTCATACCGGGCGCCTTATATGCAAATCGATTCTTAAGGAGTAAACTCCAAAAACGTACATGCACCTCAGTGGTCAGCCATACCTACCTAAAAAGTCGTCGGCAACCTACGGAGGCTACTGGGCTTCTTGGAGGAGTTGGGCTGGCAGTGATGCCGGCCAAACACGCAAAATGGGCGCAGTGGTCGCCTGGTTGCGGAAACCAGCTGGGGGCAAGCTGCAAGCAAGCAACAACAACCTACCTATAATAGCAAACTTAGTATCCTATTTTATTATAAAAACGAAACTTCCGATAGATATATTTGGTTGATCATTGGCAACCTATAAACTTCTCCACTGCTAGGGCACGGGTCGCTTTCCAGACCCGGGAAGGTTAGGCCTTACTAATTTCCTTAGGGAGCTGTTGGGGTTGCCGCGCTTCTGCAGCGCCTCAGGGATGTTTGCGGAGGAACGAGTGGATGACTTCCCAACTTTGATGCGCAAGCGAATCGCCTCCCTGTGGCGGCGCGCAGCGGGCGCGCGATAGCCCCAACAGCCTCCTGGTCGCTGTAGGGCCGTTTTTTGCTCACTGGACTGGGAAGCATGTGACGCCCTCAAATCGGGCTGCAAAATAATGGTGGCTTTTTCTAGACTGTTTTCTTAATTATTTGTTATTTATATTTCACTAACACAGTTTTTAAGTGACATTGTAACTGTTGAATTAATGAAATGATATGATGATTTAGGTACTTCAAGATAACTTTTAATTTAATATGTTTTAACTAGACAACCAGTCATGGCGATGCCACAGAGTAGAAGAAAGAAAAGTGTCACAGAGTAAGTACATGATAGTAAGTAACAAGGAACGAATTTACCACAGTATATATGCACAGTAATATTTTAACACCCCTACCAAATTCGAGCCTTCCCTTCAAAATTAACAATTTGAAAGTTATTTAATGGACATTACATACAAGTTGTTTCTGACACTTTAAGCAGGAACACACTAGGTACTACCAATACACTCATATCAAAAATTAAGTATCAAGTTTGACATTCCAATACTGTTTCTAAAGAATCTAAATTTCTCTTTAGGCAGAGCCTTTGTAAAAATATCAGCATACTGATTATCAGTGTGTACATAGTTTAAACTTATAATATTTTCATAATATTTTTCTTTAACAAAGTTGTACTTTATATCGATATGTTTACAACGCTTATGAAATTCACTATTTTTAATTACACTTATAGCACTTTGGTTGTCAATGTTTATACAAACAGTTTTTTGATTAAATTTACTGATGTCACTGAATAATTGTCTTAGCCACATAGCTTCCTTAGTAGCTGCACAGGCAGCCATAAACTCAGCCTCTGTTGTAGATAAGGCGACAGTTTGTTGACGTTGAGATGACCAAGTGACAGCAGTTCCATTTATAAGAAATACATAACCAGTTATTGACCTTCTGTTTACTATATCGTTTGCATAATCAGCATCACTATATCCAGTTAACTCTGTATTGTCAGAGTTAGATTTGTAACATAAACCGTAACTTTTTGTCTCTTTTAGGTATTTTAATATTTTCTTTACAGCATTCCAGTGAGAGTCATCATAAGAATGTAAGTATCGACTCACCTGGCTCACAGCAAACATAATGTCAGGTCTGCTTACAGTTGCTGCATGGATTAGTGAACCAACAATTTCTCGGTAAGGATAATTTTTCTTTGGTGTATCATCAGCCTTCTGCAACTTCACATTCGGGTCAGCAGGAATGGAGTTGGGGTTGACATCCTGCATATTAAATTTCTTCAGCAACTGATCAATGTATTTGGTCTGATGAACAAAAATACAGTTTTCACATCTATAAATTTGCATGCCTACAAAGTTTGTCAGTTTATGGTATACTTTTAGATCAAAGTTTGTTTGCAGATCATTAACAACTTCCATCATGGCATATTTATCTTTACAGATCAGAAGACCATCATCGCCATACAAACACAGGTAACATTTGAGACCATTTATTATTCCAATGTAAACACATTGATCTGCTTTACTTCTCTTAAATCCATATTTATTAAGAATTGAACTATATTTTGTGTTCCAGCACCTGGGTGCCTGTTTTGCACATTGAGCTTTCTTGCATTAATTCCACCGGAACATAGTTTCTTTCTACTGTAGATTCAAGAAACACTGCATCTCTACTTTTAATTACTGTTCTGGAACCAGAAAGTACAAATCTGAATCCTTTTGTATGATCACAATAACCAATGAATATTGCTTCCTGTGCTTTTGGATCCCACTTTCTTCTCTTTTCCTTGGGAAGATGTATCATTGCTTTGCAGCCAAATATTCTTAAGTGACTTACATTTGGTTTCTGACCAGACCACATTTCTTCTGGTGTCTTATAATTCAGTGATCGAGTTGGAGTTCTGTTGATAAGATAAGCAGCAGTGTGCACTGATTCAGCCCAGTATTGTTTAGGTAACTTGGCATTAATTAACAAACACTTTGCTTTTTCTATTAAAGTTCTGTTCATACGCTCAGCCACACCGTTTTGCTCAGGTGTGTATGGAGTGGTGGTTTGATGGATTATTCCAGCTGTTCTTAAGAACTCGGAAAAATTGGAGTTGACATACTCAAGCCCATTATCAGAGCGAAGACACTTTATATTGCATTCTAGTTGGTTCTCCACTTGGCTTTTAAATTCTTTAAATTTTTCTAGAGCATCAGATTTTTTGTGTAGGAAATAAACAAAAACTTTCTTTGAGTAGTCATCAATCAGTGTCATAAAATATTTCGCACCACCCAGTGAACTTGTCTCCATTTGACCACAGATGTCGGAATGTACCAGTTCTAGTAATTTTTAAGTTTTACTTACACTTTGTTTCAGAGGTAAACGTGCCTGTTTTCCTTGCAGGCATGTTACACATGTTAATTTATCATTTTTCTTTGATAATTTTACACCTTCAGTGCTGTCTTCTAATTTGTTTAGGTCATGAAAATTCAAATGGCCCATGCGTTGATGCCAGAGGTAAACATCTTGCTTGTCAACATCAGATAAGTATGCATGCTCATTTTTCATGTTCAATGTTTCAATACAACCATGTTATTTTTATTCAATATCTCACAGCCTTTACTGTTGAATTTTATCTGACCTCCATTTTTTATAATCTGACTGACTGACAGTAGATTTGTTGCCAGCTCAGGTACATATAGTACATTTTTAAACAAAACTTTATTGTACGCACCTTTATCATTGCACACATTTAAACTTAATTGTCCAGCACTATGAACAGATAAGAATTTGTGATCTGCTATCCTGATTGTCTTGGTAGGTGGAGCCGTCTCATTTTGCAATATATTCCTTTGTTTGGTCTTATGTTTCGAGGCACCCGAGTCTATATACCATGCATCTTCTTCAGAGTTAGTAGAACTAGCTGAGAAAGCAGCCACATAACTTGAGCTATCTTGATTTTTCTTTTTAGGTTTAGACTTGCACTCAGAAGCAAAATGGCCATACTTATTGCAGCTGTAGCAGCGGGGTCCCTTTCTGAATTGTTTCTTTGGACTTGTATTCCCTTTTACCTTGTGATTGGCAGCAAAAGCAGATGTACCACATTCATTCATTTTAACATCTTGTAGTATTTTAGACTTAACTGAGTCAGCACTTATTTTCATGCCTGAACTTTCGATTGCAATGATCATGGGTTTATATGTTTCAGGTAGACCGGAGAGAAGCAATGTTCCGAGCCACTCGTCATCCACTTTAAAACCAATGTTCCGCAGTTTGTGTGCGGTGGTCATGATTTTACTAACATATTCTTCTACATTTTGTAATTGTAATTGTAATTGTAAGGACGGGCTGATTTCCGCAACCAGGCGCCTGAGCGCCCATTTTGCGTGGTTGGCCGGCATCACTGCCAGCCCAGCTCCTCCAGGAAGCCCAGTAGCCCCCTCAGGTTGCCGACGACTTCCGGGAGTGTCCTCTGGTCGCCGAGATGCTCGGCCCTGTACGCCGCCACCTCTCTGCAATCCAGGAGGATGTGGGCGGCTGTTTCCTCGGCCGCCATGCACGCGCGGCACAGCGGGCTGTCTGTAATCCCCAGGGTAAAAAGATGTTTGTTAAAGTAACCGTGACCGGTAATGGTCGCTGTTACCTTACGGAGCTGGAGTCTCCCGAGTTTCAGGAGCTTCCTAGTCAGGCCAGCGTTTGGCGACGGTAGCGCCTGTCTGGCCTGGCGACATGCTTCCAGTCCTGTCCAATATCGGTTATGTTCTGACCTTGTACGCAGCCGTAAGGTGGATCTGAACCAGCCCGAGGGGAGGGGTAAAATAGGTTCCGGTCCCACAGCTACAAGTTCCGACCCTCTCCTGGCCAGTTCGTCGGCTGCGTCGTTTCCACGCGAGTTACTGTGTCCCTTGATCCACTGTAGAGTTACATTGCTGTGGTAACATACCTCTGTTAGTCTTTGGTGACACTCGTGTATTAGCCCCGAAGTGATGACATTACTTTTGAGGGCCAGTAGAACCGCTCGACTGTCTGAAAGGATACGAATGGAGTAGCCCTGTACCCTTCTAGCAGTGATTGCATTAGCAGCCAGAATGATGCCCATACACTCCGCCTGAAAGACTGTGTTGTACGCACCAAGTGGTTTGGATATTTTTATGTTTAGGTCTTCTGAGAAGACCCCGCAGCCGGTCCCAGCTCCAGTTTTGGACCCATCGGTAAAGATCCGAAGGTCCAATAGGTTCTGGCCTTCCCAGGGGTCCTCGTAGAGCTGAATTTTGTATTTCTTGTCAAAGACGAACTGTTTCGGGATTCTATCGTTGACAGCTGCGAACAGCGGTTCTTCCGAGACAATATTGTCCAGAAGTTCGACGTGAGGAATCCCTTCATTAGTCCAGAGGTTCAGCAGCTTTAATCGTACCGCAGCGCTGGCTGCCTCTTGCTGGATGAACAGCTGCAGGGGCGGCACGTTCAGCATCGTCTCCAGAGCTGCTGTTGGTGTTGTTCGCATGCAGCCGGAGACCGCCATGCATGCTGTCCTTTGGAAACATTGAAGTTTACTTACGACAGTCGAAAGTTTGGTGCGTGGCCACCATACCACCGCGCCGTAGCTTACCATAGGGCGAATAACCGCTGTATAGAGCCATAGCATGATTTTTGGGGTAAGGCCCCATTTCTTACCCACCATTCTACGGCACTGCCACAGAGTTATCGTAGCTTTATTTAACTTGCAGTTTAGATGACTGCTCCAATTCAACTTGCTGTCAAGTATGACCCCTAGGTACTTAACTTCTGGTGAGAGTTGGAGATCTGTGTTGAATAGCTTGGGTAAATTGTAGTTACCCAGGTTCCGCTTGTTGGTGAACAATACTAGTTCTGTTTTCTTGGGGTTCACTGACAGTTCGAACTCGGTGCACCAGCGTTCCACGATGCGTAGCGCGGAGCGAGTGACATCGCAGACTATGTTTGCGAATTTTCCTGATATAAGGATGGTCAGGTCGTCTGCATAGCCTACCGTGAAGTAGTGATGTGTATTAAGCGTGGTAATCAGGTCGTTTACCACCAGGTTCCACAGTAGCGGTGATAGTACACCTCCTTGGGGGCATCCCTTCGCGACTATGGCTGTACGTGCCTTACCTCTATCCAGCTTGACGACCCGCTGACTAAGCATGTTCCCGATCCACTTTGTCATGGTCGGGTTCACGCCGTGCTTACGGAGCGCCATCTCTATGCTGGAGAAGTTTGTCTTATCAAATGCACCTTCGATGTCGATGAAGGTGCCTAGGCACATGGCCTTGCCTTGAAGCGCCGCCTCAATCTTACTGACAACAGCGTGAAGGGCTGACTCTGTGGATTTACCTTGACTGTACGCATGTTGGTTGCGGTGGAGTGGTAAGTTTATTAGCGCGTTTTCCCTCAGGTCCCTGTCACAAAGTCTCTCTAGCGTTTTCAAAAGAAACGATGTGAGACTGATGGGTCTGAAGGATTTAGCGTCAGTGTAGTCACTTTTTCCTGGTTTGGGCAAGAATATCACCTTTACCTCCCTCCATTTGTGCGGTACGTACCTGTGGGCAAGGCACGCCCTGAGGATGTCCGTCAGGATATTAATGACTGGATCTCCCCCCCACTGCAAGAGGGCGGGGAAGATTCCGTCACAACCAGCTGCTTTGAAGGGTTGGAAGCTGTTTAACGCCCACTTTACTTTATCTGCGGAGACCACTTTGTCGGCTACGGCCCAGTCTGTCTCAGTTGCATATGTTTCCTCTGCATTCCAACTTACCTCTTGCACTATTCGGCAGTCGGGGAAGTGTGTCTGTAGTAGTACACACTCCGCCTCCTCAGGCGAGTTGGTGAGGGTGTCGTCGGGTTTCTTTAGCGATCCCAGATCTTGATTCGGGCCGCTGGAGAGGACCTTTCTTACCCTGTTCGCTTGGGCACACGATTCAACTCCATCGCAGAAGCTACGCCACGATGCAGTACTATAGTATCGTATCCTCTTCTTGTATTTGGACTTGGCAGTTTTGTAGTTGTCCCAGTCCTGTTCGTTACATGTGTTCATTGCTCTATTAAATAGCCTTCTGACTTTTTTCCTGAGCCTCTCCAATTCAGGTGCCCACCAGCTTACCTTTTGGCTGCCATTCGCTGGTGGATTGATTAAGGGGCAAGTTTCTTGGTAGACGCTGCTCAGGCAGTCTGTTAGGTCACTTACTTGCAGTTCTATTTGGTGTGCTCCTTCCAATCTATGCGGTACCCCAGACTCTCGCAGTTTCTGCTCCACCTTAGAGCGGTAGGCAGCCCGGTCGGTCTTACGGGGGTTCCTGCGAGGAGGTTTTGCCACTGTATTTACCTGGAGATCGAACCGGATCCACCTGTGGTCTGAGCATGAAGCTTCCTCAGTCGCTACGTGCCAGTTGGATACCAGTTGCACTACTCCGCTGGTTGCTAAAGTAATGTCTATTATGCTCCTGCTCCTTCTCGTGACGAAGGTAGGTACCGAGCCTCTATTTAAAATGTTGAGGTTGGTAGTGAAGAGATAGTCCGCTAGGGCCTTACCTCTCTCGTTGCAGCTTGTCATGCCCCAGAGGGTATGGTGCGCGTTGCTGTCTGCAGCTACGAGCAGCTCCAGTCCATTACCCTCGCAGAATGAGATCAGCCTCTCCAGATCTTGTGGTGGGGGTTCGTCGTCATCGGGCATGTATGCCGATGCAACAACCATCTCTGGTAGGCTGTTGTTTGTTCCACCCTTGAGCAGTTTGATAGCGCTCAAGTCCCTAGAAAAGAACTCAGTTAGCGGTTGTGCGGCCACGTTTTTTGTGATGTATATAGCTGATCTGGGGCCCTCTGGTCCGCTATAGGAGAATAGCTTACCTCCGATATTGGAGAGCCCGCATATCTTTCCGGCCCTAACCCACGGCTCCTGTATTAAGGCCACCGCAGTTTTGTTGACCTCCAACCACTTGCGGAGCTGAGCCGTTGCGCTTATGCTGTGGTGGAGGTTAGCCTGTAGGACGCTAGAGATGAGGGAAGGGGACGCCATCGTCAGATAGCAGACCCCTCTCCTCATCCGGTCCAATGGCAAGGTTGCCCATCTCCTCGGTGCACTCGTCCCCGCTGTCCGAAAGATCCAAGGTCTCCGGAGAGCCGGGACGAGCGCCCGTAGGGGATGGCCCGGTGTTTACGGGTTCACCGGTGTCTGCAACCTCATCCATGGGCTCTTGCTGGCCGGCTGATGCCGGAGTTTGCGGGTTGGTCACGTTAAACTTCCCCTTAGGCCCTTGAAATTTTACGTAGACCTTGCCCAACATAAATGATAGGCGACGTCCACGCTCGACCAGGGCCCCGACGATGTCGTCTGGAAGGCTGACCACAATGAATGTGCCATTCGCTTGTGGGTCAACCTTATGAATGCGCCACCGGTGGATCTCGGCCCAAGAGTTCTGGTGGTTGAGCGCGCGCCCAACGTCCCGAATCTCGGGCCATTCCCCCGGTAGCAAGATGCCCCCCAGCACTTTGCGAGGCACCTCTGATTGCTGTATCACAGCTAGTTTTTCACCCGACGGTAGGGTGAAGTCCTGTACGGCCCCCTTGAGCCACTGGAGCGTGTTTTGGTTGGCGCACCAGAGTTTCAGGACCCCGCCCGTATGAACGGGCCTGCCGTCAAAGTCCGGTCCGCCACCGCCCACGCTAGTGGATGCCTCATCAAGGAGGCGCCTATACAGGGCAGTTTGTAGCAGGTCAGCATCCTGCTTGGTCAGGTGTCCTCTTGTCACTGTTGTGACAGCGACAGCCAGATCAGCAGACGCTGCTCCTGCGTAGCTGGTCCGTTGTGCCTTACTTGGGGACCCCAAACGCACGCGCTTGTGCCCACCTCGGGGTGATATGGTATCATCGAGACGGACACGTTTAGCTGCAGCGGTCTGGGCCCCTTTGCTGGCACCCCCGCCAACCAGAGGTGTTTTCAGGGTCTTAGACCCACCCACTGTGCCACCGCTGACCGCAGACCCGTGAGGGCGCTGTTCAGGAGGAGCTTGGCTCTTCTACATTAGAACATTCAGCAAGATTTGTTGTGCATAAGTCTCGAAGCAAACCCACACGGCGTGTTAGCCCTGAGTCATCAAAATCGCTTGCCAAGCAGTTCCATACCTCCTGTGCAGAAGTCGCCTCTTGAATATGGACGTAATTCACAGGGTCCACCAGCAAAATTATCTTTGTTTTTGCTTTAATGTCACGTTTGGTGTCAACAACTACGCCGGGTTCATGTTCAACGCAGTCCCACAAGTCCTCGTGTTGGAGATATCTTTGTACTGCAAATCTCCAAGTGGAATAGTTTTCCCGACCAGTTAACTTTTCAATCATGACGAGAGGATTGTTTGATGACATTTTTCGACGGGAATTCGGTAAACTCAAAGATATTTCAGTCGAAAATGTCGAAAAAACTGACAACGCTCACTTTAGAGGTTATGCTATGACACCGTACAACGTGTTCACTTTTCACTTTTGTTTTGCGCTGAGTCCACATTTAACAGGGCTTCTGGGCTCATAACCTGTTGAATTAATGAAATGATATGATGATTTAGGTACTTCAAGATAACTTTTAATTTAATATGTTTTAACTAGACAACCAGTCATGGCGATGCCACAGAGTAGAAGAAAGAAAAGTGTCACAGAGTAAGTACATGATAGTAAGTAACAAGGAACGAATTTACCACAGTATATATGCACAGTAATATTTTAACAGTAACTAACATATTATGGACTGTAACTGTCTGAAAATAAACTGAATTTAATTTAATTTATACTCCAACGAGTTGTAGAGCTAGGGCGAACCCCACTGTCAGAAGTTTTTTAAGTCGCCTTAAGGGCACTTGACACGGCTTAGCGATCGCCATCAAGTGATAGCAACTGGCACCAACGGCTTAACGTGCCCTGCGAACCTTTCGATGGTTGGGTAAAATGCTACTAACAGTCAAACCCATCCAGGTAAAGACCGTGCTTCGGGTCAGTTAACCAGCGACCCAATTACGCAAATCACACTGAGCTAGGAACGCTTTTTATTTGATCACGATTCTGAAAATGAGTATGTTCGACGGGACTTCCTACCGTATGTCAACATTTTCAAGTAGAAGCCGAAACGAAACTGTTGGAATTATTTAACAAGTTTCGGAAATGCTCTACATCTTTACACATGGTTTTATTTAATGCTAGCACTAGGACGCGACTTTATTTGGTGTATATTTTGAAGCTAGCTTTACATTTAAAAGTACTGAGTATTTTATGTATATAAATAACAAACTATTGCCGTTGTGCGTGTATCACACAAAAACTACTGGATAGCTTTCGGTCCATTTTTTTTAGTTTTACTTCTTAGATCATCATTATATCAACTCATATACCTCCCCACCGAGGGGCTTGAGCCTACCCTGAATTACTTGACCACGCCGACCCAGTGCGGGTTGGTCGACCTTTTATAACTGCTTAGATACTTGAACCTTATTAAAAAAAACTTGGTTTCATGTGAAATGATACCAAGGACTTACCAATTGTTGTTAAAAGAAAAACTACAATAATTTAAAATGTAATAATTTAATCTTGCGTGGCTTGCTCAGAAAATAAAACAGGTATGCGTAATAATGTTGCTATCCCACAGATAATCGCACCTGTTTTCTAGGGATTTCATGTTCACCACGCTAAACAGTTTACTTAGATAATTCTATTTAACATAGCCTGTAAGTCTGTTCTAACCGCCTCCGTGGCGTAATGGTTAGTCCATGCGCGTCACACCAGGAGGTCGCGGGTTCGATTCCCGGCGGGGTCAACTTTGTAAGACTCGGTTTGGTTGGTGGTAGAGCATTTTCATAGCCCACCTGGCTAGCTAACACCATCTTATCTAAGTGTTGCTGCCAAACATCAGTGTTAACAGCATTGATGTGTTCCGGCTTGAAGATAAGAAAGACAGATCCCCATTGCGTTGGGGAATCTTGTTAAGCCCGCTTCCATCTTCGGCATCAACGTCGCTTAACATCAGGTGAGATGATACCATCAAGGGCTTACCAATTGTGAATAAACAAATAAAAATAACCTAACCAGTTTAATTTATATAAAAAAAACTGGACTGCATAAAACATTACCTCTCTTTTTTGGGTAGTTGCGTCAAAACGTATTCTATGTCAGTAACGGGATCAAGACGAATCTAACAACACGTCGTTTTCCAAAATCCATCAAGCCTTTTAGCCTACACATTCACTTAAAGAAACAGACGTATATACATACATAGGTACATACATACACCAAAAAAACATATCCCTCCTTTTTGGGCAGGTCGAGTAAAAACTAGTCTAAATACAAACAAAACGACGAATCTAACTAAAATACTCGAGTTCACACCCACCCACATCACACATTGCAGCATCCAATTTTAAAGTCACAATCGAATCTAAACCAAAACATCATGAACCTACCGTTCAATATCGTGTGAACACCTCTCAGACGCGACCATAAGTTGTCCGCCATATTTTTCCTACAATATCGATACATACTTTTACGAGGGATCAGCAATGTCATGATGCTTGCAATAAAGTTGCCTCCTCAATAAGTTTTCGTACGATTTTACGATGTATCTTACGTCCGTCTCGGTCCGAACGTATTTTCGTTTCGGCAGTTTTAGACTGTACTAAATGACGTCCATGTGAAACCTCCCAACATTTTGATACGCTGTCTTTTTATGGGTCAGCATAATTTTACAGTAGCTTATACAGTAGAAGCGTTGGTAGCTCAACCGGTAACCAGAGGTGCCGGGTTCAAATCCGGACGGCCAATGTACCAATGAGTTTTTCGAAACTAACGTACATATACTCACCGATTGCTTTGACGGTGAAGGAAAAACATCGTGAGGAAACCTGCACACACCTCCGAAGATACTCGAAGGTTGTGCGTAAAGTCGACCAACCCGCATTAGGCCCTCGTGGTCGACTAAGGCCCGATCACCCTAATTCATAGTAGGCTCGAGCCCCTCGGTGGGGACGTACATGAGCTGATATGATGCTATTTTTACCCGATTGTCCGAATATGTATGTAATTCACAAGACATAAAAAAAATATTTACGAAGTTATCTTATCTAATAAATACAAGTTAACTGTGACCCCACACTAGGCTAGGCCTGTCTCGTGGCGGTCAAAAGAACATTAACATAAGTACTTATTTACTAAAGATATTTACTAATTTCAATAAATACCAGTTTAAAGCCTTAAAATGTTACAGTAGCAAGTTTCAAATGACAGTAGCTATGTAATGTGTGTCGTGTTGCTAAAGTTATTAAGGTAACTACCCAATGTTTGTCACGAGGGAAATTACAAGAGAAGTCTGATGTAACTTATGCGTAATATTATATAGTGTAATGTATGTATACAGCATAAGTTATTATACCAATGTGTCGGCTTGAATGACGTTCTGTTTATTAATTGAATTAACGATGCGTAGGTAGGACCATATAAAGGATGAGACTTAACTGGATTAGCGACTTATTCTGCCGAACTGGTCTCTCTCAGGAATTTATAGAATTTAAACAACTTCCATCCCGCTTCCATTATAGTCACTTACCATCAGGTGAGATGAAGCCATCATCATGTCAGCTCATATACGTCCCCACCGAGTATTAGAATACCCTGAATTAGGGCGATCGGGCCTTAGTCGAGACCACGCTGGCCCAGTGCAGGTGTGTGCAGGTTTACTCACGTCCATCACCGTTAAAGAAATTGGTAAGTATATGTACGTAAGTTTCGAAAAATAGTACATTGGCCGTCCGGATTTGAACTCGGCACCTCTGGTTAGAGAGGACCGAGTCGTTACCGGTTGAGCCACCGACGTTGAAGCCAAAGGCTTACCAATTGTGAATTTAAAAAAAACTATCAATTAATTCAATTATTTGTTCATTCTTATAAGAAAACTAGCTTTTGCCAGCGGTTTCGCCCGCTTAGACATCGTTATGACTGTTTTTGAGGGTGAATGGTGAGCGAGCCGCGACCGGCTCGCGTGCGTGGACGTGAGTTTTCTCTAAATCACTCAGGAACTATATCGCGCTATTTTGATTTGCAGTTTATGTTCCTTACCACCCCTTCAATAAATCCTATACAAAAAAAATACTTCAAACCGTCGTAGCTCCTTTGCGACGCCGACGTGCGCGAGCATGGAATATGAGTTTTCCCCAGATCCCTCAGGAACTATGTCGGGATATGCTAAGAAGTGAATTATGTTATTTCCCACTCTCTCAAGAATCTCTATGCAAAAAAATCACAAGAGTCCATTGTTCCGTTGCGATGTTAAAGAAATGAGCCCAAAAAGAGTATTTTTTCATTTCACCCGGGGAACTGTATCGGACTATTCTATTTTTACATGATAAAAAGTAGCCTATGTCCTTCCTAGTGACACAGGCTACCTGCATGCTAAATTTAGTTAAGATCGGTCAAGACGTTGAAGCGTAAAAAGGTAACAAACAAACACATTTTCACCTTTTTAATATTAGTAAGGATGGATCCAATAGGGTAATTGACTGCTCCAAACATAAATTATGAAATATCGTCAACGAAATGGTCATACTAATGAAATGTGAACTGAGAAAAAAATGTACTGTTTGTTTTCTATTATCTTTTTGAATTTATCAAAATTATGTCAAACCCATTGATATTTACCCATCTACTTTCTTGTCTCCTCCTTTCACCTAAGGTTGGTTGGAAGAAATCGCTTAAAGTGATAAGTCCGCCTTTGCATATCATTGTGTATTTTGCTAGTTAATAAGTTTTTTCGTTTTGTATATTTGGTGTGCAATAAAGGACATTTATCTTATCTTAATAACTCATTTCTTTCCCACTGCTGGGATACGTTACAGATTTCTTCTCAAACTAGTGAGATTAAGTTATATTTTTCACGCACGCCGACACGACGAAGTCCGAATTGGTAGAGGTCCCTAATATCAACCGCCTCCGTGGCGTAATGGATAGTCCATTTGCTTCACACCTGGAGGTCGCGGGTTCGAGTCAACTTGTAAGACTCTGTTTGGTTGGTGAAAGGGCATTTTGTAAGACCTCTGGCTAGCTATCACCATCTTAACTATTTCTTGCCGCCAAGCATCAGTGTTTACAACATTGATGTGTTCCGGCTTGAAGATAAGATAGCCAGTTTTCCATTGCATTGGGGAATCTTGGTAAGCCCGCTTCCATCTTCGGCATCATCGTCACTCACAAGGGCTTACCAATTGTGATTTAAAAAAATCTAAATTTTATAGCCGCCTTATGAGGCTTCTGATGCAGATTAACAACTGCCATTGCCATCTTAGCAATGCATTTGCAGTAGCAACGGCACCAACGGCCTACCGGCTCGAAATATTAATGTCATTTATAGTCAAACCCATCCAGAATATGATTGTGGACAATATTTACATGACCTCCCACTTTTTTTTTTTTAGGAATAATGTATTAATTTATGTACGTATGTATCTTTATTCCACGATATCATCCAAACGGTTTGATGGATTTTAGATTGCGATAATCCCGTGAGTGACATAGAATACTTTTTACCCGACTTCCCAAAAAAAAGAGGTCATGTTTTATGCCGTCGTGTTTTTAATAATATACATGCAATCACGGAACACGTTACACTGAGCTACGACTGCTCGGATTAAAAAAAAAACGGTAATTTTTCAACAATTGAAGTATTTGGTTGCCTACATCCTGTAGATAACGGTAAGGTTTAATAAATGCCTATGATGTGATGGCGCGAACGTTGGATTAATATTAAGGCGCACAGTTTAGCTTCCGTGTAAATATTCTATCATAAAATATTATGATGAAGTTACGGCAAAGTATATATATTAGTATATATATAGTTGCCGTATGGTTCCCGGCTTAGAATAGGGCCATCCTATTTCATCCAATAGGTGTCGTAAGAGCCGACTAAGGGACTCAAACCGGAGGATGGGCAGCAGCGTCTTTCCGTGACTTGCAGCCAATCTGCAACACTGCGATCGCCAACCCGCCTGCCAAGCGTGGCGATTACGGCAACACCCCCCAAATGACCGACACAAATAAAAAACGGCCCCTAGTCCCCGGCGGCCCCGCTATTCCTGGCTCCGGTAGCGGTCAAGGTAACGGCGGGGCATGGGGTGCGAAGAATCCCCGGCAGATGCCAGGCTACCAAAATAAAAGACCTCTGGCCCTGGCAACCTACAACACGCGCACACTGCGAACCGACGTAAAGTTAACAGAACTCGAGGAAGCATTGAGCAGGTTACGATGGGACATCGTAGGATTGTGTGAAGTCCGAAGAGAGGGGGAGGACACCATAATCCTTAAATCCGGAAACCTGCTCTATTTCCGGGAGGGCGACCAACTGTCCGAGGGTGGTGTCGGGTTTCTAGTCCACAAGTCCCTCATTAACAATGTGGTCCGGATCGAGAGTGTTTCGACGAGGGTAGCGTACCTTATTCTCCGAATTACCAAACGGTATTCGCTGAAAGTTATTCAGGTTTATGCACCGACCGCGCAACACTCCGACGACGAAGTGGAGCTCCTATATGAGGATATCTCTAGAGCTCTACATAACAGCTCCCGGACTCAATACACCATTGTTATGTGGGACTTTAACGCGAAACTGGGCAAACGAAGTGATGGTGAGCTGAGAGTGGGGCAATTTGGATATGGAGAGAGAAATGCACGTGGCCAGCTGCTGGCCGACTTTATGGAGAAGGAGGGCCTCTTTATGATGAACTCCTTCTTCAAAAAGCCTAAACAGCGAAAGTGGACATGGTTGCATCCCAATGGCGTAACGAAGAACGAGATCGACTTCATCTTGTCGACAAGAAGGCAAATATTCAATGATGTCTCTGTGATCAACTCAGTCAAAACAGGAAGCGATCACCGAATGGTAAGAGGCACATTGAATCTAAAGACCAAGCTAGAAAGATGTCGACTGATGAAGTCCACACTCCGACCAGCGCCCATCCAGTTCCAAAACCCCGAAAACTTTCAGCTCGAGTTGCACAATCGCTTCGAATGCCTAGGAGACTGCGAGAATGTGGACGATTATAACGACAGGTTCGTGGAAATTGTCCAAACGGTCGGGTCTGAGATTTTCAAAACTCGCCGTTCAAACAGAACCAAAAAAATCTCTGACTTGACCAGCAACCTCATGGAAGAAAGACGAAGATTGGTTTTGCAGTCCTCTGAAGACGCTACTCAGTATCGGCAACTAAACAGGCAGATCTCTAAGTCTCTAACTCGCGATTTGCGCCACTATAATACAAATTGTATTAAAGAGGCGATTGAGAACAACAAAGGCTCAAAAGTGTTCGCGAGAGATCTGTCTGTTGGTCAAAGTCAACTGACTAAGCTGAAGACTGAGGACGGCAGGATCATATCGTCTAAGACTGAGTTGCTGGAAGAAGTTGAGAAGTTCTACGGACAATTGTACACGACCACACGTCTGCCTGTCAGCGATCTGGCTAAAGACCCTAGAGCTAGACTTACCCGACACTATACCGAAGATATCCCGGACGTCAGCCTGTACGAGATTAGAATGGCTCTTAAACAGCTTAAAAACAATAAGGCACCGGGTGATGATGGAATTACGGCTGAACTTCTGAAAGCAGGTGGAACACCGGTACTTAAAGCTCTTCAGAAATTATTTAATTCCGTTATACTTGAAGGACAAACGCCTAAGGCATGGCACAGAAGTGTGGTCGTGCTTTTCTTCAAAAAGGGCGACAATACCCTGCTGAAGAACTACAGACCCATCTCACTTCTGAGCCATGTCTACAAACTGTTTTCGAGGGTCATTACGAATCGTCTCGCACGCAGGTTTGACGACTTCCAGCCTCCCGAACAAGCCGGTTTCCGAAAAGGATTTAGTACCATAGACCACATACATACGCTGCGGCAGATTATACAGAAGACCGAAGAGTACAATCAGCCACTATGCTTGGCGTTCGTGGACTATGAGAAAGCCTTCGATTCGGTCGAAACCTGGGCTGTGTTACAGTCTCTCCAGAGGTGCCAAATTGACTATCGATACATCGAAGTGCTGAAGTGTTTGTATGAAAACGCCACCATGTCGGTTCGCCTCCAGGATCAAAACTCGGAACCTATCCAGCTGCAGCGAGGGATGAGACAGGGAGACGTTATATCTCCGAAACTGTTCACCGCCGCCCTGGAAGATGTTTTTAAGCTTTTGGACTGGGGTGGACTCGGCATCAATATCAACGGCGAGTACATCACCCACCTTCGATTCGCTGACGATATCGTGGTCATGGCTGAGACTATGGACGACTTAGGCACAATGCTCGATGGCCTCAGTAGAGCCTCTCAACAAGTGGGTCTTAGAATGAACATGGACAAGACGAAAATTATGTCAAACGTCCGTGTCATACCTACTCCTCTGAAGGTTGGAGGCTCTACACTCGAAGTTGTTACCGAATATGTATACCTGGGACAAACCGTCCAGTTAGGTAGGTCCAACTTCGAGAAAGAGATCAATCGTCGAATCCAACTCGGCTGGGCAGCGTTCGGGAAGCTTCGCAATATCTTTACGTCCCAGATACCGCAGTGTCTTAAGACCAAGGTCTTCGACCAATGTGTGTTGCCAGTGATGACGTACGGAACTGAGACATGGTCGCTTACTATGGGCCTCATAAGAAGGCTCAAGGTCACCCAAAGGGCAATGGAGCGTGCTATGCTCGGAGTTTCTCTGCGTGATCGAATCAGAAACGAGGAGATCCGTAAGAGAACCAAAGTAACCGACATAGCTCTCAGAATTGCTAAACTTAAGTGGCAGTGGGCGGGGCACATTGCTCGTAGAACAGATGGCCGTTGGGGCAGTAAAGTTCTCGAGTGGCGACCACGCACCGGAAAGCGTAGTGTAGGCAGGCCTCCCACTCGGTGGACCGATGACCTGGTGAAGGTCGCGGGAAGCCGCTGGATGCGGGCAGCGCAGAACCGGTCGTCGTGGAGATCCTTGGGGGAGGCCTATGTCCAGCAGTGGACTTCCTTCGGCTGATATGATGATATATATTAGTACTAACATAGAGTATGGACACTCCCTGCCGCTCTCTAGATTGCGACCTCACCCCCTCGTCACCCAGATTGATACAGATTGGTTACAGTTTGGTTGTTTGGTTGTCGAACGTATAGGATTTCGCCGCCATTTTGTTTGTTTCGTTATTCCATTTTTGAAATGTCATTTTTGGCCCGTTGTATGAAGTGTCCAGGGTGTGGTTATAGTAAGATTTTGTTACAACAAAATGTTGGATGAAAGTAATTTCGCTCAAATTTCTTAGGGTATGTTTGACTATCTACTAATAACTGAAATGAATTCTTTATTTAAAATATTTGTTTGTGAAATCTATATTGTACAACAAAATATACAATTTTATATACAGAATTGAAGTCGCATGCACAAAGGCGGACTTATCCCAAACAGGGATCTCTTCCAGCCAACCCTTATTTAATGAAAAGATTGAAACCATAAGCAAAGAAACAAATTAGTACACAATTTAAAAGAAGTGATCTAAAATAATACAATTAAATACACATAATAAATATACTTACATCATCACTTACTTACATCATCACTGAGGGGCTCGAGCCTACCCTGAATTAAGGCGATCTGGCCTTAGTCGGGGCCCAGTGCGGGTTGGTCAACTTCACACACAACCTTCGAGTTTCTTCGCAGATGTGTGTAGGTTTCCTCACGATGTTTTCCTTTACCGTAAGAGCGTCGGATAAACGTACATATGAAATCGAAATTAGAAAACACATTTGTACGTGGCAGGACTCGAACCACGACTTCCCAGATAGGAGGTAGCGGCCCTTGCCGCTGCGCCACCGACGCTCATACTGTCATACTTACAGACTTATTAAATAAAATATAATAAATATTAAATATAACGATAACAACTTAGAACAATAAACATAAACTCAAAAAGTTTAGGTCGATATGTATATCCACCCGAAGCGAAGGCTTCGTTAGTGTGAAAGGTCTCCCCGGGGCGTTCCCGACGGGAAGGCGCCCATCACGCTTGCAGCGGTGCCGCGCTGAACCACAATATCAGGAAGTAAGTTTTACGTACTATAGTACTTTCATCATCATATCAGCTCATATACGTCCCCACCGAGGGGCTCGAGCCTACCCTTAATAAGGGCGATCGCGCTTTAGTCAACCACGCGTGCCCAGTGCGGGTTGGTCGACTTCACACGCAACCTGTGAGTTTCTTCGCAGGTGTGTGCAGGTTTCCTCGCGATGTTTTCCTTCACCGTTAAAACAATCGGTGAGTATTATGTACGTAAGTTTCGAAAAACTTATTGGTACATTGGCCGTCCGTATTTGAACTCGGCACCTCTGGTTAGGAGGACCGAGTCGTTACCGGTTGAGCCACCAACGCTTTTTTAGTACTTTACTTAAACAATTGTAATAAAATTGGTGTAGTTTAACTGGGGGTTCTACTCGTCATACTAAACAACTTTCTCCGAAGAAACCCATAGTCAAATCTCAAAAAAAAAAATTGGACCCTCCATACTAAAATGCACAAAATCGGTAGATCAGCTGATCGGTTTGTATGAAGAGTAAAAATATTTTTATACTTTTTAAGCAAAGTCGTAGAACAAAAGTTGTTCAGTATGATGAGAAGAAGCCCCAGTTAACGGGTCCTTCACCAGTTTTGTTACACCTTTAATGATCTTTGGTTTAATATCATTATATAATTGTCCTAATCAGAAGTTTGCTAATAAAATGTCTAAGTTACTCCAGGATAAAATTTATATATTATTTGATTTAATTTATTACATTGTGTGTGGCTGCTTAGTACAGTAACTTGGAGGCGACTGAAGTCGCAACGGGAAGCGGGGGGTTCGCCCATACTAAAATGCTGACAGTACAATGCAAGCTAGTGTGTCGCTACACACCTGTATAAACGAAGACAAGAAAAAATATAAATTAGTACAGTCGACCAATTTTATTAATCACTTACTTTACCGATAATTCGTTTCAAATCGTAAATACAAAAAACCTTTACTTTTATGTCGTTTTAGATAAAGTATTAATTATGTTTTGAGTTTTGAATATCGAAATTATTATCACTTCAAAATCTTTTTTTTAAATTCCCAATTGGTAAGCACTTGGCGTCATCTCACCTGATGGTAAGTGACGATGATGCCGAATATGGGTGTGCCAAGTCTCTCCAACGCAATGGGGATCTGACTATTTTTCTTATCTGCAAGCCGGAACACATCAATGTTATTAAAACTCTTTCAAGAAGTAAAAAAATGCAAAGTCATTGATATATTATTTTTTGCAAAGAGTCAATCATCACTCTGAAATTGTTTCATATTGGTTTATGCTAATTTAGACCTTAAATTATATTTGGATGTGTATATGAAAATAAGATTATAGTGGCTCATAATTCAAATATGTCGATAGTACATAGATACTATAAACTTATTTTATTTACACACATATCCTAAAATGCGTTAAAAATCCATAGGAAACGACCAGCATTATGACGACCAATTTCACTATGAGAACTTTCTTGTCTGTGGTAGTAGGTAAAATCTGTACCTTAAATTACAGTATCGATTTTTGTAACGTTACGAGTTTCAATTTGGAACAGCTGTCAAAACTCAAGTGGGTCTCTATTCTGGTATACGCATTATGTTTTTATTGCATTATTTTAAAATATATTATAGTCTATAGATATTTTACAGGTAGCACTAGTAGCAATGCCGGTCATTTCTCTACGGCTTCTGAACGGACTAATTTCAGCCGACCTTGAACGTCACCCAAGGCGTAGGCGGCTAGATCTCCGAGGCAGACCAATAATTACAGCAATGCAGAAAGCAGTTCTCCTCGACAATGCCCGGATAGATCGACGCTTCATCTCCCCGTCGTCGCATTGAACTCCAGCCGACTGTGCTTCCGCTGGAGGTGCTCCTGCCACTTCGCCTCGTGACAAGTGAGCAGAATAGCTTATATTTTATATATTTCAATAATAATAAAATAAGTACTTATAATATGTATGTAGATAAAATAATGTATGCAACTGTTGCAATAAGGTCTTGAAACACTCGTGTGATACTATAACTAAATTCGGCTTCGCCTCATTTCGTCGAAACATACTCATGTTTTAAGACCTGTCATTACATAACAGTTGCATAAAGTACTATTAATCTATAGGAAAAATCAAAGAAGATGGCTATACCTATTCTATTCTTTAATACTTTTTTTAACAAAATTTGCCATCGAGTTTTAAAAACCAAATCGGCAATTATAAGTGGCCTACGCAAAATAATTTTCGTAAAACCTTAAAACTTTTAGTTACAAGCTTTTGATATTGCATTGGCACGTGAATATGTATATGCATGCAAAATTTCAGCTCAATCGTAAACCGGGAAGTGGGTCAAATTTAACTTCACCCGCAAGATTTCACCCGAACAAACATATACATACATTACAAGTTAATTAAAAGCTTGTAAAAGCATAACCGTTTGTTAAATACACAAATGTACTTTACGATAAAACAGCCATTTCTACCAGTGGGTATTTCTTAAAAATGTTTCTCTTAGTTATGACATCATACAATTTTTGTATGGGATTTAGAGAGAAAAATATTTCTGAAACCTATCGTGTAGGATATTAAATAAAAGGGCTTTATGAACCGGTTCTAAAAATGTACTACACCATATTTCGCCACTTTTTAGGGTTCCGTAACTCAAAAGGTAAAAACGAAACCCTTATATAGGATCACTCGTGTGTCTGTCTGTCCGTGAAGGACGGACAGAGAATAGAGAACATTGCCTGTGACAGACGTTGTCACAGGCAATGTCCTCGAAAACTAGTTAACCGATTGAGCTTAAATTTGGCACACATATGTAAGTCGGTGACCCAAAGACGGACGTGTAACGTAAATAAATGAATTTTAATTATGGGGGCAATTTTTGGGTGGTAAATTAGATTATTTTTGCAAAAGTTTTACAAAATATATTGTGAGACCTATCGTATGAAAAGCCTTGTTGAAAATATGCGATAATTGACCCTTATCTCCGAAACTACTGGGCCTACGATCTTAAAAAAAAATGCATAGATTACAGGAAAGTCCTTCTCTTCCCACAGTAAAAATGAAATTTCTAAAGTCCAGAATAAGTAGACCCCTATTTACCTAGAGCAAAGTAAGTAATGAGAGGTATTTTTCTGTTGGTAATTTAAGTTTTGGTGCGGAACCCTGTTTGTGTGACCCCGAGTCGCAATTGGCCCGTCTTTATTAATAATTCAAAAGGTATTTTCAGAAAATACCAAGTTTGGGTTCCTCCAGGTAGGAGACGGCTGGGGTAAATTTTTATAAAACATACGCCAAATATCTTATATCTAACGACAAAACAGAACATTTTAAAATAATTAATCTTTTTTTACAATATAAATGTGAAAATGTGTTTGTTTTTTTTGTTTGTTTAATACCTCTTCACGCTTCATCACTTCTTCCAATGCACGTAGCCTGTGCATAAAGAAGGAAATAGGCTACATACTTTTTATTCCGTGAAAAAAGCAAAGCCCGCAATACAGTTCCTGAGGGAACTGAAAATATACTCATGTTTTGGTTAATTTCCTTAACATCGCAACGAAGTAACGGATTTTTGTGATTTTTTGCACGAAAATGATTGAGGCGATGGGAAATGACTACTAATAAGCATAGTTCCCGAGGGATCTGGGAAAAATTGGGTGCTCATGTCGTAGTTGCAACGGCTTGACGTGATTTTTTGCATAAAATTAGTTGAGAAGTTGGAAATTGAATAGTTCCCGAAGGAACCTGGAGAAAACTCATATCTGCGCTCGCCAGCCGCTTGCGCCTCGCGCACCACTTACCCTCAAAGACAGTCATGAAAAAAACTATGTCTACGCGGCCGAAGCCTCGGGCAAAAGCTAGTACTTTATGTTACAAAGCTAGTACTTTATGTTACAAAGCTAGTACTTTATGTTACAAAGCTAGTACTTTATGTTACAAAGCTAGTACTTTATGTTACAAAGGCGAATAAAGGTATGTAAGGCATAATATTACAATGGTTTCGAGCAATGTCGGTCGTTCTGTTCCACCAATAGTAAGTAGGTATTTTTGAAGTGAATACTTCTTTAGGCGCGTTGGGTATTTTATGAGATGGGAAAAAACCATTGAACTCGCGACCGTTACCGATACCTTACCAGGAACACTCGCAGTCTCAAAACTTTGTCAACCTAGTCGTTCGCCAGGAACACTTGGAGGGTCAAAATTTATAAAACTGTGAAAAGTTTTCACTTCTGTCGGCACTCCCAGAGTGGTTAGGTTTTTTTTTCATTGAATAAAGCACAGAATAGAAGCCAGCGAATTATTTTTTATCTGTGCACAGAAAAGAAGAATTCTACGCCAGCGAATTTTTTATTATCTGTGGAATGGAGTGTCTTAGGAATGCATATAGGTCTGAAATAAATATTTTTTTATATCTGAACATAGGCCTCCCCCAAGGATTTCCACGGCGACCAGTTCTGCGCTGCCCGCATCCAGCAGCTTCCGCGACCTTCACCAGGTCATCGGTCCACCGCGCGGTCGCCACTCGAGAATTTCACTACCCCAACGGCCATCTGATTCTGTGCTACGAGCAATGTGCCCCGCCCACTGCCACTTAAGTCTAGCAATTCTGAGAGCTATTTATACTTTGGTTCTCCTACGGATATCCTCGTTTCTGATTCGATCACGCAGAGAAACTCCGATTACAGCACGCTCCATTTCCCTTTGCGTGACCTTAAACCTTCTTATGAGGCCCATAGTAAGCGACTATGCCTCAGTTCCGTATGTCATTACTGACAACACACACTGGTCGAAGACCTTGGTCTTAAGACACTGCGGTGTCTGGGACGTAAAGATATTCCGAAGCTTCCCGAACGCTGCCCAGCCGAGTTGGATTCGACAATTGATATCTTCCTCGAAGTTGGACCTACCTAACTGGACTGTTTGTCCCAGGTATACATATTCGGGATATCGTCTATCCAAGAATATTTAAGATCAGGGATTTCCGTAGGTCCGTTCGGTTAGTGTAATAGCATAATCCAGAAAATTCGTAGTAAAGTGTAGGGTAGGGTCCCGCCGCGGGTGTCTTATTCTATTTTATTTCTATTAGTTAAGCAAATGATGTACTTCTCTAAATAAAACCGTAAGTTCAGTTTCGTTATCAGCCTTTCCGATCCGCATAGGAAATCCTCCCTCAGGTACCTTTTAATACTGACGGCACAACCAGGCTAGCCGGCCCGAAGGATGTACCGTCACAAGCTGATGGAAACATTGTATGGAGAACCCATTTTTTACAACTTTAGTATGGGTTTTTAAGGACTTAAGATGCCTCAATCCGAGGAGGTTGATACGTGTTAAAATAATATCGAACGTACATAAGTCTATTCATTTCAAGTTCAAATTAATGCAGGCTTCACCGCGGATGTTACGTTGAAACCGAACGCGAGTTAAACCCCACTCTCACATTTTATCGGACGCCATGTCTCGAGGTGAGTGTGAAGCATCATTCATCCATCGATAGTGAAGTGGCGCTTGCGTCGATAGCGTTAAGAAGACTCCACACTCTACGAGTACGTATAACAATGACTCGCAATATGAAGTGTGTCTTCGTTCCGGAGGCCCGTACTGTACGTCATCCGGATAGCTAACGCACCATAGACATCTACCTCCAAACTTGTCCTTCCGATTGCTTATACCCAACTTCGCTACAAAGAGGATTAGGTTTTTCGAGTGAATGTACGTATGAATTTATTTATTTATTTCTTTGGCACGCTCTGTAGTCTAAACATCTTTATGGATTTTGAGTGTGAGGTGTTGTTAGATTTGCCTTGATCCCATGAGTGACACATGATTAATTTATACCTGAAAAGAAAAAAAAATATGCAGTTGGGTTTATAATTGTTAATTAATTCGTGTAGTTACATAATCGTCATATCAGTTCATATATACGTCCCCACCGAAGGGCTCGAGCCTACCTTAGGGCGATCGGGACGCGGGCCCAGTACAGGTTGGTCGACTTCACACACAACCTTCAAGGTGCAGGTTTCCTCACGATGATGTTTTCCTTCACCGTAAGAGCGTCGGATAATCGTACATATAAAAACGAAATTCGATAACACATTGGTACGACCTCCCGGAAAGGAGGCAGCAGCCCTTGCCATTACGCCACCGACACTATTAGTTACATAGGCTTTCATTTAATTTGCAATACTTACTTGTATGTCTGTGTGTGTAAGTTGCCCACTTCAAATTTACGAGGTAAATTTGACCCACTTTCCGGTTTTCAGTTGAGCTGAAATTTGATTACCCGTTTAATTTGGGTGAAAATGCATGGTAAGTTAAGTGACTTCATTCGAAATCCAATATGGAGGACTCCAAAAGATGGCGTACCAGTTATTTTTTATGCTACTCATGATATGGGTAATCACATGAAAGGGTTTGAAGAGAAAAATATGAAAAATTTAAAATTGTTTTTAAATAAAAGTTTGTACCTATAAGTTTTCAAGTTCTTTTGAAAGTAATTTATCTGACTAAAAGGTCTCGTACCAAATTGAAAATATCTTGTAGGCCCTGGCATATCAAGCAGTGGATAGACAAATGTTTCGCGACATTATATCGTGATGTTACCAGAGATGCTTAAGGGTCCCCAGGAGGCTCGAGTTTCCATACAAACGTAGTTCCGCTTTAGTACAAAAACAAAATGCCGGATTGAATCAAAACTTTGCGAGTATGTTGAATAGACACATATCGATGTTTGTAATTAGTTCTCATCGTAGAATATTTAAACATAACTAAACGAAGCTTGAAAATATTTTTGTACTAAAAGTTTGAAACTGCTCTTATTTTTTTCCGTTTTAAATTAGTACATCAAAAACTAATTACAAACATCGATGTGTGTAATAAATATGTTTGCAAAGTTTGGATTCTTGTTTTTGTATTAAAGCGGAACTACGTTTGTATGGAAACTCGAGCCTCCTGGCTCACTGTGGACACTTCATACAACGGGCCAGAAATGACATTTCAAAAAACTAATTACGGTGCAAACAAAATGGCCGCGATATCTTATACATTTGACAACCAAACTGTAACCAAGCTGTATCAATCTGGGTGAATCTTGGTAAGCCCGCTTCCATCTTCGGCAACATCGTCACTTACCACCAGGTGAGATGTTGTCAAGGGTTTACCAATTGTGAATAAAAAAAAAGACAAGGGGATGATGTCGTAATCTAGAGAGCGGCAGGGAGTGTCCATACTGTATGTTAGTACTAATATATATACTTTGCTCTTGGGGACTCTTAAGAAGTGTGTGTTAGCGTTTCTACAGAAAAAGATCTATTCTACAAGCAGTCTGACCCTCAAATAAGTAAGACAATCAGACTCTTACTAAGTAATGTATAGTTATAATTTTCAAGGATTTGCTGGCAACAAGCGCCCAAGACTTTTCAGCTTCTTCTGTCAAACAATATTCCGTTACAAACGAACAAGCCAGCACTACGTTCTACAGAACTGGCTGTACCAGTGTGTACAGAGACCTAAGGATACAAGGTACAAGTTTCGCGTTGTTTAAATACTTCAGGTTCAGTGTTGAGCGGTATTCAATTAAATTCAATATATTTATTCAAAATAGTTGCAAATTACACTCTTCCTGATAATCATAAAATAATAATAACAATGTCATTTGTGAGGAATCAAGAAATAAACAATAATTAGTTAATAACCTCAAAATTCAATCTTTGAAATAAACTAGATTATGTCATTGAAACATGAAAACAATATGAAATCAAAATCAAAAACAATTTATTTCAAATAGGTGTTTACACACACTTTTAAATAGTCAAAACAAAAAAAAATACAATAAAAATAAAAATAAAATTACAAATAATGTCATGATTCAGATTACAGTCTCAGGTAATGGTATTTGTTTTAGAATCAACATATTATATATCTTTGTCATTTACATAATCTATTATTTTATAATATCCTCTAGAGCACAAAACTTTTTTGACATGAGTCTTGAATTTATTCTCTGACAAACTAGTTACATTTTCTGGAATTTTATTGTAGAATCTTATACACTGCCCCACAAATGACTTTTTAACCTTACTCAGTCTCGAAAAGGCTATGACACGAAAAGTAATACATAAAAATCATTGAATACCTTTAACAAGAGTAGGCCAGTTCACACGGATAGCACCCGGTCACGAGTATAACGCGAGAGTCGGCCATCGCTCTTGTCAACATTAATTTTGTTTAACACCTGTACATTTACTTATGATCACAAATAAATTAATTTGAATTTTGAATCAACCATATTAGAGGGAAAGGAACGACCCGGCTCCCGATGCGCCACCGTCGATAATAATCTCTATGTCGTTGCAATAACATTGAAATTTTGCATTTCATGAGATGGTCGGGTGGATATTGGCGCGATCATAAAATGATCATGAAAATCTGAGTTGAGCAAGTGATAATAGGCTCGGTCGGTTTGATGAAGACAGATACTGTCGAAGAAGGAAGAAGAAAGTAGAAGGAAGAATATGGAAGTCTAGGTTTGGTTCGTTTCGCATGATATGGCGACAATTTTATGATCTCGTCAATCCATTTTATAGAAACACACAATACTAGCTAGATTAAGAGATAAAAAACCGGCCAAGTGTGAGTCAGAACTGCAAACAAAGGGTTCCGTATCATTATACTAGATGGCTCTAGTATAAAGGGTTCCGTACCATCATACTAGATGGCGCTAGTTTCTTCATGTTTCAAAAATAAACACGTTTTTAGTATGCAGACACCCCTTATTTTATCTTTTTTTTAGTGCTAGTTTCTTCAGTTCCGTACTATCATACTAGATGGCGCTAGTTTCTTCACGTTTCAAAAACAACACGTTCTTTGTATGGAGACTTTCACTTTTTCTAATTTTTAGTATTTGTTGTTATAGCGGCAACAAAAAAACATCATCTGTGAAAATTTCAACTGTCCAGCTATCACGGTTCATGAAATACAGCCTGGTGACAGACGGACACCCATACGGACAGCGAAGTCTTATTAATAGGATCCCGTTTTTACCCTTTTGGTACGGAAACCTAAAAATTAAGTGTGGAATTAAGTGAAATCCTTGCTAAGAAATTCAACACAGATTAATAGTAATAATAGGAACAGCCAGGTACGATATCCTTTAGCGCGATATCATTAATTTCGAGCGCTTTGTCCGATGTGCGACTGGTCGCTGTGTAGGATTTCACAAAACAGACAGATATAAAAAACCGACCATGTGTAAGTTGGACTCGCGCAAAGTAGGATTCCGTAACCTTTTCAAAAAATAAATTTATATTTTAAAAACTGCTGGACTTACAAAGTCCGAAAACAAAGTAGCCCACATGTTTAAAATTAATTTATTTACGTTACATGTTTGTCTTTGGGTCACCGACTTACATATGTTTCATCATCATATCAGCTCATATACGTCCCCACCGAGGGGCTCGAGCCTACCCTGAATTAGGGCGATCGGGCCTTAGTCGACCACGCGAGTCCAGTGCGGGTTGGTCGACTTCACACGCAACCTTCGAGTTTCTTCGCAGGTGTGTGCAGGTTACCTCACGATGTTTTCCTTCACCGTTAAAGCATTCGGTAAGTATGTACGTAAGTTATGAAAAACCCATTGGTACATTGGCCGTCCGGATTTGAACCCGGCACCTCTGGTTAGGAGGATCGAGTCGTTACCGGTTGAGCCACCGACGCGTCATATGTGTACCAAAATTCAACTTAATCGTTCCAGTAGTTTCGGCGCAAATTGGCTGTGACGGACAGACGGACACACGAGTGATCCTACTGTGGTTCTTTTTTTACCTTTTGAAGAACGGAACCCCAAAATCGGCATCATTCAGTAATTCATGTCATAATTAATGGCAAGCCTTTTCAAGTTCATGACCTGTTCACATTTATGACATGTGCGCCAACAACCCCATAATGTCCCCTCTGTAAGGGCTCGAGTCTCTTCCCAAACTCAAAAAGGTTAATAGGCCATGCGCCCCATGTGGGGCCCAATCCGTATTGGCAGAGGTTATTAGGCTAGTGGAAGACCCCACTATCAAAGTTCTCAGGCCGCCAATAAGGCCTTCTGACACAGGCTTAACGACTGCCATCTGAGATAGCAACCGACACTATGGGCTTAACATACCTATCTAGCGAAACACGAAAACGGTCTAGATAAAAACCATTAACAGTCAAACCCATCCAGGTAATGACCGTGCCTCCGATCAGTTAAACTGCTTGATCGACGCTACCACGCAAGTTGAATTGAGCCGTAACCGCGTCACTTTGCCATGTGCATATATTCAAGTGATCTGTTTGTTATAAATTGTGTTCTGTTTTTTGATCATGTTAGGGGGTTTTGTCATAATCGCCACGTGGTAGTCGGGTTGGCGATTGCAGTGTAGTTGCAGGTCTGTTGCAGTACGCGGAAAGGACGCTAATGCGCCTTTTCCGGTGTAGTCCTACGACACCCGTTGGAAGAGATGGGAAGTTTGATGGCATTTGTTTGAAGTTTGTTTGTGAGCGTAGTAAAAATCTCCTGAACCTATTTGTCAAAATTGGTAAAACCATAAAAGTACCTAATTTTACAAAGAAAGCAATCAACTTCGTGATAAGGTCAAGGTCCAATACTCCAGGTCAGAAACCCATTGTTGTCTGTTCCACCAATAGGTACTTAAAATAAGACTTTGTAGCTACGGCCCGAGCGATCGTAAGACTTGATCGCTCGGGCCGCAGCTACAAAGTCTTATTTTAAGTACCTATTGGTGGAACAGACAACAATGGGTTTCTGACCTGGAGTATTGGACCTTGACCTTATCACGAAGTTGATTGCTTTCTTTGTAAAATACACGAAGTTGATTGCTTTCTTTGTCTGCCAGCGATCTTATCTTCACGAGTGAGGAGCAGCGGACCACCTCGTTTTTGAGTGGCGACCGCACACCGGTAGATGTAGCGTAGGAAGGCTTCCCAGACGATGGACCGACGCCCTGGTGAAGGTCACGGGAAGCCACTGGATGCGAGCAGCGCAGGACTGGTCGTCGTGGAAATCCTTGGGGGAGGCCTTTATCCAGCAGTGGACGTCTTTTGGCTGATATGATGATGATGATGTTGATGTGTTATGTTTGTTGGAATAAAAAACTCGATCTATCTAGAATTAACGTCAGTCACAATAGGAATTTTAGGGTCATTATCATATCTATAATACATTAAAACTAATACAATTATAAAACTTACAAATTACACCTAAAATAAAATGCCTTAAACACTAATAAAACACCTAAAATATCTAAAATCACACCTAAAATAACTTACAAAAAAAAAACACTTAATATAAATGTGAAAATGTGTTTTTTTTACCTCCTCACGCTTAAATTTTGTCGAAGGTTGGCATGCACGTAGCCTGTGTCGTGGAGAAGAACATAGGCAAATTTTTATTCCGTGAAAATAGCATGGTCCGATGCAGTTCCTGAGGGAAATAAAAAAAAAGGTGATTTGTTGATTGCTGGCTTTTGCACAGAGATACTTAAGAGGGTGGGAAATGACATGGACTACTCACCCTCAAAGACAGTCATAAAAAAGATCCCCACGCGAGCGAGGACGTGGAAAAAGCTAGTAATAGAATATTTTTTGAAGTAAAATTTCTTTACGAACGCTTGACTTAGAGAGAAAACTGGTGAATGCGTTACACGAACGGTGATTTCTATCGTTACGAAAAGTGTGATCGGGCGAGGCGAACAGCACGTTTGACTTGGGAAGTAAGCTGGTAAATGCGTTACGCGAACAGTGATTAAGTTTTACTTCAGTCGTGTGGTCTAAATTACACTCGTTTTTTTTTTAATGTGTTATTCCTTTGAATCGGACCACAATGTTGGTTAGAGCAGCCACACGATGAATATATTTGCTAAAGGCCTCCGGCTATATTTGTTGCGCATACTGTGATTTTGGAACTATATATTTGTACTGAGTATATCACAACGTTCTCATTTTACCTAGAAATGAGCAATAGAATTGTGTTGGACATTAATCTAAATATACATTTAAATCAAATTAAATCATTACACATTAGGTAAATTATTAAAAACATAAAACAATATCAAATATTAATAGAGCACAAAAACAATTATAATTCAATAAACATAGTCAACCGCGTGGTCGACTAAGGCCTAATCGGCCTGATTCAGGGTAGGTTCGAGCCCCTCGGTGGGGACGTATATGAGCTGTAATGATGAAACATATTTGTCAAATACATTAATATGTCATTAAAACATTAATAATCATCATTACAGCTCATATGCGTCCCCACCGAGGGGCTCGAGCCTACCCTGAATTAGGGCGATTAGGCCTTAGTCGACCACGCGGGCCCAGTGCGGATTGGTCGACTTCACACACAACCTTCGAGTTTCTTCGCAGGCGTGTGCAGGTTTCCTCACGATGTTTTCCTTCACCGTTAAAGCAATCGGTAAGTATGTACGTAAGTTTTTGAAAAACTCATTGGTACATTGGCCGTCCAGATTTGAACCCGGTACCTCTGGTTAGATGGACCGAGTCGTTACCGGTTGAGCCACCGACGAAAACATTAATAATATCAAATAATAATAAAAGAAACTAAAACTACAATAAAAAAAAACATTTCAAAAAGATTATATTGTCATTCTTTCTTTTTTAGTCATTACGTACATCTTTACGTCTCAGATACCGCAGTGTCTTAAGACCAAGGTCTTCGACCAATGTGTGTTGCCAGTGATGACGTACGGAACTGAGACATGGTCGCTTACTATGGGCCTCATAAGAAGGCTCAAGGTCACCCAAAGGGCAATGGAGCGTGCTATGCTCGGAGTTTCTCTGCGTGATCGAATCAGAAACGAGGAGATCCGTAAGAGAACCAAAGTAACCGACATAGCTCTCAGAATTGCTAAACATAAGTGGCAGTGGGCGGGGCACATTGCTCGTAGAACAGATGGCCGTTGGGGCAGTAAAGTTCTCGAGTGGCGACCACGCACCGGAAAGCGTAGTGTAGGCAGGCCTCCCACTCGGTGGACCGATGACCTGGTGAAGGTCACGGGAAGCCGCTGGATGCGGGCAGCGCAGAACCGGTCGTCGTGGAGATCCTTGGGGGAGGCCTATGTCCAGCAGTGGACTTCCTTCGGCTGATATGAATGAATGAATGAATATTGTCATTAAGAAAAAAAAATACATTGTGGATAGATAAAATCAAATTGCAATAAATAAGTCAAAGTTTTAACAAACATAATGTAAATAAAAATACAGGGTGTCTTTTTTATATTAAATGCGAAGTCCACGCGTTAGAGCCGCGAGCAAAGTGCGGGTTGGTCAACTTCACACACAACCTCCGAGTTTCTTCGCAGGTGTGTGGAGGTTTCCTCACAATGTTTTCCTTCAACGATAAAGCAATCGGTAAGTATAAAAACTCATTGGTACATTGGTGGTCCAGATTTGAACCCGGTACCACTGGTTAGAAGGACCGAGTCGTTACCGGTTGAGCCACCGACGCTTTTCTCCACAAATCCTTTCATTATTAACCAAACCTTTTACTTCTTGAGGAGACGAAACTAGGCAGGTTGGCGGTTAATGGCTTCACCGACACGAACGCAGCTCGCAGTTTAATTATATTGGTCTGTTATAAATAATGTTGGGGTTCCTACTAGCCCTTCCAGGGTTTCATCATCATATAAGCTGAAAAACGTTCACTGTCGGTCAAAGAGCTCCTGAAGGATTTCCGCAACGACCGGTCCTGCGCTGCCCACATCCAGCAGAGGTTTCCTGCGAATTTCACCAGGTCGTCGGTCTACCGAGTTTTCCTACGCCACATCTTCCCGGAGAACTTTAGTGCCCCAATGGACCTTTGTTCTACGAGCTATGTGCCCCACCCATTGCCACTTAAGTTTAGCGATTCTTTTCTCTCTTCTTTATTGGTTCTCCAACGAATCTGCTTATTGAGCGTGTTGCCACTAATGACATATGAAACTAAGACATGGTTCCTTACCATAGTCCTTATAAGAAGGTTCAAGTATTATTAGAGTGTTAATAGTATTAACATACAGCATGGACACTCCCTGCCGCTCTCTAGATTGTGTCCTCACCCCCTCGTCACCCAGATTGATACAGATTGCTTAAAGTTTGGTTGTCGAACGTATAGGATTTCGCCACCATTTTGTTTGTTTAGTTATTCTTTTTTTGATATGGCATTTCTGGCCCTTTGTATGAAGTGTACAGGTGTGCCGAAAGTACGATAAAGCGAGCAATACTCGAAGTTTCCGTACTCGATCGAATTAGAAATAAGGAGAGTCGCTAAACTTAAGTGGGAGTGGGTGGAGCACAAAGCTCGTAGAACAGATGTCCCTTGGGGCATAAAGTTCTTGAGTGGCAACCACTCACCGGAAACGTAACGTCAAAATGAAACTGGTGGATGCGGGCAGCGCAGGACCGGTCGTCGAGGAAAATGATGCCAAAGGAATCAGACTAAATAAAAAGTATATTTTTTCTGAGGTCAAAGGCTTATCAAATGTGGATTAAAAAACCTAATTATAGTATTAGTAAAAAATAGTATAGATATACTTATATCGTTAACAACTCATAAACGTCTTACGGGTCCCTCCCCTAACTCGGGGAGGGTAGGCCATACTCCACACCCGGGGGCCAAGTCCGGTTTTGTGGAGGTTGCAGGGCCAGTAGCGGACCCAAGTATCAAAGTTGCCGAGCCGCCTATAAGTGAGTGGCTGACCCAAGTATCAAAGTGTCCGAGCCGCCTATAAGTGAGTGGCGGACCCAAGTATCTAAGTTGCCGAGTCATCTAGTGACAGCAATCGGCACCAACGGCCTTATGTGCCTTGCAAAGCACGAAAACGGTTAAGCAAAGTGCCACTAACAGTCAAACCCATCCATGTAATGACCGTGCTTCAGGTCAGTTTACCTGCGTGATCGACCCAAGCACGCAAGTTGCACTGAGCTACGACCGCTTCACCTACTTACCTGATTTATAAGAAAAATGACTTTAAATAAGGTTCAAAATTAAAAAAAAAACATAACCCTCTTTCAGACGCAGTCGGGCAAAAAGGGTAAATCTCTACTGAATAGACCGGAAATGAAAGTATCATCACGAAAAACGAACAACTGGCCGCGAATTGTTAAAAGTACTGAAAAAGAGCAACGTAATTTCCTTTTGGACGATATTAAGTCTGAAAATTGGACTGTTTACCATTTCGAATATGTTTTGCTGAATTCAGCTCTCACGTCACTTACTTAATACAATTTAGGAGTTTACTCCTTCAGACTTGATTAATATATAGAGCCTGATGTGAAAAATATATGAGGAGTGAAATCGAGTGCTGACAAAGTGTTAACAAATGTGATTCTAACTTTTAGTGCCGTTACGTTTCTTCAGTCGCGAAGGCTAAGGAAACATGGCCATGCCGCCTAATGCGAGGCCAGAGGCCTAGCTCCGCGTAGGATGACGCCCAGAGCGATTCGTGCAAGGCCAAAGGCAGAAAAAAATTTGTTTGATGGAGATAGTGATGGTATGGTATCTTAAAATATACATGAACTAGCTGTTACCCGCGGCTTCACCCGCGTGGACAACGTTTCTATGATTTTTCGAGGGTGCACAGTGCACGAGCCGCACGCGGCTCGCGAGCGTGGAAAAAAGTAGCCTATGTGTTAATCCACATCCTAATCTGTCTACCTACCAAGTTTCATCCAGATCCATTTAGTAGTTTTTGCGTGAAAGATTAACAAACATACATCCACACATTCTTACAAACTTTCGCGTTATAATATTCATTCATATTCTTATCAGCTCACATAAGTCTCCACCGAGGGGCAAGACCCCTACCCTGAATTAGGGCGATCGGGCCTTAGTCCACCACGCGGGCCCAGTGCGAGTTGGTCGACTTTACACACAACCTTCGAGTTTCTTCGCAGGTATGTGCAGGTTTCCTTAAGATATATTATCGTAATATACTATGGGCCTCATAAGAAGGCTCAAGGTCACCCAAAGGGCAATGGAGCGTGCTATGCTCGGAGTTTCTCTGCGTGATCGAATCAGAAACGAGGAGATCCGTACGAGAACTAAAGTAACCGATATAGCTCACAGAATCGCTAAACTGAAGTGGCAGTGGGCAGGGCACATAGCTCGTAGAACAGATGGCCGATGGGGCAGTAAAGTTGTCGAGTGGCGACCGCGCACCGGAAAACGTAGCGTAGGCAGGCCTCCCACGGGGTGGACCGACGACCTGGTGAAAATTGCGGGAAGCCGATGGATGCGGGCAGCGTAGGACCGGTCGTCGTGGAAATCCTTGGGGAGCGCTTTGTCCAGCAGTGGACTATTTTCGGCTGATGATGATGATGTATTATAATATTAGTAGGATTATAAGTCGTAGTGCATTCATATAGAGTATATGAATATTTAAGATAAGTAAAAGTATATTACTCAAAATATAATAAAGGTCACCTAAGATTTCACCGTACATTTCACACAGGGAGGTGGTCCAAACAGGCGAAATTCAGTCATTAGGTTAAATGCCTGGCTACAATTGTGTCAAACATCACAACATTCTGCTGATCCAGAAGAGACAACACGGTAAATTGGCAATTTTTTTCAAATATTTTGGGGAAAAATCATAATCTTTGTCTTGAGTAGCCTACGGAGTTCCCGAGGAACTGCAGAATGTTCTGCTCTTCGACACATTTGTAGCCAGTGATCTAACCTAACGACTGCACTTTTTTGTTTCCTTACTTTTCTTGATTAAAAAAATAATAATCGTGGCTTTTTGATCCCCCTTTCTGTATAAAAATATACTGAGAAAACATTTTGTTTTGAGTAGTAAGTATATAATGTGAGAACTACCTTTCTTCTCTTACTCCTTCTCTTATGATGCTATACCTGATAGGGTCCATAACAATATGATCTATAAACATTTAACAATATTATAATAACTAACATTGTGGAATGCAAATAAATATTGAGTATTAAGTAAATAACGATGATGCCGAAGATGGAAGCGTTCTTACCAAGATTCCCCAATGCAATGGGGATAAGGCTATATTTTCTTCAAGCTGAAACACATCAACGCTGTTAAGGTGTTTCGTTAAGGTGGTTCAAATCCGGACGGCCAATGTACCAAAGAGTTTTTTAAAAAAACATACGTACATATACTTACCGATTGCTTTAACAGTGAAGGAAAACATCGTGAGGAAACCTGCACATCTGATTCCAGATGTGTATGAAGGTCGCGTTGCACACGTCCGTAGGTGTAAATCTAAATGCCCTACACGTGACCGCGGGTGATGCTAAATACATCACCAGGCAATCGCCGTCTATCCATTCGATAGCAAGGTTAATTGTGCCACACAATAAGAAAGATATATAGGGTGGTGGTAGCTAGCCAGGCGAACTTAAAAAACCAACCAAACCAAGTTTTACAAACTTAGAATTCGCCGGCACCTGAACTTGCGACCTCCTGATGTGCAGCTATTGGACTAACCATTACGCCATAGAGGCGCTAAAAAAGGCGGTAAAAAGTGGTTCTTTAAATAAAGATTAATAGAGCTATCTTCGCATGGGAAATAAACAAGATAGCTTACATGGAATTTAAGTAAATGGACTGGTCGAAATATTCGCAACGTAGATTTCAAATGCTTACTATACCGGAATAGAACAAAGGATTTCGATTTACTGCTGGAACTCGAAAAGGAGAAGAATAATCTTGTTCCTTTATATTTTAAGAACGGTATTCCTAGGTATCATCTGAAAATAACATTTGGACAGTAATTAATAAATAATAAAATACACTTGAATGTAAACCGTGGTCCAAGACCTTAGTCTTGAGACACTGCGGTATTTGGGACGTAAAGATATTGCGAAGCTTCCCGAACGCTGCCTAGCCGAGCTGGATACGTCGATTGATCTCTTTCTTGAAGTTGGACCTATCTAGCTGGACTGTTTGTTGACTGTTTAAGCGCAAGACCGGTCATCGTGGAAATCTTTTTTTGGAGGCCTTTGTCCAGGAACGGACGTTTATCGGCTGATATGATGATGAAACCCTGGAAGGGCTAGTAGGAACCCCAACATTATTTATAATAGAACAATATAATTAAACTGCGAGCTGCGTTCGTGTCGGTGAAGCCATTAACCGCCAACCTGCCCAGCCTCGTCTTCTCAAGAGGTAAAAGGTTTGGTTAATAATGAAAGGATTTGTAGAAAAAATTGTCGTTGGCTCAACCGGTAACGACTCGGTCCTTCTAACCAGAGGTACCGGGTTTAAATCAGGACGACTAAGGCCTGATCGCCCTGATTCGGTAGACTCGATCCCATCGGTGGGGACTTATATGAGCTGATATGATATAAGGATTTGTGCAACAAGGGAACAAAGTTCATTATGGCTGGTTTACACGGTACGAGCTAGCGTGCGAGCTGGCGAGGAGAGTTACTGCAGTGCAGCTATTTGCACCGTGTGACCGCATCATCCGAGTTACTGTCATGAGCGAGTCGGTCAGTAGCTCGCATGCGAGTTGCTACATCATTGTTGTTTTTACTCGCCACTCGCCTTCCTCCACCACGCCGCAAAAAGCAGCTTGCTGCAGTAGATTTCTACTGTCACGTTAGCAGCTCGCACTCATGTAACCGGGTGAGGCGAGTCAAGCTACTGTCAGCGAGTACAAAGTGGCAGTAGCTGTCTACTTTCAACGCCAGTAGCTTGCACCGTGTAAACCAGCCATTACTGTCGCAAGTGCCGAGTTTGAATCTCGAGCAAGCGAATAATTCTAAAATTGAATCATGAACGTAGAGAGTACGTTGTAGAAATGTCACAGTTCTCTAAATTATTTATCATATCAGCTCATATACGTCCCTACCGAGAGGCTCAAGCCTACCGTGAATTAGGGCGATCGGACGTTAGACGACCACGCGGGCCCAGTGCGGGTTTGTCGACTTCACACACATAACCTTCGAGTTTCTTCGCAGGCGTGTGCAGGTTTCCTCACGATGTTTTCCCTCACCGTTAAAGCAATCGGTAGGAAGACATCGCTTCCTTCACCGTAGGAGCGCAATTACTTCATAAATTGAATCATCATCATCATCATATTAGCCGAAGGACGTCCACTGCTGGACATTGGCCTCCCCCAAGGATCTTCACGACGACCGGTTCTGCGCTGCCCGCATCCAGCGGCTTCCCGTGACCTTCACCAGGTCAGCAGTCAACCGAGTGGGAGGCCTGCCAAAACTACGTTTTCGGGTGCGTGGTTGCCACTCGAGAACATTAATACCCCAACGGTCATCATAAATTGAATACGACTAGCTTTTTCCCGCGGCTCTACCGCGTGGACATCGAGGGTGCATGTAATTTTTTTGTTGCTCGATGACGTTTCACTTTCCTTTCATCAAAAATCAAAAAAAAGCAAAATGATAGAACGGCCGAAATGTTTCGTATTATATTGCATAATGGGTGCGCGGTGCGCGAGCCGCAAGCAATACTTCATAGGCTGAAGAAATTCAAAGTGCATTCAGACTTGGTTTATATCTGATCTTTGCGACTTCTCTTAGCAGCGACTCTTTCCTTCTCACAACAAATGAAATACATGGCCTTGTTCAGCTTAACATCAGCACAGACGACGTGTGCGCTGCCCAACCAAACAGGGCGCTACTACATCAAGGATATTTTGAAGTGCTTGGTGCCTTTACATTTTTTCTTGCTTGCCTGACTGTTGAAGAATACATTAGTAAGTAGTCAATTTTTTCGCTTTTAATTAAAATGGTAAAGTTAATAATCAATTAACTACAAAATTACACGCGCGCCTACAAACTTTACTTAAAAATTATCGAGGAATACTTTCTAGCACCAATGAAAAAAAGGTCCCAAAACTAATTTCAGTTGACGATTATGAAAACCTTTTAGTAATTTAGTATATTTACAGTATTAAATGAACACATTTATAAATGTTTTTTTTTTATTTTCGTGCCTTTTAAATAATCGGAACAATGCTAGTTGTGTGATGCCGGCAGTGACGTCATCGTAGGCCAATCCAGGGCAAATCACATCTATATATATAAGAAAGTCGTGTCAGTTACACCATTTATAACTCAAGAACGGCTGGAACGATTTCGCTAATTCTTATTTGTTAAGTTCATTGTTGTTAGTGTAGTGTAGGGTAGGGTAGTGAATGTAGTGTAGTGTAGAATGTAGGGTAAGGTTAGGGTAGGGTAGGGTAGGGTAGGATAGGGTAGGGTAGGGTAGTGTAGTGTTGTTTAGTGTAAGGTGGAACGAAGTTCGCCGGGACAGCTAGTTCTATATAAATATAAAATATACATTTTACCAAATCACTAGAAATTTCTGAAATCTAATAATTGTAAAATTATCGCAGTAGCTGTTGCTCGAAATGGTTTTCGAATTAAGTGTGGTTCATAAAACAAAAGTATACGATTCCAAGTGTGTCCAGTAGTAAGGCACATGGTTCAGTGTACTTCACACATAACTCCCTTGCGCAAGCACTGCACCACAAATCCGCAGAAATTAAGTCCTAAATATATGTCTGTAGCTCTGATTGAAGCTTCCGCCGACGCTTCCAACTGCACGTCCCGCTGTAGTTTAATAACCAGTGGCGCTATACAGGATGTAACAAAATTACTGTAGCAGCCATTAACTGGAGCTTCTACTCATCATACTGAACATTTTTTTCCCAAGAGGGTATAATGACTTCGCAAAAAAAAAAACTCTTCACAAATCGATCAGCTAATTAACTAGTTTTGTGCATTTATGTATGGAGCGTCAAAAATATTTATTATGGGTTCATTAAGGAAAGTTTTTATTTTAATTTTGGTTTTTCTTAAAAATAATCTTTTATATATATATATAAATCTTCTGTCCGTGTGTTAGTCATTGAACTCCTCCTAAACGGCTGGACCGATTTCGCAAATTCTTTTTTTTGTCGAGTTCGTTATTGTCAGGAGAAGGTTCTTATGTAGGGTAGGGTAGGGTAGGGTAGGGTAGGGTAGTGTAGTGTAGTGTAGGGTAGGGTAGTGTAGGGTAGGGTAGGGTAGTGTAGGGTAGGGTAGTGTAGTGTAGGGTAGTGTAGGGTAGTGTAGGGTAGTGTAGTGTAGGGTAGAGTAGTGTAGGGTAGGGTAATGTAGGGTAGGGTAGTGTAGTGTAGGGTAGGGTTGTGTAGTGTAGGTTAGGGTAGGGTAAGGCAGTGTAATGTAATGTAAGGCGGTACGTAGTTCGCTGGGACAGCTAGTATTTGTGTAAGTTTCAGTCCAATTGATATTAATTCTGTTTAGCAACTTGTTTTTCACCACCATTGCTTGTAATTACGTATTGTTTTTATGTTGCATTACTTATATTTTGAAAAGGAAGAGCGGGTTCATCTAATACCTCCGTGGCGTAATGGTTAGTCCATTCGCTTCACACTAGGAGGTCGTAGGTTAATGGGGTCAATTTGTAAGATTAGGTTTGGTTGGTGGTATTTCTAAGCCCGCCTGGCTAGCTACCACCATCTTATCTAAGTCTTGCTGCCAAACATCAGTGTTAACATCATTGATGTGTTCCGGCTTGAAGATATGATAGCTAGTTCTCCATTGCGTTGGGGAATCTTGGTAAGTCCGCTTCCATCTTCGGCATCATCGTCACTTACAATCAGGTGAGATGATGTCAAAGGCTTCATATTTTTTGATTTTGAACCCTGCACCTCTGGCTAGGAAGACCGAGTCGTTACCGGTTGAGCCACCGACACTACTAAGGCTTATTATTGTAAATAAATAAAAAACACATATGTTTATATCTACTTGGTGTTCCTATCATTGTTCTACATTAAAAATATTTGGTACTGAAATACACACTTTTTAATGGTGAGTTGAAAGCCCATCTAACTGGTCTTAATCAATTTAATACAGCCTGTATAATTTGATGAAGATACAATAAGTACGCAAAGTAATCAAATATGTTCAAAACGTTGTAATTTCCATGATACCTAAAGATACAACAGGCAAATTCCAGTGATAGTGTAAGTGGCTTTTTTTTTCCCCGGAGACAGTGGTAGCTTTTTTCTACCAAGTGGCCCTTCAGCTTTTTACACTCTTCTTAATAATTAAAAAATAATTAATATCTCGCATAAGTAAGTATCCCATTACTTTAGGATAACGTTGACATAGTGTTCAGCAGATAATTATAAAGTAAACGTTTAATAAGTAAGCGAGAATACTGTTTACAAGATCAACAGACAGCGTTTTGACTTGAAGAATATCCATGGCAAGGGAAAGTGTACAAGGCATTTTATTTTAGGTAAACTTTGTGATATTATAACAACGACCATCCATCCAAGATTTAAGATTCAAGGTATTTATTTAAAACAGGTGCAAATTACACTCTTTCTAGTAGTCATAAAACAATAATAACATAATTTCATTTGTGAAAAATCAAGAAAAAAAACCATTACTTAATAATGTCAAAATGCAATCCTTGAAATAAACTATGTAAATTATGTCATTAGAACATAAAAACAATATATATATATATATATCATCATCATCATATCAGCCGAAGGAAGTCCACTGCTGGACATAGGCCTCCCCCAAGGATCTCCACGACGACCGGTTCTGCGCTGCCCGCATCCAGCGGCTTCCCGCGACCTTCACCAGGTCATCGGTCCACCGAGTGGGAGGCCTGCCTACACTACGCTTTCCGGTGCGTGGTCGCCACTCGAGAACTTTACTGCCCCAACGGCCATCTGTTCTACGAGCAATGTGCCCCGCCCACTGCCACTTAAGTTTAGCAATTCTGAGAGCTATGTCGGTTACTTTGGTTCTCTTACGGATCTCCTCGTTTCTGATTCGATCACGCAGAGAAACTCCGAGCATAGCACGCTCCATTGCCCTTTGGGTGACCTTGAGCCTTCTTATGAGGCCCATAGTAAGCGACCATGTCTCAGTTCCGTACGTCATCACTGGCAACACACATTGGTCGAAGACCTTGGTCTTAAGACACTGCGGTATCTGGGACGTAAAGATATTGCGAAGCTTCCCGAACGCTGCCCAGCCGAGTTGGATCCGACGATTGATCTCTTTCTCGAAGTTGGACCTACCTAACTGGACTGTTTGTCCCAGGTATACATATTCGGTAACAACTTCGAGTGTAGAGCCTCCAACCTTCAGAGGAGTAGGTATGACACGGACGTTTGACATAATTTTCGTATTGTCCATGTTCATTCTAAGACCCACTTGTTGAGAGGCTCTACTGAGGCCATCGAGCATTGTGCCTAAGTCGTCCATAGTCTCAGCCATGACCACGATATCGTCAGCGAATCGAAGGTGGGTGATGTAATCGCCGTTGATATTGATGCCGAGTCCACCCCAGTCCAAAAGCTTGAAAACATCTTCCAGGGCGGCGGTGAACAGTTTCGGAGATATAACGTCTCCCTGTCTCACCCCTCGCTGCAGCTGGATAGGTTCCGAGTTTTGATCCTGGAGGCGAACCGACATGGTGGCGTTTTAATACAAACACTTCAGCACTTCGATATATCGATATTCAATTTGGCACCTCTGGAGAGACTGTAACACAGCCCAGGTTTCGACCGAATCGAAGGCTTTCTCATAGTCCACGAATGCCAAGCATAGTGGCTGATTGTACTCTTCGGTCTTCTGTATAATCTGCCGCAGCGTATGTATGTGGTCTATGGTGCTAAATCCTTTTCGGAAACCGGCTTGTTCGGGAGGCTGGAAGTCGTCAAACCTGCGTGCGAGACGATTCGTAATGACCCTCGAAAACAGTTTGTAGACATGGCTCAGAAGTGAGATGGGTCTGTAGTTCTTCAACAGGGTATTGTCGCCCTTTTTGAAGAAAAGCACGACCACACTTCTGTGCCATGCCTTAGGCGTTTGTCCCTCAAGTATAACGGAATTAAATAATTTCTGAAGAGCTTTAAGTACCGGTGTTCCAACTGCTTTCAGAAATTCAGCCGTAATTCCATCATCACCCGGTGCCTTATTGTTTTTAAGCTGTTTAAGAGCCATTCTAATCTCGTACAGGCTGACGTCCGGGATATCTTCGGTATAGTGTCGGGTAAGTCTAGCTCTTGGGTCTTTAGCCAGATCGCTGACAGGCAGACGTGTGGTCGTGTACAATTGTCCGTAGAACTTCTCAACTTCTTCCAGCAACTCAGTCTTAGACGATGTGATCCTGCCGTCCTCAGTCTTTAGCTTGGTCAGTTGGCTTTGACCAACAGACAGATCTCTAGCGAACACTTTTGAGCCCTTGTTGTTCTCAATCGCCTCTTTAATACAAATTGTATTAAAGTAGCGCAAATCGCGAGTTAGAGACTTAGAGATCTGCCTGTTTAGTTGCCGATACTGAGTAGCGTCTTCAGAGGACTGCAAAACCAATCTGCGTCTTTCTTCCATGAGCTTGCTGGTGAAGTCAGAGATTTTTTTGGTTCTGTTTGAACGGCGAGTTTTGAAAATCTTAGACCCGACCGTTTGGACAATTTCCACGAACCTGTCGTTATAATCGTCCACATTTTCGCAGTCTCCTAGGCATTCGAAGCGATTGTGCAACTCGAGCTGAAAGTTTTCGGGGTTTTGAAGAAGGAGTTCATCATAAAGAGGCCCTCCTTCTCCATATATATATAAGGTGTAACAAAATTAGCTGAAACTATTTTAACTGGTGCTTCTACCCATGAAACTGAACAACTTTCTCCATGGAACCCGTTGTCAAATCGCAAAAAAAAAATTGGCTCTCCCATACTAACTCGATCAGCTGGTCAGGCAACTTAGTATGGGAAGTTCAAATTTTTTTTTGAGATTTGACTATGGGTTTCATGGGGAAAGTTGTTCAGTTTCATGGGTGGAAGCACCAGTTAAAATATTTTCAGCTAATTTTGTTAGACCTTATCATCATCATCATCATATCAGCCACAAATCGTCCACTGCTGGACAAAGGCCTCCCCCAAGGATTTCCACGACGACCGGTCCTGCGCTGCCCGCATGAGTGGCGACCGCGCACCGGAAAACGTAGCGTAGGCAGGCCTCCCACGCGGTGGACCGATGACCTGGTGAAGGTCGCGGGAAGCCGATGGATAGACCTTATATATATATATATATAAAAGTATATATTTTGTATGGGTATAGTTTTCTATGTATATATTAATATACTAGACGATTATATGATAGTTAAATATATATATTTTTTTACTCGTAAACTTTACCTGACCGTATGTTCTGAAGTCCTTTCAGCATTCCAAGGTTGACTGGAAGAGATCCCGAAAGGGATAAGTCCGCCTTTGATATATTTATATTCTTTTTTCTGATTATTTTAAGTATTAGTTTTAAATGCAAAAAAGAGTTTACAAACAAACAAACAATGACACGAAAAGTTATACATAAAAATCATTGAATGTCATTGATACCTTTGACAAGAGTAGGCCAGTTCACACGGACAGCATCCGTTCACGAGTATAACGCGAGAGTCAGCCATCGCTCCCATCAACCATATTAGAGGGAAAGGAATGACCCGGCTCTCGATGCGCCAATAACGAATAATAATAATTGTTTTGGTGTACTATAAGCGTAAATAAATAAATAAAATAATGTTTCCTTAACTTCATGTTATGTTACTGCCATACAAAATGCAATTTTACAGCAACCGCCGTCTATTGAGTAATTTAACATGTAAAACACGTTAAAAAATCGACTTTAATCGTAAAAAGTAGAATTTTGCTATTTCTTTTTTAGTTAATTTCTAAACAAATCCATAACCGATTTTGATAAAATTTTTACAGGACCACACTGGAGGCATAACCCATCAAATAAAAGAATTATCGAAATAAGACTACCTACTCTGTTAAAACATTATGCGTGTTCATATATAAAAAATATCGGGTTGACTTGAGATTCTCTTTATTTTTTGAAGTCGGTTAAAAAGTCTTACAAAGTAGGTACAGATCTGGAGTTTAAATATAAAAGACGTCCTTTCAAAGTGTAGGTTTTAACACAATAGCAATTCTTTCTTTTGAGGGAAAATTCAGGGCACCGGATCGGACCTGTTGTACAGTCGGCCGCAGATCAATGGTAACTGGCAAATGGCGCGAAAAAAATGGTTGTTGGTACGCCGCCGCTTGTTTTAAAAGACTAATTTTATGACAGTAAAAAAAAATTGAGAACAATTAAATTTACATATCTGGGACGGCAATTGCAGTAACTCGCCACAAGCGACGAGAGGGAATAAATAAATACATCATCTAGAACGCGCTATTAACATTTATTCAGCGCTGAGTATATATACAAGTACCTTCATCAACGGTTGGTTCACAGCCAGACCCCAAGCATACCAGCTTGCCTGGCGAAGATATCTCCCTTTGCTCTCGAGAGTGGGAACACACCGTTTCTACATGTACTGCGATGAAATAGAAGAAGTTAATTTATTAATATACCTTATAACTTGAAGTGAGCAATGATAGTATACAATTCGTTTCTCGGAAATGGCTCAACGACTTGGATGACATTTTGTATTTTAGGTAATGTTTTACATTCCAAGTGTACTTAGATTTTTTAAAATCTACAATTGATAATAAGCCCTTGGCATCATCTAACCTGATGGTAAATGACAATGATGCCGAAGATGGAAGCTGGTTTACCAAGATTCCCCAAGGCAATGGAGATCTGGCTATCCTCTTCAATCCGGAACACATCAATGATGTCAGGCGGCTAGACTTAGATAAGATGGTGGCAGCTAGCAGGCGGGCTATGAAAATGACATACCACCAACCAAACGAGTCCTACAAAGCTGACCCAGCCGAAAATGGAACCCGCGACCTCCTGGTGTGAAGCGAATGGACTAACCAGTACACCACGAGGCGGTCGATATGTGTCATTCCTGAGAAACTCTGTTAACCAACCAAAAATGTATATATGTTTTTGATTTAGTTTAGCTACTCCACAGTAGATGGCGCTACATGCACAGGAGACTCCAAGCAACGCTCGTTTCACCCAGGTACTTATGAATTTTATTAGATATTTAAAAAAATTGAATGATCGGGCTGATCAATTTTGCCTGGTAGCCTGGAAGAAATTGCTACCTAGCAATAAGGCCGCCTATTGTATAGGCTTTCTTCTTCATTGTTAATTATTTTTTTAATGTTGTGATGCATTAAAGAATATTGTATTGTATTGTATCAATTTGGATGGAAAGTCCATTAAAACTCCCGAGTTGGTCGTTTAACCAAAGCCACATCCTGTAAATAGTGAAAAAAATCTAAAAATAAAACAATAAATAAAACCAAAAGAGTTTTAGCAAAATTATTCAGTAATATATTTTCTAATACCACCAAAATTTGACGGTGAATATCTCGACTCTAGAACTCTAGACCGTTTTTAGACTATAGTGCTATACCTATTAAACCCAACCAAAATCGATAATCTAGAACAAAAACTATTCAAAAAAAAACGAGACCTACAGTACTCGCAAATGATGTGTAACATGTGACAAAATACTTAGGAAATTAATTAATTATCGGGTCGTACATTCACGGGCCGACCCTTCGAATAGTAGTATGTCATCTTTGCCTTTGCCATCACACTAGGCGGCATGGCTATGACAACCTTAGTTTTCGAGAATTAAAAAACGTTCGCATTTCCTGTTACACATTTCCGTCCCATTTCACGAAATCACTCCCACAAATTGCAGGAAAGCGAGAGCAAAGATGTTACACATCAAAAAATTTAATGTTTTATTAAAAACCCGGTCTCAGAGACACAGACGTGTGGCTGACGGTACCTTACGGTACTTACCCGTTTAACAGGTGTTACCCAAAAAAGGGTCGCATTTAAACGCCATATTACACGCTGTTGATGACTTAGGCTGTTATATCTGTTCGAGACATGTTCCTAATTCAATTTTGGAGCTTACTTGCTATTTTTAAGGTTATAAAAACAAAATAAATCGTACAGTCGCGTTGTGCATGCTATTTTGCTCAATGTTCATCGTCTGGCGTAGTCGGGCATTAACAAATCAACAATAAACATTATGCTTACTTAGTAGCTCCAGGTTTGTATGTTATACCTCCTATACAAACCCATACAAACTACAAACAAGGTACACCCTTATAAAAATAACAGATTCTTTTGCAATTCAGTTACACAAAGTTGTTACTTCCGTCCAGTTTTTTGACTCGGTACCCCGTATGTGACTTTAAAGATGTTTCACGTCAAAATATAAAAAATACCTTTTTAGGTCTCCGTACACCCAACGGGTTACAAACGGGACCCTATTACTAAGTTTCTGCTGTTTGTCTGTCCGTCTGTCAGCGGGCTATAATTCATGAACCGTAATAGATACACAGTTAAAATTTTCACAGAATGTGTATTTTTGTTGCCGCTATAATAAAAAATACTAAAAATTAAAAAAGTGAAAAAATAAGTGGGGTCTCCATCTAAAAATTCTGTTTTTTTATAGGTCTTTAGAAGTATATTTTTGATTTAACTCTATCGTAAAAACGTTAATACACACAAGTGTGAAACTTGGTGTGATTCATCATGTCAGCTCATATACGTCCCCACCGAGGGGCTCGAGCCTACCCTGAATTAGGGCAATTGGGCCTTAGTCGACCACGCGGGCCCAGTGCGGGTTGGTCGACTTCACACACAACCTGCGTGTTTCTTCGCAGGCGTGTGCAGGTTTCCTCACGATGTTTGCCTTCACCGTAAGAGCGTCGGATAAACGTACATATGAAATCGAAATTCGAAAACACATTGGTACGTAGCAGGATTCGAACCACGACCTCCCGGGCAGCAGGCGGCGTATCTAGCTATTACGCCACCGAAGCTCTTGGTGTGATTATAGTACTAATACTGTAGTAAAACAGCTTATAATAAAAATTAGCCAAGTGTCAGTCGTACTCGCGCTATGGAGTCCGAACTGAATGACAAAAAAAAATATTTTTTGTCACTCGCGTGTTGTTTTTGTTGATATGGGTGTGGAGATTTGTAGTGTTACGAAATCCTCGGAGTGCTTGTCCGAATCACACTTGACCGATTTTTTTCAACAATGCTAATTTCCTTATTAAACGATTTAATTATATGAAATCTTTCGGTATTAAAGTATAATAAGTTGAAACGTCCTAAAGTTTATCGTGTTGGAAGTAACACACGTCCGTTTAACTTACCATCAGGTGAGTTGATGCCAAGGGCTTACTAAATGTGGAAAAAAACCTTACATAAAATATTATTACATAGTAATACCTAAGTATATTACTAGTATGTAATGCAATCATGTCTGATATAAAATCTCTTCAGACCGGAACCATGCAGCGGTGAGTTGAACAAGTAATTATTTTTGCAAAATCCATTGGGTCGAGGACACAGAACAAAAAACACCAGCTGTGCAGCTCTTGGCTAAAAATTTCAAAACACCTAGATACGTCAGCTATCACACAGCTTCAGATCAAATTCTTACAATTCCTATTTGAAGGAGGATGAAATGACTTTCTATGGAAACAAACTATTCGAAATTTCCGATTTTACATTAAGTTACCTTTTTGTGTGTTTATACCGAAATCTATTTGTGGAACTGTTTTCATTAGCTCTCAGTCAATTCTGTAATGTTACAATATAGTGTGTACTTAAGCTGTAATTTTCCCAAATAAAATTAAATAAAATAACTTTTTTTTTTCTTAATTTATGATTAACTGTATTTCTTTCACGGCTTCAGGCTGCTTTTCTACCAAAGTAATGCGATGTAGACAAGTGGTTCGCGAAAAAGAAGTCACCAATAGGAGAGTTTCATTTTGCTAGCCTCCTTTAGCCTAGCTCTGGAGAGAAAGGGCTTAGTGGAGCAAGTTTTTTTTTATATACAGAGGAAGCAAGAAATGTGTGTGAGGAATATGTATGGAATCTGTGAGAAGGATGTGTTTGAGACGGAGCTACTAGAAACTGCACCTCGCTTACCCGCTGCCTCATGTCATAACGCATCCTCGCGCAGCTGAAGAGTCCGCTAAATGTAATACAATTAAAACCATCTGTGCCGCTACGCATCCTCACCACAGATTATTCTAATAAGTCCTCGCACTGCTCAGCTTCCCCGCATAGTTTAGCTTCCTTGCACAGCTTTGGTGGAAAAAATCACATCACACCGCTCAGCTACCACACAGCTTTAGTGGAAAAACAGCCTAAAATTCTATATCAGTGTATTCCGCGTTCACTTTGTGTAAACGTAGCTACACGACCACCTTGAACGGCACTAAAAGTTAATTTAAACGCCTCCGTGGCGTAATGGTTAGTCCATTCGCTTCAAACTAGGAGGTCACGGGTTCGATTCCTGGTGGGGTCAACTTGTAAGACTCGGTTTGGTTGGAGGTAGGGCATTTTCTAAGCCCGCCTGGCTAGCTACCACCATCTTATCTAAGTCTTGCCGCCAAACATCAGTTTTATCAACATTGATGTGTTCCGATTTGAAGATAAGATAGCCAGTTCTCCATGGCGTTGGGGAATCTTGGTAAGCCCGCTTCCATCTCGGCATCATCGTCACTTAACATCAGTAAATTAAAAAAAAATACTGATCGAAATTGTTTTTATATTTATTTACAATACTGGCATTTTCTTTCTGTTAATATTTACCCTGTGGTCCAAGCTCAATGCAAAATAATTTACAGCGGGAATACAAAATGGAACAACATTCGAAACTTATTATAAGTTTTTACTGCTTTGTAACGAAACACTATTCCGTTATTATACATTTTCTTTTTAAGTCACTTTTTTTTACCAAAAGTAGGTTTAATTTATTTTAGAGGTAAGATAATTATGTAAAAACTAACTGCCCTAAAGGGGGGTTTTTCGTTGATTAAATTTGGTGTATTAAAGGTAGGTTTCAAAGGAAATAAAAATAAATAAATAACAAAATAAATTCATGCAAAATTAAACTAAATAATAATACAAAGTTAAACTCCGCCGGGAATCGAACCCACGACCTCCTGATGTGAAGCTAATGGCCTTGACCATTACGCACTGTAATCTAGAGATAACGAGGAATTAATTGAGGTGAATTTCATTACTTTATGCTTCAATTTGTGTTGGGCACACCCACCGTATTCGCCATAAAAAAAATCTCCTTTTTTTGTATGCGCCCTTTTGCAAAAATTGTTAGTTTTGCAAATAATTTGTATTTTTTATACATTGGCAAAAAAAGTGATGAAATGGAAAAGTTTTTGCGTGTTTGGCTCGATTCTTGTAGTCAAACTTCAACTCAAACTCATCTCTTTATTGTACATCAGTACATCTTTGTTTATACGTAATATTAAGTATTCTTTATACATACTGCTCGCAGATTTGGTCTCCATCTTATGTCACATACATTAAACAAATTGAAACTGTTCAACGTAGATTTGTCAAAAAGTTGAATTGGGTATCTAGGACAACGCACTTGGATTATAAAACTAGTCTCTCAAAATATAACTTACTCTCTTTGGAGAACAGACGCATAGTGGCTGACATCAGGTTCCTTTACGACATCATCAGTGGCTTCCTGGACTGTCCGGACCTGTGTAGCCGCGTTGGTTTGCGAGCGGGTACCCTCCGCACGCGCCACACTCGCTGCTTGTTTGCTGGCCAGGCTCACACGAACTACACTCGTAATTCAGTTTTGCATAGACTTGTGGAAACCTATGACGAACTGTTTAGTGACGTTGACATATTCTTCCTCCAACGTAACCAATTTATGAATTTAATTTTTACACGACTTCATACAAACACCCTTAACACACACACACAATATTTACACATTCTTAAAACACACTACACACATACCGTATAACACTTTGCGCTGCCCGTTTCATGCTTAATGTTTTCTTTCTTTTATTGTACTTTTTTTTGTTACATAATTTTTGGTTTATTAATGTTATTTTCTATTACATGTACTGTTACATTATTTGTGTTTAAGCCTACATCGTCCATTTTTAAATTTTAATTAGTTGAATTTCTTAATTTGCTTTCTAAAATGTAAAACCAACAGTTGTAATATTTAATTGTAATAAGCTGTGAAATTTGCGAAAAATAAAATAAAATACTGACATCAAAATCCACTGCAAGTGTTTTTCATACAAATTTCAAAACTGAAAATGGGAACAATTTGAAGACTATGCACTTTAAGACTATAGGGGAGGATTGTGAAGCTGCGACTTTTTATACAAACGGCGTTAACGATTTTTCACATCCTAAATGTTAACCGATTTGGACTAATTTTTGATAGGTTGTGAGTCAGAACAAAAGCTAGGATTATACGTTTTTATTTTTTCGGTAAAGTTAATAAGTTTAATTTTATTGTCGTTCACGTGTTTTCATACAATTTTTTTGTTTATTTATAATCAGTAATTTAAAAAACGAAACGTTTAAACCTAGCTGTTGTTCTGACTCATAACCTATCAAAAATTGGTCCAAATCGGTTAACATTTAAGAGGTGAAAATCGTAAACGCCGTGTGTATGAAAAGTCGCAGCTTCACAATCCTATTATGCTCTCAAAGAGTTCCTGTAACACCTCCTTAATATGTAGCTACACCGTTCTCTCTAAGAGCCTGCACAGATATTAAAAAGCACTCCATTAAGCAGTATATACCTTCCCTGTTTGCTTCTAGAGAGCTATTGAGCTTTGAAACGCAAATCGTTTCAAGTATTTGCAATCCAATTGAATTTATGGCAATATTAGGTATATTCTGCTGTTGATTCCAAGTCAACTAATACGATTAATTGGATCAAAGATACTGTTTGCTTCCTGGTAGTTAGCTAGTAGCTACTCGGATGAGATTAGTATGCCTAAACAGCTCGTACATGGGTGATTATTCTGTATTTGCGGAATATAACCGACGAAAGAAGGAAGGAACTGAAAAGCAAAAAAATATAATTTTCATCCACCCATCTCGGAAATTGTATCTTTGCTCTTCGTTATCTGAGTGCAAAAGCCGTTTTTATTCGCTTGAGGAGAAAAAGTAAATTGAATTTAGAACATCGTGTGCACTAAGTTTGTGAATTCAAAACATTAATAAACCTATTAACTTCTACCTCCATGGTGCCGAATGTATCATACAAACTTTTTTAATTTGTTAAAAACTCAGACTCGGAACCTTCTTGGTGTACTTTCTTTTTAATTCGTTTTGCTCGCGCCATTTTCTTTTCACGTTATATTGTTAATAGCTAAGGTTAAAAACAAGAAACTTGAAAACAAGTGAAAAACCTAAAATGAGTGATTATAGCGACGAGGAAGTTTATTTGACGCCAACAGAATTGACTGAAACTGTTTGTAATGCGCAAATGTTGTTTTTTTTTGCATTTTGTCATTTCCTCGCTGAGGTGGAATGAAAAGTTACGTGTTGCACTCGAGTGCAAAGATTTTTCACCTCGTGCTCTTTTGATTCCCTCGCTAATGCTCAGGATTCTAAGTTTTGAAAAGGTTGCTCGGTCATCAAAATAGAGCACGCGGTTGAAAAGCAACTTTGCTCTCTTGTATAACAAATAACTATTATAGTCTATCTTAGCTCATACAGTAATGTAAATCTAAATATATAAAAGGCAAACCTGACTGACTTATTTATCAACGCACAGCTCAAACCACTATACGGATCGGATTGAAATTTGGCACACATAAAGCAATTATAACGTAGGCATCCGCTTAGAAAGGATTTTGGGAAATTCCCGCGGGAACCGCAAAAATCGCTATCTACGCGGGCGAAGCCGCGGGCACCCACTAGTACCTAAATTATTTTGAGTCGGCGTCAAAAAAACAAGTAAGTTAATATTTACGTAAAATGAAATTGGCGCCGTCTAAAAATTATTTAGGTATTTACATTGGTGTCGAAGCTTAATAAGACTAAAAATGTTCTTTTTTATTTTTCTCTTTTCAGCTTTTTTTATTTGTCGGTTAAATTTTAGAGTGGTTTAGATAGGGTGCCAACGGGACTTATTTATACTATTATTGAAATACTATTCTTTGTTTACTATTTCTAAACCTACGGTGTCTGATGTCCATCCGTTTGTCCGTCCTTTGAAATACTGTATTTTTAAACAGGTTAAAATGTTTTCAGAATAGAATATGTATTATAATCAGGAAATTTCTATATTTTTTTTTATTCTTTGCTATATTGTTGTAGTGTAGTTTCATTATTTTGACGTTTTGTTTATATTTTGTTTAGTTTAAGTTTGTATTGCTTTCTTTGACGATCACATCACTATTGACATTACATATTATGATCTGACATGTATAACTATGAATTTATGACTTAAAATAAATAAACTGAACTAAAATCTAAATACAAGTAACAAAATAGTAAAATTATGGGGATCATCATACAAGAAATAAACTTTTTTTTTCATTTTTCAAGAAACTTATTTTTTAAAGGTTAACTGTAATCATAGTGCAAACCCTAAAATGAAACAAAAAATTAGTCGGCTGCGCGTGAGTCATACTAGCGCTAAGAATCTGAACTGGCAATGTTTTGGTAATTAGGTAACACAAATACACATGGTGTAACAAAATTGGTGTAGATCCCGTTATCTGGGGCTTCTACTCATCATACTGAACAACTTTTGTTCTTTGACTTTGCTGAAAACGCAAAAAAAAATTACTCTTTATACAAATCGATCAGCTGATTGACAAATTTTGTGATTTTTAATATATAAGTTCAATTTTTTTCTAAGTATTGACTATGGGTTCCTCAGGGAAAGTTGTTCAGTATGGTGATTAGAAGCCCTAGTTAGCGGGACCTACAACGGTTTTGTTACACCATGAGTATTTGTGTAACGTAATTATCAGAAACATTGTCATTAAGTCAAATATAAGTAACAAAATTATAAAATTATGATCCCCATAATTTTATTATTTTGTTACTTATATTCAAAACAATTTATTTCAAATAGGTGTTTACACACACTTTTAAATAGTCAAAACAAAAAAAAAGCAATAAAAATAAAATTACAAATAATATCTTTGTCATAATAATCTATTATTTTATAATATCCTCTAGAGCACAAAACTTTTTTGACATGAGTCTTGAATTTATTCTCTGACAAACTAGTTATATTTTCTGGAATTTTATTGTAGAATCTTATACACTGCCCCACAAATGACTTTTTAACCTTACTCAGTCTCGAAAAGGCTATATCTATTTTATTTACATTTCTTAAATTCAAATTATGCCTGTCACTGTTTTTAGGAAATAAATGCAAATTCTTACGAACTTACATGATGTTTTCATATATAAATTGACTAGCAACAGATAAAATATTGATTTCTTTGAACTTATTCTGTAACGAGTCACGTGATCGCATCTGATAGATTGCGCGGATAGCTCTTTTCTGCAGGATGAAAATAGTTTCTATATCAGCCGCATGCCCCCACAGTAATATGCCATAAGACATTATACTATGGAAGTAACTAAAATACTCTAGTCTTGCAGTATCTACATCCGTTAACTGTCTTAAATTTTCTTAACGGCATAAGCAGCTGAACTAAGCCTTCCCGCTAAAGTTTCAATGTGTGGTCCCCATTGAAGTGAAACATCCAAAGTTATACCAAGGAACACCGTGGTATTTACAAATTCTAATTTATTACTGTCTAATATTACACTATTATTGACCTTTTTTACATTTGGCAAACAAAATTTTATACATTTTGTTTTCTTTTGGCGGCATTTAATAATAAGTTGTTCACAGTGAACCAGTTCATATTTAGATTTTAGTTCAGTTTATTTATTTTAAGTCACAAATTCATAGTTATAAATGTCAGATCATAATATGAAATGTCAATAGTGATGTAATCGTCAAAGTTTCGTCCGTCCGTCATTTTAATTACACTTTGTTACTAATAGGACTCAGAAAAGCCTACTACAATCGGTAATTTATTTTGATAATACATTGCAATAAAATATCTCCCATACAAATCTAGTTTATCTCTATTTGACATACTTACATCTGTTCTTTTGATGTTCATTTCTGTATGGCACAAAGTGAAGGCTACTCTAGAAAGTAAGTAATTAAGTAAATAGGTATACTTTATTGCACGCCAAAAAAAATACAGGACTTAATAAAGTATGCGCAGCATAGCTGTACAATTTATTGTAGTCTATTTTTTTACGAATTCAGTATTGGTTCCTAAGGGATAGTTGTTCAGACTCATCAGTAAAGCCTTCTTTTAAAAGCTTGCACGCTATTTACATAAATTGAACAGCCACGAAGATAAAACATAATAATACTACCCTTACCCAAATTGTCCTCGAATCCGTTTAGTAGTTTTAGCGCTAGAGCAGCGAACGGACACACAGTATACCCATACACACACACCACACACACTCAATTTTTGTTTTGTTGCTCGTATGAATTTTAATGTAATGATTTACCTGTCGATTTGTATTTTTTTCTTTTTTCCGTCTTAAGCTTGTATATGCTATATTATAATATGATAATTACTCCGAAATAAATATTACTTCCAAACCTTTTTTTAACCCTCCCTTGCACGACAATGAAATTTTTATTTTTTAGTTTTCGATACTTCTTAAGTGTAAGCGAATGATCGGGCCCCATCAAAATCTCAACTTGATTTTGTGCCATCGTAATAAAAAAAACCCTGTATTTTATAATTGAAATCACAGCACATAAATCCAATTGCAATCACTACTGAACCGTGCGTTAATTAGGTCTACAACTGTATTGGATTGGATAGCGGACATGTTGATCTCATCTGCGTCATAGACAACATTGATGAACAGGACATATTGAACAACGGGCATGTTACCTTTAGCTCAATCTATATGAGCCGCCTATATCAAATTATTTTCTCACTGTACATCATCATCACATCAGCCAAAAGACATCCGCTGCTGGACGCATTGAAGGTAAGTGGTCTTGGGTGGGGCTCGTAGAACAGATGGCCGTTGGTGCAGTAAAGTTCTTGAGTGGCGTCCGCGCACCGGAAGACGTAGCGTAGGAAGGCCTCCCACTCGGTGGACCGACAATCGCATGTTCACAGATAATTGAAACCGCTAAACACGTTAAAACAACCGCTACATTGCAAACACTAAAATTTTGCTATACATCGCTTTTTATGTTGATTTCTCGAAAAATTCTCTTTTTAGGCGATTTAGATACAATATAATCTGACCAACCTTATAATCTTTAAATAATAAGAATCTTAAAATCACGCTTCATTTTTCTAAGTACAAGTTTTATTTTAGTTCAAGTCCATGACACGAGTTATCTGCTGGCTATTATCAGGGTGTTCATATATGGGTCGTGAATTATCAGGTTGCGCATTAATGAGAGTATACAAATTTTAAAAAAACAGCGAGCAGGAATTTATTGAAAACAATGCACGATTCTGGGACCTTGACTCCACCTACAATGTACACATCAGATAATTTTTTGAAGTTGAAAAAGTATATTATAGAGATAATTTTTATTTTTATACCAGACAGCTAATTGGGGCCTCTGTAAGTCGCTCCAAAATCAATTACAAGATTTAACCCAGACAAATAAATAAACATACCTACCTTTGATTTCGTTATTGTTTGTAAATTTCTTTTACTTACAAGAATATTATTTTATAATTTTGAGTGAATTTCTTTTCGAAGTCGTTTTTAGTTCTTATAACTTTTTTTTAATATTAATGATAAATCTATCTAACAACGTTATACTCAATCACCCACTCGCCAATAGGATATCATGTGTTTCACTTACCGACACAGAGTCCTGTGGCTTCCATCATCATCTCAGCAGCATAAAAATTAAGGAGTCAAACCTTCTATCATCAGCTCATCTGAATAACTTTAGGATGCATCTATCGGTCTATACGTACTTATAATATTTAAAGAATTACCCTCCAACTCCTAACCGTTAAGGAGTTGAACCTTCCATCACCAGTTTATCAATATAGGATGATGACTACCAGACGCAAATACTTAAGTATAGCTTTAGAAAATTAAAAAATATGTATAAAATACGTGCCTATAAAATTTAAGGGAATCACGCGATTTTCCTGGAATTCCATCATCAGATCCTGACTTGGTGACAACGGGAACATCTCAGGTGTATACTCTTTCGAAATATAAAAAAATTGTAAATCGGTCCACACTTATCAGAGAGATCGATGAACATACATACATAAAATGGAACATAGAACCTCCTCCTTTATTGAAGTCGGTTAAAAATACAAGCTTACCTAGAAGAAATGTAGAGGTGGTCTGAATAAAAAAAAAACGAAATGTGTTCTGGGACACATAAAAGAAGTAAAACTAAACCGACAAAAAATATTACAATAAAAACCCACAAAAAACATCTTTAAAAAAAATTCAAAAAATTTAAAAAAATATATAAGGTGTAACAAAATTAGCTGAAACTATTTTAACTGGTGCTACTACCCATGAAACTGAACAACTTTCCCCAAGGAACCCATAGTCAAATCGCAAAAAAAAATTGACTCTCCCATACTAATTCGATCAGCTGATCAGCCAACTTAGTATGGGATGTAAATATTTTTTTTGAGATTTGACTATGGGTTTCATTGGCAAAGTTGTTCAGTTTCATGGGTAGAAGCACCAGTTAAAATAGTTTCAGCTAATTTTGTTAGACCTTATATTATATTTCAAAAAAAACATATTTTTTTTAAATATTAAAATAAAATATTTAAAAACAATATTCCAAATTGAAATTTAGAAATTCAAATAAAATTAAATAAAAAAAAATATTGTACAAAAAAAATCAAAAATATATGAAAAAAAACATACTTATTTTAAAAATTATTTCAAAAAATATTAAAAAAAAATATTCTTAAAAATATTAAAAAAAAATATATATATAAAATAATATCCCTCCGCCATTGCCACCTCTCACCACGCTATATATTGTCTACCCCCTCCTCGCGGCCGTAACGCTTTTTCGTGACAGAAAAATCCTAATTCCCCCGTCTATATGAAGTTTCACTTCAAAAATAACAAATAACTTGGGTTTTTATGGGAGATGCCCAAACTCTTTTTTTTCTAGAATAATGATCTGCTCGTACCTAGTGTAGTCTTCTTCGTCACGTGTCGATGGTTTCAAACAAAGGCCCAATGTCATCGGCGGCTTTTTGGATTTCCTCGTGCAATCCACAAACGTGCACAAGACCGGTTCATTAGAACCCAGTGTATTAATATCACGAAATTTCAATAAAATCGTTAGAGGCAATTCAGCCGCCTCCGTGGCGTGATGTTTAGTCCATTCACTTCACAGTAGGAGGTCAAGGGTTCGATTCGCGGAGGGGTCAATTTGTGAGACTCGATTTGGTTGGTGATAGGGTATTTTCAAGCCCGCCTGGCTAGCTACCACTATCTTAACAACATTGATGTGTTCCGGCTTGAAGATAAGATAGCCAGTTCTCCATTGCGTTGGGGAATCTTGGAAAGCCCGCTTACCATCAGGTGAGATGATGCCATCAAGGGCTTACCAATTATAAATAAAAAAAAAACATTTTTTAAAAATAGGGCATCGTCGATTCCATTAAGTTATTTCATTAACTTAAAGTGGAACTCCTTGCCTGCGTCAGTGTTTCCCGATTCCTATAATTTGGGGATCTTCAAGGCAAGAGTGAATAGGCATTATTTGAGTTTGCGTGTACCATCCTCGACTGCATCATCACTTACCATCAGGTGAGTTGCAGTCAAACGCACTCAAATTATTAATAAAAAAAATAAAATAAAAAAAAAATGTTTTTTTTTGTGGCGCTCCAGCGGTAAGTAGAGTTACTTTACTAAAGGAAGCAAAACCAAACAACCTCTCTGATGCCCTTATTTCATATTCTAATTAATGAATCTCGCAGGTCGAAACAAAGGGCGATGGTCGGACAAAGGCTTGAATGCCGGTTTTTTGCTGAGCTTTCATAATTTCCTTATTTGCAGATGTCGACAGTTTTTTTTAATTCTTTTAACAAGCGAGCAAAAGCGAGAACTGGATGTAATGCCGAATATTTTTATTTACATGGAAATCGAGGAAGGCTGATTTCGTAATATATTTTTTTTGCAAGGATGAATTATTGGCAAATATTAAGAAATCATGTTTACATTCTTACCTCTTAATTTTGGAAATTTTAAGAGAATTGTGAACCGATGGCAATAATTTATTTTTTCATACAAATCCTGCGCTGACCGCATCCAGCGGCTTCCCGCAAACTTCACCAGGTCGTCGGAGAGGAGGCCTACCTACGCTTCGTCTTCCGGTGCGTGGTCATCACTTGAAAACTTTACTACCCAGCGGCCATTTGTCCTACGAGTTATGTGCTCTGCCCACTGCTACTTCAGTTTATCGATTCTGTGAGCTTTGTCGGCTACTTTGGTTCTCCTTCGGATCTCCTCATTTCTGATTCGATCGCGTAGTAAAATTCCGAGCATGGCTCGTTCTATCGCCCTTTGGGTGACCTAATAAATCTAGTGGTGAAAAATTAATAAGATAAAAATCTTTTAATGCAAACTGAAATGAAAAACACATTAACTAGCAAAATATACAGTCATGATATTATGCAAAGACAGACTTATCGCTTTAAGCGATTTCTTCCATCCAACCTTTGGTGAATGGAGGAGATGAGAAAGTGAAACGATTGCGGGTGGGTGTATGTGCAACTAAAAATTAATACTTAATAATAAAGATACATTACAAAGTGTGAATTATATAAACGCGAAAGTTTGTAAGAATGTATGTGTTTGTTACTCTTTCACGCAAAAACTACTAAACAGATCTGGCTGAAATTTGGTAAGTAGACAGATTAGGACCTCGATTAACACATAGGATACTTATTTCTACTCTTACGAGCCGCTTGCGGCTCGCGCACTGCGAACCCTCGAAAAGTCATAGAAACGTTGTCCACGCGGGAGAAGCCGCGGTAAACAGCTAGTACATGAATAAATATATACAGACATATATACAGGGTGTAACAAAATTGGTGTAGGTCCCGTTAAAGGGGGTTTCTACTCATGATACTGAACAAATTTTGTTCTACGACTTTCCTGAAAACGTATTTTTTTTTACGGAGGGTCCAATTTTTTTTTTGAGAAATTGACCATGGGTTCCTTGGACAAAGTTGTTCAGTATGACGAGTAGAACCCCCAGATAACGGGACCTACACGTCTTTTGTTACACCCTGTACAAATTTTATTTTACTTATAAATTCCTTAAACAGTTTTACCTGACGAGGCAACGAACTATGATGTTCGTTTAAACTTGAATGGTTGAATGGCACAAAAAACTACCTCTAGTCAGTGAAACTACAACTCTTTGTGCAGAATAATAAAATCTACTCAGTATCTCTTTTAAACTATCTAGCAATACCAAAATGGACTGGCCAAATACGGCGACGGACGAAATTGAATTTGTACTGCGGTGAAGGACGGGCGCGGGCGGGACCTCCCGCGGGCCGTGCATTCAGACCGTTACGAAGTATTCCAAATTCAAACTCTAGGACATTGTTCACTATAATATTTATGGTACATGCAGATAGATGTTCCATCTTTTAAATTACTAAATTTCATTTTTTCATTTTTTTATTAAAAATTTGAGTGCGTTTGACTATATCTCACCTGATGGTAAGTGACGATGTAGTCGAGGATGGTACACGCAAACTCAAATAATACCCGTTCACTCTCGCCTTGAAGATCCCCAATTCTGAATGTAATAAGTGGTATCGCCCTAATTCAGGGTAGGCTCGAGCCCCTCGGTGGGGACATATGTGAGCTGATATGATGATGAATTTCTGTGATAAGTACAGATGGACTGATTATCTATCATCTGATTATAGTTTCCAAAACATATTTTATTCGTTGATAGTATTAACTGAATTTCCCAAAATAGTTATCTATATAATAGTTCAAAAGATAGCCAGAGGGGGATACTTTTGGATACCTACGTCATCTGATCTGATACCATAACATAACCTTAGAGCGTGTTCACAAAATCGTTTCTCATAAAAACTTAATTACTATTTATTGAAAATGGATGGGCCGATTCTAATGAAAATTTATACACTTGCAATACACCAATTTCTAGTTGATAAATAGATTAAATTTTCGAAATACTTTATACCAAAAAAAAAAACTTTAATGAATTATGAAACCATTCTAAATTTTAGCTTTATAGCTGCAATAATCTTTGAGAAAAACTTTTTTGATGTACTGACGGACAAGCCCTCTCGTACATTTACCAGATACGCTAACTTCCAGGTTTTTGATAAAGATGTAATAATATTGACGGACAGATAGACGGACGAGTTGAAACTAGTTGGTCTACGAAAGTTTAAAAAGTCGAAAAGTTACATCGAAATTAGTTAAGTGCTACGCCTCGTAAGTACGTAGCACTTGTAGCACGCGTAGCACACAAATCGGAATAATATACGCGTAGCGTACTGAGCGTAGCATAGCACTATATTCGCTTAGCGTCTGTAAAGCTAGCGTTGACACCGTCTAGCATTGTAATTTGTTGCTCGGTTGTTATTCAAGCAACTAAATTTATTTTTAGTGATAAATTTCATCATCATCATCATATCGCACCTCCAGTACGAAAACGACTCAATTCAAAAAAATTGAAAAATGAGTTATATTCGTGAAAAGACCTAAAACAATCACATCCAACTATCTGTAATTAATAAAAAGCCACATTCGAGCGGGAACAAGACAAAACCGCTGTGTTTGTCTCTTTCCCACTCGGAGAATTTCGGGGCGTGGCCAGTTCTAAAACGACGCTTTTAGTGTTGTGTTGACATTGCTGTGGAGAGGACTTCACGCACACGGAAAGATAGTGACCTAACGCAGATTAAGTCGTTTTTATACCGATACCATCAGTAAGTTCACCTTAGTTTATTTAGTATTAAAACGACCGATTTAGATATGTGATTGTTTGCTTCCGACATTACCAAAAAATCCGAAGACTTATTTAAGTTTACATCATTTTAGTTTTGAAGTAACTATTCGTTTTAGTGACCGATTTATATTAAAGTCATTTCTATAACGAATAATAACTTATGTATGGTGGTCTGATTTGACCTATTCAAAATTTTGTCATTATCGTATTTAACACAGTGTAATTGTATATGTCTCATTGATTATTGGGTCTGTTTTTAAGTAAGCTGAAATAAGAAGTCGGAGGTTCATTAGTAAATGTGTCGTTTTAACAACAAAATAATATACGAAATTGAAAAAAAGTTCACTGACAATGTCGAAAGGAAGAAGAGGCAACATAATGAAAACAACCTGAGAATGTAATAAAATATTGTTATTATTGTATTAATTTATTTATTTTAAAAGATTTATTTAATTTAAAATTTATCATAAATAAAAAAAATACTTTTCTTTTAAAAAACGAATTAAAAATTATTTAGTTATTAACCCATAACTTCTGGGGTACCTCCCGAGAAGGTTAACCCTTGATTCAAAAACGAATTAATACCTTATCTGCCCAGAACTATTTTAGAGTCTTATATTTTAGAGTCTCGATTCTTGTAAATTTTGAGTATGTTTGTGCTAGATGTCTTTATGAACGTTTTAATTAGTTTCAAGACTGTAGGTATTGGATAAGTATGTTTTTTTAAGTGTTCGAAAATGAAACATGAGGCAGATATCATACTAACTGTTAGTAAATAAATAACATTAGTTTATTCTACTTATGTTGCTCCGCAACATGAGCCTGCGGACATGCGTACCTAGCAGCGCATCCACCCACCGTGGAACTTCAAACTCTAGATCCGCGAGTTCTCTAGAACTACCTGTGATCAGATCTCGCACAACTTTTCCAATTGCCCGACACTGCTGATATCGTATGACAACGCATGCCTGGAACAGCTCTAGCGCCGTCAAGCTCAAAGATTATGTCAACTTGACCCCTTAGAGGGGCAACCTGTCCTCCAATGCCTATGGCATTTTGCCTCTAAACGTAAGCCTAGCCTGCTCACCAGTTCACTTAAGACGATACATCCTTGAGCTTCTGTATCTGGCAGAGCTCGTACCGATATTCTCTTGCCATTTGATCCCCTAGCGCAATTCCTAGTAGTGGGCAAGAGTATTGCGACTAGCTGGGCGGCAAGGACGGTAAGTACGGCTAACATGGAACGGTGATAGGGGTTTCAGGCCGGGTTCCATGCTGAAAAGAAGAGCCCCGTACTTACCTGAGCCACCTCAGGGGTCTGTAATATGTTATCGGAATACGGCGAAATGGTGGGGGAGCGTGGACAGATGAGGGGATGCTCCGCTAGTTTTGAAAAGATGCACGGGTTCAGATGAGGCGGCATGGTGCTGACTAACTCCGAATACTCTTGAGTAAGGCCCCTAGTCTGCATGTGTATGGCCCCTGGCCCTGTGTGTGTTGCCCCTGACCCTGTGTACAAATGTGGCACCCGCCAGTAGGGTCCCGTGCTTCAGCTTCACGAAGCTCCGATGGGGGGGATCTGTGATAACGTACGTACCTACGCTCATCCTGCGTGTGCGGGAGGAACGTACGTCGGCGTGGGTACGTTCCTCCCCTATCCAGAAGCTTATTGTCTTGGTGAAGGAGGTGAACGCTGTCCCCTGCTTTCGCGTTTCAATACGAGAGACTGTCTCCGCTCTTGAGTGGCCACTTTAATCCGTTTCATGCCCAGGAGCTGGTGGTAAAGCCATCGGCAGAACAGGAAGTTCCCAGACGTAGGGCAGTCTCGCACCATATGCGGCCCTAGGCAGCTGAAGCACCACCTGCGTTGCTGGCGACTCCACGGCGCTTCTCCCCCTGCCTGGAAATCAGCACACGCCGTCACTCCATGACCTGTATACTTACAGTAGGCACATGCTGGATGTATATGCGGTGTAACGCCTGTCCAACCGACGCACATCGACTGACCTCTTACCATTCGAGAGTTCCGGGCGGCCAAATAGCATGAGCAAACTTGGCAGACCCGCAAGGCTGTCAATCAGTCCGCTGACACACGGCCTCCTAGAAGCGCTGTTTCTCGTATGAGGGCAGATGTCAGTAAAAAAACGAAATTTGTATGTTACATTGAAACATTAAAATTCAAGAGTTGATTTTTTTACAAGTACTTAAAATCTGGGGTGGACTCAGCATCAATAGCAACGGCGAGTACATCACCTACCTTCGATTCGCTGACGATATCGTGGTCATGGCTGAGACTAAGGACGACTTAGGCACAATGCTCGATGGCCTCAGTAGAGCCTCTCAACAAGTAGGTCTTAGAATGAACATGGACAAGACGAAAATTATGTCAAAAACGTCCGTGTCACACGCTTGGAGGCTTTGCATTCGAAGTTGTTGCCGAATATGTGTACCTGGGACAAACAGTCCAGTTAGGTAGGTCTAACTTCGAGAAAGAGGTCAATCATCGAATCCAACTAAGTTGGGCAGCGTTCGGGAAGCTTCGCAATATCTTCACGTCCCAGATACCGCAGTGTCTTTAGACAAAGGTCTTCGACCAGTGTGTGTTGCTAGTAATGACATACGGAACTGCGACATGGTCGCTTAATATGGGCCTCATAAGAAGGCTCAAGGTCACCCAAAGGGCAACGGAGCGTGCTATGATCGGAGTTTCTCTGCGTGATCGAATCAGAAACGATGAGATTCGTAGGAGAACCAAAGTAACCGACATAGCGGGGCACATAACTCGTAGAACAGATGGCCGTTGGGGTAGTAAAGTTCTCGAGTAATGGTCACCGGAAACCTTGGCGTAGGAAGGCCTCCCACTTGGTAGACTGATGGCCTGGTAAAGGTCGCGGGAAGCCGCTGGATGCGGGCAGTGCAGAACCGGTCGTCGTAGAAATCCATTGGGGAGGCCTATGTCCAGCAGTGGACGTCCTGACATGATATGAACTTAAAATGCCTAAGATTTTATCTAGCAGTAAGGACAACAATGCTCCAAAAGTGTTTGTTATTAATATTTTTGATTGAAAAGTTTAACAGTAATTACTTACATTATTTTTCTAGACTGTTATGTTTTACATGTACTGTACAATACTGTACATTTTTAATTTTTCATGACCCAATTTTCACAAAGTTAATAGAAATCTATGATTTTTTTAGAATAATAGAGACTCCATCATGAAAATGTCAAAAACTTACTACAACGTATGTGGTCTCATAAATATTAAAAAGACATAACTCGTAAACAGTCTAAGCATTAGTCATTGTTTTAAATCAAAAAAGGACTTAACTTCTAATCAGTCAAAATTTTTGTTGTATTTTTCGGTTTAATAAAGACTCAATAATAAAAAAACTTTTTTTTCCTATCATACTCGCTTTTAAATAACTTTTTTTTTCAACAGATTCATAGCTAAATCTTTTCTTTTAAATTTTCAGTTTAAACTTATATGCTAGCTTAAATAGTTATAAAATAATCGACGAAAGAATATAAAGGTGCATAAATTTACAATCTTTTTTAGCGATTTCCCGAGAAGTTGCTTTTTTGAATTGAGTCGCTTTCATACTGGAGGTGCGATATCAGCCGAAGGACGTCCACTGCTGGACATAGGCCTCCCCCAAGGATTTTCACGACGACCGGTTCTGCGCTACCCGCATCCAGTGGCTTCCCTCGACCTTCACCAGGTCATCGGTCTACCGAGTGAGAGGCCTTCCTACGCTACGTTTTCCGGTGCGCGGTCTCCATTAGAGAACTCTACTACCCCAACGGTCATCTAGTAATAAATTTATTGTTGATTAGTTGGCCTAATGAGAATTTTGTTGATCTAGTAATTTTTGAGCAACAAATTAAAAAGCTAGACGGTGTTAATGTTATCTTTACATCGCTTACTACTACAACGAACCGGACACTTCATACAAAGGACGAAACAAATGAAATCACGGCGAAGTTCTATACGTTCGAAAACCAAACTGTAACCAATGTGTATCAATCTGGGTGACGAGTGGGTGAGGTCACTATGTAGAGAGTGGCAGGGAGTGCCCATACTGTATGTTAGTACTAATATGTATACTTTGCTACTACACCGCCTGCCGGCACTGTTTCAATGAGTCCACAAATATTGAGTCATTTTTGGCATGTCGAAGAAACCATTAAAATGTCATGAAGGTATCTTCGAAGGTGTCATGATTATCATCAGCCCGTCACAGAGTGTAACTAAGATGGTGAAGTTAAGAAGCTTCAGTTAACTGCCCCATACACTATCCTTACAATATGAAAATTATTTTGTGAAAATGTGTTTGTTTGCTACCTTTTCACGCTTCAACACCTCGACCCATTTTGGTGAAATTTTGCATGCAAGTAGCCTGTGTGACTGGGAAGGACACAGGCTACTTTCATCTCGTGAACATAGCATAGTCCGATGCAGCTCTAAAGGGAACTGAAACAATACTCTTTTTAGGGTTCCATAGTCAAATGGCAAAAAACGGAACCCTTATGGATTCGTCATGTCTCTCTGTCTGTCCGTCCGTATGTCACAGCCACTTTTTTCTGAAACTATAAGAACTGTACTACTGAAACTTGGTAAATAGATGTATTCTGTGAACCGCATTAAGATTTTCATACAAAAATAGAAAAAAAAACAATAAATTTTGGGGGTTTCCCATACTTAGAACTGAACCACAAATTTTTTTTTTCAAACTCATTCGTGTGTGGTATCTATGGAAAGGTCTTCAAAAATGATGTTGAGGTTTTTTTATATCATTTTTTTCTAAAATGAATATTTTGCGCGATACACACTTCCAAAGTGGTAAAATGTGTGTCCCCACCCCTGTAACTTCTAAAATAAGAGAATGATAAAACTAAAAAAATATATTATATGATTACCATGCAAACTTCCACCGAAAATTGGTTTGAACGAGATCTAGTAAGTAGTTTTTTTTTATTACGTCATAAATCGTAAACCGCAATTTACCTTTCATTCAATCAAATCAAATATTAAAAAAAATATAAAAAAAACGTTTAATTTAATAAACCGTGAAACATTTTTTTGCTAATAATAAATCTGTAATAGGTTCCTAAGTAAATAATAATTATTTTAACATGAAAAAACTAGCGCCATCTAGTATGATGGCACGGAATCCTATGTGTGCGGTTCTGACTCGCACTTGGCCAGTTTTTTGGGTAATTTCCTTAACATCGCAACGAAGCAATGGATTGTTATGATTATTTTCAAAGAGGTGGTTGAGGAGTTAATATATCCTGACATAGTTCCCGAGGAATCTGGTGAAAATTCATTTCCACGCTCGCGCACGTAGGCGTCGCAACGCAGCAAAGGATTGAACTATTTTTATTATAGAATTGGTCGATGGGGTGGGAATTGACATAGACTGCTAATTAGAATAGCCCAATATAGATCCTGAGGGATCACTAGGACCTGAGGGACCTCGGGCACCAGGCTCGAAGAAAGTCATTGTCATTAGTGCAGTTCTCCTGCAGCTGATGCTGAGAAAAGTCCATTTTGACATCGCACTACACCGATTCCGTTGGTCTTATTTGTTTTTTGTGTTTACTTTTTTTTTTTTTTTTTTCTGTTTCTATATGTTTTACTTCTTTTTTATGTTGTGTAATCGGTGTGTGTTAGTGTCAAATGAAAATCTGTCTATTGTCTATTGTCATAAAACCATGTCCACGCGGGCGAAGCCGCGGGCGAAAGCAAGTGTTTATATGTATAAGGATCTGTTGCGACCAGCACCGTTGCTGCCCCACCACCTCACAGCAGCGACCAGGCGGGCAGCGCAGGCCGGCGCCGGCGCGTACAGCGCCCGAACCACTACCTGGATACAGATCGGAGCCAATAGGCAACATCCTTTTACTTCATTAAATAATAATTCCTATAATTTGGGGATCTTTAAGGCAAGAGTGAATAGGCATTATTTGAGTTTGCGTGTACCATCCTCGACTGCATCATCACTTACCATCAGGTGAGTTGCAGTCAAACGCACTCAAAATTTTAATTAAAAAAAAAATGCTAAAGTAATGCCACGTACCAATTTGTTTTCAAATTTCGATCTCATATGCACGTTTATCCGACGCTCTTACGGTGAAGGAAAACAACGTGAGGAAACCTGTACACGCCTGCGAAGAAACTGGAAGGTGGTGTGTGAAGTTAACCAACCCGCATTGGGCCCGCGTGGTCGACTAAGGCCCGATCGCCCTAATCCAGGATAGGTTCGAGCCCCTCGGTGGGGACGTATATATGAGATGATGTGATGATAATGCTAAAGGCATTATATTCATATTAAAAAAATACTCAATATTCCTTTAATTGCATACCCATTGCAACCAAAAGCTATCGGAGTAAACAGATCTTACATAGAAATACCGAAGGAGATCAGTAAGTCTGTTATAGTTCCACGAATCTGAGTAACTATACCACAAAGGGGGTTGGGGGGGTATCATGAGTCGGGCACTAATGTTTAGTTTTTTTTTTAACTTAATATTTACTTGATTTTATTTCATTGTTTGGCAAGATTGACGTATTAAATTAACAATAAAAAACAGTATATAACAAAATATATGCATGACTCGTTAACTGGGGATTCTTATCATTATACTGAACATTTTTTACAACGAAACATACCGGCTGTTAGAAAAATGGCACTCATATTTAAGGGGGGGGGGGGGGCTTCTACGAATGAACCTGAACATATTGTTCTATCAGTTCGGTTATGTCTAATTTTTTTTGGGACTTTCCATGCAAAAATCGTGAATGAGCTGATCGATTTGTATAAAAAGTATTTTTTTTTTTTTTTTGGGTAATAAGTGTTTTTTGTGTAAAAAGTTTTATTTTAGGTTAATAGTTTTTTTTTGTGTAAAAAGTTTTTTTTTTCTGTAGAAAGTTTTTTTTTCTGTAGAAAGTTGTAAAAAAAAGTTGTTTAGTTTCAGGAGTAGAAGTGGGCCTGAAAAAATGTGTTATATTTATACTAAAACGCTGTTTTCTCACCTCTCAAATAAAATTGTTATCTCCATACAAAATTGATCAATATGTATAAAGTTCTTTTTTAACACGACTGCCCACAAAAAAGAAGTGTGTTTCTGTATGTTTCTTTATTCCACGATGTCTTCTTAACGGCTTGATAGATTTTACACTACGCGGTATCGTAAGTTATGTCTTGATCCCGTGAGTGACTTAAGATACATTTTACCCGACTTCCAAAAAAGAGGAGTAGGGGAGTTTTTTCCAGTTATATTTTTATTAAGTTTTTAATTTAGTTATTTTCTAGTTTACTACGGCTATTTTTTCCACATTTGATAATCCGTTGAAATCATCTCACCTGATGGTAAATGACGATGATGACGAATATGGAAGCGCTCTGACCAAGATTCCCCAACGCAATGGGGAACGGGCTATCTTATTTTGAAGCCGAACAAATCAATGCTGTTAAAATTGATGCGTGGCGGCAAGACTTAGATAAGATGGTGGTAGCTAACCAGGCGGGCTTAGAAAATGCCCTACCACCAACCAAACCGAGTCATACAAATTTAGATTCCGCTGGAAATCGAACCAACGACCTTATTCACGGATACGATTAAAACTTTTACATTAAGGTAAGTTTCTTCCTTGGGGGAGGCCTTTGTCCAGCAATGGACGATTTGTAGCTGATATGATGATGAAGTTGTACCTACTTAAGGCAAGTTATTCAATATGACGAGTAGAAGCACTAAATAATGGGTCCTGCACAAATATTATTTCTATCTGTGTGGTATAGTCATCATTACAGCTCATATACGTCCCCACCATGGGGCTCGAGCCTATCTTGAATCAGGGCGATTAGGCCTTAGTCAACCACGCGGGTTGGTCGACTTCACACACAACCTTCGAGTTTCTTCGCAGGCGTGTGCAGGTTTCCTCACGATGTTTTCCTTCACCGTTAAAGCAATTGGTAAGTATGTACGTAAGTTTTTTTGCAAAACTCATTGGTACATTGGCCGTCCAGATTTGAACCCGGTACCTCTGGTTAGATAGACCGAGTCGTTACCGGTTGAGCCACCGACGCTTTTGTGGTATAGTGTCCCAATATATAATAGAAAAAAAATATTTTTGGTGTCATTTTATGACACAGCGTCAATTTATTCCAGAAACACAATGTTTTCTTTTGGATAAACCTTTTATTAACCCTTTGCGTGCCTGGTGGGGTCCAATGGACCCGACTCGATACAAAGACTGTTATAACTTAACAAATACAAACTTGAGTGACCTGTGACTTCGGTAGCTTCCGTAAATGAACCGCACGTGCTAATAATCGCCTTCAGCCCGAGATAGACGCGATCAAAGTGGTTAATCGTCTCCAAAACCTACCGACGTATGACTGCATGAACATGATGAACAATGATTTCGAAATATTGAAGGTTTTTTCTTTAAAGTTAATAAATTTTTGAAAAACAATATAGTATTTTTATTGTATCATTTTTTCGTGGAGATCCTTGGGGGAGGCCTATGTCCAGCAGTGGACTTCCTTCGGCTGATATGATGATTGTATCATTTAAAAACAAGAATCAGAATAAATAAAAATTGGTTATTTGGCATTTTGACTATTAAATAACAATTAAAAACGATTTTGTTTACGGGTCCGACAGACCCACCAGGCACTCCATGTGATTGTATCCACCAGGTACTCCAAGGGTTAATTTGTCGCTCAAAGACATATAGGCCAAAATGATCTTAGCTTTAGTGTTATAATTTTAACGGTCTCATGGGCACGTTATTTATGTAAATGTCATAAAATATGATAGAAAGACATAATGTACAATTATCATCATAATCGTATCAGCCTCGTCTACAATCGTTGTTCAATGATGAGTAGAAGCACCAGATAAAGGATTTATTATTAATTTTATTGCACTCTGTATAGCGAAACAGTGATTTTAAATACACAGGTTTCAATTCAATAGCTACTGTTAATCCGTGGCTTTCTGCCCGAGTTACAGATTTAGTAAATCTAGAAGAGCTCTAATTTGAAATTTGATTTTCGGCTAGATTTGGAGTTTTTAAGGCTTTAAAATGCCTCAATCCGAGTAGTTAAAATAATAACGAACGTCATTCTATTAATTTTAAATTCAAATCAATGCAGGCTCTAACGCGGCTGTTCTGTTGAAACCGAACGCCCAATTCTCGATTTTTTCATGTTTTTATAACTTTTCTTTAACTTAAAATTATTTAAAAAAATTGTTCAATCAAAATGAAAGGTCATTAAGCCCTTCGGCCATCTACGAAACAGTCTCCGATTTTTGTAAGTTGGTTTCATTCAACATTAACTATTTGTTTTCAGGATCTAAACTATATTTTTTTACATCAAAAGTGGTAATATTTTATTAATTGTATTGAATTAAATCGATTTTTTGTTACTTTAAGTATGTTATGTATTTTTTTCATAGGGATAGCTTTACTCAGTCTTTCAATAATTTGAATTGAATATTGTCATTTTACCTATCTTAAGGCCTTAATAATATTGAAACACACTATTGTATGTTTAGTTTATCCATGGTAAATCATAGTTGTACAGTATGTCGAGTTACCTAAGCTGTTGGGATTTTAGCGGTAGGGTTTCGTTAAATTTTATCAAGCCGCCTATAAGAGGCCTCTGACTTGGAAGTAAGTTAATTACTGCCACCATGCAGGTTAAAAATATTTTTCATGACTTTTAACGCCGCTGCAAACATATTTTTTTCTTCATGACTGCTACCTAGTTTTTAGAATCTTGGTAAGCCCGGTAAATCTTCGGCATCATAGCCACTCACCATCAGGTGAGATAAGGCCAAGGGCTAACCAAGTGTGAAAAAAAAATCGGCATCGGCACTTTAACATTCCTTTCGAAGCACGGAAACGGTCAAACCCATCCAGGCAATGACTGTGCTTATCGTCAGTTAACCTGCATGATTGACGCGACCACGCAAGTTGAACAGAGCTAAGACCACCTTAAAATTCTCACCCTTATTCATGGCATTTCTAAGGTTTAGCGTACCGGGTCCAGTTTTAAGTAAAATTTTCTCTCGTGGTGTACAATGATTTCACTTCCATTGCTGATTTAACTCTGATGGCAAAGCTCCGAACCGAATGTAACGGTAAATATTTTAGTAACTGCCCTGAAACTGCAGACCACTATATTGCAGTTAAGGGGGCGTATAAAGGAAATGTTTGTCCTCCTCGTTCCCGCACGATTTGTAACTTGACATCTCACTTAGAAAGCACAGCAGGAGCCGCAAAAATAGAGTTTTTTATTGAATGAATAGAAAAGGAAAAATATAAATAAAAATTTGCCAAGTGTGTATTGGACCACGTGCAAAGTAAGGTTCTGTGGTTTTTTCAATAAATAAATGTATATTTTAAAAAACAAAGTTATTTCTGCAGTTGGTATGGAACATTTTCTATTCAAAATCGATGAGCTTTTTACAAATCCAAATGCACATCTTAAGTTCGTTGATTAGGGCTCCTAACTAAAAAAGCTTGGCCATGATAATTATCCTTTCAAACTGATTGTCATCGTCATCATTCAGGCCCAGTGTGGGTTGGTCGACTTCACAACCTGCGAGTTTCTTCACAGACGTGTGCAGGTTTCCTCACGATGTTTTCCTTCACCGTAAGAGCGTCGGATAAACGTACATATTAAATCGAAATTCGAAAACATATTGGTACGTGGCAGGATTCGAACCACGACCTTCCGGACAGGAGGTAGTGGTCCTAGGCGTTACGCCACCGAAGCTCTTAAAAGAGTTTATATACCTTAATACAGATGAGTCATCATCATTTCCTACTACCAGCTCTAGCTCAGATGCAGTAAACTGTATAGACTCCCCGGCCGGCTCCATCAGCTCTGGCTCTCGTGGCCACATTAAAATACATTTATTAATTAATGCACCGGAAAACGTAGCGTAGGCAGGCCTCCCACTCGGTGGACCAATGATCTGGTGAAGGTCGCGGGAAGCCACTGGATGTCATAGAATTCTTCGACCGGTTGGTCATCATGGAAATTCTTGGGGGAGGCCTATGTCCAGCAGTGGACGTCCTTCGGCTGATATAATAATGATGATGAATTAATATTTAGTTTTTGTAAGACAGTTGATAGGTTTATGTAAGTAGGTATTTACTTGAAATTGAAATGAAATCTAAAAATAGTTTTTTTTTATTTTTGAAATAGACGTTGAACAAAAATACTATATCTTCAATACCGGAAAACGTAGCGTAGGCAGGCCTCCCACGCGGTGGACCGATGACCTGGTGAAGGTCGCGGGAAGCCGATGGATGCGGGCAGCGCAGGACCGGTCGTCATGGAAATCCTTGGAGGTGGCCCATGTGCAGCAGTGGACGTCCTTCGGCTGATATGATGATGATGATGATGATGAATTAATATTCAGTTTTTTAAGACAGTTGATAGGTTTATAAGTATTTACTTGAAATTAAAATAGAAAATTATTTTGTATTTTTGACATAGACGTTGAACAAAAAGACTTTATCTTATTTTGCTGAACATCTACATGAAACTTAATAAAAATCTTATTAACTAGTAATATTTCACTTTCTTTAAACGCTCGCTGCAACGTTAGCGTTGGATAGGTGAAAAAGGTGAAAAATGGAACAATTCTAGCCCACACAATAGAGAAATGGGAAGCTAGGCTCTTTATGAATAGCCGTTCGGACCGTATGTCCGAATGTGGCCATTGTTTTACAACGCTGTTCGTCGTTCTTTTCGAGCCATACGGTCTATAGATGTTTGCAGCAAACACTCATTAATTAGGTGGTGGGCTCCGTAGAACCTGGGGGCGTAGCAGGCATTAATCACTCGATAGTGCACCCTTAATTTATGTCTAATGTTATTTGAACTAAAATAGTCTGATCGTAAATCTTCGATTCTTCGTAAACATTTTTTTTCTGTTATTTCTGGTTGATTTTAAGTTCCACATTCTAGGTGTATTTTGATCTATGATTTATCTAAAATAAAATAATAAATTAAAAATTAAAAAACTGACTGCTTAAAAACTAAAGCCTTCATTTTTGGCCAGTCAGATAAAATACATTCCTCGCACTCCAAAATCCATCAAGCCATTTAATCTGCAGAGTGTGCCAAAGAAATAAATATAGGTACATAATGTCGATTCGTTTAGATAGTGTATCTAGTTGAAACAAAACGCAACAATTAAATCTATTTTAATAGATAAATAACAAATTACAGATATAGATCAAGTTATACACATGTGTCAGCGTTTTTTGATGTCAAAGCGGCGTTCTTTGACACGCGTCGGCACTCGCTGTGTCGGTATTTACAAAGGGCGAGTGACACTGTCTTAGCGAACGCGCTTCACATATATAAATACACAAGGTGTTTCCCGCGGCTTCACTCGCGTGGGCAACGTTTCTATGATTTTCCGAGGGTGTGCCAGATCCGTTCAGTAGCTTTTGCGTGAAGAAGTAACAAACATACACACTCACAAACTTTCGCCTTTATAATATTAGTGTGATGTGATACACTCAAAAAACATAACCCTTCTTCTGGCGCAGTCGGGTTAAACAATTTTTAATGAGTCACTAATTTATAAAGTAGAAAATATTATTAATAAATAATCCTTACTAATATTGTGAATGTGAAAGGGAGTTTGTTTGTTTTTCCCTCACGTTGCAACAGAGCAACGGATCAACCTGACTTTTGGCAAAGACATAGTTGAAAGTGTGAGAAGTGACGTAATTTACTTTCAAATTAAATTTAAAAATAAATTAATTCCAACAGAATTTTGAGGGATGTAAAAAGTATCTCGTTTAGTTTTGTTGATTTCTTACACTCCGCGACAAAGTGATTGATTTTCGTGATTTTTTGCATTGTCGAGGAGGTTGGAAGTGACATAGGCTGCTTAGCATAGCCCGACAAGGATCGACATAGCTCCCGTAGGACCTACAGAAAACTCATTTCAAAGGCAATAAGAAAAACTGTCCACGCGGGCAAAGCCGCTAGCAAAACATAGTAGAAACAAATTTATCTATTTCTCACCACAAAACAAAAAAATCTACACTATAATATGTAGAAATTACAACTCGCAAAAATAATTCAGAGTAAAGGGTTTACAAAAAAAACCTTTTGACTGCTGGACCGTCTTATCTAAGTCTTGCCGCCAATCATCAGTGTTAAATTCATTGATATGCTCCGGCTTAAAGAAAAGGTGGCCAGATCCCCATTGCGTTGGTGAATCTTGGTAAGCCCGCTTCCATCTTCGGCATCATCGTCACTTACCATCAGGTGAAATAATGTCAAGGGCTTATCAATTGTTGTTATAAAAAAACGTAGAAAATAATACCCTAACACATATCATTTGTACATCATCATCAGATCAGCTCATATACGTCCCCACCGAAAGGCTCGAGCCTACCCTGAATTAGGGCGAGCGGGCCTTAGTCGACCACGCGGGCCCAGTGCGGGTTGGTCGACTTCACATACAACCTGCGAGTTTCTTCGCAGGCGTGTGCAGGTTTCCTCACGATGTTTTCCTTCACCGTAAGAGCGTCGGATAAACGTACATATGAAATTGAAATTCGAAATCACATTGGTACGTGGCGGGATTCAAACCACAATCTCCCGGACAGGAGGCGGCAGCCCTAGCCGTTACGCCACCGACGCTCTAAATACATACATTACTTTAAATATACCCTTAACAATTATACTCTCCTATACATACAAAATTAAACAGAAAAAGTCCATTAGTTTTCATAATCGATGAAACGAATCTCGACCAAAAACCGTTCGATAATAGTGGCAGTGCCACTACTGGTCTACAAGTTCAGTAGTAACACCGATGCGTGGTTCGAGTGGGAAGGTCTTTGCACTAGCTATTGTGGAGCTGAATGATTGATGGACAGAGGAGCGGGGGACAAATCGCCGGACATAAACCGTTTATGGGTGACTAGTGGAGGGTAAAAAGGCAAAAACTGGAGTTGTGCTTTGTGAATAATTGCAGACTTGTACGTATGACCTAGGTATACAGAATCATGGTTGGTAGCAATGAAAGTAACTCAAATATTTTCAGGATTTTTTCCCCACAGCAAATTATATATAGTAATATTAACATACAGTATGGACACTCCCTGCCGCTCTCTAGACTCCGACCTCACCCATTCCCCTCCCAGGTTGATTCAGATTGGTTACAGTTTGGTTGTCGAAAGTATAGGATTTCGCCGCCATTTTGTTTGTTCCGTCATTCGTTTTTTGAAATGTCATTTCTGGCCCGTTGTGTGAAGCGTCCAGGGTGTGCTCAAAGGGTACCAACGGGGTACATAAAGGTTACTTAGAATGCGCTCTCTTGTCTGTCCGTCTGTTCATCCGATTTTCAAAAGGGTAAGTCTTTGATCAACAGGTCGTCGTCTGTCCACCGTGTACGCTACGTCTACCGGTTTGCGGTTGCCACTCGAAGTCACTGTTGAAGGTCTCGGGAAGCCACTCGATGCGGGCAGCGCAGGACCGGTCGTCGTAGAAATGATTGGGGTGGCCTTTGTGCAGCAGTGGACGACTCTCGGCTGATATGATGATGACGATGAAATCCTTGATCTATTATTTAAACAGGCTTTTTTTCGTAACTTGCTTTTGCCCACGGCTTCGCTCGCGTGAGCATCGTTTTTATGACTGTTTTTGATTGTGAGTGGTGCGCGAGCCGCAAACGGCTCGCGAACGTTAATATAGCTTATTACACTCAGGAATAATGTAGCTTTCTACTGGTGAATGAATTTTTAGAATCGGTTCAGTAGTTCCAGAGATAACTTCCTTCAAACAAGCTCACAAACTTTACCTCTTTAAAATATTATTAGTATGAATGTAGATAGGTAGCCGGCTAAAGATTGAAATAAGTGATACTATAGCGTATTCCCTAAAAATAATAGAATATAATAAAAACTCTACCTCATTTCCACAACCAATTTTGTTACTTAGATAGACGTTCAAGTAAGTATATTTACGAAGTCTCTGTGCTGGATTCTTACTAGATTATGTTCTTGTAAACATGTGCCGTGTCTAAAAGTGCGGACAGGAACGCTGGCAATTACAAAGAGAGACGACATCTGCTACTGGCTGGCTTATATGCAATAAAGTAACGCGCCGTGAAGCTACGAGGCAGAGTCAGCTCAAGGAATATGAAATGAAATGAAATGAAATTGAAACATGGAAATGGTTTACGATGTAAGTAGGGGAAATATTATGTTATAGTTATTATTAATCAACAATTGGTATGATCTTGGCATGTTCTCACATCATGGTAAGCGGCGATGATGCCGGAAATAGAAGCGAGCGTACCAAGATTCCCCAAAGCAATGGGGAATGATTATCTTTAAGCCGGAACACATCAATGCTGTAAATATTAATGTTTGGCGGCAAGATTTAAATAAGATGTTTGTAGCTCTCCAGGTGGGCTTAGGAAATGCCCTATCATGGAATAAAAAGAGTCTTACAAAGTTAAACTCAGCCGGGAATCGAACCCGCGACCTCCTGATGTGAAACTACAGGACTTAAACATTACGCCACAGTGACAGTTAAAATCATTAGGTACTTTATTAATCATATCAGCTCATATACGTCCCCATCGAGGGTCCGAGCCTACCCTGAATTAGGGCGAGATAATTTATTACGTTTTTTGTATCTATTAGTGAGGATGATGCCGAAGATGAAAGCGGGCTTACCAAGATTCCCCAATGAAATGGAGGACTGGCTATCTTATCTTCATGCCGGAACACATCAACGTTGTTAACACTGATGTTTGGCGGCAATACTTAGATAAGATAGTGGTAGCTATCCAGGCAGGCTTAGAAAATGCCCTACCACCAACCAAACCGAGTCTTACTAGTTAACCCCACCGGGAATCGAACACGTGACCTCCTGGTGTGAGGCGAATGGACTAACCATTACGCCACGGAGGCGGTTAAGCAAGGCGTAAAATAAATGTGGGCGACAAATAAATAGCAAAAGCAAAGAAAAAATAATAATAAGGTCGTAAGACTAACACAAAGACGAAGGTGCCTAAAAATTGAGAAAATAATAAGGATTTCCAAGAAAAAAGAACTCATCTTTCTTAACATGACAGTGATCAAAAATAATCTAACGAAACTTCGTATTCTGAAATCAATCAAGTCATTTAGGCTACCAAGCTAGCCAAATAGACAGACATTCGCATATATACATTATACACCTGAAAAAAATTACCTATACCCTTATATTTGCGTTAGCGTTTAAATACAATGTAATATCTAGACCCTCAAGATACTTTCACATGATCTTTATTGACCGCCGAAGCATACTTAAAAGCTCCTATCTGAAGAGAAAGCTTTTGATCTGTCAAATCGTAATATTCATCATTAAATCATTTAAGATCAGGATTTTACTACAAAAACCAATTAGAGGGAAACATTTTGAACGCTTCCTTGGCATAAGGGTTAATCTATTCCCTTTACACCAGGAGGTTGCGGGTTCGAATCACGGCGCAGTCTTACTATGTAAGCCTCGGTTTAGTTAGTGGTAGGGCATTTTTTAACCCCGTCTTGCTAGCTACCACCAATTTATCTAAGTCCTGGTACTGTGTTCCATCATGAAGATATCAGCTCCCCATTGCTTTGGGGAATCTTAGTTGTCTTGCTTACATCTTCGGCATCATCATCACTTACTATCAAGTGAAATGATTCCAAGGGCTTACTAAGTGTGAATAAAAAACATGGGCAGAAAAACATGGAGAGGGATATGCATATTATTCTTGATATTGGTGTTATTCACGAAACAAAAAAAATCTAGTATTTTATCATAATTATTCACTCTTAGACATAGATGGAGGCTATCAATCATTATTATTTTCTATTGAGTAGTAGGTATAACTTAAAAACATGCAGTTTATATTAAAACCAAAAACGTTTATATTTCCATTGGGCCAATGCTTTATTTTGAATAAAAATAATTTAAGAAAAACCTCAAAACTTTTAGGTACAAGCTTTCAATATTTCACTGTCACGCGATATACATACGAATGCAAAATTTCAGCTCAATCGGAAACCGGAAAATGGGTCAAATTTAACTTGCAAGATTTCATTACAGACACCGGGATATGTGAAACTAAATAAAAGTTTGTAAAAAAATGTAAGTAGTCATTAAACGCTTGTGTAATTCATTATCATCATCATATCAGCCGAAGGACGTCCGCTGCTGGGCATTGGCCTCCACCAAGGATTTCCACGATGACCAGTTCAGCGCTACCCGCATCCAGCGGCTTCCCACGACCCTCACCATGTCATCGGTCCACCGAGTGCGAGGCCTGCCTACTCTACGTTTTCTTGTGTAATTACGTCCTTAGATTAAAATCAAAGGTTCGCTAAAATTCTTCAGCTTATCTCAATGTCTGTGTCCGTTCCATTCACTGATCAATCATTCATTTTAATCAACGTAAGACGTCGCTCCAAAATGAACCATGACTCGGGGGATTTTAGGTTTGGCAATATAACGGAATCATTCATGAAGAAAAGCGAGCATTATCTGTTTTTCTTTTTCCCGCTTAGCTGTTTTCTTTTCTGTCTATCATCATTATCGGTTACTTAAAGATTAGATAAATTCTTTGCCAATCTTGCTATATTACCCAGATAAAAATTCTAACTTAGATTAGCTCTTACAATATCCTTGCAAGTTACAAATGTTTTAAATGGCTCTACAAGTGTTAATGGTTCTACATTTTTGAATTTTTGACTTTGTAAATTGGTGACTTTTAAGAAACTTTATAAAAGGTTTCTCCCTATAGATTGTTTTTAAGCTGCGAATATTTTTTACTTTTTTAATGAAACCTTGCTTGCGTTTTTGAATATGTGTACGTGCTTTTTCTTCCACAAGTAGCTTCAACATTTACGGAATTGCGGAAATATATTTGGATTCCAAAATGTATTTTCTCTCTCCTTTCACCCCTGTTTCACCCACCACTCCCCCTTTTTAGGAGGAAAGTGTGAGAAAAATAAGGTGGTTAAATCTGTGAGGGTCCGGAATTCTTAAATTTTATTACGAAACGAGTACCACAAGTAATGCCTACTAGCTAACGACTAAGCATGCCTTAACATCGTGAAGTAAAGGCGAGCCGGGAACAAAGTAGCAAAGTTACAAGTCACAACTCATCCATTATTCGTTCGCCGCTCCTTAGACTGGCAACTTTAATTAATAAATAAAGGCGAGATGAAAAAAAATTAAGCTCCGCTGACGGGCCGCACTGATTCATTCTACTGCGTGCCAAGATATTATTCATATAACCTAACCAATTTAAAATTGTTTAAAATTATTCTAAGGTAACCTTACCAATTTAAATTTGTTTTAAATTATTCACAGATAACCTTACCTTATTTAAAATTGTTTAAATTATTCTTAGGTAACCTTACCAATTTAAAAATGTTTAAAATTATTCTTAGGTAACCTTATTACTTTTAAAATTGTTTAAAGTTATTCTTATGTAACCTTATCACTTTCAAAATTGTTTAAAATTATTCTTAGGTAACCTTATCACTTTTAAAATTGTTTAAAGTTATTCTTATGTAACCTTTCACTTTTAAAATTGTTTAAAATTATTTTTAGGTATCCTTACCAATTTTTTTTTTAAAATTATTCATAGATAACCTAACCAATTTAAAATTATTTTAAATAGGTACGTTGTTAATTATTTAAATATTATCGTGAATAAAACTTATGAAACTAATTTAAAATTCATCCTATGACACTCAAGAGATGAAGACACTTTAAACTTAATCGAGCCATCCTTATACCACGATCATCATCATCATCATGTCAGCCGAAGGACGTCCATTGCTGGACATAGGCCTCCTCCAAGGATTTCTACGACGACCGGTTCTGCGCTGCCCGCATCCAGCGGCTTCCCGCGACCTTCACCAGGTCATCGGTTACCGCGTAGGAGGCCTTCCTTCACTACGCTTTCCGTTGCGCGGTCGCCACTCGAGAACTTTACTGTCCCAACTACCATCCGTTCTAAGAGCTATACAGAATCCTATATTCATAGATAGACATAAGCCTTCGTTGAAATCAGGTTTTGATTCTAAGTAACGATAAATAAAAAAATAGAAAACCCCGATATTTCTCTGTCCTACACTATCACCAGACCCTGATCACCATCTATCTATAACCTATTCATTGAGACTTTTCCAATGAGTCCTTACATGATACCTCTGCTGTAAGTTGGTGAAGATTTGGGTATCCTGCAGATTTCAGGTAATGGTCAATGCGTGTCAATGTTAGACACATCAACAAGAAAATCACACAAACAAACTAGACTAAATAATGGCTAAATAATCATTCAATCAGTTAGTTGAATGGCACCATTTAGTTAAAAGGCTATGCAGTTAATTAAATGGCTCATTAAGCTAGATGGCTGCGACACATCCATTTGCTTGCTTGCAATGACATGGCGCTCTCTCCTCATACAGCTGGTTGATCAATTTGAACTATTTGAAGAACTTTGTAAAAAAAATCGTAATTGAAAATTTTACTTAAACCTGATTGCAATAAATATTTGAATATTAGCTTTTGCCCGCGGCTTTGCCCGTATGGACATCATTTTTATGACTGGCTCTTGAGCGAGGACATGAGTTTTATCCAGATCCCTATCCCAGATCGGGCAATTTTTATTAGCAGTCTATGTTATTTCCCACTCCTTCAACCATCTCTGTGCTAAAAACCACAACAATCCATTGTTCCGTTGCGTTCTTAAAGAAATGAACCAAAAAAAGTCAAATTTTTCAATTCCTTCAGGAATTGCATGGGACTATGCTATTTTCGCGGGATAAAAAGTAGCCGATGTCCTTCCCAGTAACACAAGCTACTTGCATGTCAAATTTCATGAAGATTCGTGAAGGTAATAAAGCGTGAAAAGGAATTAAACATACACATTTTCACATTTATAATATTAGTAAGGACTAGATTTCACAAAAGGGCCATTGGTTCATTGACTTCAAAATATTATAGGCCTATGGTACGCTAGTACTAATATTACTGTGCTAAAGACGCACATAAACATAAAAATGGGAGAAACCATAGTTCTCCCATTTTAATGTTTATGTGCGTCTTTTGCGGATCGTAGTGAAACCCACTACCGCGGCGTCGAGCCTTAATTAGAGTGCAACGATTAAAATGCTTCTTGAGGCTTTATTAAAATCACTAAAATGTTGCCAGCAGTAAAAGTTTAAATCTAGATGCTTTATTTGAGTTCAGTTTGAAATTAAGTACCTAGGCGACCGAGCTTTGATCGGAGCTTAGTAAGCAGAGCCGTTTAAAAAAAATTTAAAATACGCTACCTATTGCGCGGTATATTTCGTTTCGCACCCGACTCCAGTGTAAAAATCTCAAAAAATAACGTTTTCCCAGAGATGAGACCTATCTAAATCGATTTTTCGCCCCCAATTACCCCCGTATACTAACATAATCTGAATCTCGGAGACGGTTCTAACGATTTGCTTGAAAATTAGTATACGGGGATTATGGGGGCGAAAAATACTCGTATATATAAGAACTGCTCGTTTAAATGTATTATTAGATAGATAACATAATATCTTATTATCTGAATAATTATTTACAATTAACAATTGGTATTTAAGTATCTTATCAATTATAATAATTTATTGAGTACCTACCTGAACTTAAGTTCTCGAGTGGCGACCACGCACAGGAAAACGTAGGCCTCCGATGGACCGATGACCTGGTGAAGGTCGCGGGAAGCCGCTGGATGTGGGCAGCGCAGAACCGGTCGTCGTGGAAATCCTTGGGGGAGGCCTATGTCTAGCAGTGGACGTCCTTCGGCTGATAAGACGATGATGACCTACATGAAAAGTAATAATATTGGACAGAATTGAAGTAAAAATACAGTTTGTATGATAAGCACACCTTTACATTGTACATATTTTTTAAATTAAGTTTTGTAATTTATTGGTGTGCAATAACTGACAGCTTCCATGTAATTGTGCGCAGAAGAGTTGCGTCTCTGATGCGACGTGTGAGGGGCAGCACCAACGGCATCCTGAAAGCCATTGCCAGTAAGCCGGACTGTCCTATATTTGGCCACTGGACAATGCTACACAAGCGGCTGGCCAGTGTCCAGATGAAGGGACTATGTCAATATTTGATTATATTTATATTTTGTAATGTCACTAACAGATTTTTAACGCACTCAAATTTTTAATAAAAAAAAAAGTTGTTAGTTATTGTCATTTATGGGCTGTGCGGCCTGCAATAAATTTATTTTATTTCATTGATTTGATTTGAATAAAGGAAATTTACTTACTTATTTACTTATTTTATATAGAGGCAGTAGCAATAGCATCCTAAAGATGATTGCAGACCGAATGGATTGTCCCAACCAGAAATCCATTGGTTTATTTAAATAAATTGTTTTTTTAGTTTTACTAAGCTCGTAATGGCTACTAATAGCCTAGCTATGGATTTTTATTCTGATAACAAAAAGTACTTTATTTTGGTGTCAGGTTTCAAACAAGGTGAGATATAGTCAAACAAACTCAAATTTTTAATGAAAAATATTGTTGCTTGCAAAAACCAAAATAGTATAGTATTGTGTTTAAATTGATATGAATAGAAAGAAAATTGCGCCCCGGAATTTTTTCCATAGTGATGGCTTTATACAGAATTTAATAATTTAAATTGAATATTGTCATTTGACCTATCTTAAGGCCTTAACTTGTGCTGAAAAAAATATGAGGTGTGGCTGTGTCATGGACACGACCCTTTGTTTTACGTGAATACGTCATGGAAGTAAAATGACCTTCAAAATGGCGGGGCTGCCCCCTCCCCCGCGCGCGATGTGTTACAGTCCTCACTTAGCGTAATAAATTCTTTGATTCTTTAGCTATCAAGTGATGTAAACGAAATTTGGATGGAGATGATAGATATGTAGCTACAACACTAAACTGTATCCCCCGATTTTGTTATCATTCGTTTTTTTGGATTGCATCCCTATGGAGGTAATTTTAAAGACGTATTCACGTCAAAAAGTATTTTCTGAGACACCATGATCCCACTTACGGTACCAGCTGTTACCGCATCTATTAGCCCAAAACACATTTCAGTAATCAGATAGAATCGTCCCTCCTATTTCGTCTATTGATTAAATGAAGTAGCTTTCCTCCTTCGGAAATTATTTCTTAGGTTTTTCCGGTGTAGGTTAATGACGATCTGATGTTATTCACATTTATTATTCTCTCTATTATACTTTTCCTTTTGGAAATAATATTCTTTGAGAAGTAATATTTTTGTTTATTCTTTATGATGACGTGGAGATCTTCTTAGGGTTTCGTTTTCCCGACAAGGGATCTTTTATGGTCAAGACTTTTCTTAGTCTTCTTCTTCTTCATCATATCAGCCGAAGGAAGTCCACTGCTGGACATAGGCCTCCCCCAAGGATCTCCACGACGACCGGTTCTGCGCTGCCCGCATCCAGCGGCTTCCCGCGACCTTCACCAGGTCATCGGTCCACCGATCGGGAGGCCTGCCTACACTACGCTTTCCGGTGCGTGGTCGCCACTCGAGAACTTTACTGTCCCAACGGCCATCTGACTACGCTTTCCGGTGCGTGGTCGCCACTCGAGAACTTTACTGCCCCAACGGCCATCTGTTCTACGAGCAATGTGCCCCGCCCACATTACATTTTAGCAATTCTGAGAGCTATGTCGGTTACTTTGGTTCTCTTACTCTTTTTGTTCTTCTCTTCTTCTTATCCGCTAATATACGTCTCCACCGAGGGACTCGAGCCTACCCTGAATTAGGGCGATCGGGCCTTAGTCGACCACGCGCGCCCAGTACGGGTTGTTCGACTTTACACACAATCTTCGAGTTTCCTCACGATGTTTTCCTTCACCGTAAGAGCGTCGGATAAACGTACATATAAAATCGAAATCAAAAATACATTGATACGTGGCATTCGAACCACGGCCTCCCGGACAGGACTCCGACGCACTTATGTCTACAAAATTTTTAATGTTTAAATATCACACTGATCAAGTTACTGGAATGACGTGCGACAAACGAATGCCAGTCCGACTAAAAGGGCTTATCTACAAGACTGTCATAAGACGTGGCTGAAATGAGGATGTTACGATGGATGGTAGGGGTAACCAGAATGGACAAGATCAGGAATAAATATATAAGAGGTAGTCTTAAAGTAGCACCGGTAACAGAGAAGATTCAAAGCCACCGACTGACTTGGTTTGGCCACGTTTGCAGAAGAGAAAAGGAGCATGTGACACGTAGAGTGATGGATATGAGGGTGGAAGGATACAGGAGCAGAGGAAGACCGAAGAAACGATGGGTGGATGGAGTGAAGAAAAATATGGAGGAGTGTGGAGTGACGCAGGAGTTGACCAGTATGAGGCCGGAATGGCGACAAAAAACATTTAAAGCCGACCCCAAATAGTTGGGATTAATAAGGTTCGGAAGTTGATGATGATGACTGATAAGTCAACTTTAGTAGGAACTGTCAATGTACATTGTGACACAAGGGCGGTAAAATGTTATACTGGGGACGATAATTATACTGTCCATTACTATATTTTCACAAAATATGCGTTTATAACATGCATGTATTTGACACCTTTAATTAAAATGAAGTTAGTGCCTTTTTGTACAAGCTTTTATGTAACTTGCAAATTTCGTAAGTTGTCCGCTTCAAAATTTGACAGTCAAATTTGACCCACTTCCCAGTGTTCGATCGTGCTGAAATTTGGTATAAAACTGCAATCCCAGCAACAATAGATCCTTTTGGTATTTTGACATTAATCGGATGATGAAGTTAATCTGATGTGGGATCAAGGTCCCAGGATCATATTTTTTTAAAACATTTCTAAAATATTCTGTAGATAAGTAGACCCGGCTTTTTTGAATGTGGAAATGAATTATTGGGTACCAATAATGCACTATTCGATAATGCACGACCTATGAATTTACAGCTCGATAACTCGTGTCATGGACTTGGACTGAAATAAAAGAGATAATAAGATATAGAAGAGTGGTATGGTACCTTAATAAAAATATTGTACACCCAGAGCATAATTGCGGCGCAAGTAAAAAATATAATTAGTATAAAAATGGCTGCCGAAAGTTAAATTGCTACGACTTGGTTGAAATTTAGTCGCGGTTTTTTAATTAGGCAGGTAATCATAATGAAGAAGGTTTCAGTGCAGACCAGTGGACACCAGGTTGGGTTTAAAATTACTATCACGATGCTGTTGTAGGTTTTTAACCGACTTCAAAAATGGAGGAAGTTTCTCAATTCGACCGTATATTTTTTTTATGTGTGTTCGCGGATAACTTCGTCATTAATTTACCGATTTTGATGATTCTTTTTTTGTTGGAAAGAAAATATCCCAAGGTACCATGATGAGGGAACCAGAAAATCGAGTGGAACCTTCAAAAATCTTAGTGGCGACTAGTGCGTTTGAAGTCAGTTTTTTTTTGTTTATTGTGTCTGTGTTTATGATTGTTACGTACAAAGAAACAACAAGACATGAATTCCAAAAAAACCTTTTGTATCGACGTAGTTATCGTTTAATTAAAACCTTGTCAAAACATTACAATAAAGCACCTAAAAATACCACTTGTTTCCTCATTTCTGACCTTCTCAGGATTCGCAGACACCGTACTTTTTCGTAGGTATACACGTTTTTAAGAGAACCAACGGTACACGTAATAATGAGAGCAAGTTAAGTATGTACAAGTGTGTCAACGGAAATATGGAGGTTAAAAATGTTTGCTCCCACGCGTTAGGAGGAAAACAGCGCGGCGTATTTACTTACAAACATACCTTTCCACGCTGGAATGTGCAAGTAGTACTCCACTAAGTTTATTTCTAAAGGAAAATGTTCTACTTTAAAAAGACGGGATAAAAAGAAGATACGGAGTATTAGGTACTTACTTTTAAATTTAGATCCGTAGGAGAATTAAAGTAACCAAAATAGCTCTCAGAATTGCTAAACGTAAGTGGCAGTGAGCGGGGCACATGTAGCTCGTAGAAACATGACTGTTGGGGCCGTAAAGTCGTCGAGTGGCGACCGCGCACCGAAAAACGTAGCGTAGGCAGACCTCCCACTCGTTGGACCGATGACCTTGTGAAATGCGGGCAGATGACCTGTCGTCGTGGAAATCCTGCGAGAGGCAGTGGATGACGTTATGATCATCTAGTCCGAAACTAGAATACTATTTAAATTGGAAACCTTAAACTGATAAACATATATACTTGTTTTTTTAAATTAAACATCCCGACCTGTTCGTCATACAAATGTTGGCCCTGGGGGGAAATCAAACTTACGACCCTCGTTCTAGCAGTCAGAAGCACTTACCTTTAAGTCACAGTGTCAATCAGGTTAATAAGACTATGAAATCGATGTTTTTTTAAACACAATTGATAAGCCCTTGGCATCATCTCATCGGATAGTAAGTGATGATGATGCCGAAGATGAAAGCGGGCTTATCAAGATTCCCCAACACAATAGGGATCTGGCTATCTTATCTTCAAGTCAGAACACATCAATGCTGTTAACATTAATGCTTGGCGGCAAGACTTAGATGAGATGGTGGTAGCTAGCCAGGCGGGCTATGAAAACACTCTACCACCAACCAAACCAAGTCTTATAAGGTTGACCCTGCCGGGAATTGAACCCGCGACCTCCTGATGTGAAGCTAATGTACTAACCATTTCGCCACCGAGGCGGTTAAAATGTAAATCTAATCACTTTTCCATGTTGTTGCTACTTAATAATTCAACAAATAATAAATACAGTTAGACAAGTGATTGATTGAGTTTACGTATACAACACTGCCTAACATTACTACTTATGTGTGTGTTATTCTCGATGGATAATATTAGATCCTACTTAATATTAGCCAGGCCTCCCACGCGGTGAACCGACGACCTGGCGAAGATCGCGGGAAGCCGATGGATGCGGGCAGCGCAGGACCGGTCGTCGTGGAGATCCTTGGGGGAGGCCTCTGTCCAGCAATGGACGTTTTTCGGCTGATATGATAATATTATAAACGCGAAAGTTTATGAGAATATATGGATGTATGTTTGTAACTCTTTCAGGCAAAAACTACTGACAAATCTGGCTGAAACTTGGTAGATTAGGACCTGGATTAACACATAGGCTACTTTTTTCCACGCTCGCGCACTGCACACCCTCGAAAAATCATAGGAACGTTGTCCACGCGGGTGAAGCCGCGGGAAACAAAAGTTATACAAATACAAAAGTTCCACTCCAACAAAATACTATGCATTTCAACTTCCGATTAGTAACAATTAAGATTGGTAACAATTAATTGGTAGAAAAAGTGTTCTTTTCTACAGGGTGCTCCGAACGGCCCACTCACGTACTTACTGATTTATAGTCGATACCTGTACCCGGCAGCCGCGCCCTCCGGGGTACTTAATTAAAGTGCTATTCACTTATCTCTTTTACTATATCTACGTAATATAGTTGAGTTACAGGAAAGGACGCGAAAAATAAGGAAATCGAAAAGATGGGCTATCGTTATTGGAGTCATCAATTAGAAATAAAAGATACTCAGAAATAAAATAATCGTGAGACAAAGTAAGAAGATTGATATCTTTGAAAGGTTGCTTCAAAATTCTGACTGATCATGGTTAATTTAGTAACTTTTAACGTGCAACTGCACGTTAATATCGTTTTCTATGCGGCATTTGTATAGAAGCGCAAACTCATAAGAGCACTGTAAGCGAGAGAGACACGAAAATAGAAAATCTATAATAATATTGGGTGACCATCTAGTACAAGAAAAGGTTAAGGCCTTAAGATAGGTCAAACGACAATATTCAAATCAAATTATTGAACGACTGTGTAGAGCTATCACTATGGTAAAAATATATAATATACATAAAGTAATAAAAAATATATTTAATTGAATACAATTTTAAAAATAGGTATACCACTTTTGATGTAAAAAAAATATACTATAAACCCTGCTTTTGTCATTAATTGCAAAATTTCTCTAAAACAAATAGTTAATGTTGAATGAAACTAAAACACAAAAATCGATGATTTTAAGAACTTTGATTTTTATTGAACACGTTTTTTAAACATAATTGAAAGTATGGAAAAGTAATAAAAACATGTAAAAATCGAGAATTGGGCCTTCGGTTTCAACGTAACAGCCGCGCTGAAGCCCGCATTGATTTGAACTTAAAACGAATAGAATAACGTTCGATATTATTTTAACACGTATCAACTTGCTCATATAGAGTAATATTAAGGCCTTAAAGCGAAGTAACTATTTAGTAATCTGTGCTTAAAGTCCAAATACACGATGATTTGTCCCTAAGACTAAGTTCTATACACAATGAAAAATATTACGTTTAGCTAAAAGTTGCACGTATCACATGCCACGAGCTATCTTTGAGAAAGGATATTGAACATTTTAAAAGGCTCCAGCAACTTATTTCGTAAACTCAACAAAAATATTGAGGTCTTTTGTTGATTTCTTTAAAACAAATAAGTTTTCAATAAATATCAATAATCATCATATCGGCTTATTTACGCCCCACCAAGGGGCTCGATCGTAGCCTGAGTTAGAGCGATCGGGCCTTAGTCGACCACGCGGACCCAGTGCGGGTTGGTCGAATTCACACACAACCTTCGAGTTTCGTCGCAGGCATGTGCAGGTTTCCTCACGACGTTTTACTTGACCGTAAGAGCGTCGGATAATCGTACAGTACGTGGCAGGGTTCGAACCATGCCCTCCTGGACAGGAGGTAGCGGCCCTTGCCATAACGCCACCCCATCTCTAGGAAGTGAATCAAACTTAAGTACTTATAATTTTTACTTATAACTGGCCTATGGAGTTCTACTTGTAATATTCCAGCATAAAATTAATAAGAATTTAACGGGAAATATTTTTCCGATAAAATTAACCCAATGAAATAGCCTTAGCAATCTATGAGCTTATTTTTAACCAATGAAAAAATGGAGGAGATTCTCAAGACAACCCGTGCCTATATCATTAGTGATGTATTTATGAATGTATGTATGATCACACATAACTTTCTACAGAGTAATCCGATTTTGATAATTCTTTTTAATGGATAGGATATAGTATACTTCAAAATTGGTGGCATTTAAATTTGAAAAAAAAACTTCCCCTTATAATAGGCAATAATTTTCTAAAACTCTGTTAAAACTTGGTTAACATATTTCATTCTAAATAACAACGATATGAGTTCTGAAGTTGATCTGATGAAGGACACGAAAGACAGTCGAGGAAAATTCTCAACGCTACCTCGTGTTTGGGCTTTACATATCTGCAAACACTATTAGGTGAAATAATGCCAAGAGCTTACCAATTGTAAATAAAAAAAAACTTAAAACCGACTTTAAAATGAAATTCACTCAAAAGTATGAAATAATATTATTATACTTAGATACACTACATTAACCAACAATAACAAAATCAAAGGTGGGTACGAATTAAATAAGGGGGTTAAATTTTTTTTTGAGGTCGGTACTAGCACACAATTACTTACGTATCAAATGTTTTATTTTCGATGGTTTGCTGACACCGACCTCAAAAAAAGTTTTAACCCCCTAATTTATTTCGTTGTTGTTGGTTAATGTCGTGTATCTAAGTATAATAATATTATTTCATACTTTTGAGTGAATTTCATTTTGAAGTCGGTTTTTAGTTTTTTAAACTTTTATTTTCATTTTCTTTAATTTTAGTGATATTGCTATCTATCTAACAACGTTAAACCCAGTTACCCACTCAGCAATAGAAGCCATCAAATCATAACGCATGTATGTTTCATTAACAGTTTCATCATCTCAACAGCATGAAACTTAAGGAGTTAAATCTTACATCATCAGCACATCTGAATAATCTGAAAGAAAACAACTATCGGTCTGTACGTACCTACGTAAAATATTTGAGAATTATCCTCCAACTCTTAACCGTTAAGGAGTTGTACCTTTCTTCATCAGCTCATCAACATGAGATGATGACTACCAGACGCAAATACTTTAATAATTTTAGAAAATACATGAAACTTGTAAAACGTGCATATAAAATTTGAGGGTTGCTCTCGATTTCCCTAGGATCCCATCATCAGATCCTGACTTAGTGACAATGGGATTCCTTTAGAATAAAAAAGGAATTCAAAAAATCGGTTTACAATCGGCGTAGATATCGCGAAAAAACATACAAATAAAATACAGTCGAATTGAGAACCTCCTCCTTTTTAAAGTCGGTTGAAAAATATACTTAACAAATGATTTATGGGTTATACCTACTAAACGGTTATTTAAGCTACAAACCTGATAAATGTAAACCTTTTTAAAAAAAATAAGTAGACGAAAACTGTAAAGCAAAAAAAACTTTTCAACAAAAAATAAACCGCCAAAAGAAGAACAATTGAAAAGCGAAAAAAAAAACCGGTTGTTGATAGAGAAATTTCATATTTTACTTTAAACACCTAAGACTTTTTATAAGTTTTCCTGTAATTTATAGAAAACAAATATTTTCTGTATTTTTTTCTCATTATTTTAGGCCCAGTAATTTCGGAGATAAATAGAGAAATGGTCAATTTTCGCTTCTTTTATTTAATAACTTCAAAAAAATTTGTTCTAATATTATGAAATAAACATATTTGAAATTTTCACGTAATATAATATTATAGTTTGCATAAAGTAAAACCAAAGAACAAAACATGTTTAAAATTCATTTATTTATGTTATACGTGCGTCTTTTGGTCACCGATGTTCATACGTGTACCAAATTTTAACTCAATCGGTCAAGCAGCTTCGGAGTAAATCATGTGTGGCAGGCACATGGGTGATTGTATAATGGTTCTATTTTTCCTTTTTATGTACGGAACCCTAAAAAAAACACTACGATTATAAAAGGTTGTTAGTTATGCCAGAAAAAGTCTGGCTATTGTACCTGTACTAGATACGTACTCAAGTTTTACCTCTCATAGATGCGTACTCAAGTTGTTTGCTACTTTTTATCAAAAATGGCAGTAACTGATTATTTCATGAAACTTTTTAAATACAGTGTAAACTCTGTAAAACGTCACTCGATATAACGATTCACTCTTTAAAACGTCAAATTTTCTGGCTCCAGTTGGTTTACTTTGACGCTAATTTCTCTCTGTATAACGAAAAATCTCAAAAACGTTACAAAATACCCGGTCCCTTGAGTGTCGCTATCTAGAGTTTACACTGTAATTTGAGCTGAAAATGGCATACTAAACTAAAAATTCGAAATTAGGTACTTGCCATACAAACCCAATTTATTTGTAGCCCGACTACACCAGATGTCGAATACTGCGTAAAAAGTATGCACAGTGTGGCTTTACAATTCATTGTTTTTTGGTCAAGTTTGTTTTACATATGTGGCGGCAACTACAGTACCCCGCCACTAAACCTTAACACAAGCAACGAGAATACAAAAGAAATACGATATCTAGAACGCGCTTTTATCATTTCTTCACCGCTGGGTATACATTTATACAGATACCAATCATCAAAGAGTGGTTTAGGTTGAGTGCTCTCTGCACTCGCCTCTCCTGCTCGGTGAAGTTGTTAAGGCCCCAACGGCCAACAACAAGCTTGTCTAATCGACAAAAAAAAGTCATCAAAGATTGACTCACGGCCGGACCCCAGGCCACAGATACAAATACTGGTCAGTACGATAATAGTACTAACCAGGCACACCACCTCGCCTGGTGGAGTAATCTCCCTTTGCTCACGTCAAATAGGAACGCACCGTTCCTAAACACATTTTCAGCTCTACCTTCTAACAATTTTTTTTTTTATTTACTGCAATTTCCTTCAGAAACATTTAAGGCCTTAAGATAGGTCAAATGACAATATTCAATTCAAATTATTGAAATACTGTGTAAAGCTGTCACAATAAAAAAAAATATGTTATATACTTAAAGTAATAAAAAATCAATTTAATTGACTACAATTTAAAAATATTACCACTTTTGATGTCAAAAATATACTGTAGACCCTGTTTCTGGCAATAATTGCAAAATTTCTCAAAAACAAATAGTAATTAATGTTGGACGAAATCAACACACAAAAATCGGAGACTTTAAGACCTTTCATTTTAATTGAACAATTTTTTTAAAACTTAATTCGAAGTACCATAGAAAAGTAATAAAAACATGTTTGTATAAATCGAGAACTGAGCGTTCGGTTTCAACGTAACAGCCGCGTTGAAGCCCTCATTGATTTGAACTTAAAATGAATAGACTTACGTTCGATATTATTTTAACACGTATCAACCTGCTCGGATTGAGGCATCTTAAAGCCTTAAAGATAAAATTTGACTTGTTTGTATCCAACTTCTCCAAGACATTAGTCTCTTATTCGATGTGTTTTCATTAATAATGTTTTCCCGAAAATTCTTCTTCTATGAAAATGTATTACTCGAGGCCTTGCAGCGAGTCCATTTATCATACTTCTGTTTTACGGGCCTCGCAAGAGCCGCCGGTCGTTTTTTCATTAGTTTAACTGTTCGTTATTTCTATAATAATAAATGAATTGGTCATTGTGGGTAGGCATGTCGCGTACATAGCAAAATGTACCCTATAATCTTTATGACTATCATAAAATTTCAAACGATCAATGCTTCTAGTTCTAACGATTATGTTTTTCATTTCTACCCACGAACGGAACGTCTGTCACCATTTTTATTGTTCGACAGTTAATAATGGCGCGGTGGTTGTAAACAGTGTTTGTTAATTGCCTATTTTAATTACACTTTACAAAACAAAAAAGTATGGGTACTATATAATATACTTTAGCTACATTAAAAGTCACGCACGACGGATTAAAAATTCATCATCTCCATCATATCAGCCGAAAGACGTGCACTGATGGACCAAGTCCTCCCCCAAGGATTTTCACGACGGCCGTTCCTGCGCTGCCCTCCTTCACCAGGTCATTGGTCCACCGAGTGGGAGGCCTGCCTACGCTACGTTTTCCGGTGCGCAGTCACTACTCGAGAACTTAATGCCCCAACGGCCATCTGTTCTACGAGCTATGTGGCCCGCCCACTGCCACTTAAGTTTAGCTATGTCAGTTACTTTGCCCGCATACAGTAGATTCCCGCGACTTTCACAAGGTTGTCGGTCCACAGAGTGGAAGGCCTGCCTTTACGTCCTCAGGTCTGCGGTTGCCACTCGAGAACTTGACTGCCCCAACGGTCATCTGTTGAATTGAAAATTAGGATTTCTAAATTTGTAATGATTCAATCGTGTAAGTACATGGAATTATTATTTATGGTACAGTGGTACAGTGAAGGTTTAGGATTGTATTTACAAATTTTAGAGCATTTTCGTCATGCGTTTTTGTCTGTGAAAGCTGGAAATGTAATGACGGCTTACATAATGGGAAGTTTCTATCACTGCTGAAGGCTTAAGTGACACTTGGGGACTTATTTCATAGATTAACAAATAATAGGGGTTTAAGCATGAAATTGCTGATTAAGTTTTTAAAGTTTAGTGCCAATTTAAATTGAAAAAAAATATTTTTTTTTAAATATTGACTTTATGGTTACACTACTTATGGTGTTTTATGGTAACTGGTGGCATGTCTGTCATGTTCTAATCCCCTAAGCTATGTAACATTGAATGGAACAAAGGCGTTTTTCTTAGTGGTCAGATGGGGCAATTTTTTGGACTAGTTTAATGTTCTTGAAAGTGACGAAATATTTTGTGGGGTATTTCAAAATATCACATTAGTAACGAAGAGACTGCTGCGATTACTCTAGAGCGTTAAAATTAAAAAAATGTATATTTTTCCTCAATAATAGACGATTTTTTTCAGGTGAAAATACCTGACTTCGTGGGGTTAAAGCCACTGTGCTTTCAAAATATCTAAACAATAGGCATATGCTTCATCATCATCATATCAGCCAAAGGTGAACGTTGGACATAGGCCTCCCCCAAGGATTTCCACGACGACCGGTTCTGCGCTGCCCGCATCCAGCGGCTTCCGGCGACCTTCACCAGGTCATCGGTCCACCGAGTGGGAGGCCTGTCTATTCGCTACGTTTTCCGGTGCGCAGTTGCTACTCGAGAACTTAACTGCCCCAACGGCCATCTGTTAGAATAATGTTGCCACGTATGTTTATCAATTTTGAGAGCTATGTCGGTTACTTTGGTTCTCCTACAGATCTTCTCGTTTCTGAATCGAACACGCATAGAAACTCCGAGCATTGCCCTTTGGGTGACCTTGAGCCTTCTTATGAGACCCATAGTAAGCGACCATGTCTCAGTTCCGTATGTCATCACTGGCAACACACACTGGTCGAAGACCCTGGTCTTAAGTCACTGCAGTATCTGGGACGTAAAGATATTGCGAAGCTTCCTGAACGCTGCCCAGCCGAGTTTCTTGAAATTGGACCTACCTAACTGGACTGTTTGTCCTAGGTACACATATTCGGTAACAACTTCGAGTGTAGAGCCTCCAAACTTCAGAGTAGTATGTATGACACGGGCGTTTATATAATTATCGTCTTGTAAATGTTAATTCTGAGATCTACTTGTTGAGATGCTCTACTGAAGCCATCGAGTATTGTGCCTAAGTCGTCTATAGTCTCAGCCATGACCACGATATCGTCAGCGAATCAAAGTTGGGTGAAGTACTCGCCGTTGATATTGATGCCGAGTCCACCCCAATCCAAAAGCTTAAAAACATCTTCTAGGGCGGCGGTGAACAATTTCGGAGATATAACTTCTCCCTGTCTCACCCCTTGCTGCAGCCGGATAGGTTCCGAGTTTTGATCCTGGAGGCGAACCGACATGGGTGGCGTTTTCATACAATCACTTCAGTACCTCGATATATCGATAGTCAATTTGGCACCATTTGAGAATACATTTTGTTTTAATAACTTTTTTTCTTGATATTAGTTTTCTTATTTAAACTTTTTTATCCAATCGGTAATTTAATACTAAAACCTCAATATATTTTAATACAAAAGAGAGACATTTTAAACTTTAAGCAGACAAAGTTACGAGCGACCGCTAGTTAACATTTGTAATAAATTTTAATAACTATTTTGACGTTAATGGATTTGATTGTGTTCATTAGTTACTCATTAATGTAAAAGTAATTAAATTTAAACTGATAATGATCTTATAAAAAAAAATAATCGAATCTAGTTAATATTTGTTAAATTTATAGTCCTTTGTGATTTTGTGGAAAAATCATGTCTGATTCAGAATCAAGAAAAAAAAATTGAAATAAACTCATAATACCAATCAATTTGTTCATTGCCCATTATATAGAAAGCATGGGGCTTACAACGACGGAGATACTTCTAACAGCCACAGTAGATAAGGACGATGATAGTTTTGAAGATATTGACCTAACGGTCTTATGGTGGATCTTCGGTGTTGCCGCTCTTTGGATAATCGTTGCCATTTCATCGTTCGTCGTTCTTACAACATGCCTGCTTTTCTGGACAACGATACCCTCTTGGAGAAATCTTAAGAACTACGTATATTTAAACATGGTTTTCTCAGAGATTTGCTTGGTAAACTTTCCTTTTCTGATGTTTACCTTTGAGTTTATGCCTGAAAACTATTTCAGTTACGGATATGAGTTCTTGGGATCATTTTTTGCCATTTCATTCTATTGTTGGATTCTTATTATGACTGCAATAATTTACACAGACATTGTAAAAGTGTTTGGTACAGGAACAACGAGGAAATATCTGAAATGTAACCTGTTTGGATGGGTATTGCCGTTGGTATTAACTGCTTTTGAAGTGTTATTCAGAGCTCTTGACTCCAAATTAACAAATACAATTAGTGAGATCATGATTCTTCTAATGATAACTGCATGGGTGACTGTGAATTTGTATCTTTATTTGTGGGTGGTGTATTCTTTATTAGTGAGTTCGAGCATACGACGGTCAAAATCAGTGATTTGTCGAAAAATTCAAGTGGCTACGATAACACTTTTCATGAGTGGTATTTATGTGACGATTGGTTGTATAACCAATGTTATAGACTCGCCATTATTCAAAATCGGAATACCTAATTATTTTGATGATTTTTTGAAAGGAGATGTTATTTTTATATTAATGATAATGGTGCAAGCATTGAGTGTGAATTTATCGTTTTTCATGTTGAGGTCTAATCGGGTTTCGTGCATTACTTGTTGTGCCAAGTGCTGTGGTGTAACACCTTAATTATAAATAGAGTTAGAAAAACATAGCGTATTTTTGGAGGAGAGTTTCTGCTCATGAAACATAAAATATGAAATACAAAGGCAATTTTTTTGCGCTTTTGTTACCGCCGCAACGTCGCGCTAGCTAGCGTGACCAAGTCATTGACCTGTGAGCTATCTTTCTCGGTGGTTTTGAGCTAAATTGGTCTCATCCAAATAGCTCGTAGGTGAGGTGGCTATAAAAGGAACAAAAATGTGCAAATGCTTGGCATACAGCTCTTTTGTGCCTTTATTTCTTAAGTTGGGTGTTCTGTGAATGAAACTTAGTCAAATTTGTTCTACAACTTATATGAAATTAAAATATCTGAACTCTACACAAATTCAGCTGAGCTATTTGTACGAGAAAACAACAAGATGCTGTTTCAGCAAATTTTTTCAGTTTCATGAGTATAATCTCTCTTTAAAAAATATGCTTAAAAGCTCATTAAAATATTTTCATTATTATTGGTAATTGTATAAAATTACCAATAATAATAAAAATATTTAAATGAGCTTTTAAACATATTTTTTAGCTTATGTTTACCGTGCATTTTCATCCAAACTAAATGTGTATGCAAAATTTCAGTTTAATTGGAAACCGAAATTTGGATCAAATTTACTTTCCAAATTTAGATGCGGACAACTTATATGAATTACACTTATATTAATTTCAACTAATGTAAAAGTTAAATAAAAACTTGTAAAAATAGAGACTTAACAACCAATTCAAGGTCAAAATCTATTACCTGTCATTCATATTAATCAAAGGAGTCTACCCGTAATTCTAAAAAGTTATTCGGAAAGAACCTAAATAGTCAATTTGTTAAACAACATTGGACTTCTCAAACTAATTGATCAGGTTGCAGGCCAACTTTGTACGGGGACTAACCGTTGGGAGACAAATTTTTGGTCCCGAATTGACCTTTGTCTCCTCGAAGAAAGTTCAGAATCACAGGTAGAACCGCTTAGCCACTCCCCTGGCGCGCCATTTTGGCAGATTATGCGGATCTGTGTTTGTCCAATAGTAGGCGCGGCGGGAATTTGACGCTTATGTGAAACGCCTAAATCTGGTCAGATCCCTTTACGCGGGAAGCGACTCACTTCCTACCTGAGTATGGAGCGAAAACTATCGCTGCGTTGTTCTATCGTTTGCTAAAGCTCCTTGATAAGACAAGGATAGAGTTAGGAATGAGTGCAAAGCCAACGGTGAATGATTTTCGATAGAAATCTCCTTCGAATCAGTCAGTGTTTTAAAGTGCGCCCGGGCGGTGCGCGTACCTGTTTTTAAAGTGATTGTTTAGTGATTGTTTTGTTGTTTTGCATAGAAAAACTCGGTGTTGTTGAAATTCCCAATAAACTGGGTAAGCAATACAATGTTATTATATTATCTATTGTTATTGTAGCATTCACAGTTCACGTTTTTTTACGTTCAAGTGCAATACCTACTAATACCTACTTACCCTATCTTTGGCCGAGACTGTTGAATTATATTTCACAAAGTTTAATACACAAATATTTTAGTCAGATAGTCAGTTTATGACGATTTCACCGTTATAAGTTTTATATATAGTGTCCATACAAAGATATTGAGAAATAATTGTTTTTGTAACCCTTGACAATAATGGCGACCACCCACAAAAAGCCCCCACAGTTGAAGCAAGATGGCGCAGCTGGCAGCGCCAGCTGATTCGTTCTCGCCGCGGACCAGAACTAGGCATTTGCCAGGGGAGTCGGTAAAGTCAAAGGGCGATTGCTCATAATTTATGAGTTTATACAGTTTTCTATTTCTGTACCAAAAAAAAACAACAAATTGCCCGTATTCCGATAATACAAGTTACGATACTTTTTAACACGCAGGAGAGTAACTAGTAAAGGTTAAGTTATGATAATAGATAAGAGATAAGATAAAATAAATATTTATTTCAGACACATGCAGATAATATGGTACAAAATAAACTTTAAAAAATACATCAACTTATAACGTTGGCAAACGAAGAAAAAACTGCTAGACCTAGTGTTACTTAGGTAACCTACGACGCCTATTATTAACCTTAACTAATTATTCTGTAATATAATGGAAGAAGAATAATTATAACTTTATTAACTTTTTTTTTGATTTTGGCTATATAAATTATAAGTAAGGTATATAAGTTTGGTGTTTTATATTAAAATAAAATGTCTGTTGTTTGGTTTCTGTATCTCTGTTTCAAAAAATATTATTATAATTAAAGTATATAAGTTTGGTGTTGTATATAAAAAATAAAATGTCTGTTGTTTGATTTATGTATCTCTCTTTTAAAAATTATTATTATAAGTAAAGTATTTAAGTTTGGAGTTTTTTTATAAAAAATAAAATGTATTTTGTTAGATTTCTGTATCTCTCTTTCAAAAAAATATTATTATAAGTAAGGTATATAAGTTTGGAGTTTTTTATAAAAAATAAAATGTATGTTGTTAGATTTCTGTATCTCTCTTTCAAAAAAATATTTTTATAAGTAAGTATTTGGAGTTTTTTTATAAAAAATTAAATGTATATAATGTTTGATTTCTATATATCTCTTTAAAAAACTATTATTATAAGTAAGGTATATAAGTTTGGTGTTTTGTATTAAAACAATATAATATATCTGTAGTTTGATTTGTGTATCTGGCCTCTGAATATATTTGTAAGTTATTTTTAGTATTCTTATCACCAAAAATTCGTACACTTTTAGTCATTAATCATTTTAGAAGCTCCGTACTCAAGGTAACGGGAGCCTATTACTAAGTATACGCTGTCTGTCCACCTATTCGTCCTTAACTCCACCGAACTTTATAGGCCTGTTTTTTTAAACCGTAAAAGGTAGCCGGCCTGAACATTTAACAGAATACGCATTATTATGACGGTTTTAATAACTAATAATTTCTAGGAGCGTTTGACTCCAATCACACCTGATGTTGAGAGTGTATTCACCGATTCGTAACCATACAAACTTAAAATTACTACTTCTTAAAAATGGATAGGTCGATTCTAGTGAAACTTTTACACACAATAAAGTAATAAAATTCCAGTTTGTAGACAAATTACATTTTCAAAACACTTTATTGTTAAAAGACTAACGAATTTAAAGATTACTGTGGAAACCTTAAATCACAATTTTTTATTGATACCACTTTTTTGAAAATTTAATTTATCCAATAACTATAACTTTGTAATTTGCCTATGTTTATAAAGTTTCGTTAGAACCGACTTATCAATTTTCAAGAAGTAGTAATTTTAAGTTTTAGTGGGGAACGATTTTGTGGAAACGCACTTAAGCGACGATAAAGTCCAAGGCGGAACACGCAATCCCAAACAATGCCTATTCTCTCTTGCCTAAAAGATCCCCACATTTTATTAATATATCGGGAAACACAGACGCTGGCAAATAATTCCACTCCTTACCTGTACGCATTAAATGAAGAGGAAGCGAAGCGTTTCGTGCGCAAAAGTAAATAAATTGTACAGCCATGCTGTGCATGCTTTCTCGCGAATCCTACACTGCCTGTACGGTAGACCAATCATCATCATAAAAATTGCTGCCAGTGGAGCAAAAAAAGAGGTGTACCAGACATGTATATTTTGAAATAAATATTTTTACAGTCAGTAAGTTTAGCTGCTAGGTGGGGTGAGGGCACTTGAATCTAACAAAAAATAAAACTTTAACAGAGATTCTGATTTAAAAACTGGTTTTAACAAACCCTTAATAGTTTTGAAAGATCTATTCTACGATACCCCACACAGTAGGTTCTTCTTCTTCTTCTTCTTCTAAACACAGTAGGTTACATCAACGAAAAAAAATTGAAAATGTATAATTAAAACATATGTACCTATGCCAAATTACAGCTTTCTAGTACTAAAATTATTTGTGCTAAGCCGCGGACAGACGAACAGACAGACACGGCGAAACTGTAAGAGTTCCTTGTTTAAAGAACTCAAACAATTTTATTTTTGCCATCGTAATAGCTTATCCACTCATTCATTTCTTGCTCCCGGTCGCTCCTCAGTCGCTCAAAAGTAAACATACAAGGAATTAAATACGCGTGTCTAGGGATCTCGTTAAGTGAAAGTCAATGAGAAAGGCCTGTATTAACACTAGACGTCTTTCAGATGAGTTAACTATTTAACTACAGCAAGGCAGAGGTCCCAGCTGAGCTGCACTAACCCAGTGGAGTCAAGCAGCTTGCCAAAGACTAGTACATGGATTTAAACCTAAGCCAAAGAGGTGATAATTTGAAATATTAAATCTATAATAATATTGGGTGAACATTCAGTATAAGAAAAGGTTAAAGTCCAAATACACGATGATTTGTCCGCAGCACTCAGTTTAATCTTAACCACAGATTACTTAGTAGTTACTTTCTTAACTATTATATTTAATATATTATAAAGAGGAAGGAGTTGTTGTTTTTTTGTTTAAATTAAATAGGCTCCGAAACTACTGGACCGATTCGAAAAATTCTTTCACCGTTTAGAAGCTACACTATTTCCGGGTGATATAGGCTATATTACATTAAAAAAAATAGATGTCCTCAATAAAACTCCAATAATGTAACCCAAGGTAGACCTCATAAAATTCACCTGACAGAAAAAGATATCTGTTAAAACTCTTTGGTAGCAATACCAACACCCTGGCCATTTTTTGATAGATTCTTTAACACTTAGACAAATAATAATTCTGTCATTCTTCTTTTAACGATGTCTCGTAATAAATAACTGATCACCTAAATACTCTATTTATAAGTGGTTATGGGCTCTTTTCCCATTATATAACGCAATGCGGTTAATTCAACGCGAGTAATTTAGTTTTTTCATTGAAAAATACTTCTGTAAAAAAGTGTTATGGAGGAAAAAACAAAAATTTCCCCATCGGAAAAAAATCCGGCACAAACGTCATCGTTGACTTCGGCAGGCAGTGGAGTCTCCATTACGAAGCTGAATGGGCTGAACTTCAGCACATGGGCGTTCGCTGTGGAGTGCTGGCTAACCGACCAAGATTTGTGGGATGTTGTCATTCAACAAGTCGATCTCGCAGACCCCGTCGCAAGGCGGAAGGATGCAAAGGCTCGTTCAAAGATCTGCCTAGCCTGTGAGGAATCGATTTACCCATTAATAAGGTCAGCAACAACTGCTCATGAGATTTTTAATAATTTAAAGAAAGCTTACGCCGACAGCGGTCTTACACGAAGACTAGGCCTTATGAAACGGTTGCTTACGATAGCATTCAATGGTAGCATGAAGGAATACGTCAACAAGATGTTGGCTACCCAGCAAGAGCTACAGGGCATTGGAGCTGCAGTGGACGACGAGTTTCTCGTCATCATAATGCTAGCGGGACTTCCGGGGAAGTACAAATCCCTCGTTTTGGCACTAGAGCACTCCAATACAAAAATCACGTCGGAGAATGTCGTTGAAGCACTGATGAAGGAAGATGTCCGTGTTGCAACATCTACAAGTACATCTGAAGGACCTGTAAATACTGCTTTGCAAGTCAAGAGTGCAAAGAAGAAATCTTTCTGCACGTACTGCAAGAAACCTGGTCATGTAGTTTCTCAGTGCAGGAAACTTGTCAATAAAAAAAATGAGAATTGTAGTGATTTGGCAAACACAAAAACAAATTACATGTCCGAGTTTACACTTTCATCCTGTTTCACTAACATTCCATTTACTCCTACAGGTTCCCAGGACTGGATTATTGATTCAGGTGCTAGCTCTCATATGAGCAATAAAAAAGATTGGTTTGTTTCCATGTCTTCCCACATCACACCAATCAATGTTGCTAACAAGGAGCAAGTGCTAAGTCATGGCATAGGTACTGTACATTTCCCTATATCCGATCGTGTAAATAAGATTAGTAATGTATTATAATATGTCCCCACTCTCGCTGCGAATCTTATATCTGTAAGTAAATTAGTTGATAAGGGCATCGATGTTTTGTTTACACCGGAAGTCGCAAAACTGTTTCCTAGTGGCAGTTGCCAAGTAACAGGCCCCGTTATTGCCACAGGGTCTAGCCATAAAGGTGTGTTTAAGCTATACGTAAATAGTTCGCATGCCTTGGCCGCTACCACCACGAAGGAGTCTGCTCTATTATGGCATAGACGTTTAGCGCATTTGAATCCCCAAAGTATGCATATAATAAGAAATAGATGCATTGGCGTGAATTATAGCGGAAACTTAAAAAAAAAAGTGTGTTCCATGCTTACAAGGTAAGCTAGCTAAAAACCATTTAAAAATTCTACTAGCAAATCGAGTAAAGTTCTACAGCTCATCCATTCGGATTTGTGCGGACCAATGAGTACGCATTCGTGGGGTGGATCTCTTTATTTGTTAACATTTACAGACGATTATAGTCGTAAAACTTTTGGATATCTTTTAAAACAGAAATCCGAAGTTTTTTGTAAATTTGTAGAATTCAAACATTTGGTAGAAAACCAGACTGGCAAACGGATCAAAGTGCTACGTACGGACAACGGTCGCGAATACGTAAACAAAGATTTGTCCAATTTTTTGAAGGAGAACGGCATCGTGCATCGAACCACGGTTCCGTATACTCCGCAACAAAACGGAGTTTCCGAGCGCGCAAATCGTACTATAATTGAAAAAGCCTGATCCATGCTTCAGGACTCGCTGCTACCACGAGCGTATTGGGCAGAAGCGGTGAATACGGCGATTTACATCAAAAATAGAGTGCCTTCACAGTCCATCAACAATAAAATCCCCGAAGAACTGTGGACGGGAAAGAAAGTCGATCTTTCTCACCTAAGAGTTTTCGGTAGCGAAGCTCACGTTCTCGTATCGAAAGAAAAGCGCTCGAAACTTGATTCGAAGACACAAAAGTGCATCCTCGTAGGCTATGCCACTGAAAGTAAAGCCTATCGCCTCGTCGATTCCCAAAATCCTCGAGCGATTATTATCGCAAGAGATGTTGTCTTCATAGAAGATAAGACGCAATCACAACCCGTAGCCGAGACCAATATTGACTCTTCAAATCCTCCATTACCAAGGTCTGAAATCATGATACCCATCGACGACGAAGAACCAGTGTCTCAACAGTCAAAGCCTAAGCTGCTACCTCAGCCGGAGCTGCAGCTTCAGCTTGAACCGCAATGCTTAGAGCCAGTTGGGACAAAGGCTGGTAGCTTAAGCAACCCTGTAGCTTCACCTGAGTGTCCAGATGCTGAAACCTTGGTAGAACCTGAACCTGTAAGTAGATATGCTTCTCGAGAGAGGCGTCCTCCTGTCAGATTTCAGGATAATCTCTACCTCACCTCAGATTTGGAACCAGAAAACTATATAGAAGTCACAGAACACCCGCTCAAGGAAAAATGGCTTGAAGCTATGCAAGCCGAGTACAACTCACTGATGAAGCACGGCACCTGGATTCTTGTCGACCGACCCTCCGATCGAAAAACTACGAAATGTAAGTGGGTATTCAAGATTAAAAAGGACACTTCTGGCAACGTAAACAAGTACAAAGCCAGGCTAGTGGCTAAAGGTTTTACCCAAGTAGCCGGAATCGATTATGGAGAAACTTTCTCTCCCGTAGCAAGGCTATCTTCTGTACGACTTTTACTTGCATTTGCTGTCCAACATGGCCTACAAGTTGACCACCTCGATGTGGAAACTGCTTTTTTAAATGGAGATCTTGATGAAGAAATCTACATGGAGCAGCCAGAAGGTTTTGCAATAGACTCTAAAAAGAAAGTTTGTTTACTTAAAAAGGCTCTTTATGGTCTTAAACAAGCCCCGCGCCAATGGAATAAAAAGGTATGTGAAGCCATGGCAGAGCTATCACTTACTCAAGCATCCTCCGAACACTGTCTTTTTTATAAGAGGTCAGGCAAAGAAATTTTAATCGTAGCCATCTTCGTTGATGACTTCTTTTTAGTCAGCAATAATAAATCCCTAAAGGAGGATTTCAAAGGTGAACTTAAGAAAAGTTTTATTGTTAAGGACCTTGGTTCTCTTAAGGACTGTCTCGGTATGCGAGTCATACAAGGTAAAGATTCAATAACGCTCGATCAAACTAAATATATTGAAAAACTTATAGAGAAGTTCGGCATGAGTGATGCTATAAGTGTCACTACACCATTAGAACCTGGCCTGAAATTGACACTTCCTGATAAGGAAGATGAAAGTTATGAAGCCCCATATCAGGAGCTTATCGGCTCTTTAATGTACATTGCCATCTGTACACGACCTGACATTGCCCACACGGTCTCGTATCTTTCCCAGTTCAATGCACATTACCTTAAGGGTACAAAGGACCTAAAACTTAATTTCAAACCTACTGGCCAATTCTACCCAACAGGGTATGTCGACGCCGATTACGGTAACAATTTAGTTGACCGCCGGTCATTTACTGGATATGTGTTTATGATGAGCGGAGCACCTGTGTCTTGGGAAGCCCGCAAACAACGCACAGTGGCACTCTCGACCACAGAGGCTGAGTACATGGCACTGGGTGAAGCTTGCAAGGAAGCCATTTATCTCAAATCACTCATCACAGAAGTCTTCGGTATCACTCATACTCTCATCATACACACTGACAATCAAAGTTAAATAAAACTGGCACACAACAACACATACCATGCACGCACCAAACACATAGACATCAAACACCATTTTATTCGAGACTCACTATCACACCACAACTTACAAATCAGATACATACACACAAATGACATGATAGCTGATATTCTCACCAAATCACTACAAAAACTTAAACAATATAAATGTATAAATAGTTTAGGTTTAAGTTAGGTGTAGATCTTTCATTTGTCTTTCTGTTCATGTTTTGTATATTGTTGTTAAATTGTTGGTTAGTTAGTGATAGGTAGGTGTATGTTGTAGGGTGTTTATATTTGTGTGTTATTGTTGTGTATAGTGAACTTTGATAATATGTCTATCTATTACTTGTATATAGTAAAGTTTATACAGGGTGTTCCTATTGCGGGGGGGTGTTAAAACTCTTTGGTAGCAATACCAACACCCTGGCCATTTTTTGATAGATTAGACAAATAATAATTCTGTCATTCTTCTTTCAACGATGTCTCGTAATAAATAACTGATCACCTAAATACTCTATTTATAAGTATATCAAATTTACTTAGACTGGAAACCGTCGTTTGATTCTATAAGGCTATCTGCAGCTTGGATACTACATTTGTAACTACTAAACGGTCATTTTAACCACAAAAATGACAAAAAAAACCTTGAAAAAAAAATAAGTCAACAAAAACTAAGGAGCAAAACATACAAACTTTATTACAAAAAAAATGAACAGCCAAAAGAAAACAGAAACTGAAAAGAAAAAAAAAGGTACAAGTGCAAATTGAACTCGCGTGGTGAAGGTTCCAAGTGTTGATTGACAAATTTCCTATTTTACTTTAAAAACTTCTTATAGGGGTTTCCTGTAATCACCAGAATATAAATATTTTCTGTTTTTTTTTAAATTTTAGGCGCAGTATTTTCAGAGATAAGAGAGGGAATGGTCGATTTTAAATAACTTCAAAAACGTTTATTTTAAAATTATAAAAAAATATATTTGAAATTATAAATTATACTTTAACGTTTTTGTAGTTTTCTTATTCGCCAAAAGTAGACCTCTTGTTTTAAATTTATTTATTTATGTTATAGTTTCGTCTTTGGGTCACCGATGCGACGTCAGTGTTCCAAATTTCAACTCAATCGGTACAGTAGCTTCGAAGCAAATTAGGTATGGCAGACGAACAGACAGACACACGAGTGATTCTATGATGGTTTTGTTTTTCTTTTTTTTGTACTATTTTCTTTGTATGTGGGTTTTGTACGGAACCCTATAGAGAACACTAAGATCACATCACCTTACGTAATAATTGATTGCTTGTTTGTTTGTTTGGCGACAACCTACAATTATTCATGTATACATTAGTGTAGGAGCTTAGTTAAATGGGGTAGGCACGTCGCCTTTAAGAGTATCATAAAATTTCAGACGATCAATGCTTCTAGTTCTAACGATTATGTTTTTCATTTTTACCCACGAACTGAACGTCTGTCACCATTTTTATTGTACGAGAGTTAAGAATGGCACGGTGGTTGTATACAGTGATTGCCTTTTTTTGATACACTTTTCATCTCCATCATATCAGCCGAAAGACGTCCACTGCTGGACAAAGGCCTCCCCCAAGGATTTCCACGACGACCCGTCCTGCGCTGCCCGCATACAGTTTATTCCCGAGATTTTCACAAGGTTGTCGGTCCACCGAGTGGTAGGCCTGCCTATTACGTCCTCCGGTTTGTGATCGTTTCTATAGAACTTTACTGACCCCACCGGAAATATGTTGAAATAAAAATTAAGATTTTTAAATTTGTAATGACTTATTTGTGTAAGTATAGGTTATTTTTATTTATAGTACAGTGATATAGAGTAGGTTTTCTTAACAATTTTATCTACTCTCATATCGTAAAGTTCAAATTATAAACTTCAAAACGAGTTTATGTTGGCATACTTTATAAACACAATACCAAAATTAAAAAAAAAACACTTCATAACATTATTTCTCTAACAAAATATAATTTTATAATGTAATTTTTTTCAATTACGATATAAGTTAATCCAAAAAGTTAATATCACCAACGAAGTTCCATATCAATTTTTTTTTATTGGAACGCACATGCGGTTCGCGCCATTTTTACAGCATTACAAAAAGTTTTCATTCCAATGTTAACTTGTCTGTGACAGCGCCCGCTTTAACGCATGCTCGGTGATGTGCTAGGTTTTGTTGTAGTTACTGAATTTCGTGGATATTTTTCATTCTTGCTTAAAAATGTCTGAGATCAGTGAAAGCATTGTTCTTACCTATCCGTGCCAGCGTCCGCTTCAGCGCAAGCGCGATGATGTGCTGGGATTTGGCGCAATGACACGTTTTGGTGTAGGTACCGAATTTCGTGCGATGTTTTTTTCTTACTCTTTAAACTTTGTTCTTTGTTGTTTAGTTGATTCAATCCCAATGTATGAGATTAGATAAAGTAGTGTATGAAACTGCACATAACTAGGTATTAAAACACTCGTATGACACTATTGAAAACCTAGCCAAGGCTCGGTTTTTAAACTCATACTCATGTTTTAATACCCCTCATTATGCAACAGTTATAACATTTTTGTCATGAGTTTTTGTCTGTGAAAGCATAAGTAATGATGACAGCTTACCTGATGAGAAGTTTATATAACTGCTCAATACATATGTGACACTTTACTATACATACTTTTTATAATGGAAAATGTACTGGTTCCCACAAGAGACACATTCCAAATTTTAAGCAGACAAAGTAACGAGCGACCGCTAGTTAACATTAATTATAGTAATTTTTAATGTTTTTTTTTACTTTAATGAATTTGATAATGTTCATTAGCTACTCATTAATGTTATAGTTAAACTGATAACGATCTTATAAAGATTAATAATATTATGTTGTTATTATTTGTTTAAATTATACTCCTTTGTTATTTTGTGGAAATAACATGTGTGATTATAATCAAGCAAAAAACATTTTTTGAATCTGAAGCGAAGATATAATTATCATTCTAGGTAATAGGCAATAAGGAATACAAAAAATACAAGTAGTCGATGAAAATTAATACTAAATTAGATGAACTATTGATTCTTGGACTTTAAATAAGATACAAATCAAATGAAGTTGATGATTGTAAAAAAATAACAAGGATAAGGTCGGAAAGGAAGTATGAAACCAAGCTAGAAAAGTAAAAACAACAGCAGTGCTTCTTTCTGGTTATAATGCTTCTTTGAAGTAAACTCTTTTTAGAAATCAAATGGAAAAAAAAGAAAATTCGCACTTATATAATATAACCAACTAAGTTGTTCGTTGCACATTATACAGAAAGCATGGGGCTTATAACGACGGAGAGTCATATAACAGCAATAATAGCTGAAGGTGATGATAGTTTTGAAGATCTTGACCTAAAGATCTTATGGTGGTTCCTCGGTGTTGCCGCTCTTTGGATTTTCGTTGCTATTTCATCGTTGGTCGTTCTTATAACATGCCTGTTTTTCTGGACAACGGTACCCTCTTGGAGAACGCTTAAAAACTACGTATATTTAAACATGGTTTTCACAGAATTTTGCATAGTAAACTTTCCATTTATGATGTTAATCTTTGATTTTATGCCTGAATACTATTCCATTTACGCAGAAGAGTTGCCGTCATTTTTTGCTATTTCATTCTATTGTTGGATTCTTATTATGACTGCAATCATGTACACAGATATTGTAAAAGTTTTCAGTACAGGAACAACGAGGAAATACCTTAAATGTAACATATTTGGATGGGGCTTGCCGGTGGTATTAACTGCTTTTGATGTGTTATTTAAAGCTTTCGAAACCGAAATAACGAATACAATTAGTGAGATCATGATTCTTCTAATGATTACTGCATGGGCGGCTGTGAATTTGTATCTTTATTTGCGGGTGGTGTATTCTTTGTTAGTGAGTTCGAGCATACGACGGTCAAGATCAGTAATTTATCGAAAAATTCAAGTGGTTACGATAACACTTTTCATGAGTGGTATTTATATGACGATTGGTTGTATAACCAAAGCTATAGACTCGCCATTGTTCAAAATCAGGAAACTTGATGATTTTTCGAAAGGAGATGTTATTTTTCTAATAATGATAATTTTGCAAGTTTTGAGTGTGAATTTGTCGTTTTTCATGTTGAGGTCTAATCGGGTTTCGTGGATTGGTTGTTGTGCCAAGTGCTGTGGTGTAACACCTTAAATAAAGAGATAGAAAAATAGAGCGTATTTTTGGAGGAGAGCGTTCTACTCGTAAAACAACAGAATACTCACCAAAACAATAAATGAAATAGAAAGATACACCTGTCTGCCAATCATTTGCAATTTCTGGCCCTTTTGTAGCAGCCGCAATTCCGTGCTAGCTAGCATGACCAAGTTATTGACCTATGAACTAAAATTTGCGGTGGTTTTGGGCTATTATGGTCACTTCTAGTTAGATCGTAGGTGAGGCGGCTATAAAAGGCAATACATGGGTGTAAAAGGAAATAACAAACTCGTGACGATGGCAAACCCTCGCCTGCGGCTTGGGCTCAAATATGTCACTCGTTTGTTAATGACCTTTTTACCACCCTTGTATCATAAATAACTGATTTCCTTTTGGCTATACAAACGTATAATAAGGCGTTACAGTCTGTTGTTTGTTACGTTACTCTCTTAAAAAAATATTATTAAAAGTGGGTATTTAAGTTTGTTGTTTAAATAAAAAAATAAAATGTCTGCTGTATGATTTCTAAATCTCTCTTTAAAAAATATATAATTATAAGTAAGGTATATAGGTTATATAGGTTTGGTATTTTATATAAAAAAATAAAATGTCTGTTGTTTAATTTCTGTATCTCACCTACAAAAAATATAAGTAAGGTGTATAAGTTTGGTGTTTTATTTAATAAAATAAAATGTTTGTTGTTAAATTTCTATATCTCACCTCCAAAAAATATAATTATAAGTAAGGTGTATAAGTTTGGTGTTTTATATAATAAAAATAAAATGTCTGTTGTTTAATATCTGTATCTTACGTACAAAAAATATAATTATAAGTAAGTTAATAAGTTTGGTGTTTTATATAAAAAATAAAATGTCTTTTGTTTGAATTCTGTGTCACTCTTTAAAAAAAAATATATGAAAGGTATATAAGTTTGATTTTTTTTATATCAAAAAAATTTTTTTTTTGATAACTGTATTTGACATTGATTGGCGTAATGTGTTTGAAAATTATTTTTAGTGTTCTTATCACCAAAAATTCTTTCACTTTTCTCCTTAATTAAGGTAACGGGAGCCTATTACTTTCCTAAAACATAATATATTTCCCAGGTCGTATATACGTCTACTTTCCTGTTATGTCTGCTTTTACATAAGGTTTACTTGTAGTTTCCTATTATGTCTAATTTATTATAGTTTGTAACGATCCACAATACATCGTTACATTTCTAAACAAATTGTCCAACAACTTACCTCTTTAACTACTCCATATCAATCATAAAACATTCATAATCACTGAACCATCCTCATTAATCTCCAACACATAAAATTCTATCAACTCCATACATAAAATTAGCTCTTGTTTACATAACAAACGTCAAAACTACACACCACTCAAACAATAGGTCTGTATTCCCACTATTCCGACGACACTAGCTCCTCTATCCGACAAACCCACAAACAACAGCCAACCAGGCGTAACACTTCATAGAAACTAGCGACACTAGCGGAACGAACTAACAACTTATTTCACAGTTTAACTTTTTATAAGATTATCTCTCTAAGGATCCCTGACGTCACACCCGTACACAGATCACAAAAGACTGCGCTTCATTACTACTTCTTTTAAATAGAAAATTCCCATTTTTAGTCTAAATAAATCAAATAATTTATTATAATAAAAGAACTAACATTTCCTCATTTCCTTATACCTCCCTAAACCTTAAACTAAATTCTTATCACATAAAATAAAGCATCCGTCTACCGTCACAGGAACGTTCTGTTTCCTATTTTTTTATAAGGTGAATTCTTTCGAAAATTCTACTACTAACCATTTATATACGAGCAGAAAGCCTTCCTCGGCCTTTTACCTGCTAACCTTGGGAGAGAAACCAACCACCTGACTCCACACTCAAAGCGCACTCACGACTACTTGTGAAAATACAGTGACTCGCTCTGTCAACCCTCATTTCTTTGTACAAGTGAAGTTTCATAGTAATATTTGTTCCTGCTAATCCTCGACTTTTCTACATGTAAGTACACTGAAACCACCCGTTTCCAATCTAAATTCCTCCCCTCATATACGTGCAAGTCTATAGCGCAATTTCTCTATTTGCAACTAGTTAAACCTCGACACGTTGTCACCCGGCTCGTGTGCCCACGCCGGAGACCCTCCTTGGAGTACGCCCACTGTGCTGACCGCCACGTGGACCTCGCTGCCTCGCAGACCGCCGCACACCCTTTCTCCAGCCGGACCACCACCGAGCGTTCCACCCGGGAAGGCACGAATTTGATAAGGTGTACTCCAGTATATTCTCTCTGTATTTTTAACATTTTTTGGTGTATGCACCTGTGTGCATAAACACCTGGCGCCCGCTCTTCACTTATTCTTCAGTATAACCTTAAATTTGACTACTTCTCGCCACATATTTTATTTTTCCTCGACGGTGCTAAACCTTTTATTCTATGTGTTAGTCTTGCAAACTAAATTATTTCTCTGCTGGCCTCTCCAGCCACACATTTGTTGTATTTGAAACTTTCTTCCACTCTGTAAGACACCACTTCTACAGCCCGTCTCAAACTATTTTTTAGCGTAAGGTTTTTCATTTTGTATAGTTAACCTTTACTATATAGGTCTAGCTAGCCAATACATTAGTAATTAAGTGCAATAAGGTAGCTGCGATAATTTTGACCCACTGACCCAATTTCTTTCACCTTTCCAATCATAACCTCTGTAGATTCAAATTCATGCATATTTTGTTACAATACCCTTCTGATGTAATAAAACACATTTCTTTGAACCTGATTTAAATCTTTTATTTCATAATTAAGATCTTCCCTAGTAGAGGTTACAAGTTTACTTTCCCAAAATGCCCACACAACCACAGCGAGGCAAGGGTAGCGGAGGTGCGTATGCACGTGGCAGGATAGGATTGCGCAGCGAGCATCTTGTTAAGCTGTTTGCAATCGTACGGCTTAGATCTTACGCCTTCAATATGAATAAGTCAGAGCAAAGGCTTTAACCAGATTCATTATGTATTTTATTAATTACAGCAAAATGTTCAACTTACATGTCAAAATCAGATTTTTTACAATGACAGTATTCTCAATATGTCTGCTGTCGCATCTTATTCTTTTTTTAAATATTCTTTTACTTTCTAAAAAGCCCATTTTCTTATGACATCTACATTTCCTAATTTTCAATTGTCTACTTTTCCTAATTTTTTAGTTTTCCAAAAGGCTGAGCTCAATTACCGTGCGCTATGTGTGCGCGTGGAAGAAATACGTACAGGCTGAGCTACATTACCGTGCGCTACCTGGGCGCATGGCAGAGGTACGTACAGGCTGAGTTACATTACCGTGCGCTACCTGGACGCATGACAGAGGCACGAACAGGCTGAGCTACATTACCGTGCACTACCTGGGCGCATGGCAGATTTACGTACAGGCTAAGCTACATTACCGTGCGCTACCTGGACGTATGACAGAGGTACGTACAGGCTGAGCTACATTACTGTGCGCTACGTAGGCGCGTGGAAAAGGTACATACAGGCCGAGCTACATTAACGTGCGCTACGTGGGCGCGGGGAAGAGGTATGTACAGGCTGAGCTCTGTTAACATTTGCTACGTGAGCTCGTGGCAGAGGTACGTACAGGCTAAGCTACGTTACCGTGCGCCACGTGGGCGCGTGGCACAGGTACGTACAGACTAAGCTACATTACCGTGCGCTACGTGGGCGCATGGCACAGGTACGTACAGGCTAAGCTTTGTTAACGTGCGCTACGTGGGCGCGTGGCAGACATGGTTACCGAAGATAAAAGACAGACAAAGTATGGTCAAAATGCAACCATAGACATGGCAATCTCAGGCAGAAAATTATAGCATTTTCAATCCCAATTAAGAGTAGTTTCAGTCAACATAAAATAGAAAGACAGTAATTATCGCCTAGCTGGGCCCAGTTGAGTTTTTAATGGCCACGGAATAAGGTGTGGAATTGGTCGTTATTATGAAAATAGCTTCGCGTAAATTAAATTTAAGTAGCTGAAATTATGTAGTTATGACTTTTCAGTTGGTAGTTTGGTTTGTTGTGAACTGAACTTGGCTCTTATTTTCGACTCCTACAATGTTGATAGAAAATTGTATGTTGTATGTTTTTACAGGCAAGTAGGTAGATAATTATTATAGTAACAATATTGTACTGAATAAAACAAGGCTGGTAGGTAGCTGTTCCTCATTAGTCAATCAATCAATCAATCTCAAATATGCTTTATTGTACAATAACAAAATATTATGGGAATAGATAATAAGTGGTACAGAATACACAGTAACATTTTAAATTGTACAATGTAGGCGGCCTTATTTCTTAAAGCAATTTCTTCCAGGCAACGCAGAAAATGGATACATTTCGTTATTTCTTGAGAAGAGAACGTAACAATTGTCAAGTAATTGACAGTTTAAAAAACGAATAACACGATTTATCCACCGAGGGGCTCGAGCCTACCCTGAATTAAGGCCTTAGTTGACAACGCGGGCCCAGCGCAGGTTGGTCGACTTCACACACATCTTTTGAGTTTCCTCTCGGGCGTGTGCAGGTTTCCCCACGATAGCAAACCAAATTAATTCCATTGTGGTCCAACTTCTAGCCATTAGGTAGCTTGATGTCAGGCAAAGAAGTCGTACAAAATCGTGTCTATATTGGCTTCCGCTACCATCACAGATTTACCGAGATTATCCGTGAAACTAATACAGTTAATGTACATTGGATAGGATTTATTAGAACTTTGTATATATACTTGTAGGTAGGAAAGTACAGTTTATAACAGTGATACGTATTTTTAGAAATATATGGCACTACCATCGAATCCTTAAAATTAGCTTACTCTCAAAAGAAAGCCTTGCTGTTTCATAGATTTTTAAAAGCTTTTTTTTTACTTGCAATATTTGTATGTATGTATGTGTGTTAGGTTCAAATCTTGCGATCGATTTTAGAGCGAGTTTCAGGGGGCCGCTTAAGCTAAAATTTGGAATGAAGCCCTATTCCCGGTGACAATAGATCCTTTCGTTATTTTGAAGTTGATTTGATGATGAACTCTGGAAGTGGAATCAAGGTCCCAGAATCGTCTTTTATTTTTCAACAGAATTGTAGGAAATACAATACTTTGCTCACCTTTCTTAAAATTGGAACCGTGTGTTTTACATTCATTTGAGAAATTGGCTTTTTGAGCACAAAACTCTTTCAAATAAAAGCTTGTACAAAAAAGCTTTAAGGTTTATTCTATAATTTTTAGAATAAAATTTCGCTTTAAACAGATCTTCTAGTAACTCGAATGAATTACCAATGAACACCCCTTCCAAATTAATCAAAATAGATAGTTGTCGTTGTCAGAGAAAATTCCATTCAAATTAGTGATGCTTGCTCGCTCAGATACAGGTTGGTTAAGTTAACAGGTACAATCGCGAAATTTAAATGTTTAGCAGATTTATGTCTCTTTAATTTTGCCGGGTTATGAAATTAGAAAGACGTGTCATTCGTCATCAGTCGTATGATCACAGATGAGATACTAGTTACTTCGTATTCATCATCATCATTATCGTATCAGCCAAAGGACGTCCACTGCTGGACATAGGCCTACCCCAAGGGAGGCCTGCCTACGCTACGTTTTCCGGTGCGCGGTCGCCACTCGAGAACTTTACTACCCCAACGGCCATCCACGGCTATGAGCCCCGCCCACTGCCACTTAAGTGTAGCAATTCTGAGACCTATGTCGGTTACTTTGGTCAAAGTATATACCTATATATTAGTACTAGCATACAGTATGGACACTCCCTGCCGCTCTCTAGATTACGACCTCACCCCCTCATCACGCAGATTGATACAGATTGGTTACAGTTTAGTTGTCGAACGTATAGGATATTGTATGAAGTGTCCAGGGTGTGACAAAAGTATAAAAATATATTATTATAGTAATTTCATTTCATGTACAATGTCAATTACTGTTTTTGGGGTAACTCGTTTGTGTAAATATGAAACATTATTATAGTAAGTAGTGAAACGCAAAGTATCGATTCAAGCCGATCTTCTTTCTTGCGTTTCATAATTAAATTCTCTTTTGATCTTGTTCGTCTATGAAAATAGAATTTTGAAAATGATTGCGAGCTTTTGACAAGACAGAGAAAAATAGATGACGATGTGTTGTCGTATTTTATACTTTTTCGTATTATAAATATTTAAATTATTGTGTATTATAGTGAGGCTCTCAAGTTTTTTCGTAGGGCCCTACCCGCCGCCCTCGAGTTTTAAAACCCAACCAGCTACTTTACTTGGCTACACCGGGAACAGAGCCGTATCCTCCGCCAGCTGGCCATCAGTTACGCTGCTCCACCGAGAGTACGCCCAAAGACAGTGCTCTCCTATCCACCACCTGGCTCATCGCGGTACTGTTTTCTCCGGACATTCAGCTAAAGGAAGTGGACACAAATTTTATTTCTTTAAAAATCACGTAACTTTTAATAATATAAACAAAGTAAGGGTATTTAAGGAAAATTTTAAAAATTTTAAATTTATAACGTTTGAATATTATAGGCAATATTCAAATTAAGGGGAAGCAACGATCGTTGCCAAACCGGCTATCTATTTAAAATTGGGTAATTTGTTTTTTTTTTAAATATTTGTAAATTTAAGTAATTTTCAGCATGTGAAAAGTTTTATATTGTTTACCTTTATACCTACTAAAAATTAAAAGTATTCCATATTACCCCAAAATTTATTTTCTTCCCGAAACTCATATTTAGGCACGGAGTAAAAATTCTACGTTTCATGTAGCATCTTATTATATTATTTAACCCATTTTAATAAAATTATGCTGCAGTAGTTACTATAACTTCTTATAACTAAAATTTGTAAAAAAAAACTTACACACGTTGATTTTGTCAAATATCATTTTAATTTTTATACTTAAATATACCTACTGTAACTTTTTTTTCAAGTGTAGTCGTATCATTGATAGCAAAAATATAAATGCCTGGTATGAGATGGGTAAAGATGGGTGTGCGTCAAGGCTCTATCTTGGGACCTTTCTTTTTTTTAGCTTATATTAATGATCTACCATTCATGGTTGAATCACTGTCAAAAATTGTATTGTTTGCGGATGATACATCACTAGTTTTTAAGGTTGATAAAAAACCGATATGTCTGACGAAGTAAACGACACTCTTTTAAAAGTGTACAATTGGTTTACTATAAACAACTTAGTCTTAAATGCAAAAAAGACCAAATGTATTAAATTCACATTACCTAATGTTATTGAAGTAAACAACAATTTATCCTTAGCTGGTAATGTATTAGAATTTGTAAATCAAAGCGTGTTTCTAGGATTAACTGTAGATTCAAGGCTTCAATGGGGCACGCATATAGAAACACTAGCTGGCAGGCTTAGCTCAGCCGCATACGCAGTCAAAAAAATCAGGCTCCTTACAGATATAGACACCGCAAGACTGGTATATTTCAGCTACTTCCATAGTATTATGTCTTATGGGATACTTTCGTGGGGACATGCAGCTGATATAAATACTATATTTGTTCCACAGAAAAGAGCGGTTCGCGCGATTTATGGAATGCGTTCTCGTGAGTCGCTCCGGGTAAGTTCAAAGATATTAATATAATGACTTTTTTCGTACCAGTATATTTATGAAAATATAATGTATGTACGTAAAAATCTGCATCTCTTTTCACTGAATAGTGACAGGCACAGTCGAAATCTTCGGAATAGGAATAAACTTCAACTAACTTATACCAGACTTAGCAAAATCAATAAATCCTTTGTGGGACAATGCTTACTCATGTATAAAAAATCACCCGATGATGTGTTAAATTTGTCAAAAAACTGTTTAAAAATTGTATCAAAAGAACTCTTTGTAGAAAAGGTTATAATAAGACATCCGAATATTTAAATGACAAAAATGTATGGGTAGACAGTGTTTCTTCTATCAACACTACTAATCATGTTTAATAGTAAAAAAATGTTGACCAACCTAAGATTTGATGTGGAAGCGATGAGACATGACAAGCCTAGTACTTCTTTTAATAAATATTTTTATCTTAGCATTGACATGAGTGGTGCATGCTCGCTTACATGTTCGTGCGGATGGTGGCGCATCGGGAGCCGGGTCGTTCCTTTCCCTCTAATATGGTTGATGGGAGCGATGGCTGACTCTCGCGTTATACTCGTGACCGGGTGCTGTCCGTGTGAACTGGCCTACTCTTGTTAAATTCCTTTTTTTTTATGTATAACTTTTCGTGTCATATTGTTTTCATGTTCTAATGACATAATCTATCTACATATAATCAAGGATTTAATTTTGACGATAGTATCTGATATAATTCATTATTATTTATTGTTTATTTCTTGATTCTTCACAAATGACATTGTTATAACAATAATAATAATTTTATGATTATCAGAAAGAGTGTAATTTGTACCTATTTTGAATAAATATATTGAATTGAATTGAATTGCCAAAATAAATTGTTATTGGTAACAACACGTTTCGGCCTAAAATAAATGTTTTCCGTTCATTGAAAGGTCAGTTCTACCGAACCTATCAACATATTTATCGGGTATCAACTAATAAAACAAACGTCATTCCCCCCCCCCCCCCTGCATACAATAACACGAACCAACACAGCGAGCGCTTTGGAACTGTTTTCTTAGGACCCGCATAGAAATTACGATACCTACTCATTTCCTTTTGAAATAATCTTGTCATAATATTTGTATTTAATTTGTCAGCCTCTTTATACGATGCAGTGTTTAATGTATGAGAGGGCGTTTGACTTTAAGCATTGTCGCTAGTCACACAAATATTATAAAGGCGAAAGTTTGAGAGTGTGTATGTTTGTTATTTCTTCACGTAAAAACTACTAAACGGATCTGGCTGAAATTTGATAGGTAGAAAGATTAGGACCTGGATTAACACATAGGCGCACTGCGCACCCTCGAAAAGTTATAGAAAAGTTGTCCACGCGGCTAAAGCCACGGTAAACAGCTAGTAATAATATATAATTATACTGTGGCACTGTGATAAAATCATCCAAAGCTTAACTTTTTTTAAATCCACAATAAATGAGCCCTTGGAATTATCTCACCTGATGGTAAGTGACGATGATGCCGGAGATAGAAGCGGGCTAACACGTATTTTTGGGCGGCAAGACTTAGCTAACCAGGCGGGCTTAGAAAATACCCTACTACTAACCAAATCGAGTCTTACAAGTTGACTCCGCCGGGAATCGAACCCGCGAACTCCTAGTGTGCAGCGAATGGACTAACCATTAGGTCACGTAGGCGGATGAAATGTCTGTAACGATTTCATTAAAATTTCGTGATATTAATACACTGGGTTCAAACAAACCGGCCTCGTGCACGTTTGTGGATTGCGTTGGGGAATCTTGGTAAGCCCGGTTCCATCTCCGGCATCATCGTCACTTACCATCAGGTAAGATGACGCCAAGGGCTTATCAATTGTGGGTTTAAAAAAAACATTAATTTAGTTTTTTATCCACTTCATTAAAGAATGTTATCAGTTCGACCCGTTCAATGTTATATTGTTGGAATTGCACAATATTTGTGTATGTTAGTCTACATGGGCTTCTACACAATTGTGCTAAATTTCAGTGCATGTACTCGTATGTATGTTTGCATTTATGTTGGTAGGTATATTTATGTCTGTCCACGTATTTGTCAGAAAACAGAAATCTAAATGCCACGATGCTTTTTTAATTGGAGTAAGTATATTTTAACTTAAAGAACAGTGTAAGTTTTATAAAAAATGATTCAATAGTTTTCAAGTTATGAAGTTTTAGATGTGCACCAATCACTGGGAAAAATAGTCGTTTTTAATGTTTTTAGCATTGAAGTTTTGTTTATAGGGTTGTCTATCTTGCCAAACTATTGGGGTCATACGGTCCTCCCCTGAATCCGGACCTCACTGTTTTCAAGAACCGCGTAGCCAGCATGCAATTCATCACAACTGCAGCTGCATTCTGCACTGAAATTCAGTAGGACCGTATCGCGCTACATCTTTCATAGAATCGTTCAGAAATTCTCTAACGTGACATTTGGGAACAGGGTCGACATCAGGGTTTATCGATGACCGGCTCAGATCAAAAATAAAAGGTAGATTTAGTGTTTACGCTTTCAAAATGGGGTATAAAAACTCTGCTCCAATCACAATGGGGCAGAGTTTTCCTGACAGTCACGCGTTGGCAGATTTACCGTCAACATGCCGAACGTGCTGTGACATGTTCAAATGCACCTGTCTCAATTACAGTGAAGGTTACGACCTATCACGTGTTGAAAGATTATTCAAGGTCACCACTTAAGGTATACGTCCCCATCGAGGGGCTCGAGCCTACCCTGAATTAGGGCGATCGGGCCTTAGTTGACCACGCGGGTCCAGTGCGGGTTGGTCGACTTCACACACCACCTGCGAGTTTCTTCGCAGCCGTGTGCAGGTTTCCTCACGATGTTTTCCTTCACCGTAAGAGCGTCGGATAAACGTACATATGAAATCTAAATTCGAAATCACATTGGTACGTGGCGGGATTCGAACCACGACCTCTCGGACAGGAGGCGGCAGCCCTAGCCGTTACGCCACCGACCCTCAGTTAAAAATCAAAAGTTAAAGTTAAATTGTATTAAAATAGTAAGTGATAAGTGGGGACGCTATATCACAAACGTGGTAGTTTTAGCGTATCTGGTAGATATACGAGAGGGAATGTATTAAAATAGTATAATTATATAAAAAAAATCACAATCAACAATCTTCCATGAACTCGAAATAAACGCTGAACTGTTATTGTTTGGTAGGTTTGTTGACTAACCAACCGAGTCGTTGTATACTAATTAAATTTTAAAAACCAGCTTGCGTGTCCAACTGTGCTAATGGAATGAATTATTTTAATGAAGGGCTTTTCCTTAACTGCCCACCGTTTTTGGGCGACGAATTTAAATAAAAAGATTATTTTTATTTACTAACCTATTTAGACGTGTTTTATTTCACACAAAAACAAGGAATTTTAGAAATTTAGAATTGTACGTCGCTGTTAGTGAGACACGGACGTGACAATGTAGGTGATCGAAACGGATTGGCTCAGTATCAAAGTTCGATGATATCTGCTCATATACGTCCCCACCGAGGAGCTCGAGTCTACCCTGATTTAGGGCGATCGGCCTTACTCGACCACGCGGGCCCAGTGCGGGTTGGTCGACTTCACACACAACCTGCGAGTTTCTCCGCAGGCGTGTGCAGGTTTCCTTACAATGTTTTCCTTCACCGTAAGAGCGTCGGATAAACGTACACATGAAATTGAAATGCGAAATTACATTGGTACGTGGCAGGATTCGAACCACGACCTCCCGGACAGGAGGCGGCGGCCCTAGCCGTTACGCCACCGACGCTCTATCAAAGTTTATAACTACTTAAAGGTACTTATTGGTACTTTGGTTGGTGGTAGGGTATTTTCTAAGCCCGCCTGGCTAACTACCACCATCTTATCTAAGTCTTGCCGCCAAACATCAGTGTTACAAAAACATTGATGTGTTCCGGCATGAAGATAAGATAGCCAGTTCTCCATTAAGTTGGGGAATCTTGGTAAGCCCGCTTCCATCTTCGGCATCATCGTCACTTACCATCAGGTGAGATGATGCCAAGGGCTTACCAATTGTGAATTAAAAAAAAGAAAAAAAAACTAGTCTAGTTTTAAAAGTTTTTTTTTTAACTTGCAATGTTTGTATGTATGTTAGTTTGTTTTGGTCAAATCTCGCAAATGATTTTAGAGCGACTTCCAGAAATCCGATCGAGCTGAAATTTCGTGTGAAGCAGTATTATCGGGGACAATAAATCGTTTTGGTATTTTGAAGTTAATTTAATGATGAACTTTGGAGGTAAAGTCAAGGTTCCAGTATCGTCTTATATTTTCAACCGACTCCAAAAAAGGAGAAGGTTCTCAATTCGTCTGTTTGTTGTTTTTTTTTGTATGTTTGTTACGTGATGTCTCCGCAGATTGTTAACCGATTTTCAAAATTATTTTCTTATTCAAAAGAGTATAGTTCCGAGGTGGTTCCATTGTCACCAAGTCAGAATCTGATGGTGGGATCCAAGGGAAATCGAGGGCAACCCAAAATTTTTTTTAGATCGGTACCAGCACACAGTTATTTACGTATCAAATGTTTTAGATTCGATGGTTTGCTGAAACCCACCTCAAAAAAAATTTAAGCCACTAGTTTAATTCATACCTACCTTTGATTTTGTTATTGTTGGTTAATGTCGTGTATTTAAGTACAATAATATTATTTTATAATTTTGAGTGAATTTCATTTTGAAGTCGGTTTTTACTTTTTTTTATTTTTTAATAGAATCGTATTTGGTGGAACCACCACTTACGTTTCGTAATGGTTAGTTCATTCGCTTCACACCAGGAGGTCGCGGGTTCGATACCCTGCGGGGTCAACTTAGTAAGATACGGTTTGGTTGGTGGTAGGGCATTTTCATAGCAATTTCAAAGCGTCGGTGGCTCAACCGGTAACGACTCGGTCCTTCTAAACAGAGGTACCTGGTTCAAATATGGACGGCCAATGTACCATTGAGTTTTTCAAAACTTACATATATATACTTACCGATTGCTTTAACGGTGAAGGAAAACATTGTGAGGAAACCTGCACACGTCTGCGAAGAAACTCGAAGGTTGTGTGTGAAGTCGACCAACCCGCACTGGACCCGCGTGGTCGACTAAGGCCCGATCGCCCTTATTTAAGGTAGGCTCAAGCCCCTCGGTGGGGACATATATGAGCTGACATAATAATTAAATAAACAGTCGGGTGCCGGGTCGTTCCTTTCCCTCTAGTATGGTTGATGGGAGCGGTGGCTGACTCTCGCGTTATACTCGTGACTGGGTGCTGTCCGTGTAAACTGGCCTACTCTTGTCATAGGCATTAATGACATTCAATGATCTTTATGTATAACTTTTCGTGTCACATTGTTTTCATGTTCTAATGAAATAATCTGGTTTATTCCAAGGATTATATTTTGACGTTAATGATTTCTTGATTTTTCACAAATGACATTGTGTTATCATTCTTTTATGACTATCAGAAAGAGAGTAATCTGCACTTATTTTGAATAAATACCTTAAATCTTGAACAATATATTTATTTGCTTTAGAACATACGTTATTTAACAGATATTATCTTAATTTATAATTACAGTCTCAGTATATTCTACCACAAAATGGCATGCAAACATTTGGATACCCATTACGTCAGCCATCATTAGTCTTATCCAGAATCCATAAAAAATTCACTGAGCGAGTAGTAACATTTAATAATTAGCCATTCACCTAACCTGTTGATGAAAATTTTTGTTGATAGCTGCCTAAATACAGTAGGGATTTTGTTGTATTCTCTTTTTCGTTTAGTAATTATGGAATTGTAAATAGTGGGTTTTCGAAATGTTTAGTTTTAGTTTATTATCTGTAAGCCATTCATTTATAGAATTTATAGATCTATTGACTTTATTTTCAAAGGGAACTATCGTTATTTGGCATAACCAGGGATATATCATCCGCAAATAGTATAATTTTATAGTTTGTTACTTTCGGGAGATGATTAATGTTAATAATGAATAACAAAGGGCCGAGTATACTTCCCTGGGGGACTCCTGACTTAATACATTGATAAGAAGAGCGGTAAGTTACCTCTTCGTTAAAAGATCGTATTTCCACGCATTGTAGACGGTTACACAAATAACTTAGCCAGATAAGATAGCCCGATTCCCATTGCGTTGGGGAATCTTGTTAAACCCGCTTCCTTCTTCGGCATCATCGTCACAGAAGTTGTTGAAGGGCTGGATAATGACATAGACTACTAATAAGCATAGCCTGAGAGAGTTCCCGAGGGTAAACTCATTTTCAGGCTCGCGCACGTCGGTATTCGTCGGTGTTTAGGGGGTGGTTGGTGACATAGACTGCTCATCATAATAGCCATATATAGTTCGGGTATCTGGAGTAAACTCCTGCCTACTTTCCTACCATTCACCCTCAAAGACAGTCATAAAAAATCTAGTTAATAAATTGCTATCTTTTCTACACTTAGGTCCTTAAAAGTCCTCAATCAAGCGTGTCTCCCACGCGAGTGAGTAATCAATTCACCTAGTGATGAACTTTTGAACCATGGTGGGTTGGGTTACCATCAAGGATTTAAACGGAGGCGTATTTAGTGAAAATATTTATTGATGTAATCACTAGTTGGAAGTTCATGAATGTAAATAAGTCACAAAACAAAGGAATAATTATAATTATGATATAATTGTCTTTAATACATCACAAAACAAAATAATAATAATGACTGAAAACATGCAAAGTTGCTATATCATTACACTTGGGTATACAGAAAGAATTTTGTATTTTCAACCGACTTGCAAAAAGAAGGAGATTTTCAATTCGACTACATGTTTTTTAGGGTTCAATACCCATAGGGTAAAAACGGGACCCTATTACTAAGACTCCGCTGTCCGTCCGTCGGTGTGGCCGTCTGTCACCAGGCTGTTTCATGAACCGTGATAGCTATACAGTTGACATTTTCACAGATGATGTATTTCTGTTGCCGCAATAACAAATCATAAAAAGTTAGAAAAAGTGAAAAAATAAGGGGATTTCCGTACAAAAAACGTGTTTTTTTAAACATGACGAAACTAGCGCCATCTAGTATGATAGTACGAAACCCTTTGTGTGCGGTTCTGACTCGCAGTTGGCCGGTTTTTATTTTTGTATGTTTGTTACGCAATACCTTCGCAGATTGTGAACAGATTTTCTTGATTATTTTTTATTCGATATGGTATATATGCTACCAGACTAGTCCCATATATTTTTTTATCAAAATCGGTGTAGGTATACTTTCTTAGAAAATTAACGAAAACCAGAAATAATAATACAAAACTGTACTAAGTTGTTGCGATGGAAGTCGGTTTTTAGGATTGCGTACACCTAACGGGTGACCAACGGGACCCTATTACCACACCCCGGACACTCCATACAAACGAGCGAGAAATGATATACATAATTATAACTGACGTATCTATAGGCAAGAATGCAGGTAGGGTTGAATCATACCGGCGGTATTGGTCACGAAATGTTTGTTAGTTATTTACTGCATGCACACTGCAAGATATATATACTGTGCTGCAAGCAACAATCAACAGTTATCTTACATGATTAGCATTACAAATCCAAAAAGAAATGAAGAAAGTGAAAATGATTTACGAATTCGGCTGAAGGACTCATTCATTCATTTTTTTTAATTAAAAATTTGAGTGCGTTTGGTTGCACCTCACCTGATGGTAAGTGCCGATGCAGCCGAGGATGTGACACGCAAGCTCAAATAGTGCCAGTAACTTACATGGATAACATTGTTCATTTGTTCTTCAAACACAGGAGCTTTTGTCAGTGAAACAATCTCATTTAGCAACCTACAATAATAGTCAATCTCAATCTATAATTCCGAGATCACATTTTATAATATCACACCACTAGATATTTCTATACAACTCATACTTTCACACCATCTAATCAAATTATTACAAACAATCATCGTTTTAAATAAATAAAACGAACAAAATTATCTCACAAGCCACAATAACAAACTGACATCTGACATATGAAAAACATAAAGGAACTACATTTCTAAAAAAAAAAAGATACAGCTAGTATGAAGATTCTTGGAACTGATTGTTCTTAGATTTGGTCGTATAATATTGGTGGTCAGCCAATCATGATACGAGGCATGCCGAGACGGCGCGGCCGCCTATTGGTAGTGATTACATGCTCAGTGCCTATTGGCGTCGAGCGGTGAGCGGCGCGCAAAGTAAATATAAGTGACGTTAATCGCGCATGCGTAGTTCGTCCTTTAGGTTCGGTAACTAGTTGCTTTTTATTCCGGTGTACGAAATCACAGCGGCGCGCAAAGTGAATATAAGTGACGTTTATCGCGCTTGCGTAGCTCGTCCTTTACGTTTGGTACCCAATCTACATCCAATCTGAGTGACGGGGGGGTGAGGTCGAATTTAGAGAGCGGCAGGGAGTGTCCATACTGTACGTTAGTACTAATATATATACTGTGCTATTACTAAGCCTCCGATGTTTGTCTCTCCTATCAGCGGGCGTATTTCTTGAACCGTAATAGATAGACAGTTGAAATTATCACAAAATGTGTAGGTACCTATTTCTGTTGCCGTTATAGCAAAAAATACCAAAATTTTAAAAAGTAAAAAATGATATAATTTTTAGAACTTAGTATAATAGGCCTACATACAAAAATGAGTTTTTATAGGTATTTAGAAGTATTTTGATTTAGCTCTTTCGTAAAAACGGTAATACCACAGTATAATAAAGAGTACTGTAATACATACAAGCGTAAAACTTGGTGTAATTATAGTACTAATCATCATCATCATCATCATCATTTCAGCAGAAAAACGTCCACTGCTGAACAAAGGCCTCCAGGATTTCCACTATGACCGGTCCTGCATCCATCGGCTTCCCGCGATCTTCACCAGGTCTTCGGTCCACCGCGTGGGAGGCCTAAAATATCCGGTGCGCGGTCACAACTCGAGAACTTTATTGCCCCAACTATCTATCTAACCTACTAACCTACTAACTATCTGTCCTACGAGCTTTGTGCTATGCTCACTGCCACTTCAGTTTATCGATTCTGTGAGCTATGTCGGTTACTTTGGTTCTCTTGCGGATCTCCTCATTTCTGATTCGATCACATAGGGAAATTCCGAACATAGCTCGCTTCATTGCCCTTTGGGTGACCTTGACCGTTCTTGTGAGGCCCATAGTACGCGACCATGTCTCAGTTCCGTATATCATAACTGGCAACACATACTGGTCGAAGTCCTTGGTCTTAAAGCTTTCCGAACGCTGCCCAGCCGAGTAGGATTCGTCGATGGATCTCTTTCTTGAAGACTGGATAGGTTTCAAGTTCCGTTCTTGGAGGCGAACCGGCATAGTGGCATTCTCATACAGACACTTCAACATCTCGATGTACTGATGGTCAATTTGGCACCGCTAGAGAGACTGTAGCACAGCCCAGGTTTCGAATGAATCAAAGGTTTTCTCATAGTCCACAAACGCCAAGCATAGTGGCTGATTGTACTCGTTGGTCTTCTGTAGAATCTGCCGTAGCGTATGTATGTGGTCTATGGTACTAAAGCCGTTTTGGAAACTGGCTTTTTCGGGAGGCTGGAAGCCGTCAAAACTGCATGCGAGACGATTCGTAATGACTCTCGTAAATAGCTTGTGGACAGGGCTCAGAAGTGAGATAGGTTTGTAGTTCTTCATCAGGGTGTTTTCACCTTTTCGGAAGAAAAGCACGAACACACTTTTGTGCCATGCCTTAGGTGTTTGTCGCTCGAGTATAACGGAATTAAATAACTTATGAAGAAGAGCTTTTAGTACCGGTGATCCACCTGATTTCAGAACTTCAGGAGTAATTCCATCATCACCCGGTGCCTTATTGTTCTTGAGCTGTTTGAGAGCCATTCTAATCTCGTACAGTCTGACGTCCGGGATATCCTTGGTATAGAGTCGGGTTAATCTGGTTCTTGGGTCTTTAGCCAGATCACTGACAGGCAGAGACGTGTGGTCTTCTACGATTGTCTGTCTTTTTCCGTCCGTCTGTAGTACTAATACTCAAGTAAAAAAAAAAACAAGTCGGTTTACGGACAATAGATTAACGTGACAACGACATAACAAAACATTGATGAAATGATTGCATACTTTTATGACGAGTCAATGAGCGTAACGGGACACCGAGTCAACCTTTTTCGTGCGTGCAGCCGGCGTCCATCGATTTATTACACGTTGCCACGTCAAAAATAACAAAATGTGATTCGTTCTCGCGCTAAGGTGTCCGAACTGAATGACAAAATCGCATATTTTTGTCACTCCCGTTGATGTATTTTGCTTGTAATGTGAATTGGTATCATTTTCATTATACTATGTAGTTGAGTAGAGAGGTATGGTGGTACGGAACCCTCGGAGTGCTAATCCGACTCGCACTTGACCGGTTTTTGTTAAAGTTCTGTAGCGTTTCCATTTATTTTTTATTCGACTTATTTAAATGGGTAAGTACTTACCAGTGTTTTTATTGCATTATAACTTGAACTAATGTAATGTTTCGGGTAAACAAACCTACTCACTTTTTCAACCCAAGATTCAGTATCCAAATTGGCGTAATATAGAAAATTGTTTTAGGACGGTCTAGCCGCCTCGCCTCGGGCTGATAGGGCCTGCTTAGTGGGGCAGAACATGATTGATCTGGATATTGCAAAAATAAAAAAACAAAAATATTGTAGTTCGTACCTATCTTGAAAGATTTTTTAAGTGAAAACTTCTTTAGGCTCGATGGGCAATTTTGAGATGGGAAAAAGCCATTGAACTCGCGACACTGTAATGTAACGTAAAAAAACACCGTACCAGGAACACTCGGAGGGTCAAAACGTATAAAAAAAATTTTGAGATGGGAAAAAAACCATTGAACTCGCGGCACTTTAATGTAACACCGGGAACTTTACGAGTGTCATACTTATTAAACTGTAAAATGTTTTCACTTCTGTCGGCACACTTGTGGTTAGGTTTTTTTTATGGAACAGTTGTAAGGAGTTCCCTTTTTTACAAGTGGAAAGAATAAATGGATCTGTATGTATGATGGATAAGACATTGTCCCACCCATGTGATTTTTGGAATCAGGTACCAATAATATCATAGGGACCAATAATAATAACTTAAAGGTAGCATTCAAGGCGCACGACCTACTGCTACTCTCATTCGATGCGCCACCCGGCCGCTTGCCGTCTTCTGTCATCATCATAATCATCATCATATCAGCCGAAAGACGTCCACTGCTGGACAAAGGCCTCCCCCACGGATTTCCAAGAAACCGGTCCTGCGGTGCCCGTATCCAGAAGCTTCCCGCAAACCTCACGCTTTCGTCAGTGCTTCATATTAATTTACTAGCGTTTTGCCGTGTCTTCGTTCGCGTGCACATCGGTTTTATGATGGTTTTTGAGGGTAAGCAAGCGGTTCGCAAGCTTACACATGAGTTTTTTCCAGATCTCTTGGGAACTATGTGGTGCTATTCTGATTAGAAGTGTATTGTCACTTCCTACCCCGACAACTATTTCTATGCAAAAAATCACTTCAATCCTTTGTTCAATTGCGAGCAATGAGTTTTTCCTAGATCCCTAGGAGCTATGTCGGGCTATGATAATAAGTAGTCTGTGCAAAAAAACACAAAAATCCGTTGCTCCGTTACGATTTCAAAGAAAGCAGCCAAAAAAAGATTTTTTATTTCAGTTTCTTCAAGAACTGTATCAGACTAAGATTTTTTAAGTAGCCTATGTCCTTTTGCATGATACAGGCTACATGTATGTTAAATTTGGTTAAGATTGGTTTAGGTGTTGAAGCGTGAAGAGGTAACAAACAAACAAACATATTTCACATTTATAACAATATTTGTTTGTTTGTAATAAATAATATTATATAATATTAGTAAGAATACAAAGCAGTGGGATCGCGAGACCCATCGCGGTCGCCGGTCGCCGACGCTAACATCCGAATGCTACCTTCAGTGGAATTCTAAAGAAAGTACTTTAATCAGCTGATTACTGAGAAGTTTAACTTATCTGTTTTATAGAAAAACCTCTCGAAATATCTAAACATTCTAAAGGATGATTTTTTGTTGATGTAAAGTGTTAAATAGTAAATTAATTCATACAAAGCAGTCGTGTCGCGGGTCGCCGGTCGCGGGTCGCCGGTCGCGGTCGCCGGTCGTGGTCGCGGTTGCAGGTCGTGGTAGCGGTCACCGGTCGCGGGTCGCGGGTCACCGGTCGCGGGTCGCCGGTCGCGGTCGCTGGTCGTGGTCGCGGGTCATCGGTCGCGGGTCGCTGGTCGCGGGTCACCGGTCGCGGGTCGCCGGTCGCGGTCGCTGGTCGCGGTCGCGGTCGCCAGTCGCCGTGGTCAAGATCATAATACCTTTAGTGGAATGAAATTAAATACTTTAACCAGATGATTCCTTAGTGGTTTTATTTATTTGTATGATTAAATAAACCCCTTAAAATTATAAAAAACATTCCGCAGGATGAATTTTATGTTGATGTTAAGTGATAAATGGTAGACGTTACTCAGATAACATCATCAACTTTGTCAAAAGAAGCCGTGAGCAAAATAAACATTAAAAACCCAACATAATAAAACAGCATAAAAACGAAACCCCCCCTTTTTGGCCAGTTGGGTAAAAATGTATCCTATATTCGTTACTAATGTCATATTTGGGAATACCCCGCATATGATTTCGTCACTTTCAGGAAAATTCTAGAAAATTAACTAGTCTGCACCATCTGACCACTAAAAAAACATCATCGGATCAAGACAAATCTAACGACACATAGCACTCATAAGTCCATCAAGCTACAGAGCGTGCCAAAAAAATAAAAAAATAAACGAGACCTACAGTACTCGCATATGATGTGTAACAAATCACTGTTACACATTTCCGTCCCATTACACGAAATCACTCCCACGACACAGTATATATATTAGTACTAACGTACAGTATGGACACTCCCTGCCGCTCTCTAAATTCGACCTCACCCCCCCGTCACTCAGATTGGATGTAGATTGGGTACCAAACGTAAAGGACGAGCTACGCAAGCGCGATAAACGTCATTTATATTCACTTTGCGCGCCGCTGTGATTTCGTACACCGGAATAAAAAGCAACTAGTTACCGAACCTAAAGGACGAACTACGCATGCGCGATTAACGTCACTTATATTTACTTTGCGCGCCGCTCACCGCTCGACGCCAATAGGCACTGAGCATGTAATCACTACCAATAGGCGGCCGCGCCGTCTCGGCATGCCTCGTATCATGATTGGCTGACCACCAATATTATACGACCAAATCTAAGAACAATCAGTTCCAAGAATCTTCATACTAGCTGTATCTTTTTTTTTTTAGAAATGTAGTTCCTTTATGTTTTTCATATGTCAGATGTCAGTTTGTTATTGTGGCTTGTGAGATAATTTTGTTCGTTTTATTTATTTAAAACGATGATTGTTTGTAATAATTTGATTAGATGGTGTGAAAGTATGAGTTGTATAGAAATATCTAGTGGTGTGATATTATAAAATGTGATCTCGGAATTATAGATTGAGATTGACTATTATTGTAGGTTGCTAAATGAGATTGTTTCACTGACAAAAGCTCCTGTGTTTGAAGAACAAATGAACAATGTTATCCATGTAAGTTACTTAATCATGTAAGATAACTGTTGATTGTTGCTTGCAGCACAGTATATATATCTTGCAGTGTGCATGCAGTAAATAACTAACAAACATTTCGTGACCAATACCGCCGGTATGATTCAACCCTACCTGCATTCTTGCCTATAGATACGTCAGTTATAATTATGTATATCATTTCTCGCTCGTTTGTATGGAGTGTCCGGGGTGTGCCCACGAATTGCAGGAAAGCGAGAGCAAAGCTCATTCGTCAGATCGAATAGCGCGCGCTTTCGCGACTTCCTGTTACACATTTCCGTCCCATGTTACACATTTCCGTCCCATTTCACGAAATCACTCCCACAAATCGCAGGAAAGTGAGAGCAAAGATGTTACACATCAATAAACAAACATACATACATACACTCGAAAAAGATATCCCTCCTTCAGGCGCAGTCGGGTTAAAACCGATCAAGTGCGAGTCGGATTCGTGCACCTGTAGGGATTTATGGATTTTTTAAATGGAGACTTTCAATTTTTCTCATCATCATCATATCAGCCGAAGGAAGTCCACTGCTGGACATAGGCCTCCCCCAAGGATCTCCACGACGACCGGTTCTGCGCTGCCCGCATCCAGCGGCTTCCCGCGACCTTTACCAGGTCATCGGTCCACCGAGTGGAAAGCCTGCCTACACTACGCTTTCCGGTGCGTGGTCGCCACTCGAGAACTTTACTGCCCCAACGGCCATCTGTTCTAGTGATCAATTTTTCAAATTTTTAGTATTTGTTGTTATAGCGGCAACATAAATACATCATCTGTCAAAATATCTATCTAGCTATCACAGTTCATGAAATACAGTCTGGTGATAGACGGACAGATAGACAGACGGACGGACGGACAGCGGAGTCTTTGTAATAGGGTCCCCTCTTTAACCTTTGGTTACGAAACCTTAAAAATTCTATTTGTTTTTTCATTCAGTTTAGACTCCTTGCCCTATGCACGACTTCTAATTGGGCGGTTTCTTCTAGGTACTTGATGTTTCACACTAGGATTAGTAGTACAATTACGCCAAAATTTACGCTTGTGTGTTCTATCGTATAAACGTTACTAATGAGAAAAAACAAAAAACCTTTAAACACGTTTCTTGTACGTTACTTTTTAAGCTATTTTAATCGTACTGAACAACTTTCTTCAAGCAAACCTTACTCAATTTTCAAAGACAAATGTCGACGCTCCATCATCATATCAGTGTTTATACGTCCCCACGGAGGGGCTCGAGCCTACCATGAATTAGGGCGATTGGGCCTTAGTCGACCACACGGGCCCAGTCGGTCGAATAAACACACAACCGCCTCCGTGGCATAATGGTTAGTCCATTCGCTTCACGCCAGGAGGTCGCGGGTTCGATTCCCGGTGGGGGTCAACTTGTAAGACTCGGTTTAGTTTGTGGCACGGCATTTTCTTAGCCTGCTTGGCTAGCTAACACCATCTTATCTTGCTGCCAATCGTCACTGTTAACAGCATCGATGTGTTCCGGCATGAAGATAAGATAGCCAGATCCCCATTGCGTTGGGGAATCTTGGTAAGCCCGCTTCCATCTTCGACATCATCGTCACTTACCATCAGGTAAAATGATGCCTAGGAATTATTAATAGTGAATAAAAAAACCTTCGAGTTTCTCCGCAGGCGTGTGTAGGTTTCCTCGCGATGGTTTCCATCACCGTAAAAGGGTCGGAAAATCGTAGATATGAAATCAAAATTCGAAAACACATTGGTACGTGGCTGGATTCAAACCCAGACCTCCCGGATGGAAAGTAGCGGCCCTCGCCGTTACGCCACCGACGCTCCATACGAAAATGCATAAAACTTGTCAATCAGCTAATCTTATATATAAAATTCTCGTGTCACAATGTTCGTTCCCGTACTCCTCCGAAACGGCTTGACCGATTCTCATGAAACTTTGTGAGCATATTGAGTAGGTCTGAGAATCGGCTAACATCTATTTTATGTTAGAGTAGGGTAGTGTAGGGTAGGGTAGGGCAGGGTAGGGTAGTGTAGTGTAGGGTAGTGTAGTGTAGGGTAGTGTAGGGTAGGGTAGTGTAGTGTAATGTATGTAGGGTAGGGTAGGGTAGTGTAGTGTAGGGTAGAGTAGTGTAGGGTAGGGTAGGGTAGGGTAGTGTAGTGTAGGGTAGTGTAGTGTAGTGTATGTAGGGTAGGGTAGGGTAGGGTAGTGTAGTGTAGGGTAGGGTAGGGTAGTGTAGTGTAGGGTAGGGTAGGGTAGGGCAGTGTAATGTAATGTAAGGCGGTACGTATTTCGCCGGGACAGCTAGTAGGAGGAAGAGTTCATTTTTTGCGAAGTGATTATGGGTCATATTGTTCATTATGATGACTACTCATAACTTCAATACAATACAATATTCTTTATTGCATCACAACATAAAAAAAAGAAATGAACTATACAGAAGAAAGTCTATAAAATGGGCGGCTTCATTTTGGATTTCTACAAACCCTAGTTAATTATCTCACACCCTGTGTAAATAATTATCTCACACCCTGTGTAAGTAGTTATCTCACACCCTGTGTAAGTAATTATCTCACAGCCTATGTAAGTAATTATCTCACACCTTGTGTAAGTAGTTATCTCACACTCTTTGTAAGTAATTATCTCACACGCTGTGTAAGTAATTATCTCACACCCTGTGTAACAAATTATCTCACAGCATGTGTAAGTAATTATCTCACACCCTGTTTAATTAATTATCTCACACCAGTAATTATCTCACAGCCTGTGTAAGTAAAAATCTCAATCCCCTTGTAAGTAATTATGTCACACCTGTGTAAGTAATTATATCACACCCTGTGTAAGTAATTATCTCACACCCTGTGTAAGTAATTATCTAACAGCCTGTGTAAGTAAGTATCTTACACCCTGTGTAAGTAATTATCTCACAGCCTGTGTCAGTAATTATCTCACACCCTGCGTAAGTAATTATCTCACACCCTGCGTAAGTAATTATCTCACACCCTGTGTAAGTAATTATCTTACACCCTGTGTAAGTAATTATCTTACAGCCTGTGTAAGTAATTACTTCACACCTTGTGTAATTAATTATCGCACACCCTGTGTAAGAAATTATCCCACACCCTGTGTAAGTAATTATCTCACACCCTGTGAAATTAATTATTTCACAGACTGTTTAAGTAATTATCTCACTCCCAGTGTAATTAATTATCTCACACCCTGTGTAAGTAATTATCTCCCACCCTGTTTAAGTAATTATTTTACACCCTGTGTAAGTAATTATCTCACACCCTGAGTCACTAATTATCTCACAGCCTGTGTAAGTAATTATCTCACACCCTGTATAAGTAATTATCTCACACCCCGTGTAAGTAAAACCGCTAGGTTAAATGAGGCTTAAACCATTTGCCGTGTTTTGGGGTTCCGAAATCAACACGGAACTTGTTCAATATTAGTTATTGAATTCTATGCGTTTTCAGAAACGCAAAGTCGTTTTCTCTTTCACTCGATATAACTCTGTCTCTTTCGTTTTTTACCGAGTAGCAGCATCACGCCGCTATTAAATTTCCCTAATTAAAAAATTGGTAAAACTTAATTTGTGAAATGTAACCAGTGATGAACAATTAGTGATAATTATTTATACAGTCCACTCAAATTATATTCAGAACCCTTATTACTATAACTTGCCATGCTTACCTCAAAGACTATCAGTACTAGAATTAATAAATTGGTACGGGTATAAATTAAGGGTTATATTATTAATCTCGCCGACAAAGTGGTACAATAAAATCTTGAAAAAAAAAACTTTGTTAGAGTCCCCCCTGCCCCTACCAGCTAAACTGCTATTTAAGGACATCTAATTATTTTTTTAAATAGTAGCACATATTATAATCAATTTGAAACGAAAACTATGACGGCTAAGTAGAATTTCTTAATATAAGAGTAATAGTCGACCAACTAAAGGTGTGCAGTTTCATTTGAAAAAAGTTCATAGATTTTCAAACAAAATGTTCTTATACCAACTGCAAATATAATTTTGTTTAATTTTGCGCGAGTGCGACTCGCACTTTGCCGGTTTTATATCTACTGCAAAAAGAAAAAAAATCTGAAAATGTTTATAAACCGAGTACAATTTTAGTTACTTTTTTGCCTTTTCCTTATTTTCTAAAATACTACTTAACCGATTTTGATAAAATTTATACGAGACCAACCTGGCAGAACACTCTATCGAACAAAATATAGTTAAGAAAATCAGTCCTAAATCTAACAAACATACAGTCGAATTGAGAACCTCCGTCTTTTTAAAGTCGGTTACAATTCACCTGTAGACATCATCATCATCATCATCATATCAGCCACAAATCGTCCACTGCTGGACAAAGGCCTCCCCCAAGGTTTTCCACGACGACCGGTCCTGCGCTGCCCGTATCCATCGGCTTCCCGCGATCTCCACCAGGTCATCGGTCCACCGCGTGGGACGCCTACCACCTATACCTACGAGGCCTCACCTGTAGTAAAAAAGAATTAACCGACACAAAAATACTACCGCTAACTAATCGCAAATCACTCAGAAAAGTACCCAAACGGAAGCGCCGCCATTGTAGAGCTGTGGCGCTGAAAAACAAGGCCCCTGTGTTTTTGTTACCCTAATCTCTCGGCGGCTAATAAAAAGGAAAAACAATGTAATCCATTGTCATTATTTACAGTCTCTTTTAGGGTTGGGCGGGGAAGGGCAATCGATCCCGGCAGCTTTACATAGTTAATGGTGACGTCACCGGGTTTGTCGTCTTAAACCATGGATTTCTGGCTGCTAAACACTTATTGGTTTGGCTTTCTCTACTGTACATTTTATTTTATCTTATCTTTTGTTCAATAGTTAAGGCACACCCTGGACACTTCATACAACGGGCCATAAATGATATTTAAAAAAAGGAATCAACGGAACAAACAAAATGGCGGCGAAATCCTATACGTTCGACAACCACTTTTGTTGGTGTAGTGACGACGCCATATTGTCTTTCTCTTAAAGGCCGTTTCCTACACTTTCGTATATCATATCAGCTCATACGTTCCCACTGGGGGGCTCGGGCCTTCCCTAAACTAGGGCGATCAGACCTTAGTTGACCACGCGGGCCCAGTGCGGGTTGGTCGAGTTCACACACAACCTTCGAGTAACTTCGCAGGCGTGTGCAGGTTTTCTTACTGCTCTTTCAAACAACATACTAGAAACCTTCTTTTAAGTTTAGTCCATAAACATCTAAATTCACATCAGGAAGTCACAGGTTCGATTCCCGGCGAATTCTTACTTTATAATCTACATGCCGGATTAAATCCAAACTTTGCGAATATATCTATGTAATAAGTTTTCGATGTACTATTATAAAAAGGAAAAAATAAGAGCGTTTCAAACTTTCGGTACAAAACTAATTTAAGCCTTCATTTAGTTATATTTAAATTTACTACGATAAAAACTAATTACAAACATCAAGTTTGGATTTAATCTGGCATGTAGTTTTTGTATTAAAGCGGAACTACGTTTGTATGGAAACTCAAGCCTCCTGGGGATCCTTAAGATGTGCAGTAAAATTTGTTAATCTGAGCTAACTAATGAACAAAACACGCGAGCGAGCATCCACTATTTTCATCTTGCATAAAGCTGTCTTTGTATCAGACTTCTTATTTCATTCCATGAGCAAACTTCTTTGGAGATTTTCCAATCAGATCCGAGCTAATAAACGAAGAGGCGTTGGCCGGAGAATGGAAAACCTTTAATTTTCTTTTACTTGTAAAAGGATAGCTTATATTGAACATCATGTTGTCGAAGGGAGCTGTTTTTGGTTAAAAAAAAATACTCAGAGCAACAATTGATTCAGATACTATTCATTTAATTTTCTTTTTAATACAAGTTCTAAAATAACTAAGAATTCATCAAAAATTAAAAAAAACCAACTGCGTAAAAACTTAAACTCTTTTTTTGGCCAGCCCGCAAAAAGTGTATCCTATGTCTCTCACGGGATCAAGACAAATCTGATGATGATGATCTTTCCGACCGATTTCGGTCATGGCGATCACTTCGACTCCTAGTCGGTTTGCCGCGCGTGCGCTCGAAGATGGTTTATATAGCCAGTCTTCTTTGCGAAACTCCTCGCGCACTGAGGGCATTTAAGTATGCCACCCTCATAATTGTATGAAATGGTTGCAGGTGGTCGGGCCTTTACCTGGTCGCGTTTGGTATCAAGGTCAGCTTTACGCTGATCCTCGAACTCGCGCACTTGCCTATTCACAAATCTAACCATAGCTCATACGTTAAAATCCTTCAAGCCGTTCAGGCTGTAGCAGGGAACATAGAAATCTACATACATACAATACATACCTACATACATACACTTGAAAAACATAACCCTCATTCTGAGACAGTCGGGTAAATATAATAAATTTAGTTTGATTAATAGTGTAAAGTTATGTAGATACTTACCTTATCTTGTCCTTTAAAAAAATTAAGAAACTGTTTGCCAACATACATTCTAACGACTAGTTTGGGAATCAATGTTTTTAATTAGTACGTGCCAATAATTTATTTTTTTCATATTTAAATCTTGGTCCACCCTAGAAAATGCTTTCTATAATTCTTATCCGCTGTCGTAAGACAAAGATCAGGACGTAGGTAATAACAATTAGATTTGGCCCCCCGGCTCCGCCTTCGTTTTATTTGAAGTCCTTAAATCTAACCCTATTCCTTGTTGACATAATAAACATAACCTCTGTGGAAAATTTCAATACTCAATAATTTATTGCTGTCATATACAGGGTACAGAAGATCTAAAGTGTACTTAGTTACATTTTATGGTATGTATATGACACCCGGCTAGGGCACTGCAACTTAAGGTAAGTAAAGTCGACCTATATACATATTTTGAAATATTTGTTATTTAAGTAGTACATACTTTAATACTTAATAAACAATAAAATGCATGCATAAGAAATAAATCATCAAGTCATTAATTGTTTAATTTTATAAGAAATTCATAAATTAAAATTATCTACAATGAATGATCAGCGTTCTAGTTCCAATAGCTCGGGCTGGGCGTTGATGTGATCAGTCAGTATCGTTGATAGATATTTCAAAACTACTTTTTCTAACTATTTTTCTTTAACTATTTTCGAAGAGACTGGTTTCCCCTAACACAGGGAATCCTAGTGGGGGAATCACTGCTCTTTAGTTAGTGTAATATGTTAAAAATTTCAAACAATAAACTACAATTTTGTATTTTTTTTGTATTTTTTGATTCAGGAAAAGCTTTAAAGTGCAAATTTTTGTTAGAGTAAAGAGTAAACCATTATCAGGACTTCTGAAAAACATGTTAGTAGTAGGACATATAATCAATTTAAAAGAAAAAACATCCCGGCTTAGTAGACTTTCTTAGTTATAGGCCATCAACTTAAGGAGTGCAGTTGAACTTAAAAAGAAGTTCATAGACTTTCCATACAAAATGTTCTATTACCAACTGCAAATATAATTTTGTTTTTTAAAATATACATTTATTATTTGAAAGGACTATGGAACCCTACTTTGCACGAGTCCAACTTGCACTTGGCCGGTTTTTTTTTAAATTTACTGTTGCTAAAAGCCCTTGTCATAATCTCACCTAATGGTAAGTGACGACGATTATGAAGATGGAAGCAGATTTACAACGGAAACTGCTAGATATTTTATGTTCAAGCTTGAACAAATCAATGATTGGCGGCAAGACTTAGATAAGATGGTGGTAGCTAGCCAGGCGGACTTAGAAAATGCCCAATAGTACGTCATAAAGTTAAACCCCGCTAGGAATCGAAACCGCGATCATCTGGTTTGTAGGTAAGATCGAGTTTGTCCTCAATCCACACAGACTAAGCTAGTGCTTTTATCTTAAAAAGGTCAATAAAGGGACAAATTAATCGCCGCCCGGCGACGCTGTTGTTTGAAAAACAACAGATTGCTCTAAGGCTTACTCTTGTTATTTTCACGGGAGAGCGACCGACTGTATTTCATAATGCTTGCTAACGACCGGACGCACTTCGGATTGGGGGTTAAAAAGGGTTGAGTGGTTTTGTACAATCGTTCTGATAAAAGGGGATAGATGTTAAAGCTTTTAACGATTTAGGAGATGTCTCGGATGGATTAATTTTGGCGTCGGAGAACCAATAAGAGGGTAAAGTTTCTTGTTCCAGCTTGCTTCGCGCGATTAAGGTTAGGTATGTTTTTTAATAGCTTGTACTTGCACAGCAGCTCGTCGATGAATTCTCGAAAAATATTAAATTACTAGCTTTTGCCCGCAGTACAGCCCGCGTGGACATCTTTGTGGCTCGCGAGCCGATACCTCAGGAACGATATCGGGCTATTCTGATTAGCAGTCTATGTCACTTCCCACCCCTTTAACCAATTCTATACAAAAAAATACTTTAATCCGTTGCTCCGTTGCGACGCCAACGTGCGCGAGCGTGCAATTGAGGAGATCCCTTTGGCAAGTATGTCAGGATCTTCTAATTAGTAAATTATGTCATTTTTCACCCCCTCAACCATCTTTGTGCAAAAAATCGCAACAATCCATTGTTTCGTTCCGATGTTAAATAAATTGATCAATTAGACTATTTTCGGTTGAGAGAATGGGTTGAGATATGTGATCTGCAGAGAAAAACAGTCGGACATCCGCCGGACATTCGAAAGCATTTTTACCCAAGTTGAAACGGAGATGTTTCGCGCTCGCTCGGTCAATAAAGTTTGTATGTAGAAACTACTCATTTGATTTATTAAAACAAAAACAATAGTTATAATGGAATTTCAGGATGGATATAGACTCAAATAATATGTGTGTGATTTCAGTGACTAATAAACGTGTTATCTATCTATCTAAATAATTTGTAAAAAAAAAACCTAGAAGCTTTTACAAGTTTCAATTTGAAAAGTGTTTTTATGCTCAAAAAGCCTAACGCTGAAATGAATATAAAAAATACACGGTTCCAAATTAAAAAAAGTTGAGCACAGTATTGTATTTCCTACGATTTTAACAATGCAAACATTGCAAGTTAAAGCTTTTTAAAAAAACCCGCTCACTCTCGATATCCACGGGGGTGAAGCCGCTGGCAAAACCTAGTGACAAGCAATTTCCCTCTGGAGATACAATAAAAACTCTTTGTTTTTGACCATTCTGATCGTCAGTAGGTATCACACAACTTCAAAATTTTCCTGACGCCAGTTTCCCAGGCGCAAAGCTTGCCTAATAGTTACTATCTACTATCAACAAACTTGTGAAGTTGGTTCAGCGTCCACTTTTGTATCTCTTTTGACAGTAGTAGCTTACTCTGAGCAAGGCCTGACTAACAGATAGTAAGTTTAGTAACTTGCTACATTTTGAGTCCAAGTTGTAACAAGATTTTCGCCAGCAACGAGCTCCACTAAGCTAGTTGTTCTGTAACTGATTCAATAACATTAGTGCGAATTCCATGCGGAGCGCAAAAATCACTGTAAGTGAAAAATCCTGGAATTTTATTTTAACATCGCCTAGTTTTTGAACCCATTCCACTATAAAAGATGAGATAAGGGGGGGTGACAGGGTAAATAACAGGGGGGATGTTTTATAGGATCCTGGTGTTATTATACTTAGCAACGGCGGCTTGATTGTTTGGACATTGTTTATCATTTTTGGGACTTTGATAAAATTTGATACACGAATTTTAAAAGATTTTATTTAATATTACTTATAATGGCATAATATAATTTCAATTATTGACATGTATAGCTTTAATTTTTTCTTTTGTAAATTTGTCTTAATTATAATATCTAGTAATTCAATTATTCAATATATGGATTTTTTACTATGATGATTATGAAATTTTCACCTTTGCATACTAGGCATAAGATTGTAATTTTGTTTTTAATTTTGTATGTTTTCTGTTTTATTTTTATAATTTCATAACTTTGAACACAATGTTACATTGTTCCTGAATAAATAAACTGAACTGAACTGCTCACAATAGTGGTTTTTCAATTTATTGAATTCCGTAAATCTAAAGGTCGGAACTAGTTTTATTTTATGTGTTACTAGCTTTTACCCACGAGTACATCGTTTTTATTGTGACTGTCTTTGAGGGTTAGTGGTGCGTCAGCCGCAAGCGGCTCGTGAGCGTGGTCATGAGTTTTCTTCAGATCCCTCAGGAACTATTCGAGTTATTCTGATTAGCAGTCTCACTTCTCACCCCCTTAACCAATTCTATACAAAAAAATCACTTAATCCATTGCTCCGTTGCTTCTTTGCGGCGCCGACGTGGGAGAACGTGGAAATGATTTTTTTCCAGATCCCTCAGAAACTATGTCAGGATATGCTAATCAATACATTTTGTCATTTTCCACCCCCTCAACCATCTATATGCATAAAAATTACAATAAAATTACAATATTGTTCCGTTACCATTTGTAGGAAATTAACCAAAAAAGTGTATTTTTTCAGTTCCCTCAAGAACTGCATCGGACTATGCTATTTTCACGGGATATAAAGTAGCCTATATCCTTTCCAAGTGACATAGGCTTCCTGCATACCAAATTTTATCAAGATTGGTGGAGGTGTTAAAGTTAACAAACAAATTTTCACATTTATTATAATGTTAAGTAAGAATGTATGCACATTGACGATTTAGATTGGTCTTATGGGAAAACGCTATTTTCCGAGATTTTCGCACTGGAGTCGGGCGCGAAATATGCTATGCAAAGTGTATCATAGGTAGCTTATTTTTAAATATTTTTAACGGCTCTGGGTACTATTCCCCGAGAAAAACCGTTTGCCCATGTATAGGGTTTTTCAATAGGGACGCGCGATCTTTGACAGCACATAGCGGCCATCTTGGTAAAGTGATAGCTATCAAATTTGTGCATGAACACATATTTAGTCGTGACATTTGACCATGGAACGCTACACGCTTCAACAACGCGTAGAAATTGTTAAAACTTATTATCAAAATCAGTGCTCTATTCGCCTAACGTTCCGTGCATTGGCGTCCGTCCGAGTTAGGCCGTCCTGCAGAGTCCACAACCCGTCGTTTAATGAAAAAAATTGAGACAACCGGCTCGGTGATCAATGCACCAGTACCTGTACGTCAAAGAAACACAAAATAGTTAGAGAATTTTGTTGCCGTTCGGCACAGTGTGCGAGAAAACCCCAGACAGTCCCTTCCGCATCGTGCGCAAGAGCTGGGTCTTTCTGAGACATCAACTTGGCGGATTTTGTGGCCTAGGATAGATGGTATGGATTTCAAAAGCATGTGGTTCCAACAGGACGGTGCCAGTTTTCATATAACAAGGGAAACATTAAATTAATTGGATGAGAAATTCGAAGGCTTCGTCATCTCGCGTGGTTGCCACCGAGATCCTGTGACTTAACACCGCTCGACTACATTCTGTGGGGCTACGTAAAATCTCTAGTCTATGCAGACAAACCACAGTCTATTGCCGCCCTGAAGGCCAACATAACTCGCGCTCTTCGTGTAATTGAGCCCCATTTATGCGAAGATGTCATACAAAATTGGTCCACCAAGATACACCACCTACAGCAGAGTTGCGGCGGCCTTTTGGCTTAAATTATATTCCATACATAATATCATCGAATGCCCTTTAAAATAAAATAAAAATTGTGGCGATATCACTTAAACAGGTTTTTTTATTTTATTTTTGAACGCTCTTAATGAAAAACCCTTTACTTTTTCCTTTATTTGTGCTGCGAGACCTTGCTTCTTCCCAGATTCATGATTCTATCACAACAAGAAGTACCCATAGGCTTCATTAAGGTGTCTATCAATATCATATCAGCTCATATACGTCCCCACTGAGGGGCTCGAGCCTACCCTGAATTAGAGCGGTCAGGCCTTAGTCGAACACTCGGGCCCAGTGCGGGCTGGTCGACTTCACACACAACCTTTGAGTTTCTTCTCAGGCGTGTGCAGGTTTCCTCACGATGTTTTCCTTCACCGTGAGAGCGTCGGATAAACATACATATGAAATCAAAATTCGAAAACACATTGATAAGTGGCAGGATTCGAACCACGACCTCCCGGACAGGAGGTAGCGGCCCATGCCATTACGCCACCGACGCTCGTGTGTCTATATAATATGCAGCTAATTGGCCAAGATTCAAGTTATTTATTCAAAATAGGTGCAAATTACATTCTTTATGATAGTCATAAAATAATAATAACATGATTTCATTTGTGCCAAAATGCAATCCTTGAAATAAACCAGATTATGTCATTAGAACATGAAAACAATATGACACGAAAAGTTATACATAAAAAAATTAATGATACCTTTGACAAGAGTAGGTCGGAGTATAATGCGAGAGTCATCCATTGCTCCCATCAACCATGTTATAGGGAAAGGAACGACCCGGCTCCCGATGCGCCACCATACGCACAAACATTTAAGCGAGCATGCACCACTCACGTCAATGCAAAGGCCGAATTATTTATTGCGTTGACTTATAAGCTTGATTATTAATAGCTCTAATGGACCATAGACATTAATGTTTGATATTAATTTCAACTTGACTCCACGCGCTCCTGTGAAAAAGGGCCTTAACAAACAGACAGTCTGCCTGTACAAAAGGACAACGAAGTGATCCTGTAAGTGCTCCTTTTTTAAAAGCTTAAATTTAACTTGCAATGTTTGTATGTATGTATTTATGTATGTATGTTTATTTAATTAAAATCCTGCCATCGATTTTAGAGCGACTTACAGGGTTCCGATTGAGCTGAAATTTGATACAAAGTCGTGTTCCCGGTGACAATAGATCCTTTTGGTATTTTGAAGTTGATGTGATGATGAAGTTTGAAGGGGGAATCAAGGTGTCAGAATCGTGTTTTATTTTTTAAAAGAATCGTACTGTGCCCAACTTTTTTGAATTTAGAACAGCGTATTTTTTATTTTAATTTGATCATTTGGATTTTTGAGCATAAAATATATTTTCAATAAAATCTTGAACCTAAAAGCTTTTAGGTTTTTCGAAAATTATTTCCTTTTAAAGTACTGAACCCTAAAAACGACAATTTTAAATTGTTTACCAAATTATTAACCAGACAGTAATTTTTCAACCGGCTTCAAAAAGGAGGAGGTTCTCAATTCGACTGTATGTTTTTTTTGTATGTTTGTTACGCGATATCTCCGCTGATTGTGAACCGATTTTCAAAATTCTTTTTTTAATTGAAAGAGTACACATATATAAGGTCTAACAAAATTAACTGAAACTATTTTAACTGGTGCTTCTACCCATGAAAATGAACAACTTTCCCCATGAAACACATAGTCAAATCTGAAAAAAAAAATTGAACTTCCCATACGAAGTTGGCTGATCAGCTGATCGAGTTAGTATGGGAGAGTCAAAATTTTTTTGCGATTTGACTATGGGTTTCATGGGGAAAGTTGTTCAGTTTGATGGGTAGAAGCACCAGTTAAAATAGTTTCAGCTAATTTTGTTACACCTTATATATAGGCACATATTACGTGTTTCATGTGTTTCCTTAAACTATTCAAGTTTTGGCGTCTGGTAGTCATTATCTTATCATCATCATCAGATGAGCTGATGAAGGAAGTTACGACTCCTTAACGGTTAGGAGTTGAAGGATAATTCTTTAAAAATTTTACGTAGACCGATAGTTGTATTCTTTCAGGTTATTCAGATGAGCTGATGATGGAATATTTAACTCCTTAACTTTCATGCTGTTGAGATGATGATAGAAGCCACAGGAATCTGAATCTGTTAATTAAATCTATTATGAATAATGATTTGATGGTTCCTATTGGCGATTGGGTGATTGGGTATAACGTTGTTACATAGATAGCATTATCACTAAAAATAAATAAAATAAAAATAAAAGTTTAAAAAACTTAAAAACCGACTTCAATTTAAAACATTTGATACGTAAGTAGCTGTATGCTGATTGATACCGACCTCAAAACAAATTTTAGGCCCCTAATTTAATTCCTACCCACCTTTGATTTCGTTATTGTTGGTTAATGTCGTGTATCTAAGTATAATAATATTATTTCATACTTTTGAGTAAATTTCATTTTGAAGTCGGTTTTTAAGTTTTTTAAACTGTAATTTTTTAGGGTTCTGTAGTACTGTTGTTGGAACCCTCATAGTTTCGTCTTATCTGTCTGTCCGTCTGTCTGTCCGCGGACTAGACTCCAGACTATAAGTAATTAAGAGCTGAAATTTGGCAAATGTATATCATATAATAATAACGCGGAGAGAACTGTAAAAAAAATTTGGAACGTAAAATTAAGGGTACCTCCCCTTCAAGACATCCCCTATACTACAAGTAAAGTGAGGATGATGTTTTTTTTCTCGTCAAACCCAGTCGTATGGGGGTGTGGTTAGAGCTTAAAAAATAGTTGTGAGTCTTCTAACACCATTTTATAATTAAAGGTTCCTTTTTAGAAAAAATAGGCTTGAAAGTGCTAAATTTTGTAAAAGTCGAGTGTCCCCACCCCCTAACAACTTAACCGCTGTATTTGGAAATTTGGAAATTAGATATGGACGCGATAATGGCAACTACGGAACCCTAAATTGCGCGTGGCCCGACACGCACTTGGCCGGTTTTATTAAATAACTGTATCAATTGGTTATTACAGGTGAATCGTAGTAATTTATTGCTTATCCGCTGCTATACCCATTATTTGGATCTAGACAGCCTATCAAAAACCCGTAGGAAGTTAAATTACCGTATATTTTCACCCCCTAACTTTAATAAATTATAAGAATTCCCGTTAAGATTTTACGACGAATACTTAGTGTGTATCATTTGTTTTATGACCCACCATCAGTGCGCCTTTTATTTGATTGTTCACTCGAATGAGGGGGGGGGGGGCTATTATGCTATTATACACTTCTAAAAAATTTCATTGTACTGTTAAATTGAAGTGTGTTTTAGGTGGTTTTTCCTTATATTAGTTCATTTCATGACTGACTCGGTGGCTCAGTGGTTAGTGCTCTTGACTGCTGATCCGAGAGTTGTGGGTTCGATCCCCACCCAGGGCAAACATTTGTGTGATGAGCAGATTTGTTTGCTCTGTGTCTGGGTGTTAAATATCTTTATATGTATGTATTTAAACGTATATAAGTATGTATATATCAGTCTCTGGTTCCCATAACACAGGGAATCCTACTTTGGGGCCAGATGACCATGTGTGATTTGTCCTAGAATATTTATTATTTATTATTATTATTTTATTTATAATATACCTACAAATAGGTAGACTTTCTTATTTTATTCAGTAGTGACTTCGAATATTGGTTCGAAATTTCAATTGTATAAGTTTAAGAAAAATCTAAATCTAAATAAGTACAAGCTTTTATTTGACGAGAGTTTTCATGCTCAAAAGCCGAATGATCACAGTGCCAATGTGAACATATTATATACTAGCTGTCCCGGCGAACTTCGTACCGCCTTACATTACATTACACTGCCCTGCCCTACCCTACACTACCCTACACTACACTACACTACCCTACCCTACACTACCCTACCCTACATACACTACACTACCCTACCCTACACTACTCTACACTACCCTACACTACACTACCCTACCCTACCCTACACTATCCTATCTCTCAAGTTGGATCGAACTGCACATGGTGTGCGAATTTTATTATAATCGGTTAAGTGGTTTAGGAGTCCATTGAGGACAAACATTGTGACACGAGATTTATATATATTAAAAGATTTTTTAATTCACAATCGATAAGTTCTTGGCATCATCTCGCCTGATGTTAAGTGACGAAGATGGTGAAGATAGAAGGGGGCTTACTAAGAATCCTACATGGGCAACTGTCTATCTTATCTTCAAGCCGGAAAACATCTATGCTGTTAACATGGATGTTAGCGGCAAGATTTAGATAATATGGTGGTAGCTAGCCAGAGGGGCTTGGAAAATGTTCATCCACCAACCAAACCGAGTCTTAAAAAGTTAGACTCCGCCAAGAATCGAGCCCGCAACATCCTGATGTGAAGCTAATGGTCTAAACCATTACGCTATGACGGCGGTTAAAAACACGTTTCCAAATTTAAAAAAAGGCGAGTACAGTATTTCTTTAAAAAAAAAAGACGATCTTCGGAACCTGATTACAACTCCAAAGTTCATCATGAAATCAACTTCAAAATACCAAAAGGATCCATTGTCACCGGGAATACGGCTCCATACCAAATTTCAGCTCAATCGAACCCCTGAAAGTCGCTCTAAAATCGTTTGCAAGATTTGACCTTTACAAGTAAACTTACACACATTCGTACAAACATTGCGAGTTAAGTAAAATATTTTGGAATCACAGATATTAAGGCGGTACTATTAAAGATTTTTGTTATTTTTGATGTCAATTATTTCTAAACGACAGAAAACCCAAAGTTGAAAAAAAATACCATTATTGCTAATGATAATTATCTTTTAAAGCCAAAAGCTATTGAAAACATGATTAAGCAGTTGTGGATCGATAGAAAAAAATCCTAGATAGGTCTAAACCGTTACTTTCAACTCTAGTTATGAATAATATTTTGAAGTATACATTTTAAAAAATATACAACAATATTTGTTATGATAATACAAAGTGAGTTTTTTTATACTTTTACTGTCGTTTTAGATTAAAACGCAAAACCACTGTAAAAGTGAAAAAGTATGGTTATTTTCTTTACTCTTCAAACGTAAAGAAAAAGACATAGACAACTTTTCTAATCAATACCTTGCCTTAAGAGGAGGTGAAAATCGTTATCGATATTTGTATGAAAAGTCTAATTTTGACTGACTCGTTGGCTCAGTGGTTAGTGCCCTTGACTACTGATCCGAGGGTTGTGGGTTCGATCCCCACCCAGGGCAAGCATTTGTGTGATGAGCAGATTTGTTTGCTCTGTGTCTGGGTGTTAAATATATTCATATCTGTATATATTTAATATATAAACGTATATAAGTATGTATATCAGTCTCTGGTAACCCATAACACAGGGAATCCTACTTTGGGGCCAGATGACTGATGTGTGATTTGTCCCAGAATATTTTTTTTTTTTTTTGCCGTGGGTTCACAGCCCTCTTAATACAGAGCTTTATCTACCCGTAATGTAAGTACGTCTATACCTTGTTTTTTTATTCGGCAAAACTCTGACATTTCTCATTTTGATTTTGACTGTAGTAAATTCAGATGAACAAAACTTCACAATAAACAATGAAATAACCTTACCAATATAATTCTGTTAAAAACTAAAAAAAACGGAGAAGTGGTGATTCAAACACGCTTGGAGAGGGTTCGGTACGTCGATTGAGAAAATTCCTGTTACTTTAATTAAATCATCATATCAGCCGAAGGACGTCCACTGCTGGACATAGGCCTCCTCCAAGGATCTCCACGACGACCGGTTCTGCGCTACCCGCATCCTGCGGCTTTCCGCGACCTTCACCAGGTCATCGGTCCAACGAGTGGGAGGCCTGCCTACACTACGCTTTCCGGTGCGTGGTCGCCACTCGAGAACTTTACTGCCCCAACGGCCATCTGTTACTTAAAAAACTAGAGAGTTTTTAAAGGTTTTCCTTTTAATAATCTATATGTAAAACTATTTTCTTTATTTTTTTTTCTTGATTTCTGGCCCAGTACATTCGGAGATAAGGGTAAATGGTAAATTTTCGCCTATTTTCTTAAATTAGTTTAAATTTATACAGGGTGTAAAAAAATGGTGTTAGACCCGTCAACTGGGGGTTCCACTCATCATACTGAACAAGTTTCCCCAGGCGACCCATAGTCAATTCTAATGAAAAAATTCGGACCCTCCATACTAAAATGCACAAAATTGGTCAATTAGCTGATCCATTTGTTTGAAGAGTAAAATAATTTTTTTTTGTGATTTGAGCAAACTCGTAGCACAAAAGTACAGAAGTTGTTTAGTATGATGAGCAGAAGCCCCCGTTAATGGGACCTACAACATTTTTGTTACAACTTGTATATGTACATTGTACAAATTATAAAAAATATATATTTGAGATTCTCACAACAAGCCCTTTTATTTGAACACGTGATATAATTTGCATTTTTTTTATTTTCTAATTTACTGTCCATAACTGGTCCCATGTTTAAAATTAATTTATTTACGTAACACGTCCTCCGTCGTTGTGTCACCAACTTACATAAATATTTACCAAATTTCAACTCAATCTATCCAGTATTTACGGAGACAGACACGCGAGTGATCCTATAATGGTTCTGTTTTTACTTTCGAGCGACCAAGGAGTGAAGAAATTAATGTGATGGCAAAAAAAATCGATGTTGAGATTTTGATGGAGATCGATTGTATTACACTAATAGAATATAAAAAAACAGAAAGATGAAGAATGTGTGTGTGTGTGGGTCTGTAGCTGGTCTATAGTTCCCAATCTACACGACGGATTTTGTTAATGTTTGGGTTAGGGCAATATTATTTTTATATCTCTAGCCGTTTATTCGAATTTCCCCTATCTTCATTTTTAGGGTTGCCACCATAGTAAAAAAAAACACTTTTTATTTATTTTACTCAAAAATGGCTCTAACGATTTTGATGAAACTCGATAGGTTAATAAAACTTTTTATGACCTACAGCAAGCGGTTTATGTTTTTTTTTAAAGAAATAAGGTACCTTCCATACAGATCCATGTTTTTTGTTACTTTTTTCTCAAAAATGGCTCTAACGATTTTAAGGAAACTTTGAGAATAACTAGTAATTATTAAGGCCTTCTGCACTGGGTACTTATAAGTTAAAAAAAACGGGTAAGGTACCTTGCTTACAACCCGAAATTGTTTGTAAATTTTCATAGACTTGTATTCTTTCCAACTAAGTAAGTGGTTTATTGTTGATTTGTGTATGCTCGACTGCGACAGACTGTGAACGCTTTACGAGGAAGTATGCTCAGCGTGGCTGTACAATTTATTTTCTTTTGAGGAGCAGAACCCTAAAAGTATGCTTTGTTAATTTTCTTTTGACATTTTGACTTCATTTCCCATTTAGGGTCGTAATTTTACATCTCTGTCTTAATTTTATCAGCTCATATACGTCCCCACCGAGAGGCTCGAGCCTACCCAGAATTAGGGTGATCGGCCCTTAGTCGACCACGCGGGTCCAGTGCGGGTTGGTCGACTTCACACACAACCTTCTGTGTGTCTACTTAATTTCTATTCAAGTCTCACAGTGGCAGAGAAAATTTACTATACCATACGGACAGACAGACGGACGGAGGAATACGTCAAAATTTTATGGGTTCCGTTTCTTGTCATTTTGTCTCCGGAACCCAAATTTTTTTTAAAGAAATATAATAAAAAAATACTTTGTTCTATAAGTAAAAATTAAAAAAAAAAAAAATTAAATTAAATTAAAGTAAAAAATTACTTCTTACTTAGCAAAGTAAATTTTTGAAATTATTTCAGCAGAAACTATTTCAATATTTTCTTTTACGTTTAGTTCTGTTTCTAAAAGCAAGCTGCCCACGCACCGAGGAAAACTTCCAGGATCAGAATGCGAGAAAGGAAACCATATTCCCCGCGGCTGTTTTCGCTCCACTACCATTCGTTTGTTTTAACTTGAAAAGTCTAACTCTACAGGGTGTACCCTCGAGAAGCATCCGTCAAAACAAAACTGAAAACTAACTTATGAATATTCGCTACCAGCTAGTGCTATACACAAGCTCGGTGTCAATCCCGTCGGAGCATGCGCACTGTCAGTTTTGGCGCGGTCTTGCGTGCGGACTTCAGTAATTGGCCGTACGTCGTCCGCTCCGTGTGGTGTGAACCGGTTCATCGCTACAACAGTATTCTCGTTTACGAATAGCGCGTGACACCTGTCAACGTATCGCTTACGATGATGGTGAATATTAGGACGCCCTGTATATAATTTGATAAGACTTAGTAGTGTGTGTTTTTAGTTAGGTAACTTATCTAAACTAAATAGTAACTTAACTTAGTTATTGTGAGAACAAAGTAATTATAAGAAATATTTGGTAGCTAGTTTAATTGAAACTAAAACTTTTTAAGTATTGTGGAATTGCTTAGTTGTGTGCTAATAAGCGCTTGGATTTTCTAAACTCAAGGTAAGTGAACTATATTTTAATGATTAATTTTAAGTTTATTTTAGGATACGTTAAGTAATTAACCTATTTACCTGCCCATTTGTTGTAAAAATAGTCTTCCGAGTTTTTTATATCTTTTTACTTGGATAGTCTAATAATTTAACAACCCACGTAAAAAAAATATTTTTTTTTATGTTACAGTTACGAAACAGAAATTTAATTAAAAACACAGCACATTCAGAACATATAATAAGGATCGGTAGATTATACTGCGCGTAACAAAATTAAACAATAATACTTTAAGGTATTATATATTCGTTATACTGAACAACTATTGTAATACGACTTAGCTGAAGTCTCAAAAAAATTGCCTTTTCATACAAATCAATCAGCCGATAGTTTTGACCACATAATATGTATGAAGAGCCCAATGTTTTTTTTAGAATTGACAATTAGGTACTTTCGTAGATAAAGTTGTACAATTTGACGATTAGATGCACACCCTAAAGTATTCATGCTCAGTTCTTTTAAACGCTGTATAATGTGAGGACGCTTTCCTCTTTATCCTGTCGGCACATGCAACAAGTACCTATATTATTCAGCTTGTCTTAACTGTTACTGCATCATTCTGAATTCTCTTATTGATTTTATTTAACAACCAGTGGTAGCGACGACATCCATTATAAGCTCTTTTCATCAAATCCTTGATTCGTCAAAACGGTCATTCGTCTAATTCTTGATTCGTCAAAACGGTCATTCGTCTACTTCTTGATTGGTCAAAACGTTCAATCGTCTAATACTTGATTCGTCAAAACGTTCGTCGTCTACTTTTTGATTCGTCAAAACGTTCATTCGTCTAATTCTCGATTCGCCATGCACATATTTCTCTTTCTGTTTTGAGCATGCTTGCATAGTTAAGCTAAAACAAATAAGTTGGAGAAAAACCTAAAATATTTTAATTACGAGCTTTCATTTGAAAACAGTTTTTTTGCAAAAAAAAATAAACGTCGGAGGTACCACAAAAAAAAAGGTTTTTTTTATTTACATCTTTGTCGTTGTGATTAATATGTACAACCATGCCAAATTACAGCTTTCTAGTACTAATAGTCTCTGAGCTAAACCGCAGACAGACGGACTGACAGACAGACATACATGGCGAAACTATAAGGGTTCCTTGTTGACTTTGAAACCCTAAAAAACATTAGAAAACACAGAAGAGAATGATGAGATGAGCATAAAAGTTGGAAACGGAATCGGAATTAAAAGATAGGATGTAATAATTGACAACGCTAAAAGCGGTAACAACAACCGACTTCGATAACAAAAACTGCGGTGTTAAGCGGACGACATGTTTTTCCTGTGATTGGTACACACTTAACGGTCCATGTCTTGAAAATTATTGAACCAATTTAGATAACAATAAGCTTTATTCCAGACTATTAAATTGTAATGTTCCAACAATATTGAATTAAACTAAATATAAAAAAAAACACATCAACGTAAACGAAGAGAAAAAAACAGTACGTTTTGGCTCAACATACTGGCGCGGGCGAGACCTAGTGTTACCTAGGTAACCTACGAATTTTGATGAATCTTTCATTGTTCCCTAAGATGAAATGTGCTTAATCCAATAAAAAAATATAGCTTGACCATCTAAGTATTAATGAAAAACGTGAACAATCATACATTTTTATTTTTATTTACATTTAAACAGTTATTATCTAATATATAAAAATGAATCGCAAAATGTGTTGGTAAGCGCATAACTCGAGAACGGCTGGACCGATTTCGCTAATTCTTTTTTTGTCGAGTTTGTAATTGTCAAGAGAAGGTTCTTATGTAGGATAAGGTAGGGTAGGGTAGGGTGGTGTAGTGTAGTGTAGGGTAGGGTAGGGTAGTGTAGGGTAGGGTAGGGTAGTGTAGGGTAGGGTAGGGTAGTGTAGGATAGGGTAGGGTAGTGTAGGGTAGGGTAGGGTAGTGTAGTGTAGGGAAGTGTAGTGTAGGGTAGTGTAGGGTAGTGTAGGGTAGTGTAGGGTAGGGTAGTGTAGGGTAGGGTAGTGTAGTGTAGGGTAGGGTAGTGTAGTGTAGGGTAGTGTAGAGTAGTGTAGGGTAGGGTAGTGTAGTGTAGGGTAGAGTAGTGTAGTGTAGGGTAGGGTAGTGTAGGGCAGGGTAGTGTAGTGCACGGTAGGGTAGTGTAGTGTAGGGTAGGGTAGTGCAGGGTAGGGTAGGGTAGTGTAATGTAAGGCGGTACGTAGTTCGCCGGGACAGCTAGTATATATATAAAAATGAACTCCTATTTCTTCTAGTCATCGCATCACGCGTGAACGGCTGGACCGATTTCGCCAGTTCTTCTTCTGTTGAGTTCGTTATTGTCAGGAGAAGGTTCTTATGCAGAGTAGGGTAGTGTAGTGTAGTGTAGGGTTAGGATACGGTAGGATAGTGTAGTGTAGTGTACGGTAGTGAAGGGTAGGGTAGTGTAGTGTAGTGTAGTGTAGCGGTAGTGTAGTGTAGTGTAGTGCAGTGTAGTGCAGTGTAGTGTAGTGCAGTGTAGTGCAGTTTAGTGCAGTGCAGTTTCAAACACAAATATGTGTCGTACTACGGTGTAGAAGCGGAAAAACCCTTAAATTCTATCATCTTTTAAAAAAAAATCAACAATTGATAAGCCCTTGGCATCATCTCACCTGATAGTAAGTGACTATGATGCCGAAGATGAAAGCAGGCTTATCAAGATTCCCCAACGCAATGGGGATCTGGCTATCTTATCTTTAAGCTGGGAATGCTGTAAACACTGCTTTTTGGCTGCAAGGCTTAGATAAGATATAAAATACCCTACAACTAACCAAACCGAGTGGAGTGTTACAAATTTGACCCCGCCTGTAATCGACCCAGCGACCTCCTGGTGTGAAGCGAATGGACTTACCATTAAGCCACAGAGTTAGTTAAACTTTTCTTTCAACCAAAAAGGGGATAGTAATTATTTTCGAAAATATTTATATTAAGTTCTACTTAGATTTGGGCTTTGGATGCCTCAAACACAAATAAGTGTCGTACTATGGCGTAGAAGCGGAAATGCAAAAAATATACATAATCACCATTCCAAAGAACTTCCTGATTTCGTTCTAATCATTAATATTAAATTATCCAATTAATATAAGTATGGTGCGAGTAACTTGATCTCAATAATAATTACGTTACTGACTTGGTTATTCCTAAAGTTTCCATGGTTTTAATTTCTTACTTTTTACGATAAAATACTTTGGAAATTGAACTTTGTGTAATTATTTTACGTTTTGCAGAAGCTAAACAGGCCTGCACACTTCACGTCCCAAATACCGCAGTGTCGTAAGACAAGGGTCTTTGACCAGTATGTTTTGTCAGGAGCTAAGAAGATTTAAAACATAGTATTTATGTCGCAGGCATACTGTATAATTCGACACTAAACATACGGTCAGGCAAATGTCAGGCAAATTATATAATGGCGAGGGCGGGGAGCCTCGCTTCGCAGTTAAATCAATCAAAAATGACCGAAACTAAAATGGCTCATTAACACATTTTGACAATTTGCCTGACTCCGCATTTCACCATCTGCGTACAGAATTTTACATTTTGCCTGACCGTTTACTTACTGACGAATTATTTCAGATTTCCTGAATCGTCGTACACCATTTTACATTTTGCCTGACCGTTTACATACGGACGAATCATACAATTTGCCTAACCGTATGTAAAATGACTAATCATACAATTTGCCAGCCACATTTACAGTACGATCTTGATCTTCTCTGCTCCAGCACCTCATCCGTTAGGAAAAGCATTGCGAACAGCTTCTTTTTTTACCCGACTACGAAAAAAGGGGTGGGTTATGTTTTTGACAGTCTCTGTATGTATGTATGGATGTTCATCTATTTCCTCGTATTTCCTAAACCACTTAACCGATCTTGTTTAACTAGTTTATTTTAAGCTCCCAATTATTAGTTAAAATGTTGCTTCCTTTTTCTTGTCAATATACTTGGTTACAAACTAACTACCCTAGTAATTATTGGGTTCGTATTGCTGTAACGAGTAGGTGGTTAAGAATTTTGTTTTCAAATATTAAGTCGTTTTCTAGTTTTGTTTAGGTGGAGACTTGTTATTAGCATGGCCATGCATACATAACTATAAATTGTAAACTAACGCTTGTAATACTCTCAAATAAAATAAAATAATAAAATTTATTTGTCTGCTCTGGCTGTGCCGCAATTATATTATCATGTTCTTTCCAACTCCTTCGTTTTATATCCATTTAATTGACAACTCATATACTAATCACATGCGAACACGTGAACTCCTTACAGAACAAGTTCAATGAAATCAATATTTTAACTGTTGCTAGTCAATCCATATATGAAAACATCATGTACGTTCGTAAGTACGTCCCCATCTCTGCGACACAGATCTCTGTCCAAACGCGGGAGTCTATGCCCACACCTCACATACGGGGGGCCCGGTTGGTGGGGATTTTAGGGCTAGTGACCCCACTGTCAAAAGTTTTCAAGACACCTATAAGGCATCTGGCACGGCTTAACGACTGCTATATAGTAATAGCAACCGGGACCAACGGCGTTACGCGCCTTGCGAAAAAAACATAATGACCGTGCAACAATATATGAGTCAACCTGTGTTAACGACCCAACCACGCTTGTTGGACTGAGCTAGGACTGCTTTTTTTACTATATCCTAAATACTAATAAAGGGGGACTCTTGTATGGGGTACAAGAAAAGTGTTTTTTTTAATAAGTTAAATCTGTATGTCAGCGGGCTGTATATGGTACATATCTACGAATCACATAAACTACACTACCTAGTAACAAAGAAAAGAGGTTTAAAAAAAACTTGATAAAAAAATCCTATTAACGTTACTAAGGTTTGTATGGGAGGTGGAATAATGTACTACCAAGACAGTATTGTAGGCTTTATTATTTGACTGAGCGAGCGCGAAGCGTCGCCATTCCAGCTTGGATAAAAAAGATTCAATTCAATTCAATATATTTATTTAAAATAGGTGCAAATTCTTTTTTCTGATAGTCATAAAATAATAATAACAATGTCATTTGTGAAGAATCAAGAAAAAAACAAATATTAGTTAATAACGTTAAAATCAAATACTTAATATAAATCAGAATATGTCATGAGAACATGAAAACAATATGACACGAAAAGTTATACATAAAAATCAATGAATGCATTTAATCAGAGTAGAGAGTAGTAACACGGACAGCACCCGGTCACAATTATAACGCGAGACTCAGCCATCGCTCCCATCAACGTTAACAGAAAGTTATACAGAAAGAAAAATCATTGAATGTCATTAATGCCTTTGACAAGAGTAGGCCTGTTCACACGGATAGCGCTCGGTCACGAGTATAACGTGAGGTCAGCCATCCTACTACTAACGGGCGTTGCTCCATAACGCAACCGAATATTTGGTCAGTTGTTGTTGGCGTAATTGTTATGAGTACGACTAGTACTTTCATTTTATATCTTACTCAGCCATTTCCCTTATCGATTTTTTTGTCACGATAACTAGTTTTTCAGGTGCTATAAGTAAATAACGCAACCACTTTGCGCAGGCAGGCTGGCATATTTAACATCAGCGGGTTGCCGTTTATACTCTCAACCTAAGTTTATCCATTTCTGTTATCGTTACTAGATTTGTCATGACCTCCTAGTCTATAGGATTGGTCGCACATCTGAAAACCAAAATGTAGAATCTATGACTAGAAAGAAGAAGTGTATTAGGCTGTAAAAGTTGTAGTAAAAGAAAGTTTTATCAAAATCATTATAGCCATTGAAGTTGGAATTAAGAGTGATTGTGATTTTTTTAATATAGTGCAACCCTACAAAATCAACGTGGAAAAAAAAGTGACTGGAGATATTGAAATAATATTGCCCTAACCCAAATGGTAGCCTAGCTGCCGCTCGCTCTTCAGTCCCTTGAATGTAAAAAAATGCCTCGTATAGTATTGAGCGCACAGACACGAAGGAAATAAAAATGTTTGCCCGGGGTGGGAATAAAAGAACAGTAGAAGAATAACAAAATAGGTGCAAGGCCCGCTAACTGTGGTTCTACTCATCATACTGAACAACATGCTGAGACTGAAATTATGGAAGACCTAAGCACAATGCTCGATGGCCTCAGTAAAGTCTTACAACAAGTGGGTCGTAGAATGAACATTGACAGGACGAAAATAATGTTAAATGTCCGTGTCGCACCCACCCCTCTAAAGGTTGGAGACTCTACACTGAAAGTTGTTGACGAATATGTATACCTGCGACAAACAGTCCAGCTAGGTAGGTCCAACTTCAAGAAAGAGATCAATCGACGTATCCAACTCAGCTGGGCAGCGTTCGGGAAGCTTCACAATATCTTCACGTCCCAAATACCGCAGTGTCTCAAGACTAAGGTATTTGTCCAGTGTGTGTTTTCAGTGATGACTTACGGAACTGAGACATGGTCGCTTACTATGGGCCTTATTAAAAGGCTCAAGGTCACCCAAAGGGTAATGGAGCATGCTACGCTCGGAGTTTCTCTGCGTGATCGAATCAGAAACGAGGAGATCCGCAGGAGAACCAAAGTAACCGACATAGCTTACGGAATCACTAAACTGAAGTGGCAGTGGGCAGGGCACATAGTTCGTAGAACAGATGGCCGTTGGGTCAGTAAAGTTCTCGAGTGGCGACCGCGCACAGGAAAACGTAGCATAGGCAGGCCTCTCACGCGTTGGACCGACGACCTGTTGAAGATCGCGGGAAGCCGATGGATGCGGGCAGCGCAGGACCGGTCGTCGTGGAAATCCTTGGGGGATGCCTTTGTCTAGCAGTGGACGTTTTTCGGCTGATATGATGATGATGATGATGATGACTGAACAACATTCTCCAAGGAACCCGTAGTCAAGTCTTAAAAAAATAATTAGGCCCGTCATACTAAAATGTACAAAATTGATCGATAAGCTGATCGATTTGTACGAAGTTTTTTTTTGCGATTTCAGCAAATTCATAGAACAATAGTTGTTCAGTATGATGAGTAGAACCTCAGTTAACGGGAACTACACCAATTTTGTTACATCCTGTATGAATGTGTGTATTTACGTATATTCAACCGTAGCGCTTAAACTACTAAGCAGATTTTGATGAATAAGGTGTTATTCGATTTGTTATCATAGTCCAGGTACACCCTGGACACTTCATACAACGGGCCAGAAATGACATTTCAAAAAACGAATGACGCGACAAACAATATGGCGGCAAAATGCTATACGTTCGACAACCAAACTCTAACCAATCTGGTTGACGAGGGGGTGAGGTCGCAATCTATAGAGCGGCAGGGAGTGTTCATACTGTATGTTAGTACTAATATAATATATACTTTGGTCCAGGTAACATGCGCTAAATTTTATACGAACAAAATCAATATGATTTGTTAGCCGTTGGTCTTATACGCAGTTCGTCCAAACAGTCATCAAGTCTTGTTTCGTTTAGTACGCATTTCGCCTAACATGGTTGTAACGGATATTACATCTCAACAAGAATGTTCGAGGAGAAAGTTCTGAATTCAAAAGTATAAATATAGTACAATATTAAAACCCACTTCGGCAAAGCTAAAAAATTGTACCATGAAGGGTTTTATGAAATACTAGCTTTTTCCTGCGGCTTCGCCAGCATGGACATCGTTTTTATCCGACTGCGCCAGAAGGAGGGTTATGTTTTTCGAGAGTATGTATGTATGTATGTATAATTGTTTGGCACGCTCTGCAGCCTGAACGGCTGGATGGATTTTGGCTTGAGAGGTGTCGTTAGATACGTTTTTACTGTGAGAGTGACACTGGGTACATTAAAATAAAAAAACAAAATGGCGGATTTTTGGCGCCAAATTCAAATGTTTGGCACGCTCTGCAGCCTGAATGGCTGGATGGATTTTAGCTTGAGGGGTGTCGTTAGATACGTTTTTACTGTGAGAGTGACACTGGGTATATATAAAAAAAATGGCTGAGTTTTGGCGCCAAATTCAAATGTTAGGCACGCTCTGCAGCCTGAACGGCTCAATGGATTTTAGCTTGAGGGGTTTCGTTAGATACGTATTTACTGTGAGAGTGACACTGGGTATATCAAAATAGTAAAAAAAATGGCAGATTTTTGGCGCCAAATTCAAATGTTTGGCACGCTCTGCAGCCTGAACTGCTCGATGGATTTTAGCTTGAGGGGTGTCGTTTTTAGCTTGAGGGGTTTCGTTAGATACGTATTTAGTGTGAGAGTGACACTGGGTATATCAAAATTATAAACAAATCAAATGTTTGGCATGCTCTGCAGCCTGAACGGCTCGATTCTAGAAAGTCAGCTGTCTAGTCAATAGATTGAAGTAATCTGCAATGTAATATTAGGTATGTGCTCTCAATTCACTAAGCCTCCATTTCTAGAATGGCTCCCGACTGCTACAATTTTTCTTGTATTTAATAATATTGTTAAATATACAATGAGCTCTCCTGTTCTATAATTTACCTACCCCTATTAATCGAGTTGCCGTTTGCACTAAACTTCTTGAAGCGCCTAAAGACTATTATGTAAGGTCTAAATTGACAGTTTTTGTATGGATTTGACGCTTATTACCATTAGAAACTTTGGCGATTCTTAAGTTAAGTGCAATCGGGTATGAGGACTTTGTTTTAGGGTTTTTTCATTTCCAAATTACACAGAAACGCAGTCGGGTTTTTTAGTTTTTTAAATTACCGTTTTTATGACTGTCGTTTAGGGTGAGTGGTGCGCGTGGCGCAAGCAGACATGCAGACATGAGTTTTCCACAGATCCCTAAGGAACGATATCGGACTATTCTCAATAGAAGTCTATGTCACTTCTCACCCCCTTAACCCAATCTATACAAAAAAACACTTGAGTCCGTAGCTCCATTGCGACGCTGACGTGCGCGAGCTTGGAAATGAGTTTTCCCCAAATCCCTCGGGAACCATGTCAGGATATGCTAATTAGTAAATTATGTCATTTCCCACCTCCTCAGCCATCTCTGTGCGAAAAATCACAGAAATCCATTGTTCCGTTGCAAATTCATCATGCTTCCGTTCCCTCTGCCTAGAGCTACCCGGCTAGGTGGAGGTCGCAGCCGGAACTACGGGCTGTTTGGATCAAGGTACTACGGGGTCGGGAGTAGCTCACCGCTTGCCTGCCATTGGATCTATCGCCTTCGGCACTCTGACTTGTCGGTCCCCCGACTGGGTCATGGACGCGTAGTGGTTAGTTGCAGGGGTTGGGCAATGTGTGTTGCCTGGCAAGCACGTTGCGTCCAGGTGTCCTTCCCCGCGCGCAACTAGTGTTGTCGTAGCCGGCCACGTGGGCTATGGGCGAAAACAACGCGGGCACGTGAGTTGTCCATTAAGCGGAACTGCTGGTTTAATTACTGGCAGGGAAACATCTCCGGCACTTTCCTGGTCAGCAAGTAGAGCTAAGCTAATACTGCTCCGGCCAATCCAGCCGCGTAGGAGTAAGTCTGGACAGGTGCGATAAGCGCCGGGAAGTGAGCGTGCCTACAGCTCCGTTACCACACCGGATATGTGGGAGCCAGCTTCTCTGGCGTCCCGAGCGGGGATCGAACCGGCAGCAGCGAAAGCCGCGGGAGGTGAGCGCGCCTACAGCTCCGGGACCTACCTGGACAGTAGGTAGTGGTTCTCTTCTACGAGGCATTTGCCTTGCAGAGTACCGGGACAAGCGTCTTGGCGACAAGACCAACCGTAACTGGTCCTTGTCTTCACCTTATGGTGTTGGCAGGAATAGCGACCCAGTGAGGGTCGCTATTCTGACCTAGCTGTCGGTGAGTGAGGATGCTATATCATAAACCTGGTAGTTTCGCGTATTTGGTAGATATACAAGAGGGAATGTTCCGTTGTAATATTAAAGAAACTAACCAGAAAAAAGAGTATATTTTCAGTTCCCTCAGGAACTGCATCGGACTATGCTAATTTCACGGGATAAAAAGTCACCTATGTCCTTTCCAGTGACACAGGCTACCTGCATGCCAAATTTCATCAAGATTGGTTAAGGTGTTGAAGCGTGAAAAGGTAACAAACAAATAAATACATTTTAACATTTAAAATATTAGTAAGGATATATTATAAAATAGCTTGTTTGATTTCGATATCTACAATATCAAAAATTCATCTAAAACTTTTCTCTTTGTGACCGATAATGTCATGAAAATTTAGTTTCCACGAAAGTCACTAACTATCACTTATTATTTATTCAAAACATTATAATATTGGGTAAGCCGGCGTTTGTATAAAATGACTGATTTTTAAATTTCTGTTTAATGATACTAACAATGGGAAGTGCGGTAAAATTAATCAATTTACAATGGAATATTTATTTATTTATTTAAAAGGAAGACTTACAGCTAATGTAACATTATAAAAATCAAACAAAAAACAGAAAGCCACTCAAAAAACATGTTGCTCATCAAACAACTAATCACCTATGAATTTATTTTCATCATGTATTTATGAAAATACTGATTGCACATCAAATTATCTATCCTTCTGAACTGGACTAGAGTTGAGCGAGCGAAGCGAGGTTTGATTGATTACACTGTCAACTTTCGAGAGGACTCGCCTCCTGGGTGGCGGATCTGACGTAAGAAAAAATAAAACAGTTTTACTCCAGAAAAACGCTATACTCGTAGGTGGTACGAACCTAAAATATTGCCTAATTAAATTTTGAGGTAAGTATTTTGTTATGCAATCAGTAACTATTTTGATGGGAATTGGGATTCCTTTATTTAAAAAAAAACTAGTTTTTTGATTTGCGTTTAAATAATACCCATTTAAGCGTCGGTGGCTCAACCGGTAACGACTCAGTCCATCTAACCAGAGGTACCGGGTTCAAATCTGGACGGCCAATGTACCAATGAGTTTTTCCAAAACTTACGTACATATCATTACCGATTGCTTTAACGGTGAAGGAAAACATCGTGAGGAAACCTGCACAGGCCTGCGAAGAAACTCGAAGGTTGTGTGTGAAGTCGACCAACCCGCACTGGGCCCGCGTGGTCGACTAAGGCCTAATCGCCCTGATTTAGGGTAGGCTCAAGCCCCTCGGTGGGGACGTATATGAGCTGATATAATAAATACCCATTTAGAAATAATAAGTATACGAATTAACGTGAATCACTGTGACAGACCAACACTAGTTACAGTTGGTTATGTGACCACTTAAAAAAGTGTGAGTAACCTAATTGGCTTCGCATAATTTTCTTCAATAACAGTACGTACTTACATAATTAAAGGGATAGTTTTGAACTTGATCGTGATTATATGAGAAATAAATTTTACAGCCATGCTGTGCACTCTTTCTCGCTAGCCTTCAATGTCTGGAATACAGAAACCAAAATTAAAAAATACTGTAGCGAAAATAAATTAAAATTGTTTTAAAATGGCCTGTTACGCTATCGCTACATGATACGTATAATTTAGTGGAATTGGGCCTAAACGAATTATTGTTTTGGGGTAAAAAGGAATATATTTTTGGTAGAACAATAGTGGACTTGACATACAACACAAAGTAAATTTAAGTCTACCTGAATATGAATTTTGTTGAATCCTGGATAAACAACGATCGTCGCTTTCCCAGAATCCGAAAAAAAACACCACCTAATATACAGAACACTTCTTAAAACTGGTATTACCCCGAGGCACTAGAAGTTATAAAAGTTGCCTCAAAGCACTCTAAACAGTTCCTTATCTGAAATAGAAACTTGAAAACACAGGTAAATAAGTAGCCGAATATTTGATATAGAACTCCGTACTTGTAACACCGGTCGATGAAGGTACCGGCGGTTTGAAGGTAAGTAAGTTCACTTCCCTTCAGGCGGGGGAGACAGGATAGTGCTTGGCAGGATACGGACTGATCGTAGCCTTAGTCTGCCCCGTAGTAGTATTCCACGGCATGACCAAGTATATATAATAGTACTAACATACAGTATGGACCTCCCTGCCGCTCTCTAGATTGCGACCTCACCCCCTCGTTTTTTTTTTTTTTTTTTATTCACAATTGGTAAACCCTTGACAACATCTCACCTGGTGGTAAGTGACGATGTTGCCGTAGATAGAAGCGGGCTTACCAAGATTCCCCAACGCAATGGGGAACTGGCTATCTTATCTTCATGCCGGAACGCACCAATGATATCAACATTGATATTTGGCGGCAAGACTTAGATAAGATGGTGGTAGCGTTACCCTTATTGATGCAGATTGGTTACAGTTTGGTTGTTGAGCGTATAGGATTTCGCCGCCATTTTGTTTATTCCGTCACTCCTTTTTTAAAATGTCATTTCTGGCCTGTTGTATGAAGTGTCCAGGGTGTGGCAGGACTACGACCGGCGGCTAGGAGTGGTGGTAGCCTTAGAGGTGGTGGAACCCGGTGGTTGGTGATGCCCTATAAAATAATTGTATACTACAAAGCCGCACGAAACACTCTACAGAAGAGCAATTGAACCTCTCACCTCTGAAAAAAAAACAAGGGCACTGTTTACAAAAAAGCGTATAAAAAAGCGTCGGTGGCTCAACCGGTAACGACTCGGTACATCTAACCAGAGGTACCGGGTTTAAATCTGGACGGCCAATGTACCAATGAGTTTTTCAAAAACTTACGTACATACTTACCGATTGCTTTAACGGTGAAGGAAAACATCGTGAGGAAACCTGCACACGCCTGCGAAGAAACTCGAAGGTTGTGTGTGAAGTCGACCAACCCGCACTGGGCCTGCGTGGTCGACTAAGGCCTAATCGCCCTGATTCAGGGTAGGCTCGAGCCCCTCGGTGGGGACGTATATGAGCTGTAATGATGATGACTGTTTACAAACTTACAAAAGAAGAGTTTCAGACTTGATGACAAATTTACAAATATAATTCGTATGAGATGTTACGATTATTTCCTGAATAATAAATTATTAACTTCTAGTATCCAACAAAGTTAAGGCTTGAGAAAATACTGGATTTTTGGACAAACGAGCAAACCAAGTGAAGTTCTCCGATAACTCGTGTATCGTGGAACGTCGTGAAATTTGGTAGGCGAATTAATGAGAGAAACAGAATTTTTAAGTTCGAAGATGAGTCAAATCGGTCAACTGGTTGCCGAGATATAGGGGGTTGTAAATGCTGAAAAGATGGTTTCTCTAAACACCACTAGATGGCGCTGGATGGATCCTACGTCGCACAAGCGTTAGTGAGCGTACCTACATTTTTTAAACGAGCAAATCACGAGTTTGGGGCGAACGAAACACTATATCAGTTGGGAAGTGCCTTATTCCAATTTTTCGTGGAATAATTAACAGCATAGTTTAGTAACCGCTACCAAGGCGTAATGGTTAGTCCATACATTTCACACCAGGAAGTTGCAAAGTTAGTTTGATTAGTGGTAGTGTATTTTCAGATTTAGGCAGGCCTCCCACACGGTTGACTGACAACTTGGTGAAGATCGCGGGAAGCCGTTGGATGCAGGCAGTGCAGGACCGGTCGTCGTGGAAACCCTTGAGGGAGCCCTTTTTCCACCAGTGGACGTATTTCGGCTGATATTTTGATGACGTTGATTTTCAGATTCTACCTGGCTAGCTACCGCAGTCTTGCCAGTAAACCATCAATGTTTACAGCATTTATGTGTTACGGTATGAAGATAATTATAGATAAGATGGTAACCCCTTTTATATCTTCGGCTTCATCATCACTTATCATTAGGTGTGCTAATGTCAAGGGCTTACCAATAGTGTATTAAAAAAATAATTATACTCACTTTTATCACTCAATTGTCAATGTATAAATAACGTAAAATATCAGGTTACATAGGACCCATTATAAGAGGGAGATTATTTTGACCATGCCTGAAGTTTTAATTATGAAACGTTGACATTGTCTGCTGGACAAAGGCCTCCCCCAAGGATTTCCACGACGACCATTCCCGCGCTGCCCGGATCCATCGACTTCCCGCGATCTTCACCAGGTCGTCAGTCCACCGCGTGGGAAGCCTGCGTACGTTAAGTTTTCTGGTGCGCAATCACCACTCGAGAACTTTACAGTCCAGCAGTGGACGTTTTTCGGTTGATATGATGATGATAATGATGACATTCTCTGATGTGGTAAAGTAAGCAGTTTTTATATCTGCTATAGTTTAAGCCATACGAAGTTCTCAAAATAACAGGTTTTTTTAATCGCAGTCTATGCTGCAAATCATATATTATATGTATGACTGTGTATATTTATTTATGTATTTGTAATTTATCTTTATTATTAATTATTAATATTTAGTTGCACATTCACATGTATATACATATATTTATATAGAATATATTTTTATTTTTATGCATTCTTTGTGTGTATACATTGATATATATATATATATATCAATGTATACACACTAAGAATGCATTGAATAAACTAGGAGGAACACAAGTTACACTAAAATAGAATAGGAAAGTGTTAGAATAGGGTAAAGTGGAACAAAGGTAAATTACGATGTACAGAATCTATCTACGTATATATATATCTAGATATCCATAGTTTCAGTCTAAAATAAAAATAAAACCTTAGAGAAAATCTGCAGATTCAAACCACGAGTTAAACGAATCGCTTCTTCCTCTGTAGTTGCGGATTACACTTGTGAAATTCGCTCATGCAAGTTGAGTTAACCCTTTTAGACCGGCAAGGAGGTTCTCGTATAGAATAAAAAATAAAGTTTTGTTATACAAACTATGGACTTAGACTAAATGTGTTTATTTTCATTTAAGCAACTCGTTAGTACTGTTTCTGATTTTTATACCTGAAAATAATTTTTTATATGGAAAAATTTGTCCTTTGAGTCTTGAGGCCTATGACGTTTTATTAGTAACTGCAAAAAAATTATGTATTTTTTGTCATTTTAGGAGATAAATGAAACTATTTCAATTAAATGAATCAGAATATATTTTTGCTATGTATTATCATAAAGACTTATACAAATATTTATTAAAAAAACCATCATAAAAATAGTTACATCGTTTAGTAACCGATAAAAAAATGTTTATTAGTTATTACCAACGTCATACAGATACTTAAAATTTAAAATAAAAACCTGCCAATTTTTTATTATTATTTAACGACAAGATCAATAACAGTTGTATCATTTTACTCTTATACCTATTTTTTTAAATGCGATGAAAATAATTAGTAAGGAAAAGTTGGATGGGACATAATTTAACTTTGTTATTTAATACGAATGTCAAAAAAATGCAAAAAAAACATAAAAAATGGAATCTTGCTTAACCTTGGATATCAGCAACGCGCCAAACGGACTCCCGTGCGGCCTAATCACTCAACGCGTTTGATATACACACTTGAAGGGATAAGTATGATCGGTCAAAACCTAGCCCTTTATTCATTGTTGTTTGCATAACCTCATGCGCAATTGCACACGTGTCGGATGTTAGACCAATTAAAAAGTATTTTCTGCAAACCCAAAACTATAAATGACCTTCCACCAGAGCTGAAAGGGTCTTCATCTATAGACGCCAATCAGCGTACTACTACAGCATACTTCACGAAGAACTCCAAACAACGCCGTGCAGAGTTGTGTTACAGAGTGTTTGCATTACTAGACGCCACCGTCCGGCGTAAGCATAGAAATTTGAATAATATGGGCTTAACTGTCCTATAACGTGTTGAGCCGTGAACGCGTAACGGGAAATTCTCTAATAAAGTCGCTTTAAACACTGCCGCATAAGAATATTCAGTGCTGAATATGTGTTCAGCTTATATAAACGGTGTTACACAATTACTTACTTTGTAGCTCCGCTTTCGTGAATATCATTACTACATTTGAGAGTGCAAGGTGTGTTAGTTTTTCAAAGACCTCTTTTATTATTTTTTTAACTAAAAATTTTAGTGCGTTTGGCTGCACCTCACCTGATGGTAAGTGCCGATGCAGTCGAGGATGTAACACTTCAGCTCAAATAGTGCCTATTCACTTTCACCTTGAAGATTCCTAAAATATACGAATCGGGGAAACTATAGCCCGGGGGAATTCTGCATTCAGCATAATGAAGTATTCTATATTGGTATCCGCCCAGTAATTTAGCTCAATGACCAATTGGTTTAGTAGTTTCATCGTGAAAGAGTTACATAGGGACAATTTCAGATTTTTTTAAATATTAACGATTCTCAAAATTTTATTAACCTGTTACTGGCATGCGAAATCTTGAAAGTTCACGAATGGGTAGATACAAATATATTTGTCTTAATTTCTTTTAGGTACCTACTATCCACGATATTGTTTTTAATTTTCCCGCTTCCGCTACCGCTCCCACTTCTGTTTCCGCGCCCACATTTGTTTCTGATCCTACCTCGCGTCCGCTTTCGCTACCGCTCCTGCTTCTGCTTTCACTCCCACTCCTGCTTCCGACCCACTCCGCTTCCCGCCCCTTATACAAAATTTCATGTTTTAGACGCAGAAAATTAGACTTTACCATACAAATATAGATATACTGAAGAGGTGTGGTGGTACGGATCCCTCGGTGCACAAACCTGACTCGCACTTGGCCGGTTTTTTTGGTAAATTAATTATAACACTGTGCATTTACAGATTGAAATGTCTTAAGTTTTTGCCTAATGTATTCGTTCCGCTCTGTACAGTGTACGTACATTATAGGTGTACATACATATAGTAAGTATACCACTGTAGGAATTTTGTGTTCTCCTAGAGGACCGGGCTGGTGACCCTTATAATATATAAGTAGACCCCTATTTACCTGTAACAATGTATGTACTGAGAGGTCTTGTTCTTTTGGTATGTAAAGTTTTGGTGCGGAACCCTGTTAGCGTGGCACCGAGTCGCACATGACCGGTTTTTCGTTTTTTGACTAATTTTATGCATTTTTCTATAACATTTGAACGAAAGAATATACTAAAAAGTGAAAAGTAATGTTATCCTTTTGTAGGCTGGAACTTTCTGATCTCTTTTACACAAAAAAAATTAGGTACAAGCTTTTAGTATTGCATTGTTACGCGATATACATATGCATGCAAAATCTCAGCTCAGTCGGAAACCGGGAAGTGGGTCAAATATAACTTTAAATTTAAATTTCATTACAGACACCGGGACAGGTGAATCTAAATAAAAACTTGTAAATTTAATTTATTTTAAATACTGATTTAATCAAACGCGTGTTCAAATGGTGCCTGACCCAGCACAATTAGCTACAATACCGAGCTGTGTGTATACGTACATTTACTACAGGTATGTACGTACACCAACAGCAGAATTGAATAACCAAAATAATATCTCTGTCCTTTTAATATTCTTTATATTGATCACCAATAAATTTGTATTTTCCCTAATTCATCAATTAAGTAATTCCTTACTATCAACGCTGATAATCTACGAAATTACAGTGAATAGCTGAGGCCGGATCCAGTATCCCACAATACCTAATAATTATAGCGGGATGGCCTTGAAACGGCCCGTCCCGCCCCGCGTTTTGTTACTATTGATGTGCGTGTCCATTTTAATGTAGGGTTGCCAAATTAATTAAATTTTGGTCCACAAGTCGAGTAGATTGTTTGATTATTTGTTTGCGCGAGCAATCATTATGACAATAATAGTCTGAAAGCCCTGATTGATATTAAAAGTAAATTCGCACCTTTTTTACCCGACTACGAAATAAGGGGGGTATGTATGTATGTATGAATGAATGTTCACCTGTTCCCTTATATTTCCTAAACCATTTAACCGATCTTGACAAAATCAAATGTGGTGTTTTTAGTTTTGTGCCATTACATCGCGTGTCATAGGAGATATAGCATTTATAAAAATCAACATGGTGGATATGTGAATTAAACAACACAAAAAAACAAATTTTAGTTATTTTGAATGTATATTACTATACAAACCAAAAATTGTACGAAGAACATGGGTCTAAAGTTGCTAGAAGTTGTTGAAATTACTTGAAATTAACATATTATTAAAGATACATATTAAGACTGACTCGGTGGCTCAAAGGTTAGTGCTCTTGACTACTGATCCGAGAGTTGTGGGTTCGATCCCCACCCAGGGCAAACATTTGTGTGATGAGCAGATTTGTTTGCTCTGTGTCTGGGTGTTAAATATCTATATATGTATGTATTTAAACGTATATAAGTATGTATATCAGTCTCTGGTTCCCATAACACAGGGAATCCTACTTTGGGGCCAGATGACCATGTGTGATTTTATTATTTATTATCCAATTGATAGTATGGATAATTGGAATGAAACAAAAACAAAAATTTGCCACTTGCTTTAGTCCCACGAAACTAAATTTATCTTGAAAATTGTTCAAAATGTCCTCCATTTTCGCCTAAGTACAGTCGACTTCGGCAAAGCACTCCCCGAGTTACATTTCTCAATGAAATGTATGGTATTGTGTGTCTCAGGGGGAATTCATTATGATATCAGTCAATAGCCAATGTTTGGTTTCTGTTACTGAAGTATCATTTCAATAAATAATTTATTCGGAATTTGAAAACGATTGAGGCATTTTACCTATTTATTGCACTACTCTACTCTACTCTACTATTACTATCCTACCCTAACTTAAACTATAAAACTCTACATTACCCTACCCTCCCTTTACTCTATTTTAATCTATTCTTCACTACACTACTCTACTCTACTCGACTCTAGTGTGCTCTAGTCTGCTCTACTCTACTTTAATCTAGTCTAATCTGGTCTAATCTAGTCTACTCTACTATACTCTACTCTACACTACTCTACTCTGCTCTGCTCTACTGTACTGTACTGTACTCTACTCTCCTCTAGTCTAGTCTACTATACTCTACTCTAGTCTATTTTTCTCTACTCTGCTCTATTCTATTTTAATCTATTCTAATAATTCTGAATTTCAAATATAAATTCTAAAGAAATACTATCAGACGGCGAAATCATGATTACACATAATTACCTCGATAGAAAATAATCTCTAAGTTACCTCCAAATTACACTTATGTCAATAAAATACTCATTTGACAATTCGTACAGAGATGTAACCTAAAAAAAAACCAGCCAAGTGCGAGTTGGACTTGCGGTATGAGGGTTCCGTACCACTACACCTCTCCACACAACTATGACAGTGATACCTACTCGTATTCACATGACAAACAAAAGACACAAACGCGAGCAACAGAAAAATACTACTAGCGCTATCTAGTGGTGTTTTAGTGAACTATTTTCTATAAGTGAACGTATTATATTAAGTTTACTGCTTTATTTTCAATTGATAGAATTCTTATAGGTTTTCCTGTAATCCACAAACACTCAACAATTTTTTTTTCAATATTTTAGGCTTTGTTGTTTTTGGGATCAGAGGGGGCAATGGTAAATTTTCGTCTTCTTTCATAAATAAAATCAAAATTATTTATTTTAAAATAACACCAAAAATTTATTTGAGATCCTCATAACTTGCCCTTTCATTTGATATATGACACAGTGAGGTTTGAAAAACTTTTTTAAAAATTTCCTGATTTTTCCGCCTAAACTGAGCCTTATTTAAAAAAAATATATTTATTTACTTTGCACATTTGGTCATAAAATTACACCATCCTACCAAATTTCACCTGATTTGGTCCAGTAGACTCGGAGCAAACTGGCTGTGACAGATGGACGGACAGACAGACAGACGCATGAGTGATCCTATATGGGTTTTTTGTACGGAACCCTAAAAAATAAACACATTTAAAGGTGAGTAAGAGATAAAATACTTTTTTTTTTTGTAAGTTGTTCAGTATCGATTCATTCAATAACATTATATCAATTTTTGCGGTAAAGTCAAATAAATCCTTTTCCTTCATATAAAATAAGTACCTACGCAATTTTACTAAACTTCAAAATTTTCAAGAAATATTCCAACAAAATGTTAGAAAGCTAAGCCGATTAAGTTTTTGTTTCACTTTGACCTTGTAAGCTGTTTTATTACGAAATTTTCTTTGTAAATTCTTTGTTCTCAACTGGACATTTTATGGAATAAAAATAACTAAACATAAAATATTTTTTAAAAGTTTTAGATAAAAAACTACGATTTAATATCGAGATATTTTCTATACATTCTTATACGGAAATATGTCAAAAATTTAAAAACTTTATCTCTTTCTTTCAAAATGTGAGTAAAGAAATTATCAAACATGTTTTTTTTTATTCACAATTTGTAAGCCCTTGGCATCATCTTACCAAGATTCATCGACGCAAGATCTCCAAACTGGCTATCTTATCTTCAAGCCGGAACACTTAAATGTTGTTAACACTGATGTTTGGCGGCAAGACTTAGATAAGATGGTGGTAGCTAACCAGGCGGGCTTAGAAAATGCCCTAACACCGACCAAACCGGGTCTCACAGGTTGACCCCACCGGGAAACGAACCCGCGCCCACCTAGTGTGAAGCGAATGGTTATACCATTACGCCACGGAGGCGGTTAAAATTACAAATTGTTAATTAGACATTTCGGTCAAGTTTGTGGCAACCCTAACATTTGGGTGCGTGTGCACATTACGCTATCGCCGCACGCAAAGTGACCGTGCCACCATTGTTCCTTTGTTTGTTCGTTACACAGGCTGACTTGAAAAGTGGTCTGTTTCAGTCGGCTGTGTAATATGTAGCGGGAAAGCGAAGTTTCCACCGAATCAAGCTTTAATCTTACAACTTTTTCATTAAATGTTTAGTTGTAGCGTTTGCGGTTTTTAGGATTCCGTAGACTTAACGCCTACGAGGAACCCTTATAAGATCGGTTTGTTCGTCCATTCGTCTATCTCAGACAGTCGTAGCGTCATAAATTTTTCCTTTTCGAGCTCTGGCTTTTCCTTTCGCATGAAATTTGGCACAAATAGTAGGTTAGATATTTAGGTCACCATTTTGATTAATAAAAAAAACTTACTTTTTACAGGTACCTTCCGGAGATATGTAAAAGGGCATGTACATGTTGTTTGAATACACCCCTCAGCGGGAGATCGTTGAATAGGTCTTTTAAAATAGAGTTTTTAAGAAAATATTTTAAGGCGAGGTATTAATGTTGTCTCTGTCTTTTTCTTTACGTGTAAAGAGTAAAGAAAATAACCATACTTTTTCACTTTTTCAGTGATTTTTCGTTTCATTTAAAAACCTAATATGAAAGTTTAAAAAATAATAACATTACTCACTTTGTATTATTATAACATTGTTGCATATTTTTTTAATTTATACTTCAAAATATTAGTCATAGTTGAAAGTAACGGTGTAGATCTATCTTTGAGATTTTTTTCTATCGAGCCAAAACTTCTCAATCGTGCTTCTAATGAACATCATCAACAATAATGGTAGTTTTTTCAACCTTGGGTTTTGTATCGTTTAGGAGTAATTGAAGTAAAAAATAACGAAAATCTGTAATATAACCGCCTTAATAAGGTGTAGCATTTATAAGTTAAAGGCCGCGAAAGTCTTTAAGAATATCTCAGTTCCGTAAGTCATCACTGGCAACACACACTGTTCAACACACACACACACACACACAGAGAGAGAGAGACACTGGCGTCAAACTTATAACACCCCTTTTTTACGTCGGAGTTTAAAAATAAACAAAATGTAAATTCACGTCTCCGCCGAAGTTTGAACCGAAGTTATATTACATTTTGGCTAGACATGTAACCACGTAAACTGCATTTGCTTCTGGAATGATGAGATAAAATATGATACTCGGAAAAACGAGTTTTCCCAGAGATGAGATCAATGTTTGGTTGCCATAAACCCCCATATTGCAATTTTCAGTCAACTCTAAAGCCGTTTCCGAGAAACCAATTATATACATATTGTAGCCAAAATAAATTAAAATAGCGAATAAAACCCTAGAAAAGCCTTGCTACATCATACGTAGAATTAAGTATGTTGGCCTAAAACATTCTTTTAAAAATAAAATAAAGGATTATAGTTAACAAAGAATATAATAAAAGATTTCATTTAAAAGGGAAAGCTATTAAAATACATTTGTTATCGTTCCTTATAAATGATCAATTGAAAAGACGGAGTGAACAAGGGAATTTTGAACCATTTAGAACTTTGCCCAAAATTAACCCTAATAGGCAAACGTGTAATAACACCTTAAATAATTTTGACTGACTAGTATTGACTAGAAGCGAATTAATTCGTTAACAACCACATACGTATGGATTGTATCCTAGGTTTAAGGCTTAAAAAATACAAATTAACACTAATTTCACATCTCATACAAAACTTTAAAAGTTCATTAGGTCCTTATGAAGTTTGCGGGAATGCCAACGGGAAAGGTAATAAAAAGGAACACTTCCCTTATAGGATGTGCAGGGTAGCTACGCCAGATCGTATAGCAGAAAACATATCAGACGTCAGGCACGGATGTACATGATAGCCCCCTAGGACACTAGGGCCATGCCATGCAGGTCTTTAAACGCTGAGGAGTAGCATGGAAATACGCAGCGGGATGAGGTAACCTAATAAGGTATAAAAACCAAAATTTACACCACAATGCAGAATAACCGTAGACTAACAAAAAAAGACTGGAAAACATACCTTTACATATCCGGCAAGGGTTCGGGAAAAAAAGAAACTTGAACACAAAAAAAATATTTAAGGAAACATGCTCTAGCAGGGAAAAGAAAAAAAAAATAGATCAGCATGGAAATTGTGGCGATAAAAATTTTTTTGTCTTGTCCAAAAAAACACCGAATCCGTCCCCATGACAACCAAAAATTTTAAATCTTCTTGCGCATTCTAAATATAGCTAAAGAAATAGAACCAAAAAGTTTTAAAATCGAAGCGAAAGGAGTTTTAATTTTTTGTTACAGTATTATAATAGAAAAAGCGTTGCCCCACTTTTGATTAGATTGTTGTATGAAACTCGACTTTACGGCTGATATGATGATGATGATGATGATGAAACTCGATATATATATTATTTTTAATCTAAGTATTCAATATACAATAGTTATCTAAGATACAAGGGTGGTAAAAAGATAAATAACAAACGAATGACTTTGTAAGCCCTAGCAATAGGCGAGTGTTTACCATCGTCACGAGTTTTTTATTTACCTTTTACACCCATGTACAATATACAATTATATTTCTCACGTAAAGTTATAAAATACATACGTACATCACCTACTCTGATAAATATGCAGGTATGAAAAATTGGCTTAGTCGGCTCTCATAATAAGGGTACACTGCCTAGATTCCTATCAACGGAAGAATGTTTATTTTCCACGAAATTGCTTCCACATCGTCGGGCAAGCTAAATATTATGCCTATTTTTTGTTCATTACAAGTAGGTAGGTAGATACTCCTGATATCAGCTTGTTATAATGAAGGTGTCCAAACATTTTTCAGACATATATTTTAACGATGTTAGAAATTTAATATTATGCTTCGCGATGAGTTTGATTTGTCGTTAAAATATAATAGGAAAAAATAATGAGACCTGTTTTTTTAACACCCGACCCTGACGAAAACATAGGGGTGTTATAAGTATAACGTGTATGTCTGTGTGTCTGTCTATGGCATTGTTACTCATTAACAAATGAAAGTTTTTGAAAGTTGACTCAATCTAGAGTGTTTATCTGTTTCGCCGTTTAAAGATCAACAGCTCTTCATCAGTTGATGAAGGGATGTAAGCAACTTCCACGGGACTGATCTATTCAAAATTCGAGTTCAAAGAATATACTGAATATAATAGACTGACTCGGTGGCTCAGTGGTTAGTGCTCTTGACTACTGATCCGAGAGTTGTGGGTTCGATCCCCACCCAGGGCAAACATTTGTGTGATGAGCAGATTTGTTTGCTCTGTGTCTGGGTGTTAAATATCTATATATGTATGTATTTAAACGTTTATAAGTATGTATATCAGTCTCTGGTTCCTATAACACAGGGAATCCTACTTTGGGGCCAGATGACCATGTGTGATTTGTCCCAGAATATTTATTTATTTATTTTATTTATTGAGGTAATAGTACTTCAATGGTACTTTAACCGCCTCCGTGGCGTAATGGATAGCCCATTCGCTTCACACAAAGAGGTCGCGGGTTCGATTTCCGGAAGGGTCCACTTTGTAAGACTCGTTTTGGTTTGTGGTAGGGCATTTTCATAGCCCGCCTGGCTAGCTACCACCATATTCTTATCTAAGTCTTGCCGCCAAAAACTAGTGTTAACAGCACTGGTGTGCTCCGGCTTGAAGATAAGATAGCCAGATCCCGTTGGCCGTTGGGGTGGGGGATCTTGGTAAACCTGCTTCCATCTTCGGCATCATCGTCATTTACCATTAATGCCAAGGGCTTACCAATTGTAAATGAAAAAAAAATATACTACTACATACATTGGTAAACTTGACCTGATGCTTCAGAATCTGCAGGATACCCACACCAGCTTTCAGCAGAGTTATCGTGTTTGGGCTCATTGGAATGTTCTCAATAAGTTTAAAATACACAGTGACAGAAAATGTATCTGCAGTTTTTTAAAGTTTTAAATTTATATTTCATCATCATCATATTATCAGCCGAAGGACGTCCACTGCTGGAAATAGGCCTCCCCCAAGGATATCCACGACGACCGTTTCTGCGCTGCCCGCATCCAGCGAGTTCCCGCGACCCTCACCAGGTCATCGGTTTATCGAGTGGAAGGTCTGCTACGCTACGTTTTCCGGAGCACTCGAGAACTTTACTACCCCAACGGTCATCTGTTCTACGATCTATGTGCCCCGCCCACTGCCACTTAATTTTAGCAATTCTGAAAGCTATGTCGGTTGCTTTGGTACTCCTACGGGTCTCCTTGTTTTTGATTCTATCACGTAGAGAAACTCCGAGCATAGGTGAATTTATATTTATAAACATATTATTTTTATCTCAAATACAAACAACATCTCACCTGGTGGTAAGTGACGATGTTGCCGAAGATGGAAACGGGCTTACCAAGATTCCCCAACACAATGGGGAACTGGCTATCTTATCTTCATGCTGGAACACACCAATGATAGCAACATTGATATTTGGCGGCAAGACTTAGATAAGATGGTGGAAGCTAGCCAGGCGGGTCTTACAATTGACCCCGCCGGCAATCGAATCCTCGACATCCTGTGTAAAGCCAGTGAACTTTGCCTCTGAGCTACGGAGGCGGTTTAATATTCAAGGACGAATCACACGTAGTCATCTATCTCCAAACTAGGATTGCTTGTACTATGGGAATTAAATAATACATAATTAAGCAGCCAGACACGGAGCAAACAAACCTGCTCGTCACACGAATAGGCCTATTTGCCCTGAGTGGGGATCGAACTCACAACCCTCGATCCAGCAGGCAGAAGCTGACTACTGGACCACTGAGTTAAAATTATTATTCAAGTAGCTGTTTCCCGCGGTTTCACCCGCGTGGACAACGTTTCTATGACTATTCGAGGGTGCGCAGTGCCTATGTGTTAATCCAGGTCCTAATCTTTCTACCTACCAAATTTCAGCCAGATCTGTTTACTAGATTTTTTGGCGAAAAGAAGTAACAAACATACACACTGACAAACTTTCGCCTTTATAATATTTTTTTTCTCTTGTTGCTGACGTACTACCTTTCACCTTGCTTTTTCTCCGAGCACTGAGTTGTCTTGTAGAAATCGCACTTAGCGAAAAGACCGCCTAAACTGTACGCGTTTTAGTTGTTAATAAAATTTTGTATAATATGTATTTATTTATTTTGATGTACAATTAAGAGTTTATTGAGTTCGAGTTTGAGTCAGTCAAATACAGTATCTTCAATATATAAATAGAACTTTAAATTTGCATTTGAAGCAAATACCACGCATTATACCAGTACTGTTTGCCTTAAAGTACATTTAGTATGCATTATAAATTGGTTGGGACTTAGGCCTAATGGTCTAAAGTGTGTTAGGCCACTAAATCATAGTGTTCCGTACTAGCAACTACATACAGCAGCGAAACCGAATTTACCGCCACTTTGTGCTAACTATCCACTAACTGTATTGTTCCAAGCAGTACGAACACTATATAGCGAAACTATTTGAAGTGAAAACTTCTTTTGGCACGTTGGGTATTTTTTGAGATGGGAAAAATCCATTGAACTCGCGACACTGGTACCCTTACCGGAACCGACACCTCTGTAATTGTTCAAGTCTTCACAGAGTGGTTAAGTTAGGTTATTTTTTTTTTAAATCCTCAATTGATAAGCCCTTGGCGTTATCTCACCTGATGGTAAGTGACGATGATGCCGAAGATGGAAGCGGGCTTACCATGATTCCCCAACGCAATAGGGATCTGGCTATTTTATCTTCAAACCAGAACACATCAGTACTGTTAACACTGATGTTCGGCGGCAAGACTTAGATAAGATGATAGTAGCTAGCCCGCATGTGTATTTTTTCTCGCGAAGCCTTCACTGCTTGTCGTGGTCTGGTATACACAAATAAACAATTAACATTACATTTACTTAGTTGCAAGGAATAAAGTATAAAGTAATATAAAACTTAATAAAAATATATTATACGAATTGGGTTTCTATAATTTTTTTCCTGAAATTAAAAACTACCCAGTGCAGTAGGCCCAATTAATTTCTTAATACTTTACACATAACTTCACAAAATTTCATTATTCCCCATTGCGTTGGAGAATCTTGGTAAGCCCACTTCCACCTTCGGCGTCATCGTCACTTTTACCACCAGATAAGATGATGTTGTCTTACCAGTTGTGGATAAAAAAAGAAAGAAATTTCCTTCGACGTTATATTTCTTGGCTTCCGTTTTTATTTTGCTTCAGCTAACAATAATTTTTACGTTCTCATTAATTCAGGAGTACTTACTTCAACTTTCGAAAACACTTGTTCTTTAATTATTTAGGATCACCTTTAGAATTACAGAGATCAACTTAAAATTAAATTAAGTATTCGCTGAATCACAATTTTCTATACAGTGTTGAGTAAAATAGAACATATTTTGAAGGGGGTCTTCAGATCATAAAACGGAACAGGTTTATGTGTCAACTTTGCCAAGTTTGGACTTTATATACAATGTTGGCGAATCAGTTGACTGTTTTGTCGTCGTCTAAAGTCATCATTTTTGCGTTTTTTATTTATTTAACATAATTATTTTTTATTAAAGTTTTAAAACGATGTTGAACATGAGTAGAAGCCCTTTTCAACAAAATTGTTCTTATTTACCTAATTCCTTGTATAAATAAAACGATGATGACACCGAACAAAATAAACAGATAAGCAGACTTACGAGATACTTCTACGTACTGGCTTCACCTACAAATAGCATCGAAGTGTTTGGAGCTAACTCGGACTTTTTACAAGCTTTTAATTCACTTTTTTCACCCGGTGTTTGCCATCATCAAATCATTGTCAATAAATGTCATTTTCACCGGACAATAGATTATTTTGGTATTTTGAATTTGATCTGATGATGAAGTTCAGAGTTTGAATCAAGGTCTATTTGTTTAGATTGCTACTACTCTCGCCTTTTTTCAAATTTAAAAACATGCATTGTGGGGTTCGAATACTGTCCGATCCGATAATGCATGACCCATTTATAAAAAGCCCGATAATGGCCAGCCAACAACTCGTGCCATGGATCTGAAGTGAAATAAAAACCTACTGTACGTAACAGTATTATGTTATTATTAATTTTATGATTAAGTTCCGGAAAAATATAAGAGATGGCGCTATCTGCAGTCTTTTAAAACACACTATAGATGTATACTAACAAAAGGCTACTACGCGTCATCGCATAAGCTCATATACGTCCCCACCGAGGGGCTCGAGCCTACCCTTAATTAGGGCGATCGGGCCATAGTCGACAACGTGGGCCCAGTGCGGGTTGGTCGACTTCACACACAACCTTCGAATTTCTTCGCAGGCGTGTGCAGGTTTCATCACGATGTTTTCCTTCACCGTAAGAGCGTCGGATAAACGTACATATGAAATCTAAATTCGAAATCACATTGGTACGTGGCAGGATTCGAACCACTACCTCCCGGACAGGAGGCGGCAGCCCTAGCCGTTACTACTACGCGTAACCAATGTAAAATCATCACACCTACATAAACCACTGGGAAGTCCTAATAAACTCCTCGATTTCGACCCATTGCGCCTGGTTATACAGCTACGCTGTGAATAAAAAAATGTTTTTGGTGATTATTATTCTTCACGTGAACTTGATGTCTCTGTCAGAAATATATCAAACTACAGTATTGTCCCTGTATGTGTGTTATTGTTATTATTATTATCTTATCAGCTCATATACGTCCCCACCGAGGGGCTCGAGAGCCTACCCTGAATTAAGGCGATCGGGTCTTTGTCGACCAGTGCGGGTTGGTCGATTTCACACACAAGCTTCGAGTTTCTCCGTAGGCGTGTGCAGGTTTCCTCACGATGTTTTCCTTCACCGTAATAGCGTCGGATAAACGTATATATGAAATCGAAATTGGAAAACACATTGGTACGTGGCAGGATTTGAACCACGGCTTCCCGGACAGAAGGTAGCGGCCGTAACCGTTACGCCACCGACGCTTTCGGTGTTATTATGATAAAGTGAACAAAATAACTATTTATACGTGTTTTAACATGCACCTTGTACAATTAATTTTTTTATTGTTTGAAATCCGCCATTATAACACATACATACTTTCACTTAAAAAAAATAGGCTTCCTATCATGGTACAAAAGATACAGCTCCTAAAGGTCAAACAGATAGGCAGACAGATTAACGGCAAGCGTATGCTTAGTAATAAGGTCACGTCACCTTGGGCTGCGGAACCTTAAAACTGGTCTTGAATTACAAACGAAAAGTCGATAAAAGCATTAATGTGTCCCAATGATTTCCAAACAAGCAGCGTTCCGTACTCAAATATCAGGCAGAAATATTAATTAACCTATTCGAAAATCCAATTCCATTTTCAATTGGATTTGAACCGTTAATTTTAACGACACCCGGGTGCCAACCGAACGGCCGAGTGGGTAGCTCAAAAAATCTGATGACTGGTTTAAAATAATTTTAGGATGCGGTCGAAATCATAGAGCCCAGAATCACTTACGAGATTTGGCATTCCGTTTTTCTTCTTCTTCCTTCTTCCTTCAATGCCGCCTCCGTGGCGTAATGGTTAGTCCATTCGCTTCACACCAGGAGGTCGCGGGTTCGATTTGTAACGCCCCACCAGCCTATACATACAAATATACATAAATATAAACATAAATATAGTTAAACCTACCTATTATACGCATACGTGCATACAACATACAACCTACCGCTATCTACCTATAAGAAGTATGTAAACTATACTTGATTTTTATTGCATTTTAAAATACGATTAAACGTTTGGCCAGATCGTCTAGAGAACCCTAAATTGTGATCGCAGTAACTCAGTCTTTTTGAAGGTGAATGACAAGTTATTTTTAAGAGATTAATCTATCATGTTGTGTTTGGACGAACGATGTAGTCTAACCCGTAATTTTGAAGTATTTCGCGCGGAACCCTAATTTCCCTACTGTGCTTGGTCCCTATTTTGGGCCCCCCCAAATTGGGAAGGGTAGCTAGCCCCCAGTGCTCGGAATAACGTAATACTTGACTGACGTCAGTACTGCATTATTTTGGTGATTAAAACAATGTACATCTAACTCAAAGTAATTGAACGAGCGATTTTAGCTCTAAACAGATAATTACTACTACGTGAGCCCCGCTAGCTACTGTCTCTGGCAGGCCACTAAGGTACATGATCAGAGTCCACCACCCTTCAAGTGTAATTTAATTAAGCTACACGACAATGTAAAGTGTACTATGCCATGTTCCACCCGAATCCCAAAGCTAGTGTATATAAAACGCTTGTGAGGCGCCTTATTATACGTGTATAGTGTGAACTATAGCTGAGTCTTTACAGCCATAGCTTGTCCATCCCTATTCGTCAGGTAGGATTAATACCTTCGAACAGTGATTGTTCGCGAATACATGTTAGCACTAGGTACTAAAATAAAGTATATATTCCGACTTGTATGTCGCTCATCCTGTGAGAAGAGCACTACGGAATGTGAAATAAGTAGTTAATCTACTAATATGGTTCTTAGACCTGGAACTGTGCCATACAGTTGTATATAATGATATAAAGACCTGCGGTCTATATAACTAAAGCGAAATGGACACGATATCCATCGTGCCGCCGGCTCCAAAATAATACATAGTGTTAAAGCTCTGTCTTTAGACGTAGCAAACCCTTGATAAAGGGCGAAAGTAATGTCAGTTTAATAGGTTGGCTGAACGTGAAGAACAACGAACCAACACAGTCGCAACCCACCGTGAGACCCACGCGAATCATAGTCGCGGCATCACAATCAGGTCAAAGCGAGAAGGCGTGTAAGCCAAGTGTTTGGTCGAGGCGCTAGTTCAGGACGCAATAGGAGCCGACAGGACCCGGACACCGTGAACACTGCCCATAATATCCGAAACTGTAGAATAGATTTAGTTTCTAAAACTAGCACATACTAACTGACCCTGGCTACGGTTACCATCAGGATGGGTCGGCTACCTTCATCATAATCGGTCTTACTATAATCACTATTAGTAAGGCGCGAACGCCTAACCTGTTCGTTTGTTTGCTCAATACCTTCCTAGACGCTTGGTCCGATTCAGGTGAAATTCTGCCAAGGCATGCTTGTGATAAGCTACAGATAGGACCTACCTATCTATAATTACATTAGTATCAGAATAGGCGAAGCTCGAACGCCTATAGTTTGTTTGTTAGTCCATTACATTTATCCCATAGAAGTGTGGACAGATTTAGCTAAAATTTGGTAAAATTAGGAGTTGTTCATATCTATGAACCACTAAACCACATAACTAGCCCATATTGCATGGAGCTTGGTAAACAGCCATCTCAAGTATGACATAGGCCTTCCCCTGAGACAGCATAGCGCCATACTATCTCGAATGAGATTAGTGAACTGAGTGGACCACGTGTTCACGGAACCCTAAAACTTATAATGCCGCGTGGCACTTGCAGTGAAGGCAGTTCGATAAAATAAGCCTTCCTTTCGATAGCATAGCGCCGTACTATCCCGAATGAGATTAGTGAACTGAGTGGACCTCGTGTTCACGGAACCCTAAAGCTTTGACCGCACACGTGGCCTCGATGATTTCATCATATCAGCCGCTGCAGAATAGATATCATCTCTCCCCAGCAGTGGACTCAGCACTTCCCACTTCCTGCGCACGTGGCTACAGCAGTTATATCATCAGTCTCTGTTGGACAGATACCCCAGCAGTGGACATACTCTTCCCACATCCTACAAACGTGGCTACGGTTATCATATCCCTTGTCCAACTGCGGGCCTACATACTACCTATCCTAATCAAATAAATATAAAACCCTGAAATAAATGCATTAAAACCTATTAAATATAGACTGGAAATTAACACACATTTAAATAAGCTATGAAACCTGGAAAACAAACAATAATTACCTATAAATTTAAAGCGACTGAACACTATTAAACACTCACGTGCCTCGTAGAATGAAGATTTCCTATTTCTGTGTCATCTGACTTACTTAGCTGGCAGGTCATGGACACGGCCCATGTGTGGGGTCGTCGGGCAGCGTGGCGTCCTTGCAGTTGTCCTTTGAATGCGTGCTTCTCCTGTGGTGGTCTGTTCAACTGAATCCCCCAGCGTCCGTGCGTCCGTGGTTTTATAAGCTTTCACACAGATGCAGCCTCGGCGGCGCGCGGGCAGTCGCACGCACACCTATAGACATGGCGTGATCCAAGCCACCCGACATCGAGGCGCCCGCGCAAGCGTCGGTCGCTGCCAGCAGCCAGACAGACTGGCGCCAATATCGCTCCGGCCTCAGTTTTCGCGGCAACACTTACTGTTATAGCGTGCGCACCGCGTGGTTCGAATGACGGCCGACAGGCGGCAGCCTGGCTTCTCGGAAATAGTCCCTGAGCTAATTTGTTCCAATAACTGTCTATTCACTCGACTCGAGGTTAATCCTCACCCGACTGAATAAAACTTAGTTATGTTTTTCCCAATAGACAGATTCCTTTTAGTCTATCAAGACTTACTGTAATACCTATAGATATTTATTTATACATATGGATCCGTTACAATCCAACCCCCTGAAAATTTTTAAAAATAGAATTCAGAGAATTGTCTTTTTGAAATTTTCAAAATAGCTAATAACTATTAAAATTTCCTGTTGGCACATTCTCCCCTAAGTGTGGTGTGTATTTAAACCAGGCATGTCATTTATTGTCCCTTGATTGATACACTCAACCATAAACAAAACCGGATTAGCACAGGACCAGCTCCTGCCATCACAGAGGAGTTCGAACGGGCATTTCGGTTGTGAGTCGAAGCCACTGCTACGTTTCGCGCATAGGCGTATACATTGAGTGGACCACTAGCTTCCAATTCCCCACGCACCAGGAAACTCTACTGGCATAAGCGCATTAGTAAATTGTCAATCTAGTTTACCTCTCCAAACTGTCTGTGATATAACACAAGCGTTTCCCGCGACAATCAGCCAAGTTCTCCAAATAGAGCTTCCCCCAAGTGACAATAGAATCTTACCTTGGAGTATGTATAGTGTATAAGTCCAGTTCTTAGCTTCTGGTAGAGTAATTAGCCCAAACCAACGTAATGTAAAACTCAAAAGAACAAATTGTTGGTTCGTACTATTTTTGTATTCATGAAGTAGGACAGCGTGTGCCAACAGCTGACTCAGATATCCAGTATTTGTTGACTCTCCTTCAAGACCACACTTTCCCTTAATTTACCCCCAAAATATCAAAGCAACTCACTCAAAACCACTTTTCACATCACTCTCAAACAGCCTTTTGTGGTATTCCAATCCTGGAAAGGTCAACAAATCCTTATCTTCAGCCAGGATATTTATTGTAGTCAACACAAGAGATTACGTAAACCTATTTATTCAAGTATTAAAACACAATTCTCACAGTTTATAACCAAAACCCTCATCTTGCAAATATGAGAAAATAATATTTACTTCCAATGACAGATTGTGACTTCGTTCTAAAATCAGATCCGAAAATTGAAAACAAATGAGCGCTAATATTTAACGCACCAAAGATGACCTACTTTCACCACAACCCGGCACAACCTATATAAGAGTAATAAATAATTGAAGCAGCATGCATCATCGCAAACTTAAAACTAACCGCAACCTTATAAAACTAATACCGACTCCCTACCTTTCCTATTCATGCGTAATTTCACTACATTTAGCAAGATTATAATATTTTTATTATAATCCTACTGTACCTTCTAATTTGATTACTAAAATCAGCCATTCACCAAAAGCGTAGATATGCTAATGTTGAAATAACATAGCTTCGCTGTACCTGTTATTCAAAACATACCTTTACACACATTTTACCGGGTTGTCGAAATAAAAGACAAGTTTTTTTTTTCATTTTCATTTTCATTTTAAACTAGGTAATAAAACTCAACCGATATTAAAACATTTAATTCAAAAATATCACAATTGTTATTCCGATGGCGTCTCCTTTTAACTTAAACTTATAAAACCTAACCCCTTTTTTTTTCTTCGTGCGTTAGGTCCTCGACTGCAAATAATTTCTGAACGCACGCGACCCCTGAACTACGCTAGCGCCATTACTATAAGCGGCAAGTCGATAGACTTTTATATCTGTGACAAACTCACTGTGCAACCTCAAATGGTCAGCGACACCTTGTGAAAACAGGCCGAACTACAAGACATTTGTCTTGCATCAATATTCGATCGAATGAACTAAAATATCTCCATCCTATTGAATAAATTCTATTATCGCCTAGTAAGTTAGAAATTCTACGAAACATTGTTTTCAATGAAACCGTAAAAATGTTTTGAACAAAATATATGACCCGTGGCGCCACCTATTGAAAAAAGGACAAACTAACTCCTTACTTTCCCTGTGGCGAAAGGTCACACCTATACCTATAGTAGCTCTGCCTATGTCATTCGTAACAGCGCCACAATCAAACATTTGAAGGAAATAGTAGGTACTAGCACGCCCTACCTATTTACCTGCTTTTTTATAATATTATACAAATAACTAATTATTGGTACAGTATTTAATTAAAAGTAAGTAGAATGTTCCAGCTAAAATTTCCGCTGTTGTAAGATTGATTTACAAAACTATTGCGATAAACAAATAAAATCGAAACTGAAGTGTGTAGGTACTCCCTATGTATCTAATAATGTGACTATGTGTTTGTCTCAACTTCACTCCAAATCTCCTGAACTACGTACGTCTATACTATTTGAGTTTCTTTTATAAATTCGTGAGGACTTCCTTAAAAAATAAACCTTTGAGTATAGAATTCGGACCGACCAACCTATAGATTCTCCAACTTACCTACGTACCGAATAATACCCTATGCTTTTTTTTTATGTACTCTGCCCGAATAATCCGAATAATTACCTACTTGTCCGAATAATACGAATAACTAGCTATCTACTAGTAATAAAAGTTTCATACTGAATGATCCTTAAGATTGAACTAATGATAAGACCTTATTTATTAGTTTGGTATGATGTTTTAAATTACTTAAAATTTATGTACCTATTTTAGAAGTTTATCTCATCTACCTATTTTACACACTGAAATGTGAAATGGTTGGAAATAATTTGTTTTTACCGTTAAAAGGTTTTTCTTATTTAAATTTATATGCAAGTTTAAGTAACCACACCTTTAGGATAATTTACCTATTTAATTACCTTTTATACTTATCCTAGACGCTATTTACTAGACGTCTTTGTCAAAACAATATTTTTTTTTTCCAAAATGCATCCATATCCAACATTTACATAAGGTAAATGTAGGTAGGTAATTAAACCAGAGACAACTAAGTTTTCTTTTCTACCCACCTAACCTACTTAAATCATTACCAATGTTACACACGCGAAACCTTACATGTACGGATGTACGTATGTTTGTTACTCCTTCACACAGAGCTACCTAACGTACCTAGCTGAATGACTTTAGTAGGCAAATAGCTTAGGATCCGAATTAACACACCGGCACCCTTCTCTCCACACCCGCGATCCGCTTGCGTCTCGCGCACCCCGGAACCTGCTTCCGCTAGCGAGCCTTTTAACCGACTAGTCCCACGAGATACGTTAAAAGGAATAAAGTACACTACTATTGTTCACTTTTAAAAACACTACTTAATAATGCGTAAAAGAGTGCATATATTAGACACCTAAAACTTTTCTATAAAATGTTTTTAACTAAAATTTAAAAGTTAGCCTACTTATGTATTTATTGTCATATACAAGTACCATGATTGTCATTTCAATTTACCTACACCTTAGACGCGACTTAGTCTAGTGAAGGCATTATTTATAGGTAAAATTTAGATTTCCTACCAGTCACCTACACTTACAGTGAAACGATATTAAACTTAAAATAAGTTACATAGATATATGTAAGTAACCCTATTCCAGTAGAATACCGCAGTTTAGATACATGAATAAAAGAATTATGTTATATTCAAATGAGCTAAAACAAATAAGTACCTACTTCATTCAAAATTATATCCAACTGGCTTTTCGAAACATCCTATTTTCGAATAAGTTTATATTATTTGATCCCATGGTTATTTTTGTTATGTGTGCCCTACCTATATCATTTTTAACACGACGACAAACAAAATGCTACCTATTTTAAAATACGCCTACAAATAATTCTCAGCGCATACTAACGTACTCATTCATTTTAGCACCATAAGGTTACCTTACTACCGCGTATATACAGTGGCCCTATAAAATATAAGTCTAGCATTCCATCAAGCCGATTTTATTTTGATTCCTAGTAGAAGACTCGTCAACCCCCCGATCTTAAAGATTTTAAAATAAACCCCAGGTTTAATTTTCTATTCTTGAAATAGGATAAGATTAATATCCTCTATTGTATGCCAAATATACAAAAGGAAACACATATGATCTAGCAAAACACGCAACTATATGCAAAGGCGGCCTTATCGCTCCAAACGACCTCTTTCGGCATCCTTTGTCGATCGGAAGAGACAAAAGTGAAACTATATGCGGGCACTCAAGCAACTAATAAAGGCTGAGCAAAATAAAGTATACGAAAACTATTACTGAACAAAGGATAAATTGCAAATACTAAATTAAATATTTATTATTTCATATATGTATTATTTAATCTTATTATTTCCACACTCATATGCTTATATCTATCATTTATAAAGACTATCCCTTAATTAGTCAGATTGAGTGACTACCGTGGACCTCACTCAACTAATTATTTATTGTTGATTTTGAATATTTAAATTCCGAGATACTAATTTAAAATAATTTCCTCGTATCTTAACTATCCTATAAGCCACTGCGGTTCGCTTCCGCGATACTGTTATGTAAAATACTAAGTTCAGACGCCTATATTCACAACCCCCCGCATAATAGACTTATAAAACCAAAGTTGCCCTAATAGGATCTAGAATAAAATTTCCGAAATATTAAATATTGTCTACCATATCACTGACTAACCCCAGTGTAATAGATATGTAACACTAAGTCCATTTATTCTACCTACCCTTAATAAATTGTAAGTTGGAACGTCAAAGTCAGGGGTCTTCGCATGAACCGATAGCTACAAAATAACACCAGCTACATTCTACCCAAGTATACCACTCGATCGCAGCTAAAACGTACTCACGCACCTTCTGAAAATTTGCCTATTTACCTTGAAGGTATTTTTTTTTTATTCAAAACGAATTATTTCTTAGAATGACCCACCATATAAACTAATCCGTTCGTAAAGACCCAATTCACTTACTGAAAGTTATCACCTAACAGCTGTATCTGTCTTAAAGTTCCTACAATAAAATTCAGAGCAGTACCTATTCCTGTTTACTCTGAAATTCCCAACATCCGAACATAAAGCTCGTATACGGCGACCATACCTTATTATACCTCAAGGTCCCTGGTAAATATTTAAAACTAAATCTTTATTATGTACCCTATCTCGCATCCAATGTCCCCAGATGCACATAATATACGTTTGGAAACCTTGACCTACTACGAAACAAACCAAACAAAACAAAAATTTATTTTTCTTAACCGCAACGGGAACCGAACCTGCAACCCTAGTATGTGAAGCTACTAGGTGTTCCTAATATACAACGTAAATAAATTAAAACTAAAAAAATTTTTTTTTTTAACCGCAACGGGAACCGAACCTGCGACCCTAGTATGCGAAGCTACTAGGTACTCCTAATATATAACGTAAATAAATTAAAACTAAAAAATATTTTTTTCAACCGCAACAGGAATCGAACCTGCGACCCTAGCATGTGAAGCTACTAACTATTTCTAATTTACAACCTAAATATATTAAGAGCTAAAATAATATTTTTTTTCTAGATTTGCCTCCCTCGGGACTCGAACTGGCGACACCAAGTTACGAGGCTAATACTCCTAATATACAATCTTAACAGAAATAAAATTAAAAATTTATCTTTAAAACAAATTACCTCTAACAGGATCGAACTTGCGACTGTAAATTGCAAGGCTACGGATATATTATTGTGCCATAGCGCACTAGCTTGAAGTTCCTACGACAATATCAAAAGCAAATCGCATGTCCTTCACAGACCTTTTGCGATTCCAACGACAGTAGGCATTCAATGTAACAACTGCTTCCTTTACGAAATGTAAATAACTTAAATATTACTATATTTTGTATTTTGACTCAAAATAGTATATAACCTACCTAAAATTTACTTAAATTAGTTAACCTACTAAACTTGTACTAAATAATCGCAAACTAAATTTAAACTGAACCTATATGTTCACAGCTCACACAATTACATTTAGTAACAAGGCAATGTAAAACGGCCTACTCAGAACCAGCTTGCGATGTCTCGCATTACTTACTTACTTATAACCGCCTAAAATTTATTTTTCTACACAACCTATTAAATAAGTGCAACTTCACAGCCCCGTCTGCCTACATAAATACACGCTATTCGTAACATTCAACTACCCTATTTATCAATTATTATGAGAACCTTTTTCTCTGAACTAAATCGTTAACTACCATCCTATACACCAACTAGAAAATGTACCTACCAAATATTTCTTTCGAACAAATAACTTATTTAATTAATTAAATCCGGAATTTTACCAACGGAGTATTGAGAAGAAATTATATTATCAATGCCTACTTCAAATACGCTGTCATATAAAAGAATTCAACGGGAGCGCTCACTCACTCGTCGACTCCTGTATTCAACCCCCCGGATATAAGACAATAGCTGGGGTTTAAATTAACCTATAAACTATAAAACTACATAGGATAAAAATAATAATTCTCTTTGTTTGATAGATTAATCATTCAGTTATAATTGTCATTCGCACTTCATTCCATTTCACGAACATCAAATTGTGGCATAAACCGAAGCCAACTAAAGTTATTTATCTATGTTTATCACAAATAACTGAACACAAAGTTTTATTATACAAAACGACTACCTACAAGATTCAGTCTACGAACGCGAAAATCAGATGTCAGACATCCAAGTTCTTTGGTAGCACTGTAACCGTTCCCGCCTCTGAATCCTGACTTTGGCTATCCAAATGTAATATTTTGAACCCTCTTCTTATCCTGATCACGGCTTATCAAATTGTAACATCCCACCAGCCTATACATACAAATATACATAAATATAAACATAAATATAGTTAAACCTACCTATTATACGCATACGTGCATACAACATACAACCTACCGCTATCTACCTATAAGAAGTATGTAAACTATACTTGATTTTTATTGCATTTTAAAATACGATTAAACGTTTGGCCAGATCGTCTAGAGAACCCTAAATTGTGATCGCAGTAACTCAGTCTTTTTGAAGGTGAATGACAAGTTATTTTTAAGAGATTAATCTATCATGTTGTGTTTGGACGAACGATGTAGTCTAACCCGTAATTTTGAAGTATTTCGCGCGGAACCCTAATTTCCCTACTGTGCTTGGTCCCTATTTTGGGCCCCCCCAAATTGGGAAGGGTAGCTAGCCCCCAGTGCTCGGAATAACGTAATACTTGACTGACGTCAGTACTGCATTATTTTGGTGATTAAAACAATGTACATCTAACTCAAAGTAATTGAACGAGCGATTTTAGCTCTAAACAGATAATTACTACTACGTGAGCCCCGCTAGCTACTGTCTCTGGCAGGCCACTAAGGTACATGATCAGAGTCCACCACCCTTCAAGTGTAATTTAATTAAGCTACACGACAATGTAAAGTGTACTATGCCATGTTCCACCCGAATCCCAAAGCTAGTGTATATAAAACGCTTGTGAGGCGCCTTATTATACGTGTATAGTGTGAACTATAGCTGAGTCTTTACAGCCATAGCTTGTCCATCCCTATTCGTCAGGTAGGATTAATACCTTCGAACAGTGATTGTTCGCGAATACATGTTAGCACTAGGTACTAAAATAAAGTATATATTCCGACTTGTATGTCGCTCATCCTGTGAGAAGAGCACTACGGAATGTGAAATAAGTAGTTAATCTACTAATATGGTTCTTAGACCTGGAACTGTGCCATACAGTTGTATATAATGATATAAAGACCTGCGGTCTATATAACTAAAGCGAAATGGACACGATATCCATCGTGCCGCCGGCTCCAAAATAATACATAGTGTTAAAGCTCTGTCTTTAGACGTAGCAAACCCTTGATAAAGGGCGAAAGTAATGTCAGTTTAATAGGTTGGCTGAACGTGAAGAACAACGAACCAACACAGTCGCAACCCACCGTGAGACCCACGCGAATCATAGTCGCGGCATCACAATCAGGTCAAAGCGAGAAGGCGTGTAAGCCAAGTGTTTGGTCGAGGCGCTAGTTCAGGACGCAATAGGAGCCGACAGGACCCGGACACCGTGAACACTGCCCATAATATCCGAAACTGTAGAATAGATTTAGTTTCTAAAACTAGCACATACTAACTGACCCTGGCTACGGTTACCATCAGGATGGGTCGGCTACCTTCATCATAATCGGTCTTACTATAATCACTATTAGTAAGGCGCGAACGCCTAACCTGTTCGTTTGTTTGCTCAATACCTTCCTAGACGCTTGGTCCGATTCAGGTGAAATTCTGCCAAGGCATGCTTGTGATAAGCTACAGATAGGACCTACCTATCTATAATTACATTAGTATCAGAATAGGCGAAGCTCGAACGCCTATAGTTTGTTTGTTAGTCCATTACATTTATCCCATAGAAGTGTGGACAGATTTAGCTAAAATTTGGTAAAATTAGGAGTTGTTCATATCTATGAACCACTAAACCACATAACTAGCCCATATTGCATGGAGCTTGGTAAACAGCCATCTCAAGTATGACATAGGCCTTCCCCTGAGACAGCATAGCGCCATACTATCTCGAATGAGATTAGTGAACTGAGTGGACCACGTGTTCACGGAACCCTAAAACTTATAATGCCGCGTGGCACTTGCAGTGAAGGCAGTTCGATAAAATAAGCCTTCCTTTCGATAGCATAGCGCCGTACTATCCCGAATGAGATTAGTGAACTGAGTGGACCTCGTGTTCACGGAACCCTAAAGCTTTGACCGCACACGTGGCCTCGATGATTTCATCATATCAGCCGCTGCAGAATAGATATCATCTCTCCCCAGCAGTGGACTCAGCACTTCCCACTTCCTGCGCACGTGGCTACAGCAGTTATATCATCAGTCTCTGTTGGACAGATACCCCAGCAGTGGACATACTCTTCCCACATCCTACAAACGTGGCTACGGTTATCATATCCCTTGTCCAACTGCGGGCCTACATACTACCTATCCTAATCAAATAAATATAAAACCCTGAAATAAATGCATTAAAACCTATTAAATATAGACTGGAAATTAACACACATTTAAATAAGCTATGAAACCTGGAAAACAAACAATAATTACCTATAAATTTAAAGCGACTGAACACTATTAAACACTCACGTGCCTCGTAGAATGAAGATTTCCTATTTCTGTGTCATCTGACTTACTTAGCTGGCAGGTCATGGACACGGCCCATGTGTGGGGTCGTCGGGCAGCGTGGCGTCCTTGCAGTTGTCCTTTGAATGCGTGCTTCTCCTGTGGTGGTCTGTTCAACTGAATCCCCCAGCGTCCGTGCGTCCGTGGTTTTATAAGCTTTCACACAGATGCAGCCTCGGCGGCGCGCGGGCAGTCGCACGCACACCTATAGACATGGCGTGATCCAAGCCACCCGACATCGAGGCGCCCGCGCAAGCGTCGGTCGCTGCCAGCAGCCAGACAGACTGGCGCCAATATCGCTCCGGCCTCAGTTTTCGCGGCAACACTTACTGTTATAGCGTGCGCACCGCGTGGTTCGAATGACGGCCGACAGGCGGCAGCCTGGCTTCTCGGAAATAGTCCCTGAGCTAATTTGTTCCAATAACTGTCTATTCACTCGACTCGAGGTTAATCCTCACCCGACTGAATAAAACTTAGTTATGTTTTTCCCAATAGACAGATTCCTTTTAGTCTATCAAGACTTACTGTAATACCTATAGATATTTATTTATACATATGGATCCGTTACAGATTCCCGGTGGGGTCATCTTGTAAGACTCGGTTTGGTTGGTGGTAGGACATTTTCTAAGCCCGCCTGGCTAGCTACCAAGTTTTGCCGCCAAAAATCAGTGTTAACAATATTGACGTGTTCCGGCTTGAAGATAAGATAGCCAGTTCTCCATCTTCGGCATCATCGTCACTTACCATCAGGTGAGATGATGCCAAGAGCTTACCAATTGTGAATAATAAAAAATGCTAAGGGGTGCGACCACAAGATCTTTGTTGGTTGTGGTCGAAGAAGCTGTGGACTGCACTCTGGATGTTCCTGTCCACCCCGTTCTTTACTTACAGCAGCGTCTACCCATAGGGAAGGTGGTCTGCCCCTGGCGCGTTTGCCTTCCATCAGCCCAGGATGATAATATATTATGCTTCTTCAAAAAATGATTTTGTTTTGAAGATCTCATAAAATGTCCAAAGAAGCGAAGACTGCATATTATTCCGACTTGAAATGACAGTTAGTATAATATGTCCATTTTAATCTATTAAATAACATTGACTTATTAAATAATAAATTATAAGTCATAAGAAGAAACCGGCCAAGTGCGAGTCAGAACCGCACACATAGGGTTCCGTACTATCATACTAGATGGCGCTAGTTTCTTCACGTTTAAAAAAATCAGGTTTTTTGTATACCCTCCTCATTTTTAGTATTTGTTGTTAAAGCGGCAACAGAAATATGAAATACAGCCTGGTGACAGACGGACAGACAGACAGACGGACGGACAGCGAAGTCTTAGTAATAGTATCCCGTTTTTACCCTTTGGGTACGGAACCCCTTTTTACATATATATATATATTTATTTTTCTACATAATCTCCTTTCAACTCTACGCACTTAGTCCAGCGATGTTCCAACCTCTTACACCCATCAAAATAGCTATTTATGCAACTGTTGCATAATGAGGGGTATTTAACACGAGTGTGGTTTATGAAACGAGCGCAGCGAGTTTCATAAAAGTATACATGAGTGTTAAATACTAATTATGTACAGTTGCATACAATAGTTTATCTACACTCATACAACAAATTTAAATTAAAGACAAAATAAAGTAATCATTGTTTATAAAAACTTGTAATAACGACTTACTTATTACAACGAATAACGAATTACATATTATACAAACTGCATAAGGAAAAATACAAACGTTAATGGCGCGAAAATAAATTTGCAGTAATATCGCACCGCGCATGCGCGCCGCCAAGGTTGCGTTCCGAAACACGCTAGTGTGCTCAAATAGCAAGCATATGCGTAAAAATTAAAAAAAAAAATCTTCATTTTGTTACAACTTTGCGATAACGAAATGAAATTTGTATGGATCCTTAGTCACGGCTCCATCGAAAGGTATATCATTTGCTTAGCGTTTCTGATAAGTAAATGAAGGATTTACGACATGAGTGTAGATAAAAATATTTTTTGTCAAACCCTGAAAAATAGGCCTCAGTTTCGGCTACCACCTCTTCGTTTGACGAAAATCTTTGCCCGCCAAGCCATTTCTTCATGTTTGGGAAGAGGAAAAAGTCTAAGGCTAAATCTGGCGAATACGGAGGGTGTGGCAATAATTCGTATCCTAATTTGATAATTTTTGATGTCGCGATTGCAGACGAGTGGGCCGGTGCATTATCCTGATGAAATAGATTTTTTTTCTTTGCTAGATGCGGTCGTTTCTTGTTTAACTTTTCATTGAATCTATCTAACAATGCAGCATAGTAAGTTTTGGTTATTGTCTTGCCTTTATCCAAAAAATCGATGTAAATAACCCCTTGGCTGTCCCAAAAGACTGTGGCCATCACTTTACCAGCCGAGCAAACAGTTTTTGCCTTCTTTGGGGCACGTTCCTCGGTAGAAGTCCATTGCTTCGACTGTTGCTTAGTCTCTGGTGTATATTGATGGACCCACTTTTCGTCAACTGTTATGTACCGACGCATAAACTCACTCGGATTGCGATTACACATGGCTAGGCATTCCTCAGAAGCTGTTACACGATTTCGTTGCTGATCGACTGTTAGTAAACGCGGCACCCATCTTGCAGAAAGCTTTTTCATGCCCAGAATATCATGCAAAATATAAAAAACTCGTTCAGTCGAGATGTGCACAGCATCACTTATTTCGCGTATCTTCACTCGACGGTCTGCCAAAACAATATCATGTATTTTATTAACCATGCCCTCCGTAGTGACCTCAATGGGCCTTCCTGGGCGCTCCGCGTCATTAGTAGTAGTAAGTCCACAACGAAATTCAGTGAACCACAGTACCATCCCATGAGAAGGCGCAGAATCACCATAATACTTTTTCAATTTGTCTTCGGTCTGCTTAATAGTTTTACCACGTAAAAATAGTGTTAAATTAGCACTCGAAACTCGCTTTTCTCCTTTTCAAAGAATAATTAGAAGTCGCCTAACTTTTTTGTTTCTAAAAAGCTTGTTTTCACGCCAAATTTGAAAAAAGAACGGCATGCGCTTTTTAGTGAGTTTCCAAATATGAGACAAAAAAAAATATTTAAAAAGTTTTTGAGTCATTGAGTTGTCAAACTGCCCTCGTACAGTATTTTCTTTTTGTTTTGACTATTTAAAAGTGTGTGTAAACACCTATTTGAAATAAATTGTTTTGAATTTTGAATTTTTGACCCTAAAAAAACATCTAATTGCGAGTCGGACTCATATAAGAACGGTGAGTCTTGGGATTTTATTTGGTTTTTTTTGTAAACTATAAGAAATCAAACAACCAGATCAAAGGACAATTTAACTTCTTACTACATTAAAAAAAATGTTTTCCTCCCATACATCAATATAAGTCACGCGTTAATACTTCAACTGCAAATATATATTTGTAATCGTAAAAAAAGTTTTTTTATATTATTTATGTGAAAGAACTACACATTTTCAGTTCTGTGATTTTTCCTTCACTCGTGCTGTGAGACCTTGTTTATTTACCAAATTTCATTATTCTAGGTCAATGGGAAGTACTCTATAGGTTTGGTTTACTTGCGATTTTAAAAATTATGTATGTATGTATGTATAAATGCTTTATTTATTTATTTATGTGACTTTAATTGCGTATCCTTTTATTGTTATAATTTAGAAGTTTGATTTTTTTGAGATATCATAAACCTTGCAACTTAACTTTTAATCGCCTTCTTTTAAATAGCATTTTTTTTCTTCTAGATAAGTAAGCTGTCCTCTAAATTACTAGGTTAGCGACTATTTGGGGCATCTAAAAGTATTCTGTTTTGCCGACTATAATTGTGAAAACTAGTTGAATTATAAGAAATAACAACGCAACCCAGAGCAACGATTCTGATCTGAAGTCAGTGTTGAGGTTTAGGTGAGATACATGAGTAGATTGACCTGGTCAAAGTGGGGTCTAAGTGGGGCAAGCTCGGCTGTTTAGGTAGCGAGAAACGAAGCGACGAACTGTTAGGTTTAATTTTTAAGGCAACGCGCGAGCCGAGCGAGCGAAGCGAGCGTCCCGCCGCAGCGGCCGGCGAAGCGCCGGAACTAACTTCGCTTATTGTTCTGGGTTGCATTGCTGAGTCATATTAACTGAAGCTTTTTATCGTTATATATTATGGTCGGCAAAACAATACTGTTTTGCATTTAGATTTTTTTACAGTCGCTTCCCCTGACCGATGAAGTTGTGAAAGCCTCCCCGGTCAACAACAAGCTTGTCCTTTCGTAATAAAGCACTGTTAGATGCTTTCGAATGGTCGCTAACCTGGTAATTTAGAGAACAACTGAGTTTTTTGACAAAAGTGCTATTAAAAAGATAGCGCCCATCTTTTTCAGCGTCAAGGGACCTTAAACTCAAGTATTTGATATAAATTTTAACTTTATACCTCTACGCGTTTCAGGAAAAAAAGGATCTTTAAATACAGACAGATAGACCGAAAGAAAGACAGGCGGACAACAGAACGGAACCCTAAAAAAATATATTTGCAATCCTCATAAAGAGCCCTTTCATTTGATATTTGTCTCACCATATACTTGGGAAAACTGTTTTCTTTTAATTATTTTCTACATTCAGACGGACAGACACATGATTCATCGGATTTCTTTTAGGTTTCCTGTTAACTTTAAAAGAGGCTCTATTATATGTTTTATTCAAAATTTTTGCCTTTGTAGTTTTGAAGAAAAGGAGTATGCTAATTTTCGTACTTTTATTTTTATTTTATTTTTATCGGAAGGTACACAAACAGAAATGTAAGAATATACTTAACAAAAATTCTTAGGTTATTATAAATTACTAATTACATTCCAATAACGTGTCCTGCAAATGGGTAACACTCAAATAAACATAGGCAGATTCCGTACTTTTTCTTTATCATCTGCTATTATGATGAGTAGAAGATCGCTACACCTTTTTACGGCGTACTAATATATGTAGTTTGGTAAGTCTAGGAGAACGTGCACCCAGTCTCAAAATGCACTTAAGATATGCTTCAAATTTTTAGTGTGTAGTCGCCATTCTAAAATACGGGCCCAGCTATTTTCTTACCAACTATCGCTGAATATTCACGAGTCCAAGTCTAAACACAGGCAGATTGCATGGCTTGTTTTCATTAGCATGATTGGACTGACCCAGTTCTAGTATTACGGGTACCCACATCAAGTGGTTCACAACGACGAAGAGGAAAGAGTTTTATGACTGTTGATTTTTTATTATTAACGAGTACGTTATTAAGCTTATAGGTTTTTCAACCCTTAAACGCATCGTGTTTAAAAAAATAAACATACGTGTTTTTGTTTGACCCTACAAAAACATTAGATATCTGTCAATCCTTCCTTACCTTAAAATCCTTACTAATATTATAAATGTGAAAATGTGTTTGTTTGTTTGTTACGTTTTCACGCTTGAACACCTTGACCAATCTTGATAAAATTTAGTATGCAGGTAGCTTGTGTCACGGGAAAAGACAGGCTACTTTTTATCCCGTGAAAATAGCATAGTCCGATGCAGTTCCCGCGGTAACTGAAAAAATACTCTTTTTTTATTAATTTATTTAACATCGCAACGGAACAATATATTATTCTGATTTTTTGCGCAGAGATAGTTGAGGAGGTGAGCAATGGCATAATTTACTAATTAGCATATCCTGACATATTTCCCGAGGGATCTCGGGAAAACTCATTTCCACGCTCGCGCACGTCGGCGTCCCAATGCATTGAAGTGATATTTTGTATAGAATTGGATGAGGAAGTGGGAAGCGTAATCAGAATAGCCCGATATAATTCCTTAGGGATTTGGAGAAAACTCATGTCCACGCTCGCGAGCCGCTTGTGGCTCGCGCACCACTCACCCTCAAAGAGAGTCATAAAAACGATGTCCACGCGGGCGAAGCCGCGGGCTAAAGCTAGTATTTAAGTAGTTTCGATAAATTATTTAGAGGACTGACTACCTACCTAATTGTGTAACGTTCCGTAGTCATTAACTACACAAATTATAAAAATTGATCAACTACCTCGATGACATTTGTAAGCATGGAGAGTCTTAACAATTATGACGTATAATTAACCCTGCAGTGGTCGCGCTCCCAAACGTCGCTTGAGTGATCGCTGGGATTACATATTACGAGGCACCAAATGGTTTTTTCATTTTTTAAATTAAATTATTTATGCGGTTCTATAGTGCAATATAGCAAGTACCCTTATCTAAATTAAATAATACCTAATAAGAAAGGAAACAGAATCATTGATAGTTTAGTTGAAATGAACCAAAACAAGAAATTTTATGATAACACTAAGTTTAAACGAAGGTAAAAAATAAGAGTCATTTTCTAAACAGGAAATACAAACATATTTGTAATAATCAAAAGAAATGTATTTTACCATGTGTGCTGCCTCAAACGCAAATGAGCGGAGATGGTGATTACCTTACACGGAGCCCCGAGTGACATATTTGAACTGTTTACGATATATTATTTCATTGGCGTGTGTATCTGTGTGTGACATCGTAGCGCTTAAACGGATAAACCGATTTTAATTCAGTTTTTTTTTGTAAAAGATGATTTGCTAGAGAGTATCTTATGCTATAATCAAGAAAATCTATTCAGCCGTTTAAAGGTAATTTTCTCTGTTCTAGTTGATGAAGCGAGGTGAGCAACTGATCGATTTGAAATTTAGTACCTTGTTACTTTTATGACATTGCAAGAACATAGTAACCTTGAACTGATGCTGCAGCATCACCTGGAATCTGCAGGATACACAACTTCTCAAGAACTTACAGCAGAGGTATTGTTTTTGGGCTCATTGGAATTGTCTCAACAAATAGGTTATACATAGATAATATTTTCGGTTTTTTAAGTATTCAAGTTTAATAATTATTTTAATATAAAAATGAAACATATTATTGTCCGGAGTTTTTTTTAAATTTTTACCTACCATACGAGGGTTAAAAATAAAATGAGGCAATCCGCGCGGCCACTGCGGGGTAAGAAGTGGCCAAGTGCGGGTCGGATCACTCGCAAAGTAGGGTCAAAGAATACTAAATATAACGTAGGGTTCTATTGTCTTATCAATAAGTTATTTTTGCAGCTGGTATGAAAAAAATATGAATTTTTTACAAATCCACCCGCCCACCTAATGTTGGTAGACTATTAGGTACTCCTAAACTAAGAAAATTTATTTGGCTGTAAAATTTATCCTTGTCATCATCATATCAACCGAAAGACGTCCACTGCTGGACAATGGCCTCTCTAAGGATTTACACAACGACAGATCCAGCGCTGCCCGCATCCAGCGGCTTCCCGCGACCTTCACCACATACCCGCAATATTTTTGAACGACCTATCCAACGACATCCCAAAACATGGGTTAGACGAGAAAAAAAAATACCCTCACTTTTCGTGTAGGTGATTATTTTTTCAAAGAATTTAATTTTGAATAAAAAAACTGATTACTTTTCCGATAAAGTAAGTAATCAAATATTTCTTGTCAAATTGGACTTTTCTAGTAAGTACTAAGAGTCTTTGAGCTAAGCACCGGACAGAAACCTAAAAAGAATTTTAACGAAATTTATCACATTTCATCCAAATTATAACGTGTAAGATCCATAATTATTGGGTTAGGGCAATATTATGCCTTTTAAAGCCTGTAAGATTCCGTTCCTTGCGGTTTTTCTATATTCGGGTAAAAATGAATATAAAATACTACACCTCTAACTTATTTACTTAAGTCTCCAGGAGGCTCGCGTTTCCATACAAACGTAGTTCCGCTTTCATACAAAAACTTAATGCCGGATTTAATCCAAACTTTGCGAATATGTTGAGTAGATACATATCAATGTTTATAATTAGTTTTCACCGTAGTAAATGAAAACATAACTAAACACAAATAAGTTTTGCACTGAAAGCTTGAAACTACTCTTATTTTTTTTTGGATTTTATATTAGTACATCAAAAACATCGATATGTATCTAATCTACTCAATATATTTGCAAAGTTTGGATTCAATCCAGTATGCAGTTTTCGTATTAAAGCGGAACTACGTTTGCATGGAAAGTCGAGCCACCGAAGACCCTTAATTTATGACTTAATACTATTGTTACAGTGACAAAATTTAATGTAAGTACGTAAATTCCGAAAGCAATACATCTTACCTAACTATTCGAGTAGGCGGGTGTCACCGTATCAGCTACTAGTATGTGTCGGTTGACAGATCGGTGTTCCGAACACAAAGAGGATTACATTCCCCAGCTATGTACTTTGTTGTCTATGATTTATTGTGTCGAGTTCCTGTGAGGACATTCATATTTCTTTTTCTTTGCTTAAGTGAAATCTGAAGGGTTTTTGAAGATGTAATGGAACGGACAAAAGAAAACATGTAAGGAGATATCTACCAACTTTTATTTCTGTTTGAAATGTTGTTATACTAAATAACTTATATTTAGTTTAGTTTTGTCTAACCACCTCCGTAGCTCAGAGGCAAAGTTCACTGGCTTTACACAGGAGGTCGCGGGTTCGATTCCCGGCGGGGTCAATTGTAAGACTCGGTTTGGTTGGTGGTAGGGCATTTTCTAAGCCCGTCTGGCTAGCTACCACCATCTTATCTAAGTCTTGCCGCCAAATATCAATGTTAACAATATTGATGTGTTCCGGCTTGAAGATAAGATAGCCAGTTCCTCATTGCGTTGGGAAATATTGGTAAGCCCGCTTCCATCTTCGGCAACATCGTCACTTACCACCAGGTGAGATGTTGTCAAGGGTTTACCAATTGTGAATAAAAAAAAAAAGTTGTAAATAGTTTTATTTAGTTCTCGACCCCGTTTTACGGTATGTACGTAGGGTAGAGGAAGTATTGTTTTCGTGAAAAAAAAAAGATTTTCCAATGTTTGTGAAAATGTATTCTATGTTATTAAGAGAATTCTGAAACTGCGACTTTTCATATAAACGGTGTTAACGATTTTCACCTCTTATATGTTTTGGACCAATTTTTCATAGGTTGTCAGTCACAACAAAAGCTAGGCTTATACGTTTTTGTTTTTTCGATAAAGTTAATAAGTTTATTTTATTGTCGTTCACGTGTTTTTTATACAAAACTAATTTCGGCCATTTTTTGTTTTTAGATAATCAGTAATTTAAAAAACGAAACGTATAAACCTAGCTTTTGTTCTGACTGACAACCTATCAAAAACTGGTCCAAGTCGGTTAACATTTAACAGGTGAAAAGCGTTAAAACAAATTTCTTCGTACGGTTAAACCGAAGAGGAGCTGTAATAGAATATAAAACCGGCCAAGTGCGAGTTGAACTCGCGTGGAGAAGGTTCCGTACAATGCCAAAGTCGAATACAAAATATCACATTTGAAATCCTCACAATAAGATGCGAGTTTGTTTTAATTATCAAAAATTTGAGTGTGTTTGGCTGCACCTCACCTGATGGTAAGTGCCGATGCAGCCGAGGATGTAACACGCAAGCTCCAAAAGTGCTTATTCACTCTCGTCTTGAATATTCCTAAATTTTACGATTCGGGGAATACAGACGCCGGGAGGGAATTCCACCCCTTGGCCGTTCGCATGATGAACGAAGAAGCAAAACGCTTCGTGTGTAAAGGTGGAACATTATCATCATCATCATATCAGCCGAAAATCGTCCACTGCTGGACAAAGGCCTCCCCCAAGGATTTCCACGATGACCGGTCCTGCGCTGCCCGCATCCATAGGCTTCCCGTGATCTTCACCAGGTCGTCGGTCCACCCCGTGGGAGGCCTGCCTACGTTACTTTTTCCGGTGCGCGGTCGCAACTCGAGAACTTTACTACCCCATCGGCTATCTGTTCTACGAGCTATGTGCCCTGTCCACTGTTACTTCAGTTTAGCGATTCTGTGAGCTATGTCGGTTACTTTAGTTCTCATGCGGATCTTCTCGTTTCTGATTCGATCACGCAGAGAAACTCTGAGCATAGCACGCTCCATTGCCCTTTGGGTGACCTTGAGCCTTCTTATGAGGCCCATAGTAAGCGACCATGTCTCAGTTCCGTAACACACACTGGTCAAAGACCTTAGTCTTGAGACACTGCGGTATTTGGGACGTGAAGATATTTCGAAGCTTCCCGAACGCTGCCCAGCCGAGTTGCATTCGTCGTCGATTGATCTCTTTCTTGAAGTTAGACCTACCTAGCTGGACTGTTTGTCTCAATATTCGTCAACAACTTTCAGTGTAGACTCTCTAAACTTTAGAGGGGTGGGTGCGACACGGACATTTAACATTATTTTCGTCTTGTCCATGTTCATTTTATGACCCAATTGTTGAGAGACGTTACTGAGACCAGCGAGCATTGTACTTGGGTCTTCCATAGTCTCAGCCATGACCACAATATCGTCAGCGAATCGGAAGTGGGTTATGTACTCGCCGTTGGTATTGATGCCGAGTCCACCCCAGTCCAGAAGCTTAAAAACATCTTCCAGGGCAGCGTTGAACAGTTTCGGAGATATAACGTCTCCCTGTCTCACCCCTCGCTGCAACTAGATAGGTTTCGAGTTCTGATCCTGGAGGCGAACCGACATGGTGGCGTTTTCATACAGACACTTCAACACCTCGATGTATCGATGGTCAATTAGTTATAATTATTAATAGTAACCGCGAATAGTGTAGCTTCCCAACGGTGACCGATTTCTCAAATCGGTCCAGTAGTTTCGGAGCCTATTCAATGCAAACAAACAAACAACCAATAAAATCTTTCCTCTATATAAAATATTAGTATAGATTGTGTTTGTTCAGATTAATATATTTGATTTATCTATTTGTCAATCTTATGCAATTAAATCTATAATAAAAGTGTACATTGTTGTACAAAGAGTTCACTAAATTGTAAAATTTTGCAGTTACGAAATTATCAAATAAGGAAGTACGACCATTATTTTTTTTATCAGACCAAAATGAAGTCTTTTAAAATGAGCAAACCAATTTCATATTATTAGACGAGGAAAAATGGAAAGGCAAACTCAATAAAATTACCTCCTCAAAGCCACGAGGAAATGTATTTACTTTTTTGCTTATTCTCGATCCCTCCTTTCTATGCTTCCCAAAAAAACCTCAAAGATAAACAACTATAAAATAAATTAAACGTTCCTAAAGAGAATATTTATCATTATTGCCGAGACTGCAATATGATTTCATTACTTTTTTCGGGATGAAATAGAAATCTGTCTGTTTTATAGCAATGGGGAGCCGTTAACTTTTATTTATAAAAAAATTGCTCATAAGGAGGTAAAGACATTCCCTCAAATGGCCTGCTGACGTGACGTGGAAATAATAATATTAAAAAACCGGCCAAGTGCGAGTCAGGACCGCACACATAGAGTTCTGTACCATTATACTAGATAGCGCTAGTCTCTTCAGTTCCACACTATCATACTAGGTGGCGCTAGTTTCTTCACGTTTTAAAAAAACACTTTTTTATATGGAGACTTTCACTTTTTCTATTTTAGATTTTCTATTTTGCTAAACAGCTATTACGGTTCATGAAATACAGCCTGGTGACAGACGGACATTCCCTCTCGGTTATCTTCCAGATACGTTAAACTGCCAGGTTTAAGATATATCGTCCCCACTCACCGACAGCTAGGTCATAAAGTGAGGGCCGCTATTCCTGCCAACACCATAAGGTGAAGACAAGGACCAGGTACGGTAGGTCTTGCCACCAAGACGCTTGTCCTGGTACTCTGCAAGGTGAGTGCCTCGTGGAAGAGAACCACTACCTACTGTCCAGGTAGGTCCCGGAGCTGTAGGCGCGCTCACCTCCAGCGGCTTTCACTGCTGGCGGTTCGATCCCCGCTCGGGAAGCCAGAGAAGCTGGCTCCCACATATCCGGTGTGGTACCGGAGCTGTAGGCACGCTCACTTCCCGGCGCTTATCGCACCTGTCCAGACTTACTCGTTACTTGTGACAGACGGACATCCCCTCTCGTATATCTACCAGATACGCTAGACTACCAAGTTTATTATATAGCGTCCCCACTTAACTACCCTAGGGCATAACAGTGGGGGCCGCTATTCCTGCCAACACCATAAGGTGAAGACAAGGACCAGTTACGGTAGGTCTTGCCGCCAAGACGGACATCCCCTCTCATCTACCAGATACGCTAGACTTCCAGATTTATGATATAGCGTCCCCAATTACCTACCCTAGGGCATAACAGTGGGGGCCGCTATTCCTGCCAACACCATAAGGTGAAGACAAGGACCAGTTACGGTAGGTCTTGCCGCAAAGACGCTAGTCCTGGTACTCTGCAAGGCGAGTACCTCGTGGAAGAGAACCACTACCTACTGTCCAGGAAGGTCCCGGAGCTGTAGGCGCGCTCACCTCCCGCGGCTTTCGCTGCTGGCGGTTCGATCCCCGCTCGGGACGCCAGAGAAGCTGGCTCCCACATATCCGGTGTGGTACCGGAGCTGTAGGCACGCTCACTTCCCGGCGCTTATCACACCTGTCCAGACTTACTCCTACGTGGCTGGATCGGCCGGAGCAGTACTAGCTTAGCTCTTCTTGCTGACCAGGCAAGTGCCGGAGATGCTTCCCTGCCAGTAGTTAAACCAGCAGTTCCGCTTAATGGACAACTCACGTGCCCCGCGTTGTTTTCGCCCATAGCCCACGTGGCCGGCTACGACAACACTAGTTGCGCGCGGGGAAGGACGCCTGGACGCAACGTGCTTGCCAGGCAACAAACATTGCCCAACCCCTGCAACTAACCACATACCACTACGAGTCCATGACCCAGTCGGGGGACCGACAAGCCAGAGTGCCAAAGGCGATAGATCCAACGGCAGGCAAGCGATGGGCTACCCCCGACCCCGTAGTATCCTGATCCAAACAGCCGGACCCGTAGTTCCGGCTGCAATCTCCACCTAGCCGGGTAGCTCTAGGCTAGGTGTAGACCAAGACGGACAGACGGACGGACAGCGAAATCTTAGTAATAGGGTCTTGTACCCTCTGGGTACGGAACCCTAAAAATGGCGTTAAACCCAATGGCCGCCGAAATTGGAGTTGTTTCAATTTGACTAAAACTTAGTCGGAGGTTTTTTGTTTCTCTCAGAAATTTGTTCCCATATGTGGGTTATAAACCAAAAAACAACATTTGAAAATTGTACTCATTTACACACACAATATTGTAGGTAGTTCGCTTCTGTTGCATCGAATGCTACTATCAAAAGAGATGCCAATTGACATCATTTTATTTGCTTCACTTTTAGGATGCATGTAACCTATCTAGATGCACTAACAAACTACATTTGAAAATCGAACCCATTTTACACACACAACATTATAGGTAATTCGTTTCTATTACACCGAATGCTACTAAGAAAAGAGATGCCAATTGGCATGTTTTTATTTGCTTCACTTTTAGGACGCATGTAACCTATCTAGATGCACTAACAAACTACATTTGAAAATCTAACTCATTTTACACACACAACATTATACGTAATTCGTTTCTATTATACCGAATACTACACCGATTATAGGTAAGCGTCGGTGGCTCAACCGGTAACGACTCGGTCCATCTAACTAGAGGTACCGGGTTCAAATCTGGATGGCCAATGTACCAATGAGTTTTTCAAAAAAACTTACGTACATACTTACCGATTGCTTTAACGGTGAAGGAAAACATCGTGAGGAAACCTGCACACGCCTGCGAAGAAACTCGAAGGTTGTGTGTGAAGTCGACCAACCCGCACTGGGCCCGCGTGGTTGTCTAAGGCCTAATCGCCCTGATTTAGGGTAGGCTCGAGCCCCTCGGTGGGGACGTATATGAGCTGTAATGATGATGATAATGATGATGACACCGAATACTACTAAGAAAAGAGATGCCAATTGGCATGTTTTTATTTGCTTCACTTTTAGGACGCATGTAACCTATCTAGATGCACTAACAAACTACATTTGAAAATCGAACCCATTTTACACACACAACATTATAGGTAATTCGCTTCTGTTACACCGAATGCTACTAAGAAAAGAGATCCAATTGGCATGTTTTTATTTGCTTCACTTTTAGGACGCATGTAACCTATCTAGATGCACTAACAAACTACATTTGAAAATCGAACCCATTTTACACACACAACATTATAGGTAATTCGTTTCTGTTACACCGAATGCTACTAAAAAAGAGATCCAATTGTCATGTTTTTATTTGCTTCACTTTTAGGATGCATGTAACCTATCTAGATGCACTAACAAACTACATTTGAAAATCGAACCCATTTTACACACACAACATTATAGGTAATTCGCTTTTGTTACGCCGAAAGCTAATAAGAAAAGAGATGCCAATTGGCATCATTTTATTTGCTTCACTTTTAGGACGCATGTAACCTATCTACCTCCCTATAATACAGCATATCACTGGTTTCACTAATAAAATGTTTGGTTATTAAAAAATCGATAACTAATTTAATGAAATAATGTTGACACAAAACAAGTTTGTTGGATCGCTTAACTATTCGTTAATACGGCTCGTCCAACGCACAACTTCCCGCGTCAAATTTCCAAAACAGAACTCGTGTCCCGGGGTTTTTCGCCAAAACTTTATTAGGTACCTATAAAACGTTGCAACGGCCGAAAGTACCGTTTCGTTATTAAAATTTCCACCGACGTGCCATAGCCCTAAGAATATTTTCAAGCCAGTAAACTGAAAGAAAAAGTGCGCTTTAATGGGTCTCGCATATTTTATGTTAAAACAAGACGTATAACGGCCTTGGTAATATTCTGAGGAGCCTTAATCGCTAAGTAAAATACGATAATACTCGGTTATGTGGAAAATGGCGGACATAATAATATTAAAATATTGAGATGTATGAGGTTTATGAAGCAACGATATATTAGCTATTAAGTATAGGTCCAGCTCGCCTATAAAAAACCAGAGATTATTTGGATTTAGCTACCTTGCTCGCGTTTGTAGACATATGCATCTGTACTAGCTTCCAGCTTTCCGAAAATTTATGGAAGTAATTCCGAACTTACGAAATCACGTTAGGATTCTGGATAATGTTTCCTCCCGCCGTCTGTTCCCCTGTAGAGCATCCCGTTCTCCTTTTTTGGGACGTAAAAAACATCATAGAACATGATATATGCCTTTTTGAAAATTAATATTTTGAGAATTAAAAAAATTATGTGATGTAAAAGATAGATTTTGTCACGGCTTAAGGCGGGTTTGAACATAATCTTAAGATTAGCCGGCTAAAGTTGTTTGGGTAAAGTCCGATTGGTATTCGGCGTTTAACGGTACACAACAAGGTCTACTCAACACTGAGTGGGTAATGTTTTTTGGGTAGTGAGCAAGCGAAGCGAGCGATATTAGGTTCGGTCAGGTGTGATTGATTGTACAGTCGAAGAGCCTCGCGTAGCGAGTCTCCTGCCCCCCTGGGTGAAGTTTAGCCGGCTAATCTTAACTTTAGCCGGCTTATCTTCAGTTTATGTTCACACCCACTTTTGGCCGTACCAGATACATAGAAAGATATAAATAAACTGTTTTTTTTTAAACATAGCAATTAAAATTAGAAGTGTAGTGGTAAAGTAGTACAGTAAATAATTTTTGATTGAAGTAGCTACATATTAAAATACATACACTCATAAAACATAGCCCTCTTCTGGCGCAGTCGAATAATAATAACTACTCAATCTCAACTCAAAAATAAAAGGTAGATTTAGTGTTAGCGCTTTGAAAATAGGGTATATAAAAAACTCTGCTCCCATCACGACGGAGCAGAGTTTTAAAGTTTTTCTTACAGCCACGCGTTGGCAGACTTAAAGTCAACATGCCGAAACCTGCATGACCTAAATGCACCTGTCTTAATTACAGAGAAGGATAGGATCTAGCAGATGTCGAAACATTATTCGAGATCAACACTCAAGGTAAAGATGCAAACGTATATAATAGAACAAGCGTTACCCCACTTTTATTATGATTGTTGTATGAAATTCGACCTCGTGAAGATCACGGGAAGCGCGGGACCGGTCGTCATGGTACTCCTTGGGAGAGGCTTTTGTCCAGCAGTGGACGCTTTTCGGCTGATATTATGATGATGATGATGAAACTCAATATTTATTTTATTTTTAATCTGGGTACACAATAGACAATAGTTATTTATGATACAAGGGTGGTAAAAAAACGGGTGAGGCTGTGTCGGGGCACACGGCCGTTGGTTTTAACGTGAATACGTCTCGTAACGGGTAATATGTAGTTTCTATATAAAATATTATTATTATCAATATTATTATCTGCGTAATTTCAACCGTCCCAGCTGCAGATGTACTGGCACCGTCGTTGATCCGCTCGGCCGCATTCATTACTTTACGTTGCCGGCACTGCTTGACTCGATCATATGGTGTTTTATTGGTACCATTCGATTGCTGTTGAGCCCTTTCCAACCAACGATCTCTGTATTTCGATTTGGCTTTTCGACGCGTATAGGCCGACATTATATATTTTTTGATATTATTTTTTTATTAAAACACCTTATTATAATCACAGTTACAATTTTACACTAACGTTTTATATATAATCGTTAGATTTTGACGAGAGCTGACGCTTGAAACTTGAATGAACGTCGTAGCTTTACCGAGTCGAAAGTTATACTAAATGGAAATCTAGATACGCAGCAAAATGACCTTCAAAATGGCGGGGCTGCCCCCTCCCCCGCGCGCGATGTGTTACAGTCCTTACTTAGCGTAATAAATTCTTTGATTCTTTAGCTATCAAGTGGTGTAAACGAAATTTGGATGGAGATGATAAATATGTAGCTACAACACTAAACTGTATCCCCCGATTTTGTTATCATTCGTTTTTTTGGATTGCATCCCTATGGAGGTAATTTCAAAGACGTATTCACGTCAAAAACAAATTATGTCATTAGAACATGAAAACCATATGACACGAGAAGTTATACTTTAAAATCATTGAATGTCATGAACGCATTTGACAAGTGTAGGCTAGTCCACACGGACAGCACCCGGTCACGAGTATAAAGCGAGAGTCAGCCATCACTACTCTTAACCATATTAGAGGGAAAGGAATGACCCAGCTTCCGATGCACCACCATCCGCACGAATTTCAATCTTCAATAATAAGCGCAATAAAATATAAAACAATATAACACTTTCGAGGTGATGAGATGACAACCCAATGCTCCTTGTCTTTGGTTTCTTGGTAATTTTAAAGACGTATTCACGTCAAAAGGTAAATAACAAACGAGTGACTTTGTAAGCCCAAGCCATAGACGAGGGTTTACCATCGTCACGAGTTTGTTATTTACCTTTTACACCCATGTCTCATACGACGTTTTTCAAAACAGTTGTGAGAAAACAGGTAAAATAATAAATTTCATTGAAAATCACTTTTTACAAACAATCAAGTACCACTGACACTGTAAATGGCGCAAATCTAGTTGCCCCAACGAAAACCATAAACTACTTGCGTACCACGCAGTGCGCATGTGTAAGTTTTCTAGTGAGAGAAGGGTAACTATAGGAACACTATATCGTTGTCCCTCTCACTCGGACATACTTCTTACTACACTTGTTCAATTTCAACATCAAATTCAAATAAATTGGGTGGTTGCTGTGTGAAATTCACAACCAAGAGACAAAGATGACCTATTATTACCTGACCTGATGACCTTACAACAAGCATGCATGCGCAATTGAACTTGAAATTAAGCAAGATAGTGAAATTAGGCCTATTGTAAAGACTGAAAATAATGACGGCCGGAGATTAAAATGTGGTCTTGAAATTTTTAAAAAGTGGTAAAGTAAAAAGCATGTGTGCGGTAAAATCAACTTTAAGCCCACTTGACTGGCATATAAAGGAACACTTTTTGAGTAACTGTATTGAAAAGACTTTACGTGTTCTTTCTGATCTATGTGGATAAAAGAACACCTGTTTAGAAATCAATGAGGGCAGCCAATCTTCGGCACTCGGAACTTGCACAAATTGACGGCCATTCGCACAGCGCAAAAACTATGCCCACAAAATTATACAGTATGTAGAAAAATCAGTGAAGGACCCGTTAACTGGGGCTTCTACATTATACTGGACAAGTCTCTAAGAGACCCATAGTTATAGTACGTTCGGGGAATTAGCTGCAGTACACCAGAATGGAGTTCTGCAAATGTGTTGAAGTGTAAAATAATTATAAAAATAAATTAAAATTAAATGGGTAGGTATTTTTTATTTAGAATATATCATTAAATTTAATCACTTTTACTGCTGGACGAAGTATATTCAGAATCGTCGCCTACATTAATAATTAAAGACTGAACAAGATTCGCACGACCCCTTGCGGTTTTAACGCTGCAGGAGCCGCGCTTGAACTCAGGGTGGCTCCTTCGACACAACCGCTTGACGTGAGCCGGCAGCGGCGATCAGCATTTATCAACGGTAAAGATAATTAAGCGAACGAACTTTAATTGTTAAAAAAAAGAACTCTGCATACATCATTATTAGCTGACTGATAAATGCATAAGAAACCATTTTTACCCGACTGCCCGTATTACGTCTGTTTCTTTGGCTGAGCTTTTAGCTTAAACGGCTTTATGAATTTTCAAGTGCGAGGTATCGTTACATTCATCTTGATCCCGAAAGTGAAAATAGATTCTACCAAATTTAATCACCTTCGTGGCGTAATGGTATATGTCCATTAGATTCACATCAGGAGGTTGCGAGTTAGAATCCTGGCGGAGTCTGATTTTGTAAGACTCGCTTTGGTTGATGGAAGGGCATTTTCTAGCCCCTCCTGGCTAGCTACCACCATCTTGTCTAAGTCTTGCCGCCATACATCAATGTTAACAATATTGATATGTTCCGGCTTGATGATAAGATAATCCGATCACTATTGCGTTGGGGAATCTTGGTAAGCCGCCCATTTCCATTTTCAGCATCATCGTCACTTATCGTCAGGTGAAATAATGCCAAGAGCTTGCCATTTGTGAAATTAAATAAAATATATCTAACCCAAATGTCCAAAATAAGAGTGAGGTTTTCATGCAGTTAGTTTTTATGTTTTTTAATTAATTGACAATAAACAATAAACACACACTGATTATGAATGATATAAAAAGAGTAAAATATAATACACAAACAAAAAAAAACACAAATTCCTTACTAATATCATAAATGTGAAAAAATGTTTGTTTGTTTGTTACCTTTTACGCTTCAACACCTTGACCAATCTGGATGAAATTGGGTATGAAGGTAGCCTGTGTCACGGGGAAGGACGTTACACCCCGTGAAAATAGCATAGTCCGATTGTACCGAAAACTGAGAACTGAAAAAAATAGTAATTTTTGGTTAATTTCTTTAACATCGCAACGGAACAATGGATTGTTGTGATTTATTGCGCAGAGATGGTCGAGGGAGTGGGAAATAACACGGACTGCTAATCAGAATAGCCCGATTTGGGATAGGGATCTGGAAATAAGTAATGTCCACGCTCCACTCACCTTCAAAGACAGTCATAAAAACGATTTCCACGCGGGCGAAGCCGCGGGCAAAAGCTAGTACTTAAGAAATAAAACTAACGGAATTGGTGCAGTGTGATGTCAATATTGATTAAGTTAATTGACAGGTTCCCCTGGCGATAGCCATTCAGTATGGGGAGAAGATATCTCACTCAGGGGGACCTATACTAATTTTGTAACATCCTGTATAGTGTACAAGAAACGTGAAACCCATCCGATCTCTCCGCGCCCCTTGTCCCTTCTTAGATTAAATTTCTTCTGGGTCGAGCGACGGAATCAAAATGACGTGTAAAGTCAAGAGTTCCTGAGGGGCCCTCGATGTCATCGAGCGGGTTCGTCTGAGACGATCGGTGCGAGAAATGTCATTACTTCACGTCAAAACCAGTATGTTATCCGAAGTCGAAACGAGTACGGATTAAGGGTTTTCAAGAACGAAATCCAATGAGATTTTCTCTACATCTCATTGCTCCATATTCGGTGGGTATGGGCTGTCATTCTAATACGTTTTGTTTTGTGAAATGCTGGAATGGGGTAAAAAAGTATTATTTGGAGATATGTACGTACTATTCTAGCTCTGTAAATAGGTTTACTCAAACATGCTATGAAGTTTTCGCTATACATTCTTAGAAAGGAGATAGGAAATACATGATTTCAGGATCGTCAAAAAAGTTGTACATTACTGTGCCGGCCAGCAAAAGAGGCATTGATGGACGAACGTGTAAATGTGGGCCGAGGCGAAGCCTAGTTGTGGCCAAGGCTTGTATAGTACTTTTCTCAAATAATGCGCGGAAATTAAAACTTCAATAATTACTTTGCAAAATCAATGACGAACAACGAACAACAATATTTTTTCACGCGCCAAAGTGTTTTTTTTTAAAAAAGAACAGCGTTCTTTTTGCAAGTCAGTTCGAAATTGAAATAAAACCTTTGTTAAATTACACGACACATATGAGTTAAAATAGTAATTTATTTGGGCGCTAAACACTACAGATATGGATTATCATACAACTCTTGTCGGCCGCTGCTCTCATGTATTTGGCCAGTACAGAAATTTCGATTTATCTCGAAGAAGATTGTCCAAATTATGCTTAAATTTCCAAGCATTTTGGAGGAAAAACTATTTCCCGGCTCGTTAATTTCATTACTGGAGGGTAGTATTTGTTCAATTGAAACCAAAGATAAGAAAAAAAAGACGCTTATTAAAACAATCTTATATTATAACACACTAGGAGGCACAGAATGCAAATCTCATACAGGCCAAGTGACAACACCATAGTCGCATAAATAAAAGCTCCTTGGTCTGAGGTTCACTGCGTTCTTTTTAGGATCCCGTACACCCAACGGGACCCTATCACTAAACCTCCGCTGTCTGTCCATCCGTCAGCGGGCTGTATTTCATGAACCGTAACAGTTAGACAGTTAAAATGTGTATTTCTGTTGCCGCTATGACAAAATATACAAAAATGGAAAAAAGGGGAAAAAAGGGATAGTCTCCATACAAAAAACTTATTTTTTTAAGGTATTTACCGTTTTTGTGATATAGTCTCTATAGAACTTTAAAAAGCGTGTATAGGCGTTAAACTTTATGTGATCAAAGTACTATACTAAGTGTAGCAAAAATAGGGTTATAATAAAGAAAGGCATGGAACCCTTATTTACCACACGAGTACGTATAAATTCGGAATTATTGGCCCAAAAGTAAGTAAGTAAGATGGGAAAAGGAAAAAGTTGGTGAGGGAAGTAAAGGAATATATTTAACAGAGCGATTGAAAAAGAGAAAGTAGAATTACACAACATTTATAAAATATTGTCATCGCACAGTACAAAATTATATTAAAGTGCCCTAGTGGGAATGATCCCAATTGGGATAAAAGTGGCCAGCTGGGAATTTATAAATTAGATATAATACCAGAAGGAATTTTTAGAACAGGTAGCTACTCCATACGTACGTGTCCGCAAATTCCTGATGTGCCTAAAATTTAAATATATTTGATTACCATACCATAGTCGTACGAAATCTACATATAAAAATTTTAAAGTTGTCTATTTTGGCGTAGAGGTGATCCGAAAAATCCTTACTAATAATATCACTTAATATTATAAATGTGAAAATGTGTTCGTTTGTTTGTTACCTTTTCACGCTTCAATGCCTTGACCAATCTTAATAAAATTTGGCATGCAGGTAGCCTGTGTCATAAGGAAGGACAAAGGCTACTTTTTATCCCGTGAAAATAGCATAGCCCGATGAAATTCCCGAGGGAACTGAAAATATACTCTTTTTTGGTTAATTTCTTTTACATCGCAAGGGAAAAATGGATTGTTGTGTTTTTTTGCACAGAGGTGGTTGAGTAGGTGCGAAACGACATAATTTACTAATCACCCTTAAAGACATTCATAAAAAAGATGTCCACGCGGGCGAAGCCGCGGGAAACAGCTAGTAATAGATAATACTTGAGTATGGAGGTGGTGGCAGCTCACGTCCAGGCGTTACTCGTGGTGTTTTAAGGTCAACGCCCGGGAGGCTCTGAGAATTTACTTCGGAACGAAAAAGTCCCCGCCGGCTCAAGCAAGATGATAGAGTAATGAGTCGTATTTCCGCGAAATACATCCGAGGTGTGGGTGAAACCCTAAAAACGTGAAGAAGACCATAATATTCACATACTCGGTGTATAAAGGTGAAACAATTACCGGAGAGTTCAACCACTTACCTCAAAAACCGTGAGGGTTGCGCCCAAAATTTAAAACAGTTAGAACATCCAATAAAAGTTATTCATCACATCAGCTCATATATACGTCCCCACCGAGGGGCTCGATCGGGCCTTAGTCGACCACGCGGGCTCAGTGCAGGTTGGTCAACTTCACACACATCCTTCGAGTTTCTTTGCAGATGTGTGCAGCTTTCCTCACGATGTTTTTTCTTCACCGTAAGAGCGTCGGATAAACGTACATATGAGATCGAAATTCGAAAACACATTGGTACGTGGCAGGACTCGAACCACGACTTCCCGGATATGAGGTAGCGGCCCTTGCCGTTGCGTCACCGACGCCTTGTTATTCACCATTATTAATTGACAAAATTATTTCCAAGTTTACTATAAAAACTCTATGTACACTTTATATGTTAAGTCGTGTTTGTAACTTTTGCTCTTACCATTTTCATTGTTTTTAATCCAATGTCATTATTAGGTTGACTGGAAGAGATCCCGTGAGGGATAAGTCCGCCTTTATACCTTACATATCTGTTTTAATTGTTCTGTATTCAATATTGTCAATAAAGAGTTTACAAACAAACAAAAACTCTAGTGCAGATGACAATGTTCGGAAAAAACAAAACCCATCTGTCTTACAAAATATTTAAAAGCAATTACGACAAGGAGATTGTCACCTAGAAACTGAGAAGAGCTAAGTGCAAAAAGATGAAAGAAGTAGCAAGAAATGCTTCATAAGGTAAAGCAAAAAAAATCGGCCAAGTGTCAGTCGTACTCATGCTAAGGAGTCCGAACTAAGTGACAATAAAGCATTTTTTGTCGCTCGCATTTATGTCTTTTGTTTTTAATGTGCATAGGTATCATTGTCATTATACTATGTAGTTGTGTGGAGAGGTATGTTACAACGGAACCCGCGAAGTGCTAGTCCGACTTTCACTTGGCCGGTTTTTTTTCTAATTTTGAACGGACCGGCGCGGGCGGCAGAGCAGCGACACGACAGCGACGCTGCCTGTGATTAAAAAAAATACGAGTGTGCGACCACACGACTGAAGAAAAACTTCTTTAGCTTCATCTATATGAATGAAAGTAAATACTTGTCTTCAGAAAATAATCAAATCTTTTTTGTCATATGGAGATATAGACAGTTTATGAAAAGAGTTTTATTATCCTCTGAATATGATTAAATCTTATTTATCTTATATGTTTGTTTTGATTGTCTTGACAATCGATATTGTTGCCTTGGCAACCGATTTTGTTGGTAAACAAAAATAAATAGTATCTCTCTTTCTATCTCTACTAATTTATATATCCCTCTCAACTTCTGTTCGCCTCGCCCGAACACACTTCCGTAACACTCTCGTCACGCATCCACCAGCTTACTTTCCAAGTCAAGCGTGCGTAAAGAAGTTTTACTTCAAAAAGCAAATCGGCGAGATGCAAAAGTATGCGTCACGGCATTCTCTACTCTTTAGTCACTCACCTACGGCAAAGTATATATATTAGTAATAACATACAGTATGGACACTCCCTGCCACTCTCTACATTGCGATCGCACCCCCTCGTCACCCAGATTGATACAGATTGGTTACAGTACAATTTGATTATAGAGGGGTAAAACCTTCCTATGTTTGGAAAGAGACGCGTGCCCCAGTAGTGGAGACATTAATGTGTTATTAACGATTAATGGGGACTCTCAATGTAAGTTATTTGGGTAACCTGCGATAAACAGTTTTCACACGTTTATTGTTCGTGACATTTTGTACCATTACTCAGAATTTATTCGGATCCAAAAGTAAGGACTTAACTAAACTCGACGAGATTTTCTGTGAGTGCGCATCAAAAGATTAGAAGAAAACAACTAGAAAATTCTTATAAAAAATTTAACCATGCGCACTGTTTATAATTGTACAGGGAGCGTTAAATGAAACACAGATGTTATCCGAAATGATTTATTATGGCTGAGTAATGGCATTTTCGTAAACAAGACATCACATCAGGTTCATAACATATATTCAGTGGATTTTGATATTCTAAAACATGTAGGCGCTAAAGAATGACCATTTATTGTGTTGGATGGCTATGGTTCTATGCTGAATCATAATGGTTGATAAATAGTGAATTTTATGGTATCTGAGAGCTTACAAATCTGTGACTAGTTCGCAAATTTTGTAGCTTTTTAGAGAATGAACGAAAATACACATCAAATGTCACAAAGGAAGTCTATACACTCTATAAAAACTTAATGAAGATAATGTCTAATTACACATATAAAGTTTCAGAAAGAAAGACATCCTTTTACAACTCGAGATAATAAATAATAACATAAAAACATTGGCAGTTTTCACTAGCAAACAAAGAAGAAACCTAAATTACTCTATAATTATATCTATGACCTATTTCTTCTTAAGTAAAACATTAATTACGAAACAGTAGCTCTATGCATATCTTTATACACGATCCTGAACTATATAAACTTATCTACGGTATTAATGTCGCATATTTTAAATTTGCATAACTTTTATGTATTTTTTTTTACATTTTCATTTCCTAAGACCCTTAAAATTAACCCTTACCTCTAAATTAGAAAGAAAAAGACTATTTTACTTATATTATTTGACCACGAGGTGGTGTCATGCAATTGCCAGAAACCAATAGCAGTACCGTACTTCCGTCGGAATTTCCCTACTCTCAAAATAATACTTTGTCCTGTTAGATAACGACTGCAACATACATATTATTAATATAAAAAGCACACGGAGAAAAAAATATAGTCAGAATAACTATTCAAAGTTATAGTTAAATTAGTTAAATGACGTATCGTTGATGTAGTCAACTGTTTTCTAGAATTGAGGATCTGTATAGCCAATTCAGCGATACAGATCCTTAGTTTGACGAAACAGTTGGCTATATTAACGATACGTCTTTTAACTAATTTAACTATAAACTTTGAATAGTTATTCTGACGATATTTTTTTCTCCGTGCACCCTAGGTCAGTCGGGCCAATGGAGAAAGAAAAGATAAGAGAGAGAGAGGACCTACTTGGAATCTGAAGATTGTCTGAAAATTTCATCGAAATCGGTCCAGCCGTTTTGGAGTCTATAAGGAACATTTTTTTTTCCTTCACATAGCACAACAGAGATAGACTGGATTCAAGTGCTAATAACTACAGCCTCCCTGATATAATAAAAGGATTTGAATGTAAATCACATGTTAAACGCTCATAAGAATTAGAAATGATTTGAACGATTAAAAATTATTCAAAATGATTACAAATCAAATCATTTTTAATCCTTTTTAATGATTTTGTTTAATCAGGGCTGTGATTAAAATAACTAAAAAAGAGATTATAAGGTTTTCTTATTTGTTTACTTAACTTAAGTAATAAAAATATGTATCGTTTATTTAAGTAAATAAACTTTAAACAAAAAAAAATGTTATGAGGACAGGTTATAGCGGTGAATACTTATAACCTGTTTTGTCCGTTAAATTTAGAACCATATTAAAATAAATAAACTCATGTGAGTCCAACTATGTAACTTAATTAATTAATTCATTAACTTTAATTATCTTAACGTTAGTTAAAAAACACTATAATATTAAGAAATTATAAAGTCACATGAACAATGCGTTCATAAATCTTATTATTGGTCAACTGACAGCAAAAACCGTGTGCTAACACTGGTCTTATGTACAGTTGGTAATATTACAAATTATACAGTCAGTCATTCAAATCACCTACCCAGATAACCAGGGTTGTCAATTTTGAACTACATAAATATAATCATAAAGTTTAAAAGACACTTACAATTACAAATTTTGAAATTACATGAATACAAAGGCAAATTTAAATTTCCAACTAATTAACCAAGAAAGTGTAACAACGGTACTTTTTAAAGATTATTTTAATTTAATTAAATCATGGTAGATCTTATCTATGGTTTCTGTATCTTTCCTTTTATTAATTAAATCTTGATGCCTCTCCATTTACATAGATTCCATAATCAGACGCTTTTTATAATTATGTTCTGTATTTAAAATTTTTAATATTTTAAGATTTTAGCCTGCTTACCCTCGAGTAGGCTTTATCATTACAAAATACAAAAGCTTTAGCTCAACCTTTTTTTTTAAAATAAAGACAAAAATAATATAAAACTCATGGCATTTAAAAAAACAGAAACAAAACGATTTACAAAAAGTATTGTATCATATAACACTTGACAGCCCTACCAGCACATCACACACCAGAAACTATGCACTCGCGACTTAGCTTGCTCAATAGCAAGTAAGTGGTTGTAGCATCGTCTTGAATTCATCCAGGGAAGCAGCAGTTGAAACAGCAGGTGGCACAAAGTTCCAGAAAGCAACTCCAAGGACAAGAAAAGAGCTCTTGTACATTGATGTACCCGGAATCGGCGATAACAGCGTATAGTCCGGTTGTTCTCAGATCATTGCAGAGTCGGATCGATAATAGCTTCCAGGTTCTTGAGAATACTAACTTACTCAATATCTTTACCAGCTAACGACAGCACTGGCTTCTCACTGCTATCTATGAGGATAGTACGTTTAGACAAACACCAAAAAAAATGTTAGACACGAAATTCATGATGTGTGAACGGAAGATTAACACTTATTTTATTTTTTTTCTTCTCCTCCTCGATAAATTTATTTATTCCGCAGTCTCTGCACCACCTCCAAAATGGGCTGAAATCGTACACTCTGCCACAATTGATACATGTTTTTTTTTGGGACTCCATTTGACCGGAATGGTTGCAACAATATGAATCATTTCGACCCTCCGTCTCCGTTTAAATAGCAATGCTTATCAAAACTAGGGCTACCACTTTCTCATAACATTTTTTTTTGTTTAAAGTTTATTTACTTAAATAAACGATACATATTTTTATTACTTAAGCTAAGTAAACAAATAAGAAAACCTTATAATCTCTTTTTTAGTTATTTTAATCACAGCCCTGATTAAACAAAATCATTAAAAAGGATTAAAAATGATTTGATTTGTAATCATTTTGAATAATTTTTAATCGTTCAAATCATTTCTAATTCTTATGAGCGTTTAACATGTGATTTACATTCAAATCCTTTTATTATATCAGGGAGGCTGTAGTTATTAGCACTTGAATCCAGTCTATCTCTGTTGTGCTATGTGAAGGAAAAAAAAATGTTCCTTATAGACTCCAAAACGGCTGGACCGATTTCGATGAAATTTTCAGACAATCTTCAGATTCCAAGTAGGTCCTCTCTCTCGCTTATCTTTTCTTTCTCCATTGGCCCGACTGACCTAGGGTCCTTTTTACTTTTAAATTGCATATTTTTAAAACCGTTTTTCAAACAACTATCAAATGTCCACGTAAGCTATTTATCTCTTGTTATTGAAGTGTGGTTTTCCTTAATAAATGCGATGTACCTATGCCGACCACTCTTATCTAAAAAGTTTTATGTTTACATATTTTTAGTTCGGGAATTCACATGACTAATATAATGTGTGTGTTACAGTCGTTATCTGACAGAAAAACATATTGTTTTGAGAGTAGGGAAAATCCCAAAGTTCTGTCATCCACGGATTGTAAGTACAGTCACCATCAACCAACTGATCTATCTCAACTGATCTATCTCAACCAGTTCACGTATTTTGGGTACCAAGAAGCTAGAAGCTAAGAAGCTAGTGGGTGTTTGATAGACATAAAATTAGCATATGATTTGACTAGGTTAGGGATCATCTATTTTGAATGGAAATTATTTATTTAAAAAAATGGTCAGATTTCAGACAAGTTTTGTCATCAAATAAATCCTATGTTACATTACAAATATCATTCATCACAATCAAAATCATTTATTTTTTCCTGTAGGTACATTAAAGCACTCTTCTAAATGTCAATTCTTACTACCTAATTGAATACATATTAAGAAATAAGCTATGAATTACTGTTTGTTAGGTAAATTTTCCAAATGTAATTATCGTTTTAAAAGTCTGTGGTTTTATAATAGCCTCTATAACTTAAACATTTTTTAAATGTTTTCTTTAAATTCACTTTCTAGTATTGCACATACATCATTAGGTGTTTAATATTACCGGGTAATGGTAATGTTACCCTTGGCTTCACGGTTTTAATAACTGTAGTAGAGAGTGAACGATGCGCGAGCCGCAAGCAGGAATAAAGTTTTGCCCAGAACGCTTGGGAAATTTGTATCTTCCAGGGGTAAACATTGTCTTTTGTTTTTCTCCGCCTTCACTGTAGCTCTATATGCAAATTTCAGCGAAATCGGTTAAGTAGTTTTAGCGTCAAATAGTTAGGAATCAGACTTAAATTTACCTTCTCAGGGAATATATGTTTTTTTTTTTTTATAAATAGTGGATATCCTTTGTAGTATCTCTATGCAAAATAGTGAATTCAGTTCAAAACGTGAGAGACTATCAAACTAATTTTATTTTTTCCTAGATCCCTCGGAAACTAAGATTTTTTTTGGGATAGGAAGTCTATTATTTTGTCTATTATTATGCTCTTTACTTCAGCTTTATTATAACAGCTCATATACGTCCCCACCGAGGGGCTCGAGCCTACCCTGAATCAGGGCGATTAGGCCTTAGTCGACCACGCGAGCCCAGTGCGGGTTGGTTGACTTCACACACAACCTGCGAGTTTCAGCTTCAGCTTTATGCCACACTTATGCTAGATCAATTTAGAAGGGTCAGTAGTTTTAGCTTGAAAGAATTAGGAAAAAAATACTCTAAATCCTTCAGGAACTATACGGTTTTTTTTTGTCGGGATAAAAAGTAGGTTTTTTTTATTATAAATTTGAGTGTATTTGACTGAAACTCACCTGATAGTAAGTGATGATGCAGTCGAGGATGGTACACGCAAACTCAAATAATGACTATTCACTCTTGCCTTGAAGATACCCAAATTATCCTATCCTATCCTATGTTGTAGCTCTATACAAAACAGCGAATCCTGTTCAGTAGTTTTAGCGTGAAAGTCAACTAACAATTATTATTTTTCCTAGATCTCTTAACTAACTTAAACTATGATCTCTTCTGGGACAAAAAGTATGTTGTTGTTCTATGCCCTTTACTTTAACTCTATGCCTTATTTTAGCTAGATCGGTTTAATAGTTATACCGTGAAAGAGTAACAAACAGACATACTGACATCTTTCGGATTCATAATCTCAGTATTATCTGCGGAACCCTACGCCGTCCAGGCTGGTCCGACACACACTTGGCTGGTAGTAACAATTTATTATTTCACAGCTAAGTAGTTTCTTTCTGTGGATTTGTCAAATTAAATTATCCTCTTCACTTATATAAAGAAACACTGCTCAAGGGCCTTCGGGAGAACCTTTTAATTGTATTGACAAAGTCCCGAATTCGTTCCCTTCGATTTGGACAAAGTTATTTTTCCTTCCTTTTTATCTTCTCACTCCTATTAGACGTTCAAACAAAGACTTATCATTTACTTCGTAAGGATGGGTTCATCTGACATAAAAATGGGGACATTTTTATGGGCCCACAGTACTTTTAGAATCATTTGTGTCACAGTTGTCAGTTACCTAGTCAGTAAGTTAGTAATGATGTTATTTAGTCATCATCATAATATCAGTCGAAAAACGTCCACTGCTGGACAAAAGCCTCCCCTAAGGATTTCCACGATGACCGGTCCTGCGCTGTCCGCATCCATCGGCTTCCCGCGATCTTCACCAGGTCCTCGGTCCACCGCGTGGGAGGCCTGCCTACGCTACGTTTTCCGGTGCCATAATTTTAGTCTACTAAATTAGACCGAGACTGTCCATGATAACAATAGGCATACGGTAGTGGACTGCAAAAAAATTATTAAGAGGACTGTGAACTCTTACTTTTCATACAAACGGCGTTAACGATTTTCACCTCTTAAATGTTAACCGATTTGGACCAATTTTTGATAGGTTGTAAGTCAATACAAAGACTAGGCATATACGTTTAGTTTTTTAAATTACTGAAAATAAATATACATTCGTTTTTTAAATTACTTATAATAAATATATATAAATATAAACGTTTTTGTTTTTTCGATAAAGTTAATGAGTGTAATTATATTGTCGTTCACGTGATTTCATACAAAACTAATTTTGGCCATTTTTTGTTTATTTATAACCAGTAATTGAAAGAACGAAACGTATAAGCCTAGCTTTTGTTCTGACTAACAACTTTTTAAAAATTAGTCCAAATCAGTTAACATTTAAGAGGTACAAATCATTAACGCCATTTGTATGAAAAGTTGCAGCTTCACAATGCTCTTAACAACTTTGTTTGCGTCATAAATATTATGTATACCCACTACCCATGCCAAATAACAGTTTTCTAGTAATAACAGTCCTTGAGCTAAGACGCGGACAGACGGACAGACAGACATGGCGAAACTATAAGGGTTTCTTGTTGACAACGAAACCCTAAAAAAGGAACTCATTTGACTAGAAGACAACTATATGACAGTTTTGGTAAGAGATTTTAAAAAAAGTGTTCAGAAGGGCAGGTCAACATTATGTGACGTCATTGCCTTCAAATAATGTTAATGGATACATTTGAATAGCCGAGGGACTTTTTTTGTAAGCTTTTAATTAATATTCTGTTGAATTGAGGATAAAAGTTTCATCGCGGGGAAGAACACGTTTAAATTATCTCTTCGATAATTATAATTAACTAAGTAGGTATCTTCTGACTTTCCTTATGTTCGCATTCTTTTTTATCATTTTTTTAAAGACTTGTACTTATATTTCGGCTACGTTTACGAACATAATGGGGAATCCGTATAAAAACGTTATCATATCATAATCACACTAATATTATAAAGGCGAAAGTTTGTGAGTGTGTCTTTTTGTTACTTCGTCTCGCAATACTACTGAACGGATATGGCTTAAATTTGGTACGTAGACAGATTAGGACCTGGATTAACACATAGGCTACTGTTTTTTACGCTCGAGAGCCGCTTGCGGCTCGCGCACTGCGCACCCTCGAAAAGCCATAGAAACGTTGTCCACGCGGGTGAAGCCGCGGGAAACAACTAGTACATTCCCTCTCGTATATCTACCAGATACGCCAAAACTACCAGGTTTATGATATAGTTTCGGGACTTACCTGGACAGTAGGTAGTGGTTCTGTTCCACGAGGCACTCGCCTTGCAGAGTACCAGGACAAAAGCGTCTTGGTGGCAAGACCTACCGTAACTGGTCCTTGTCTTCACCTTATGGTGTTCGCAGGAATAGCGGCCCTCACTGTATGCCCAAGGGTAGGAAAGTGGGGACGCTATATCATAAACCTGGTAGTTTTAGCGTATCTGGTAGATATACGAGAGGGAACTAGCTAGTACAGTAATAATATGATATAGATGCGTTGAGCGACCCGCAACGTCTCGCCATCGATGTAGCGCAATGTGCAAGAATGAGCGCGTTGAAGAAGAGGCTTTGATTGGAACAGTTGTCTCTGTTTTTTTCCTTACGTGTAAAGAGTAAATAAAATAACCACACTTTTGAACTTTTTGATGTTTTTTCGTTTCAGTTAAAAACTACAATAAACTTTAAAAAATTCAACTGGCATATTAAGGTGTATGTTTAGACTAATCGACTAAGAAAATTTGAAGGTACTAAATCGGTCTGGTTTACCTGTGGAATGCAAATCTCTGTCATAAAAGACATTTCTTTGATTTTTTTTCTATTACAAAAGTTAATGAATCGTGTTTCTACAGCTAACAAAATGAAGTCATTTAAATGAAGAATCAGGTTACAAAATATCACTTTCATATGTTTTATAATTGCTGAGAAAAATCATGATCCCTGCGATCAAAGTTTCCAATGCGTCGCCTGAATATACACACCTAACTTCCCTCCAACTCAACCAATTTGAGTGACCGCGGGTGATGCTAACTGCAACACCAGGCAATTATCCCTTGTCCCGTGAATGTACGACCCGATAATTAATTAATTTCATAAGTATTTTGTCACATATTACACATCATATGCGAGTACTGTAGGTCTCGTTTCTTTTAATTTTAGTAGTTCGTAGTAAATCCCATTTAATAACACATGTCTTGTTTAGAAACATATCAACTCTGTTACGGTTCAAAGGATAGAAGGAGGCTTAGTAATAGGGTCCACCCTTAAATCATCCGACCTTTTTAACAATGTCAAACAGTACATAACACTTGAAGTCGCTTACACGACATAGCAACCCTGAAATCTTAATACTTTTTGTCTTCTCATATATAAATGCTATTAGGCACACAATTATTAAGTACCAGATTTTGCCAGCGGCTTCGCTCGCTTCTTACATAGTTTCTATGACAGTCTTCGAGGGTGCGCAGTGCGTGAGCAGCAAGCGGCTCGCGAGCGTGGAAAAAAGTAGCCTATATGTTAATCCAGGTCCTAATCTGTCTACCTCTCAAATTTCAGGCAGATACGTTCAGTAGTTTTTACGTGAAAGTGTAACAAACGTCCATACATACAAACTTTCACATTTATTATGATAGAAGGATAATAAATGCACTCTACAAATCATTTTGATATAACCTAAAAAAATTAATAAATTTTCCATCCGACAAAAAAAAACATCTGACCTTTTTGACATTGTTGAGTGAAACATACCCAACACTCGAAGTCGCTAACACGCGATGGCAACCCTGAACCCTCTTTAGGTTGTCATGTCAAATTGTTAAGAGCTTAAGGACGTCTTGAGAATCTCAGATTTCATGTCTTGAAATGTAAGTTCGGTTTACATATCTTGTTATAAAGGAAGTACCATGTATTTATCGAAATACTTAAATATTATCTTTCTTCGGTCTAAGCATTTTATTAAATTATTATAACAGCTCATATACGTCCCCACCGAGGGGCTCGAGCCTACCCTGAATCAGGGCGATTAGGCCTTAGTCGACCACGCGGGCCCAGTGCGGGTTGGTCGACTTCACACACAACCTTCGAGTTTCTTCGCAGGCGTGTGCAGGTTTCCTCACGATGTTATGTTATTTAATTAATGGATACAATAAATATGAATATAGATGAGCAGATTTAGTAGTTGCATGACAATTAAATTAAGGCTTGCCAACGACCGTGGACTAAGAAACTTTGGAACCATTTTTAGGGTTCCGTATCCAAAGGGTAAAACAGGACCCTATTAAACACTAAAATTTCGCTGTCCGTCCGTCTCTCTGTCCATCTGTCACCAGGCTGTATTTCATGAACCGTGATAGCTAGACAGTTGAATTTTTCACAGATGATGTATTTATGTTGCCGCTTTATCAACAAGTACAAAACATTAGAAAGAGTGAAAAAATAAGGGGGGTGTCAATACAAAAACGTGTTTTTTTTTTGAACATGAAGAAACTAGTGCCATCTAGTATGATGGTACCGAACCCTATGTGTGCGGTTCTGACTCGCACTTGGCCAGTTATCGAAAAAAAATTGCAATTGACAGGACATGACGAGTGATTTAGTTTTCCTTAAATTATATTTCAATCATCATAATCATCATCATATCAGCCGAAGGACGTCCAGTGCTGGACATAGGCCTCCCCCAATGATTTCAACGACGACCGGTTTTGCGCTGCCCGCACCCAGAGGCTTCCCACGACCACCACCAGGTTATCGTTCCACGTATTTAAATTATACTATATTTATACTATACTATATTTATTTAAATATACAGAACCAAAGAAAACAAAATCCTAATGCACCCCTATTTTCCATTTTTGTATAGTTGTAACCGTAGTACTGCTGCAGTTTTAGTCTAAACATAATAATAATTTATGAACTTCGTAAGAAGATTGTGAAGCTGCGACTTTTCATACAAACGGCGTTAACAATTTTCACCTCTTAAATGTTAACCAATTTGGACCAATTTTTCATAGGTTGTCAGCCACAACAAAAGCTAGGCTTATACTTTTTTTTGATAAAGTTAATAAGTTTAATTTTATTGTCGTTCACGTGTTTTAATACAAAACTAATTTCCGCTATTTTTTGTTTATTTATAATCAGTAATTAAAAAAAAAACTAAATGTATAGGTCTAGCCTTTGTTCTGGCTGACAACCTATCAAAAATTGGTACAAGTCGGTTAACATTTAAGATGTAAAAATCGTTAACGTCGTTTGTATAAAAATTCCAATTTTCGCTGTGGGTTTGGTCCTATTAACAAAAAATAAAAAAAATATTAAGAGTTCTTACTTTTTAGAAATTCCACTTACTTTATTTATAATAAATAAATAAAAACATAATTTTCGTACCATTCGCCCGCTGCGATTGACGTAACAGACAAGAAATTTATTTCCAACCTATTTCGTTCGTGTTTGAAACATCCTGAATCGAGTTGGGACGCAGGAGCCTTAACCTAGCGATGCGGATTCCGTACCACAGACCCTTAAAAACTTTTCTGCGATAAAATAAAATGATTTAGCAAAAATAATTCGACTTCGGTCGGAATTTGTAAGTAAGAGTCAGAATCTCAACTGCCACCACATATAATTACCCGAAAGACGTCCACTGCTGGATTTCTAAGGATTTCCACGACGACCAGTCCTGCGCTGCCCTCTTCCAGCGGATCCGCGACCCTCACCAGGTCGTCGGTCCACCGAGTGAGAGGCCCACCTACGCTACGTCTTCCGGTATGTGGTCGTCACAACTTAACTGCCCCAACTAACCTTATTTAACTTTACTAAAAGGAGGGTATTGATTTGTTGTCTTTATTTAGCGGAAACAGCTGACAGGGCACAAGGGCGTGCGGCCCGCATTCCACGTAGGATCATGTATGCTCAACCACGGCCCGCTTCGGTCAACAGTGAGCTCGACTAGCTCGCCACATCAAAGTTGATACTAGCTTAGTATAGATGTATCTTAAGTTACGCCTAGCTAGCGGCGCGAGAATAGAAATTACAAGAGTAATATATATTCCCACCCGCATTTGGTTAAAAAATGTTAATCTATTAATGAATATGGTGAGTTCTAAGTAAAAATAAACATAATCCAACTAACTTGAAGAAAAAGCTTTATTATTTTATTTACAAGTTTTTATTTGAAAAGAGTGTTTATGCTCAAAAGTCAAATGCCCACAACATGTTTCCAATTTTTTTTAAAAGGCGAGCATACTCGTAGTAATTTCTACGAATCTATTGAAAATAAAAGACGATCGATGGACCTTGTTTCCACCGCCAAAATACCAAAAGGATCTATTGTCACCGGGAATACGACTTCATACCAAATTTCAGCTCAATCGGAGCACTGACAGTTTGACCTAAACAAACATACGTAACATTGAAAATTAAAGTTTTTAAAATAAATGAGAGGGCGAAGACGAAGCGTAAATTTCAATTTGAAAATATCATGCAAAAATCAATCAAAAAAAATAAATTATAATGATTTCTATTTGAAAATATCATGCAAAAAACAATCAAAAAAATAAAATAAAATTATTATGATTTCTATTTGAAAATATCATGCAAAAATCTATCAAAAAATTATATAAAATTCTTATGATTTCTATTTGAAAATATCATGCAAAAATCAATCAAAAAATTATATAAAATTATTATGATTTCTGTTTGAAAATATCATGCAAAAATAAATAAAAATAATATAAAATATGATTTCTATTTGAAAACATCATGTAAAAATCAATCAAAATAAATAAAATAAAATGTGATTTCTATTTGAAAATATCATGCAAAAGTCAATCAAAAAAATAAAATAAAATGTGATTTCTATTTGAAAATATCATACAAAAATCAATAAAAAAAATATGATGTAAGTACCTAAATAAAATAATAAAAAAATACAGAAAGAGTAACTATCTATGTATATATGTATACTATGCCTCAGTAAAAGTAACCTCATCTCTTCGAGTCATCCTGCAACTCAGAATAAATGTTTGTGGTACTAATAATATAATTTAATTAATCCATGTTGAGTTTCCTCCTTCGGTACAAACGATATACAGGATACAAATAATATACAGGCTGTAACAACACTGGTGTAGATCCGTTAACTGGGAGTTCTACACATCATACTGAAAAACTTTCCCCAAGGAACCCGTAGACAGTTCTAAAAAAATATTGACTCCATACAGAAAATCACAAAATTGGTCATTCAGTTGATTGATTTGAATGAATGGTTAAATGTTTTTTATTTGAGATTTCAGCAAATTCATAGAAAAAAAGTTGTTTATTATGATGAGTAGAAGCCCCAGTTAACGGAACCTACACCAATTTTGTTACACCCTGTATATTCTAAAGATATTTCAACATAGGCGATAACTTTGAGTCATCACACAACATACGTTATGGCTGTGACATTTCCAAGTTCCTCTCATATAAGCTGGTATCACACCGTACACACTCAAAATAAATTGAGTGAAACTCAGGACGACATAACAATATGATGTGTCGCGATGACAGATATTAGGCCTGACGCACACCCAAAGCTTTTGGTAGAGACGTGTCAATTTTATTACCATACAAATAATTAAAAGTAACGTGGACTGAATTGTGAACCAATCCTACGCACGTTTAAATGACTTCACTACCTCCGTGGCGCAGTTGTTAGATTTTTAGTTTCACATCAAGAGGTTGTAGGTTGGATTCTCGGCTGAGTCTAACTTCGTAAAACTCGGTTTGGTTGGTATTAGGACATATTTCAAGCCTGCCTGACTAGCGACCACTATCTTTTGTAATTCTTGCCGCCAATCATCAATGTTAACAGTATTAAAGTGTCCCTATTGCGTTAGGGAAACTTGTAAAGCCCGCTACCATCTTCAGCATCAACGTCATTTATAGTCAGGTGAGATGGTGCCAAGGGTTATAAATTGTGGGAAAAAAGGATTTGGCGGCAAAAGCAAAAGTATTTTTTTAAAATCCACAATTGGTAAGAAAGGTGTCATCAAAACATTTGATAAAATTAATAAATACATTTTAAAACAAAGTGGTGAGCGACGGTGGCGTAACGGCTAGGGCCGCCGCCTCCTGTCTGGGAGGTCGTGGTTCCAATCCTGCCACGTACTAATGAGATTTCGAATTTAGATTTCATATGTATGTTTATCCAACGCTCTTACGGTGAAGGAAAACATCGTGAGAAAACCTGCACACGCCGCCTGCGGAGAAACTCGCAGGTTGTGTGTGAAGTCGACCAACCGGCAATAAGCCCGCGTGGTCGACTAAGGCCCGATCGCCCTAATTCAGGGTAGACTTGAACCCCTCGGTGGGGACGTATATGAGCTAATATGATAATGACAAAGTGGTCAATAGGTGATTGTGTTTACCATCGTCACGAGTTTTCCAACACAGATGTGACGACGTGGTGTTCTTCTCGTTGCCACAGGCCAAAGAGTATTTTAGAGTGTCACTGCAGATCCCACCGCGTGCCCAATGCATGACCACACCCTCGACACTTTATACAACGGGACAGAGATTACATTTCAAAAATGGAATGACGGAACAAACAAAATGGCAGCGAAATCCTATACGTTCCACAACCAAACTGTAACCAATTTGAATCAATCTGGGTGACAGGGGGGTGAGGTCGCAATCTAGAGAGCGGCAGGGCTATTTCTATACAAAATGTTCTACACCAACTTCAAAAAATAACTTCAATCTTTAGGGTTCCGTACCCAAAGGGTAAAACGGGACCCTATTACTAAGACTTCACTGTCCGTCCGTCTGTCTGTCTGTCACCATGCTGTATTTCATGAACCGTAATAGATAGACAAATAAATTTTCACACATGATATATTTCTGTTACCGCTATAATAAAAATACTGAAAAACACAATAAAATAAATATTTAAGGGGGGCGCCATACAATAAACGTGTTTTTTTTGCTCGATATTAATAACGGCGAGGGATAATGGTACGGAACCCTTCGTTCGTGAGTCCGACTTGCACTTGGCGTATTTTTTTTGTATATTACGGAATCCTACATTGCGCGTGGTTTGAGACGCACTTCGATACTTTTTAGCTAAGTATTGAAATTTCGGATCATAAGCTGAGACAAAATTTCATGACTGTAACTCTAATGGCAGCTGAGTAAATTGACTGTGACCGACGGATAAACAGGCAGACAGACATGACGAAAATATAAGGGTTCAGTTTTTTTTAACATTCTGGCTCCAAAACCCTGAGATATTTTAACACAAATGTTACGTAACTTGTGAGCGGTAGCTCAAACTTAATAAAACTGGTAATAAGTTATGAGTGTGGAAAAAGCCTAATCGTATTTCTTGGAATGTGTGTTGCATACGTTCCCTTTTCGTCACGTTAATTTAACGCGAGCATTGAAATACTTTTGTGGAATGACAAAAAAATTGTATGAATATGAGAAGGATGAAAAATTAACAAAATCAAAATACCGACTCCCGTCTCCCTATATCATTTTCAAAATGTATTTATATTTATTATTATATTTATTTAAAGTTACATAATAACACGCTCTAAAATTTATTTTAAATTGTATCATGACAATGGTCATATCAGCTCCGAAAACCTTCCTAAGGATTTCCATAACGACCGGTCCTGAGCTGTCTTCATCGGATCGCTGGTCCACCGAGTGTATTATTTTCTAATTTGGCTTTAGTTAAGACTGGCTGTTGCCCACGGCTTCGCCCGTGTAGATCCCGTTTTTTGATCGTTTCCGGTGGGAATTTCCCAAAATCATTTCTTAACGGATGTTATCTGTATGCCAAATTTCAGCCCGATCCGTTCAGTGGTTTGAGCTGTGCTTTGATAGATCAATCAGTCACTGTCTACTTTTTATATACACAAGACAGATTGTATTCGTTATTTAATAAAACAATTTATATTGCTAAGCTCTGACCCCACAGACTCATTGGCGACATGTTATCTGAAGCCTTGGGCATCGCCGAGGAGTTTCCTGTCTTTCGGTATTCTGTAGAATTCATTTCAGAGTGTTTGCAAGAACTACACGATCTCTTTACCCCCAGCTCCATTCCACCTTAAGTCAACGAGACGAGGGAGAGTATCTACTCCCTTATTGTCGATTCCGCCTAACCACACTATGCGTTACACTCCTTCATTCCTAATGCCGACAGCAAAGGAGTGGAATTATTTACCAGCGTCAGTGTTTCCCGATTCTCACAATTTGGCGGCCTTCAAGGCGAGAATGAATAGTCATTATTTGAGTTTGCGGGTAGCATCCGCGACTGTATCGTCACTTACTATCAGGTGAGTTGTACTCAAAGGCACACATTTTTTGATTAAAAATCCAAAGTATTAGTAATGGTGTAAGTAAGTAATTAATAATGATGAAAGTACAAAGTTTCAATTTCACTTTGCATCATGAAACAGTAATTCGTAGTAACGTAACAGTTTCATAAATCATTTCAAATTTCGCATACGAACTTTGACTAATAACCTGATTCTATCAGGCAGAGGTAATTACCAGCCAGCTTACCTACTACGTGACGTTAGAAATTTAGCAATTAAAATCGAGATAGCAGCCGCTGTCACATACTGCACGAGTTTCTGATAGTTGCGATTTCAGCGGGCTGCAAATCGTGACAAACCGACAGAATTATTTTATTGTTGTGGAGAAGCCGGAAGCATGACTACCTATAGTATGTATGATAACTACTGTATGCCAAATAAATTGTTTTTATACAGTTGTTGAGCCGATATGTTTCGCAATAGGGATGACGACAGCATCAGAAATAAATTATGAACTCTTGATCACTTAATTGCCCTCCTACTTAAACTTCGGAAAACCTTACTCGTTTTGTTTCCCATCAAGTCTTCGATTTTTAACTCACTAAAATCACAAAATGAGTACATAAATGACGATGTAAAACTATGACGTCACGCCTAGGTATTTCAAATAGTTTTAGAACAAAATGTCGTTTTTGACAGATGATAAAAAGTAAATCAGATGACTAGCATTCGTCATCCCTATTCTTCGTCATAGTGAGTCATACAATAATTTCACAACTCTACAAAAAAAAATTTGTTGTCCCGGATATCTTAGCAAATTTTGATGTTTTCAAGTGCCCAGATTACGAATTTATTCATGAAACTATTGAATGTGCTTTTGTTTTTATGATTATATTTTTATCAATTATCGGCTTGTTACTCATAAAATTTATTTTCCCAGTCATGATAAGAGTTTTGCGCAATAAAACAAGAGCAAATGTTACAAAATCATTGATAGTTATTAACATTAGTGTTAACAATATTGATGGGTTCCGGCTTGAAGATAAGATAGCCAGTTCTCCATTGCGTTGGTGAATCTTGGTAAGCCCGCTTCCATCTTCGGCATCATCGTCACTTACCATCAGGTGAGATTATACCAGGGGCTTACCAATTGTAGATAATCAAAAAAAAGTTTCATGAATTGTGAGCATAAATACATATATCCAAAATCGATCTTATATCTAGGGCAACAAAATCACTGTAGACCAGTGTTTTTTTTTTCAAGAACAATACTCTGCTGCCTGGACTGCTTTGTTTGCTACATTGTAAAGCTCCTCGCGTGTACAGGACACGCAGGCCAGAACAAATGTTCCATGGTCTGTGGGGAGGCACCGCACCCCAGATAGAATAAAAGTAGACTTAGTTTAAAAATGAAAGATAGATTTGGTTTAACCGTTTCAGTGGCGTAATGGTAACGTCCATTAGCTTCACACCATGAGGTAGCTTATTCGATTCCCGAAGGTTTCTATGTTTGTATGACTCGGTTTGTTTGGTGGAAGGGCATTTTGGAAGCCCGCCTGGCTAGCTACCACCATCTTATCTAAGTCTTGCCACCAAGCATCCATGTTAACAGCATTGATGTATTCTGGCTTGAAGATAAGATAGCCAGTTCCCCATTATGTTCGGGAATCTTGGTAAGCCCACTTATATCTTAGGCATCATTGTCACTTACCATCAGGTCAAAGGATATATATTAGTACTAACATACAGTATGGACACTCCCTGCCGTAGATTGCAATCTCACCCCCTCGTCACCCAAATTGATGCAGACTGGTTACCGTTTGTTCTCGAACGTATAGGATTTCTCCGTAATTTTGTTTGTTCTGTCATTCGATTTTTGAAAGTGTCATTTCTGTCCGGGGTATGATCAGGTGAGATGATGTCAAGGTCTTATTAAGAGTGGATAAAAAGCCAATATGTTTCGCAATTCTTCTTTTGAGCGAGTCAATTCAAGTTAAAATTATTTATTTCCGGACCAATATTCTGCTTCTTTCTTTCTTATTGTGTGGCACAGTTAGACGACGGTGGTTGCCTTGTATTGCACTTAGTATCACCCGCGGTCATCTGTAGGGCATTAAGATCTGAAAGCAGATGTGCAGCTTTACTCACGATGTTTCCCTTCACCGTTAAAGCAATCGGCCATACATGTACGTAAGTTTCGAAACACTCATTGGTATATACGGGTTTGAACCCGGGACCTCTGGTAATGAGGACCGAGTCGTTACCGATTGAGCCACCGACGCTTTTAATACTCTGCTACCTGGACTGCATGGTTTGTTGCTTTGTAAAGCTCCTTGCGCGTATACAGGTACCAGGACATGCAGGGCGGAACAAACAGTGTGCCAGAGAAGGTGTGCCCAGGGGGAATCTTTTGGACATTGGGATATGTGTTGTGCTGATCTGTCAGAGACATGTTTTTTTTTAATTAAAAATTTTAGTGCGTTTGACTGCAACACACCTGATGGTAAGTGATGATGCAGTCGAGGATGGTACACGCAGACTCAAATAATGCCTATTCACTCTTGCCTTGAAGATCTCCAAGTTATAGTAATCGGGAAACATTGACGCAGGAAAGGAGTTCCACTCCTGCGCTGTACGCATAACAAATGAAGAAGCGTAACGATTCGTGCGAAAAGGTGGAACATCAACAACAAAGGGGTGCAACCCCTCCCTGCGTCTCGTTGACCGACGGTGGAATGGAGCCGGGGGAATGAGGTCGTGAAGTTCTTGCGCGCACTCTCCGAAATGAATTCAATAGAATACCGACAGACAGGCGACTTTGCGGTGATTCTCAAGGCTTTGGAGACAGTCATTGACTAGTTCGTCGTCACCAATGAGTCTCTGTGCGCGTCGGTCGATGGCATCCAAGGTATCCAGCTGATAGCGGGCTGATCCATCCCATAAGTGTGAACAGTACTCCATACATGAGCGGACCTGTGCTTGATATAAGGTAAGCAGCTGTCCAGGTGTGAAGTACTGTCTTACCTTAGAGAGAATGCCCAGCTTCATTGCAGCAACTTTTGCCTTGGACTCAATGTAACGACCGAAGTTAAGATTGGGTGTTAAATCCACGCCGACGAGTTTCAGGTGGTCACATATCTGAATCGGTTCATTCCGGAGAGTTGGAGTCAAGGTTAATGGACTCCTTTTGGCGGAAGAAAGACACGCCTGTATTTTAGAGGCATCAAACCCTACGAGGTTGGAATCACCCCATTCAGACACTGCCTGAAGTGATAGGTTTATGCGCTCTATCATGGCCTCTCTCAGAAACAGCGTGTCAGCACTGTTAGCTCGTGCACTGGACAGGTATCTTTCTACAACCGTGCTATCGTCCGCATAACCAATTATACCTGGTTTCAGCAGATCGTTTATGTGAAGCAGAAATAGTGTTGCGGAAAGAACAGATCCCTGAGGTACCCCGGCATCAATCGCCAATAGGTCTGAGGAACCCTATCAAAAGCCTTCGAGATGTCGAGTGACACAGCGAGAGCTTCGCCATGCTTCTCGATGGCCTTGCCCCATATATGCGTAGCATACACCAGAAGATCTCCAGTAGATCGACCTCAGCGAAATCCGTATTGTCGATCGCTAAGGAGGTCATTGTCTTCTAGGTATGCCAGAATGCGGGTGTTCAATACACGCTCCATAATATTACAGATTACGGAGGTGATTGCTCTTGGGCGGTAGTTTGCGGGATCGGCACGACTGCCTTTTTTGGGCACCGGCTGCACGTTGACCAGCTTCCAGGACTTTGGTACTATACCCGTTTTAAGAGAGAGGCGGTACAGACGTGTCAGAACAGGAGACAACTCAGATGCGCAGTTCTTTAGCACTATAGCTGGTATACCGTCAGGTCCACTGGCTTTGTTCACGTCAAGATTGCGAAGTGTTTTGAGAACCTCCTTTTGCTTGATACGAATAGGGGGCATAGTAGTATCACAAGGAGATAACTGAGGCGGTATTCTATTCGCTGTATCAAGACGTGAATTTTCGGCAAACATAGAGGCAAACAGATTAGCCTTCTCAGTTGCCGTGTGAGCCAATGATCCATCAGGTTTCAGCAGTGCAGGCAAAGACGAGCGGCAAAAGTTCACCTCGACCGATTTAGCCAAGGACCAAAACGCCTTACTCCCAGAGGGGTAGGATGCAAGTTTTGATCCAATACGGCTTATATGGTCGAGTCGTGCGATACGCAGCATCTTTTTGTAGGACTTGGAGGCTTTATTGAATGCTTTCTTTTTATCTCGGGTGTCCGAAGCTCTACGATGTGTTTTGGAGGTGCCATCCAAAGGCAGCTTCTCTTTAATAAAGCTGCGCCGACTTATAAACCTTGGAGGCACAGGGATGTGCCTTGGTTCTACTTCCTGTTTGGCACGTTCGATTGAGCTCGCTACTTCTCTATGGACGTCCGGGGGCACAACACCGGCAAGCAAATACAGCGTTCTGACGGGATTTGGTTTCAGAACAACCCGTATTTTGCACTAATGTTCGTGAACAACACGACGTGTTTCGCTCTATTGTTCGTTAACAACCCGTTTTTCGCGCTAATGTTCGTTAACGACCCTTTTTTCGCACTAATGTTAGTTAACAACCCGTTTTTTGCACTAATGTTCGTTAACAACCCATAACTGTCCCTCTGTTGAGGCATGGGTAAAATAAAACTCAGGAAGATTATGCTATATTCCACACACGGGGGACAAATCCAGATTGGTGGAGGTTTTAGGGCTAGTAGCCAGCCCTTCTGTCAGAAGTTTTCCAAACCACCTTTACGACATCTAACACGGCTTAACGACTGCCATTTAATAATAGCAAGCCCCACAAACATCTTAACGTGCCTTGAAAAGTACGGAAGCTGTTGAGAAAAAAATAACTAACAGTCAAACTTATCCAGGTAATGGCCGCGCTTCAGGTCAAATAACCTGTGTGATCGACCCAAGCACGCAAGTGGCACTGAGCTACGACCGCTTCACTTATGTTCATCATCATCATATCAGCCGAAATACGTCCACTGCTGGAGAAAGTTCTCCTCCCAAGGATTTCCACGACGAACGGTCCTACGCTGCCCGCATCCAGCGGCCTCCCGCGACCTTCACCAAATCGTCGGTCCACCGTGGGCCTGCCCACGCTACGTCTTCCAGTGTGCGGCCGCCACTCAAGAACCAAATTACAAAGCTGTAATTATAATAATAATAATTGTAGGACCGCATGACAGGTCAAAGATATTTACACTAGAATAGCAGCAGTATTTTACCTAACTTAGTAACAATGAAATATTTCATGGTCATTTTCTTTTCAATTCATAAATTCGATCATTTGTTCATTCTTTTTTTATCGACTGGTTTAAGCAAAAACTGATAACCAAATGTTTATGCAACCAATTATAGATAACAAACTTTCTATTTCTTTTACAATTAAGACGTAAAACAAGCACTTTAATAAAAAACATGAAACAAAAGCAAATTTTTTTAAAACAGTAATAAAATCTGCAAACACCGCACAATTTGAAATATTGAAACAAATGAAAGTTAGTTGTCCGCACAATTAAAAAGGAACAACATTTCTATACTATTTACAAGTTTTTATTTAACTTTCAGTGTTAGTATGGTTCAAATCTTGAAAGCTGAATTAGAACCACTTCCCGGTTTCCGATTGAGTTGAAATTTTAAAATTTCTAAAAGGTGAACGCATATTGTTTTTTGACACAGAATCGGTAAACTGAAGTGGCAATGGGCAGGGCACATAGAACATGGCTCGTAGAACAGATGGCCGTTGGAGCAGTAAAGTTCTCGAGTGGCGAAAGTAGAGTATGCAGGCCTCCCACGCGGTGAAACGAGGACCTAGTGAAGATTGCGGGAAGCCAATGGACGCGGGCGATCCTTGGAGGAGGCTTTTGTACAACAGTGGATGTTTTTCGGCTGATATGACAATGATGATGATGATGATATTAAAACTGATTAAAAAAATAAAAGCATTTTTCTGTCACTCGCGTTGATGTCTTTTGTTTATAATGAATAAGTATCACTCTTATACAATACTTTTGCGAATAGGTGTGGTAGTCTACGGAACTCTCGGTGCGTGAGTCTGACTCGCACTTAGCCGTTTTTTTATTCAAATATTACAGATCACAAAACAAACTCATTAATTAGAAATGTTAAACGAACACACATGAAGTAATTACTAATTATATACTGCAAAAAACGTACTAAAAGATTTGAATAACAACCATACTTATAATGGAAGCAATAAAAAAGTATAAGACTTTATTACTGCAATTTCCTCTGTGAAAAAGCAAAGGAAATAATTACGAAAAAAAAACCAACAGTTTAAAGGAAAAACAACGCTGTTGGAAACGAAAGTGCCCTTCTATTACATTTTCTCTGTTTTTTGGCCTCATACTCCTGGAGTGAAAAGGTCCCTTACAAGTTGACACGCAAATTCGAAATTACAGCCTTTTGTCACAAAGCATTTCGTTCGCGGACAAGAGAGCGACCGACCTCATATTAATTGTCACCTTTAATATTCAAATACGCGGTAGCACAGTATTACTATATGGTTTACAGTAGCGCAACGCCTTTGATGTCGCACGAAGCTGCCACCGGCGTAGGTACTAGCCCATACTAGCCTGTAGCCCGTCTGGCAAACTCGCGGAGTTTGTCACACACAAAGCGTTTTATTCGCGGATAAGAGAGCGACCAATCTCATATTAATTATCACCTTTAATATTATTCAAATACGCGGTAGCACAGTATTACGATATGGCTTACTGTAGCGCAACGCTTTTGATGTCGCACGAAGCCGCTACCGGCGTAGGTAGGTAGGTACTAGCCCATACTAGCCTGTAGCCCGCCTGGCAAACTCGTGGAGTTAGTCACACACAAAGCGTTTCATTCGCGGATAAGAGAGCGACCAACCTCATATTAATTGTCACCTTTAATATTCAAATATGTGTTATCATATTATTACGATATGGCTTACAGTAGCGCAACGTCTTTGATGTCGCACGAAGCTGCCACCGGCGTAGGTACTAGCCCATGCTAGCCTGTAGTCAGCCTGGCAAACTCGCGGAGTTTGGCAGGCTGTGCCCCGCCGTCCGCTGACCCGCAAGTACCCTTCCGTTGCTCTGCGTAAGTACATACGTTACGCTACTGTAAACCGCTATATTGTAATACTGTGGCGGTAGGGAGGGTCATGCTTTTGATTAAATATACGTCAACCTTGGACCATGCCAGTTTTCCTATTGATACTGTATTTCTAATTTACCTCTGACGTATATTACTAATTTTATGTTTTTTTTTATTTATAACTAGGTGGGGTTCCTGGCTTCGCTCAGGAAGTTGATATGAGATTGTGTGGTAGTTGGAATAAAATGATAAGCTTTAAAATAAAAGGCATTTTTTTATTGAATGCACTTGCTAACACATTATACAGGATGTAAAAAGACTTGGTGTAGGACCAATTAACTGGGGGTTTAACTCATAATACTGAACAACTTTCCCTAAGGAAAATAGTACATTCGCAAAAAAAAATCGACGCTCCATACAAACATGCACAAAATTGGTCGATCAGCTGATCATTTTGTATGAAGAGTTCAATTTTTGTTTTGCGATTTTAGCAAACTTGTAGAACAAAAGTTGTCAGTTTAATGAGAAGAAGCTTAACGGAACTACACCAATTTTATTACACCTGTATACCCCTACCAATGGGCAACTCCACCCATAAGAAAAGCCACAATGAATGGTCCACAATGTTCCAAAAATATCGAGTGTTCTAGAATGTTCTACAATGATCTGGGATGTTGTTGGGGAATGCTCTCGAATCTCAAATGCTCTGGGCTGTTTTAGAAATATCTAGAGGGCAAAACTTCCAGTCATTATATGTTCAAAATACGCTTTATAGGTAAAAACGGGAACCTTCTACCTACATGGATGGGGGATAGAGGGCTACCACACCATATGACTTCCTTGATCGTACCGGGACTCGTTTTTGAGTTTTACTAGCCATCCGCCCGCGGATACGCCTGCTTTTTTTTCGATTTTCCCGTGGGAATAATACGTTTTCCCGGGGTAAAAAGTAGCCTTTGTCCTATTCCAGGATCTAAACTATATGTGTGCCAAGTTTCATCCCGATCCATCCAGTGGTTGAAGCGTAAAAGAGTAACAAACATCCATATATCCATACATACAAACTTTCACATTTATAATATTAGTAGGATATTGATTATTGATTTCGCCATAATAACTCATATCCTGTAAAAATTTTAAAGACTCTTCAATATGAAGTTAAGTCACCGTTAGTAAACCAAAACAACCTATTTTAAAACCTCAACTGAATATGAGATATATTCAAACTGGTTGTATCATGTGTTTACTTGTTCTTGCAAAAATATACCATGCTCCGACGTATTGAGGGTGATATTTTCTTGGAACAATACATAAATATTTTTATCAAATTAATAATGAAAAATAACAGGCTATTCTTTGTTGCATCGTTATTCATCATTGAAAAGAAGGCTTTGTTATATCATAGTGACGGACGTTTTTCGCGTGTCGGCTTCGAGGCGGGTACTTAACTTAGGTACATCATTTTTCGGTGCGGCGCGGCGGGTAGTTTGAAGTAGGAACAGTTAAGATGGCGCGATAACAGTTTTAATATGAGCCGGAAGCGGCCGGGCCGGGCCGGGTTGGGCCTAAAACGGGTTGCTAAATAAAATAGTGTTATTTGCTTGCCCGTTTCCAATAAAACGGGTATAACGCGGTTATTAAGCGAAAATGTTGCGAAGCGTAATTATGTAGCCATCTTTATAAACATACGTAGCTTATGTATAGTTCAGATAGCAGATCGTTTTCAGTTTGCCTACGTATTTAATTAAAATTTTAATAACGCTGAACTTACTTCATTAATTTTTCTTTACAGGTATGTACCGGAGGATTGCTGATATTGATGGTATCACACTATAATATTATAAAGGCGAAAGTTTGTGAGTGTGTATGTTTTTTACTTCTTCATGCAAAAACTACTCAACGGATCTGGCTGAAATTTGGTAGGTAGACATATTAGGACCTGGATTAACACATAGGTTACCCCTTATACGCTCGCGAGCCGTTTGCAGCTCGCGCTCTGCGCACCCTCGAAAAGTCATAGAAACGTTGTCCACGCGGGTGAAGCCGCGGGAAACAGCTAGTAGAAAATAAAGCATGAAACTGCTAGTCGGATTTGCATACTAAGAGTTCCGTACCATATACACGTGCCGCTGGTGCACTGCACACCTATTTTACTTGTTGGCATTATACAAATATGTAACATGTTTTCTTGATTATAGGGTTAATAAATTGTAAATGAAAAAAATATATTCTAAAAACGTACATTTCCAATGCGTAAGCGTCGGTGGCTCAACCGGTAACGACTCGGTCCTCCTAACCATAGGTGCCGGGTTCAAATCCGGACGGCTAATGTACCAATGATTTTTTCGAAACTTACGTACATATACTCACCGATTGCTTTAACGGTGAAGGAAAACATTGTGAGGAAACCTGCACACACCTGCGAAGAAACTCGAAGGTTGTGTGTGAAGTCGACCAACCCGCACAGTGCGGCTAAGGCCCGATAATTCAGGGTAGGCTTGAGCCCCTCGGTGGGGTGGTGATGACATTTCTAATGTACTTAATATCTGATAAAAGACGTGTTAGTGTCCTCATAAAATTGTTCAATGAGCTCTTATTAGCAAGCTGTTTTAAAGTACTAAAACTACATGATGAATTCGAAAAAAAAATCTCACCACATCTGGAATATCACTACTACTTTATTCCAGCAAAAATGCAAACCCACCCGAACCTGACAGCATTGTTACTAAGAAGGAATAGGTAGCGCAGCAAAAAAGGGGTGAAAATAAAAGGGGTACAGCGAATCCATTCCAACTCTTTATTAGAACAAAACACCATTTTTTCGCCACATAAATAACACATCACCATGTAGATTATTCGGTAACACACCACGCTATACATTATTTGGTTGAGTGCGCGAATGTAATTTACGAATGAAAAATGATGCGAGGCGGGGGGTGCGGCTGCGAACGCTATGGGGGGTGACTTGGCCTTGAATTTTCTATAACTTAACGTTGATTTGGATTCGCAAATGTGGGTAAGCCACGGGTTTTTTCTTATTGTAATATCGGTTTACTTCGAATTTCGAATAAGCATGTTTGTTTTGTGTCGTCGGTGGCGCAACAGCAAGAGCCGCTATCTCCTATCCGGGAGGTCGTGGTTTGAGTTCTGCCACGTACCAATGTGTTTTCGAATTTCGATCTCATATGTACGTTTATCCGATGCTCTTACGGTGAAGGAAAACATCGTGAGGAAACCTGCACACATCTGCGAAGAAACTCAAAGGTTGTGTGTGAAGTTGACCAACCCGCACTGGGCCCGCGTGGTCGACTAAGGCCCGATCGCCCTAATTCAGGGTAGGCTCGAGCCCCTCGGTGGGGACGTATGTATGAGCTGATGTGTGTGATGTTTGTTGTGTGATATGAAAAAGAACAGACGGCCGTTGGGTAGTAAGTTCTCAAATGGCGACCGCGCACCGGAAGACGTAGCGTAGGCAGGCCTCCCACGTAGTGGACCGACGACCTGGTGAGGATCGCGGGAAGCCGCTGTTTGCTGGCATCGTGGAAATCCTTGGCGGAGACCTTTGTCCAGCGTGGACGGCTTACAGCTGATATGATGATGAAAGAGATAAGTAGAAAACATCATAAAAATCTCAACTTTAATTTTTTAGGGTTGGTTCGTTGGCTGAATTAGCTGCAACTTTGACGGCCCTGAGTTCAATAGCGCGGAGTATTTGACGAAATTTATCAAAGGTGCAGCTAATTCAGCGAACGAACTATACTATGCTTACGTCGCGTCGCCCGTTACCGTGTCCATCCGTCCCAACTTTAAAGGCTTGAAGGAAAATAAATGAAAGCGCGTTAGGTCAGCCGCAAACTTTTGTTTTCTTTCATGGCTATAGGGCTGCATCTTTTGAATCTTAATCTATCTTTATACAAAAAAATGAACCCCTATTTCTTCTGGTCATCGCATCACGCGTGAACGGCTCGACCGATTTCGCCAATTCTTTTTTTGTTGAGTTTGTTTTTGTCAGGAGAAGATTCTTATGTAGGATAGGTAGTGTAGTGTAGTGTAGTGTAGGGTAGGGTAGGGTAGAGTAGTGTAGTGTAGTGTTGGGTAGTGTTGAGTAGGTTAGGGTAGGGAAATCCAAATTCAAAAACACATTGATAGTGGCAGGATTCGAACCATGATCTCCCGTCGGAGGTAGCAGCCCTTGCCATTACGCCACCGACGCTCCGCGTAACATCACAGACCGCGTGAACATACAAACTTGCATACATACAAACATTGCAAGTTAAATAAAAGCATTTAAGAAATCGGGGTGGGTAGAGTCGGCGCTGCTACTGCTGTTTTTTTTGTGAATTCCATAATTTTTGAAGTCACTTGCGCGGTGTAGGACATCCTCGGCGAAGGACAGATGGTCTAAATATACATTTTTGTACAGTCGCCAAATAAATCTAAGAGGCGGTATATTTATTATTCTTGTACTGTCCCCAAATAAATCTAAGAAGCGGTATAATTATTATTCTTGTACTGTCGCCAAATAAATCTAAGAGGCGTTATAATTATTATTCTTGTACTGCCGCAAAATAAATCTAAGGGGACTTATAATTATTATTCTTGTACTGTCGCCAACTAAATCTCAGAGGCGGTGTAATTATTATTTTTGTACTCTCGCCAAACAAATCTAAGATGCGGTATAATTATTATTTTTGTACTATCGCCAAACAAATCTAAAACGCGGTATAATTATTATTTATATACTGTCCCCAAATAAATCTAAGAGGCGGCATAAGTATTATTTTTGTACTGTCGCCAAATAAATCTAAAAGGTGGTATCATTATTATTCTTCTACTGTCGCCAAATAAATCTAAGAGGCGGTATAACTATTATTCTTGTACTGTCGCTAAATAAATCTAAGAGGCAGTATAATTATTATTTTCATACTGTCGCCAAATAAATTTAAGAGGCGGTATAGTTATTATTTTTATACTATTGCCAAATAAATCTAAGAGGCGGAATAATAATTATTTTGTACTGCCGCCAAATAAATATAAGAGGCGGTATAATTATTATTTGTGTACTGTCGCCAAATAAATCTAAGTGGCGGTATAATTATTATTTTTGTACTGTTACCAAATAAATCTAAGAGCCTGCATAAGTATTATTTTTGTACTGTCGCCACATAAATTAAAGAGGCGTAATAATTAATATTTTTCTGTCTGGTACAGTTAAGCCATAGGAAGTGTGACAAAGTCCTAAGAAGTATACGTTTTCGGTAACGCTATTTTCTGGAACGCACGCCGGGATCGTCATCTGACAGACGTTTTTTTTTTCCATTTTAGGGTTCTTCAGTCAACATCTGTCCGTCTGTCCGCGGCTTAACTCAAAGACTATTAATACTAGAAAGGTGTAATTTGGCATGATTATATATTTTTCAGATCATCAGAAAGGTTTTGGCCGGATCTAAGAAATAAACTTGTCTTTGAGAAGTTTTGGAGTGTACAATCAATATTCACACACGTTTGCAACACGAGGCTTCTCGACGATTCGGATGAAAACCGATTATTTTATAGACTGCGATGAGTTCGGCACGGGGCTGGCTTCCCAAGTTGACATTTCAGCTGCTCGATCAAAAGTGCTCATAAAATAATTGGCGCCTCTGTCGTAGCCTCTGTAGTTTGGCTGCATTGTCATTTAATGGTTCGATAATCACAACGATTCTGATTGGCTAACAAACAAGTACCAACACTACCAACTTCCGGGTTCCGGTCCCGCACCGACCACGCCTTGGCCAAAGATGACTATTATTACTACCCTAGCTAACCGCTTGACGTTTCAAGATAAAACACACGGTTTTTCGACGCATGCATAGATGGCGCCACGTCCTTGCGCTCCGAAATATTATATTAATCAATTCGAAAAAGTACACAATAAAATCTTGAAAATTTTTTTTTTATGGTACCTCCTATGTGAAGAGGGGTTAATTTCTTTTTGCTAACGTATCCTATCGTGTGGGGGTGTCGTTGAATAAGTCTTTCAAACAACTGAGGGTTTACTAAAAGCATTTTTTAAATCAGGAATCGGTTTGCGAAATATTAAGCTTCGGATCGGTTTGCGAAATATTAAGCTTCGGATCGGTTTGCGAAATATTAAGCTTCAGATCGGTTTGCGAAAGTGCAAATTTTTGTTCGAGACAAGTGTTCCCAAGTGTAGGGGGGGTGGGCTACAAGCTACTCGTAAACCGCTATTTCAGGACATCTGAAAAAAAAACTGTAATTATTAGGACATACAATCAATTTAAAAGGAAAACTAGCAAGGCTAATTTAAGTAAGCTTTCTAAGTTCAGGAGTAATAGTCGACCACGATGAGATGTGCAGTTGGATTTGTAAAAAGTTCATAGTTCTTCCATACAAAATGTTTTATTACCAACTGTAAGTATGATTTTGTATTTTAAAACAAACATTTATTTTTTTAAAACACTTCGGAACCCTACTTTGCGCGAGTCCGACTCGCACTTGCCGGTGTTTTTTATTCACAATAGATAAGCCCTTGGCATCATCTTACCTGATGGTAAGTGAGGATGATGCCGAAGATGGAAGCGGGCTTACCGAGATTCCCCAACGCAATGGGGAACTAACCATCTTATCTTCAAGTCGAACCCATCAATGTTGTTAGAATTGATGTTTGGCGGTAACTCTTAGATAAGATAATAATATGGTAGTAGCTAGTCAGGCGAAATGCCCTTCCACCAACAAAACAGAGTCTCAGAAAGTTAGACTCCGCCGAGATCGAACCCGTGAACTCCGGTGTGAAGCTAATTTCCTTTACCACTACGCCACGGACGGTGGTTACGCGTTCATTGAATTCACATCAAAAACTGTCGCTCTAGTGAGGTCTTTTGATTAAAATTAATAGGTAGCATTGTTGTACTCCGAGTGAAGAGGTGTGGTGACACGCAACCCTCGACGAACGAGTCTGACTCGCAGGGCAGGTAGGTACTCGTATTTTTATTACTGTACTAGTAAGCGTCGGTGGCACAATCGGTAACGACTCGGTCCTCTTAACCAGAGGTCGCGGGTTCAAATCCGGACGGCCAATATAACCAACGAGTTTTTCGAAACTTACGTACGTACGAGTACATCAGTTATTTATGAAACAAGGGTTGTAAAAAGGTCAATAACAAACGAGTGACATTTGTGAGCCCGAGCCGCAGGCGAGGGTTTACCATCGTCAAGAGTTTGTTATTTCCTTTTACACCCATGTATCATACGACGTTTTTCAATACAGTTGTGAGAAAATAGATGAAATAAAAAAACGACCGTGACAGAAAAACAAAATACATGGGTAGGTACATACCTATCAAGGTTTCAGCAACCAAAATTCATTTTACACGACTTGTGGCTTATTTTAAATGTCCGGGGAGTAATCTCACTTTGTTTTTTCTCATACATACACATAAGTATATTTTTTATTACATATATATTAACTATTCTTTATTTTATTAGTTTTCACATCTAAAACATCTCAATTCAGTTTTACGAAAATTTCGCCATATTTTAGCTAGCACACGTACGCATGCGTAAGTTTTTTTTTATTATCATAAATAGACTACAATACGGCTTGGGATACTTAACCTCTTTGGTAAAGATGACCTATTCCTTGGTGTAACCGGTTCCACTTCATTCATATTTTTTCTCTTTTCTTTACAACCCAAGTAACACAGGAAGCATTTTAACAAACGAATAATAAACTTATGTAGAACTAAAGGTGCGCATAAACTCTTATATAGGCTCACCGAGCATCTTGATGCTTTATATTGGCATTTCAAAACTATTATGATGCTTTGCACTGTAAAACGGTTGGATAATAGCATATCGAAATGCTTTTGTAAATCATTTAGTTTTAGTGCAGTAAACCACAAAGCAGCTGTACAGCTTTCAGCTGTTTTTAGTGCATTTGGATCTACAGTAGCATTTTTAAGTAGTAAATAAATGCTTAATGCTGTTTAATAGCATAAACATTAACCATTATAATGCCACGTAAATCCGCTATACAGCTTTCAGCTGTTTTTAGTGCCTTAGGGTCTACAATAATATTTTTAAGTAGTAAGATAATGCCTAATGCTGCTTAATAGTATAAACTTATACTATTATAATGCACCGTAAATCCATTAGTCAGCTTTGAACTGTTTTAGTGCCCTTTGTTGTGTAATATCACTTTTAAGTGCTAAGTTAAAGCCTAGTACTGCTGAACAGCATAAATGTGAATCAATGTAATGCTTGCATTTTTAAAGATCAACTGAGTTCTGTTGTACAGCTAACAGCTCTTTAATCAAATACAGGTGAGTTATTGTAATGCGTAAAGCTGTATATACATTTATTTTACTGTGTTCGTAAAACCATTTGTCGGCCATATTGGGGAATATACTGCTGGCGGTATTAATTAGCCTTTTTAAAGGCTCAACTTACTGCTATAGACCGACACCATTTTGTAAACATTTTATGACCAAAAAATATTATAATTCGGATCTATTTATGATAGCCATAGACCTATATTATAATGAAATAACTTAATTTAATACAACCAAACTAAAACTATTATGTTAATTATGCAAAATTCGCTCTGTACTAGGAAAACACAATTGTTTTGCTTATTTCACACATAATCTTCAATAACATTTTATATCAAAACCACATAATATCGAAGGCGCGTGAAAATTTTGAATGAAACTTATATAGACATTTACAGTAAACTACATTGCGCAGTAACATTTGAAGGCATGAAATAAAAAATAGTCATAAACTCCAGTATTATAAATTTACTTTTGATTCAAACAAACAATATGTGTCAAACAGATCAGTTTGACGTCTTCGTCCATTTATATTGCAGGAAAAAGTGGTTAAATTACAGATTAATTGCATTAGAACATTTGCACCGTGGTATTAGATATGTTTTTGCAATGATGTAGTGTTTATTTAAGTTCTAACTGTGAACACTTATACAGCTACAATCATTCTTTTACTACATTCTAAAGCTAGTCTAATGCTTTTGTAATGCAATTAACATTTTCATTATCAATAATATTGCTAGTGTAATGCTTCTGTAATGCGATTAGCAAGTTTATTGGCCGTAATAATGCTTCTATAATGCGATTGATACCTTCTTTGACCACAATAATGCTAATATAATGCGCCTGTAATGCAATTAAACAACTATTGTGAACCTATTTACGATCTAAAGCCGTATATTATATATTACAGTAGCCGTATAAACGTTTGTAATGCTACTATAGAACTAACTAAAAATGCGAAAACGATACAAAAAAGCTGTAAGTCGGCCCTTATACTGCTTTGATGTGTTACTTGGTAAATATATAACCCAAATAGAATCTAAACAGCTTGAGTTATGTACTCACCTCGGAGGAACTACCTATCTCTTTTAAAATTCTCCTTTCAAAAGTCTTAAAGAAGATTCTGTATCTTTGGTTATTATATTTTTTTTTGCTAGAAATGTCTTGTTCCTCCGAGCTAGAAATTAAAAAAAGTGGTTAAGTAAAATCTATTTTGCGCACACTTGACTGGCATATAAAGGACCACTTTTCGAGCAACTGTATTGAAAAATATATTACCGATTGCTTTTAAGGTGGAATGGAAGAATTAAATCGTGAGGACAAACCTGCACATCTGATTCCAGATGTGTATGAGTGACCTGGAAAGAGCTACACCGAAAAACAAGAACACGGCTCTTAAATTATGATGATTTTAGGGGTACACAACTGCATAATATGTATCTTTTTAGGAATTCAACTTTCTGTTCCTAAAGGATCTATAACTTGTTGTCAGCAGTTTGACGGGCGCTTGCATTGGCTCGCCCCGCACTCTGCAGTTACTCCGAGACCACGTACAATATAAGGTCTAACAAAATTAGCTGTAACTATTTTAACTGGTGCTTTTACCCATGAAACTGAACAACTTTCCCCATGAAACCCATAGTCAAATCGCAAAAAAAAATTGGCTCTTTCATACTGACTCGATAAGCCAACTTAATATGGGAAGTTCAAATTTTTTTGAAATTTGACTATGGGTTCCATGGGTAAAGTTGTTCAGTTTCATGGGTAGAAGCACCAGTTAAAATAGTTTCAGCTAATTTTGTTAGACCTTATATAACCCGCGACCCCATCGGATTGTTCTTAACATAATTTGTGGCTTTACAATAGAGACTTAATGACTGTTACTATGAAGTTTCATTGAGAACACAACAGCCAGCAATATCTCTACAATGATGATGATGATGATGAGAGTCGCTAAGTGCAACACCAGACAATCGCCGTGGTCTATCCCTTGGATAGCACGGTTAATTGTGCCACACGATAGAATAAAGAGAATCACTTTACTTGCACGATTTGCAACAAATGCCACAAGTATTTGTTATCGATGCTTGTTATAGAAAATCCTGGCCAAGCAACGGGTCGCCATCTTGTTTCTTTCTTCACATATTTGGGGATTTTTCCCGTTCTGGGGACGGACGAAGATTCATAATCCCCGAGGGATTTACCCCAGGGCCGAATCAAGGAAAACTTGACGATGAACCAAGAGCCCTAAATATTCTTTTTCTATTGTTGTCGCATGTCAATCCTTACTAGTATTATAAACTAGTGGATGCCTGGTGAGTTATTTTTTATTCCATCGGAATTTACAAGATTCCAGCCTCAAGCATTGACTACATCAAAAAAAAATGTTTTTTGTTTGTTTAATTATCCTTCATTTACGTCGCAACGGAGCAACTAATCAACGTGATTTTTTGCAAAGAGAGAGTGGATGAGGTTGGAACTAACTTAATATGTTACTTTGCCTCTTATGAAAATAACATACTCTGACACAGTTCCTGGGGAATTGAAGAAAACCCTTTTAGGGGTTCCGTTCATCTGATGAAAAAAGGAATCCTTATAAGATCGCGTGTCAACGTGTCTGTCTGTTCGTCCTATAAAAAAGAAGAAAAATATAGAAAATTAAGATCAAGAAAAGTTGAGTTCTACGAAACGTTCTAGTGTACGAAAATTTAGCATAAGTATCCCCCTCCCCCTATATCCAAGACTACTTACTGAGCTTTTTCTTCAAATAAATAAATAATTATAAAGCTTACTTAAAATATTACAGAAAAACATAAATGAAATCCGATGAATCATGTGTCTATATGTTCTTGGGGGAGGCTTTTGTCCAGCAGTAAACGTTTTTCGGCTGATACGATGATGATGATATGATATCAAATGAGAGAATCACAATTATTTGAAATAATTTTAAAATATATAGTCATGAATTTAAAAAAAATACGAAAATTGAGCAGTTACCATACATTGTGTGTTTTAGTTTAATAAATAAAATAAAATGTTGTAATTTGCTCTTCACTTTAGCTCTGGGTCAAATTTCAGCGAAATCGCTTTAGCAGTTTTAGCGTGAAAGAGTAGCAAACAGAAAAACAGACACTTTCGTATTTTTAATATTAAGATGTAATAGTTTCAGTGTGACTAGTATTTAATGATCATCATCATCATATCAGCCGAAAAACGTCTACTGCTGGACAAAGGCCTCCCTCTTCAAAAAAATATAACTTCGTCAATTTTAATTGACAAAAAAAATACCTTATTGACGAAAAAACTTATTTGCTCTTTATTCATTCAACCCTGTATGCGATAAAAGAACTATATCAAAATGATCACTGGCGACCAACTACATATTGAATAGTTTCATTAAATTTCTATTTTACTTTTTATACAAAAAAAAGTTTACAGTTTTTAGTAAATATTTAGATAAAATGCTTTTAGCTAAAAGCTCTACTGGTAAATCCATTTAGTTTCGGTGGATGGTGCGTGGATTAGAGCTCTAGATATTTTAAACTAGAAATAATTAAATCCGAGGAAAATATTGTAGATTAAAAAATAATAATATAGTAAAGATAAAAACAAACGTGTTATTAAGGGGTTTTTAGAGTTTTTTGGGTTTTTTATCATCCTAATTCAGGGTAGGCTCGAGCCCCCCGGTGGGGACTTTTATGAGCTGATATGATGAGGGTTCCGTATACCCAAATGGTACGATCCTATTAGTTGCTATCACTAAGCCTCTGCTGTCTGTCTGTATGTCATCGCTTTTATTTGATGAATCGTAATAGTTAAAAGACACTTGAAATTATCACATAGAGTGTTTGTCTGTTGCCACAATAACAACAAATAATCAATCAATCAATTTAGTTTATTTTCTCACCACAAACTTGTCTCTAATTTATACATTTATCGTTCATAATAATATTATAACGTAGTTTGTGGGAGACTGGAGCCTAAACTAGGAAAATAAATTTCCTGTATTTCAGGTCTCCAGGCCCCCTCATCGGCTTATAGGTAAATATATTAGTGCTTCGATGTAGCAGACGTTGAGACATTAAAACACATATTAGTAAAAATAAAACCGGTGAGGTAAAAAAATTATATACATATGTGTGTGTATGTGTGTGAGTGTGTAAGTGCGTGTGTGTGTGTGTCGTACGTTTTGATTATGGTACTGCTTGTAATAGTTTTTCGGTTTGATAATAGAAATTAGAAACAGTGGAAAATTAAGGGGGTTTCCATACAAAAAAAAACTGCTTTTATATATATATTTAAATATTAGAAGTATTTTTTATTTTTCTCTATCGCAAAAACAGTAATATATATATAAGTGTGAAACAACAAATGATGTCATTTGCGTTGATGTTTTATGTTTGCAAGGTATGTCATAGTTGTGTGCAAAGTTGTGGTGGTACGGAACCCTCGGAAGGCGAGTCCGACTCGCACTTGGCCAGTTTTCTTTATGAAGAAGACAATATTTTCGAATATTTATTATTGATTCATGAAACATAGAAGCACAATTGTGCTTCACTTAAGGGTCGCCAGGAGGCTCAAGTTTCCATACAAACGTAGTAACGCTTATATAGCAAAACGATATAATTGGATTGAATTAAAACTTTTTATAGATTTGTAATAAAATCTTTAACCCACTCCTATTATTTCTTCCACTTTACATAATAATTTTACAAATTTCTGATATCGATATTATCTTCACGTCACAAATACCGCAGTGTCTCAAGACTAAGGTCTTTGACCAGTGTGTGTTGCCAGTGATGACTTACGGAACTTAGACATGGTCGCTTTCTATGGACCTCATAAGAAGGATCAAGGTCACCCAAAGGGCAATGGAGCGTGCTATGCTCGGAGTTTCTTTACGTGATCGAATCAGAAACGAGGAGAACCAAAGTAACCGGCATAGCTCATAGAATCGCTAAACTGAAGTGGCAGTGGGCAGGGCACATAGCTCGTAGAACAGATGGCCGTTGGGGCAGTAAAGTTCACGAGTGGTGACCGCGCGGAAAACGTAGCGTAGGCAGGCCTCCCACGAGGTGGACCAACGACCTGGTAGAGATCGCGGGAAACCGATGGATGCAGGCAGCGCAGGACCGGTCGTCGTGGAAATACTTGGGGGAGGCCTTTGTCCAGCAGTGAACGATTTTCGGCTGATATGATGATGATTAAATTGTGTCTTCCCAATATATTTGCAAATCTAAGTGTAGATTTTATCCGGCGTGTCGTTTTAGTTTTAAATCGGAACTAACATTTATATGGAAACTCGAGCCACATGGAGACCCTTAAGGGTTTAGTTAAACCTAGATCAAAAGCAGAAATCCCCAATAACCACACAAAGATATTTCAACCTCTTCAAAATACTATCGTAAAAAAAGAAGCATAAAACTTCCAAATAGCTAAAATTGGCTTAGCGGTGGTATTTCAAAGTATGTGTGCTCCGCGAAAAAGAACTAAGATTATTGTGGTCGCAGACGAGCGATGCACTCGTAAAATCCAATACAACAATGCCTTACTTTTTTTCCTTTTTCATGATCGATGCAGCATACGCTTGCTAGTGTATACCCGACTTTATTTTATGAAATTCTATTCAAATGTATCTTTCTCTCGCTTTGAATCTTCTTTTTCGATTGCAACATTATGGATGAGATAACGCATTCAAATTTTTAATAAAAAAAGAGATGCTTATATTCGCAATTTTTTGTGTGAATTTGTTGTTAATGTTTCTTACGCCTTTGTTTACTTTGACTTTTGTTTTTCAATAACAAAAATTACAATTAATTTATTTATTATTATTATAACAGCTCATATACGTCCCCACCGAGGGGCTTGAGCCTACCCTGAATCAGGGCGATTAGGCCTTAGTCGACCACGCGGGCCCAGTGCGGGTTGGTCGACTTCACACACAACCTTCGAGTTTCTTCGCAGGCATGTGCAGGTTTCCTCGCGATGTTTTTCCTTCACCGCTAAAGCAATCGGTAAGTACATGTACGTAATTTTTTGAAAAACTCATTGGTACATTGGCCGTCCAGATTTGAACCCGGTACCTCTGGTTAGATGGACCGAGTTTGTTACGGATGCATACCCCTTCCCCCCGCGACGATGCTTTGCCTCACCCCTGGGACACCTAATTTATTACCAAATAAGGACTTGAATTTCTTTTGCAAAACGACGCGTGGCCGTTAGCCAATGACAGTCGTTAGGGGTGAGGTGAGGCGGGGTTAGACGCGAAATCGCTCTGTGAATTTGAATTATGTTCGTTCAGTCGCTCGCCGTATGCTGTTTGTTTTGGTTTGGACAATAGACACGTTATTTTCAATATCGTTGTTTTCTGTTTTCGCCACGACCCTTGCATGCTTCGTGCTGCACAGTTGGTCCTATCGTACCGGATTTATTATTTGTGTTGCGTGTGTACCTAAAAGTGTGCAAAAATGGTGAAAACAAGAAGCCAAGACGACGCGGCGATACAAGACGGAGAAGTAACGCCCGAGTCCTCCGAACAACAGACCCCCGGCATGGGGCTATTGTCACATCAGTTCCCGGGCGTGGGGCTCCAGGGACAGGAGGTTCCCACCGTCACCAGCGACCTCAACGGCGGTTCCAACGACGCATTACAGTCCACACGGCCATTGACCCCTACGCTCACGACACTCGCGTTCCCGCTATCGACGCTGACACAACCTGGGGACAGGCGCGAGGACGAGAACTTCGACACAGGGTCAAAGACGAGACAATCGAAAATTGCGCTAGCCCGCGCGAGACTCGAGCTAGCCGCGGCAAAGCTAGCTCTACTGGAAGCTGCAGACGACTCGACACCTGCAACTTTGTACGAGAATACTGTTCCATTGGCAGGCATACCATCACAAAGCAGTACGAGTACACCGACAAGCATCCAGCGTACCATCACGGCACCGTACGCTAACATCACACACGACGGCGACGCGATGCGCGGTGACAGGCCACCGCCATCAGCGCCGCCCACGGCTGCGCATTACTACACAGCGCCGCCGCCGACGCCGCAGCAACCGTTGCGGCCGCCATCGCCGCCGCTGCGACAGCATGGTTGCGACGACTCAGCGATGGATCTAGCAGCAGCCATATTAAAGGTAGCTCGCGGGGACCGGCCCCCCGCGAGTCACAGGTACCCAGATTTACCTTACTTTAACGGTAGCAGTAGTGAGTGGCTGTATTTCAAAGCGGCTTTCGATCAGTCAAAGGCTGCCTTCTCGGAGTATGAGAATGTTGCTCGACTACGGAAGAGTCTGAAAGGACTAGGCTTCGAAGCCGTGAAGGGTTCATTTATTTGTAACATGAAGGCGGAAGACATAATGTATAAATTGGAGGCGCGCTTTGGCCGGCCTCACGCACTTGTGACAAGTGAATTGGAAAAACTGCGGAGTTTACCAAAATTGACAGATAATCCTAGAGATGTGTGTATCTTTGCATCCCGAGTAGATAATATTATCAGCACTGTACGGGCATTAAATAAATCTGAGTATTTATATAATACAGACGCCATAAATATTATAACTGACAAATTAACCACCGTACTAAGGAACAGATGGTATGACTTTGAGTTCAATAGTAAAGATAGCGATCCGGGGCTTATTAAATTATCACGCTTCCTGGAAAGAGAGGCTGATTTGAATGCGAGACACGCTAAAGCTGAGGTGATAGACAATAATATCCATCCAAGACCCCATAGAATAATGAAAGTTACACATTTTAACAATAAAAATGTATGTGCTGCCTGTAGTGAAACTGGCCACACACCAACTACATGCTTAAAATTTAAGGCTATGCCTGTGTCTGAAAGATGGGAAGTAGCTCGACAAACAAAACTATGTTTCAGGTGCCTGACTAAAAGAAAGTGGCAACACCGGTGTAAGAGTGTTAAGTGTGTGGTGCGTGGGTGTGAATACTACCACCACCGACTACTGCACAACGATGACGGACCGCAGCCACAACGTAGTCACTCGCCGAGTGCCGAGGGTGGCACTTCTACACGACCAGCGGAGAGCAGTGCTTGCACGAGGACAGCTGAAGACTGCGCCTTCACCCAGGCGGCTGGCTGTAGCGCGCTGCCACTCTACGGTGGTGCGCGTGTGTCCGAGGGCGGCATGGACGCGCTCACTGGCACCATGGACGTGCATGCCTGCGACGCAGCTTGGCAGCCTGCAGCGGTGACATCCACATGGGCACCACGGGCAGCGAGCACTTTCCTAAAAGTATTACCTGTTAAATTAACAGGTCCAAAAGGTACTGTAAACACTTATGGTTTGCTTGATGATGGCTCCACTGTAACCCTGCTGACTGCAGACATAGCCCAGAAAATAGGTGCACAGGGCCCAGCTGCTCCCTTTTATATCGAGGCAGTTGGTGGAGCACGTGTGGAAGCCTTAACTTCATGTCGGGTGAAATTTAGCATCTGTGGACAGCATAGTAGTAATAATTTTGAAATTGAAGCGCGGACTATTGACAAGCTGGACATAACTGCACAGTCTGTAAAGGCTGAGGCGCTTCAGGGTTGTGAACATCTAAGGGATCTGTCTCATCAACTTATATATGAGGTCGGTGAGCCAACAATACTTATAGGCCAGGATAACTGGGAACTCCTCTTGACAACTGAGGTACGCCAGGGCGCTAAAGGTCAACCTGTGGCTTCCTTGACACCATTAGGTTGGGTTTTGCATGGCCAACGACATAGCTATGTACCCTCCTTAACTTTAAGGCACCGCTGCAATCATATAAGCCGCACTGGTTCCCTGGAGCGGCTGGTCCAAGACCACTTTAAGATGGATGCCCTTGGGGTAGAACCGCGCAAGCCACACTCGGACCCAGAGAGCCGTGCCTTGCAGATTCTACAGAACACGACACGCCCTCTACAACAAGGTGGTTATGAAACAGGTTTGCTGTGGAAGGAAGAAGGTAAGCCCTTCCCGAACAATTATACTGCAGCACTCAGACGACTGGAAGGTGTGGAAAAGCGGCTCAACAAGGATCCACAACTTCAGGAAAAATACAAGGAACAGGTAGATTATTTGTTGAACAATGGGTACGCTGAACTGGCACCAACTCCAGCGCCTACAGACAAAACTTGGTACTTACCACATTTCCCAGTATTAAATCCAGCAAAGCCTGATAAGGTGCGCATAGTCCACGACGCCGCTGCTTGTACTAATGGCGTCTGTCTGAACGATTACTTGTTGACTGGTCCTGATTTATTGAAGTCGTTACTAGGGGTTCTCATGAGATTTAGACAAAAGAGGGTGGCAGTAAGTGCTGATATCAAAGATATGTTCCTGAGGATAAAGATGAGGGAGTGTGACAGAGATGCCTTACGCTTCCTTTGGCGTGATCAGCCTGGTACTGCAACCACTGAATATAGGATGACATCGGTACTCTTTGGCGCTACGTGTTCCCCTAGTACGGCTATATTTGTCAAAAATTATAATGCACATAGGTGTGAAGATGAGTTCCCTCAAGCCGCAAGCTCCATAATAAACAATCACTATATGGATGATTTTTTACAGAGCTTCGATTCGCCGGAGGAGGCCAACTGTGTGTCGAGAGCAGTGGACGAAGTGCATCGCCGTGGAAACTTCCAGCTGCAGAAGTGGGCATCGAACGACCGTGCTGCCATCGCGGGGCTCGCCGCGGTAGCTGGGAGCGCACACGTCACCATACTCAAAGAGGAAAAAGTGCTGGGGCTTGTATGGCGTCCTGCCGACGACACCCTTAGTTTTAATACTTCTAATATTTCTACATTTGATTGTAAAGTCCCGACGAAGAGACAGCTTTTGAAGGCTGCGATGTCACTTTTTGACCCACTGGGTTTAGTGACACCTATAAGTATACAAGCTAAACAGATCCTCCAGGATACTTGGCGTAACAATATTAGCTGGGACGAGCCCCTTCCACCAAAGATATTGCAAACCTGGCATTCATGGTTACAGGCTCTAGAAAACTTAAAGGGACTTGCTTTGCCCCGTTGTTACCCCAAGTACAGTGACGCAAAAGAACTTGAATTGCATGTATTCGTGGACGCGAGTGAGGTTGCCTACGCTGCTGCAGCTTATTGGAGATCAATAGATGGTAAAGGCAAAGTATTTATCTCACTCGCGGCGGCGAAAGGGCGCGTAGCGCCCCTCAAGATAGTTTCAATACCTAGACTGGAATTACAGGCGGCCGTGCTGGGAGGACGACTGGCGTGCGCCGTCGAGAGGGAGCATGAGCGGCGCCCCGTCCGACGCGTGATGTGGTCCGACTCGCGCACCGTGCTCGCGTGGCTGCGCGCGGGTTCACACTCCTTCAAACCGTTCGTCGCGCATCGCGTCGCTGAACTGGAAGAGACGACCGACACGGCACAATGGCGCTGGGTTCCCTCCGCCCATAACCCAGCCGATGACGCTACGCGTAAACCACCATCCGATTTCTCAGCATCACACCGTTGGTTCACTGGACCTGACTTTCTTTACCTAGGGGAAACGTTATGGCCACAGAATGATAATCCGCTCACACTCATAGAAACAGGCGAAGAACGCACTACGACTGCATCCACAGTCTCCCACACACAACTGAAAGAAGCTTTACCCGAGGTAAGACGCTTTTCCTCTTGGCTGCGACTAATAAGGAGTACGGCGCGAGTACTGCAATTCATCGACCGCTGCAGAACCCACATGACTACATCTGCGGCTACTCACAATCGACGCGTCGACCCAACCGATCCAAAATGGAAAGGTACCCGTCGCGCCGCGCCTACTAGAGCTGGGGCGCCCGCACGTGCAGACACGAGAAGCGCCACCTATGTGCCACTGCCGGCGCAATACGCACGACGCGCTGAAACACTATGGATACGCGCACTGCAAGAACAAAGCTTCCCAACTGAGCTACGAGATGTCGCCGGCGGGAGAAAGGTATCGAACAATAGTCGCTTACGCCAACTCTCCATGTCCATCGACGAGGACGGCGTACTGAGATTACGCTCAAGAACTACTGCCGCGACAGACATAGACGGACAGACACAGTCACCGGCAATACTGGATGGCGATCACGCATACTGTAGACTGTACATCGACTGGATCCATCGGGAGCTTCACCACAGTGGGGTCGAGCACGTAACCAACCAAGTGCGCCAGAGACACTGGGCGCTGCGCTTGCGGCCTACTGTTCGATCAGTCATCAAGCAGTGCCAGCCCTGCCGCCTACGCCGCGCTGTTCCTCCCGTACCGCCAACCGGAGACCTGCCACCTTGCCGCCTCGCGCATCATCAGCGTCCTTTCACACACACAGGCGTAGACTACTTTGGACCACTGTCTGTCACCGTAGCGAGACACCATGAGAAACGCTACGTCGCCCTCTTCACATGTCTCACAACCAGGGCCGTTCATTTAGAGGTTGCTTCTTCTCTAGCCGCCGACGCTGCGATTCTTGCACTTCGACGAATGATGGCGCGCCGGGGGAGTCCGGACACTATATGGAGCGATAACGGAACCAATTTCCATGGTGCGGATGCCGAGCTACGCAGGGCAGCACTATCGTCACTACAGCGAGAGGCCGACGTACGACACATTAATTGGCGATTTATCCCACCTGGTGCACCATTCATGGGCGGTGCATGGGAGAGGTTGGTACGTTCTGTAAAGACTGCACTAAGTACTACGCTCCACAACCGACACCCTCACGAAGACGTGCTCCACACTTTACTGACAGAAGTGGAACTTACGGTTAACTCAAGACCGTTGTCCCATGTACCAGTTTCGGCGGAAGATGATGCTGCTCTCACCCCGAACCACTTTCTACTCGGCGGTCCTTCAAAAGTCCCGCTACCTGGGACATTCGTAAGGGAGGATGAACTCAAACGCTCACATTGGCGTGCATCACAGCGCCTGGCGGATCTCTTTTGGCAACGCTGGGTACGGGAAGTCCTACCGCTACTGCAAAACCGGCGGGAGCCGCATGGTCGAGGCGAAGCCATCAAGGTGGGTGATTTAGTTGTCATTGTGGACGAGACACTCCCGAGGAACGTCTGGCCTAAGGGCAGAGTTGAGCGGATTCATCCAGGTACAGACGGGATTGTAAGGGTTGTAGATGTCAAAACGAAAAACGGTGTGATGCGTAGGGCAACAAAGCGTGTAATAATAATACCTACAGAATAGATTTGCCAATTTAATTGTATTTCAATTTGGAATAGAAAAGAAAAATTTAATATTTGATGTAAATTATGTAAATCTTAATTTCAATTATGGCATCAGTATCATCAAAATTATTCATATTTAGAAATGTAAAAGTCAATGTGACAACATATTATTTTACAGATAATATAGGACACCCTGTAGATTTATTGTTGTTTGTTCATTTAGATTGTTTGGTTGATTTTGGATTTCATACTTTGTGATTGTGATTATAAATTTTACTTAAACTTGGCAATTAGTAAGACTCAGTGTAATTAATTACAACTTGTTATTAGGTACTATCAAGGAAGATTTAATGTACTATCTCAGAAATTTAATTTTATTTGACTTACATTAGATCTTGATGACTTAGCTTCAACTCTAAATTGAATTAAAATAATAGTCAAACTTGTATTTTAGATTCTATGTTGGGATTTTATTATGTACAATTAGTATAATTTACACAGATGTAAAACTGTTTATAAATTATTTGTAAAGGCCTTGACCATCCCACATTAAGGAAAAATAACTTACATTTATTTTATTTGTAATAAGTAAAAACTGTTTATTTTATTGCGTAGTGACTGTTAACAGCCTATGTACTTGGTTATGTATTTAGGGATGGGATGGTAGTATGCATCGGTAACACGTTTAATTTATTTCATTTAGACAATTTTTTTTATGCACATTGCAGGTGCACGGCGGGAGAAATGTTACGGATGCATACCCCTTCCCCCCGCGACGATGCTTTGCCTCACCCCTGGGACACCTAATTTATTACCAAATAAGGACTTGAATTTCTTTTGCAAAACGACGCGTGGCCGTTAGCCAATGACAGTCGTTAGGGGTGAGGTGAGGCGGGGTTAGACGCGAAATCGCTCTGTGAATTTGAATTATGTTCGTTCAGTCGCTCGCCGTATGCTGTTTGTTTTGGTTTGGACAATAGACACGTTATTTTCAATATCGTTGTTTTCTGTTTTCGCCACGACCCTTGCATGCTTCGTGCTGCACAGAGTTGTTACCGGTTGAGCCACCGACGCTTTTTTATTTACGTAGTATTTAATGTCAGTACCACATTGTCATATTTTAAACATTGTTTTGTGCGCGTCGGTGGCGTAATGGCAAGGGCCGCTATCTCCTGAGCGGGGAGGTCGTGGTTCGAATCCTGCCACGTGCCAATATGTTTTCGAATTTCGATATCATAATGTGTACGTTTATCCGACGCTCTTACGGTGTCAGAAAATATCGTGATGAAACCTGCACACACCTGCAAAGAAACTCGAAGGCTGTGCGTGAAGTCGACCAACCTACACTGGGCCCGCGTGGTCGACTAAGATCCGATCGCCCTAATTCATGGTAGACTCGAGCCCTTCAGTGGGGACGTATAAGAGCCGATATGATGATTGTTTTGTGTAATCTTTATATATATAAATCTTCTGTCCGTGTGTTAGTCATTGAACTACTCCTAAACGGCGGGAGCGATTTTGATGAAATTTTTTGTGTGTATTCCAGGGGGTTTGAGGATGGTTTAGATTCACAAATCAGCCCGGTAGATGGCGCTGTTAGTGTAGGGTGGAACGAAGTTCGCCGGGACTGCTAGTATTCCATATTTTTTTACCCGTTTGCACCAGAAGGAGGGTTATGTTTTTCGAGAGTATGTATGTATATATGTATGTATGTTATATATGTAAGTTTATTTATTTCTTTAGCACGCTCTATAGCCTAAACAGCTTGATGGCTTTTGGAGTTCGAGGTGTCCTTATATTCGCCTTAATCTCGTGAGTGACACAGGATACATTTTTACCCGACTGGCCAAAAAAGAGATTTTTTTTTTTGCTCTGTAGCCTAAACGGCTTGATTGATTTTGGAAGTAACTATTTAGTAATCTGTGGTCGGGGTTTAGTTAGTTTGTTCTTGATCCCGTGAGAGACACAGGATACATTTTTATTCGACGGACAAAAGGAAAGGTTTAGTGTTAATGCAGTCGGGTTTATTTTATTTTATTTTATGTAACCTTTTATTTTAGTAGCCTTTCATGGGATTACCAGAAAATTATGAAACTCATAAAGGCAAAATACCTCATTTTGCGTTTCATCATATCAGCCACAAATCGTCCACTGCTGGACAAAGGCCTCCCCTAAGGATTTCCACGACGACCGGTCCTGCGCTGTCCGCATCCATCGGCATTTATTACCAAATAAACTAAATCAACCTAGGTTTACTTTTTACCCGACTGCCCAAGAAGAAGAGCAATTAGTTTTCGGGTTTAAGTATGGACGTCTGTTTTTTCAGCTGGGCCTATAGCCTAAACGGCTTGATGGATTTCGGAGTGCGAGGTGTCCTTATATTAGTCTTGAGTCCTTTAATTATATCTATATATATAAAAGAAAGTCGATTTAGTTACACCATTTATAACTCAAGAACGGCTGGACCAATTTTTATGATTTTTGTGTTTTTGCATTTGTCTTTGTCGGGAATAGGAGAATAAGTATTAAAATATGATATTCATCAATAAAAAATGCATTATTAGTCAAAAAATAATTCGTTTTAGGGTAGTGTAGTGTAGTGTAGGGTAGGGTAGTTAAGGGTAGCGTAGGGTAGTGTAGGGTAGGGTAGCGTAGGATAGTGTAGGGTAGGGTAGGGTAGTGTAATGTAAGGTGGAACGAAGTTCACCGGGACAGCTAGTAAGATATATATTTACCATATTGCCAAAAAAGAATGGGGTAACGTTTTATGCAGTGGGGTTTTTAATTTTTATTAAATATGGTTAGGTTATTCTATCAATTCAATATCGTCTCCTAGTCTGCGATTATTAGTTAAGGCGGTATTATTACAGATTTTCGTTATTTTTGACGTCAATTACTTCTAAACGACAGAAAACCCAAGGTTGAAAAAAATTACCCTTATTGTTGATAATGTCCCTAAAGTCAAAAGCTATTGTAAACACGATTGAGTAGTTTTGACTCGAAAGAAAAAAATCCCAAATATAGACCTACACCGTTATTTTAAACTCTAGTTATGACTAATATTTTGAGGTATAAATTAAAAAAATATACAACAATATTTGTTATAATTAAACAAAGTGAGTTTTGTTATTATTTCATAAAATTTCATTGTAGTTTTTGATGAAAACGAAAAACCATTGAAAAAGTGAAAAAGCGTGGTTATTTTCTTTACTCTTTACACGTAAAGAAAAAGACAGAGACAACTGTTCCAATCAATACCTCGCCTTAAGTAAAGGTAGTGTACAAACAACGATTGTAGAGTGGTTAAATTCATTTACATTTAATTACAGGCAACGTTAGAATGACCGATGGAATAATATTACAGCGAGACGAAGCAGTGAAAAATTGCCAAGCCGGCGACATACCTATACTGTTGGCGCATTGCAGATTTATAAAGGCTCTATTCTATATAAAGGTTCAAATCTGGACGGCCAATGTACCAATGAGTTTTTTTTTAAACTTACGTTCATATGCTTACCGATATCTTTAACGGTGAAGGATAACACCGTTAAAGCTATCGGTAAGTATAATATTTACTTTTTGCTTTTGTGCGGTGATGCATTGTCATGATGCAAAAAAAGCCCTCGCAGCCCTGTTTTTGGACGCTTTTGCCGTAACGCGTCAAACACAATTGGTAAACACACTTCGCTGTACCATTGAGCATTACCAGTTTTTTGATTTTCTAAAGAAATTGTTGCTACATGACCACTCCCACTAAAAATGTTGCCACCATTTTCTTCCCCACGCTGTGTCCTCGTTTGACTTTCCGCGGAGGCTCTTCGTCCGGAAAGACCCAAACATCGACTGCCGCTTAGTGAGTGGGTCATATTGATAGATCCAACTCTCGTCTCCAGTAATAATATTATAGTAGTTAATGGAACTGTTGCATGATAAGGGTTCTAAAAATACGAGTTTTTTATAGCATTACACAAGTGTTTTAAGACCAAATTATGTGCAGTTTCATATACTACTTTATCTAATCTCATACATTGGGATTGAATCAACTAAAATACAAAGATAAAAGTTAAGAGCAAGGGTTAAGAGTAAGAAAAAAATCCCATGAAATTCAATAAGTACCTACAACAAAACGTGTCATAGCGCTGAATCCCAGCGCATCACCGCGCTTGCACTGAAGTGGACGGTGTCACAGACAGGAAAAAACAATGCTTTTACTGATCTCAGACATTTTTAAACAAGAATGAAAATTATCCACGAAATTCAGTATCTACAACAAAACTCAATGAAAAGCCAACACATCACCGCGCATGCGTTAAAGCGGACGCTGTCATAGCACAGACTTTTTGTATTGCTGTAAAAATGGCGCGAACCGCATGTGCGTTCCAATAAAAAAAAACTATATGGAATGTGATATTATCTCTTTGGTTTGACGTGTATCGTAATGGAAAAAAAATACATTATAACATTATTTCTCTAACAAAATAATGTTATAATGTATTTTTTTTTTATTACGGTATTGTGTTTACAAAGTATGCCAATATAAACTCGTTTTGAAGTTGATAATGCGAACTTTACGATATGAGAGTAGATAAAATATATTACGTCCCTCTCCATTTTAAAATTTTTGAAGCGTTTCCCGGCACCAGGTCACGCGAGCTTTTTTTTTTGTTCGGCTGTCAAAGAATGAGGTACGCATCGCGAACACAGCTTCCTTACTTAAGATGAGCATGTAAAATTTCATTGATTACCGGCGATGAAATCTGTAGGGTTTCTTCTATCTCCTTGTAGGTTGTTTTCAGGTCTTCAAGAAAAAAATTTCCTTGCCGCTTCGACGTTTTGTTTAGTTATAAAAGTAGCAGGACGGCCACTTTCTTTCATCATCTTTCAAAGAAAGTTTTCTCTGTTTAAATTGTGAAAACCATCTAAAAATTGTTGCACGGGATGGTGCAAGGTCGCCAAATGCAGACAAAAGTCTATTTTGGCACTCAGTTTCACTCAAACCAACTTTAAAATTATATATTATATGACATCATTGCACGAAAATGTTTATGTTCGAATTCCATTGTCGATAGAAAAAACGCGGGAATCGCATTAAAGAAATAAAAGTGAAATTTTTATTTTTTTAATATTGTGTCAAATAACTTATGGCATTCGATTTTCAAATAAATGAGCATTTTAAAAAGGTACAATTCATGTAGGTTCTCAAAGTAGTATCTCAAAACTTTCCTAGTCCCCACGTACCGTCAGGTGAGATGATGCCAAGGACTTACCAATCATCGATAAAAAAAAGTAATATAATACGAGATGATCCGATAAACATGATGATGACAACGACAATGGTGACGACATGTAAACTGTTATGTTATCATATTATTATATTCGTGAGTAAAATTAGCGATATCTGAAACTCGATTTATCCCCCCTTAGAGCCTTTTATCGTCATATCAGCTCATATACCTACGTCCCCACCGAGGGGCTCGAGCCTACCCTGAAATAGGACGATCGGGCCTAGTCGACCACGCGGGTCCAGTGCGGGTTGGTCGACTTCACACTTGGTCAGTATTTATACAGGTTGTAACAAAATTGGTGTAAGTCCCGTTAACTGGGGCTTCTACTCGTCATATTGAACAACTTTTGTTCTACGACTTTGCTGAAATCGCAAAAAAAAAATTTTTTCTTCTTACAAATTGATCAGCTGATCGACTAATTTTGTGCTAAAATAGTATGGAGGGTCCCTTTTTTTTTGAGAATTGACTATGGGTTCCGTGGGGAAATTTGTTCAGTATGATGAATAGAACCCCAGGTTAACGAGTCCTACACTAATTTTGTTACACCCTGTATGGTAGCAATGAAATGGCACTCTGTAAAAAAATAAATTGTCTACCTATTACGGTTCATGAAATACAGCCCGCTGACAGTAGACAGAGAGCCAGGTGGACAGTGAAGGCTTAATTAGAGTCCCGTTGGTCACCTTCCAGGTGTACAGAACCCTAAAAATTAATAAACTTTCATATTTATTAATGATGAATAGAACCCCCAGTTAACGGGTCCTACACTAATTTTGTTACATCCTGTATGGTAGCAATGAAATGGCACTCTGTAAAAAAATAAATTGTCTATCTATTACGGTTCATGAAATACAGCCCGCTGACAGTAGACAGAGAGCCAGGTGGACAGTGAAGGCTTAATTAGAGTCCCGTTGGTCACCTTCCAGGTGTACAGAACCCTAAAAATTAATAAACTTTCATATTTATTAATGATGAATAGAACCCCCAGTTAACGGGTCCTACGCTAATTCTGTATGGTAGCAATGAAATGGCACTCTGTAAAAAAATAAATTGTCTACCTATTACGGTTCATGAAATACAGCCCGCTGACAATAGACAGAGAGCCAGGTGGACAGTGAAGGCTTAATTAGAGTCCCGTTGGTCACCTTCCAGGTGTACAGAACCCTAAAAATTAATAAACTTTCATATTTATTAATGATGAATAGAACCCCCAGTTAACGGGTCCTACGCTAATTCTGTATGGTAGCAATGAAATGGCACTCTGTAAAAAAATAAATTGTCTACCTATTACGGTTCATGAAATACAGCCCGCTGACAATAGACAGAGAGCCAGGTGGACAGTGAAGGCTTAATTAGAGTCCCGTTGGTCACCTTCCAGGTGTACAGAACCCTAAAAATTAATAAACTTTCATATTTATTAATGATGAATAGAACCCCCAGTTAACGGGTCCTACACTAATTTTGTTACATCCTGTATGGTAGCAATGAAATGGCACTCTGTAAAAAAATAAATTGTCTATCTATTACGGTTCATGAAATACAGCCCGCTGACAGTAGACAGAGAGCCAGGTGGACAGTGAAGGCTTAATTAGAGTCCCGTTGGTCACCTTCCAGGTGTACAGAACCCTAAAAATTAATAAACTTTCATATTTATTAATGATGAATAGAACCCCCAGTTAACGGGTCCTACGCTAATTCTGTATGGTAGCAATGAAATGGCACTCTGTAAAAAAATAAATTGTCTACCTATTACGGTTCATGAAATACAGCCCGCTGACAATAGACAGAGAGCCAGGTGGACAGTGAAGGCTTAATTAGAGTCCCGTTGGTCACCTTCCAGGTGTACAGAACCCTAAAAATTAATAAACTTTCATATTTATTAATGATGAATAGAACCCCCAGTTAACGGGTCCTACGCTAATTCTGTATGGTAGCAATGAAATGGCACTCTGTAAAAAAATAAATTGTCTACCTATTACGGTTCATGAAATACAGCCCGCTGACAATAGACAGAGAGCCAGGTGGACAGTGAAGGCTTAATTAGAGTCCCGTTGGTCACCTTCCAGGTGTACAGAACCCTAAAAATTAATAAACTTTCATATTTATTAATGATGAATAGAACCCCCAGTTAACGGGTCCTACGCTAATTCTGTATGGTAGCAATGAAATGGCACTCTGTAAAAAAATAAATTGTCTACCTATTACGGTTCATGAAATACAGCCCGCTGACAATAGACAGAGAGCCAGGTGGACAGTGAAGGCTTAATTAGAGTCCCGTTGGTCACCTTCCAGGTGTACAGAACCCTAAAAATTAATAAACTTTCATATTTATTAATGATGAGTAGAACCCCCAGTTAACGAGTCCTACACTAATTTTGTTACACCCTGTATGGTAGCAATGAAATGGCACTCTGTAAAAAAATTAATTGTCTACCTATTACGGTTCATGAAATACAGCCTGCTGACAGTAGACAGAGAGCCAGGTGGACAGTGAAGGCTTAATTAGAGTCCCGTTGGTCACCTTCCAGGTGTACAGAACCCTAAAAATTAACAAACTTTCATATTTATTAATGATGAATAGAACCCCCAGTTAACGGGTCCTACACTAATTTTGTTACACCCTGTATGGTAGCAATGAAATGGCACTCTGTAAAAAAATAAATTGTCTACCTATTACGGTTCATGAAATACAGCCCGCTGACAGAAGACAGAGAGCCAGGTGGACAGTGAAGGCTTAATTAGAGTCCCGTTGGTCACCTTCCAGGTGTACAGAACCCTAAAAATTAATAAACTTTCATATTTATTAATGATGAATAGAACCCCCAGTTAACGGGTCCTACGCTAATTCTGTATGGTAGCAATGAAATGGCACTCTGTAAAAAAATAAATTGTCTACCTATTACGGTTCATGAAATACAGCCCGCTGACAATAGACAGAGAGCCAGGTGGACAGTGAAGGCTTAATTAGAGTCCCGTTGGTCACCTTCCAGGTGTACAGAACCCTAAAAATTAATAAACTTTCATATTTATTAATGATGAATAGAACCCCCAGTTAACGGGTCCTACACTAATTTTGTTACACCCTGTATGGTAGCAATGAAATGGCACTCTGTAAAAAAATAAATTGTCTACCTATTACGGTTCATGAAATACAGCCCGCTGACAGAAGACAGAGAGCCAGGTGGACAGTGAAGGCTTAATTAGAGTCCCGTTGGTCACCTTCCAGGTGTACAGAACCCTAAAAATTAATAAACTTTCATATTTATTAATGATGAATAGAACCCCCAGTTAACGGGTCCTACACTAATTTTGTTACACCCTGTATGGTAGCAATGAAATGGCACTCTGTAAAAAAATAAATTGTCTACCTATTACGGTTCATGAAATACAGCCCGCTGACAGTAGACAGAGAGCCAGGTGGACAGTGAAGGCTTAATTAGAGTCCCGTTGGTCACCTTCCAGGTGTACAGAACCCTAAAAATTAATAAACTTTCATATTTATTCATAATATTTTGGGGAAAATTTACTCGGATAAACGGTAACATCATGTTGCCAGCTTATAAACTTTAATAAACTGAAAATTACTTTTCAGTTTTGCGCGGTGCAATATAACGGTAGTGCGGTGGCAAAAACAAGTATCCGTATCCGTATCATCAAAAGAATAAATTACAAACCCCGAAAGAAAATTATTTTATTTTCAATCAGTTCCCGTTACGTTATATTCTCTGCCTGTTTGTATGACATTGCATGATTTTTTCCTACATGTTTCAAAGGCCTTTTTCATGCATAATGTGTAAGCCCTTGACATCCTACTAATATTATAAATGCGAAAGTTTGTAAGAATGTATGGATGTATGTTTTTTTTCACTTTCACGAAAAAACTACTGAACGGATCTGGCTGAAATTTGGTAGGTAGATAGATTAGGATCTGGATTAATACATTGGCACCTTTTTTTTGTAAGCTTCACTGCGCACTCTCTAAAAGTCATATCAACGTTGTCCAAGCGGGTGAAGCCGCGGGAAACAGCTAGTGTGTTATAATTGGAAACGCTGCAAACGTTACTACTTCTGTCGCAACAACCAAGTAAAATTTTGGTACATTTTTTAGTTAATTTCCTATCATAGTATGTAAACGGTTTTGATACAATTTATATGGGACCATCCTATCAGTATACTCTATCGAATTAAAAAAGAATTATGAAAATCGGTTCAAAACTCTGCAGAAGATGTCACGTAATAAACATCCCAAAAAACATACAGTTGAATTGAGAACCTCCTCCTTTTTGAAGTCGGTTGAATAGCCAGCCATTTTACGAGCTATGTAAATGTTGTTTCTTGTATAACAGTATAATTATTTTACTTCAAAATTCTGGCCATAAATGGACACTCTATGAGTTGGAATACTAATAGTCATACTGAATCATTAATATGAAGTAGTTACCTATGATTGATGTTGACGTACTCACTTCTCAGCACAGATCAAAAAACTAAAAACTTTTAAGTAAAAGCTTTGAATATTGCATTGTCACGCGATTTACGTATGCATACAAAATTTCAACTCAATCGGAAACCGGAAAGTTTGTTAAATTTAACTTAAAAGATTTTATTACAGACACTGGGACAGGTGAAATTAATATAAAGCTTGTAATAAAAGGTAGATGTAGTGTTAGCGCTTTAAAAACGGGGTATAAAAACTCTGCTCCATTCGCGACTGAGCAGAGTTTTACTCCCAATTACTCGTTGGCAGGCTTACCGTCAACATGCTGAATTTTTCTGTGACATTTCTCAAATGCACGTGTCTCAATTACAGTGAATGGTAGGACCTATCACGTGTCGAAACATTATTCGAGGTCACCACTTAAGGTAAAGATGCATACGTATGTAATAGAACAAGCGTTACCCCATTTTTTGTTATGATTGTTGTATGAAACTCAATATCTACATTTTTTTTAATCTGAGCTTCTCGTTCATTAAACCTAAAGTATGGTAGATGGGAGCAATGGCTGACTCTCGCGTTATACTCGGGACCGGGTGCTGTTCATGTGAACTGGCCTTCTCTTGTGAAAAGCATTAATGACATTCAATGATTTTTATGTATGACATTTCGTGTGATATTGTTTTCGTATTCTAATGACATCATCTGGTTTATTTCAAGGATTGAATTTTGACGTTGTTAACTAATGATTATTTCTTTCTTGAATTTTCACAAATGAAATCATGTTATGATTATTTTATAACTATCAGAAAGAGTGTAATTTTCACCTATTTTGAATAAATACCTTGAACCTTGATGGTTTTAAAAAAATAAATTAATTTTTTGTAACATAAAAAGCACGCCTCTACTCGTTTGTATTTCATTTCTTTCTCACTTACTGGTTTGTTGGCAGAAAACTCTTACAGAGTTAAGCATACCAATTGTAAATATTGTGTTTTTTTTAGTTATGTATTTCTCATTTACTTGGTACAATAAATTAAACAAATAAATAAAAATCGTATTTTTATCCGTTGTAGTATGTGTACGCAAAACGTCCGGTCACTTCACTAATCATGACAGGGTTGCTAGGTGAAACTTGGAAGATTCTACCGAAAGTTGGTAATACCTTTATAAGACGATATTGTAACGTAATAACGAATATTGGCTTCCCTTAAGCCTTATTGGTGTAGTTTGCTCGGTAAACTCACGTAGATTTTTATGAAAGCTGACGGACATATTATTTATATCCAACTTTTCTGTATTGGATGCGATGTTGTGAGGGAAAAATATATTATCAGCTCGACATCGTAACGATATAACGTATTTTGTGAAAGCAATTCTTCTCAGTTAACTTAAGTAGCTGTAGGCGGTGCTCTTACAAAGATGGACGTTAGGGTAGTAAAGTTATCGAGTAGCGACTACGCACCGGAAGTCGTAGCTTAGTAAGGACTACGACTCGGTGGACCAAAAACTCGCTGTAGGTCGCGGGTTTATTTAGAAAGTAGTAGAACATAAGTTAACCTGAACAATAGTGGACTTACGAAGGACAGTTCAAACTGAATAAGCAGTAAAGTTCTCGAGAAGCGACCGCACATCGGAAGACGTAGCGTGGGAAGGCTAGACCAACGACTCGGTGAAGGTCGCGGGCTTAGAAGAAAGTAGTACAATTTAAGTTAACCTGAACAATAAGCGGACCAACGAAGGTAACTTCAAAATGTATAATCCAGCATGACAGGAATATTGATCAATTAACAAAAAAATTAATTAAACAGTAAATTAAATGTTGTTGTTGCAGTAAATTTCTCGAATGGCGACCGCGCACCGAAATAGCCATAGCGTAGGAAGGTCATGAGAAGCTGCTATCTGAGGCCAGCGCAGGAACAGTCGTTGTGGAAATACTTGGAGAGTTCTTGTCCAGTAGAAGACGTCTTTCAGCTGATATGGTGATGCTTATGATGAAATTATATACCTAAAAGTCTATTATGTTAGATAGGCTTCCAACAGTAAGTCACCTATGCATGATTTACTGTCGGAAGCCACCTATCTGACAAAACACAAAAGAACTTCAGACAGTAAGTCACCTATCTATGATTTACTGTCGGAAGCCACCTATCTGAGAAAAAAACAAAAAAAACTTCCGACAGTATGTTACCTATCCGTGACTTACTGTCTGAAGCCACCAATCTGACAAAAAACAAAAAACTTCCGACAGTACGTTACCTAACCATGATTTACTGTTGGAAGCCACCAATCTGACAAAAAACAAAAGAACTTCCGACAGTAAGTCACCTATCTATGATTTACTGTCGGAAGCCACCTATCTGACAAAAAACAAAAGAATTTTCTACAGTAAGTTACCTATCCTTGATTTACTGTCGGAAGCCACCTATCTGACAAAAAAACAAAAAAAAATCCGACAGTGGGATACGCCACTAGCCTACACCAACCCGGACTTCACCTACCTTCCCGAGCTTGGGAAGAGACCCGTGCCCCAGCTGGAGGGACGTTATGGGTTGTTAACCAACCTAAGTGTCATATTACTTGGCTGACATTAAGACCAAGTAAGATAGTCAATATTTCATAAGAGCCACATTTTCCTGAAATTTACTTAATTGTTATTGGGCCATTATTTTAATTAAGCCTCTTTGTAATGAAGTGGAAACCATTAGAAGGGCATTTTACTGACGAAACTAAACACCTTAGTATTACAACTTTGTTAAAAGTTAAAAAAAAACCGGCCAAGTGCGTGTCCAATCTGTGCACCGAGGGTTCTTTACCACATCACCTCAACGATACCTATTCAAGAACACGTTAAAAAACCCACTTCCATCTTAACAACTTAGTACAATTTAATATTATTATTTTTGGTTTTCTTTAACCTTCTGAAAAAGTACTACACCGATTTTAATAAATTTATATAGGACCAACTCGGAAACATATCCTATCGAATAAAAAAAGAATTATGAAAATCGGTTTACAATGAACGAAGATATCGCGTAACACACACATAAAAAAAGAACATACAGTCGAATTGAGGACCACCTCCTTTTTGGAAGTCGGTTAAAAATGAGGGTGACAGAAAAAACATTTTTTTCAAGCGACTTCCAAAAAGGAGGAGGTTCTTAGTTCGTCTGTATGTTTTTTTTATGTGTGTTACCTCAGAACTTTTGACTGGGTGAAGCGTTTATTATGGTTCTTATTTTATTTGAAAGCTAGTGCTTCCCGTGTGGTCCCACATAAATTTTATCAAAATTGGTGTAGTACTTTATTATAAAATTAACAAAAACCAAAAATAATAATGCATAAATGTACTAAGTTGTTGCAATGGAAGTTGGTTTTTTAACATGTTTAGCGTTTTCAATTATTATTCAGTTCAAAGTCCGTGTTCGTCTTGCGCAAGTACGACGTGGTTTGCCGGTTTAAAAACTAAATATTATATGACTTATTTGACGTTTAATTAGTTTGAATTATAAATACACCAAAAATTTACGCTTGTATGTACCGTTATTACGATAAACCCAAAAAACCCTCGGGCCCACCAATTTTTTTTCTTTGTTTTACTTTTATCACTTGTAAATAAATACTCTGTTCTACGAGCTTTGTGCCCCCACTGCCGCTTAACATTAGCGATTCTATGAGCTATGTCGGTTACCTAAGGTCTCCTATAGATCAACTAATTTCTGATTCGATCTTGTAGGGAAATTTCGAACACGGCTCGCTCCATCGTCTTTTGTGGGCGGGCCACATAGCTCGTAGAACAGATGGCCGCTGGGGCCTTAAGTGGTAAAAGTTCTTAAGAGTTAAAGGCGCATCGGAATACGTATTGTTGGCAGGCCTTCCACTCGGTGGACCGATGACCTGGTGAAGGTTGCAAGAAGCCACTGGTTGCGCTAAGCGCAGGGCCAGTCCTCGTCATGGAAATCAATGGAAAAGGCCCTTATCCAGGAATAGACTTTTTTCAGTTGATACGATGATGACACATACTCTCTTAAAATTTCAACTTACTAACTATTACGGATCAAAAGATACAGCCCTTTAAAAACGTACAGTTAAACAGATGTAGGCTTCTTCTGGTGCGCGGTCGCCACTCAAGAACTTTAGTACCCCAACATCCATCTGTTACGCGAGCTAAGGTATAAATAATCTTTAATTTATCTCTTACAAAATTGATGAAGGTTTTTTGTTTTACTTTTTTATATGTTTCAATTTTTATTAAGTTTAAATTTTAAAATATGATGTTTGTACTTTCGCCTAGGTCCACCCCCTTCCCTGAAGTAGTAGCTGAAAATCAGCGCTGTGATCTCTTTGATGACAGCATAAGCTGAGCTGCTAGCTTTTTAGTGATAGGTACAAACTATGTATTCTACTAACTAAGCTATATATCACTTATCACTAATTAAAAATGTATTTTATTCTATTCTATTCAAAGGTATAAATTCCTACAGTTAAAGAAAGTATTGGACGGCCAATGTACCAATGAGTTTTTCAAAACTTACGTACATACTTACCGATTGCTTTAACGGTGAAGGAAAACATCGTGAGGAAACCTGCACACGCCTGCGAAGAAACTCGAAGGTTGTGTGTGAAGTCGACCAACCCGCACTGGGCCCGCGTGGTCGACTAAGGCCTAATCGCCCTGATTCAGGGTAGGCTCGAGCCCCTCGGTGGGGACGTATATGAGCTGTAATGATGAAAGAAAGTATTAAAACTATATTTTAAATAACAAAACAGCAGAAGCTCTAAAGCCTTCTTCAGTAGATTCAAGTAATATTCATAGCGTAGTTCATTTGGTCCCCTTTTGCACAGATTGCCTCGTGATTTACAGTTGACATTTTAAAACCTTCCTCTGGTACATTGAATTGGCTAGATTTATGGGCCGAAAACTAATGCGAAAGTGTTGCACAGTGTGATCGATTTGGCTTTTACGGTTACGGCACCAAAAGAGAACCAAACTGCCTTTGTGGCGTAATGGTTAGTCCATTCGCTTCACATCAGAAGGTCGCGGGTTCGACTCCCGGTGGGGTCAACTTGACTCGGTTATGTTGGTGGTAGGGCATTTTCTAAGCCCGTCTGGTTAGCTACCACCATCTTATCTAACTCTTGCCGCCAAACATCAGTGTTGACAACATTGATGTGTTCCGGCTTGAAGATAATATAGCCAGTTCTCCATGCACACGCCAAAAAAAAAAATTAAAAATACAGAGAAAATATGCTGGAGTACACCTTTTTCAAATTCGTGCCTTCCCGGGTGGAACGCTCGGTGGTGGTCCGGCTGAAGAGCGAATGTGCGGCGGTCTGCGAGGCAGCGAGGTCCACGTGGCGGTCAGCACAGTGGGCGTACTCCAAGGAGGCTTTCAGGCGTGGGCACACGAGCCGGGTGACAACGTGTCGAGGTTAAACTAGTTGCAAATATAGAAATTGCGCTATAGACTTGCACGTATATAAGGGGAGGAATTTAGATTGGAAACAGGTGGTTTTAGTGTACTTAGATGTAGAAAAGTCGAGGATTAGCAGGAACAGATGTTACTATGAGATTTCACTTGTAGAAAGAAAAGAGGGTTGACAGGGCGAGTCACTGTATTACATGAGCAGTCGCGAGTGCGCTGTGAGTGTGGAGTCAGATGGTTGGTTTCCTCTCCCAAGGTCAGCAGGTAAAAGACCGAAGAAGGCTTTCTGCTCGTATTTAAATGGTCGCTAGTAGAATTTTCCCGAGAATTTACTATATAAAAAAAATGGGAAATAGAACGTTCCTGTGACGGTAGTGACAGGATTCTAGAACGTTCCTTGGGGTGCTTTATTTGATGAGATAAGAATTTAGTTTAAGGTTTAAGGAGGTAAGGGGAAGTGAGGAAATGATAAATCTTTTGTTATAATAAATTATTTGATTTTTTTAGACTAAAAGTTTTGTATGTTTATGAAGGAGTGAGCGCAAGGAATACTGAGTGCAATGAAGCGTAATTTTTTTTTATGTGCTTGGAGACGAGTCGATTTGAGATACTTGGTGTACGGGGATTTGCAGATTCTGTAAAAGTGTAAGTTGTGTTTTGTGTTATGCTAAATAACGTATGGTAGTGTTTGTTTTAATTTGGATAGTAAGTAAATAAAGGTATTGTTTATATTTTTGAAAAATAGATTAATTGTAAATTTATTTAATTGGGATTGGCAGTGAGATAAGTGCAGTGATATTTATTATGTTTAAAGATTTAACGCGGAGTGGAGTTAAAGCGTTGAGTTCTTGGCTAATTTGATTTAAAAAATGTAACGATATTATTTTGCATCGTTACAAGTTATGACTTATATTTTGAAGTATAAATAAAAAAAAATATACTACAATATTTTTATGATGATACAAAGTGAGTAATGTAACTTTTTTATACTTTCACTGTAGTTTTTGATTAAAACGAAAAACCATTGAAAAAGTTAAAAAATGTGGTTATTTTCTTTACTCTTTACACGTTAAGAAAAAGACAGAGACAACTGTTGCAATCAATACCTCGTCTTAACTGATAGCGCCGCTAGTTAGTTGGGGAAGTTCCCTGAGTTATGTAACGCAACCTAACACTTAAATAAGGCCTATACGTGTTTTTTTCGCATCCCCCACCCCTCCCTAGGGGGGTACGTCGCTCCGATTAGCTTTTAAGGCAGCTTAGCTGCCAAGGCTAGAGGGGGTTGTTAGTGGGTAGTGTGGTCTTGGGCCTGTGCATATGGGTATGTATGCATATAGGCTTAGGGCTGTGAGTCCCACTTAACCAGTACAGCCGGCTGTACCGGTATGCATAAACGCATTTTCCCCTTCCCTCCTACGCAGTCCGAGAAAAAAAAACTTAAATAAGGCCTAAACCTAACCTCGGAGTAGAAATTTTTTTTAAAGCTTTTGTTTAACTTGCAATGTATGTATGTTTGTTTAGGTGAAATCTTGTAAGTTAATTTTGACCCACTTCCCGGTTTCCGATTGAGCTGAAATTTTGCATGCATATGTATATCGCGTGGCAATGCTATATTAAAAACTTGTACCTTAAAGTTAGGTAAGGTTTTTCTAAAATTTTTACTGGGTCGCACGCAAGAATATCAGAGCAATCGATGGAAGATTTCATGATAAATTCCAAAGTCTAGCCTGATTCGATTCTTTTGAAACGACTTTTAACCTAACCAATTTTATAAAAAAAAAATTGAACCTGATTGCCTGAAAAAAATACACCTCTGTTTTGAGCAGTCGGGTTTAAAAACATTCAATGTCACTCAGGGGATCAACACGAATTTAACGACACCTTGCACTACAAAAGCCATCAAGCTGTTGAGGCTAGAGGCTCACCCAAAGAAACAGACGCAGACATTCACCCGAAAAATATTATCCTCCTTTTGGGCAGTCGAGTCGGGTAAAAAATATAAAAGTATAATTGCAAATCCTGATGGACCTAGTTAAAAGCCAAGTAATTGTATTAGAAAAGCAAAATTGTTACCATCCACTTGTAACACAAGATGTAACACAATATTCCCGAACATCCAACCGAGTGCGAGTTTGAAAGTGATAGTTAAGGCTTATACCACCGCCAACGAACAACTCTGTAACTACTTTTTACTTAAATTAAGGATTTTTTTCATCATAATGTCAGCTCACATACGTCCCCACCGAGGGGCTCGAGTCTACCCTGAATTAGGGTGATAGGGCCTTAGTAGACCACGCGGGCACAGTGCGGGTAGGCCAACTTCACACAGAATAACCTATAAACACATAATAAATAATAATTATAGTATTTCGTGCTTTCCTATAATGAAAGGTTGTCTGGAAGAGATTGCTTTTAGCAATAAGACCGCCTAATGTACACTTTATTATAGTATCTCTACGTATTAACATTACGAATTTGTTTTGGTGTACTATAAGTGTAAATAAATAACCTTTGAGTTTATTCGCAGGCATATGCAGGATTCCTCACGATGTTTTCCTTCACCAGAAGAGCGTCGGATAAACATACATATAAAATCGAAATTCAAAAACACATTGGTACGTGGCAGGATTCGAACCACGACCACCTGGACAGGAGGTAGCGGCCCTTTCCATTACGCCACCGACGCTTTTTAACGAAGGATTTTTTTATCGAAAAAAAAAGTTTTATAATTAACAGGATATAAGGAGTAATGTAGAGTTCCTCGAAATTTATTTTAATACACAGAATTCAAGAAAAAAAATTATTCCAATGCACCTTTTTTTTCCAGTTGTATCCATAGAACTGCTGCAATTTTCGGAATATTGTTATAATTTATAAACTTCTTAACCAAACATTATACCTTATATGATTTTGTTTTCTTACTTTTTGGACATTGATCGTATTTTATTTACAATGAATTAAAACCACAATTTTCGAACGATTCGTCTACAGCGATTGACGTAACAGCCACGTTGCAGTACGAGTTGACAAGAAATTTATTTGCAAGCTATTTGTTCGATGTTTGAAACATCGTGAATCGAGTTGCTAATTTCAGGGACGGAGGAGCCTTAAGACATACAGTGTAAATTGGATGCTCTTGTGACGGATCCCATCGAGTTACGGAGGCACGTACATAACTTCTGTCTCTCTTAGAACCATTTGTTCGCAGTAAGACAAGTCTTAACTAAATAAAGTACAGTCAGTACCTACTCCATGTTTATTAAGCTATTGTATAGCTTCTATCGCGGGCTGTGAGGGGACCGAATCAAGACATTTCGTAACGAAAATAAAACCTGACACCCCAAAAAATATATTATACATATATATTGAGTTCTAAAAAACTTACAGTACCATCTTATCTATCCATCATTATTATGATTGATGATGATGATTGATTGATGATGATTGATGTGATTGATTGATGATTGATTGATGATGATGGATTGATGATTGTTGATTGATTGATGATGGATGATTGATTGATTATGATTGATGGATTGATTGATGGATTGATTGATGGATTGATTGATTGATTGAATGAAGGATTGATTGATTGATGGATTGATTAATTGATGGATTGATTAATTGATTGATTGATTGATTGATGGATTGATGGATTGATTGATCGATTGATTTACGATTTATTGATGATGATTTATTGATGATGATTGATTGATGATGATTGATTGATTGATGAGTGGATTGATTGATTTATGGATTGATGGATTGATTGATTGATTGATGGATTGATGGATTGATTGATTGATTGATAGATTTGTCGTGAAAATACCTTAATTATTGAGAAAGATAAGAAAATACGCAAAGCGAAACCCATGATATCCTGGTTAGTTGAATCGGAATCTGAATAATAAAATACTAAAAAAGAACAAAACTTGACATTACGTTGTCAACCGTTCACTATTACTGCTTAGTAGTTACAGACAACGTCCAATATAGGCTGGTCTTTGTTTTCCTTAAAAATACAGTCAGATTTCCGATATCTTTAACTGTTTTCTGAGGTAATTGCGGTTTTTCAGTTTTTTATTATTATTCTAATTTATTTGTTTGTTTGTTTGAGAGAAGCACCATATCTATATTATGCCTCGGCAGAAATGGCAACATACCTGCAATTGCCACATTTCTTACTTGTATAATAATATAACAAGCGTCTAATGCTTTTTTTTAAATCTCTCCGAGGTAATGGAGGATCTTGATAAACAAGGACGAGGGCGAACTCAACAGCGGAGGCGGCGGAGGCCTCCGTCGCCGTCGCCAACGTTATGACAAAATATCTAGATACCGTCAAAGCTCTCAGATTCTCCGATGACTTTTTGGATGGTTGAAGAGGCCGGTCACAGTACATCAGCCACGTCAACACCTCATTGATTTTCGGACGTCAGTAAAGAAATTGGCAGTGGAGTTTCTGCCTACGAAACTCCACTGCCAATTTCTTTACTGACGTCCGAAATTGTGAATTTTGTCCCCTTCTCCTCAAATGAAAAATTTGTTTCAAAGTATATTATGCTGGATATGAGCCTTGATTGAACTGTTGCAAATGTTCGAAAGAAGTTTGCTATATCAGTTCAGCTGTTTTCGGGTGATGCGTTTACCGAGGGACAGCACTTAATTTTTATTTAAATAAATATAGATGTGAAGAATTGGGGACCAAGAGATTGAAACACTTCTTGAAATACAGATACGTTTTTATATTTTGTTCGGTAGGTACAGATTGAGAATGTACGAACAACTCAGTACAGTGTTTTTATATATTAATGTTAATCAGGCGCCCTCTGTGGTATTTATGTGAAAGACAAATAGAATTTACATATTGTATCGATAGTAAGATAGGCGTTACGAGATGAACGTAGAAAATGAGTTACAGGTTAGATGGCGCTGTAACAAGATGTAACAAGTCACTTTCACAGAAAAAAATATTTATGTTAAATAATATTATTTATATTTAGAACGTAAATTCCTCATAATTTAGTTTGTTTTCCTAAAATATTAACTATTATTTCTTAAAAATATTCCAATTTCTAGCATGTAAATACACTCCTACCTCTGTATAGTTTGTGACTTCAACAATAATATTTTTTGTTCAATATGTAATGTAGTCCTCAGTGTTTCAGCTAAATTATTAAAGTTAATTCGAAGACCTTGCTTTTGTAGCACTAAATATAGACTGAATGTTTACAGAATTTTCTTAAAATATTACTGTATATTAGTCAACAGAGGGTTAAACATAACAAAAAAAGATTTAATTTATGTGAGGTCCACACAAGTCACAGTAATTTAGTAAAATTGATAACTTTCATTTTGTTAACTTTTAAACATCAAATTCCACGTGTGCCTATAGTTATTAATTGATTGAACAATGATTTACATAATACACCCTCGAAAGCTTTGAACAAATATAAGAAGAGATTAATACATTATTTTTTTTGTTTTCCATATCCATCATTTAAAGCCGATCCCAAATAGTTGGGATTAATAAGGCTCGGAAGATGATGATGATGATGATGATCCATGCAGGTCTGTTCTATTTTATCGCTCTCTCTCTCTCTTATCGTGTGGTACGGTTGGCCGTGCTATCCAAGGGATAGACGCCGGTTGCCAGGTGTTGCACTTAAAGTCACCCGCGGTCACTATAAAAAAAAGATACAGCTGAAACTAAGCTTTTGTTTGTTTTTATGAAACCAAACTCATGACAATTAGACATTAGTTAAGGCCTTGACAATTTTGTTACTAGTTTAATTAATAGAATTTAATATGTTTTACAAGTTGAGAAATCACATTAGTTATATATGAGTTCCTCAAGTATTTTAGAGAAATTTGGCAACAACGCTATTGGCGTTAGTACTAATACTTTGCTATTGGTCTTTAGTTGTTTTTGATCCTTTTTATAAATAGCACAAAAATACGTTTATTAAAAGCAGTAAGATCACACAAAATACAATTGGCATTGTTCCGTTATTTATGAAGCATGTAAATAAAATAAAAACTCATTGGTGACATGACGATTCTATACTGTAAAAAGTAATTTAATACCACAAATTAACAGAATTCATTCCATAATCGTCGTTAGTACTGTGACGGTTTTTCTCATAGTATTTAGGCCGGTGACGTAATCATTTTTATTCGAAAGATTATAAAAAAAATACCCAGTGATAAAAAAAATGTTTAAATAATAGTTTGTATTAGTTTAACAATACCGGATTCCGGCAGCTGCTTCTTACTAGTCATCTGACTTCCTTTTTATAAACTGTCAAAAATGAGACTTTTTCTAAAAATGTTTGAAATGTTAAACTATGTCGTCATAATTTTTTATTACCATTGACGTACTATTTATGTGATTGTTATAAATAAGTAATAGAAAATGTTGTAAAAAGAATGAACAAGCTTTTCTGAAATTGCAGAAAGACAGCTACTTAGTTAATTATATCTCATAATTTATTTTTGATGCAGTCAAAGACCCAATTAGGATTAATATGGCCTATTTCTAAATCGTCCGGGAAAACATCTTATCAATACACAAGTTTTGGAAATAAACTAAATTTTCCGCTCTATATATCGTGTCGTGGCTTATACTATTTTTTAATTCTTCAATCTTCTAACTGCTGTTTTAAATTCGGAAATTCTTTTTACATCAGCTTTAATTATTGCTCAGAATATTTCTATGACAAACTTACTTTGATTAATAGATTATGATATCTCAAGAAGCAGTCTTAGATTGTATTTCAATGACGCTATAGAAAATTAATCTGAGATAGCCTTAAATTGTGAAGAACTGGAAGACTTGTTAAAAAAAAATAAGTTCCTGAAGGCCCGTGGAATGACACAGACAATGTAGATTGTGGATTGTGAAATTTATACCAAAATATGTATAAATCTAATTTTGAGTCCTAACCGAATGTCGTGATTTAATTAATGTAAAAGTGTCGGTTCTCCTATGAGCTAAAGTTTAATAGATATATTTACCCCAAACAAAACTGTTTAATATGATAATTTGTGAGATTCGGTGATTTTAATTTCAAATCATAATTGTTGTAAGAAATCTAAGAATTTGTGAGATTGTAAAATATGACTTTCAATGAATGTTAGGATTGTTGACGAAGACCAACTGACTATTTTGTGAGCGTGCACCGGGGGTTGCACTGAAGCGGATGGCCGAATGTCGTGATTTATTGTTTAAGTTGAAAAATCAAATTTTATATTGGCAACACTGCTCACTATTGTCGGCCGTCACGCGCTGGTGATCAGCTCAGCTCGGGGTAGGAGTGGGATCTTCCCCACCCCTACCTCTCTCAAGGTTTGCTGCTCACGGACTGAGCGGTTGGTATTGAGTCTACGATGAGATCAGTCGACGGAAGTTTCAATATTTGTGCTTAGATATTGTAAATGAATACAGATTTATACAAGTAAAAGTCTACTGAGTTTTTGTTCGTAAAAGATTGATTGATTGATGATGATGATGATGATTAACTTTCTTAGTGTTAATTTATTACATAAACATCCCGCGCCCCAAGGACTATAATGGTACTGGTAAATACTGCCTATATCCCTACTATATATAATATTATTATATATAATATTATAAATGTGAAAGTAACTCTGTCTGTCTGTTACGCTTTCCCGCAAAAACTACTGAACGGATTTGGCTGAAATTTGGTAGGTAGACAGATTAGGACCTGCATTCAGACATAGGCTACTTTTTAGCACGCTCGCGAGCCGCTTGCGGCTCGCGCACTGCGCACCCTCGAAAAGTCATAGAAACTTTGTCCACACGGGTGAAACCGCGGGAAACAGCTAGTAAAAAATAAATAAATAATTATGATTGCATAAGTTGATAAAAAATGCTATGCAATAGCTTTACCACGGCAGTCCCCGAGTGCCACACGTCTCTTTATTTTTTATTACAATAAAAAACTTAAAATTAAGACAGTGATACCGGCGGTGCAACAAAAACCCGTAAGGATTTGTCCGTGCACCGTCTTTCATCACCGCATTACGCAATCCATACCGATTAGAATGTAACATATTAAAATATAACATATTTATTGCCTCGTTACGCAGTTTAATGTAGGCTACTTATTTACGTCGGTATTTATAGAAAAAACCCATTCACTAGTGCACCAGCCGAGCAGCGCACGCGTCGCACTATTATGTGTGCGTGATCGTCAGTGTTGCTACACACGGGGCGATATTTTTGGTTGAATTATATGGACTTATTATTAGGTTTATTTCAGGTAGTGTATGAGCTCGTTTTAGATGGTTGATTAAGAAGGAGAAAGAAATACTCTTTTAATTTATTTTTGATATTTTCGCTTGTTAGGTCAGATTTTATTTTTAGAGGTAGGTCATGTAAACTGAGCCATGTGAATACCTTCCGCATCTACTTAGATCTTCAAGGCTTCTAGCATTATTGCTACTGCTGCTGGGATCGTAAGTCAAAGGAAGACTTCTTTATTTTATTTTACTTAATTTAAAAACGATGGAGTAATTTTTGAAAAACCTAAGAGCTTTTATTTGAAAATGGCTTTTTTTTCCTCAAAAAACAAGAATAAATACACGGTTCCAAATTAAAAAAAAAAGCGAGCACAGTAAAAATTTCTCACAATTCTGTTTGAAAATAAAAGACGATCTTGAGGCCATGATTTAACCTACAAGTTTCATCATACATACTTCAAAATACCCAAAGGATCTATTGTCACCGGGAATACGGCTTCATTCCAACTTTCAGCTCAATCATACCAGCTTCATTCCAAATCGCTCATACATCGATTACAAGATTCGAACTAAACAAACATACATCTCGTACATACATTGAAAACATTGCAAATTAAATAAAAGCAATTAACTTTTAATAGAAAAATAACATAGCTCAGTAGTCCAGAAGTAGGTATCAAGGTTTATAGATTCTATAGATAATGTAGATATAGGTACATATAACTCATTTAAAAACCTGTCCAAGTGCGTGTCGTACCACGTATGCAAAGTAGGGGGCCGTAGTATCTTCAAAACATAAATGTATATTTTAAAAAACAGTTATTTCTGCAAATTGTATTGAATATTTTGTATGGATGACTAATTACTCGACTCTTCAACTAAGAAATCCTTTATTTTAATCCACAATTGATAAGCCCTTGGCATCATCTCATTATACTTGGTTGTGATATTTTTTCTTTTAAATTAATTATATTCCCTACTTTTTTCAATACATTTCAGATTCCTTGAAATAGTGGCTAAGCTGGTAAGGGGTGGGTACATGTAACTCTAACAAAAATCTCTACTTGCAAACCTAATTTTTACGAATATTTTATCGGAAAAATTATTGTAGTAAACCTTCCTAGTTAAGAAAGACCTATTCCATGATATCTCACACAATAGGGTACGTGAATAAAAAGAATTACCTCCACTTTACTCTTTTTTCCATAAATTTACAGGATTCATGGATTTGTAAAACCATACCAAATTTCATAATAATGTAATATTCTTTGAGCAAAACGGCTGGGACATACAGAAGGAGAGACAGACGGACACGGTAAAACTATAAGGGTTCCTTGTTTGCAGTCCATCAAGTGCGAGTCGGAAAGGGAAAAATAAAGGCTATGAATTCAGGTGAGAATCTTTTATTTTCATACTTTTCAGTAAATATTATCAGTTTTTTTAACTATTTTGCTTATAATTGCTCTATGATCACAACAAGTTTGACAGATATTACTCGGTTTGGTTGGTGGTAGGGCATTTTCTAAGCCCGCCTGGCTAGCTACCACCATCTTATCTAAGTCTTGCCACCAAATATCAATGTTGATATCATTGGTGTGTTCCGGCATGAAGATAAGATAGCCAGTTCCCCATTGCGTTGGGGAATCTTGGTAAGTCCGCTTCCATCTTCGGCAACATCGTCACGTACCACCAGGTGAGATGTTGTCAAGGGTTTACCAATAGTGATTTAAAAAAAAACATTTTTTATTAGAGAAAATACGAAACAAGCCTTTTTAAAACACGTTTCTACTCCCCCTTAATATTTACTATTTTTATATTATATTTACCAATATGAAGTTAGAAAAAACCCCTTTTCAGTAGCGAAGGAAATTCAACGAAAATTGTTTTAGTGCCCTGTATTAAACAGTTTTCGAAATAATTAACTAAAAGCTCCAGAACCCAACACACAATGGCCCAACATTTCAGTTACACCGGTTTTTTGTTTTATCTAAGTTAGCAAGTGCTGCCATCTGCAGGCGACTACGATTGTGAATAAATATCATATATAAATAGCTACGAGTATTCTAACTGAACCACCATATAGATCAAGTTAATAATTATAGTATCCCTGCGGGCCGCCCTAGCGTGCTGTTTACAAACGTATAGTTTGGTTCTTGTCTGAATATAATCAATCAAAGTTAATTAAGTTTCCATTTTGTTTTTGATGATGGAACTACGGCTGAAGCGGGTGATGATGGAATTACGACTGAACTTCTGAAAGCAGGTGGATCACTGGTACTAAAAGCTCTTCAGAAGTTATTTAATTCAACAAACACCTAAAGAAGTGTGGCTGTATTTTTCTTCAAAAAGGGTGACAACACCCTCCTAAAGAACTACAGACCCATCTCACTTCTAAGCCATGTTTATAAGTTTTTTGAGTTATTATGAATCTTTTCGCACGCAGGTTTGACGACTTCCAGCCTCCCGAACGGGCCGGCTTTCAAAGAGGCTTTATTACCATAGACTACATACAAACGCTACGGCAGAATATACAAAAGACTGAATAGTACAATCAGTCACTATGCTTGGCTTTTGTGGACTATGAGAAAGCCTTTGATTCAGTCGAAACCTGGGCTGTGCTGCTGTCTCTGCAGCGGTGCCGAATTAAATGTTCTATTCCCTGATGTCATATGGTACCATACTTTGGAGAAATTTCACTGACGACGGCAGAGTATTCATTGCTCAAAACGAACTGTCAGAATATTATTTATTATTTATTTATTTATTTATATATTTTAGGAAGACTAACAGCAAAATATTAAATAGTATATAAAACTTATAAATAAATACAGTGGTATATATAAGTCTCCGCCGATAGGTACATAGGTAGGAGCGAACACATATGAATATTAAAAAGTTTATAAAAAGAAAATAAAAGGTAGGAAAAACTACAACATTAAAAGGCGGTTTCATTTACTATTAAAGAATTCAGAAGCCAGCAACCTTCGGACCGTTGTGACGCTGGAGCAAAAGAGGTCAAAGTTATTATCAATAGAAACACCATTATAAGTTTTGACTACTCGTGATACGAACGAGTTTTTCCTGTAGTTAGTACGAGCAAATGGCACTTGCAGAAGTGAACGCTGTCTAAAATGGAGTTGGTTGGTGCGTAGGCAGATATTAGATAGTCCAGGGGCATTAAACCACGTACCACGTGTCGCTTAATGTTTTCCCAATATATTTTTGATATCGTGATATATGTACGACAAAATATGACCCGATTTCAAGTCCGAGGCGGAAATTGCGTACTAAGAAACACTGGGCGATTAAAAAATGTCGTAGGGCCTAGTATTAACGAGTAACTACCGTCCACTTTGCGGGAAATAACCAATGACAAGAAATTTAGGCGCCGGTTGAGAGACTTCTTGTTGGAAATATAATTTTATTCTATTGAAGATTTTTATGAAGAATTTAATAATAATTGTGACATTTTAAAATTTAGTAACATGAGTTATGTAACAATATGTATTTTTTATTATTGATGTGTAACATCTTTGCTCTTGCTTTCCTGCAATTTGTGGCAGTGATTTCGTGAAATGGGGCGGAAATGTGTAACATGGGACGGAAATGTGTAACAGGAAGTCGCGAAAGCGCGCGCTATTCGATCTGACGAATTAGCTTTGCTCTCGCTTTCCTGCAATTTGTGGGAGTGATTTCGTGAAATGGGACGGAAATGTGTAACAGTGATTTCGTGAAATGGGACGGAAATGTGTAACAGGAAGTCGCTAAAGTGCGCGCTATTCGATCTGACGAATGAGCGCTCGGTGGTAGAGTTGACCGTCAGATAGTACCAATGCTCTCGCTTTCCTGCAATTTGTGGGAGTGATTTCGTGAAATGGGACGGAAATGTGTATCAGGAAATGCGAACGTTTTTTAATTCTCGAAAACTAAGGTTGTCATAGCCATGCCGCCTAGTGTGATGGCAAAGGCAAAGATGACATACTACTATTCGAAGGGTCGGCCCGTGAATGTACGACCCGATAATTAATTAATTTCATAAGTATTTTGTCACATGTTACACATCATATGCGAGTACTGTAGGTCCCGTTTTTTTTTATTACTGTGTTAATGTAGTTTTCTACTTTATATTGAGATTTTGTTAATTTTATTAGTTTATGTTCTGTATTGTCTGTATTCTTTGACGATCACGTCACTATTGACTTAATATTATGACTTGTCATGTATAATTATGAATTTGTGACGTGAAATAAATAAAAATAAACTGTTTTTAACACTGATGTTTGGCGGCAAGACGTAGATAAAATGGTGGTAGCTAGCCAGGTAGGTTTAGAAAATGCCCTTCCACCAATCAAAACAAGTCTTACAAAGTTAGACTCTCGGGAATTGAACCCGCGACCTCCTGATGTGAAACTAATGGCCTTAACCACAGAGGTGGACCGTAATAAAAATGTAACGAAACACTCAAAACTGTTTGCGTTTCACGACAAGCTAAGGCTCCATGGATAAACTGCCTATTTTTTGTCAGCTAAAGTGGTGGTCGATAGGCATAAAAAATACGATTGGCACTTATTACACATAACTCATGTATTGTTCTGTCACGGCAGACTGTACTCTGGTATGTGACTTCGCTGGAGCTTTAAAACGAAATCGATTTTCACGACCTAGAATAAGCAGCCCCGATTTTCAACTTTCCTGTCTCGCGTTTTAAACGTCAAATGCAAGCGGGCTAATCCATTGTTTCAAAATATACCTGCGAGAGAGTTTTGTTTTACGTGTGAGCTGCTATAAACTAGTACTGCATTTATTTTACTTTGAACATTTTAATTAATTTCTATTATGATAAATGTATGTTTTAAATTGTAATCATAAATGTAAAATGTCAAAATTTATTTCAAGTCAAAAAATACAAAATCAGTATATTCATTTTTGTGGTTCACCCCGAACTGTGATGTCACTAACGCTTGCGCAATGTAGGATCCGTCCAGCGCTATCTAGTGGTATTTAGAGTAACCATGATTTCAACATTTACAACCCCCTGTGTCTCGGCAGCCCCTTGACCGATTTGGCACGTGTTTGAACTTAAAAAAAATATTTGTGTCTCATTAATTCGCCTACCAAATTTCACGACGTTCCAATTAACGATAATTGAGTTATTGTTGAACCAATATTTATACATTTTACATACAAAAGCTAGATTGTTCCAGTAGACTCGGAGAACTTCGCTCGCACGTTCTGTAATTATCATTTATTTGCATCAGGCTACAAACGTCCGTGTAAGGTTTTATATAAACTAAAAATATTTGGTTTATATAATATCTTAATAATATAATATAATATTACTAATATACAGGACGTAACATTGAAGGTGTGCAATATTTTATAAAGGCCTTCTACTGTTGATCCCAAGTAACTTTTCCCAAGGAACCTATGGTCAATTCACAAAAAAATTTGACTACAACTCAATCAGCTGATCGGCCAACTTTGTATGGGATGTCCAAAAAATTTGTAGCGAATGGACCATAAGTACGTGAGAACTGATTATTCTAATCTGTGCCTTAAGTTCCTTGGGAAATTAGGATAATCAGTGCAAGCCCTGCATAAAATATTTCACGCCTTCAATGTTACACCCTGTATAAATTAAAAGCTTTATTTGTTTAATTAGTGCTTGTAGATATTAGACATAGAATAGTATATAGTGTTTATCATTTACAGAAGGCTTAGAAAGCCATCTATCACCTCTACATCTCAAGAACACCTTCCGAAACGTTGAAAACCACAAACAGCTGTTCATACTCTCAAGACCCAATTCGTCGCTAAAGAGTTAGGTATATACGGAAAAAACAAAAAAAAAACAAATCCTTTAATCTAAATATAAAAGGCAACAATCCCACGGAAGATTTGTTAGAAAATCAAAGCAATTTTCGCTCGTCAACGCTCGGCTGCGGGTGACATCCCATTTGTCTCAAGGCTGCGAGGCGAGCGACCGAACAACCGCCTGTTTTGTAGAAAACGCCACTTGGTGTATAGAGAAACAAGTTTTGAGGTGCGTACAGAATAGATGCAGCCTCGGAGTGAGCAGCCTCGCTATGCACGGCTCGCGTTAAGTGCGATTCAGACGTACCTACTCGGAGGCAAAGTGCCGAGGCAACAACGTATAGAAATATGATAATCAATTCAAATCATTCTTATACTTGTGTCTCACCTTGGACACTTCATACAACAAGCCGCCTGAAATGACATTTAAAAAAAGTAATGACGGAAAAAAACTAAATGACGGCCAAATCCTATACGTTAGACAACCAAACTGTAACCAATCTGGGAGACGTGGGGGTGAGTGTCGCAATCTAGAGAGCGGCAGGGAGTGTCCTTACTGTATGTTAGTACTAATATATTATAAGGTTTTTAATAACCTGCTTATTTATATGTTTAGTAAATCCGTATTTGGTTTACTGTGTGTTTGGTGTTATGCTTTTTTTAGCAGAATGGCTTTTTTGGCACCTTGCGTCAAATCCCTTGGAGTGGAGGCATGCGCGTGGCGAGGCATGCCTCGGACTGAGCGCGTCTACATTTGCCTCAGCCCGAAGCTGCCTCCAGTGTGAACGCACCTTTACACATTGTGTATGTTTAGCTACCTGTATGTAAAGGGTTTCAGGCCGTTGAGGTGAGATGGTTGTGTGCATAGGCAAAGGGAAATGAGACAAAAAATCAGGATTCCAAGCTTGTTACATGATAACAATATTATAAGAACATAGCAAATTCAAATTAAAAATTCAAGGATTATGATGAATCTAACGATACCTTGCATTCCAAAATCTATTAAATCCCTTAGGCTATAGAAACAGATACAGGGTGTAACATAATTGTTGTAGGTTCCGTTAACTGGGGGTTCTACTCAACAGTAGTAAGTAACTAGTAGGTTCTTGGTGGAACATTATATCACACATTTTGGAATATATTTACACTAAGATTGTCTGCGTGAAGATGGTTTTCGAAACCGTTCGCTAACAAGTTAGATAACGTGTAGTTTAATTTACTTTATGTGGAATTAGTGTAAATATGTACCAAAATATGTGATACTGAAAAGTTTGTTTTGAAATCGCAAAAGAACATAACTTGAAGAGTCAGTCAGTCAGAATAAGTCAGTCAGCTTATCGTCCAGTTTTGTGCATTTTTGTATGAAGTGTCCAATTTTTTTTTGAGAATTGACTCTGTTTTTCTTGGGGGAATGTATGGGGGAAGTATGACTAGTAGAACCCCAGTTAACGGGTTCTACACTAATTTTGTTACACCCTGTACATACATACGTACATCTAACCACCTCCGTGACTTCGTCCTTTAGCTTGACATCAGGAGGTCGCGGGTTCGATTTCCGGCGAAGTCAAACTTTGTAAGACTTGCTTTGGTTGGTGGAAAGCCAGGCAGGCTAAAATCTTGCCGCCAAAACATCAATTTCAACAGCATCGATGTACTCCAGCTTGAAGATAAGATAGCTAGTTTTTCATTGCGTTGGGGAATTTTGGTAAGTCCGCTTCTACCTTCGGCGTCATCATCAATTACTATCAGGTGCGATGATGCCAAGGACCTACGAATTGTGGATAAAAAAAACATACAAACATAAATAATAAAACCCGAAAAATATTACCCTGTTTCTTTGGCAGTCGGGTAGAAAAAACGGTATACTTTTGAAAATACACTATAGGTTGACTTCTATGTTGAAAGTTGTTCAGTATAAATAAATGAGCAGAAGCTCCAAGTAGAGAGTTTTTTGATAAGTTTTTTACATCCTGTATGTTTTATTCATACATTGACGTATGGAGCTTATGAATGATTAGGAGAGCCGACCCCAATTAGAAATGGGACAAGGCCTGAAGAAGAAGAAGAAGTGACGTATGAAGCTCCAAACACAATGACAAGCTCCAAAGTCTAAAACATCGCCGCAAAGTCGCCTGATTATCGGTATTATATCGAATTCATTTCGGAGAGTGCGCGCAAGAACTTCACGACCTCATTCCCCCGACTCCATTCCACCGTCGGTCAACGAGACGCAGGGAGGGCTTGCACCCCTTTATTGTTGATGTTCCACCTTATATCACGAAGCGTTACGCTTACTCATTTATTATGCGTACCTACAGCGAAGAAGTGGAACTTCTTGCCCGCTTCAGTGTTTCCCGATTCCTATAATTTGGAGATCTTCAAGGCAAGAGTGAATAGACATTATTTGAGTTTGCGTGTACCTTTTTCGACTGCATCATCACTTACCATCAGGTGAGTTGCAGTCAAAAGCACTCAAATTTTAAATATTAAAAAAAGCCCAAAGAACGCCCGCACTGGGTTCGAACCCGCGTCTTCATAGAATTTGCGTCCGAACGACCGAGCGCAGAGACCAGCTAGGGAAAGAAAGTATTGTCGTCTTTAAAAATATTTCTAAATTTACCCAAAGTTCTTAAGTTATAAAGTGATATATGTGTAGCCAAAAGAACGCCCGCACTGGTTTCAAACCCGCGTTCTCTAGAATTTGCGTCCAAATGACCGAACGCAGCAACCAGCGAGGGAGCAAAAAATATTGTCGTCTTTAAAAAATAATAATGTATTAAATAAATGTGTTCTGATCACTACCTGATAAACAACAAAAAACTTTTGCTAAAAACTTCCGTCGGTCCGTTTGTACATCTGTCAGTTCGTATGTCCGCCCCTCCATCTGTTCTTATTTTACAGGCAAAACTAATGGCCTGATTGACATTAAAAGTTTAATGATAATAGGTCCATGGATTCTAAGGACATTCTGACTGGATTACGATTCATGGGTAGTACTAAGAACTTAGATTAAATATATTTTTAAATGATCTAACGGTAGTTACTATACAACAGAAAATTAAATATGCAAAAATCACAAAAACAACTTCAAATATTTTGCAAAGTGTAACGATTATAGTTAGGTATTGATTATTCTAGCAAGCCCCCCCATAAAACTGTACTTTTTGTTTCTATTTTTTTTTATTAATGAATCCCTTTCTCATTATTTTTGATGTGTTACGTCTTTTCTCTCGCTTTCCTATAATCTGTGGGAGTGATTTCATGAAAAGGGACGCAAGTGTATAACAGTAAATGCGTTTTTTATTAGTCACCATGGCTAAGAAAATATGGCCATATCGCCTTATTTTTTTCTGCGAGGCCGGTAGGTTTCCTTCTTATGACAGATGTTACACATCATATGCGTAAGGCTCGCTTGTGTTTGCAGGTGGAGAAGGCTACGCGGGAAGGTAAGACTTACCTTATATGCCAAGCGTGGCTGTACAATTTATTTAAGTTATTTTTTTACCCTCAGTTGATAAGCCCTTGGCATTATCTCACCAGCTGTTAAGTGACGATGATGGAAATAAAAGAAGCGGGCTTACAAAGATTCTCCAACTGAACGGAACTGGCTATCTTATCTTCAAGTCGGAATACATCAATGCTGTTAACACTGATGTTTGGTAGCAAGACTTAGATAATATGGTAGTAGCTAGCCAGGCCAGGGCCTTTGTCCAGCAGTGGACGATTTGTGGCTGATATGATGATAAGCTAGCCAGGCGGGCTTAAAAAATGCCCAAATCGAGTCTTATAAGTTTACCCTGCCGGGAATCGAACTCGCGACTTCCAGGTGTGAAACTAATTGACTAACCATTACGCCACGGAGGCGGGAAGGGTAGTTTGCGGAACGCGCACCTATTAGCACTATTCCGACAGGGTTTAGACTGACCATTATTCTTCACTAGATAGTGTAGGAATGTTCCTTAACATCCTTTAATCTAGATTATTCCTAGGGTCTTCAGCAATCATCAATCTGGTCACCCCCGACACCTACTAACCCCTCAGAAGGTAGTGAGGTCAGTTCGACCATTAGCAAAGCCTAGGCTTGGATTGAATCATTGACCTGAGCTAGGCACTGATGTGTGGTGAGATTAATGTGTGCGTGTAGTAGGTAGGTACTACGTTTCTACATGTAAGCTTAAGGCTCCTCCGTCCCTAAAATTAGCAACTCGACATTTAAAACATCGAACGAAATAGCTTAGAAATAATGTTCTTATCAGCTCGTACTGCAACGTGGCTGTTACGTCAATCGCTGCGGACGAATCGTGCGAAAATTGGGGTTTTTAATTCATTATAAACAAAATAAGAAGAATTTCCAAAAAGTAATAAAACAAAAACGTTTTGTATTGTTTTGTTATGAAGCTCATAAATGTAATATGTATTTATTGACAAGGTAAATGAAACGCAGTTAAAACATTGACACTTATAAAATAATCTAAATCCTAGTCCGAATCGTAGTAGATACAAAAATAACCAACACACTCGCCCGCAGCGTCACAACGTTGGATTGCGATGGATACACGTTGAATCAGGTACGAACCGGAACGGGGATTAAGGCCCCTCTGACGTAAACAAGAGGCCAAGTCGTTAATAAAAACCCTGGCTTCCGATCCCCATGCACCAGAGGACTCAGCAGCGAACGGGACAAAAATATATTTGCCTTCTAAAGCGGCATACTTAGCATGCTTTTGAGCCGCCGCAAACTCAGCCGTTAAAACCCGCCGTACAAGCAGTACCACTGAGGTAAGACGCTGAAAAGTTTTCACTCAGGTGGCATCCCACAAAAGGCAGAGTAAGACCGTCTGGCCTCTTACCATCGGTTCAAAACAAACCAGGCAGCTCCAAGATGCAAGGAATGTTAGCCGACACCAAAGCATGACGAATAATGTCGTTTAAGGCATGATGGCGAGAAAAACGGCCAGCACATCTTACATAACTAAGACCATGGTGCCCACTAGACTCAACCATCGTGCCACAGACGCTCACGAGGCTCATGAGGCTCACAAAGCATACAACCTAGTCTAAGAGCCGCCGCAATTCTCAAGGAATCGTTTTCCTAAAGAATTCCCAAGTGGGGAGGTGGTAGAGCATGAAGCCGGGTGCCTGGCTCCGGCCTTGAAGCAGCTCTAAGTACCTAGGCTACCCCAGTCATCCCACTCTCTCTGAATATCCGGCCTCTCAGGAGAGTTCTGACGTTGGCAAAGGGTGGACCAAGCTGCAAAAGCCTCCTGCTCAAATTGGATTACAAAACCGCCACCATTGAACCAGAATTAGTGACCAGATTTCGCACCCCATGAGGAAGCTAAAAAAGCAGGCAGTCCGGTGTCCTCGACACGAAGTATACCAATTCCGCCAAAACAAATAGGGAGTGACGCTTGACGCCGTTGATTGACATCCAGGGTGAAATTCAGGATATCTTACAACAAATCCTCAATAATGTTATTTAAGTGGTGAACATCGTCTGGAAAAAGCCGAGTAGTAAGTACCAAGTAGGATTGTTTAAGTTAGTTTCGGAAGAGAGAAGAAAAACCCACAGCAAAACTAATGACACATGTGCAGAAAGTTTCCTCAATGCTCACGCATTGCGGCAATTAAATCACGCTTAACACGGAGAAGACTCCGGATATAAGGATAGGGCATACTTAAAAATAGGTGCACCAGGCGAATCAAAGGAGCCTCTATCAATGACTTTTAAACCAGGGATTAAACTCTCAAAAACAGGAATAGAATCCCTTACTTGTTGACCACAGGGGAAAAGCTTACATGCATTTTGAATTTTCAACTTTAAAATCACCTTATCAGAGTCCATATTAGACAGGGCGAAAGAACGCATCGCGTGAATCGCGGCCTCGCAACAATATACGTGTCGTACCGATTCAAGTCCTTTTCTCATTATCCTGGATTCCTTAACAACGTCCTACATCAAAACATCCATTCATAACAATCTCTCTCCAAAAATCGTTCACAAACCATACAAATAACACTTGTTTCTAGAACCTCATTTGCAGCACTTAGTAAAATAGCCCTAATGTATGGAAAGCCGCTCGGCGACAAAATATACTCCATTACTTCAACCGCTCGATAGGCGCTAGGTCGCTCGCTCTCTTGATGGATATGCTCAAGACAAAAAGACAAGGTATAACAAGGGAAAACATCCTGTGTTTGGCTACGACATATTTTTTGCCAACGCAAGAAATTCGGTAAAGGGACATTTATGGTAGTACTTACGCTGCGACCAATATAACAGCTATGAACCGGCCTACACGAACAGCAGTTTTGATGCCTACAGAATGAGCGAATTCGCTCATTTCGTCTCAGTCAATCAGTATTCCCCACATCAGTAGAAGGACGACGTGAGTGAAATTTGCTATCTTATGCGTGCTACTTTCCGAGTACGTTTCTCTTCCTTTGTCGTTGTTTATATTTAAACGAAATTTGGTAGACTGTATTGGTGTGAGTTTGTGTACGCGTGATGTTATATTTAACTATTTTTTTATAAGATTAGTATGATAGGGCCGGTCCATTATATTTGGTCGAAGGTAGTACGTGACATTTATTCGTATCTAGTTTCGAAGCAACTTATAATATATAATTAGGCTTATTTAGTTTTTTTTTATTAATTTATCCAGTTATCGGTCGTAACAGAGCGTTGATGGCATAACGGCTACCGAAACTTTTTACCGATTTACCGGGTGAACATGTTCGACCCACGTATCTTATCGACATTTTTTTACACTGTCAACTACCTTGGAATACCTTGTCTTCTTGTACCGTGGATGGATACGCTCTGTTGTCGCTTGACGGATGCGAGACAAATCGCGCGTCACGCACAGACGAGGCTTTTACGAAGCAATTTTTTTTACACACAATACTTATTGTCTCATATGTCGGTGTCTCGGGATTTCGGTTGACACACAATTTGTGGAAATCGTGTGAATTTCGGCCAAGATCGAATGAACAGTGTGGTGTTTGTGAATTGATAGACATAGACACTTACCTACTTATCATACAACCTGAAAAAATAATAAACTAATATCTTCACCGTGAACGGTTTACAGCATCACCTCTTCCAGAACAGGGGTATCATTGAAAAAAAAAAAACGGCCAAGTGCGAGTTGAACTAGCGTGGAGACGGTTCCGTACAATGCCAAAGTCAAATACTAAATTTCACATTTGAAATCCTCACAGTAAGATGCGAATTATCTACTACTAGCGCTATCTAGTGGTATTTTAGTGAACTATTTTCCGTAAGTAAACGTATTATATTGGGTTTACAACTTTATTTTTAATTGATAGAATTCTGTATAGGTTTTCCTGTTATCTACAAGCAATGAACTATATTTAGTATTTTTTTCAAAATTTTAGGTTCAGTAGTTTCGGATATCAGGGGGGAATGGTCAAAATTTGTCGTCTTTCATGAATAAAATCTATGTGTCGTCTGTGTGACACATAACCAACCACCCCTTTGCCTCCTGCCCCCCGATACTGTGACGCTGTAACGCTGTTATTTAACCTTCTTCCTTTTAATCTATTTCTTCTATTTCACTTGCGCTGGCATATAGCATCTATGTGTTATCTGTGTGACACATAACCAACCACCCCTTTGCCTCCTTCCCCCCGGTACTGTGACGCTGTAACGCTGTTATTTAACCTTCTTCCTTTTAATCTATTTCTTCTATTTCACTTGCGCTGGCACATAGCATCTATGTGTCATCTGTGTGACACATAACCAACCACCCCTTTGCCTCCTTCCCCCCGATACTGTGACGCTGTAACGCTGGTATTTAACCTTCTTCCTTTTAATCTATTTCTTCTATTTCACTTGCGCTGGCACATAGCATCTATGTGTCATCTGTGTGACACATAACCAACCACCCCTTTGCCTCCTTTCCCCCGATACTGTGACGCTGTAACGCTGTTATTTAACCTTCTTCCTTTTAATCTATTTCTTCTATTTCACTTGTGCTGGCATATAGCATCTATGTGTCATCTGTGTGACACATAACCAACCACCCCTTTGCCTCCTTCCCCCCGATACTGTGACGCTGTAACGCTGTTATTTAACCTTCTTCCTTTTAATCTATTTCTTCTATTTCACTTGCGCTGGCACATAGCATCTATGTGTCATCTGTGTGACACATAACCAACCACCCCTTTGCCTCCTTCCCCCCGATACTGTGACGCTGTAACGCTGGTATTTAACCTTCTTCCTTTTAATCTATTTCTTCTATTTCACTTGCGCTGGCACATAGCATCTATGTGTCATCTGTGTGACACATAACCAACCACCCCTTTGCCTCCTTCCCCCCGATACTGTGCCGCTGTAACGCTGTTATTTAACCTTCTTCCTTTTAATCTATTTCTTCTATTTCACTTGTGCTGGCATATAGCATCTATGTGTTATCTGTGTGACACATAACCAACCACCCCTTTGCCTCCTGCCCCCCGATACTGTGACGCTGTAACGCTGTTATTTAACCTTCTTCCTTTTAACCTATTTCTTCTATTTCACTTGCGCTGGCATATAGCATCTATGTGTTATCTGTGTGACACATAACCAACCACCCCTTTGCCTCCTTCCCCCCGATACTGTGACGCTGTAACGCTGGTATTTAACCTTCTTCCTTTTAATCTATTTCTTCTATTTCACTTGCGCTGGCACATAGCATCTATGTGTCATCTGTGTGACACATAACCAACCACCCCTTTGCCTCCTTCCCCCCGGTACTGTGACGCTGTAACGCTGTTATTTAACCTTCTTACTTTTAATCTATTTCTTCTATTTCACTTGCGCTGGCACATAGCATCTATGTGTCATCTGTGTGACACATAACCAACCACCCCTTTGCCTCCTTCCCCCCGGTACTGTGACGCTGTAACGCTGTTATTTAACCTTCTTACTTTTAATCTATTTCTTCTATTTCACTTGCGCTGGCACATAGCATCTATGTGTTATCTGTATGACACATGTGTTCTTCAAAATACAAAATCCTTGATATCCTTAATTATTTTAATTTACTACTAAACCAAATTTCAAGTAAGGTTCTCAAATTACTTGAAATTTGAAACGGATACTTTCTTTTAGACCCATCTTGGGTAAGAGATAATATTACTTTGTGATCTGTGATATTAGTTTAATGTGTGTAATCCTTTTCTAATTCCTTTATCGTTATTTTTTAGGTTTTTTTTTCAAAATTCATGTGTGCACGTTCGTTTTTAACCCACGCCTTTACCGTACCTACGACGACGTGCTACAGACTCTACCAGGAACCGAACCCGTGACCTTCTGATGTGAAGCTAATGTTCTAACCATTACGCCACGGATGCGGTTTAGTTCTAAATTTTTTGTCAATTTCCAAAAACTACGAAACGGATTTTGATAAAATTTTTATGAGACTGACCTAGACGCATCACCTATCAATTAAAAAAAGATTCATAAAAACCGTTTCACAATCGGCGAAAAAATCGCGTGTCATACACAAAAACCAGTCTTATTGAGAATCTTGTCCTTTTTTTAAAGTCGGTTTAAAACTGGCAGAGGTTATTATATGGTACACAGTGGCGCCATGTGACGCCGCCGCCGTGGACAGAGGTCAAGGGCGCCGCGAGCTCTTACTAAATGGGTTTGAAATATAGTTTGCAGGAGACACGAGGTGTGTTCTGTATTAAATATTAAATGAAAAAAAATGTTTAGTTCATTTGCAAAATACACAACATAATATACAGACATGGATAGGACCCCCTTTTAAGTATAATGTTCTGTTATCTGTTCTTTGTTTATTTTATTCTACTAGTTATTATTCTAGTTCTTTATTATTTGACTATAATCATTTTGTTGTATTCCACTTCTTGTAATAATTACTCAGTTTCTATTAAGTTGCTTAGCCGCCACCTGTTAAATATTGTTTTATGTATAAGTTCTTTTGACCGCCACGAGACACAAGACAGGCCTATAGCCTAGTGTGAGGTCACAGTTATCTTGTATTTATTAGATAAGTCACTTACCACCAGGTGAGATGTTGCCAAGGGTTTACCAATTGTGAATAAAAAAAAAGATAACTTCGTAAATAATTTATTTATGTCTTTTTGCTATGTCTTTTTTATGTCTTTTAGGATACCTGTATCAGTAGGTCCCGCTCTTACATAAGAAGTATAGAGATTTTGCTTAAAAAATCTACAAAAATCTAAAACATCGACAAACTATTCCCTAATAATTTAAATGTTATTTCACGTAACAGTTTTGTGAACATTAAACGACTAAGCCATATATTTTTATCAATATAGAGTTTGTAGAGTCAGGGATTTTAGGTATAGTCATTTGTTATGTACTGTCAAGCATGGTAGAGACAAGAGCACTAAGAACTCTAAGACAGTGCTCTCGACTTTACCACGCTTATGACAATACTTAAAAAAATACTCTACCTAAAAGCTCTGACTGTAGAAACTCTACTTTAGACATGAGACATGTCCCGTGGGCTATGATGAGCAGCAATTTCTAAACCCGCTTGGCTAGTTACCACCATCTTAACTAAGTTTTGATGCCAAATATCAAAGTTAACCAATTGAGGTGTACCGGCTTGAAGATAAGTTACATAGCCAGTTAGTTAGGCAATCTTGGTAAGCCCGCTTTCATCTTTGGCATCATCACTTACCATCAGGTGAGATGATGCCAAAAGCTTTCTTACGACTTGTGGGAAAACTCTTTAACCGCCTCTGTGGCGTAATGGTTAGTCCATTCGCTTCATACCAGGAGGTCGCGGGTTCGATTCCCGGTGGGGTCAACTTGTAAGACTCGGTTTGGTTGGTGGTAGGGCATTTTCTAAGCCCGCCTGGCTAGCTACCACAATATTATCTAGGTCTTGCAGACAAACATCAGTGTTAACAATATTGATGTGTTCCATCTTGAAGATAAGATAACCAAATCCCCATTGCGTTGAGGAATCTTGGTATGCCCGCTTCCATCTTCGGTATCATCGTCACTTACCATCAGGTGAGATGATTCCAAGGGCTAACAAATTGAGAATAAAAAAAAACACATGGGATCTACAGTGAGCAACTAAGCATGAAGAACGAATTCTTGTCTCTCTGACTGGCAAAAGCCTCCAGAACGCCACAGTTAAATATAATGGGCGCGAAATTTATTATAATTAATCGTTTCACAGGTGCCTTTGCGTTTTATTGGCCGAGAGTTTACACCGATGAATGTAATTTTCAAGAAACACAAAATACAGATTTATTTATAGCTTGAACGCGTACAATGTACAAGTAACGTTTTTGATGCTGGAAATTCAGCAAACAGTTGGATAATTACCTGTCTGCGTCTATGTTTGTATAAGTACTAAATAAATAAAAGAGGATAGGTTAAACTTTTGAGTAAAATCTTTTATTTGAAAAAAAAAAGATGTGCTTTAATAAACTTAATCACCGTTCGCGTAACGCATTCACCAGCTTACTCCCCAAGTCAAGCGTGCCGTTCGCCTCGCCCGATCACACTTTTCGTAACGTTCGAAATCACCGTTTGCGTAACACATTCACTAGATTACTCCCCAAGTCAAGCGTGCATATGTTTTACTTCAAAAAGATTTTATTCAAAAGCCAAATGGTCACGGTGCCAAATGCGAATAAAAATACAGGTTTCCAAATTGAAAAAAAACAGTATTTCCCAGTTTCTGTTGAAAATACCAGACGATCCTCAGACCTTTATTCCACCTACAAAGTTGATCATTAGATAAACTTCACAATTTTACAATAATTTTCTAATAATTGTTAAGCCCGCTTCCATCTTCGGCATCATCGTCACTTACCATCAGGTGAGATGATGCCAAGGGCTTACCAAATGTGAATAAAAATAAAAAAAGAACTTCATAATTTTATAATAAACTTCATAATTTTCTTATAAATTTCATAATTTCATATTCTACAAATAAAAAAAATCGCGTTAGTTACATAATTTTTAACTCAAGAACGGCTTGACCAATTTTTATGATTTTTGTGTTTTTGCATTTGTCTTCGTCGGTAACAGGATAATAAGTATTAAAATATGAAATTCATCAATAAAAAAAAGAATTATCAGTCAAAAAATAATTGATTTTAGGGTAAGGTAGGGTAGATAGATAGATAACTCATTTATTTTTCTAGCAAAACAGCACCATACAGCAAACAAGCGATGGAGATAAAACATTATAAGTATTTAATTCATAAAATAGTACACTGTTATTGAAAACAATAATAAAAACTTGAAGGGTCACTGCCTCATTACAGCTCATATACGTCCCCACCGAGGGGCTCGAGCCTACCCTGAATCAGGGCGATTAGGCCTTTGTCGACCACGCGGGCCCAGTGCGGGTAGGGTAGTGTAGGGTAGGGTAGTGTAGGGTAAGGTAGTGTAGAGTTGTATATGTAAGGTAGGGTAGTGTAGTGTAGTATATGTAGGGTAGGGTAGTGTAGTGTAGTGTAAGATGGAACGAAGTTCGCCGGGACTGCTAGTTTTCTAATTAATTTCAATATTTTCCAATAAATTTCATAATAACTACAGTAGAACTGACATTTATTACTATTATAGAAAGCTAAAATCGGAATATAGATTCCGATAAAGTTCAGAACAAAACCTAAAAAAAATAGGGTAAGTACCTCCCCCACTATAAATTACGAGTAGTATTTTTGATCATTTACCCTATCTAGGGGGTATCAAACTTTTTTTAAATAAATGATTCGTTTTTTAAATATGAAGTAGTTTTAGTGGCGATTTTTGGTCCTACAAGCTAAGCACTATTAATCTGAAAAGTATTTAAGTAGGCCATTTATTCAATTTAAAACGAAAATTATGAGAACCGAATAGATTTTCTTAGTTTAGAAGTAATATTCGCCGAACTTATGATGTGCGGTTAGATTTGTAAAAAGTTTTACCAACTTACACTATAGACTAAGGAACTCTATTTTGGGCGTGGGCCAACATGCCACTTAAAAAAACTTTCATATATGAATCGTCGTGATTTTATCGAGTCAAGGTCGAGTACAAAGGACGAGAACGTTTTCGTCCTTTTTCCTTGTCTTAGGTTAGAAAGAGATACGAGTAATCCAAAGTTAGCAGACTTCATAAAGAGATTCCACTGAAAGATGTTTTCAAGGTCAAATGGATGATTATTGTAAGGAAAAATATCTGAGTGTTGTTTACCTCAATGTCTTCTAAATTTTTAAAAGGGCCTTCCAAAAAGTTTTTTCCGATCAAAAGTACTATATATTTAATTGATTGGCTAATTATTTCTGACATTGTAATCAGTGTACGATAATCTTTTTTTTTAAATAGTATAGTCGCTCATTGAAAGTGACTTTAAATCGGTAAGTACTAGTATATGTTAAGTACATATACTCGTATTAGGTGTAATGAGTCAACTTATCGATCTAAACAGCCTGCTATATCTGCCTATAACTCTTATAGGTTATACAAAAAGCAATTCTCCTAGGATAGTCCGACGCCTTCTCTCCTCATCAAACTGATCTCCTGTTAACTGCTTGTGTGGCTCCTACCACTTCGCCTCATGCCAAATATAGGTACACTATCTTGTAAATAAATATCCCTAAATAATAATAACTGTGCAAAAAGCAGTTCTCCTAGGATAGTCCGACGCTTTCTCTTTACATCGCACTGACCTCGTGCTAACTGTGCAGTTGCTTGTGTGGCTCCTGCCACTTCGCCTCATGCCAAATTTAGGTACACTATAACGTCAATGAATATCCCAAAATATTCAACATTCCCCAAAGCAATGGGGAACTGGCTATCTTGACTTCATGACGAAACACATCAATACTGTCTACATTGATGTTTGACGGCAAGACTTAGATAAGATGGCGGTAGCTAGCCAGGGGGGGCTTAGAAAATGCCCTGCAACCAACCAAACCGAGTCTTACAAGGTTAGAACCCGCCGGGAATCGAACCCGCGACCTCCAAGTGTGAAGCGAATGGACTAACCATTACGCCACGGAGGCATAATAAAGAAGTTTTCGCTGACTGTCAGATTTCCCATTTTCTGCAGGCCACGCATTTTTCCTTGGTGAGAATTAAATTTTATATTCTCTCTTTAAATTTCAAAGAAATTATTTGTCTTTGAAATGCACTTTTCCGCATAGAACTGTCGATGCACTCTCTTGCATTTGCATCCAATAATGCTGAGACAATAAAAACTTTCAATGATTTCTTTTGGAATTTACTCGAGCAACCGAGCGCGGATGGAGAAGGAATATCACAGCTTTGAAAATAGTTATATGCTGTGTTTTATTTGCTGATTTTGTGAGTTTTTTAAATTTTCCAAAAATACTCAATACTCAGTAATTTATTGCTGTCATATACAGGGCACAGAAGATCTTAAGTGTTCTTAGTTACATTTTATAGTATGTATGTGACACCCGGCTAGGGCACTGCAACTGTAGGTAAATAAAGTCGACCTATATACATATACTTCAAAAAAATACCTGCTAGCATATACCTGATGCAATAAAGAATATTGTATTGTATTGTTTATACTTAATGTGAAACATTTGTAATTTACGTAGGACTTACATAATACTTAATAAACAATAAAATGCATGCATAATAATAAATTATAAAGTCATTCATTGTTTCATTTTATAAGAAATTCATAAATTAACATCAAAAGTAGCTACAATTTTTGGTTATATTAACTTTAGAACAATTATTTTCGAAAAATCTAAAAACTTTAAAGTACAAGCTTTTAATATTGCATTGTCACGCGATATACTTAAGCATGCAAATTTCAGCTCAATCGGAAACCGGGATATGGTTCAAATTTGACTTGCAAAATTCCACCCGAACAAACATACATACATTGCAAGATAAATAAAAGTTGTTAAAAATAATTCACTTACGTTAACATGTATTTTTAGTGTTCCGTACTTAAAAGATACCAAACAGTACCCTAATTATAGTAAGTTCACTGAATTATAGTTGCACCTTTGATAAAGGCCTCTCGCCGCTGCCTAAATAAGAACGTTGGCGGCGCCGCGATTGAACTCAGACCGGCCCCTTTGTCGCAACCGTTTGACGCGAGCCGAGAGCGGCGAGCGAAATTTGACAATGTGCGGACAATTCGTACAGCGAACGAACTACACTAAGCCTAAGCCGTCTGTCCGTACGTCTGTCATATTTTAACCATAACACACAATCGTAACAGGTAGACTAACAATACTTGTTACTTTGGCCTCTATGATGGAATTAAATAATTAAAAACAGGACAAATCAGACTCAAACTCCCGCTCATACCTATTCAAATACAAACAAAAGACATCAGCGCGAGCGACAGACAGTTTTTTTTTATTCATTTCTGACTCCTTAGCACGAGTACTAATAACACTTAGCCAATTTTTATTATTTGTTGTTTCACTTTATTTGTATGAATTAACGTTTTTATGATATAACTAGTGAATGCCTGCAGCTTCGCCCGCGCAGATCACGTTTTTTGCCGTTCCCGTAGGAATTTCCAAAATACTTTCTTAGTGGATGCCCACGCCCTGATTGCTATCTGTATTCCAAATTTCAGCGAAGTCCGTGTGTGTTGGCATACAACCTTTTCCTTTCATACGAGTATTTATAGGGACTGTATTAAAAATACCTCTAAAATACCTGAAATAACTTTAAGAATTAATTAAAAATTACAAACCCGACAGCAAAAAACTGAACCCCTTTTTGTACAGTCGGATAAAAATGAATCCTATGTAACTCGCGACATCTCGTACTCCAAGATCCATCAAACCATTTAGGCTACAGAGCGTGCCAAAGAAATAATAAACATACATACACTTGAAAAGCATAACCCCTCCTTCTGTCACAGTCGGGTAAAAACACGTTTTCACTTTTTCTAATCTTGTAGATTGGTTTGGGCTGTCAATCGTTACGAAGGTTGTTCCAAACAGTTGTAGTTTGGGTCACGGACCGCGTTTACCGATCCGTTGATCTTAGTTTGTCACGTGACAATCTAATCATATCAGCCGAAAATCGTCCACTGCTGGACAAAAGCCTCCCCCAAGGACTTCCACGACGACCGGTCCTGCGCTGCCCGCATCCATCGGCTTCCCGCGATCTTAAACAGGTCGTCGGTCCACCGCGTGGGAGGTCTTTCTACGCTACGTTTTCCGGTGCGCGGTCGCCACTCGAGAACTTTACTGCCCCATCGGCCATCTGTTCTACGAGCTATATGCCCCACCCACTGCCACTTCAGTTTAGCGATTCTGTGATCTATGTCGGTTACTTTGGTTCTCCTGACCAAATTGGTTCAAATGACAATATTCAATTCAAATTATTGAAAGACAAGCTATCACCATGGAAAAATATAAAATATACAAAAATAAAAAAAAGATAGTAACAAAAAATCTATTTAATTGAATACAACTTTAAAAATATTACCACTTTTGATGTATAAAAATATTATGTACACCCTGATTTTGGCAATAAGTGCAAAATTTCTCGAAAACAAATAATTAATGTTGAATAAAACCCCCACACAAAAATCGTTGACTTTAAGACCTTTCATTATAATTGAACACATTTTTTAAAGATAAGATAAAGATAAATACTCTTTATTGTACCTAAAAATATAAAAATAAAATAAACACAATGTAAAACTTAAACTTATTTGAAAGTAATAAAAACATGTAAAAATCGAGAATTGGGCGTTCGGTTTCAACGTAACAGCCGCGTTGAAGCCCGCATTGATTTAAACTTAAAATGAATATACTAAAGTTGGATATTATTGAAACACGTATCAACCTACTCGGATTGAGTGATCTTAGCGGCTCGTAGCGGTTCCGTACCTTAAAACCCTTAGAACGCGGGTCTGACTGGCCACTTGTTTAGTTTTATTTTAAACTAGTGGATGCCCGCAGCTTCGCCCGCGCAGATCCCGATTTTTGCGGTTCCCGTGGGAATTTCCCAAAATCCTTTCTTAGCGGACGCCTACGTCATAACATCTACCTGCATGCCAAATTTCAGCCCGATCCGTCCAGTGGTTTGGGCTGTGCGTTGATAGATCACTATGTCAGTCAGTTAGTCAGACACCTTTGAGTTATCTATATTTAGATTAAGAACTATTCATAAAACACTTGAGGACCTAACAAGTTAAGAACCCAAAGCGAACTACCTCGGCCGCTGGCTCTCTAATTCGATTCCAAGTATCGAACTTAATCCCAGCTGAAAATTAACGTGGCCGTTCCAAATTGAATTACCTATTTGACGGAGCTGCCGGCGAGGAAATTGTTTTGTAGGTACTGACAAAGCTATTTCCTGCGAAGAATGGCTTGATTGTTGCTTTGATGCCGCTTTTCATCGGCTCTTGTTCGAAGTACGTTTAGTCGAAATTCATTCACTCGATGATTATTTTATATAGGTACCTAATCTATCTTGGTTCACCGAAATATGGTATTTTTACCTCTTTGCAATCCCTACTAATATTATAAATGTGAAAGTAACTCTGTCTGTCTGTTACGCTTTACCGCAAAAACTACTGAACGGATTTGGCTGAAATTTGGTACGTAGACAGATTAGGACCTGGATTCAGACATAGGCTACTTTTTACCACGCTCGCGAGCCGCTTGCGGCTCGCGCACTGCGCACCCTCGAAAAGTCATAGAAACGTTGTCCACGCGGGTGAAACCGCGGGAAACAGCTAGTGGATAATAAATTGTACAGTACATCCCGCTTTGCACACTTTTTCGAATAGTCTTCATACAGAAATCAAAATTTAAAAAAACCGGCCAAGTGCGAGTCGGATTCGCGCACGAAGGGTTCCGTACCATTATCTATAAAAATCACGTTTGTTGTATGGGAGCCCCCCTGTACTAATTTTATTTCAATTTAATTATTTATTTTTAAAGTGAATAATATAACTCAGTATTCTGTGAATATTTTAAGCGTCTACCTATTGCCGTTATCAATATCGAGCAAAAACGAGCAAAAAAAATCACGTTTGTTGTATGGGAGTCCCCCTTAAATATTTATTTTATTCTGTTATTTAGTATTTTTTGTTATAGCGGCAACAAAAATACATCTGTGAAAATTTTAACTGTCTAGCTATCACGGTTCATGAAATACAGCCTGGTGACAGACGGACGGACGGCGAAGTCTCAGTAATAGAGTCCCGTTATTACCTTTTGGTTTTTAACTCTAAAAACACACTTACCTACCAAGTAGGAAAGAAACGAGGTGTGACTTCATAAAAAGTTTACAAATAATCTGTATTTGTATGGGAGGTAGTTAAATACGTTTATTTTGGAATAATGAACTTAGTAGGTACTCCATGTAGTAGAGCTTACGTTTTAGTAACCCGCAAATTTTCATTAAAATCTGTAGAGCTATTTTTTTTTAAAAAAAAAAACATCAAAGATTTGTATGGGAAGAAAGGAAACGGTGTAATAAAATTGGTGCAGGTACCTTTAACTGATGCTTCTACTCATCATACTGAACAACTTTTTTTCTATAACTTTGCTGAAGTAGTAAAAATATTTTCAATTCTTCATACAAATTGATCAGCTGATCGACCCATTTTGTGCACTGTATAGAGGGTCATTTTTTTCAGAATTGACCATGGTTTCCTTGGGGAAAGTTGTTCAATATTATGAGTAGAACCCCCCGTTAACAAGTCTTACACCAATTTTGTTACATGCTGTAGATCATTGTGGAGTAGGTCGTATTCATCATCATCATCATCATATCAGCTCATATACGTCCCCACGGAGGGGCTCGAGCCTACCCTGAATCAGGGCGATTTAGGCCTTAGTCGACCACGCGGGCCCAGTGCGGGTTGGTCAACTTCACACACAACCTTCGAGTTTCTTCGCAGGCGTGTGCAGGTTTCCTCACGATGTTTTTCCTTCACCGTTAAAGCAATCGGTAATTATATGTACGTAAGTTTTTTAAAAACTCATTGGTACATTGGCCGTCCAGATTTGAACCCGGTACCTCTGGTTAGATGAACCAAGTCGTTACCGGTTGAGCCACCGACGCTTTTTAGCCACCGACGCTTTTTAGCCACCGACGCTTTTTAATGACTTATATAATATATAATATATAAATAGGTTTTTTAATTATGTTCAACTATGTTTTAAGTAACCGGTGAAGAATCTGGTTTCTCCCAACACAGGGTATCTTAGTGGGCAATCGGAGTTCTTATTCTCAGTTTTGTTATATTAACTAAACAAACAACCAGGAAAAACCTTTTTTATGGAGGATTTTTTAATTAAGCTGGTATTTTAAAAACATAATATTAGGTATTGCCTTAAGCCAAATTATATCCGAATACGTTCAGTAACTTAGGTACTACAGCACCGGACAGACGAACAGACACACACTTACACTCACAAGTAACGACACAAAAATAATCCTTTTGTTTATTTTTAGAAAACACCGTCAGTGACTCAATTGTTAACAACTAGGTCCTCCTAACCAGAAGTCCCGGATTCAAATCCGGACCGCCAATGTACCAATGAGTTTTTCGAAACTTACTACACAAATTGAGAAAACCTGCACTTCTGATTTCAGATGTGTATGAAGGTCGCGTTGCACACGTCCGCAGGTGTAAATCCAAATGCCCTACACGTGACCGCGGGTGATGCTAAGTGCAACACTAGGCAACCGCCGTCTATCCCTTTGCCATACGATAAGAAAGAAAGAGAGAGCGTTTTGGTTTATTAGATTCTATTAGTGTTTTATTGGACTCTCTTAGGGTTTTATTGGACTCTATTAGTATTTTATTGGACTCTATTAGTGTTCTATTCGACTATATTATTGTTTTATTGGACTCTATTATTGTTTTATTTGACTCTATTAGTGTTTTATTGGACTCTATTAGTGTTTTATGGGACTAGGTTAGTGTTTTATTGGACTCTATTATTATTATATTCGACTTTATTAGTGTTTTATTGGTCTCTATTAGTGTTTTATTGGAATTTATTAGAGACCAATAAAATTGGTCTCTATTAGTATTTTATTGGACTCTATTAGTGTTTTAATGGACTCTATTAGTGTTTTATTGGACTTTATTAGTGTTTTATTGGACTTTATTAGTGTTTTATTGGACTCTATTATTGTTTTATTGGACTCTGTTATTGTGTTGTTTGACTCTATTAGTGTTTTATAAGACTCTATTGGTGTTTTATGGGACTCTTTTAGTGTTTTATTGGACTCTATTATTGTTATATTGGACTCTATTAGTGTTTTATTGGTCTCTATTAGTGTTTTATTGGAATTTATTAGTGTTTTAATGGACTCTATTAGTGTTTTATTGTACTCTATTAATGTTTTATTACACTTTATTATTGTTTTATTGGACTCTATTAGTGTTTTGTTGGACTCTATTAGTGTTTTAATGAACTCTACTAGTTTTTTATTGGACTCTATTAGTGTTTTATTTGAATCTATTAGTATTTTATTGGACTCTATTAGTATTTTATTTGACTCTGTTAGTGTTTGATTGGACTCTTTTAGTGTTTTAAAACAATTAATCGCCATCTTCCACAAATCTCACCTTCGATGTTTTTGCCAACACAATCAGAGATATGCTATATATTACCACAATACCTTCTTCACTCCTTCGTTGCTCTTTACCGCACGCTCCTCAATCGCTCGAAAGAAAAATTCACCGTATGGGATGAAACATTTTAAGAAGAAAATGTAAATTAAAAAATGTCTAACAAAATTTATTCTCATATCAGCATTAGTAATTAAATGGAGGTAACTAAATGTACGCCTCGCCTATATCTTAGACTTTAGATATTTAGAGAGCACGGTTTTTCATATCTATAAACCGCATTTTTTTTAGGTAAAAATTCATATTATTATTTTAATTTTAAAGCTCAAGAGTAAGTTTTGCATCAGTTTCTTCTTTATTAATATCATATTAATGGAAATATCCAATATACAATTTCGTCAATTTCAGGAAAATTTAGGAAAATAATTAGTAAAAAAACTACCCTACCTGACAACTAAGAAAACACCTTTGTTTCATTTAATGGTACATAGCTCCGGGGATTGAAACAAAAAGACATGCCACTAGTCATTAACAAAAGAACATAAGTAGTGTCATCATGTTATGGTAAATAATTAAAAACAAAAAAAAAATTGACCTTGTACTTTAAAAACTGAATCGGCAATTCCATCGGCGAGGACTTAAATGACCTATTAACATATATGCACGAGCAGCTTTGCCCGCGTGGACATCGTATTTACGACTGTCTTTGAGGTTGAGTGGTGCACATCCCGCAGGTGACTCGCGAGCGTGGATATGGGTTTTCTCTAGACTCTTCGGAAATATATCGGGCTATTTTGATTAGCAGTCTATGTCACTTCCCACCCCCTCATCCAATTCTATACAAAAATCACTTTAATCCGTTGCTCCGTTAAGACGCTGACGTGAGCAAGCGTGGAAATGAGTTTTCTCCAGATCCCTCGGGAATATGCCAGGATATACTAATTAGTAAATTATCTTATTTCCCACTTCCTCAACCATCTCCGTGCAAAAAATTACAACAATCTATTTTTCCGTTGCGATGTTAAAGAAATTAACCGAAAAAGGGTATTTTGTTTGTTTGTTTGTTTGTAAACTCTTTATTGTACAAAATCTCAAAATAATGTTATTAAAAAAAAACCTTAAGTACAAAGGCGGACTTATCCCTTAGAGGGATCTCTTCCAGTCAACCTCTGCAATAATAAACAGAGGACTTAGTGAGGACAAAGAAACACGTAATTACGTACAAGCTAGTTAAAGAACATCAATACAACTAATATTACATTTAAACCTACGTAGCCTAATTTTAATAAATACAAACTCAATTTAATAAATGTAACATAAATAAATATGATACATAATATATATATATATATATATATATATATATATATATATATATATATATATATATATATATCTGTCTTGAGCTTATATATATATATATATATATATATATATATATATATATATATATATAAGCTCAAGACAGATTGGTAGATCTCATACATTGTCCTTTAGACAGGCCTTGAAGGCGGTAAGGGTAGGAGACATCCTAATGTCAGCTGGCAGACTGTTCCAGAGGCGGGCTGCGTGCACCGTGAACGACTTAGTGTAAGTGTCGGTGCTGTGGGTGGGAATCGCGAGAGTGAGGTTCTTGCTAGAGCGCAAACGGTTCTCCATAGCCGTACAGAAGTGAAACCTTTCACGGAGGTATTGCGGAGCAGATGAGTTGAATAGTACGTTGTACAGGAAGAACAGGATATGGTGATTTCTCCGCTGGCGGATGAGTGGCCAACCCAGCTTACTCCGACTCTCCGATATATGGTCGTACTTCCGAAGGCCAAATACATAACGAATGCACTGGTTCTGAAGTCGCTCTAATTTATCCAGAAGTTCAGAAGAGGGGTCGAGGTAGACAACATCGCCGTAGTCCAGCAGAGGAAGAAGAAGAGAACGGACCAAGAGAAGTTTTGTGTCGAGAGGAAGAAAATTTTGAAGCCGTTTTAATGAGTGTAGAGAGGCAAAGACTTTGCGACTCACTTCATTAATTTGTGGGGACCAGGAAAGTGTTTGGTCCAAAGTGATACCTAAATTTTTTACAGTACTGGAGAAAGGTATAACCGTGTTATTAAATACCAAGTTGGGCACGCCTAAGTCCTGAAACTTGGAAATGAAGTGAGGGCTGCCAATTACAATTGCCTGGGACTTTGAAGCATTGACAAGAAGTCCGTGAAGGCTTGACCACTCAGCATTTGCAACCAGGTCAGCATTAGCAACTTCTATTGCCCGATCAAAATTATTTGCAAGGGGTGCGGCGGTATAAATTTGAAGATCATCTGCGTACAGATGGTAGGAAGAGGAAAGGGAAGAAGTTATGTTATTTATGAAAATTGAGAAAAGAACAGGTGAGAGAACGCCACCCTGGGGGACGCCGGCGGTAAGTGGGCACGTGTTAGAACACTTACTGTCGATCTTTACTTGCTGATATCGATCGTAAAGGTAAGAGTGAAACCAAGAGAGAGCTGCTGAGGACAGGTTTAGGGATTTGAGGATACCAAGCATGAGGTCAAAATCAACTGTGTTAAAAGCACTACTGAAGTCGAGTAACACTAGTAGAGTGAGAAATTTGTTCTCAATGTTTAAACGAATGTCATCAGTGATTTTGACCAGTGCCGATACGGTACTATGACCTTTGCGAAAGCCGGACTGAAAAGGGGAAAGGAAATTATGTCTGCGAAGATGGTTGGTAAGGCGATCGTGTACAAAGTGTTCAAGAACCTTCGAGAGAACAGGAAGAATTGAAATAGGACGAAAGTCAGAAAAGGAAGAAGGGTTGGGTTTTTTGGGAAGTGGGATTATATGAGCGAGTTTCCATGAAGATGGAAAAACGCCGGTAGATAGGGAGCAGTTTAGTATATTGGTGAGGATCGGTGATATGTGTTCTTGTATAGGAATTATCAAATCAAGACTCAACCCGTCGTTGCCGACAGCTTTTGTCTTGATTGATTTAAGTATTTTGAGAGTTTCATCAGCAGTTATCTCTCCCAGCTCGAGGATAGTGGAATTAGGGTGGGAAATATTGGCTATACGGGACAAAGCAAGTTGCTTAGAGAGCGGATCCAGGTGGAACGGTGATGAGCTGAAGTGAGCGTTCAGTGCATTGAAGTCCACGTCAGAGGAAGAACTTGACTGTAGTTTGCCCACACCAAGTGACTTTAGGAATTTCCAAAGCTTGTTGGGTGGGCAGGTCTCGATAGAAGAGTGGATGTGAAGACGACTGGCGTTCCTGCAAATTTTATTGCATCGATTGCGTAACTCTGTATATATCTCCTTGTTTCGGTTTGTCGGTTCATGACGCAATCTTAAGCGAGCTTTGTCCCGCTTAGCCATGAGTCGCTTAATTTCAGAGGTGAGCCAAGGAGCTGGGTAGTGCTTCACTCGGACCGGTCTTAGTGGAGCGTGTTTATCGTATAATGTAAAGATAATGTGGTTAAAGGCATTCAGTTTGGTATCCACGTCCGATGCTAAAAGGACCGAGTCCCAGTCCGCCTCGTAGAAGTCTTTCATAAACTCATGGTGGTTAATGGACTCAAGATTTCGCAGCATAAGAACTTTATGGCGTCGTTTAGGTAGCCGAAATTTAAAAGATGCATATATTAAGTCATGGGCGGAAAAGGCGCCAGCGTTGAACTGGCCATGACTCGCGACAAAATCCGGAGAAGACGTAATGATGAGGTCAAGAAGAGATGGAGGTCCATTGTGGGGAAAATGAGTTGCGCTAAGAGGGAGACAGTGTAGGTCGACTGACTGAAGAAGGGAAAGTAGCTTCCTAGAGCGAAAGTCATTTCTAATCAGACAAGTATTAAAATCTCCCATGAGGATTATGTGATCGTACTGTGGTCTGAAATCAGCTAGGGTCCTTTCCAAAGAATCAAAGTAATCAACATTCCGAGAGGGACTGTAGAAAACACCTAACAAAGTTTTGCTATGATGGAAGGTCACTTCTAGGAAGAGATGCTCGGGCCCTTGAAAAACGGGGAGAGACTGAGAAACAATTTTACTGGGGATATCACTGCGAAGGTAAATTGCTACTCCACCATATCCTACCGATCTAGTCGTCCCTTCCTTTACGCAAGTCCTATCGTTTCGTATGAGTCTAAAACCAGGCAGGGGGTAGAGATGGGAGGAGAGTGACGGTTTCAGGAAAGTTTCAGAGACTAATACAGCGTGTATGTTTTTATCTGAGAAGGTTGTCAGTAAATCCGCATAGTGGGCTGCTATGCTTTGGGCATTAATATGGGCGACATTAAAATTTTTCTTTAGGCGAGAGAAAGTGACTTCCAGGTTGTTAGGAAGCGTTGACACACTTAAATCAGACACATCACTCTCTGCGCTAAAAAGACTGCCAGATAAAGAAGATAAGGAAAAAAATTCTTTTCAGCTGCCTCAGTAACTGTATCGGACTATGCTGTTTTAATGGGATAAAAAGTAGCTCTTGTCCTTTCCAGTAATTCACGCTACCTGATTGCCAAATTTCATCAAAATTGGTCGAGGTGTTGAAGCGTGAAAATGTAACAAACAAACAAACACATTTTCACATGAAGATTCAAGATTCAAGGTATTTATTCAAATTAGGTGCAAATGACACTCTTTCTAATAGTCATAAAACTAATAATGTGAAAATTCAATGCTTCAAATAAATCTGATTAAGTCATTAAAGTAGGTTCGAGCCTATATGAGTTGTAATGATGATGTCATTAAAAACATGAAAACAATATTACACGAAAATTTATACATAAAAATCATTAAATGTTATTAATGCCTTTGACAACAGTAGGCCAGTTCACACGGACAACACCCGGTTCAAGATTCAAGGTATGTATTCTAAAAAGGTGCAAACTACACTGTTTTTGATAGTCTTAAAAAATAGTAACATAATTTCATTTGTAAAAAATCAAGAAATAAACAATTATTAGTTAATAAAAAAAATAAAAAAAAACAAATAAAAAAAAACAAATAAAAAAAAATAAAAAAATCCTTTGGCAAGAGTAGGCCAGTTCGCACGGACATCACTCCCATCAACCATATTAGAGGGAAAGGAACGACCTGGCTCCCGACATTCATAATATGAGTATGGATAAATCATCAAACTTAATGTATTAATTCGAAGCCAGAGCCAAAACAATTGATTTAACGCCAATTTCGTGGCATAGTGTAAAGGTATATTTCCCAGTATTCCTGAGGGCTGTTACAACAGAACCCTGACCTAGATTACTGACACGATGTCGAACGTAATGACGTTAGTTCCGTGCGTTACTGGAATAATTAATAAACTAACTGCGAACCAGCGTTTACGTAGCCTAAATAGTTGGTACGCTTCCGTAATTTCCTATAAAGACAGCTGATACGAAAGTACGTAGCGTAGGCAGGCGTCGGTGGCTCAACCGGTAATGACTCGGTCCCCCTAACCAGAGGTGCCGGGTTCAAATCCGGAAGGCCAATGTACCAATGAGTTTTTCTAAACTTACGTACATATACTCACCGATTGCTTTAACGGTGAAGGAAAACATCGTGAGGAAACCTGCACACACCTTCGAAGAAACTCGAAGGGTGTGTGTGAAGTCGACCAACCCGCACTGGGCCCGCGTGGTCGACTAAGGCCCAATCGCCCTAATTCAGGGTAGGCTCAAGCCCCTCGGTGGGGACGTATATGAGCTGATGTGATGTAGGCAGGCCTCCCACGCGATGGACCGATGACCTGGTATAGATTGCGGGTAGCCGATGGATCCGGGCAGCGCAGGACTGGTCGTCGTGGAAATCCTTGGGGGAGGCCTTTGTCCAGCAGTGGACGATTTTCGGCTGATATGATGATGATGACGAAAGTCTAGCAAGACTTTGATATGTAGATGCTGAGCATGATAAACGAATAATACAAATAGCTTTTGCCTGCGGCTTTGCTCGCGTGGGCATCGTTTTATAATTCCGATAAACTCCAGCGTACACTGAGGGCCAGTGAGAACGCCGTTAACTAATATTATAAATGCGAAAATGCGTTTGTTTGTTAGCTTTTTACGCTTCAATACCTTGACCACTCTTGATGAAATTTGGTATGCAGGTAGTCTTTTTCACTTGGAAGGATATAGGCTATTATTTATCCAGTAGAAATAGCGTGGTCCGATGAAGTTCCAGAGGAAACTGAAAAAATAGTATTTTCTTGTTACGGAACAATGGATTGTTGTGATTTTTTGCACAGACATGGTTGAGGGAGTGGGAAATGACATAGACTACTAATCAGAATAGCCCTATAGGGATCTGGATGAAATTTATGTCCACGCTCGCGAGCCGCTTGCAGCTTGCGCACTACTCACCCTCAACTACAGTCATAAAAGCGATATCCACGCGGGCGAAGCCGCGAGCAAAAGCTAGTGTTATTATAATACAGATCCACTGGTGGTTGATCATGTTTTTTTTACTAATATTAAAAATGAGATTTTTTTTTTGTTGGTAACCTTTTCACGCTTCAACACCTTAACCAATCTTGATTAAATTTGGCATGCAGGTAGACTGTGTCATACTTTTTATCCCGTGAAAATATTATAGTCGAAAACCTAAAAACTTTTAATTACAAACTTTTAATATTGCATTGTCATGCGGTATACATATGCATGCAAAATTTCAGCTCAATCGGAAACCGGGAAATGGGTCAAATTTAACTTGCAAGATTACATTACAGACATTGTGACAGGTGAAACTAATATAAAGCTTGTAAAATACTCTTTATTTTGGTTAGTTTCTTTACTATTGCAATGGAACAATGGATTGTTGTGATTTTTTACACAAGGATGGTCTAGTCTAGGGGGTGGAAAATGTCAAAATTTACTAGCCTATCCTAGCCCGATATAGTTCCTGAGGAATCTGAAGAAAACTTATATCTACGCTTGCGAGCCGCTTGCGGCATTCACCTTCAAAGACAGTCATATAAACGATGTCCACGCGGGTGAAGCCGCGGGAAAAAACTATTGTAATTATAATATAAATGCACTGGTAGTCAGGCCTTTAATACAAACATATAGACATATAGATAGATAGTTTAGACTTGTGGAAACTAGATATCCAAGGAGCACGAGGAATAAGATTGAGGTGCGCCCGTTGCAGCGCTCAAATATGACATTTTATAGAAACACTGTTTTTGTATTAGGGCCTAATTTATTTAACAAACTTCCTGACTCTATAAAAGAATTAAACAATAGACAATTTAAATTAAAATTATACTTATATTTAAAGAACAGATGCTATTATAGTATTAACGAATATTTACTTGACAATGATATAAAAATAGACTAAGTAATTAAATAAATGTTCATGTGTTAGATTAAAGAATGACATTGCACACCTTTTTAAGGTAGGCCATAGAGGACTTCTTTATTATCTTTAAGACCATTTTATGTTTTACCTTTGGTTACGCAATAAATTTATTTTGTATTTTGTATTTTATGTATACATAGTTATTGAACACCCGGACACAAAGCAAACAAACCTGCTCGTCACACAAATGTTTGCCCTGGGTGAGAATCGAACCCAAAACCCTCAGCACCGCACGCTGACTCTGGTCCAACGGATCAGTTTAATATTCAGTGCTTGTTTAAATATGAAGCATATTATTCAAACCAGTGCCGAAAACAACGGTGAAACTAATGGAATCAAAATGAAACGTCAGTTTCCCGACATGACTTTATTAGATGGGCATCACGTCGGGTCAATAGATAAGGCCGGTGCATCATCAATCTTAATAATTCCTGAAGAACAGCTGACGTGAACCATTCGTCTTACTAAATTGCCGTCTCGGCCGTCACAGACGAGATTTCATCCGGGATTTGTTGGCCTCCCGGTAGTTTTTTGAAGATTTGCATGTTAAAATTTGCATTTTATTTCAAGATTACATTAAAGTGTCTCTTTTTAACAGACTTCAAAAAAGGAGGTTGTCAACCCGTATATTTGTATATGTTAGGCTATGTAGTCTTCTATACAGGTGTGCCAAATGAGCAGAGTAGCTTAAGTTTAATTTTTTTAAATAATAATGTACTATCGGCGTCGGTGGCTCAACCGGTAACGACTCGGTCCCCCTAACCAGAGGTGCCGGGTTCAAATCCGGAAGGCCAATGTACCAATGAGTTTTTCTAAACTTACGTACATATACTCACCGATTGCTTTAACGGTGAAGGAAAACATCGTGAGGAAACCTGCATACACCTGCGAAGAAACTCGAAGGTTGTGTGTGAAGTCGACCAACCCGCACTGGTCCCGCGTGGTCGACTAAGGCCTAATCGTCCTGATTCAGGGTAGGCTCGAGCCCCTCGGTGGGGACGTATATGAGCTGTAATGATGAATTTAAAGTACATGATTTAATTGCCTAACTAAAACGTGCTGCTTAGACTTTTTTGATGTTTGTGCATCTTTCAAAACTCAATCAGCCAGTGCATCTTCAAAATGGATTCGTTGTTTAAAAAATAACCTTCTACATTATGCATGTTACGAACACAGCTTTTCCATTTAAATCTATTATTTCAAAAATTCAATATTAGCTCTGTCTCCTGACAAACTAAATCTGTACAGTATGAAACAAAAACATAAAAAAATCTTGAAACCACAAATTCGAAACTAACAATTCTGGAGTTAGGAGTTTACTATTCAAGTGATAAAATAAATTTATGAGTTTTAAACTCAGCGAAGTCAATCCTAGAATAGCTGCAAAACTGTCCTGATCTAAATTAACTAGTCAGGTATTTGCCTAATGGCATAAATTACAAAATAGTTTGATTACGCCTTCACTGTCTGGTGCAGTTAGGCATAAACAAAAAACAATTAAATTTAAGCTTTCTTTTTAAAGAATTAAGGTAGGTAATCTGATTTCATGGGGAATATTAATAAATAATTCGAGTTTTTAGGGGAGGTACCACATTCAGTTACTACCCAGTACAGTAGGCCTTATTAAGAGGGTTGTGAAGCTACGATTTTCATCTCTTAAATGTTAACCAATTTGGAACAATTTCTGATAAGTTCTAAGTCAGAACAAAAACTAGGCTTATACGTTTCGTTTTTTAAATTACTGATTATAAATAACCAAAAATGACAGAAATAAGTTTTGTATGAAAACACGTGATTGATAATAAATTTAAGCTTATTAAGTTTATCGAAAAAGCCTAGCTTTTGTTCTGACCGACAACCTACCAAAAACTGGTCCAAATCGGTTAATATTTAAGAGGTGATAATCGTGAACGCCGTTTATATGAAAAGTTGCAGCTTTACAATACTCTTAAGTCAAAGTTGTTTACGAAGTTTCATTATAATCGTTAAGGCCATTATTGAAAAAGTAACAAAAAAACCTGTCTTTGTATAGAAAGTACCCTATTAGATTTTTCCTTGAATAATAATAACTAACGCCTCAACTAACCAACACAAAGTAGGCCATGTAAAATTAGAGTCATTGTTTCGTAAAAAATATAAAGTCTTTTTTACTATAGTGGAAATCCTTGGGGGAGGCCTATATCCAGCAGTGGACGTCCTTTGGCTGATATGATGACTATAGTGGTAACCCTAAAAAAACAATTTTAGAAAAAAATAAAGAAATTTGCTGGGTATAATAGGGATCGGACTGCATCAAAAATAAATTCTGGATTATGATGTCCTTATTTTTTCTACTCTTGCACTTTAAAAAAATCTTTACTTGTTTTGTTTTTCCATCTCGTATTCAATTTTTAATTGATCCAATTCACAAAAAAGTTGTCAATTACGTAAAAACTTTATGTCACTTGTGGGTATTTCAAACATTTTTGGAACAAAATTTCGTTTTTGACAGATCATAAAAAGTAACTCAAATGACTAGCAGTCCGATCTCCTATTGTATCCGAAGCCGTCTATTAGCTTAAGTTTAGCAGTACCAGGCGGACGCACTGAAATTATTTATTTATATTCACTTTACATGGCATACTACAGTTTTAATTTTATTCCAGGAAAAATCAAATAGGGTACTTTTCATACAAAGCCAGGTTGTTTGTTATCTTTTTTTCAAAAATTGCCTTAGCGATTGTAATGAAACTTAGCGATTGTAATGAAACTTTGTAAACAACTAAGACATAATGAGGCCCACTGTACTGGGTAGTTAATAATTCCAAGAAATATCAGAATGAAGTATTTCACCTAAAAACTCAAATTGTTTAATTATATTCACCGTAAAATTATCAAAATGTGAAAACCACATCAAAACCCGTTCAGTAGTTTTTACGTGATGCTCGCACAAACAGACAAACTTACAAAAATCCAAAAAAAATATTTGGACATCGTAATTTATCCCGACTGTTATTTCTGGAACATCTTTGGTTTACAGACCCGGCTTTTTATAGTTTTATAATATGAACTATAGAGTAGCAGATGTACGTTCTCATGCAGGTAGCAAATGCACCATCTCATAAACTATAGAGTAGCAGATGTACATTCTCATGCAGGTATCAGATGCAACATCTCATAAACTATAGAGTAGCAGATGTACCTTCTCATGTAGGTATAAGATGTACCTTCTCGTGCAGGTAGCAGATGTACCATCTCATGAACTATAGAGTAGCAGATGTACCTTCTCATGTAGGTATAAGATGTACCTTCTCATGCAGGTAGCAGATGTACCATCTCATGAACTATAGAGTAGCAGATGTACATTCTCATGAACTATAGAATAGCAGATGTACATTCTCATGCAGGTAGCAGATTCACCATCTCATAAAAAATAGAGTAGCAGATGTACCTTCTCATGAACTATAGAGTAGCAGATGTACACTCTCATGCAGGTAGCAGATGCACCGTCTCATAATCTATAGATTAGCAGATGTACCTTCTCATGTAGGTATAAGATGTACCTTCTCATGCAGGTAGCAGATGTACCATCTCATAAAAAATAGAGTAGCAGATGTACCTTCTCATGAACTATAGAGTAGCAGATGTACCTTCTCATGAAATATAGAGTAGCATATGTACCTTCTTATGTAGGTATAAGATGTCCTTCTCATGAACTATAGAGTAGCAGATGTACACTCTCATGCAGGTAGCAGATGCACCGTCTCATAATCTATAGATTAGCAGATGTACCTTCTCATGTAGGTATAAGATGTACCTTCTCATGCAAGTAGCAGATGTACCATCTCATGAACTATAGAGTAGCAGATGTACCTTCTCATGTAGGTATAAGATGTACCTTCTCATGCAGGTAGCAGATGAACCATCTCATGAACTATAGAGTAGCAGATGTACTTTTTCATGCAGGTAGCAAATGCACCATCTCATAAACTATAGAGTAGCAGATGTACCTTCTCACGTAGGTATAAGATGTACCTTCTCATGCAGGTAGCAGATGTACCATCTCATGAACTATAGAGTAGCAGATGTACCTTCTCATGAACTATAGAATAGCAGATGTACATTCTCATGCAGGTAGCAGATGCACCATCTCATAAACTATAGAGTAGCAGATGTACCTTCTCATGAACTATAGAGTAGCAGATGTACCTTCTTATGTAGGTATAAGATGTCCTTCTCATGAACTATAGAGTAGCAGATGTACCTTCTTATGTAGGTATAAGATGTCCTTCTCATAAACTATAGAGTAGCAGATGTACCTTCTCATGAACTATAGAGTAGCAGATTTACCTTCTCATTCAGGTAGCAGATGTACCTTCTCATGCAAGTAGCAGATGTACCTTCTCATGATCTATAGAGTAGCAGATATACCTTCTCATGAACTATAGAGTAGCAGATATACCTTCTCATGCAGGTAGCAGATGTACCTTCTCATTTAGGTATAAAATGTACCTTCTCATGAACTATAGAGTAGCAGATGCACCTTCTCATGTAGGTATAAGATGTACCTTCTCATGCAGGTAGCAGATGTACCTTTTCAGGTAGCAGATGTACCTTCTTATGATCTATAAAGTAGCAGATGTACCTTCTCATGAACTATAGAGTAGCAGATGTACCTTCTCATGCAGGTAGCAGATGTAACTTCTCATGATCTATAGAGTAGCAGATGTACCTTCTCATGTAGGTATAAGATGTACCTTCTCATGAACTATAGAGTAGCAGATGTAACTTCTCATGATCTATAGATTAGCAGATGTACCTTCTCATGTAGGTATAAGATGTACCTTCTCATGAACTATAGAGTAGCAGATGTAACTTCTCATGATCTATAGATTAGCAGATGTACCTTCTCATGTAGGTATAAGATGTACCTTCTCATGAACTATAGAGTAGCAGATGTAACTTCTCATGATCTATAGATTAGCAGATGTACCTTCTCATGTAGGTATAAGATGTACCTTCTCATGAACTATAGAGTAGCAGATATACCTTCTCATGCAGGTAGCAGATGTACCTTCTCATGCAGGTAGTTCCACTTTCAAATTACAGATCTTTTTAATCCCTACTAATATTATATATGTGAAAATGAGTTTGTTTGTTTGTGCCTCTTCACGCTTAAACACCTGAACCATGCTTGACGAAATTTGGCATGCACGTAGCCTGTTACATGGAGAACGACAGGCTATTTTAATCCCGGTTTCCTATGTTCCGTTTGGGATAGCTGTTTGTGTGTTTGTTATTTGTCCTACTTTCATGTCATAGAGAGCAACGGACCAATGTGCTTTTTGTCATAGAGATAGTTGAGAAAGTGGAAAGTGACAGAGGTTACTTTATATCATGTGATGAAAATAGAATAGTCCGATACAGTTCCTGAGGAACCTAAAAAAATACAAGTGTGCTTTAGACCACACGACTAAAGTAAAACTTATTTAGCTCCATCTGTTATGTATGAAAGTAAATACTTAGTCTTTAGAAAATAATCAAATCTTTTTTATCATATGGAGATATAGACAGTTTATGAAAAGAGTTTTATTATCCTCTGAAAATTATAAAATCTTTTTTATCTTTTGTTTGTTATGATTGTTTTGACAACCGATATTGTTGCCTTGGCAACCGATTTTGTTGGTAAACAAAAATAAATAGTATCTTTCTTTCTATCTTCACTCAATTATATATCCCTCTCAACTTCCATTCGCCTCGCCCAAATACACTTCCGTAACGCCCTCGTCACGCATCCATCAGCTTACTCTCCAAGTCAAGCGTGCGTAAAGAAGTTTTCATCTCTCCTGTTCGGAAAGATTAATTTTCATGAGTAGATAGCCGGGTGGAACATTGCTTTTCCATCCCAAGGGAGGAAAGTATTTTCATCCCTGGGGTGGAAAGTATTTTTTTTTAATGGCCAGTCGAAGATAATTGAGTTACATCATATTATTAAATTACATTAAAATAAGAGGTTTCATATGGCCAAACTCAACTATACATTATATGACGTTTTTATTAAGATTTATAGGTTGTATTAATTCATTTTATAGTTGGTCTATTTATTCACAATTACAGAAGATTAGAATTTAAAATCATTCCTCTATTCTGCTGCGCGCCATAATGCCATGATAACATGACACTTTTTTTTTCAATTTTCGCCATGGTCACCTAGATGCACATCGTGACCAACTCGATTAGGTACAATCTAGTCGGCCGTGGCAAGCGGCCATTGCGAAAAGGCTGGGTATAGGTAAACTTAATTTATTGATATCTAATTAATATTTAATATCATATAAATAATATATTTCCTCACAGTCAAAATGAAAAGAAGAGTGTTAACTCGGGTGAAATGACCCATTCCACCCTCGAACTATTGGCGCTCTCACTTCGTTCGAGCGCCAGAAATATCTCGAGTGAAATGGGTCACTTTCTTCCCTTGATTAACAATCTACTATATATTTTAAAAACTTTTTTTGTTGATTTCTTTAACATCATAACTGAGTAACGGGTTGTTCTGATTTTTTGCACAAAGATGGTTAAGAGGGTGGAAAGTGACATGGATTTATTAAATAGCATAGCCCGACAAAGTTCCTGTGGGTCTGAATAAAACTCGTTTCCAGCCTCGCGCACGTCGAACGAAGCAACGAATTGTCGAGATTTATTACACAGACATGGTTGAGGGGGTGGAAAATGACACTGACTATTAATTAACATAGACCCACATAGTTCTATAGAAATTTGAAGAAAACTCATTTCTACGCTCACGAGCCGCTTACGGCCCGCGCACCCCTCCTTCTCAGACAATCATAAAAACGATGTCCACACGGGAGAAGCCGCGTGTAAAAGCTAGTTTCGTTTAGTTTAGTGAAAACCTGACCTACAAGCCTCTTTTGAATGCTATCGTGTCCGTGTCCTATTAGTAAGTCTGGGGCCTCGACGCGCCCTCCGATTCGCGTCTAAGCCATTACTAGGAAATAAGAAGGTCTTGAGGGGGTCAAGGTACACTAATTAAATAAAATAACAAGTTTTCATCATCATAGTATCAGCCGAAAGACGTCCACTGCTGGACAAAAGCCTCCCCCAAGGATTTTCACGGCGACCAGTCCTACGCTGCCTGCATCCACCGGCTTCCTGCGTTCTTCACCAAATCGTCGGCCCACCGTGTAATATGTTATAGCTGTCATAAAATCATTTCACGTACCTATGACGTCTTATTTATTCATCTAACTGGCCAGTTACTTATCATGAAAGCGTTTTACGGAGAAAATACTGCATACCCAGTGACACGGCCTTCATGCCAAATCTTTGTTGCGAATAAGAACTTCTTAAAGTAATGAAGTTGTAATGGAAGAAAAGCGTCTCTTAATTCGCAACGAAAAAAACCAACAACCTTACAAGTTCCATACAAGTAATTTAAAAACCTCGTAGGGAACCAGTTCCATACAGGTAAAAAAAGCCTCGTAGGGAACCAGTTCCATACAAGTAATTTAAAAGCCTCGTACGGAACCAGTTCCGAAACTAGTAGTACTAGTAGACGGCCGAAGGGGTTTTACCACCGGAAAAATGTGATAACCAGAAGACGCTGAGAATGAGAAAAAAGGAGTATGAATGAAGACAGAAGCAGTCAAAAAATTTGAAAACATGACAAAAACAAATTGAAAAGTAAATAGTATAAAAAATAGATCGAAATTAAACTAAAAAGATTAATTTTGTCACAAGTCCTATATTTGTCAAGTATTTTCAATCGTAATGGTTAGAGCCGTCCCAATAGGCATCGTTCAGTTTTTACGAAAACTCCAGCTAATTTTAAAACCTTTTCGAGGAATAGCTTCTGCAATAATTTTCCAATTATTAGATTTCAGAAATTTCAAGTAATTTGGTATATTTCATGAAAAATGTTTTATGTTTGCCCTTGATTGGCTTACGATGACGTCACTGCTGATATTACGTACGCAACTGGGTTTGTTCAGATTTTTACAAGGCACGTAAAAAAGAACCATTTAGATATAAATTGATTACAAACTGTAAATACATACTAAATAACTAAATTCTGTTCATAATTTTCAATTGAAATTAGTACTGGGGTCTTTTTTTATTAGTACTTGGACCTGTGACGTCACCACAAACATTTAAACGTTTAAAATTTGAAAAATCATAAAAATAACGATGAATAAAAAAAACATATTCAAATTGGTTTCTTAAAATAGTCTATTTTTCATTAAAAAAAAACAATGTTGTCTGTAAAGTCGATTTACGGACGATAATTTTACGTGATAACGCATCACAAGCCGAACGCTTGTGTGCTTTATGACCATCCAGATCCACGTCGTCGTGACCAATTCGATTACGTACAATCTAGTCGGCCGTGGCAAGTAGCCATTGCAAACGCTCTCACACATACTTTGAAACGTATATGTTGGAGTAATGATGGGTGAATCCAAATAATCATCGTGGCTATCAGCGTGCTGATGTCCACTGTCCTTATCTTCACTCATTTGTCGAATAAAACACTCAGATTGTCACGAGACTTTTTATTGATAGAGTTTAGTCTAGCACAACTTACTGCTGCAATGATTCGAAGTACAATGCCTTGTAATCGATCCGCCGTTCGCTTTTATACAAAACGAATGTAGTGGGAAATCGTGCCATATTCATAAACACCACCTGCGCTCGTTTGCGCAAACAGCACCTGCTGTAGTGGTAAACACCACGTGCATTTGCAAAAACATTGTTTAAACCACCTGCGCTCGTTCGCACAAATAGCACCTGCCGTGGTTGCAAACACCACGTGCATTTGCTTGCGTAAACAACATGCTTAGTTAATTTACGAGATTAATCAATTATTATTACTTAACTATTTTAAAACTAATTAATATTGAGTCCGCGCCGATATATACAATAATACGATAAACCTGCGAAACTAGGCTCCTTTATTAGCTTAGAAGTAAACATACAGCGAGAAAATATAGACATCTCTGACACTTGTCACATAGTACATTTTTAATCATAAAGAATATAATGAAGCTTCCAGTTGTGGAAGGAGATTATAATATATAATTCATCCCGTCTACGGTTTCTTCACCAAGGATGAAGTCGTTCAGACGACTTGGGGTTCTTCGAGTTCTTGTCGACCTTCGAAGTGGAAGGTCGCGAAGTGCATCTACTGGAGGTTCTAAATTTTCTTCATTATTTGACAGTTGCACTACGTTTTCTTCGTCATCGTCATCCGAGCGTAACGAACTCCCGTTTCTTATTTCCTCATTTCTTGAATTTTCTATGATATCTTCGAAATCATCTGTTATTGGTGGCTCTTCGTCTCCTGGTAACGAGGCCAGTTGCCTGTTAGATACAGTTGACTCCCGGCCATCTGCGCGTCTAACATGTGAATACGTTGGATTACTGTGCAGGAGCTCTACCTCCTCAACGTTAGGGTCATTCTTAGAGCGGACATTCTTCCTCATCAGGATGGGGCCCGGCACGAGCCACGAAGGAATGGACTGTCCAACCGGAGTCCTTCTGGGGAAATTGAAAATTCTCTCATGAGTTGTCATATTAATTGAAGTACACAGGAGAGAGCGGATACAATGTAGAGCAGGTTTTAAAGCAAGTTCCCAGTTTTCAATAGTCAGGTTCTTAGAGCGAAGATTTAACTGTATAGTCCGCCACAGTGTCCCATTTAACCTTTCTACCTGTCCGTTTCCTTCAGGATTATAGGGCGTTGTGCGCGAAGATGCTATTCCTTGATTTCTTAGAAATATTTGTACTTCTTCTGACATGAAGGATAAACCTCTGTCACTGTGTATGTGCAATGGCTGACCAAAAGTGAAAAAAATTTCCTTCAGGCATTCGATTACGGTTGCTGCCGTCATATCCTTGCATGGAAATGCGAATAGGTAGGGTGAAAATTCGTCGATCACTGTTAAAATATATCTGATAGTTGTGTTCGATGGCAACGGCCCTTTAAAATCTATGTTTACCTTTCGAATGGAGCGATAGCCTTTATTAAGGTTCCTTTACTTTTAGCAAAGCGAGGTTTGATTTCAGCACATACTTGGCTAGAAGACGTCATTTGTTTGATATTATCTAAGGAGTAAGGTAAATTCTTCGCCTTTATATAGTGGTACATTCGCGTGATCCCTGGATGCGATAATGCGTCGTGGAGTTTTAAGAGTTTATTTGTTCCCATATAAGCACATACTCTTGATAGAGCGTCAGCAGCAACATTTTCGACACCAGACCTGTATATGATATCGTAGTTGTAGCAAGATAATTCAAGGCGCCATCTTTCCAATTTTTTGTTCTTGATTTTCGATGCATGCTTTTGGTCGAAAACGTAGCTGACCGACCGCTGGTCAGTAATTAGGATAAAATGTCGAGAAATCAGTAAGTGTCGCCATTTCCGTAAGCTCTCAACTATAGCGCACGCCTCCTTTTTCACGGATGCATGCTTACGCTCGCAATCTGATAATATCCTTGAGAAAAATGCAATCGGTCGGCCTCTCTGGCAAAGCGTAGCGGCGATAGCGTACTCAGAAGCATCAGTCTCCACTGTCAAGATCTCTTTATCATCGATGACAACCAGAGCTGCCTTTTGTATGTCAGACTTTAGAAGCTCGAAGCAGGCTTGTGCTTTATCGTCTAGTGAAAAGTTACGATAGTTGATAAGGGGTTGTAGTTTAGCTGAGAAGTTTTGGATCCATTTTGCGTAATGTGCTAGTCCGAGTGCTCGCCTGAGTTCAGCAGCGTTAGTTGGCAGTGGTAATTTTAAGAGTGGTTCAAGGCGATCTTTATCAGGTTCTATTTTGTTGTTGGCGACAGTGTACCCCAGCAGACTAATAGAGGATTTATTGAAATTACATTTGCTCTCATTGAGCGTCAGTTTATATTTTGTCGCTACCTCCATAAATTTTCTGAGATTGTCATCATGCTCTTTCTGGTCCTTTCCACACACTGTTACATCATCAAGATATGCGAAAGTTCCTTTAAGCCTTTCTTGATCGATCACAAATTCTAGAGTACGCTGGAAAGCGGCCACGCCATTTGTCACACCGAATGGAATTCTGGTAAACGGATACAGTTTTTCACATGCTTCAAATGTAGTATAATTTTTTCCCTTTCAAGAAAAGGTACCTGGTGGTAGGCACTTTTGAGGTCAATTTGGCTGAATACGTTGAATTTTGCAACCTTAGATACGATAAGTTCAACGTTTGGTAAAGGGTAGGCGTCCAGATAAGTGAACTTATTTATCGTTCGTGAATAAACTACTACCAAACGTTTTCGGTGCATTCCGCCACCAGCGACAAGTACTTGAGCACGCCACGGCGATATACTGGGTTCGATAACTCCATCTTCTAAGAGTTTGGAGATCTCTTCTTTAATGAATGTTTCTTCATCTTCTGTGCATCTTCTTGACCTTACTGCAATCGGTGTGATGTCAGCAGATAAGAGAGTAAAGACAGACGCCGGTGGGACTGCGGCTTCCATAACACAGACCTGCAGCGGTTCCTTTGAGCCACCGAATTGCAATTCCAACTTCGAATGGTCCTTAAGCAGATCGTGGCCAACGATGACGTCCGCACACAGGTTGTTTATAACAAGAAGGGGCATTTGCTTGTAGATATGTTTGTCAATGACGAGAGTAGCGAAGCAAATACCATCCACAAAGGATGTGTGGTTTAACGAAGCGAGATAGATAGCTTGTCTATAGGGTTTCAGTTTAAGTTTCAACATTTGGGCTTCGTTCTTGTCTATAAAACTCATGGAACTGCCTGTGTCGATTAAGGCTTCAGCACGAATATTATTTACAGTAATTTGAACTGTTGCTTTCTTGAGGCTGGACGGTGAAGCGGTCGAAAATATTGTTGCTGAGTTGGATTGAAAAGAAACAGCCTTGTTAGTCGAGGTCTTACTGGCAGATCGGCAGACCTTGGAGAAGTGACCTATCTTTCCATAGTTTATGCACTCCTCGCGGAAAGCAGGGCATTTAATTCTTCGGTGTACTTTGCCTCCACAAAAAAGTATTTAAGTGGCGGCGACAAAGCCGCTGCTATCACTTCCGAGGTACTCGGTGAGAGATCCGGCTGAGATTTTAGTCGTGGAGTCGGTAGAGCACTTAGAAATCGTTTATCGTGACTTCCCATTATTTGAGAGTCCTTTTGGGCTGTTCCGAGAACAAGAGCTTGTTTTATAGCTTCATCCAGTGGCAAGGATGAGTTTTCCAAAAGCCGTTCTTTTATTTTTGTTGAAGTTATGCCCGCAATAAAGGCGCCCCGTATAGCTTGACTCTCATGTTCACTTGCAGAAACAGCTTTGAAGTTACAATCTTGTGCTAAGAGGCGCAGCTCTCGACTGTAATCAGAGATACTTTCACCAGATTTCTGTTTTCTTGAAGCCAGTATGTGACGAGCCAGTATTTCGTTTTTAGGCTTAGTAAATGCGTCCCTCAGTACATTTATGGCATCAGTATAGGTCTGATATCCTTTTATGTAAGCATAAATACTTGCAGATAGATGATTCGCCAACAGCCTTAACTTCATCGAGTCAAAGGTGGTGGTTCCTGGTGAAGCCTCCGCCTCCAAGAAGTTCTCAAAGGTAAAGAGCCAGTGTGTCCCTAAGCGTCAGCACCGACGCTGCTCTGTTCAACATCGAATTTGTCAGGCCGTAAATATCGAGCAAGAGAACTCCCCGTGTTTGGCTTTTCGGTAGACATTTTATAAGCTAATAAAATTGATACAATAATACAATAAACCTGCGAAACTAGGCTCTTTTATTAGCTTAGAAGTAAACATACAGCGAAAAAATATAGACATCTCTGACACTTGTCACATAGTACATTTTTAATCATAAAGAATGTAAAGAAGCTTCCAGTTGTGGAAGGAGATTATATATCAGATACGTGTTTTCCTCACAAAGAATTTGTAAGTTCCTGGAAGCCTAGTACTTTAATCCATTGACAGTATTGACACACACAGATACGTGTTTTCCTCACAGAAAATCGACCGCATTAGAACGTAAGATCCTAGAAGCCTGTACTTTTAATCCATTCAGTCCGGCTTCGCGCGTGAACCCAGCCGGTCGCACGCAGAGTTCTATTGCGTTGTGAGTTATCGTGTGTAGGACAATGTCCTCAAATGTGGTAAAATGTGCGAGTTGCAATGTGGTAACCAACGAGGTACTTGCATTCGTGGCAAACAAGCTGGATGTGATGGATGAGGAGAGCCTAAGCAGGATTTGTATTAGTGCTTTCACAGACTCGGATATTGTCACTGCGAAGAATTTATTGTTTGATTCAATAACGACTACAAAACGCAACATCAAAAGAAAACGAGATGGAAAGTCCCGTCGTGACATTGATGACATTGTCTGCCTGTTAAAGGAGACTGACCCTGAGGATATCCCAATTTTTGTTGCCCGTGATCTTCAAAAACTACCCCCCGTGTTGTTTGATCATGTCGATGTTACGAAACTTTTGAAGGACCTGTTGAAAATTCAAAATGAAATAAAGGAAATAAAGAATGGCTATGTAACACAAGATCAATTAGAAGCTGTAAAAAGTGATGTTTTAGCCTTAAAAAAGTCATCAACCGTTGGGAGTTTGAACTGTGTAAACACAAAGCGTGGGGGTTTTTTGTTGGACAGTTATGACTACAATAGTGGTCCCATGGGGCTAACTCATATCCCAAATATAAGCTCAAGTCAACATTCCACGCCCTCAAATCCAAAAACTATTATTAGTTCTACCCACAGCCAAATAAAATCTCCGTCAGCTGAGCGAGTTGTCACTGATAACGTTCCCTTTATTCAAAATCAGCTGGTCGCCGGCGCCCGCGATCACCACACCTCGCCCAATCAGCAAGCGAGGTGTACTGCGCAACCGATACATTGCAGTGAGCGCGAAAGTTTGAGTCGCGAGTTGATAGTTGAGAATTGTTTGGGACACACGGTCGCGACGGATGTTGCAAAAGTGATGGAAAAGGACAAATCGAAACAAAAGACTATGGCGGAAGTAGCTCGTGAGGGTGAATGGAAACGTCCCACCTATAGTGAAGAGTGGATTTTAGTTCAAAAAAGAAGACTTCGAAATCGTTTTGTTGGAAATAAAGGCAAAGCAATTGTTGAACCGGAAGGAAAATTTAAAGCAGTGGCTACTAAAATCCCTATTTATATATATAATGTGGCTAAGGGCACATCTACTAATGATATTTCGGACTATATTATGCAAAAATCAAAAATTCAGGTAAAGGTAGTAAAAATGAACATGAAAATAGATAAGGATTACGATGCTTTTAAAATCTTCGTGCCGAAATATAATCTGGATATTTTCCTGGATGAAAATTTTTGGCCAGAAGGAATATCATACAGGAAGTTCATAAATTTTGAAAAAAATGAAACAGACAAAATGTCAAGTCTGAATGAGGCAACAATCGCAAAAACTAACAACAATGGATAACAAAACTACAATCAAATTAGTAAGTTTTAATTGCAAAAATGTTATTAGATCTGTTGACTGCTTGAGGAGACTGTGTGTATCGGCTGACGTCATTGCGCTGCAAGAAACGTGGCTTCTGCCGCACGACTTAGCTTACTTGAGTCAGATTGATAAGGATTTTGCATTCACCGGTAAATCAGCTGTCGACACATCGGCGGGCATAGTTCGAGGTAGGCCCTATGGTGGGGTGGCCTTACTATGGAGAAATAATATTTTTCCTTCGGTGACCGTAATTGAGTGCAAAAGTGTGCGTTTATGTGCTATAAAAATCGATGTCAATGATAGCTCTGTGTTGGTGTTCTCGGTATACATGCCTACTGATTGTTCAAATAATTTAATTGAATTTACTGATTGTCTAAGTGAAATCAACGCAGTGATCGAGAATAATAATGTGGAGACAGTTTTTATGCTCGGAGACTTCAACGCGTGTTACGGATGCATACCCCTTCCCCCCGCGACGATGCTTTGCCTCACCCCTGGGACACCTAATTTATTACCAAATAAGGACTTGAATTTCTTTTGCAAAACGACGCGTGGCCGTTAGCCAATGACAGTCGTTAGGGGTGAGGTGAGGCGGGGTTAGACGCGAAATCGCTCTGTGAATTTGAATTATGTTCGTTCAGTCGCTCGCCGTATGCTGTTTGTTTTGGTTTGGACAATAGACACGTTATTTTCAATATCGTTGTTTTCTGTTTTCGCCACGACCCTTGCATGCTTCGTGCTGCACAGTTGGTCCTTCGAGCCGGATTTATTATTTGTGTTGCGTGTGTACCTAAAAGTGTGCAAAAATGGTGAAAACAAGAAGCCAAGACGACGCGGCGATACAAGACGGAGAAGTAACGCCCGAGTCCTCCGAACAACAGACCCCCGGCATGGGGCTATTGTCACATCAGTTCCCGGGCGTGGGGCTCCAGGGACAGGAGGTTCCCACCGTCACCAGCGACCTCAACGGCGGTTCCAACGACGCATTACAGTCCACACGGCCATTGACCCCTACGCTCACGACACTCGCGTTCCCGCTATCGACGCTGACACAACCTGGGGACAGGCGCGAGGACGAGAACTTCGACACAGGGTCAAAGACGAGACAATCGAAAATTGCGCTAGCCCGCGCGAGACTCGAGCTAGCCGCGGCAAAGCTAGCTCTACTGGAAGCTGCAGACGACTCGACACCTGCAACTTTGTACGAGAATACTGTTCCATTGGCAGGCATACCATCACAAAGCAGTACGAGTACACCGACAAGCATCCAGCGTACCATCACGGCACCGTACGCTAACATCACACACGACGGCGACGCGATGCGCGGTGACAGGCCACCGCCATCAGCGCCGCCCACGGCTGCGCATTACTACACAGTGCCGCCGCCGACGCCGCAGCAACCGTTGCGGCCGCCATCGCCGCCGCTGCGACAGCATGGTTGCGACGACTCAGCGATGGATCTAGCAGCAGCCATATTAAAGGTAGCTCGCGGGGACCGGCCCCCCGCGAGTCACAGGTACCCAGATTTACCTTACTTTAACGGTAGCAGTAGTGAGTGGCTGTATTTCAAAGCGGCTTTCGATCAGTCAAAGGCTGCCTTCTCGGAGTATGAGAATGTTGCTCGACTACGGAAGAGTCTGAAAGGACTAGGCTTCGAAGCCGTGAAGGGTTCATTTATTTGTAACATGAAGGCGGAAGACATAATGTATAAATTGGAGGCGCGCTTTGGCCGGCCTCACGCACTTGTGACAAGTGAATTGGAAAAACTGCGGAGTTTACCAAAATTGACAGATAATCCTAGAGATGTGTGTATCTTTGCATCCCGAGTAGATAATATTATCAGCACTGTACGGGCATTAAATAAATCTGAGTATTTATATAATACAGACGCCATAAATATTATAACTGACAAATTAACCACCGTACTAAGGAACAGATGGTATGACTTTGAGTTCAATAGTAAAGATAGCGATCCGGGGCTTATTAAATTATCACGCTTCCTGGAAAGAGAGGCTGATTTGAATGCGAGACACGCTAAAGCTGAGGTGATAGACAATAATATCCATCCAAGACCCCATAGAATAATGAAAGTTACACATTTTAACAATAAAAATGTATGTGCTGCCTGTAGTGAAACTGGCCACACACCAACTACATGCTTAAAATTTAAGGCTATGCCTGTGTCTGAAAGATGGGAAGTAGCTCGACAAACAAAACTATGTTTCAGGTGCCTGACTAAAAGAAAGTGGCAACACCGGTGTAAGAGTGTTAAGTGTGTGGTGCGTGGGTGTAAATACTACCACCACCGACTACTGCACAACGATGACGGACCGCAGCCACAACGTAGTCACTCGCCGAGTGCCGAGGGTGGCACTTCTACACGACCAGCGGAGAGCAGTGCTTGCACGAGGACAGCTGAAGACTGCGCCTTCACCCAGGCGGCTGGCTGTAGCGCGCTGCCACTCTACGGTGGTGCGCGTGTGTCCGAGGGCGGCATGGACGCGCTCACTGGCACCATGGACGTGCATGCCTGCGACGCAGCTTGGCAGCCTGCAGCGGTGACATCCACATGGGCACCACGGGCAGCGAGCACTTTCCTAAAAGTATTACCTGTTAAATTAACAGGTCCAAAAGGTACTGTAAACACTTATGGTTTGCTTGATGATGGCTCCACTGTAACCCTGCTGACTGCAGACATAGCCCAGAAAATAGGTGCACAGGGCCCAGCTGCTCCCTTTTATATCGAGGCAGTTGGTGGAGCACGTGTGGAAGCCTTAACTTCATGTCGGGTGAAATTTAGCATCTGTGGACAGCATAGTAGTAATAATTTTGAAATTGAAGCGCGGACTATTGACAAGCTGGACATAACTGCACAGTCTGTAAAGGCTGAGGCGCTTCAGGGTTGTGAACATCTAAGGGATCTGTCTCATCAACTTATATATGAGGTCGGTGAGCCAACAATACTTATAGGCCAGGATAACTGGGAACTCCTCTTGACAACTGAGGTACGCCAGGGCGCTAAAGGTCAACCTGTGGCTTCCTTGACACCATTAGGTTGGGTTTTGCATGGCCAACGACATAGCTATGTACCCTCCTTAACTTTAAGGCACCGCTGCAATCATATAAGCCGCACTGGTTCCCTGGAGCGGCTGGTCCAAGACCACTTTAAGATGGATGCCCTTGGGGTAGAACCGCGCAAGCCACACTCGGACCCAGAGAGCCGTGCCTTGCAGATTCTACAGAACACGACACACCCTCTACAACAAGGTGGTTATGAAACAGGTTTGCTGTGGAAGGAAGAAGGTAAGCCCTTCCCGAACAATTATACTGCAGCACTCAGACGACTGGAAGGTGTGGAAAAGCGGCTCAACAAGGATCCACAACTTCAGGAAAAATACAAGGAACAGGTAGATTATTTGTTGAACAATGGGTACGCTGAACTGGCACCAACTCCAGCGCCTACAGACAAAACTTGGTACTTACCACATTTCCCAGTATTAAATCCAGCAAAGCCTGATAAGGTGCGCATAGTCCACGACGCCGCTGCTTGTACTAATGGCGTCTGTCTGAACGATTACTTGTTGACTGGTCCTGATTTATTGAAGTCGTTACTAGGGGTTCTCATGAGATTTAGACAAAAGAGGGTGGCAGTAAGTGCTGATATCAAAGATATGTTCCTGAGGATAAAGATGAGGAAGTGTGACAGAAATGCCTTACGCTTCCTTTGGCGTGATCAGCCTGGTACTGCAACCACTGAATATAGGATGACTTCGGTACTCTTCGGCGCTACGTGTTCCCCTAGTACGGCTATATTTGTCAAAAATTATAATGCACATAGGTGTGAAGATGAGTTCCCTCAAGCCGCAAGCTCCATAATAAACAATCACTATATGGATGATTTTTTACAGAGCTTCGATTCGCCGGAGGAGGCCAACTGTGTGTCGAGAGCAGTGGACGAAGTGCATCGCCGTGGAAACTTCCAGCTGCAGAAGTGGGCATCGAACGACCGTGCTGCCATCGCGGGGCTCGCCGCGGTAGCTGGGAGCGCACACGTCACCATACTCAAAGAGGAAAAAGTGCTGGGGCTTGTATGGCGTCCTGCCGACGACACCCTTAGTTTTAATACTTCTAATATTTCTACATTTGATTGTAAAGTCCCGACGAAGAGACAGCTTTTGAAGGCTGCGATGTCACTTTTTGACCCACTGGGTTTAGTGACACCTATAAGTATACAAGCTAAACAGATCCTCCAGGATACTTGGCGTAACAATATTAGCTGGGACGAGCCCCTTCCACCAAAGATATTGCAAACCTGGCATTCATGGTTACAGGCTCTAGAAAACTTAAAGGGACTTGCTTTGCCCCGTTGTTACCCCAAGTACAGTGACGCAAAAGAACTTGAATTGCATGTATTCGTGGACGCGAGTGAGGTTGCCTACGCTGCTGCAGCTTATTGGAGATCAATAGATGGTAAAGGCAAAGTATTTATCTCACTCGCGGCGGCGAAAGGGCGCGTAGCGCCCCTCAAGATAGTTTCAATACCTAGACTGGAATTACAGGCGGCCGTGCTGGGAGGACGACTGGCGTGCGCCGTCGAGAGGGAGCATGAGCGGCGCCCCGTCCGACGCGTGATGTGGTCCGACTCGCGCACCGTGCTCGCGTGGCTGCGCGCGGGTTCACACTCCTTCAAACCGTTCGTCGCGCATCGCGTCGCTGAACTGGAAGAGACGACCGACACGGCACAATGGCGCTGGGTTCCCTCCGCCCATAACCCAGCCGATGACGCTACGCGTAAACCACCATCCGATTTCTCAGCATCACACCGTTGGTTCACTGGACCTGACTTTCTTTACCTAGGGGAAACGTTATGGCCACAGAATGATAATCCGCTCACACTCATAGAAACAGGCGAAGAACGCACTACGACTGCATCCACAGTCTCCCACACACAACTGAAAGAAGCTTTACCCGAGGTAAGACGCTTCTCCTCTTGGCTGCGACTAATAAGGAGTACGGCGCGAGTACTGCAATTCATCGACCGCAGCAGAACCCACATGACTACATCTGCGGCTACTCACAATCGACGCGTCGACCCAACCGATCCAAAATGGAAAGGTACCCGTCGCGCCGCGCCTACTAGAGCTGGGGCGCCCGCACGTGCAGACACGAGAAGCGCCACCTATGTGCCACTGCCGGCGCAATACGCACGACGCGCTGAAATACTATGGATACGCGCACTGCAAGAACAAAGCTTCCCAACTGAGCTACGAGATGTCGCCGGCGGGAGAAAGGTATCGAACAATAGTCGCTTACGCCAACTCTCCATGTCCATCGACGAGGACGGCGTACTGAGATTACGCTCAAGAACTACTGCCGCGACAGACATAGACGGACAGACACAGTCACCGGCAATACTGGATGGCGATCACGCATACTGTAGACTGTACATCGACTGGATCCATCGGGAGCTTCACCACAGTGGGGTCGAGCACGTAACCAACCAAGTGCGCCAGAGACACTGGGCGCTGCGCTTGCGGCCTACTGTTCGATCAGTCATCAAGCAGTGCCAGCCCTGCCGCCTACGCCGCGCTGTTCCTCCCGTACCGCCAACCGGAGACCTGCCACCTTGCCGCCTCGCGCATCATCAGCGTCCTTTCACACACACAGGCGTAGACTACTTTGGACCACTGTCTGTCACCGTAGCGAGACACCATGAGAAACGCTACGTCGCCCTCTTCACATGTCTCACAACCAGGGCCGTTCATTTAGAGGTTGCTTCTTCTCTAGCCGCCGACGCTGCGATTCTTGCACTTCGACGAATGATGGCGCGCCGGGGGAGTCCGGACACTATATGGAGCGATAACGGAACCAATTTCCATGGTGCGGATGCCGAGCTACGCAGGGCAGCACTATCGTCACTACAGCGAGAGGCCGACGTACGACACATTAATTGGCGATTTATCCCACCTGGTGCACCATTCATGGGCGGTGCATGGGAGAGGTTGGTACGTTCTGTAAAGACTGCACTAAGTACTACGCTCCACAACCGACACCCTCACGAAGACGTGCTCCACACTTTACTGACAGAAGTGGAACTTACGGTTAACTCAAGACCGTTGTCCCATGTACCAGTTTCGGCGGAAGATGATGCTGCTCTCACCCCGAACCACTTTCTACTCGGCGGTCCTTCAAAAGTCCCGCTACCTGGGACATTCGTAAGGGAGGATGAACTCAAACGCTCACATTGGCGTGCATCACAGCGCCTGGCGGATCTCTTTTGGCAACGCTGGGTACGGGAAGTCCTACCGCTACTGCAAAACCGGCGGGAGCCGCATGGTCGAGGCGAAGCCATCAAGGTGGGTGATTTAGTTGTCATTGTGGACGAGACACTCCCGAGGAACGTCTGGCCTAAGGGCAGAGTTGAGCGGATTCATCCAGGTACAGACGGGATTGTAAGGGTTGTAGATGTCAAAACGAAAAACGGTGTGATGCGTAGGGCAACAAAGCGTGTAATAATAATACCTACAGAATAGATTTGCCAATTTAATTGTATTTCAATTTGGAATAGAAAAGAAAAATTTAATATTTGATGTAAATTATGTAAATCTTAATTTCAATTATGGCATCAGTATCATCAAAATTATTCATATTTAGAAATGTAAAAGTCAATGTGACAACATATTATTTTACAGATAATATAGGACACCCTGTAGATTTATTGTTGTTTGTTCATTTAGATTGTTTGGTTGATTTTGGATTTCATACTTTGTGATTGTGATTATAAATTTTACTTAAACTTGGCAATTAGTAAGACTCAGTGTAATTAATTACAACTTGTTATTAGGTACTATCAAGGAAGATTTAATGTACTATCTCAGAAATTTAATTTTATTTGACTTACATTAGATCTTGATGACTTAGCTTCAACTCTAAATTGAATTAAAATAATAGTCAAACTTGTATTTTAGATTCTATGTTGGGATTTTATTATGTACAATTAGTATAATTTACACAGATGTAAAACTGTTTATAAATTATTTGTAAAGGCCTTGACCATCCCACATTAAGGAAAAATAACTTACATTTATTTTATTTGTAATAAGTAAAAACTGTTTATTTTATTGCGTAGTGACTGTTAACAGCCTATGTACTTGGTTATGTATTTAGGGATGGGATGGTAGTATGCATCGGTAACACGTTTAATTTATTTCATTTAGACAATTTTTTTTATGCACATTGCAGGTGCACGGCGGGAGAAATGTTACGGATGCATACCCCTTCCCCCCGCGACGATGCTTTGCCTCACCCCTGGGACACCTAATTTATTACCAAATAAGGACTTGAATTTCTTTTGCAAAACGACGCGTGGCCGTTAGCCAATGACAGTCGTTAGGGGTGAGGTGAGGCGGGGTTAGACGCGAAATCGCTCTGTGAATTTGAATTATGTTCGTTCAGTCGCTCGCCGTATGCTGTTTGTTTTGGTTTGGACAATAGACACGTTATTTTCAATATCGTTGTTTTCTGTTTTCGCCACGACCCTTGCATGCTTCGTGCTGCACAACGCGCATCCTGGTGAGTTATTCTGTTATGAACTAATGAACTTTTGTGCTGAACAGTGTTGGTCATGCGTCGATTTTGACCTTTTGCCGCCGTTTCCCGATACCTACACGTTTGTCAGTGAGGCGCACGGGTGCAAGCGGTGGTTAGACCATTGTATAGCGACTGAGGCAGCGCGTCACTTAGTAATAAGTGCAGCAGTGTTATATGATACCTACTGGTCGGATCACATGCCTATTGAAATAATTTGTAATATGAATTTAATTTTTCCAAAGTTAGGAAAATGTATTTTAAGTTGTAACCAGGTAATATGGGGGGAAAGGGATTCAAATCAAATTAATGAGTATGCTGAATTTTGTCATTGTAAATTAAGACAAATTGATTTTCCTATGGAATTTCGAGAGTGTAGTGACCGGTTATGTTCTAACAGCAGTCATAAGTTAATACTAAATAAAATGTATAATGAAATCGTATGTATACTTGCACAGGCATCAGAACATAGTTACAAAGCGCGTAAAAAACCTAAATATAATGTTATTGCTGGGTGGAATAAACATGTTAAGAAAGCACACAGTGAGGCTCGGCAGGCATTTCACGTTTGGAGTCTGTACAATAAACCTTCCTCGGGTATTGTTTACGATAAAATGTGTAAGACGCGTAGAATCTTCAAATCTAAATTAAGGTGGTGTCAAAATAATCAAAATCAGATTAAATTGGATATTGTTGTACAAAATCATTCTGCAAAAGACTTTGGTAGGTTTTGGAAAAATACAAACAAATTAAGTCCAAAACCGAGTCTCCCGGTTTGCGTGGCGGGTGAGAAGGACGCAAAAGTAATAGCTAACCTATTTAAAGATCATTTTAAAGTAGATTCACCTTTGGGACCGGCGTCTGGGGGCCTCGTTGCCGGGAGTCATGCCTCGGAGAAGATTACCAAGTTCTCTGCAGAGGAGATTGCTGATGTGATTAAAAATATGCGTAGGGGTAAGTCTCCGGGGCATGACAGTCTTGGCATCGAGCATCTCCGATATGCGGGTGTACACCTCCCTAGAGTGTTGGCTATGTTTTTCAGCCTTTGTATAGGTCATTCTCACCTGCCCGATGATCTGATGAAAACCATTGTGGTGCCAATTATGAAAAATAAAACGGGTGATGCCTCTGAGCTCGCTAATTATAGGCCTATATCTCTTGCAACTGTAATAGCGAAGGTGTTGGACGGTTTGCTTGATAAGCACATGGCTAGTCGCATTGATTTGCATGATGCACAGTTTGGTTTTCGGCCCAACCTATCCACGGAAAGTGCCATCCTGTGCCTCAAGCACACTGTCCAATACTATACAAGCAGAGGTACCCCTGTTAATGCTTGTTTCTTGGATCTCTCGAAGGCATTCGATTTGGTAGCTTATGACGTGTTGTGGCAAAAACTAAAAACTGAAACAAGTGTACATGAGGAGGTTATATCAGTACTTAAATATTGGTATAACAACCAGACCAACTATGTGCGCTGGGCGGGCTCTCTCTCAGACGAGTACAGGGTGGAGTGTGGGGTGAGGCAAGGTGGCCTTAGTTCCCCGAGACTCTTCAGCTTGTATATAAATGGGCTGATTGTTGGGCTTAGTAAGACCAATATCGGATGTCATATTGACGGTACGTGTGTTAATAATTTTAGTTACGCAGACGATATGGTCTTGCTGAGCCCGACAATCAGTGCCATGAGGAGGCTGCTTCATATATGTGAGTCATATGCTGAGGCCCATGGGCTCAGATACAATGCCAAAAAAAGTGAATTGCTTGTATTCAAAGCAGGCACCAAATGCTACTCTATTGTGCCTCAAGTAACACTTTCGGGCGTTCCTCTTAAGAGAGTAGAGCAATTTAAATATCTGGGTCACTGGGTCGATGCTAACCTAAGTGATAACTTAGATTTGGAACGGGAGCGCAGAGCTTTGTCTGTCCGATGCAACATGCTGGCCCGTAGGTTTGCACGCTGTACTAATGAGGTTAAAAAGACGCTTTTTCGGGCATACTGTCAGTCTTTCTACACGTGCAGCCTATGGGTCAAGTATACGCAGAGTGCATACGAGGCTCTGCGTATCCAGTATAACAATGCACTCAGGGTACTGTTGGGTCTGCCGCGCTATTGCAGCGCCTCAGGTATGTTTGCGGCGGCACAAATTGATGGTTACCATGCCATCATTAGGAAACGCTGTGCCTCCATGCTGAGACGTGTGCGCGACAGTACCAACAGTATCCTGGGCTTAGTCGCTGACAGGTGGGATAGTCCGATGCTGGAGCGGTGGATGCACCTTCACACAGTGAGGTAGTATCTACCGCTCCCCTTCGTAAGACTGACATTTTATTACTTCTAGAATTATTATTATAATTTTGTTTGAATAATTAGATGTACCCTACTAACAATAGTTATTTAAGGTTTTTGTATTTGTTATTAACACATTTATGGGTCAATGAAGCCTGAAAATAAATAAATAAATAAATAAAAATCACACTTGTTTGATGGTTCATCCGTCCGTCCGTCCGTCCAAGTCCAAGTACAAGTACAACTCTCGCTAGCACACTCGGCTCAGGCGTAATGTGACAATGACGTCACAATGGCGTAACGCGAGAATGATTTCAGACTGGTGTAACGCGACAGTGGGCGTAATGTGACAATGACGTCACACTGGCGTAACGTGATAATGACGTCACACTTTTTCGTTAATCACGTCAAAAAATGTAGGGTGTGGCTGTGTCATGGACACGTGTCTTTGTTGTACGTGAATACGAATATGTACTGGTACTGTCGTTGATCCGCTCGGCCGCATTCAATTTTTTTACGTTACCGGCACTGCTTGACTCGGTCAAATGGTGTTTTTATGGTACCATTCGATTGCTTTTGAGATTCCCTTTCCAACTGTATGCAATCTCTGTGTTTGGATTTAGATTTTCCACGCGTAAAGGCCGACATTGTATATTTTTTGATATTTTTTTGGATTTTACTCATTAAGAATCGATTTTCATATGAGGCGCCCGGTATGAAAAAAAATATGAGGAGTAAAATCTAGTTATCGTGTCACGTTTTTCGCGCGCAACCTATTGTGCGCAGCTTCACTTCCAGTAAAACAGTCAGGATTGGCTGAATCTAAGATGACGTCACACCACAGATTATGCGACCTATTTGCGTAGGCGTTAGGGCAGTAATAATATACTAGTAACTTCCTACAAAGCAAACTTAGTCGGATAATACACAAGTGTCATTTTAAAATAAATTGTTGTTTCGGTGCATGTTTCGATATGACTTCAGTGGGTTTTAAAGAAAATTAGAAGAAACTTTATGCTTTTTCCTAAGAAAACATTATTATACATTATATTCACAGCTTGTGCTATCGAACAAGGTACGTATTATTAAGTAATTTCATACAATCTTCTGTTAAAAACTCATTCAGATTCTAGAGCTGATTGGTAACAAAGTAACCAATTCAATTTCCTTTCAGATGCCTCGACATTGCTGTGTACCTGGCTGTAAATCAAATTATGATTCTAGTTTGAAAAATGGAGAAAAGCCAGTTTCTACTTTTGTTTTTCCGCGAGATGAAAACCTGCGTAGCCGTTGGACAAGGGCAATATCAAGAGCCAAATGGCAGCCTTCGAAAGGATCTTTCGTGTGCTGCAAATATTTTAGTGAAAATGAAATAATACGGAGTGAAAATATAAGAAAAAGTGATGGAACGCGCGAGGTTGGTCTCTTGAGAAACCCAAAGTTAGTTTTATGGTGCTGTGACTCATATTTTCCCCAACCTGCCTCAATATCTGAGTAAAACGAAGATGTCTAGGGTGGATCCCGCTGAAAGACAAACAGTGAGAGAGCAGCGCTGTGAAGAGCTTCATAGAAAAAAACAGGAACAAGACTCTGTAAAAGGATTTCAAGAATTTAAATCAAAGATTAGCAGTAACAAACACAACAGTGTATATTGTGGCTGGAATTATTGAAGAAAGTTATGAATTGTGAACTGGTGAAGTATCAGAACGACTTTAAACACAGTGATGTTTGTCAGTTTTCACTTCATCATTTCCTTATTCAAGCGAGTGATGATATAAAGAATGATGTGAAAAATTACTAGAAACATTAGAAGAGAAACTTAACAAAAATGCTCTTGATTTAATTGAAAAGTCAACTCGAAACCAATGTATGAGCGCTTTCTGGTATGACCTAAGATATGCTCGTATAACTGCATTCAAAGCATATGAGATTAGTCCCTGCCAAATACCAGATGGATCATTAGTAGCTGCGATCATGGGAGCTAAAACACCTGACACATCAGCTATGAAAAGAGGCCGGAATTTGGTATCATCAGTTATAAAAACTGTGCAGAGTGAACTTAAAACCAAAGTCAAGCCCTGTTTTGTGCCTGTTTAGACAATCGTACTTAAGTAGTAAACTCTAGTTGTGCGTCGGAGCTAACACTTACACTTTTTTTTATATTTAAAAACCTTATTTTATTTACATTCACAGTTTTACACTAATATTTTATATATAATCGATAGATTTTAACGAGAGCTTACGATTAAAACTTGAAAGAACGTCGTAGCTTCATCGAGTCGAAAGTTATACTAAATGGAAATCTCGATAAGCAGCAGAATGACCTCAAAATGGCGGCGCTCCAAAAATAAAAAAGTTCCCAGGCACAGAAATCTTCCGCCACAATGACTATGAACAGTACGCATCGGACCGTCAAGTCTCAATTTTATTTAACCTGTTGTCAGACGCGAACGTGGTAAACTGTCAATAAAAGCAAACAAAATATTACTTACTTAAGGCTCTAAGATATCTCAATCCGAGCAGGTTGGGACATGTTAAAATAATATCGAACGTAAGTCTGCTCATTTTAAGCTCAAATCAATGCGCTCTTCAACGGGGCTGTTACGTTGAAACTTAACGCCCAATTCTCGATTTTCACATGTTTTTATTACTTTTTTATACTTTCAAATAAGTTTTTAAAAATGTTTTAAATTAAAATGAAAGGTGTTAAAGTCACCAGTTTTTGTGTGTTGGTTTCATTCAACATTAATTATTTGTTTTCGAGAAATTTTGCAATTATTGCCAAAAACAGGATCTACAGTATGTTTTTTTTTTACATCAAAAGTTATTTAAATTAATCGTTTTTTGATTACTTTAAGTATATTAGGTATATATTTTTCCCATAGTGATAGCTTTATACAGTCTTTATAATTTGATTTGAATATTGTCATTTTACCGATCTTAAGACCTTAACTTGTGAGACTATCACTAAACGCTACAGAAATTTATCAGTATTGATCGCACTTGAATCTATTTATTTATTTGATAAACTCTACTATAACAATAACCGGTTTAGCTGTTTACTTAAACCTCTAGCTACATTTAAAATATCCAAACCGATCATGTATTTACACGGTGTGCCCTCCTCTGGTGTTATAAGAGCGAACAATAAATTGTAAACAATGCAAAGTAAAAATGAACATTGCTTCTGTCAAACACACGTTGTTGGAAACGCGTCGCTTGATCGTAGCACTGCCGCTGCTGCCAGTGCATTCCGTGCCCGCGCCGTCAAAGTCTGTCTTAGCTCAGAGGCTAAGTCGCGGACAGACGGACAGACAGACATGGAAAAACTATAAAGGTTCCTTGTTGACTTCGAAACCCGAAAAATGGTACAACTTTCCATATTTTTGTAGCTCCCGACTATGTTTGCAAAAGTAAATGCGTTGCTTGATCGTAGCACTGCCGTTGCTGCAAGTGTACCCCGTGCCCGCGCCGCCTAAGCTCTTAGCCGAGACACGCCCTGGACACTTCATAGAACGGGCCAGAATTGACATTTCAAAAAAAGAATGACAGAATCCTATACGTTCGACGACCAAACTGTAAATAATCTGTATTAATCTGGGTGACGAAGGGGTGAGGTCGCAATCTAGAGAACGGCAGGGAGTGTCCATACTGTACGTTAGTACTAAAATATATACTTTGGCCGAGATGTGGCTCCGTTCTTCGAAGGGATTCGAGTAACGTCATTGTTGGGAAGCGGCTATTTTGGTTTTTCGAGGCAATCGATCGATTTCGTCAGAATTAGACAGTAACTCATAATAAACTCATAACCATTATTTTGTACCGTAGTCGGATACCATTAAATATCTGATTTGAGATAGACTATGTGACTACGGCGCGGCGTTTTTGGTAATCACAATATATTATTGCAATACAGAATGTACAATTTGTCTTTTATTTAATATTATGTTACACACCACCGCGTTTGTCAATCTGTTGAACACAATAAAATTAAAAACTCCCGAACGGATTTTCATACGGTTTTCATCAATGGACGGAGTGATTCATGGGAGAGGTTGAGGTGTATGATGCCCCGCGAGCCGCTTGCGGCTCGCTCTCCGCTCACCCTCTAGTATGTACTAACGTAATAATGTAATTAAGGTCTAGATGGTAGGTTGTTATGAACTACTTAAACCTTGTTTATAAGTGTCGAATGGGTAGTTAAAGTCGTAGGGGGGTTTTTAATTTATTTTAATAACAAATATTAGAGATTTTTTTGTAAAATATTGTTAATGTAAATTGTTTGTTTACTTCATTTTCAACAGTTTAGAAATGTGGCCTAAGGTATAATTTGCAATGTTTCCCCACCTGGAACTTCTAAACACTGTTTAACCTAGAAACATGGAATTACTAACTTATGTGTGTGAGCGTAACGTAAGTGAGAACTCTCAACAAATTTTAGATATCCTGTGGTAAATAGTTTTAGTATTATGGACTAATGAGTCCGGAACCAAAGTATATACAGGGTGTAAAAAAAAAAGGTGTAGGACCCGTTAAACAGAGCTTCTACTCATCTTGCTGAACAACTTTCCACAAGGAACCCATAATCAATTCGCAAAAAAATTCTACGCTCCATACAAAATACACAAAATTTGTCATCAGCTGATCGTTTTGTATGAAGAGTTCAAATGTTTTTTTTGCAATTTCAGCTAATTTGTAAAACAAAAGTTGTTCGGTTTGAGGAGTAGAAGCCCCAGTTAACGGAACCTACAACAATTTTGTTACACCCTGTGTAATATTAATACTAACATGATATACTATACTAAGCGTGGTTTTAGATCCAATTGACTGGTGTTTTTTTTTTAATACAAATCAATAAGCCCGGGATCTAAGAAAAGTAAGCTAGTGAGCCGCTTGAGTTACGCGCACCGTGTGCACTCGAATACAGTCACCAAAAATTTACCTATCCATATGAGCGAAGTCGTGGACAAATTCTAGTAATTTAAATAAAAAATACATTTACTAAAGTAAGCAAATAAAAACAACTTAATCTGGAACAATAAATTTCGGTGTAAATTTCAACAATTTAACAGTCAGGCACCGTAATAGGCGTATTTACCTTGAAATACCATTAAAAAAACTCCAAACTCCTATTACGAAACAACTCAAAAATTAGACGCCGAGAAAATTTCGCAAACAAATTTTCAATTTGACTTTCCTTGTTCCAGGAAGCCGAGTTGGGGAGATTAAAGAAGCAATTCTGGTGAAAATGTAATCTTTGGATCTTGTGAAGTGCTTGCGGGGTTGTAAGTGATGGAGTGTTGGAACCGAGCTAGCCCGACCAGGGTGTTGTCGCTGTGGACCTTGCTGATAGGCAGTTTCAATATAGCAGGTGAGTTTTAAGTGTTATCACATAACATTAAGGCCTTAAGATGGATCAAATGTCAATATTCAATTCAAGTTATTGAAAGATTGTGTAAGGCTATCACCATGGAAAAAATATATAATATACTTAAAGTAATAAAAAATATATTTAATTCAATTTTAAAAATGTTACCACTTTTGATATAGAAAATATACTGTAGACCCTGTTTTTGGCAATAATTGCAAAATTTCTCGAAAACAAATAGTTAATATTAAATTGAATCAACACACAAAAATAGTTGACTTTAAGACCTTTCAAGTGATGAAAAGTAATAAAATCATGTAAAAATCTAGAATTTGGCGTACGGTTTTAACGTCACAACTGCATTGATTTGAACCCGCATTGATTTGAACTTAAAATGAATAGAATTACGTTCGATATTATTAAAACACGTATCAACCTGCTCGGGTTGAGTGATCTTAGTGCCTTAAAAGAGTTTTGCTGTAAGCCAATAAAATTATGAATTTAGTATAAAAACCTAACCACTCCTGGAGTGCCAGTTTCATAAGTTTTGACCTCCGAGTGTTCCTGGCGAACGACTAGGTTGACAAAGATTTGACCCTGCGAGTGTCCCTGGTAAGGTGTCGGTGTCGGTTAAGGTACAGTGTCGCAAGTTCAATGGTTTTTTCCTATCTCAAAAAATGCCCAACGCGCCTAAAGAAGTTCCACTTTAAAAAAATAATTGTACGGCAACCCTCACTAAACTTTCTCGACACTTTTTTTTGATTTATTAGCCGTTGGTCTTATGCGCAGTTCGTCCATTTCGCAGTTCGTCCATCAGGTATATATATTAATTCGTAAAACATGACAATTAAATAGCTCCAACCATTTGTGAATAAATCACAAGTTTCAATTTAATTTGTAAGAGAACCATACAAACACGATTTTTCCCAAACCAATGGGTATTAATATGTAATTGATAAAAAATACACAACTCCGACATGCAAAGTTTCATCAAAATCGTAACAGCCGTTTTTGAGAAAAAAAATCTGTTTTTGTTGTATGACAGCTATTCTTCGGTTTGACGGCACCTGGTGTTATATATAAGTTATACTTGAGTAGTAGTTTAAAAAAATCGAAGAGAGTCCGTTCCATTTCTATTTCAGATAGAACTTAAGATTTAGGATTTTCATTTAGGCTTTCCTGTAAACTATAAGAGGGACCCTTATTCCTTATATTTTTTCCAAAATTTTATACATTAGTTTTGGGTATAGAGCGAAGAATTGCTCAATCTTCTAAACGATGACTTTCAAAATTACGAAAAAAAAGTGTGTTTCTTTTAACAAGCCCTTTCATTTTATGTGTCACAAGATGCACTTGAAAAAATATTTTATATTCTAATTTTTCCCCTAACATTGGGCGCCAAAATAAAAAAATCGATTATTTACACTACACGTCCGTGATGTGAGTCATCAAACTCACCAAATTTATAACAAATTTCAAATTTGTTCGTCCTGTATAATCTGAGAAAATTGGGTGTAACAGACGGATGGACAGACACACAATTGACCATGTACGGGTCTTTTTTTATCGGATGTACGGAACCCTAAAAACATACTTATACAGTTTATTCTCATGATAAATAGTTGACTAAATTGATAAAAAAAACTTTAATTTATAATAATTTTAATAATTTCTTATTTTTCTCAGCAAACCATCTGATTTGATATCCATATCATGGGAGTGCTTATAAAATAACTGATCCGCCATCTTTGGGATTCCGCCATATTGGATTTACGATGACGTCACTTAGTTTTCTCAAAACTTAACGTGTACCCGGGAAGTGGTTCTCATTTAGCTTCCAACGTTTGAAGTATTGACACGAATCAATAAACTATAAACTAAAGAATGACTAAATTTTCAAGTCAAATAAAATGTTTTAAATTTTCATGAATATTTTTAGTTAAGAGTTTTAGTTTTGAGCATCGGTGGCGTAACGGCTAGGGCCGCTAACTTCTTTTACGGGAGGTCATGGTTTGAATCCTGCCACGTACCGTATTTTCGAAGTTCAAATTCATATGTAGGTACGTTTATCCGACGCTCTTACAGTGAAGAAAAACATCATGAGGAAACCTGCATACGCCTGCGAAGAAACTCGAAGGTCGACCAACCCACACTGGGCCCACGTGGTCGACTAAGGCCCGATCGCCCTAATTTAGGGTAAGCTATCGAGCAAGGGTAGGGTATCGACCCTCGGTTGGGACATATATAAGCTGATATAATGATGATGAAAAATAATCAAGGCTGAATACGGGTTTGAAGATTTTAAAATGAAAATCAAGAACTCTTATTTCTATTACAGATTAGCTTAGATCTATGACTGTCTTCGAGAGTACGCAGTGCGCGAGCCGCAAGCGGCTCCCGAGCGTTGTAAGCGGTAGCCTATATGTTAATTCAGGTCCTAATCTAGCAAATTTCATCCAGATCCGTTCATCTGTTGTGGCGTGAAAGAGTAACAAACATCCATACATACGATCTTTTGCATTTATAATATTAGTAAGGATGTACCACTTCTATAAGAAAAATAACAGAACTTGAACAATGAGAAATAAAGAATTATATTTCAAAAAATGTTTTGCCATACATTGGAAAAAACGAGAACCCACACTGAAAGATATTTAACGAAATCTGAAAATATTTGGGTGGTATTTGGACGCGGGTGGAATAAAGATCGGTCAATACTGAAATGGGCTCCATTAGGTCCATCCCACACGTTACTGGTAATCGAACTGCCTTAAATTAAAATTTCGAGATCTTAATCAATCTGCTGATGTCGAATATAAATTTCCTTTTTCTTATTAATTGAAAAAAAAATTCTCGAAATTCAAGAGATGGCAGTCGCATCCAGTGTATTTTGTTGAATAGATGTATGGTGTCAAAAAATCGTCATAGTAAAGTTAGTAGTACTAATAAAACCGTGGGGTCATGATCAATAAAAATGTTCAAGTGTTTTTTTTTAATTTACCAAATAAAAATACAAAAAAAAAAGTTTAAAAAACTTAAAAACCGACTTCAAAATGAAATTCACTCAAAATTATGAAATAATATTACTATACTTAGTTAGATACACAACATTAATCAACAATAACGAAATCAAAGGTAGGTACGAATTAAATTAGGGGCCTAAATTTATTTTTGAGGTCGGTACCAATACAGAGCTACTTACGTATCAAATGTTTTAGATTCGGTGACATTGCTGACACCGACCTCAAAAAAAATTTTACGCCCCTAATTTAATTCGTAACTACCTTTGATTTCGTTATTGTTGGTTAAGTATAATAAAATTATTTCATTCTTTTGAGTGAATTTCATTTTGAAGTCGGTTTTTAAGTTTTTTAAACTTTTATTTTTATTTATTTTTAGTGATAATGCTATCTATATCAACGTTATACCCAATCACCCACTCGCCAATAGGAACCATCAAATCATAAAGCATGTATTTCATTATCAGATACAGATTCCTGTAGCTTCCATTATCAGCTCATCTGAATAACCTGAAAGAATACAACTATCGGTCTATACTTACCTATGTATCTACGCAAAATATTTGAAGGATTATCCTTCAACTCCTAACCGTTAAGGAGTTGTACCTTCCTTCATCAGCTCATCAACATGATGTTAGAAAGCACTTCTTTATCCAAAAAGACACGAGGGTGTTTGCAAAAATATTTTTTTCTTGCCCCTTTTACTTGTATGGCAAGAGCATCAATTTATTATGTGTAAAAAAGGATTATTATGCACTATAATTAAAAAATAACCTACTAAATTATGTAACAGTAGATCTTATAGATGAGGAGGTGCAGTAAAGTTTAAGTTACAATTTTACTTCTAACTTAAAACATTTTTTTTGTTCACCAAAACAATTTTCATTTACTAATTTTAGTGACATCTTAGTAATTTTTTTTTAATCTCACAGGTCAAAGTTACAGGATACACACACACACACGCTAAAACACGAAAAGCATCACTTCTGAGTTTAATGTTTTGTAAATGTAACTTAAATGAAAAAAAAATTCAATGACATGAATGACATTCTATTTATGAGACCTACCTATTTTAGGGTAGATTAAATACTAGGGTACACTAAAAAAACCTTCACTTACATATAGAGCAAGTCTACCCTGAATTTTTTTTGACTTTTAATTGACTTAATTTTTCATTAAGGGTCTTATTTTACATCTGTGTGCTAAGTTGTATCACTGTAGGTTTGAAAGAGGCTAAGAAAACAATAAGAAGATTATAATATAAGAATTGACAGACGGACGGACAGACGGATGAAATCATAAGGGTTACTTTTATATATATTTAGGCTCCGAAACCCTAACAACACGTTTATTTTATGAAGACCTCTCTTATTTTTTTACTTTTTTGTTTTTCAGTGAACCCGCTACACGTACTCTGTGAAGATTTCAACCTATTACGGTTCAAAAGATACTACCTCATAAAGCATGGACGGACGAACAGGCTGAAAACTTAGTAATAGGTTCTCGTTTACATTTGGGTACGGAACCCTGAAAAGATAGCGAAATGTAAAAGTACCTTGTGATTGATAACTCCTGTGTGCGGTGCCCCTAACCGGTAAACCTAAGAGGTACGTGAGTTGCAAACGAAATGGGCCTTTTGGGGGTTGAAATAGATATTTTCTTACGTTAGTGAAACTGCTTGACAGTTCTGGTACTTTGAACTTAGTTTTTCTAACACTTCATTGTAAGTTAGTTGCGGAGGAAAGTTGTTATTTTCAAGTTTTTAAACAAAATCGTTTGATGTAATAAATAACTTTATACAGGCTGTAAAAAAATTGTTGTAGGTCCCGTTAACTGAAGGTTCTAGTCGTCATACTGAACAACTTTCTCCAATGAGCCCATAATCAATACTTAAAAAAAATTGGACCCTCCATACTGAAATGCACAAAATTTATGTTTTCAGCAAAGTCGTAGAACAAAAGTTGTTCACTATGATGAGTAGAAGCCCCGGTTAACGGGACCTACACCAATTTTGTTACACCCTGTATAAAAACACGAATATAATATAAAAACTTATCACCTCTTTTTTGGCTAATCAGGTAAAATGTATCCTGTGTCACTTACGGGATCAAGACAAATCTAACGATATCTCGCACTCTGAATTCCATGAAGCCGTTTAAAAGATCATCATCACCATATCAGCTAAAAGACGTCCACAGCATTGATGTGTTTCGACTTTAAGATAAGATAGCCAGATCCCCATTGCGTTGGGGAATCTTGGTAAGTTCACTTACGGTACTGACTTCGGTGTTATCGCGACTTACCATCAGGTGAGATGATGCCAAGGGCTTATCAATTGTAAATTTAAAAAAAAAAACAGTTCGGTCATTTCGTTACGAAGAGATCGTGGAATAAAGAAATATACATAGTACATTAGACCTGAAAACAAGAAATTCCTGTTTTGTGGGCAGTTGTGTAAAAAGTGTTCGGAGTGTTTACCCAACAATGCAGAATGTGACATATCTAGTTAAAGAAAATATTGAATCTCGGCAGGGTGTAACAAAATTGGCGTAGGATTCCACTAACTAGGGCCTCCTCTACACATTACACTAAATAATTTTACTGATTAACTAATAGGGATGACGACAGCATCAGAAATAAATTATGAATTCTTAATCACTAAATTGCCCTTCTACTTAAACTTCGGAAAACCGTACTAGTTTTGTTTTCTCTCAAGTCTTCGATTTTTAATTAACCAAAATCACAAAATGAGTACATTTTTATATGACGCTGCTAAACTATGACGTCACGCCTAGGTATTTCTAACATTCTTAGAACAAACAAATGCAAACGTGTAGAGGTGCTTGGCTTTTATTTTCAGTTTTCAAATAAGGAAAACTTGTATATTGCAAAATTGCTATTACGTCATTTTCTTATCATGTTGTACTTTATCTCTTTGACTAGCGATAGTGTTAGCGCACGCGGATCAATAGTAGTATTCTGTGAACTTAAACTGACAATTCCTGTGCAGTAGCAATATCTATTTCATTTAACCAGAAACTAGCAACACCATACAACCTTCCGATCCGTTTTAGCCTGTGATTGGTGGAACATACACCAATCAGAGCAAAGCAATACTGGTGCCCGTTTTCGCGGTAAAACCAAGGTTTCGAGGAAATAACCAGCGGCAGCTCTGCCATTCTTCTACCACGAGTCTGACGAACAGTTTTGTACGGGGAACCAGCGTCTTATAAGGTAAAAAGTACCTAATGTAACTCATAATTTGTAAAGTGTGGTTTAACGAGTGAATTAAATAATATTTTTTGTAAAACATGAAGTTCTTCTTTCAATAGATATCAAATTTATTTACAACCAAAAACGTTTGTGATAGTTTTTATACGTTATGCCTAACCCAGTTATGGGGGGGTAGGACCCTTAAAAGGCTAGAACTTTCACGGCCACCTTGCCAAGTTGCGTGTGTAGTATGCGTAGAAGATGATTTGTTGTTCTGCAAGGTTATGTCGTGACATGAGCCCCTGCCGTGTGTCATCTCTGTTCGTGTTTATAGCTCTATGCCACTGGTGTCAGTTTATTTCCGTAGGGCACTAAAATTATGTTTATCAGCTTGCAAACTTGAAAAAAACTTGAAATTTTCATCTTTATGGATAAAAATCTTGTTTTTGATATCCATATATAAGATAGCCAGTTCTCCATTGCGTTGGGAAATTTTGGTAAGTCCACTTCCATTTTCGGCATCATCGTCACTTACCATCAGGTGAAATGATGTCAAGGGCTTACCAATTGTGAATAAAAAAATAAATAAAAAAAAGTTCGTAAAGTTCTAAACGGATGTTGCGTGTACGCTCAGGAAGGTTCACAATTTAAAAAATCTCGCGAACTTGTTGCCGGGAAATTTGAAAAATACGGGAAAAACTATTGCGGGCAAAATCCGTGGGATATTTGCGAAGCCGCTAGAAATAACCAGTTAGTCATTACTCATTCATCATTACAGCTCATATACGTCCCCACCGAGGGGCTCGAGCCTACCCTGAATCAGGGCGATTAGGCCTTAGTCGACCACGCGGGCCCAGTGCGGGTTGGTTGATTACATTACTCATTACATAAGAATTTTACGTTCTCTTTATATAACTGAACTTTCTCATTTTCAAGATAAGATAGTCAGATCCCCATTGCGTTGAGGAATCTTGGTAAGTTGGCTTCCATCTTCGGCATTATCATCAATTCCCATCAGGTGAGATGATACCAATATTACAACCCCCACCCCCCTCCCCGCCCCTCTACCCTTATCTCTAAAACTACTGGGCCGAAAACCTTGAAAAAATTACAGTATATGAGGTTGAATGCATAGATTACACGAAAACCTATGAGAATATCGAAAGTCCTTTCTTTCCCACGGGAAAAATGAACTTTCTAAAGTTCAAAATAAGTTCACCCCTATAATTATCTAGAATAAAAAACTCGTATGTACTGAGAAGTCTTGTTCTGTTGCTAAAGCTTGGTGCGGAACCCTGTTTGTGTGACCCCGAGTCGAACTTGACCGTTTTTCGTGTGTACTCGTAGAATTTATATATTATATTTTTTCAGAATACTATTAGAAATGTCAGATAACGGATTTTACACCAATTTTGTTACGACCTGTTTTATAACAGATTTTCCTTATGAAATATCACGAATATCGATTAGGAAGACTTTAATTGTACACATTTGCGTGAGGCGCGATATGTCAGTCGCACGCAACCAGTTTTTTCACCCTAACAAAACTGATAATATTGTTCGGTTTATTATTTCTTCATTGTATTCGTTTTGATTTATAATCCGTTTGTAAAAAGGTATATTTAGACACTATCAATCAAAGCTTTTAAGGTGATGTGTAACTGTCAGTGATGTAGTATGGTTTTAATAACTATAACAATAGCATCAAGTAAGCCTCTATCACAACGTCATAACTTTTGTACATGTATATAAAGGATGGCCAGGAAAGACATGTCCCAAAATTTATTTTAGAATGCCTTATATTATACAGGTTGTAACAAAATTGGTATAGGTCTCGTTAACTGGGACTTCTACTCGATACTGAACAACTTTTGTCCTATGAATATGCTAAATCGTAAAAAAAAATAGCTCTTCATACAAATACATCAGCTGAACGTCGGATTTTGTGTATTTTAGTACGGAGGGTCCATTTTTTTTAATTGACTATGGGTTTCTTAGGGAAAGTTGTTCAGTATGATCAGTAGAACCTCCAGTTAACGGGTCCTACACCAATTTTGTTATAATATCTTGTATAGGGGTATCCGAATCAACCTCATGTAGGTATGTTCCGCTATAGTCTACGGTCTTCAAGATATGAGCGTTTTGTTTTTCAGTTTTTTTTATTAAATATGATATTTTTATTTTTAAGTGATCGAATCAGAAACGAGGAGATCCGCAGGAAAACCAAAGTAACCGACATAGCTCACAGAATTGCTAAACTGAAGTGGCAGTGGGCAGGGCACATAGCTCGTAGAACATATGGCCGTTGGGGTATTAAAGTTCTCGAGTGACGACCACGCACCGGAAAGCTTGGTGTAGGCAGGCCTCCCATGCGGTGGACCGACGACCTGGTGAAGATCGCGGGAAGCCGATGGATGCGGGCAGCGCAAGTCCAGTCGTCGTGGAAATCCTTGGGGGAGGCCTTTGTCAAGCAGTGGATGTTTTTCGGCTAATATGGTGATTAAATATCTACAGTACAGGTACAGTACTACTACTCTCTGTCGCTCTCTAAATCACTCGCTCTCGCTCGCTCTTTAGCTAGTTTGGTTATTGAACTTAAAGGTTTAGAAATGTCATCTCTCGTCCTATATAGAAGTATCCGGGTAGTGCTTTAGGTTTGTTTTATATCTTTTCCAACGTCATAAATCCCTTTTTTAGAGTTACGCTTAAGGTCCCGCATGGATCCCTACTATTACAACGCTTTCCGTGTGTTCGTCTATCCGTCCATGTGTTTCAGACCGCTTCTGAACCGTAACAGGTAGTCGGTCGACAGAATATTACGGCGGATTTAGTCACAAATAGTTAAAAGTTATTAATTAATAATTTAAGAAACATGCTTTTAAAAGCTTTTTTAGGGTTCCGCATCCAAAAAGTAAAAATGGGACCCTATTTCTAAGACTTCGCTGTCTTTCAGGCTGTATTTCATAAGCAGCGATAGCTAGACAGTTGAAATTTTCACAGATCACGTATTTCTGTTGCCACTATATCAACAAATACTAAAAATTAGAAAAAGTGAAAAAATCAGGGAGGTCTGCATACCAAAAACGTGTTTTTTTTAAACGTAAAGAAACTAGCGCCATCTTGTATGATAGTATGGAACCCTTTGTACTAGCGCCATCTAGTATGATGGTACGGAACCCTATGTGTGCGTTTCTGACTCGCACTTGGCCTTTGGTTTTTGTTTTAACTCAATCGTGAAAACATTATGAGGGGCGATATCATAGAATTGACCATTTTATGAAATAGTCAAATGGTTGACAATTTTATGAAATGGTTGACCATTTTATGAAATTGTGACCGGCTAATGAAATGGTTGACCAGTTTATGAAATATAGTTTCAGACTAAATGAATGAATCATCGTTTGACGATATGAAGAGCTAAATGCTCGTCTTATTCATGATATGGTCAAGGATGATGACACTGTCTAAGAGTTCCCCCCCTCCCCCTGAATGGTGGAATGAATTTTGAGGTTAAGTTCGCGTATCATATAAACGACAAAGTTTAATGATATTTCAATCCACGTGTATCTTAAATTTCGTGGTCTGATCAACCATTTTATGAAAGGAATTATTTAAATTTCTTTTAAATATTTGCTGTAACATTGTTATTTTTATTTGTTTATCGTAACATTACATAAGAATTAGTATAAACGTAATGTATTATAATAACAATGTCATTTGTAAAGAATCAAAAAAATTAGTTCACATGTCTTTTATGAAATGATCATGCATCTCATAATCTGGTCAAACGTGGATTGAAATAACATTAAACTTTCACGTTATAATGGTACACGTATGGTAAGTTTTAGTTAAAGATAGGCGTCCATTTTATGATATCGTTACGACAAAATTATAATAATTGTAATCGATTTTTATAAACAACAAACTCTAAAGTAAAATAATTAAGTTAATAAAAAAATATTTATGTCGCTTTCGTTGATTTGTTTTGATTGAAATAAATTTGTGTTATTTTTTTGCAGAGGTGCAGTGGTGCAGAACTCTCAGTGTGCGATTCCGACTCTCATTTGGCTATTTTTTTCATATACCGTCACAGAAATCCATTTTTAACCTTTGATAATAGTCCCTTTTATTATTAATTTTTCAATAGCATGCCATCCTTACAAAGGAATAAGGCTTTTCAATGCAAAATTTCTTGACCTTACTCTTCGGCTCAACACACATATTTTTTTTGAACAGACAATTATAAGACGACCCGTTTACCGATGATCCCGGATTAAATGACTGTCCTAAGTTTTCTAGGATGGGTATTACATGGGTGATTTATTAAACACTCTTAACTTTAACCGCAGTGTTTTAGGGTTCTTTACCTCAAAAGGAAAAAACGGAACCCTTATAAGATAACTTTGTTGTCCGTCTGTCTGTTGGTCCGTTCGTCTGTCTGCCAAGACCCTTTATCTAGGGAATGCATGGAGATATCGACTTGAAATTAAAACCATATACTTCGGTCTACATTCCCTTGAAGCTGTGAATTTTTTTTAGTATTTGTTGTCATAGCGGCAACAGAAATACATCATCTGTGAAAATTTCAACTGTCTAGCTATCACGGTTCATGAAATAGTCTGGTGACAGACGGACGGACGGATAGCGAAGTTTTATAGAAATAGGGTCCCGTTTTAACCCTAGAAACTGGGTGGCTGAGTTTAAACGCGACCGTACCAGCGTCCAAGATGAAGCCCGTTCAGGACATCCAAAAAGCGTCACGACTCCGGAAGTGATCTACAAAGTACATGATATGGTTTTAGCAGATTTACGATTGAAGCTATCCAGATAGCTGATATTACAAGTATCTCGAAAGATATATCCTAAATGAGGAATTGAATATGAAAAAGTTACCCTCCCGTTGGGTGCCGCGATTACGCTCAATCAAAAAAGTATTCGGGTACAAAGCTCTAAGGTACGTTTGGATTTTTTTTCAGACAAATAAAGCAGATTTTTAACGGCAATTTGTAACAACAGATGAAGCATGAGGTCACCATTACACGCCGAAATCAAAAATTCAATCAAAACAGTGGACTGAATCTGGGTGTTTGGCTCCAAAAAAAGATATGGCTGTAAAATCGGCTGGAGAAGTGATGACTTCCGTCTTTAGGGATGCTAATGTAATTTTGATTATAGATTACCTTCCCAGGGGTCAATCTATAAATGGATAATACTACGCTAATCTTTTAGATAAGCTTCATCAATGTATTCAGCAAAAACGACCAGGTTTAGCAAAAAAAAAACATTATGCTAGGGTTCACACATGTGTTAAAGCTATGGAAAAAATCAACGAATTGAACTATGATTTTCTGCCCCATCCACCTTATTCACCTGATGTAGCACCATCACACTTCCACCATTCCCTAAGCTCAAAACTTTTTTGGGTGGACAGAAGTTTGTCACAAATGATGAAGGCCTAGTCGCTGTAGAGGAGTATTTTGCAGGACTTGAAAGGTGTCATTTTATGGAGGACATCACAGCTTTAGAACGAAGACGGAATAAATGCATAGCATGGATTAGTGCTACACGGAGATTATGCCAAATAAAAAAAAGTTAAAAAAAACTAAAAAACGACTTCAAAATGAAATTCACTCAAAAGTATGAAATAATATTATTATACTTAAATACACAACATTGACCAACAATAACGAAATCAAAGGTGGGTACGAATTAAATTAGGGGCTTAAAATTTTTTTTGAGGTCGGTACCAGCACACAGTTACTTATGTATCAAATGGTTTAGATTCGATGGTTAGCTGACAGCGACCTCAAAAAAAAAATTTAAGCCTCTAATTTAATTCGTCCTACCTTTGATTTCGTTATTGTTGTGTATTTAAGTATAATAATATTATTTCATACTTTTGAGTGAATTTCATTTTGAAGTCGTTCTTTAGTTTTTTTAAGCTTATTTTTATTTTTAGTGATAATGCTATCTATCTAACAACGTTAAACCCAATCACCTATACTCACCAATAGAAATTATCAAATCATAATACATGTGTTTCATTAACAGATACAGAGACCTGTGGCTTCCATCATCATATCAGCAGCATTAAAGTTAAGGAGTTAAATCGTTCATCATCAGCTCATCTGAATAACCTGAAAGAATACAACTATCGGTCTATGCATACCTACGTATATTATCTATGTATAAAATTATAAAAGAATTTTCCTCCAACTTCTAACCGTTAAGGAGTTGTACCTTCCTACATCAGCTTATCAACATGAGATTATGACTAACAGACGCAAGTATTTTAATAGCTTTAGAAAACATATGAATCACGTAATTAGTGCCTTTAAAATTTGAGGGTTTCTCCCGATTTCCCTGGGATTCCATTATCAGATCCTGACTTGGTGACAATGGGACTTCCTCGGGAGTATACTCTTTTAAATAAAAAAAGAATTTTGAAAATCGGTCCAAAATTTACGGAGAAATCGGTGAACATACATTTAAAAAAAATATGCAGTCGAACACAGAACCTCCTCCTTTTTTGAAGTCGTTTAAAAATAAAATCGACTACACTATTAACATCAAGCTTCAGTTACGTAGGCGGCTAAAGGGCCTACTACACTATTACTATAAAGCTCTAGTTACGTAGGCCGCTAAAAGGCCTACTACACTATTACTCTGAAGCTTCAGTTACGTAGGCGGCTAAAGGGCCTTCTACATTATCACTATGAAGCTCCAGTTACGTAGGCGGCTGAAAAGGCCTACTATACACTATTACGATGAAGGTCCAGTTACGCAGGCGGCTGAAGGGCCTTCTACACTATTACTATGAAGCTCCAGTTACGTAGACGGCTGAAGGGCCTACTACACTTTTACTATGAAGCTCCAGTTACGTAGGCGGCTGAAGGGCCTACTACACTATTACTATGAAGCTCCAGTTACGTAGACGGCTGAAGGGCCTACTACACTTTTACTATGAAGCTCCAGTTACGTAGGCGGCTGAGGCCTACTACACTATTACTATGAAGCTCCAGTTACGTAGGCGGCTGTAGTACCTACTACACTTTTACTATGAAGCTCCAGTTACGTAGACGGCTGAAGGGCCTACTACACTTTTACTATGAAGCTCCAGTTACGTAGACGACTGAAGGGCCTACTACACTATTACTATGAAGCTCCAGTTACGTACCGTAGACGGCTGAAGGGCCTACTACACTTTTACTATGAAGCTCCAGTTACGTAGGCGGCTGAAGGGCCTACTACACTATTACTATGAAGCTCCAGTTACGTAGACGACTGAAGGGCCCACTACACTATTATTATGAAGCTCCAGTTACGTACCTACCGTAGACGGCTGAAGGGCCTACTACACTTTTACTATGAAGCTCCAGTTACATAGGCGGCTCAAGGGCCTATTGCACTATTAATATGAAGCTCCAGTTACGTAGGCAGCTGAAGGGCCCACTATCCTATATCTATGAAGCTCCAATTACGTAGGCGGTTGAAGGGCCTTCTACACTATTACTGTGAAGCTATCGTAGCTCAGGGCGACTTGCGTTGTTGTATCGGTCACACAGGTTAACTGACGGTCATTACCTGGATAGGTTTGACTATTCGTGGCATTTTTTTGACCATTTTCTTGTTTCTCAAGGCACGTTCAGCCGTTAGTGCCGGTTGCTATCACTAGATAGCAGTCGTTAAGCTATGTCAGAGACAGTGGGTTTCGCCACTAGCCCTCCAACTTGGCCCCCGTGTGTGAAGTATGACCAAACCTTCCCCAGCTTGGAAAGATACATAAGTTTGCGTTTGGCCTGTAGAATTATTAACGCCTCCGTGGCGTAATGGTTAATCTATTAGCTTCAGAGGTCGTAGATTCCCGGTGGAATCTAACTTTATAAAACTCTGTTTGGTTGGTGGAAGGGCATTTTCTACGCCCACCTGGCTAGCTACCATCGTCTTATCTAAGCCTTGCTGCCAAACATCAATGTTAACAGCATTGATGTGTTCCGGCTTTAAAGATAAGATAGCCAGTTCCTCAATGCGTTGGGGAATCTTGGTAAGCCCGCTTCTATCTTCGGCATACATCACTTACCATCAGATGAGATGATGCCAAGGACTTAATTAAAAAAAAGATTGACTGTTACATAGGTCACTCATCGGCATCGCGACCTTTATATTCAACGAATATTATTTGAACTTTTTCCGGAAATGCTTATTCTCAATGAGGGAAATGAGGATATCGACCACAAAAGATTCCTTATTTTGATCATTGAAGGACATTTTAATGATGCCTGTCTACTTGGCTAAGAGTGTTCGATTCGTTTCCGCACTCAGAACTATAAGTACTCCTTTCTCATTTGTTTTCAGAACATCCATGGTTTGTTTTTAATGAGCTGGCTCCGTGCTTCATATAAATGTGGCAGTAAATAATTGAAAAAACAGCCAAGCCCGAGTCGGACTCGAGCACCGAGAGTTCCGTACCACCACACCCCTCCACACAAGTAATTTTTATATTAATCTACGACACAAGTTTAACAATAATTGTTATGCAAGCGTCGGTGGCTCAACCGGTAACGACTCGGCCCTCCTATTTAGAGGTCTCGGGTTCAAATCCGGAGTACCAATGAGTTTTTCAAAAAACTTACGTACATATACTTACCGATTGCTTTAACGGTGAAGGAAAAATCGTGAGGAAACCTGCACATGTGATTCCAGATGTGTATGAAGGTCGCGTTGCACACGTCCGCTGGTGTAAATCTAAATACATTCACGTGACCGCGGCGGGTAAGGCTAAGTGCAACACCAGGCAACCACCGTCTATCCCTTGGATAGCACGGTTAATTGTGCCACACGATAAGAAATAAAGAAACATTATGCATTTCAAATCAAAAGACATCAATGCGAGTGACAGAAAATGCTTTTTACATGAAATATCCAAGTTAAAAACCTGAACCTTGATGGAAGTGACGAGACTATGACGAAAGTGGCGAAAGACTGTGACGAAAGTGACGAAAGACTGTGACGAAAGTGGCGAAAGACTGTGACGAAAGTGGCGAAAGACTGTGACGAAAGTGGCAAAAGACTGTGACGAAAGTGGCAAAAGACTGTGAGGGTGTTTACAAGGGTAAGGGCAAGAGGGAGGAAGTGACTAACTATAGACCCGTCTCTATTATCCCGTGTATTGCGAAGGTCTTCGAGTACGGCTTGAGCGAACGCCTTACTTGCTATCTCAGCGACAATAAATCTCTGACAGAGAAACAATTCGCTTACCGTGCGGGTAGGTCGACGACATCACTGGCGCGCGAAGTGCTCAATCGCGTACTAACAGCTCGAGAGCATAAGCAGCAAGTAGCTATCCTGTTCTGCGATCTGTCGAAAGCCTTTGATGTCGCCGACCACAAACTTCTCGCTACCAAAATGCGATATTACGGAATAGACGGGGTGGCATTGGACATCCTCACCGACTTTATGCATAATAGAACCCAGATTGTGGTTGGCGATAAGGGTAAAGCGGTGTCTGGCTCAGTGCCGGTGGCGATGGGAGTAGCTCAAGGTTCATCCCTCTCCAACATCATGTTCTCCTTGTTGATGAATGACCTGCCCGTGGCGGTTCACGATGCGCATATACTGATGTATGCTGACGATGTTGCCGGAGTGGTATGCGCGCCGACAATTGACCAGCTGGAGGTCAGGCTTAACAGAACTGCCCAGCAAATGTCACTGTGGTTCAAGAGAAATGGGCTCATATGGAACCTGGGAAAAACACATTATGTCCACTTTAACCTAACGGGCAGGCATTATAGATCCTTATCTATTATGGTCGAGAGCATCTACTTAGAACAGGTGAAGACCACAGTGTTCTTGGGCTTTCGGCTGGATCGTGGGCTGACGTGGGAGCACCAAATTGACCATCTATGCAAGAGACTGGGTCGGGCGAGCTTCGCGCTTTGGCGCCTCTCGTCCACTCTGCCGCCAGAGATGGTACGCTCATGTTACTTCGCGACGGCGCACGCGCTGTTGCAGTATGGCGTCGAGCTCTGGGGGCGCGCCGCGGACTGGTTACGCGCCTTCAGGATGCAGAAAAGAGCTGTACGAGCCATAGTGCGGGTGCCTGGCGACACCCCGGCACGACCATATTTCCAGTCGCTGCGTATACTAACGCTGCCGTCACTCATAATTTTGCAAACAGCGCAATATGTGAGAGAAAATATGAGTGAGTACACCAAAAGTGGTGACAGCCATACTTACAACCTGCATGATAAGGAGAAAATCATCCATGTCCCCCACTCACTAGAAAAATCTGCCAAACTGACGCATATAATGGGACCTGCGGCCTACAACCGGTTGCCACCGCACGTGAAAGAGGCGCCATCTTTGGCCTCCTTCAAGTCGCAGCTGAAGCTATGGCTTGTCGAGCGAGCCTTTTATAGTTGGGAGGAATTTATAAATTATAAATAACCGTTTTTTATTATTTTTGTTTCTTTTCTTGAAAGAAAAATGTTTCAAATTTAATGTTTTTTTTTTGGTATGTGTGATGTAGGTACCTACTTAAATGTATATTAATCTAATTTTATACTTAAAATTATTTCTTGACTTGTAAATGCATTATCCTTTACCAATAAATGACTATTATGACTACTATTATGAAGTGGCGAAAGACTGTGACGGAAGTGGCGAAAGACTGTGATAGAAGTGGCGAAATAATCTGTTTCCTCAATAGCATCCAAGTAACTAACCACTGCTTAATAGCAAACAAGTAAAAAACTGCTAGGCTCCACTTAGGGCGAAGCCCGGAGCCAGAGACAAAAAAATCGCCAAAAGTAGACGTTTCACGTGAAACCAACGGCAGTGTGCCCCGTACACAGCTGTACCCGATTTTTCATCCATTTCCGACTCCTTAACCCGAGTACGACTAACCCTTAACCGGTTTTTATCATTTATATGGATAATCGTTTTTAAGATAGAGTAATTACAAAAAATCCTTTACAAACACGTTGAGTATTTTTTGAAACTAGAAACAGTTGAAATAGACTAGTGGTAGGGGTAGAGGCTGGTGTGTGAGATTCAGTCGCTTACGGTATCGGATGAACGTCAACAATAACTTGCGAGCCATACGTAATGCCATGTAAATATTCACTTTGTGTACTGCCATGTAAACATTCACTTTGTGTACTGCCATGTACATATTCACTTTGTATACTGCCATGTAAATATTAACTTTGTGTACTACCATGTAAATATTCACTTTGTGTACTGCCACGTGAATATTCACTAGTACTGCCATTTAAAGTACAACTTTATTGGAGAAACTGTAGTGGAATAGTATAATATTGCCAGGGGATGAAATGAAGCAATTGCAAGTCAAGTATGAGTTTAAAGTTTGAACCTAGGTACAGACGAAAGAGACGAGTACGATGCTGGTGTGTAAAGATCCCATCGCTTGCGTTCCCGGCTGAGCGTCAATAGTAACTTGCGAGCCATAATGTGTACTGCCATGTAAATATTCACTTTGTGTACTGTCATTAAAAGTACAACTTTATTTGAGAAACTCTAGTGGAATAGTATAATATTGCCCAGGGATGAAATGAAGCAATTGCAAGTCAAATATGAGTTTAAAGTTTGAACCTAGGTACAGACAAAATAGACGTGCAAAGATCACATCGCGTGCGTTGTCGGCAGAGCGTCAATGCTAACTTGCGAGCAATGTGTACTGCCATGTAAATATTTACTTTGTGTACTGCCATTATGGGTCCCCAGGAGAATCGGGTTGCCATACAAACGTATTGAATAAGTAAATATATTGAGTAGACACATATCGATGTTTATAATTTGTTTTCGATATACTAATATAAAAAGGAAAAAAATAAGAGCAGTTTCAAACTTTCAGTACAAAACTAATTTAAGCCTTTGTTTAGTTACGTTTCAATTTACTGCAATGAAAACTTATTTATTACATACATCGATATTTTAAAAGTTTTGATTCAATCCGGCACGTAGGTAGTTTTTATATTAAAGTGGAACTAAAAAGATTAATAATCTGTATTGAAAAATTAATTAAAGTGAATTTGTATTAAAATCCCATAGGTATCTATTATTTGAATACTATCAGTCCAAACTCATGTAATTAGCCAAAAAAGAAATTATAATTATCCGCCCAACCTAAATTTAACGCAAGACAGATTTTAGATTAGAATAATTTGCTTTTGATTAAATGTGTGGAAAGATTGGATCGCGAAACGTTTATTACGGAATAAGAATGGCAACTATGCGTGAATCTAATAAACAAAGTAACAAGGTCACATATCACCTTATAACAGGGACTTGACTGCTAGTTACTTGTTACCTTTTGACATTTGTCAAAAACAATATTCGTTCTAAAAAACGGCACAGTGCGAGTCAGACTAGTGCAAAGAAGGCTACCGCAGTCATTTCAAAAAATAAATGTATATTTTAAAAAACACATTTGTTTTTGCAGTCGTTAATAGAATATTTTCTATGGAAAATCTATATTTTTGATGTGTAACATCTTTGCTCTCGCTTTCCTGCAATTTGTGGGAGTGATTTCGTGAAATGGGACGGAAATGTGTAACATGGGACGGAAATGTGTAACAGGAAGTCGCGAAAGCGCGGAATTCTACTTTACGAGAGTCCGACTCGCACTTGGTCGGTTTTTTTCGTTACTGTCAGATCCGCCACCCAGGTACAATATCGTCATCATATCTAACTAACCTAAAGTATTTTGTCACATGTTACACATCATATGCGAGTACTGTAGGTCTCGCTCGAATTTTTGATGTGTAACATCTTTGCTTTCGCTTTCCTGCAATTTGTGGGAGTGATTTCGTGAAATGGGACGGAAATGTGTAACATGGGACGGAAATGTGTAACAGGAAGTCGCGAAAGCGCGGAATTCTACTTTACGAGAGTCCGACTCGCACTTGGTCGGTTTTGTTCGTTACTGTCAGATCCGCCACCCAGGTACAATATCGTCATCAAATCTAACTAACCTAAAGTATTTTGTCACATGTTACACATCATATGCGAGTACTGTAGGTCTCGCTCGAATTTTTTTTTTACAAATCCACCTACACATCTTAAATTGGTCGACTATTACTCCTAGACTAAGAAATCCTACTGACTCGGGCTAGTTTTATTTTTAAATTGAGTATATCTTCTACTACTTATCTTAAAAAATTCAGATGTCCTGAAATACCGGTTTAATTGGTAGGGGTGGAGGGACACACACTTGGCTTTTCAAAATAGCACTTTAAAGCTTAATATTTCGCCAACGGAACCCTAAAGCGAAAAGTTTTTATTGCAAAATCTAAAGACCTATTCAGGAGTTTTTTGGCGGGATTTGTGGTAGACGCATTCGTAGTTTTATTTTGTTGTTTTTTCATTGTTTTCTGCTAGGATTTTGTTTAAAAAGTGGTGCATTTTGCAGAAAATCGTCTAGTGCACGTGAGCTATGTGGAGAACAAGAAAATAAAACGAAGGAGGACGTGAGAGAGAACCCAACTTGCTCTAGGTGCAGTTTTATAGACGCCTTACAGCAACTGGGTGTTCCACCTTAGAATGTAGCTGCTCCAAATGCTGTCAAGAACTTCACAGAAGATTTGTAATGCACCGGCACTAGCATTACAAATCCAACAGCTAAGGAAGCTTAAATACGTCAGACCTGGCTGTATGGTCTTAGTAACCTTTGCCTTTTCCGCGCTTTTTGTAAGCCAGAAAGAAGAAACCAAAAAAAAAAGGCCTATTCAACTATAACCCACACGTTAGGGTTGGTAGATTTTGTTCGTTGGTGGGGACATGGAACTCTAACAGGAATCACCTTTAAAACCTTGTATTTAGTAAACGTGCTATGCTCGGAGTTTCTCTGCAATATCGAATCAGAAACGAGGAGATCCGTAGGAGAGCCAAAGTAATTGACATAGCTCTCAGAATCGCTAAACTTTAGTGGCAGTGGGCAGAGCACATTGATCGTAGAACAGATGGCCGTTGGGGTAGTAAAGTTCTCGAGAAGACGTGGTGAAGGTCGCGGGAAGCCTCTGGATGCGGGCAGCGCAGAACCGGTCGTCGTGGAAATCCTTGGAGGAGGCTTATGTCCAGCAGTGGATGTCCTTCGGCTGATATGATGATTATGATGATTTAGTAAACGAATCATTAATCGGAAAATACGCTTCATAAAACCCTATTTTTTTTTTACAGATTCTATTCCAACGACGCGATGTAAGAAACAAATGAGTATTCTTATGGTTCCGTACCAGCTGACGATCCTCTTTCACTATCCGTTTGTCCAACATTTAAACCTTATAAACCGCAATAGGTTATCATATGGAATTTTCACAGAATACGTGTTCTTATGGCGAATTTTACAAATTTTTTTTTTTCAAATTTAATGTTTTGTATGAAGGAATACAAGACACGTTTTTATGTTCTTTTTATTTTTACTGTATCAAAATCAAAATCAAAATAATATATTTTAAATAGGTGTTTACACACACTTTTAAATAGTCAAAAAAAAAAAAATTTATTACAAATAATGTCATGATTCAGATAAGTCTTTTGATTGAATAGGTATCATAGTTATACACGTGTGGAGAGTTGGGGTGGTACGGAACCCTTTGGAGTGCAAGTCCGACTCACACTTAGCCGGTTACGAAGTAAGTTAATATCCTTTATTGCGCTAGGCAAAGTGCAAAGGTGGCTATTCAAATTAGTCGGTAATTTTAAAATTTCAATAGGAGGGCAATTTATTCAATCATATTTCCATAATTTACTTTTTATGAAGTCTTTTTATTGTTAGTATGTATACGCTTTTATATTTTTACCTGAATGCCCATAAAGCAGGGTAGTGTAGGACAAACATATATATACCCATGTATATATGTATGTTAGTATGTATATAATTTTTATAGAATAACCTTAATGTTGGTTTCAGCGCTTTTATAGAAACACTGTTTTTTTAAAGGGTTTGGCCCTTTGAGTAGTTTGGCCATTTTGTATAGGGAATGCTGTAATATGGACCGAGTGGTTTAAAAGAAACAGACAAACATACAATCATGATATACATATATCTTTCTAACCTTTTAAACCACTCGGTCAAAATACAGTGTCAGCAGGTTCTTATTACAGCGTTCCCTTATACAAAATGACCAAAACCCTTTAAGAAAACAGTATTTCTATAAAAGCGCTAAAACCAAAATTACGGTGTTTCTATAAAAAATCTCAAAATTTATTGTAGACGACACTGGACAACACGTAAATCAGGTGCATCTGCCGTAATTATGGTGTAGTTGGCAACACTTCCCTGCAGCCTAAACGGCTTGATGGATTTTGGAGTGTTAAGTGTCGTTAGATTCATCTGATCCCTAAACTGACATAGGATACATTTTAATCCGACTTCCCAAAAAGAGAGGTATTATTTTTATGTATTCGAGATCTTAATATTAACTTAAATTGGTAGGTTATTATTGTAATAATTGTTATTCTTCAGGACATGAAGTTTCTTCATTTTTTTTAAGTATGTGTTATGTGATGAAGAGCATTGGTGGCGTAACGGATAGGGCCGCCGCCTCCTGTCCGGGAGGTGGGGAGGTGATGGTTCGAATCCTGCCACGTACCAATGTGATTTCGAATTTAGATTTCATATGTACGTTTATCCGACGCTCTTACGGTAAAGGAAAACATCGTGAGGAAACCTGAGTGCGCCTGCGGGGAAACTCGCTGGTTGTGTGTGAAGTCGACCAACTCGCACTGGGCCCGACTAATGCCCGATCACCGATAATTCAGGGTAGGCTCGAGCCCCTCGTTGGGGACGTATAATATGAGCTGATATGATGAAGTATGTGTTATTTGGATTCATCAAAAAAATTAAAAATACGTCTTCAGCTCGTTGGGATTGGTGATCTTATCTTATCTATACAAATATTTTACAGTTATCTGTGTGTAGGCAGGGTGAAGTTTTCCAAACAAGAGCCCGAATAACAAATATTCACCAATAAATACACCAAGCTAAAGCTGTCATTTAAATTCTGAATTCCCAATTCTCAGAAGCAATTTTCGGTGTATTTTCGGACAATCGCCGAATATTTGTAGTGATGCTTGTAGCGATCGTTTTAATGGGAAGTCGCAATGGGTTTCCATTAACCCTTGTCGGTGTAGTGATTCTGTTAGTGAACGTTGTTGATGTTAATAGGGACAGTTACGAACAGAAGTGCCTATAAAGTTGTTTCTAGCAAGAAAATATTTTTTTTTACTTATATTTTTAATGTGTAAAGAATATATAATCGGTGAATATTTGTAGTGATTCGTGTAAAGATCATTTTAATGGGAAGTCGCAATGGATTTCCATTAACCATTGTCGGTGTAGTGATTCTGTTAGTGAACATTGTTGATATTACTAGAGACAGTTACGAATAGAAGTGCCTATAAAGTTGTTTCTAGCAAGTAAATATTGTTTTTTTTATACACAAATACACAACAGACGTGTGATGACTATTATATAATCGGTAAAATTTTGTAGTGATTCATATAGAGATCGTTTTAATGGAAAGTCGCAATGGGTTTCCATTAACCGTCGTCGGTGTAGTGATTCTGTTAGTGAACGTTGTTGATGTTAATAGGGACAGTTAAGAACAGAAGTGCCTATAAAGTTGTTTCTAGCAAAGAAATATTGATTTTTTTTGTATGCAAATTCACAACAGACGTATTATAAAGACTATTATATAATCGGTGAATATTTGTAGTGATTCGTGTAGAGATCGTTTTAATAGGAAGTCGCAATAGATTTCCATTAACCCTTTGTAGGTTTATTGATTCTGTTAGTGAACGTTGTTGATGTTAATAGGGACAATTACAAACAGAAGTGCCTATAAAGTTGTTTCTAGCAAGAAAATATTGTTTTTTTATTTATATACAAATACAGAAAAGACGTATAAAGACTATTATATAATCGTTGTATATTTGTAGTGATTCATGTAGAGATCGTTTTAATGGGAAGTCACAATGGGTTTCCGATAACCCTTGTCAGTGTAGTGATTCTGTTAGTGAACGTTGTTAATGTTACTAGAGACAGTTACGAACAGAAGTGCCTATAAAGTGGTTGTCTAGCAAGGAAATATTATTTTTTTTATACACAAATATACAAAAGATATGTTAAGACTATTATATAATCGGTTAATATTTGTAGTGTTCTTATAGCGATTGTGTTAATGAGAAGTCGCAATGGATTTCCATTAACCCTTGTTGGTGTACTGATTATGATAGACGACGTTGTAAATGTTACTAGAAACAGTTACGAACAGAAGTGCCTATGAAGTTGTTTCTAGCAAGGAAATATTGAATTTTTTTATACACAAATACACAACAGACGTATGAATACTATTTTACAATCGGTGTATATTTGTAGCGATTCTTATAGCGATCGTGTTGATGGGAAGTCGCAATGGATTTCTATTAACCCTTGTCGGTTTAGTGATTCTGTTAGTAAACGTTGTTGATGTTACGAGAGACAGTTACGAACAGAAGTGCCTATTAAATTGTTTCACCCAGTTTTTATAAATAAAATAAAGAATTGTTTTTTTAAACACAAATAGTATGCGCTTGGCATTAAGTCACCTGATACTATGTGACAATGATGCCGAAGATAGAAGTGGGCTTACTGAGATTTTTCAACACAATATGAAGCTGGTTTTATTATCTTTATACCTACGGGTTGTCGGAAACCGACTACCGTAGGAGCGTTGCAGTATCCGCTGGCCGGTGTTGTGCCCCCGGATGTCCTTAGAGAGGTGGCGAGCTCATTCTAACGAGCCGAACAGAAAGTAGACCCACGGCATCTAATGAACTATCACGACCCTATGCCTCCAAGGTTTAAACGTCGGTGCAGCTTTGTTAAAGGGTTGCTGCTTCTGGATGGTGACGCCTCCAAAACACAGGAAAGGAAGTATCCCGTTGCAACACATACTATCCCACTGATCGAAAGACTTAATGTTCTCTGGCCGACATGGACGTCATTAAACAGGACGACTCAAATTAGTCGGAGTAACAATACATGTGCAGGTGGGGTTACAGCGGGGATAATGCATGCGAGTGCGGTGCCTCTCCCCACACCATGGTATACCTTTTGTCCTGCCCTGCGTGTACTAGCACGTGTACATTCGAGGATTTACAATGCAACAGTCAATTCACCCCAGGCGTAGGTAGTCCAGGTATTGATCTGAAAAAAAAAAACCAGCCAAGTGCGAGTCAGAACCGCACACATAGAGTTCCGTGCTAGTTTCTTCAGTTCCGTACAAAAAACACGTTTTTTGTATGGAGACTTTTAATTTTTAATTTATTTTTTGCATTTTTTATTATAGCGGAAACAGAAATACATCATCTTTGAAAATTTAAACTGTCTAGCTATCACGGTTCATGAAATACAGCCTGTTCACAGACGGACCGAGGGACGGAAAGCGAAGTCTTAGTAACAGGGTCCCATTTTTACCCTTTGGGTACGGAACCCTAAAAATTGAGTCCAAGTATCAACACGCTAAGAAGAAAAGAACCTACTGGAAACGTTAATGCTGTCTATTTTGCTATTTGGAGGCATAACTTAGATAACATTAGCTAGCCAGGCGGGTTAAGAAAATGTCCTACCACCAACCAATTCAAGTCTTACAAAGTAAGACCCTGTACTATTTGCTGCCACCCTGTACTAGTTTTCCTGTCTTTCTATTCCTTACAAAGGTTGCCTGGTACAAATCGCTTTAATCGAAAACGACCGGTTCTGTGCTACCCGTATCCAGCGGCTTCCCACGACCTTACCAGGTTATCGGCCCACCGAGTGGGAGGCCTGCGTACGCTACTTTTTCCGCTGCGCGGTCACCACTCGAGAACTTTACTGCCCCAATGACCATTTGTTCTACGAGCTATGCCCATTGCCACTTAAGTTTAGCAATTCCGAGAGCTATGTTCGCTACTGTGGTTCTCCAACGGATCTCCTCGTTTCCGGTATCACGCTGAGAAACTCCTAGCATAGCACGCTCTTTGAGCCTTCTTATGAGGCCCATAATAAGCGACCATGTCTCAGTTCTGTATGTCATCACTGGCAACACACACTGGTTGAAGACCTTGGTAATATGACACTGCGGTATTTGGGACGTGAATATATTGCGAAGCTTCCCAATTACAAATTAAAAGTCCTGTATTGTTTTTTGGCGTGCAACAAAGTATATTTAGTTACTTACTTAAATGTCCCGCCGGGAATTCAACCCTCGTACTCCTGGTGTGAACCGAGTGGATTAACCACTACGCCACGTTAGTGTCTGTTCATACATAAACTCATTACCTATTTTCGGACGTAAGAAACTGTTGTTCAGGCTTTGTCTTTTGGGTAAATGAATATTTTTTCTTTACTAATTTTTGTATCTTCTTTCTTGATATGGTTGGTGACGGCTCTCGCATTGACTGCTATCTCTTTTCGTCTGCAACTGTCATCAGAGGCACACGTTGTGTCACTTGACTTTGTCTATAACTACGGACTACCTTCTAAACGGACATTTCAAATTTTCTCCGGCTACGAACTGTTCAGGTCTTGTTTTGTGAAGTGCTTATGTTCCCGGTGTTATTCAGCAGCAAGGTGCGCCATGCGTGTCTAAAGCTGACCATCATCCAGGGTGGTAAAGGAGTAACAAAGGTTGGTGGAGCATTTTATTCAATTGTTTGGGCAAAGCCTGATTCATATCTTTCATCATGTCATACAATCCACTAAGTTACCTTTTAACATTTTGTAACGGTTGCACAACTGTAGTCCTCATAACAAGTTTTTTTAATGGCCTATAATAATAATAATAATAATAAAAATTTCTTTATTTAGGCAATAAACCTATAACGAGGTAGTACTGGGTTGATCTATACGTCCGTCTGGTACTCTAGTTCTCAAACTACTGGTCGGATTTTGGTGAAATTTGGGGTAGCTGTTTTTTTTTTCAAATTTTCCCTATCTTATTTTTTTGGGGTGGCCACCATATTAAAAATCACCTATTATTTTTTTTACTCACAAATGACACATTTTCATAAAATTTGGTACGTTACCATAACTTTATATGGCCTACAGCACGTTGTAGTTTGTTATTTCAATAAAAATCAGAAAAATCATTTGCAAAAAAAGGTAATTAGGTAAGTTTTAATGCAAATATACTCTATTGACAAGAACCGGGTAGAACCGCGTATCTCAATTTTTGACCCAGTTTATTGAGCTAGCTAGGAACCGGGTATACCCGGGTTTTTTGGAACCGGGTAGAACCGGGTGCATGCTCTAGTTGATAATGGCTTTCTCTTTTCAATAATAGCGGCCAGTTTACTACCAACCTAACAATAGGTCTATTAAACTAGGTCTCGTGTGTGCAACTATTGATCCACAAAAGCAACATTGTTCTAAATCGTAATAGAACGTGATTTAAAATGGAGCACTAACTTCCATTAGAAGAGAATTATAGCGAGGAAACCTTTATAGGTTTACCATGGTTGTCTACGTCTTAAAGCTGTTTTCTTGAATATTATTTTTCAAACAGTTTTTATTTTATTTTTTTATGTCTTATAAAGCAAGACATAATAACTATAGTCGAAAGTGCATCGTTCAAACGTTGAAAGTTGTGTATGGTCTCAAGTTCACTGAAAAATCACTTTCAGTTCTTTCAAATTTTTTAATTTTGCTTTTCTTTAAACTTTATGTGGACTATCAGAAACATTTATAAAACCTTATTTGGACTATCAGAAACATTGATAAAACCTTTTTTGGACTATCAGAAACATAGATAAAACCTTATTTGGACTATCAGGAACATTGATAAAACCTTTTTTGGACTATCAGAAAAATAGATAAAACCTTATTTAGACTATCAGAAACATAGATAAAACCTTATTTGGACTATCAGAAACATTGAAAAAAAAAACTAAAGTACCTAACATTATGGCTTGCGACCAGATGAAGAGAAAAATAAGGGTTATGTTTTCAGGCGGGAAACTCATTTTTCATACTTTTCCGTAGTCGGGTTTGAGTTTTTTAAACTTTTATTTTTAATAATTACATTCTTAGCCAATTTTCTTCTAAGATCAAAGTAAAACAGTAAGATTTTTGTAATCATTTGTCGATAGATTCTTAGCAATCTCTGGCTTGAAGGGACCATTAAAATAAAAACTCAAAATGTCTCTTAAGATTTATTAGGTACTGTTAGTTTATTATCAAGTAGCATTATATCCTAATAATATTATAAACGCGAAAGTTTGTAAGAATGTATAGATATATATTTGTTACTCTTTCACGCAAAAACTACTGAACGAATCTGGCTGAAATTTGGTAGGTAGGCTACCGCTTGTTACTCGCGCACTGCGCACCCTTAAAAAGTCATAGAAACGTTATCCACGCGGGTAAAGCCGCGGGTAACAGCTAGTTATAAGATAAGATTAGCTACTAGTTGAATGTTGTTTGAACAACAAGAACGTACACACTAGACCTTCTTTGGTAAATTAGGACTGGTCGAATGTAAACAAACAACTTTTATTTAGCCCTTTGAATTAAGTGAGAGATTTATCTTTTAGGCTTTGTTAACCGACTTCAAAAAAGGAGGAGGTTTCTCAATTCGACCGTATATTTTTTTTTGTGTGTGTGTTCGCGGATAATTTCGTCGTTTATGAACCGATTGGGAGATATACCAAGGGTGGTACCATGATAAAGAAACCATTATCTGATGATGGCATTCTAGAGAAATCGAGGGGAACCTTAGTTTCCTGTTTGAAGTCGGTTTTTTTTTGTTCAAAATTATTGAATTTGTAGTAGGTAAAGTTGCTATAGGATGTCTTTCAGCTCAGTGTGCCTGTTGGCAAAGGCCTTCTCCAGTAGCTTCCATTGTTTACGGTCTTCAGCAACTCTTCTCCATTTGGATCCCGCAGTAAGTTGAAGCTCATCCACCCAGCGCATTTGTTGTCGTCCTCGGCGTCTTTTGCCATCTCTAGGATACCAAAAACAAAATTAAACAAACAAATAGAACGTTACTTTTTTTTAAGAGAAACAAGTTTCGTTTTTTTTATTAATAAAAATTTGAGTGCGTTTGACTGTAACTCACCTGATGGTAAGTGATGGTACACGCAAACTCAAATAATGCCTATTATAATATATTATTATGTTTATTTTGTATACGATGTAGCCTGGGACATAATGTGGATAAAACTAATTAAGGGACACCTCAAATTCGGTTCAATATTTAAGGCTGTAGGATCCATCAAACATACATACATACATACATAGCCTGTAAGATTCATAACTTTTCCTGTTAAATGAGGAACTAACATACTATTACGAACTATAAATTTGACGAGCCGGTTAACATCTTAATTCAAGAGACTAGCTGTCCCGGCGAACTTCGTACCGCCTCACACTACACTACACTACAATACACTTCACTACACTACGACTACCGCTACCGCCACACTACCACTACACTACCACTACCACTACTACTACTACAATACCACTACCACTATCACTACCACTACCCCTACTACTACCACTACACTACCATTACACTACCACTACACTACCACTATACTACCACTACACTACCACTACACTACCACTACACTACCACTACACTACCACTACACTACAACTACACTACCACTACACTATCACTACACTATCACTACACTACCACTACCATTACCACTACCACTAGCACCACCACTTCCACTAACACTACACTACCACTAAATTACCACTACCACTATCACTGCCACTACCATTACCACAACCACTACACTACCACTACCACTACCATTACATATACCATTAAACTACCACTACTTTACCAATACCATTACCACCACCACTACAGTAGCACTACCACTAACATTACTACTACCACTAATATTACTACTACCACTACCACTACACTACAACTAACACTAGACTACCACTACCACCACCACTAAAACTACCATTATATTACCACTACCACTACCACTACACTACCACTACACTACCACTATCACTATCACTACCACTACCACTACCACTACACTACCACTATCACTACCACTACCAAAACCACTACCACCACCACCACCACCACTACCACTACCACTACCACTACCACACCAATACCACTACCACTACACTACCACTATCACTACCATCACCACTACCACTACCGCCACCACTACCACTACCACTAGACTACACTACTTTTTGTAGATATTGCAGGAATTTTTATGTAATTTTTTACACCTTGGGTTCCATTTTTGAAGTTTTAGAAAGGATCCCTAATTCTTTGAAAATATAATATAGCTTAAAGCATCCGCGGATAGTGTAGCTTCCATACGGTGAAATAATTTTTCAAATCGGACCAGTAGTTTCGGAGCCTATTCAGGACAAACAAACAAACAAACAATCAAATCTTTGCTCTTTATAATATTACTAGCTGTCCCGGCGAACTTCGTACCACCTTACAATACGCTACACTACCAGCGCCATCTGGCGGGCTGATTTGTGAATCCAAACCATCCAGGGCGCCACCCAAACGCATACAAAAAAAATCATTCAAATCGGTCCAGCCGTTTAGGAGGATTTCAATGACTAACACACGGACAGAAGATTTATATATATAAAGATAGTGTAGATGACCTATAGGCACACCCTGGACACTGCATACAACAATCGTGAAATGACATTTCTAATAAATAAAACAAAATCACGGCGAAATCTTATACGTTCGAGAACCAAACTATAACCAATCTGTATCAATCTGGGTGACGAGGGGGTGAGGTCGCAATCTAGAGAGCGGCAGGGATTTTCCGTACTGTATGTTAGTACTAACATGGTATTGTCTATCTCTGTTCATTACAACTCCGGGTCAGGTACGCTACGATTAGTAGCTTACGAATGACGCGTGGAATATACTCGAAGGTACAGAGGCCAGCATATCAAGCTAGACACTCGTAGTGCGATTATGATCCATACGCCTACGGCATAAGAACGGTACAAAGTCCAAAGTATCTAGCTTGATGTGTTGGTCTCTGTACATCAGCTTTGAAGCTGTGGTAGCAACGCGTAAATAAATATGCTTTGTCGGGAAAGCAAGGGTAAGATGATTGTCATAGAACGTAGCTTTCATAGTAGATCATCATCATCATATCAGCCAAAAGACTTCTGCTGCTAGACAAAGGCCTGCCCCAAGGATTTCCACGAAGAATGGTCCTGCGCTGCCTGCATCCGACGGCTTCCCGTGACATTCACCAGGTCGTCAGTCAACCGAGTGGGAGGCTCCCTACTCTTTGTCTTCTGTAACCCGGTCGCCACTCCAGCTTTTGCTGACCCAACGGCCAACTGTTCTATGAAGTATACTGGTATGCCTCACTCATTCTATGAGCAAAGTCAGTTACCTTGGCTCTCCTACGGATCTCCTCATTTCTGATTCGAAAACTCCTGAGGCTCATAGTAAGCGATCATGTCTTAGTTTCGTATGTTTTCTCTGGCAAAACACACTGTTCAAAGACATAAATCTTGTAAAGATATTGCGAAGCTTCCCGAACGCTGCCCAACCGAATTAGATTCGTCGATTAATCTCTTTTTCGCAGTTGGAACTACCTAACTGGACTGTTTGTTCCAAGTATACATATTCGTCAACAATTTCGATTGTAGATTCACCAACTTTCAGAGTAATGGGTGCGACACGGAAATTTAGCATAATTTTCGCCTTGACCCACTTGTTGAGAGACTCTACTGAAAACTTTTTGAAAAATTTTTAATTTTTCTTTTTTATAAACTTCCCCCCCCCTCCCTAAAGTGGCCCCAAGTTTAAAATTAATTTATTTATGTTACATAACCGTCTTTGGTTCACCGACATAAATATGTGTACCAATCGGTACAGTCCATTCACCCTGACTCCAACTCTCCGGAATGAACCGATTCAGATATCTGACCACCTGGAACTCCTCGGCGTGGATTTAACACCCAATCTTAACTTCGGTCGTTACATTGAGTCCAAGGCAAAAGTTGCTGCAATGAAGCTGGGCATTCTCTCTAAGGTGAGACGGTACTTCACACCTGGACAGCTGCTTACCTTATATCAAGCACAGGTCCGCTCATGTATGGAGTACTGTTCACACTTATGGGATGGATCAGCCCGCTATCAGCTGGATACCTTGGACGCCATCGGCCGACGCGCACGGAGACTCATTGGTGACGACGAGCTAGTCAATGAAAAGCTCCAAAGCCTTGAGCATCGCCGCAAAGTCGCCTGTCTGTCGATATTCTATCGAATTTATTTCGGACAGTGTGCGCAAGAACTTCACGACCTCATTCCCCCGGCTCCATTCCACCGTCGGTCAACGAGACGCAGGGAGGGGTTGCACCCCTTTGTTGTTGATGTTCCACCTTTTCGCACGAATCGTTACGCTTCTTCATTTATATGCGTACAGCGCAGGAGTGGAACTCCTTGCCTGCGTCAGTGTTTCCCGATTCCTATAATTTGGGGATCTTCAAGGCAAGAGTGAATAGACATTATTTGAGTTTGCGTAAACCATCCTTGACTGCATCATCATTTACCATCAGGTGAGTTGCAGTCAAACGCACTCAAATTTTTAATAAAAAAAAAGTAATTTCTGAGCAAATTGGCTGTGAGAAACAGACGGACAGACTCACGAATGATTCTTTAATGGTTTCGTTTTTACCTTTATCTTTTTTTCACCTATAACCCTAATAATATTGAAATCATGTATTAACGAGAAATAAATAAGAAACAAAGTGTTACCCGGTTCAGAGTGGTTTTACTGGAGTTGCCAAACATCCAGAAACTTCGGCCACAATGACTTTGGTAATAACGTTGGGCTATTCAAGATTATAATCTTTAAACGACGGAATTGCTAACTAATCGAGAAACTTGCAGCCAGTGTGTAGCCCTCTTTATGCGCGCTATATAAATATGGACAAGACCAATGTTGAGTGCTTAATACACTGAACGCAAAGTCCAAGGTGAACCATCGGGGTCAGTGGGAGTTATTAACATTTAACTTTGAAGTCGGACCATTTGCGATGAATAAGTTAAGGGGTCGCATCAAGTCCTGCTCGAAAGTCAAATATTAATGACTCCTTTAATTTGTAATATAAATGAACTAAAATTACCTAGGTGTGATTGCAACAATGGAGCGTCGGTGGGGTAACGGCTAGGTGCGCCGCCTGGGAGGTCGTGGTTCGAATCCTGCCTGCACGTATCAATGTGAAATCAAATTTAGATTTCATATGTACGTTTATCCGACGCTCTTCATCATACCAGCTCATATATACGTCCCCACCGAGGGGCTCGAGCCTACGCTGAACAAGGGCGATCGGGCCTTAGTCGATTACGCGGGCCCAGTGCGGGTTGGTCGACTTCATACACAACCTCCGAGTTCCTTCGCAGGGCGTTTGTAGGTTTCCTCAGGATGTTTTCCTTCACCGTAAGAGCGTCGGATAAACGTACCTATGAAATCGAAATTCTAAAACACATTGGTACATGGTAGGATTCGAACCACGACCTCCCAGACAGGTGGTAGTGGCCCTTGCCATTACGCCACCGACGCTCTTATGGTGAAGGAAAACATCGTGAGGAAACCTGCACACGCCTGCGGAGAAACTCACAGGTTGTGTGTGAAGTCGACCAACCCGCACTTGGCCCGCGTGGTCGACTAAGGCCCGACTAATTGCAGGGTAAGCTCGAGCCGCTCGGTGGGGAATGAGCTGATATGATGATTGCAACAAATTTAGTCTTGTTTGTTTGTTTGTTTGTAAACTCTTTGTCGAAATGTTTGAATACAGAACAGAACAGATATGTATGGTGTAAAGGCGGCCGTTTATGCCGCAAAAAACATATATTTCGACACTCTCAAGAGAATCAAAATTTATAGGGTACTAGCTGTCCCGGCGAACTACGTACCGCCTTACATTATACTACCCTACCCTACCCTACACTACACTACCCTACTCTACACTACTCTACCCTACACTACACTACCCTACCCTACACTACTCTACACTACCCTAACCTACCCTACCCTACACTACCCTACCCTACACTACCCTACCCTACATACATTACACTACCCTACACTACCCTACCCTACACTACCCTACCCTACACTACCCTACCCTACATACATTACACTACCCTACACTACCCTACACTACACTACCCTACACTACACTACCTTACCCTACCCTACCCTACACTACCCTACCCTACACTACCCTACCCTACATACATTACACTACCCTACACTACCCTACACTACACTACCCTACACTACACTACCTTACCCTACCCTACCCTACCCTACCCTAAACTACCCTACCCTAACCTACACTACCCTACCCTACCCTACACTACCCTACCCTACACTACCCTACCCTACACTACACTACCCTAACCTATCCTACCCTACATAAGAACCTTCTCCTGACAATAACGAACTCGACAAAAAAAGAATTAGCCAAATCGGTTCGTGCGTTCTGGAGTTATAGCGTCAGGAAGGAAAACCCGACTTATTTTTATATAGTAGATTTTCCGCCGACCTAGAACAAATTCCTAGGTTACAGTTTTATTGCTTAAAACCAAGTTTTTTACTTTCACTTCACTAGCTTCAAAATATATATATATTAGTACTAACATACACTATGGATACTCTCTGCCACTCTCTAGATTTCGACCTCACCCCCTCGTCACGCAGATTGATACAGATTGGTTAGTTTGGTTCTCGAACGTATAGGATTTCGCCGTGATTTTGTTTGTTCCGTCATTTGTTTTTAGAAATGTCATTTCACGTTGTATGCAGTGTCCGAGGTGTGCTATTATATTACTAAGACTCCGCTGTCCGTCCGTCTGTCTATCTGTCACCAGGCTGTATTTTATGAACCGTGATAGCTAGACAGATGAAATTTTCACAGATGATGTATTTCTGTTGCTGCTATATAGTGAAGCGTCGGTGGCTCAACCGGTAACGACACGGTCCATCTAACCAGAGGTACCGGGTTCAAATCTTGACGGCCAATGTACCAATGAGTTTTTCAAAAACTTACGTACATATCATTACCGATTGCTTTAACGGTGAAGGAAAACATCGTGAGGAAACCTGCACACGCCTGCGAAGAAACTCGAAGGTTGTGTGTGAAGTCGACCAACCCGCACTGGGCCCGCGTGGTCGACTAAGGCCTAATCGCCCTGATTCGGGGTAGGCTCGAGCCCCTCGGTGGGGACGTATATGAGCTGATATAATAATAATAATAATAATATATAGTGAAAGTCTCCATATAAAAAAACGTGTTTTTTTTAAACTTAAAATAACTTGCGCTATACATATAGTATGATGGTATGGTACGCGGTATTGACTCGCATTTTGTTTGTACCGTCATTCCTTTTTTGAAATGTCATTTCTGGCCCGTTGTATGAAGTGTCCAGGGTGTGCTAGCGTCTTAAATAACAACAACTTCCTATTAAAAATCTTCACATCACAGCTATGTTCACAAGCACGCTCCTTAAATCAAGAACATCGCAATTCTTTTTCACACAAAGGACTATTCCTTTACAAACTCAACAACACACACTCCGCACGCAACCCCTTCCAAGGCGATTTATTCTCAAAAGAAACGATGCTAAACAATAAAAAACCGGCCAAGTGCGTGTCGGGCCACGCGCAATGTAGGGTTCCGTAGTTGCCATTATCGCGACCATATCTAATTTTCAAATTTAGAAATACAGCGGTTTAGTTTTTAGGGGGTGGCGACACACGACTCCAACAAAATTAAGCATTTACAAGCCTATTTTGTCGAAAACGGAACCGTTAATTATAAAATGGTCTTAGAAGACTCATAACTATTTTTAAGCTCTAACCAAGGGTGCGACCACGCACCGGAAAGCGTAGGGTAGGCAGGCCTCCCACTCGGTGGACCGAAGACCTGGTGAAGGTCGCGGGAAGCCACTGGATGCGGGCAGCGCAGAAATTCCTGGGGAGGGGGGAAATCCTTGGGGGAGGCCTATGTCCAGCAGTGGACGTCCTTCGGCTGATATGATATGATGAACCAACGATACTCCATACGACTGGGTCAAGAAAAAAAAACTTGTACCTTTACTTTACTTGTACCCCTAAAAAGTTTATTTATTTCCAAAAATTTTTTTATTTTTGTTATTAATATATATATATATATATATATATATATATATATCTTTGCCAAATTTCAGCTCTTAACTACTAATAGTCTAGGAGCTAGGCCGCGGACAGACAGACGGACAGACAGACATTTATTTATTTATTTATTTATTTATTTATTTAAAATACAACAAGAGCTTACAGTACACCCAAACCGCTATTGTTGTTACACTTATAGTTATCTAAAACTAAGGAATATTCTACAATGATAGTATATTTTGTTTATATTGTCATCGAAAATGTCAACAAGTTGGATCCCATCAACGAATTCATTAAGTAGCGCCAGCGCGCGGGAAGTGGGCGCATGGTGTGCGTAGTGCGTGCGATGCACGACGAAACGAACGACGACGACATGACGAAACTATAAGGTTTCCTTGTTATACTACGGAACCCTTAAAAAACTGCGGGTACATACAAACACGGTTCCCTTGCGTGACCTTCAGATAAATTGTTAATTCCACTACGAACCATTATTAAGGCTTATACCGCCACCAACGACCAATTTTGTAACCACTTTTAACTTCAATTGGGGATTATTTTATCTATATATATATATATATATATATATATCTCTTTGCCAAATTTCAGCTCTTAACTACTAATAGTCTAGGAGCTAGGCCGCAGACAGACAGACGGACAGACAGACATGACGAAACTATAAGGTTTCCTTGTTATACTACGGAACCCTTAAAAAACTGCGGGTACATACAAACACGGTTCCCTTGCGTGACCTTCAGATAAATTGTTAATTCCACTACGAACCATTATTAAGGCTTATACCGCCACCAACGACCAATTTTGTAACCACTTTTAACTTCAATTGAGGATTATGTTATCGAAAAAAAAAGGTTTGTATTTTACAGGATATGAAGAGTGATTTTGATTTTCTCGAATTTTTTTTTATTATAGTTGATACTTTTGACTGTAGGTTCTTGGTGGAACATTCTATCACACATATTTGTATATATTTTTACACTAATTCCACATAAAACAAATAAAACTGCGTTTATAATTTGTCAGCTTGTTTTATGTGCGACCGCTTTCGAACACCATCTTCAGGCAGTACTGCTGGACAAAGGCCTCCCCCAAGGATTTCCACAACGACCGGTCCTGCGCTGCCCGCATCCAGCGGCTTCCTGCGACCTTCACCAGGACGTCGGTCCAATTTTCATATCAGCTCACATACGTCCCCACCGAGGGGCTCGAGCCTACCCTGGATTAAGGCGATAGGGCCTTAGTCGACCACGCGGGCCCGGTGCGGCTTGGTCAACTTTACACACAACCTTGGCATCGCTCACGTGTGCAGGTTTCCTCACGATGTTTTCCTTCACCATAAGAGCGTCGGATAAAAGTACACAGAAAATCCAAATCTATCTATGTAATAATACCTTTAAACAAGATTCTTGTATATATGTATTCTCGGAAACGGCTCCACCGATTTGCTTGAAAATTGGTATACGGGGATTTAGATAAGTCTCATCTCTAGGAAAACGCTATTTTCCGAGATTTTCGCACTGGAGTATGCCACGCAAAGGTAGCGTATTTTTAAATGTTTTTAACGGCTCTGGGTACAATGCCCTGAGCAAATCTCGGTCGCCCAGGTATTACGATATTAATTTGTAACAGCATTTGAAGTACGACCTGCCGGACAGACGACACAAAAAAAATTTACTAGTTCCGGTGGGCGGAACGATTCTGTAGATCATAAAGGAATGACAGAAAACAACCAAGTATCCGATTGAATTTATCGCCCACTCATTTTGTTCTAGTCTCTGAATACACCATTTTCACGCATACCAGCGTATTCGCACTCGTATACGCCAAATTTTGTTAACTTTAGTTCCTTGTGACTATAAGAGAGGTACAGAGGCCAGCACATCAAGCTAGACACTCGTAATGTGATTCTGATCCTTACGCATACGGCATAAGAACGATACAAAGTCCAAAGTGTCTTACTTGATGTGTTGGCCTCTGTACAATATAAACGTTTATTTGTATAGGATACTCAGCTACTTGAATAGGATGTTACATGATAGACCTTTTCTGAGTAAGCAAACAAAATATCTAACGTCAACTTGAGAAAGGGCTAGCGCAGCAACTAACCTTAACTAAGTAATATATTGTAACAAAACTGGTGTAGAACCCGTTAACTGGGGCATCTACGCCTCACACTGAACAACTTAACCTAAAGAATATACAGGGTGAAACAAAATTGGCGTAGGTCCCGTTAACTGGGGCTTCTACTCATCATACTGAACAACTTTTGTTCTACGACTTTGCTGAAAACGCAAGAAAAAATGTTTGCGCTGCATACAAATAAATCGACCAATTTTGTGCATTTAAGTAAGAAGTGTTCAAATTTTTTTTTGAGAATTGACTATGGGTTCCATAGGGAATGTTGTTCAGTATGATGTGTAGAAGCTCCAGTTAACGGGTCCTACACCAATTATTTTACACCTTGTATAGAAAAAAAAATTCGACGCGCCATACAATAATTTTAAACAAAAAAACCGACTTCAAACAGGAAACTAAGGTTTCCCTCGATTTCTCTCGGATGCCCATCATCAGATCCTGGTTTCCTTATCATGGTACATATATATATATATACATATATGGTCGAATTAAGAAACCTCCTCCTTTTTTGAAGTCGGTTAAAAATGTTTAAAATCGGCCTATCAGCTGATCAATTTGTATAAAGAGTTCAAAATTTTTATTGCAATTTCAGCAAACTTGTACAACTAAAGTTGTTCAGAATGATAAGTAGAAGCCCTAGTTAACGGGTCTATACCAATTTTGTTACATCCTGTATAACTACTGGCCAATTGCGAGTCGGACTCGCATACTGAAGGTTCCGTACCGCCACACCTCTCCATCTTCTCTTATCGTGTGGCACAATTAGTCGTGCTGTCCAAGGGATAGACGCGATTGCCTGGTGTTGCACTTAGCATCACCCGCGTTCATGTGTAGGCTACGTAGATTTACGCCTACGGACGTGTGCAACGCTACCTTCATACACATCTATGAATCAGATGTGCAGGTTTCCTCACGATTTTTTTCCTTCATCGTTAAAGCAATCGGTAATATATGTTCGTAAGTTTGGAAAAACTCATTGATACATTGGCCGTCCGGATTTGAACCCGGGACCTCTGGTTAATAAGACCGCATCGTTACTGATTGAGCCACCAACGCTTTCTATCTACCTCTCCATACAAGTATAACACTGATACCTATTAATTTCAATCAAAATACACATTAACGCGAATGACAGAGTTTTATTTATTCAGTTCGGTCTCCTTAGCGTGAGTACGACGCACAATTGGCCGTTTCTATTATTTTTGTTTTACTTTAGTGTGCCCTGGAGCTTCACAACCTCATTCCCCCTTCTCTATTTTATCATTGGATGACCAGGCGCTGATGGCGATTCCACCCCTATGTCCCGTTATCTACATGGACGAGGCGTTTTTTTTTTCTTGGTTCATTACGCGAACGGCCAAGGAGTGAAATTCCCTGCCGGCCTCTGTATTCCCCGATTCGTATAATTTAGGAATCTTTAAGACGAGAGAGAATATTCACTGTTTGGGCTTGCGTGTTATAATATTCTCGGCTGCATCGGCACTTACCATCAGAATTTAAAAAACTAGGTAGGTACACAGAAAGAAAATAGTTCTTCAGTCAAAGAAACTTATTTTGGCCAAGATATATCCAGTTTCCTATATAAGGAAAAAATAAATTACTCGGATGAAAACATAAAAGTGTTCAAAGTATATTACTTAAACGAACCTACTAAATGCTCGATACAATAGCATGTGGACTCTTTTTTTAAAAAGAATATTATTCGTTCCAAGAGCGTAACGATTTTACATCAAATAATTGTTAATCAGATGTCATTTGATACGTTCTTAGTATAAAATAGATTATTTCTGAGTTCAAACTTGTGTTCGTACTTAGATTTTGGATATTCAGATGCAGAAGCAGACATTCTTGAATCATGACTTCGTGATTCTGAATTTGAAAAATGATGTCTCTTGAACTAAAGTTCAAAGTTTTTTATCAAGATTTCAATTATTTTCCGTTTGGATCTTTATTTACTCGACAAAAATAATTTTATTTCTTGGATTTAATACGTTTCTGATTCGTGGTGAGATTTAATAAGACTTTTAGTTAGTTATCTATTTTTTAGGCTAAGATCTTTAGATCTTTTGTGTTAAAGTGATAATTACTTAATGTAAAAGATTCTGATATTTCAATTAAAGTTTATTACTTTTTAATGGAAGTGCTTCCTATACAGGGTGTTGATTTGATCACGGACCTCCGATCCAGAGGTGAAAGTCATTAAACCGAAAAATTTTGAAAACATACTTTTTATACAAACCTAAGACCTAGTTTGTATAAAAAAGTATGTTTTTGCTGCAAAGTTATTTATTTCTTTTGTTAATAATTTTACCTCTAAATTGGAACTCCGTAACCAAACCAACACACTGCATGAATTATAAAAAAATCTTTTAAATTTGGCATAAATGTAATAAAATTACTATGGTCATAAAATCGGCACAGTAAAATTGGCAAATAATACAGAATCTTTCACTTCTAAGAGGCGTGGAATTTACTAATGGGCAAGAGTATTTTGACCTATTTTATTTATATAGTGATTTTAAATATTTAATTTTTCATTATATTTTAATCCAAAAAAATGTTATTGATATGGAATCGTCAATTAGTTAGTTCAAAATAATTAATTTACATAAATATGTTGATGAAGAAACTACTATTGTATATTCAATTTTAATATATTTGTGTCTTGCATTTATTCCATTTGTAAATTCCACTCCTATTTAATAAAGTCTTTGTTAATTTTATAATTAAAAGTACATGAAGTAGTTCCAGTTATTTTTATTTATCCAAAATATAAAATAAATATAAAAATAATCTTTAAAGTAAGCATGACCTCGTACAATTCAAAAGTAAGACACCAAGCAGTAAACTTACAATAAAAGTTATATAAAAAGATACATAATAAATATTATTCCGCCAACCAAGTGACAAAGGCAACTGGTCACAACAATTTTACAATATACAAATTTTCTTTATTACCGAGTTCGACGTGGTGTGCTTTAAAATTATTATTATAGTCGCAATCTCGTAATTTCTAGCGCGAAAATGATAATGAATTGTTTTGAAAAAAATGACATGAGTGTTGATTTAGTCCCGGACTTCCGATCAGGGGGTAAGACTATTCATTAAACTATACAATTAAAAAAAAACATTTATATAAACCTTAGATCTGGTTTGTATGAAAAAGTATGTTTTAACGCAAAGTTGTTTCGTTTTTTTTATAATTTTACTCGTAAATCGGAAGTCCGTTACCGAAATCAACACTTGTATGAATTATAAAATATCTTTTAAATTGGTCATAAATATATGATTAGCACAGTAAAATAAACCGCCACCGTACCAGGAACACTCGTAGGGTCAAAACTTATAAAAGTGTGAAAAGTTTTTCCAAAAAAATTAAAAACTAATAGAAAAAATAATCATTAAAGTATGCATGAACTTGTACAATTCCAAATTAAACCAAATCAACACCCAGCAGTAAGCTTATCATTAAAGTATGCATGAACTTGTACAATTCCGAAGTAAGACCAAATCAACACCCAGCAGTAAGCTTATCATTATAGTATGCATGAACTTGTACAATTCCAAAGTAAGACCAAATCAACACCTAGTAGTAAGCTTATCATTAAAGTATGCATGAACTTGTACAATTCCAAATTAAACCAAATCAACACCCAGCAGTAAGCTTATCATTAAAGTATGCATGAACTTGTACAATTCCGAAGTAAGACCAAATCAACACCCAGCAGTAAGCTTATCATTATAGTATGCATGAACTTGTACAATTCCAAAGTAAGACCAAATCAACACCTAGTAGTAAGCTTATCATTAAAGTATGCATGAACTTGTACAATTCCAAATTAAACCAAATCAACACCCAGCAGTAAGCTTATCATTAAAGTATGCATGAACTTTTACAATTCCAAAGTAAGACCAGATCAACACCTAGCAGTAAGCTTATCATTAAAGTATGCATGAACTTGTACAATTAAACCAAATCAACACCCAGCAGTAAGCTTATCATTAAAGTATGCATGAACTTGTACAATTCCAAATTAAACCAAATCAACACCCAGCAGTAAGCTTATGATTAAAGTATGCATGAACTTGTACAATTCCAAATTAAACCAAATCAACACCCAGCAGTAAGCTTATCATTAAAGTATGCATGAACTTGTACAATTCCAAAGTAAGACCAGATCAACACCTAGCAGTAAGATTATCATTAAAGTATGCATGAACTTGTACAATTCCAAATTAAACCAAATCAACACCCAGCAGTAAGCTTATCATTAAAGTATGCATGAACTTGTACAATTCCAAATTAAACCAAATCAACACCCAGCAGTAAGCTTATGATTAAAGTATGCATGAACTTGTACAATTCCAAAGTAAGACCAGATCAACACCTAGCAGTAAGCTTATCATTAAAGTTTGCATGAACTTGTACAATTCCAAATTAAACCAAATCAACACCCAGCAGTAAGCTTATCATTAAAGTATGCATGAACTTGTACAATTCCAAATTACGACCAAATTAACACCTAGCAGTAAGCTTACAATAAAAGCTATTTATAAAAATTGATGGTAATTTTATGAACTAAATCAAAATGTAATGCGTACTGTTTAAAGTTTTTGATTTCTTTTCTTACACTCAGGACAAAGCATTTTGATCGTTGCTTTCAATTAAAAGTCCAAAATGCAAAATATTAAACGTTTGTTACTGAATGAAGCTAAACCTGCTGAACGGATTGATATCAAATTTTACACATTAGGTGGAACAAATATCTATCCAACATAGAATAATTTACAAGTTTAAAATTTCTATAATATGTGGTGGTATAATAACATAGCAAGTCGTAATACCGTAAATCTTTTTTTGTATGATGACTGATGAGGTACAAGTGTGATGATGCTTGTGGGTATTTTACGTGAAAGACGTGACAAATTTTAAAAAGAAGGTCGAAGGCCTTTGCTGCACTGTGAATCTGATATTTGATGTCATCAATCACAATGTAAAATGCTGAGTAGTCGTGCTAGCTTCCTAATAGCAGGACATAAGGCTGCACGGTGAGGTTCCGCGATGCAGCTTTCTTCTTTTGGTTTTCGACGATACTGTCGATGTCTCCAGCGTTCTGAAAACGAATTATTTATTAGTCATAATGTTATAACTATTTCTGTAAGCTATTAATAAATCGCAGACCCAATCTAACCTCCTCTTCCCTGAGGGTTTCGGGGCGGGAGTTCAGAAAAATACCAACCATGACTGGGTTGACATTATAAACATATCCTTACTAATACGAAAGCTTGTATGTATGGATGTTTGTTACTCTTTCACGCAAAAACTATTAAATGGATTTTATTGAAGCTCAATAATATAGCTTATACATCAGAATGACTGGGTTGAGATTAAAAAAATATACCATATTATTATGTTTTTAATCTCAACCCAGTTAGGGAAGAGGAGGTTCAGATTCCCCAATACAAAATACGGTATCCCCTAGTAGCTTTGAAACTATTGTACAAGTATGAATGGCTACCTGTTTTTGTATTATATATCCCACCAAAAACATCCTGTAAAAACTAGCCAAGTCTCGATTGAGCTGCTTGTTTTTCTATAAAAAGTAATGAAATCTCTAAGCAAAGCCAAGCCTAGTCTAGGGTTCTTTACTGCGATTTCTTTATTATTATGGTTAGATTTTATGTGACCTGCCGTTGAACATTCTTTATGCATATTTACTCCTTGAGACATCCAAGTCAACGGCCAAGTTATATGATGCCTGCTTGGGTACAGAAAATTCAGGCTTCTAGGTTTATCTACATCGAAGTTGTGGGGGGGTCGAAAATGGCCTGAACTGCTTCGAGAAAAGGATGGTACGGCCGTGCCGCTTTTTTTTCTCGACTTGGCGGGGGCACTGCCGTGCCCCCAGATTATGTTTGTCTATTTTGGCACCTAATTTTTCACAGTATCTGAATTGATTTTGGTATGATCGCGGTTGCTCCTATTATTGGTATTATTTCAGTACGTGTTTCGCATAACTTAGTTATTTCCATTTTGAGTAGATAGTATTTGCTTAGTATTATATTATTTGGTCAAATCGTTAAATAGCAGAGAACATCACCATATCAGCCGAAGGGCGTCCACAGCTGGACATAGGCCTCCCTCAGGGATTTCCACGACTAGTTCTGCGCTACTCGCATCCAGCAGCTTCCCGCGACCTTCAGCCTCTCACTCGGTCATCGGTATACCGAGTGAGAGGCCTGGCTACGCTAGGTTTTCCAGTGCGCGGTCGCCACTCGAGAACTTTACTGCCCCAACGGCCATCTGTTCTACGAGCTATGTACCCCGCCCACTGCCACTTAAGTAAGAGAACATAGTACCACTCAAATGTAGGTTGATTTTACTACTTAGGTGAAAAAAAAATGCTTACATGCGTTTGAACAATTAGTTCTTCTATAGCTTCGGATGAAGAAAATTTTATTTTCCTGGACAATCTTCTCTTAGGTGGAACTAAGTAGCCCAACAGGTTCATTTGCAGAGGGATTTTCTTATCTGAAATAAATTCATACAATAGAAATACATGATGATCAATTGAAACACTTGCACTTGAAATCTTGCCATTATCCGTAAAGGCATTCAATGTTTCCAATATTTGTAATGCATTTTCATTTGTTAGTTTACTTTGCTTCAATTTTAGGAGCCTGTCAAAAAAGCATTCCCAATATTTGTAAAAATTAATTGACTGCTCTTTGTACAAACGTTCAAAATCCAAATTAATCTGAAATATGAGTAATGTTATTATTTAACTTACATGACTTCAAATTTCGAATACAGGTCAAATGAAATACTTTTTTTTAAGTATTGTATGCTTGCGATTGTATTGTTTTTTAACTCTTCATGCACAGTCAACTTGTACTCAAACTGCTGTCCAACATTTAAAATAAATTTAAAGTACGGACGGTTGGAGTGTAGGGGCAGAATGGCGAAAATCACAAATGTTTGTTTGGGCTCAACTTACAACACGCTTATACCTAGCTGCATTGGCATTTGACATCAAGCAAAGCAACTAGATACAAGCATTTTATTAGTTAGTAACTGGACTTACCTCGAAATTTTTCAATTACGTCTTGTGGGGTACCCCACGTTGCTAGCAATGTGCAATTCTCATCCATTTTTTTTGGACAGTGCACAGGCACAAATCGCTACTATTTGATAGTTTAATTTTCGGCAATTCGTGCTTGATAATTAACTAATAATCGGACACCCATAAAACGACACCCACAGACAGAGTTCACAGCAAGGAAAGTTTTATTTTCTTGTTCTCCACATTGCTCACGTGCACTAGACGATTTTCTCCAAAATGCACCACTTCTTGGACAAAATCCCAGCAGAAAACAATGAAAAAACAACAAAATCAAAAACTAGGAATGCGTCCACCACAAATCCCGCCAAAAAAAACCGTTTCACTCGTAAAGGAGAGGGTTGCCAATTGTGTTTTGTATTTTACCCTTTTTATTTTGATCTAGAAACTTATTTTAAGCTCTGTCGTGCTTAGAATAGGTATGATCAGTAAATCGTTATTTTGCCTTTTGTTCATTTTGTTTTTACTTTCGGGCATAAACTGCTTGACGTATCAACTATTATCATGCTGCAGAGAGTAAGCGCCGCTCTTTGTTTAGGTACGTCACCTTACGTTGAATTCTGTATGTAAAGTGAGACTAATGAGTTACCTACTCGAGTTCATCATCATCATCATCATCATATCAGCTGTAAGACATCCACTGCTTGACAAAGGCGGGAGGCCCAAGGATTTCCACGACGAGCGGTCCTACGCTGCCCGCATCCAGCGGCTTCCCGCGACCTTCACCAGGTCGTCTGTCCACCGCGTGGGAGGCCTGTCTACGCTACGTCTTTTGGTGCGCGGTCGCCACTCAAGAACTTCGCCTACTCGAGTTACTAATAAATAGTTTGCTTCTGTTCTGTTCTTAAATGAATAACCGATAGGTCAGCCTCGGATAGTGTCAGCTAGTAGTGCCTTGGCTACGGCCTTGCCCGGCATAGGGACGCCTATGGGTTGTTAAAAACAAGTCTCCTAGTCCGGGCGGCCGCTGCATGATTACCCTATCGAGTTACAGGAAAATACCACCTTTCACCAAAAGTAGACCTAAATAGGCAGGAAAAACTTTCTGTCTTGCAAGGCTCAGCTTGGGGGGTCCATGGCAGTAAAAAATGGCGCTACCTACTTCGGACCATCATTTTACATCATGTGGTTACTGAACGAATCCTTTTAGTTGGTTAAAGTGTTTATTATAGTATCTAAAAAACCATGTCGGTCGAGCGCGGTGTTGGAGAGTTTCGCAGTCTAACTAATATTTTTTTAGGGTCATATTGAAGGTCAATTTTACCTCATCGAGTTATATGATGAAACCACGTCCTCAGCTCAACCAATTTAAGTAGGCAATAGCTCAAATGAAAGAATTTATTCCAGAATTTATTCTTAGAACAAAACGAACCTCTTAATTTATATAGAACTGGAGAGATTGCAAAAGAAATCTACGAAAATCGCGTTTGGATACAATTTGAGAAGAGCGAAAGTTAGATCATTTTTAATGATTGATGACAAATCTTGATTGTGAAAACTTATAAAACTGTAAAAGTTTTTACTTCTGTCGGCACTCCCGGAGATTAGGTTTTTAGTTTATTTTTGAATGGCCGAAGTTAGGTGATTTTTAATGCTTGATGACAAATCTATGTATAAATTACCTTTCATTTTAAAAATATAAGCAAATCAGTGGTATTGAACGGCTGGACGGATTCGTATTAGATTTCATATTTTTTTAAATATATTGAGAAGGGCGACAGTTAGCTAGTTTCCGATGCTTGATGACAAGAATGTGTGTACCTATTATTAAAAAAAATAGCAAATCGGTTGGATAAAACGGCCGGACGGAATCGTACATTCTAGTTGGTTTCTAATGCTTGATGACAAATCTGTGCATGAATACCTTTTATTTCAAAAAAATAAGCAAACCGGTTGAACAGAACGGCCGGACGGAATCGAATCAATAATTTTAATAAATAGATAAATTTAGTAGGATTGTAAAAATTACCAGGTCGCGAACTGGCAGATCAATGACGAGGACGTGATTTCATCATGTAAATCGAATAGGTAAAATTTACCTCCCAATGTGACCACTAAAAATGGTTGGACTGCGAAACCCTCAACACCGCGCTTGACAGACATGGTTTTAGACTCTACTAATAGACACTTTAACCATCGAAAAGGTTTCGTTCACTAACCACATGAGTCATGAAGTAAAATGATGGTCCGAAGTAGGTGGCGTAATTTTTCACTGCCATGGACCCCCAGCTGAGCCTCGGCAGATCAAAGTTTTTCCTGCCTATTTTAGGTCTACTTTTTGTGGAAGGCGGTATTTTCCTGTAACTCGATAGGGTAATTAATCGTGCAGCAGCCGCCCGGACTATTCGTTGAAATTTTCCCTGTGCTCAGGGAGAATTTATTTTAATGGCAACACTTAAATATTAACCAGTAAGATTTCAATAATTGTTTGCGTCCAAGTGGTATTGTTTCTTGATCAGAAAAAGAATTTACGATAAAACTTTAGTTCAAAATCTAAACACAAAAATAGTTTTGAGACAAGAATGTAAAGTTTTTGGTGCAATACACATGGTTGCTTTTGGTTCTAGCTTCAAAAATCTTGAACTAAGGCAAATTAATATTAATTTTAAAAATTATGTTTTCGTCTGACAAATGCCATTGTTCTTCAAGAAAGACGACTAGAATTGTTATATGAAGTAGTGGCGATATGTCTATCCGAAATACAATTCTTGGATCAAGTGCAGATTATTGAGAGTTTTCAATTTCACGCCGAGAAGTAGTAGCATTTTGGCATAAGCAAGCAATTTTTACTGCAAATCTGTACTTTTTGTACTTACAATTTTGCAAAATCCACATAAAAATTAATAATTCTCTAAGGGTGGCTTAGTATCCATTTGAATGAAGTAAAATATTTTCGACTAAGACATTTATTATTTGCTTTTAAAAAAAAATTGCAAGACATATTTCCGTCTTAAAGTAAGATATCATTTCTATCTGTGTACTTACAATAAAATCACAGCAAGTTTCAGGCTTGCGTGTTTTATCGTTTCTATGATATAGCAATTCAGTTTTTACGATAGAGCAAATAAAAAAAAACACGTTTGTAGTATAGAAACCTCCTTAATTTTATTTCTTATTTTTTTAGTTAATTCTCTATAATAGCATATACTTGCTCTGTAAAAATTCAGCCAGCTGCCTTTTACGTTTCTAAAGAAAAGCCTTTTAAAAGTCGGATAGACGAACAGACGGATGGACAGACAGCGTAGGCTTAGTAATAGGATACCGTTACCTGAACCCTTTAAACTAAGAAAATCTTCCTTCATGTTATGAAGCAATTAACACTCCACGTTCCATATTATAAGGAGAACTTTTGGTCCAAACCGTTAGTAAGATGAAGGATAATTAGGTAAGGTTTTGAAAATCCTCGTTAAAACCAGCCTTTGATAACTGTCAAACAGGATTCACCGCGCGTTTTTTTTTCAGAAATAGGCCACAGTAGGACAAATGCGAAGGACGAAGTTTACGCAGCGTCGTATGCATCGAGAAGTGGCTCTTTTAAGTTTAAGTTTAAAGATATCTATTCACATAAAGATAGCAGTTACTTACATGAGAAAAATATTATTATTATACATACATAATAAAGTACAATTTCTATGTTTGTGTTCGCTCGTTTTGGATTCATAAAAAAATAGTAAAAAATTAGTTTGTTTTCAGGGTCATTCATCACATCGTTTTTTTTTTGGAGGGTAGGCTTGAAAGAGAATACATCAAAATTTTGTGCTCTCAATAATTTTTATTCTAAAAATTAATTAATCAGCAAATAAAGGTTTAGTTTTATTGCTAAATGTGTTAAGAGTCTAACCTGCACCTGCTGACTCACTATCTCCTCTCCCACTGCACTCTCACCACACAAAATGGATCTGGCTTCACAACTGAACACTAAGATGGACGAAATGGTATCTCTCTTCACTACAAGAATGGGTGAGTTTGAAAAGACTCTTGGACAGCAATCCTCCAATCCATCAACTGCCCCACAGACTGTAAAGGCACTTGCAGCAGAGTTCATCGGATTCAAATCCTTTGTGCTGAAAGCCATCTCACTACTTAAAGACCAGATCGAACTCCTCGCCCAGGGATTCGACCGACAGGAGACGCAATCGCGGCGCAAGGTCCTGCTCTTCCATGGCCTAGCAGAGACAAGGGACGAGAACCTGATGATTAAGGTCCAGACGCTGTTAACCACCCAAATGAAGTTGACCGGCATTGATGAAGCGGCTATTGAAGTTTGTCATCGCTTGGGTGAGAGAAAGACGAAGGACAGGCCCGTACTTGTGCGTTTTTCCTCATTGAAGTCTCGCACAGCTGTTTGGAATGCGAAGACGAAGCTCAAAGGTACCAAAGTGTCGGTGAAGGAGTTCCTCACTAAGCCGCGGCAGGAGGTTTTTGCCGCCGCTCGCAAGCACTTCGGCATTAAGAAATGCTGGTCCAGCGACGGTACAATCTTTGTTTTCCTTCCGGACGGTACGCGCAAGAAGCTGGTCTCCATGGCTGAGTTCCGTGAGCTGCAGTCGCAACACCCGGCTGCTCATGCAACTTGAAACGCATTCCTCCTCACTACACGTTTCTCACGTCGTCGCTAGAACCGTAGGTGATTATATGCTCAGTGGTCGCTAGTGTTGTTACTTTTAATTTTGGCCGGCTTACATATGTTTTAATGTCATAAACGCAGGCAAAGTAGGTAGTTGTTACAAATATCACACCTTTTCAACTTTTTTTATGTTTACGTGCTGTGCTAGTGAAGTGACAGTGACAGTCAGTAGTGATACTCTTGAGTCTTGTTTGCATTTCGTTTATGCGGTTTTTTTTTTAAATATTTTTAATGGGTCTGGCCTCTAATCCTTTAGCTGTTCCTGATTTCTTTTAGTCAGCAGTGCCGGTGTTGTGTTGGACTATATTACTGGTTTGTTTAGCTTTAGTTAAAATTTATCTTATTTTATTGCTCTTATTTATTTAGTTTATTATACATATATACATTTTTTTTATTTTATTTTTTATTTTTATTTTTTTTTATTTAGGTAAATAAGTATATTCGTATTATTTTTTATATTTATATGCCTCTTAGTAACATAGTCGATGAATTTCTTTCTTGCTCTTCTTCTAATGAATATGAAAGTGCTCTCAGTGATGTGTCTTTCACCTCTGATACTGCGGGTACTGCTCCACTTGATATCCAGCTCCAAACAGCGCTCGATAAGAAATGCCTAAAGCTTGTACATATCAATGCCCAGAGTCTGGTAGGTCATTACGCGGATCTAATCGTTACTTTTGGTAATCAGTGTGCCGATGTGATACTCGTCTCTGAATCTTGGTTGAAGCCTTCTTTGCCCTCGACGCTCTGTGAACTTCCGGGTTACAAACTGCTGCGCAATGACAGAACTGGCTGTGGGGGTGGAGGTGTTTGTGTTTATCTTCGAGCTGACATCCCAAGTGCAATTGTAAGTCAGTCCTCAAGCGGATTGCCATATGTTGCATCACTTGAACATCTTCTTGTGAAAATTACTGTGCACCACACCAAAATACTTCTTGGTGTACTTTATTGTCCTAGCGATAAAATTAACTATTTCAATTCTCTGGAGACCATTTTAGCGGCTCACCGTGCTGATTATGATCATGTAATACTGATGGGTGACCTGAACACCTGTCAGTTGAAAAACGACGGCAGGTGCCGCAGCCTGCAGGAAGTAGTTTCAAGCTTTGACCTAAAAATCCTCCCGTCTTATGCTACACACTATTATCCAAATTCAAGGCCATCTTTAATTGATTTAGCGATCGTCTCCAAGGATAATCTGGTTACGTCACATGGACAACTGACCGCTCCGTTTTCGTACCACGATCTGATCCATCTTTCATATAAAGTGCGACCTCCCAAGCGTAAAGGTAAGGTCGTCCTCTGTCGGAATTTTCGAGGTATGGACGTAGACCGGCTAAAGGAAGATGCGGAAAAACTGGACTGGTCGTCCTTGTATGCAGCCGTTTCCGTTGACGATAAAGTAGTCATCTTCAATACAACGCTTTGTGCACTCTTCGATATTCACGCCCCTCTGCGACCCGTTCGTGTGAAGCATTTTCCTGCACCTTGGCTCACACCACATCTTAAGAGTATAATGGCTAAACGCGACCGGGCCAAGGCGAAACATAAAAAAGTCCCTACTGATGAAAATTTTGTCGTTTACAAGAAGATTCGCAATGTTTGTAACCGGATGTGCAGGGATGCTAAACGTCGCTACATTCATAGCACTTTACAGAACACCTCACCGGCGCAAACATGGCGCTTCTTGGAGACACTTGGAGTAGGCAGGATCTCTGATAGGCAATGTGGCGCACTCGACTTGGATGATCTCAACCGTCATTTCTCGACTCCCCCCGTCACACTAGAGGAGGCTATCAAATTAGCATCCCTGCGCTCCCTGGCCGATTTGCCTCCGCCCGACTGTGAGCCATTCGAGTTTCTCGACTTGTCTGAGGTTGACGTTAGGCGAAGTATTAAAGCGATTTCGACTAGGGCAGTGGGCAGTGATAATTTGAGCCTTGAAATGCTGCTTCCAATCCTGGACAGTGTAGTCCCGGTTATAACTATCATTATGAACCTCTCCTTGTCCTCGAACACATTTCCAAGTACGTGGAAGCTGGCCCATGTTATCCCTCTTCCTAAAAAACCCAACCCCAGTTCTTTTTCTCAATATCGTCCTATCTCCATTCTTCCAATCCTATCCAAGGTACTAGAAGGTTGTGTCCACCACCAGCTCTACAAATATCTTTGTAGGAATGACCTTCTGAGCACTTTTCAGTCCGGTTTTCGACCCTATCATAGTACGGTTAGTGCATTGCTGAATGTAACGGAAGACATCCGTTACGCAATGGATAATAAAAAACTTACACTGGTCACTCTGCTAGATTTCAGCAATGCATTTAACTCGGTAGATTTTGATATTCTCCTAGGTATCCTCAGATCATCCCATATTCCTGACTCAGTTATCCCCTGGTTTGACTCCTACCTCCGAGGGCGGCGCCAGTGTGTAAAAACAGAAGAATCGACGTCGGATTGGTGCGAGCTCTCTGCTGGTGTACCTCAGGGCGGAGTCTTATCTCCTCTACTTTTATCGATATTTATTAACCAGATCACTTAAGTGCTCACCTGTCAATTTCATCTTTACGCCGATGATCTTCAGATCTATATTCACTTCCCTGTTTCTGAAGCCTCAGCTGCCATCAACTCTATGAACGCTGATCTAGCAGCGGTACAGATATGGGCTAAATCATTCGGACTCCTGATCTACCCTTCCAAATCACAGTCTATTATTATCGGCAGTAGTCGCTTGAGGGGTGGCATGGATCAGTGCTTACCCTCAATATGCTACGATGGCGTTGCGATTCCTTTCACTGAGAAGACCCGAAATTTGGGTCTTATCATGGACTCCAACCTCTCGTGGTCCTCTCACATCAATGACGTCAGCAGGCGTATGCATTTTTCTTACCACTCCCTTAAGCGACTCCAGTTCTTTTTGCCTTTTAAAACTAAAATTATGCTCGCCCAAACCCTTCTGTTGCCGCTGCTCGATTATGCAGATGTCTGCTACTTGGACGCCACTGAGGAGCTCCTCAATAAGCTCGAGCGCCTACAAAACCTCGCTATCAGGTTTGTGTTCGGCTTGCGAAAGTTCGACCATGTATCTGAATATCGGTCTCGGCTTAATTGGCTCCCTGTCCGCCAGCGTCGTAATTTACATATCCTCACACTCCTCTACAAAATCCTCAAAAATCCTTCCTTTCCTGAATATCTCTGCTCCCGTTTCCAGCTACTACCTGTGCCTTCCCCACCCAGACGTAAATGTGTCACCAAAACTCTGGTAGTTCCCCGCTCCAATACTAAATTCTTCTCCAATTCCTTCACTATTGAAGCTGCGAACCTCTGGAACAAGTTGCCCGCAAACATTCGCGACTGCCCCTCTGTTAATACTTTCAAAACTAAACTTAAAGAGCATCTTCTTTCCCTACAGAACATGTACGTTTGTTAGTATAGTATTTATTTTAGTAAGAACATTAATTATTATATTTTAGTTATGTATTATATATGCTATTAATTTATATATTATAAGTATGTGTTATTTATGTACGTACATTAGGTTGGTTTATATTTGATTGTATTTTATTTAGTTTATAATTATGATTATTAAGTACACACAGGTTTACCTCCCATACTTTAAAGTCTCCTAACACCCGGTAAGGTTGGCTGGAAGAGATCTCTTATAGAGATAAGTCCACCTTTGTACATGTCCTCTCTAAGTTCTTGTCATTTAAATGTTTGTGTACAATAAAGGATATATATATATCGTTATTTGGCTAATAATGTATATCTTTAAATATATATTGGTAAAGTTTACTTTTAAATGTGTTGAATGACTCCGCATTTTTTACATGTGCGGAATATTAATATAATTTAATATTATTTACTTATTGTAGCGAAGTAACCAAGATTCTTCAACGGGTAAACTTTTAAACAATTTATGTAAATATAAATAAATCGCTAAATTTGTTGCTAAGCGCAAAACTCGAGAACGGCTGGACCGATTTTGCTAATAATTTTTTGTTGAGTTCGATATTGTCAGGAGAAGGTTTTAGGGTAAGGTCGGGTGGTGTAGTGTAGTATGGTGTAGTGTAGTGTAGTGTAGAGTTTTGTAGTATAGTGTAGGGTAGGGTAGAGTAGTGTAGGTTGTGCGAAGTTCGCCGGGACAGCTAGTAAATAATAAAAAAACCGGCCAAATGCGAGTCGGACTAGCACTCCGAGGGTTCCGTACCACCACACCTCTCCCCACAACTGCATGGTAATAATGACAATGATACCTATTCACTTTACAAACAAAGGACATCAATACGAGCGACAAAAATATGCTTTTTTGTCATTCAGTTCGGCCTCATTAGCGCGAGTGCGACTCACACTTGGCCGTTTTTTTATTATTTACTAGCTGTCCCGGCGAACTTCGTACCACCTTACACTACTCTACCCTACCCTACCCTACACACTACTTTACACTACACTACACAACACTACCCTACCCTACCTTCTCCTGACAATAACGAACTAAACAAAAAAAATATTAGCGAAATCGGTCCAACCGTTCTCGAGTTTTGCGCTTAGCAATAGCCCTTTAGCTTAGCTTAGTATTTTTTGTTTTACCTCAGTGTTAATACTATAATCACACCAAGTTTCTTGCTTGTATGTATCATTGTTTTTACGATAGAGCTAAATAAAAATACTTGTATAGTCTTTAAAAAAAACATGTTCTTTGTATGGAGCCCTCCGTTTTTTTTACTTTTTCAAATTTTTTGTATTTGTTTTTATAGCGACAACATAAATACATATTCTGTAAAAATTTCATCTGTCTAGCCATTACGGTTCATGACATACAACCCGCTGACCGACTGCCAAACGGACAGACGACAGCGGAGGCTTAGTAATAGTACGTTAGTACTAATTTAAACAAGTATATTTTGGTAATAGGGTCCCGTTGGTCAACATTAGTAGGAAGCATATTGTACTGCTTCATCATATCAGCTCATATACGTCCCCACCGAGGGACTCGAGCCTACCCTGAATTAGGGCGAACGGGCCTTAGTCGACACGCGGGCCCAGGATTGGTCGACTTCACACACAACCTTCGAGTTTCTTCGCAGGTGTATGCAGGTTTCCTCACGTAGTTCTCCTTCACCGTTAAAGCAATCAGTGAGTAATATGTACGTAAGTTTTGAAAAACTCATTGGTACCATGGCCGTCCGGATTTGAAACCCGGTACCTCTGGTTAGGAGGACCGAGTCGTTACCGTTTGAGCCACCGACGTGACACTTACTTTACTGCTTATGTGGGTGTAAAAAGAAATCTCTCTTATCGAGTGGCACAATTAACCGTGCTATCCAAGGGATAGACGACGGCGGATGCCTGGTGTTGCACTTAGCATCACCCGCGGTCACGTGTAGGGCATTTAGATTAACACCTACGGACGTGTGCAACGCGACCTTCATACACATCTGGAATCAGATGTGCAGGTTTCCTCACGATGTTTTCCTTCACCGTTAAAGCAATCGGTAAGTATATGTACGTAAGTTTCGAAAAACTCATTGGTACATTGGCCGTCCGGATTTGAACCCGGGACCTCTGGTTAAGAGGACCGGGTCGTTACCGGTTGAGCCACCGACGCTTCGAAAAAAGAAATGTGTGCGTACATTGCAAGGGTAAATGATGAGCCAGTTAAATCTCGGGTAGGAATGTGTTCCGAGCGCCTAAGGAATTTCACCTTTGCTACGTTGCAGTACCTACCGCGGGTTCATGTTAACTATAGTGAAAATTACTTCTAAAATCTTGCGCGAATACGGATGCGTAAATATTTTACAAATTACAAAAAAGGCCCCTCACCCCCCGTCGCTCCGATTGGCTTTCAAGGCAGTCAAGCTGCCAAAGCTACTGGGGGTTGTTAGTGGGTAGTGCGGTCCTGTACACAGAGTGATTTCGGGGTCGTGATCCCAACCATTTTTTTCTGACTCAGTAAATGATTGCGATGCTACCTGTATTTAATTTTATTGAAACAAAGATGATTCGTTATTTACGTATTTTTATTTAAAAATTATTATTGACTCAAAATGCGTGGTCACCCTACTTTTGATAGAAGAATATTTCAATAATAGGAAATAGTAGGGTGACCATGATCTCGAATTATCGCAGTTTTTTTTTGCTGACTAAAAGTAAAAGTCGCTGGTGTACTGTTAGTCCTAACCTATCGTGATCCTTAGGAGGAAGTAAGTTAATTAATGCTTCTTTCTTGCTCCACGACCCCGTAATCACCCTGTATATAGGTACCTTATGTATAGAAGGTCTAACAAAATTAGCTGAAACTATTTTAACTGGTGCTTCTACCCATGAAGCTGAACAACTTTCTCAATGAAACACATAGTCAAATCTCAAAAAAAAAATTGTGAACTTCCCTTATTAAGTTCGCTGATCAGCTGACCGAGTTAGTATAGGAGAGCCAAATTTTTTTTTGCAATTTGACTACGGTTTCCATGGGGAAAATTGTTCAGTTTCATGGGTAGTAGCATCAGTTAAAATAGTTTCAGCTAATTTTGTTACACCTTATATAATGTACATGTGTGTGTATGCATATAGGCGTAGGGCTGTGAGTCCCACATAAGCAGTACAGCCGGCTGTATTGGTATGCGTAAATGCATTAACCCCCTCCCTCCTACGTTTCCGAGGGACAAAAAATCTAATTTGTTTCATTATTATATCCGTTGGGGTAGTAAAGTTCTCGAGTGGAGACCACGCACCGGAAAGCGTAGTGTAGGCAGGCCTCCCACTCGGTGGACCAATGACCTTGTGAAGGTCGCGGGAAGCCGCTGGATGCGGGCAGCGCAGAACCGGTCGTCGTGGAGATCCTTGGGGGAGGCCTATGTCCTGCAGTGGACTTCCTTCGGCTGATATGATGATTATATCAGCTCATATACGTCCCCACCGAGGGGCTCGAGCCTACCCTGAATCAGGGCGATTAGGCCTTAGGCGACCACGCGGGCCCAGTGCGGGTTGGTGGACTTCACACACAACCTTCGAGTTTCTTCGCAGGCGTGTGCAGGTTTCCTTACGGTGTTTTCCTTCACCGTTAAAGCAATCGGTAAGTATATGAACGTAAGTTTTTTTGAAAAACTCATGGGTACATTGGCTGTCCAGATTTGAACCCGGTACCTCTGGTTAGATGGACCGAGTCGTTACCGGTTGAGCCACCGACGCTTTTAATTTTTAATTTGTTTCATACCTACCTTTAATTTCGTTATTGTTGGTTAATTTCGTGTTAAAACTTAACCTCTTTTTTGGCAGTCGTGTTTTTTAATTTTTAATTAATTCGTGTTGTTATTATGAATTGGCAGTAAAGCAAAAGTTCAAGTGACATCTAGATTCTCTGTTATTATATTAAACAAAGCGCGGGATCACAAAAGTTTGTTTGGATTCTTCAGAATTTCAACCAGAAATTTCCATATTACTCGTATATTTGTAGTGTGTCTGTGCGAGTGACATGTAATAAGTACTTGTTTCTTATTAGTGTCGGGGACGTAAAAAAAGTATTTGTATGATCTGCACGTATTTCAATCTTCTGTAAGAAGTTTCTATATGTGTTTTTTTGTTCACAACTAGCTGTTTCCCGCGGCTTCACCCGCCTCGACAACGTTTCTATGACTTTACGAGGGTGCGCAGTGCGCGAGCCGCAATTGTTAATCCAGGTCCTAATCTATCAACCTACCAAATTTCAGCCTGATTCGTTTAGTAGTTTTTGCGTGAAAAAGTAACAAACATACATTCTTACAAACTTTAGTGATGATGATGCCGAAGATGGAAGCGGCCTTACTAAGATTCCCCAAAGAAATCTGGGTATCTTATCCTTAAGCCGGAACACATCAATGCTGTTAACACTGATTCTTAGTGGCAAGACTTAGATATGGTGGTGGTAGCTAGCCAGGCGGGGTAGAAAATGCCCTACTATCAACCAAACTGAGTCTTACAAAGTTCGTAGCTCGCGTTGATGTCTCTTGTAAGTAATGAGAATAGGTATTATTGTCATTATACTATGTAGTTGTGTGGCGAGGTGTGATAGTGCGAAACCCTCAGTGTGCTAGTCCGACTCGCACTTGGCCGGTTTTTTCTCCTTTAAGCAACTAAATACTTTTGCCATCATCATCATCATCATCATCATCATATCAGCCGAAGGAAGTCCACTGCTGGACATAGGCCTCCCCCAAGGATCTCCACGACGACCGGTTCTGCGCTGCCCGCATCCAGCGGCTTCCCGCGACCTTCACCAGGTCATCGGTCCACCGAGTGGGAGGAACTTTTGCCATACCTAAGTTTAATTTAAACATGTTTCTACTATAAACTGCGTTAAACTAGAGTAAGCTCCATGAAATCTGCCAACATCCCAGCAGTTTATGAGAGGGACTAGTTTGATGCTGTTTTAAAAATAAAGAGAGTTTATTACAAGGAAACTCACTCATGATGTTAGTTTTAAAGAAGATTACCTCAACATTATGGTTTTTAGGGTTCCGTACCCAAAGGGTAAAAACGGGACCCTATTACTAAAACTTCGCTGTCCATCCGTCTGTCTGTCTGTCTGTCCGTCTGTTGACAGGTCTATTTCATGAACCGTGATAGTCAGATAGTTAATATTTCATACATGATGTATTTCTGTTGCCGCTATAACAACAAATACTAAAAATTTGAAAAAGTTAAAAAATAAGGGGGGTCTCGATACAAAAAACGTGTTTTTTTTAAACGTGAAGAAACTAGCACCATCTAGTATGATGGTACGGAACCCTTTTGTACTGGCGCCATCTAGTATGATCGTACGGAACCCTATGTGTGCGGTTCTGACTCGCACTTGGCTGATTTTTGTTTTGTAGTAAGCAGAAGGTAGGTTGGTTTGTTTATTTTTTGAAGTCTTAAATATTTTACACAAAAAAATTAAGTACGAAGTTCAAGTATAAGTTTGAAGCCCCAGCTGAAGTTAAAATAATTAAATCGAGACCTGAAATGATTGCCTTTGATGCCAAGGCATTGCTAGGGCTTATAACAAAAACGCTAAAGACGTTAAAAAAACTGACTTCCATCGCAACAACTTAGTACATTTTTGCATTATTATTTTTAGTTTTTGTTAATTTTCTAATAAAGTACAATACCGATTTTGATAAAATTTATATGGGACCACATGGAAACCACTAGCCTTTAAATAAAAAAGAATCAGAAAAATCGGTTCACCCAGTCAAAAGTTCTACATCTAAAAAAAACATACAGTCGAATTGAGAACCTCCTCTTTTTTGGAAGTCGGTTGAAAAAATAAAAATAAAACATATTGTATACAGTGACGTATAAAAAGTCATTTCTGAATCACATTTACACCATAGACACAATTTAATCGCCTCCGTGGCGTAATGGTTAGTCCATTCGCTTCACACCAGGATGTCGCGGGTTCGATTCCAGGCGGGGTCAACTTTGTAAGACTCGGTTTTTTTGGTGGTAGGGAATTTTCATAGCCCGCCTGGCTAGCTACCCCTATCTTATTTGTCTTGCCGCCAAACGTTAATGTTAACAGTAATGATGTGTTCCGGCTTGTAGATAAGAAAGGCAGATCCCCATTGCGTTGGGGAATCTTGAAAAGCCCGCTTCCATCTTCGGGATCGTCGTCACTTACCATTAGGTGGAATGATACCAAGGGCTTATAAATTGTGGATGAAAAAATCAGTTTCATAATTATAGTGGTGGTAATTTAAATCAATGGTAAGTAGGTATATACTTTGTTAATAAAGATAAGTCACGCACGAATTTTCATTTTTAGTTTTGGAAAAACCTAAACACTTTCAGGTACAAACTTTTATCGGTTTATTCCAGTTCAAGTCCTTGACACGATATATCGGGCCATATTATCGGGTCGCGCGTTGTCGATACCCCATATTACATATTTCCAATCTCAAATAATTTTGGAAAAATCTAAAAACTTTAAGTTACAAGCTTTTAAATAGTGCATTGTCACGCGATATAAATATTCATTCAAAATTTCAGCTCAATCGGAAACTGGGAAGTGGGTCAAATTTAACTTGCAAGATTTCACCCGAACAAACATACATACATTGCAAACATACATACAAAATCTTATAAACAATATACATTTGTTGTTTTCGAGGCTGTACAGGGTGTTTCACTTAGCAGTAACTTCTTACGAACACAACACTTGCAGAAATGGGGGGAGCAATCGTGCTAATGAAAACAAGGCATGCCACCTAGTAAATATTCAACGACTGACTTGGTAAGTACTTGGGATACATACGGACTGCAGAAACTATGAGTTTTCCATTTATCTCTTTAAATGAGTATGGCTATTCTACATTGGAAATAAATTGTACAGTACCGATGTGCATCCTTTTTCGCGAAGCCTTCTCCGTCTTGCGTAGTCGGGCAACTCAAATCAACAATAAATAACGCTCACAAAAATTTCAAAAAAAAAATATTGCGAAAAATAATTAAAAATATGTACAGCGCAAAGGCGGCCTAATTGCTAAAAATCCGAAAGCGGGGTGGCTGCAGATTAAAACTAAACAAGATTACTATGATATTATTTAAAAACAGATAATATGTAATAAATAAACTCAATATATTAGTTTTTTACCAGTTTTATATTATTCGATCGTATTAGAAAAAGTAGAAGAGCGTCGGTGGCGCAACGGCAAGGGCCGCTACCTCCTATCTGGGAATTCGTGGTTCGAGTCCTGCCACCAATGTGTTTTCGAACCTCGATCGTACGTTTATCCGACGCTCTTACGGTGAAGGAAAACATCGTGAGGAAACCTGCACACGCCTGCGTAGAAACTCGAAGGTTGTGTGTGAAGTCGAACAACCCGCACTGGGCCCGCGTGGTCGACTAAGGCCCTATCGCCGTTATTCAGGATAGGCTCGAGCCCCTCGGTGAGGACGTATATATGAGCTGATGTGATGTGATTAGAAAAAGTGAAAAAATAAGGGGGGTCTCCATACAAAAAAACTTGTTTTTTTAATCGTGAAGAAACTAGCGCCATCTAGTATGATGGTACGAAACCCTATGTGTGTGTCGACCGGCTTTTTATTATATTTTTATTAAAAGCGAACACAAATATTAACATAATTGTTACTTGTACTTAAGTAAAATTAGTTATGTTTTCTCATGTTATGTGACTGGTGTCTTTGTATGAATCAATATATTTAAACATAATAGTATATAGTAGGCGTTAATGATCATCAATATCAGCCGAAAGATGTCTACTGGTGGACAAAAGCTTCCCCCAAAGATTTCACAGAACTTAAGTGGCAGTGGGCGGGGGCTCATAGCTCGTAGAACAAAGGCTGCTGGGGCAGTAAAGTTCTCGAATGGTGACCGCGCGCTGGAAGACGCAGCGTAGGCAGGCCTCCCACTTGGTGAACAGACGACCTGTTGAAGGTCGCGGGATGCCGCCGGATGCGGACTGCGCAGAACCAGTGCTAGTGGAGGCCTTAATAATTCCTATTAATTTACAAAGTTTCATTCTTCTTCTTCTTATCGTGTGGCACAATTAACCATGCTAATGGGACGAAATTGTTACAATCGTTTTGAGGAAAAGTAACATACAACTTGGGTTTTTGTAAGGGAGATACTTCATTCCGTTTTTCACTGTAATCCGTCACTGCGTGCAGTAGACCGTGTGGAGCTACAGTGACTTTATTATAATATTATTTAGTTAATTTAAATTACTAGAGGCATTTTGGATTAAAAATAATCAGTTTTTTTTGCTACTAATAATTAATGAAAGCCTAAAAAATCTTCTAATCTCATCATTCGATAGATTAATTTATTATCTGCTGGTCCAAATGAAGACATTCTATTAACCCGTGTGTACACACAATTTCTTTAACCACGCGATCAGCGCACGACTATACTCTTATTGCATAAAATGCTAATTTTTCAATATCTGCAAGTGGTTGCCGTCTCGAATGACTATGTTGCTGTTTTATTGACACTTAGCAAACTGGCTGTTTTATTACTTTGACTTAGCATAATAAGAAATGATAGGTATCGAAGGGTACCATAATTTATTAGTTTTAACCGTACTTGAAATTAAGAAGGTTGGTAATTTTTGTCTTGTGTACGTGTGTGTCTTGTTGTCTATATGTGAAATACATAGACAACAAGACACACAGCTGAAAGACATCCACTGTTGGACAAAGGCCTCCCCCAAGGGTTTGCATAATGACAGGTCCCGCGCTGCCCGCATACAGCGGCTTCCGGCTTCTTCACCAGGTCAGAGATGAGATACTAGTTACTTCGTAACACATATTACACTTCCTTATAAAACGAAAATACCTACGCATTTATTCACCTACTCCTTTCCACTGTCAGACAATACACAGAAACATGGGTATTAATGCGCTCGACTTAGCGGTTATAACTGCGTACACGGGCGGCGCGCGAACTGCGGCGGCGACTGTACGGCGTTCTAGCACTGACGAGCGGAGTGCGGCGTGTAGGTCGCGCCATTGTGTAGGTACTTATCTCGCCTGCTCAACCGAGTGACGGGGGCCTGACCAGGTTGTCGGTCCACCGAGTAGGAGGCCTGCTAAATAGTCTTACAGAGTGCAGTCGAACTCAAGAATTTTACTGCCACCTGTTCTACGAGCTATCTGCCACTGCAGTTTAGCGATTCTGTGAGCTAGGTCGGTTACCTTGCTTTTTTAACGGATGTCCTCGGTTATGATTCGATCACGTAAGGAATCTGTGGCGGCAACTGCAGTAACCCGCCACTGAACCTACCACCTCGCCTGGCGGAGATATCTCCCTTTTCTCTCGTCAAGTAGGAACGCACCGTTCCTAAAAATCTTTTAGCATAGCTCGCTCCATCGTTTGATAATTAGATCCGTCATGATCTTTGAGTGTCCTAATTACATTGTGGCGAGCAGTGTTTTCAATATGATTAATTTGGTTAGATGATGAGAAATAATGGCATTGTTATTCTGAAAACCCGTTGACTATCAAATTTCAGATTTTTTTCTATTTTAGCGTCGCCAGTGCACACCCTGGATACTTTATACATCGGACCAGAAAAAAGGAATGACGGAACACACAAAATGGCGGCGAAATCCTATACGTACGACAACCAAACTGTAACCAATCTTTATCAGTCGCAATCTAGAGAGCGGCATGGAGTGTCCATACTGTTTGTATAATATATATATACTTTGGCCATAGGCTACGATACGAGTCTTATTGAATTGCATCCTGCGATTTTTAAATACGACATGAATTTAAGCATTGTCTCTCCTCTGCAACTAATCTTTTAACAAATTGCACTCCCTTTGGGTCATTGTACTTTTCAACTTTTTTTACAAGTCATTGCTACTTATAACGTTGGATTGTGAAAGCTTTACAATTTAATGCTTCGGATTTTCAATGAAAGGGGTTAATAATAATTATGTACATTCCATGCGATATCGTTAATCAATGTCATCCATTGATGCACTGCACCAGTAATGAAGCCGCGGCATACCAATCACTAGTGACCGCCGATTCTTTGGTGTCTGTTTCTGCCAAATCCGGTATCGGTTCGTTGATCGAAAAAACAAAATGTTTCCCAGCAGTTGCATCGACAAAGACTTCAAGGTCACCCAAAGGGCAATGGAGCGTGCTATGCTCGGAGTTTCTCTGCATAATCGAATCAGAAACGAGGAGATCCGTAGGAGAACCAAAGTAACCGACATAGCTCTCAGAATTGCTTAACTTAAGTGGCAGTGGGTGGGACACATAGCTCTTAGAACAGATAGCCGTTGTGGCAGTAAAGTTCTCGAGTGGCGACCGTGCACCGGAAAACGTAGCGTAGGTAGGCCTCCTACTCAGTGGACTGATGATCTGGTGAAGTTCACGGGATGTCGCTGGATGCGGGCAACACAGAACCGGTCGTTATGGAAATGCTCGGGGGATGCCTATGTCCAGCAGACGACGTCCGTCGGCTAATATCATGATGATGATGACAAAGAATTGTTACTTGTTGTCCTATTTCTAATTACTATTCTACTGTTATGTCGCACTTATACAAAAAAAAAATGTTTGCTCCATATCTTCTGAAGGAATTATATAAACTGAACGTACAAAATAAAAATGTTACTTTGTGTTTTGTATAAAAGAAACTAATTTGAATTTATTCAAATTAAGTTCTGTTTAAAAAGCCAATCAAAATAAACTCTGGTAAAAATGTCAAAAAGTTTAGGTCGATATGTATTGGGTATACATATCGACCTAAGGCTTCGTTAGTGTAAAAGGTATCCCCTGGGCGTTTCCGAAGGGAAGGCACCCATCACGCTTGCAGCGGTTCCGCGCTGCATCGCAATAGCCAACCTCTGCATCAGGGAGGCCCCGGAGCTGGGGTCACCCCCTGTTTGCCTAATAAAACACCCAATTTCCCGAATGAAAAAATTAAATTGTTAAATGATAGGCAGCGCTCTTGTTTTAAAAGCCAAAAGACGGATTATCATCCTCGTGGCAATACACCAGTAGAAAGGGATTTTCATTTTTAACCGTGAAATTAAATAGTTTCATTCTGTGCCTCAAACAGATATCAAAATTTTGGTTTCGGTTTTATGTAAAAGGGCACTAACGCTACACCCCTAATTGCAATACTTGCAAATGACCCGATATAAAATTAAAGTGGTATTATTGTGGAATTCAATGTGCCATAAATTAAATACAATAAAAATGTAGTCTTACTAATATTATAAACGCGAAAGTTTGTAAGAATGTATGGATGTATGTTTGTTACTCTTTCACGCAAAAACTATTCAAAAGATCTGGCTGAAATTTGGTAGCTAGATAGATAAGGACCTGGATTAACACATAGGCTACTTTTTTCGACGCTCGCGCACTGCGCACTTCGAAAAGTCATAGAAACTTTGTCCACGCGGGTGAAGCCGCGGGAAACAGCTAGTGGAATATTAACGAACGTATACTTCAAAACTCAAGGTTTGTACCTTTGTGTCGGCAGCAGATGTCAAGGATCCATTAGACCACGTTCTGCCCAGAAATTCTCAAGCAGATCGTGAAAGGCCCAGGCATTTCATCACGGAGCTCCGAAAAATACTAAGTCAACGGAGATCCGCTTCGCGGGGCTCCTTTCTACGGTAGCGCCAGACATACTACACGAACCTCTAACCTTTTGTGTTTTTCGGTGGCCCCCCAATGATCGGGCTTAGCAGTTGTGAATAAAAAAAATGACTGGGCCTTTTTCGATCTGCTTGGAAATATCTCGTTATTCGCCGGACGCTTAAGATCTGCCGCTATCATTTAAACGAGTATGAAGTAATCGAATGAAAGCTAATATTTATTCATTAATTGTTTTTATTTTCACAATTGTTAAGCCCTGGACATCATCTCACCTGATGGTAAGTGACAATAATGCCGAACAAGGAAGCGGGCTTACCAAGATTCTCCAACGCAATGAGGATATTGATTTTGAAGTTTAGTATTTTTAACCGACGAAAAAACGAAGGAGGTTCTCAAGTCAACCCGTCTATTTTTTTATATATGACCACGCATAAATTTTTACAGAGTGGTCCGATTTTGACAATTTTTTTTAATTGGATAGGATATACTTCGAAGTTGATTTCATTTAAATTTGAAAATGGTAGGGTAGAAATAAAGAAGATGATTGATTTTTCACTCACTATTTTCGTTATTATTGAGTCACCTTAAAAAAAACTGCTTGTAACGTTCCATCACTACTTCCTCCACGGGTTAATAGCAACTTATTTTTTTATGACCTAATTTTATTTTGTAACTTTGCAAATATGTTGAGTAGACACATATCAATGTTTGTAATTCGTTTTTATTGTAGTAAATTAAAATATAACTAATCAAAGACTTAAATTTTCCGTTTTATATAAGTACATCGAAAACTAATTACAAACATCGATATGTGTCTATTTAATATATTTGCAAAGTTTGGATTAAATTCGGCATGTAGTTTTTGTATTAAAGCGGAACTACGTTTGTATGGAAACTCGAGCCTCCTGTAGACCGAACCTTAAGTATGATATATCTCGCCACATGTTCGCCGGGTTAATTGGTATGTATTATAGTCTTTTTTTTACATTTTGTCAAACAATTAAACCGCTGAAAAAACAATGGAAGTGAAAAGCAACAAATAAAAAAATACCATTTAGGGTTCCATATCCAAAGGAACCTTATCACTAAGACTGCGCTGTCCGTCCATCTGTCCGTCCGTCACCAGGCTGTATTTCATGAACCGTGATAGCTAGCTACCCAGAGGGTAAAAACGGAACCCTATCACTAAGACTTCGCTGTCCGTCCGTCTGGACGTCTGTCACCAGGCAGTATTTCATGAACCGTGATAGCTAGCTACCCAGAGGGTAAAAACGGAACCCTATCACTAAGACTTCGCTGTCCGTCCGTCTGGACGTCTGTCACCGGGCTGTATTTCATGAACCGTGATAGCTAGCTACCCAGAGGGTAAAAACGGAACCCTATCACTAAGACTTCGCTGTCCGTCCGTCTGGACGTCTGTCACCAGGCAGTATTTCATGAACCGTGATAGCTAGCTACCCAGAGGGTAAAAACGGAACCTTATCACTAAGACTTCGCTGTCCGTCCGTCTGGACGTCTGTCACCGGGCTGTATTTCATGAACCGTGATAGCTAGCTACCCAGAGGGTAAAAACGGAACCCTATCACTAAGACTTCGCTGTCCGTCCGTCTGGACGTCTGTCACCAGGCAGTATTTCATGAACCGTGATAGCTAGCTACCCAGAGGGTAAAAACGGAACCCTATCACTAAGACTTCGCTGTCGGTCCGTCTGTACGTCTGTCACCAGGCTGTATTTCATGAACCGTGATAGCTAGCTACCCAGAGGGTAAAAACGGAACCCTATCACTAAGACTTCGCTGTCGGTCCGTCTGTACGTCTGTCACCAGGCTGTATTTCATGAACCGTGATAGCTAGCTACCCAGAGGGTAAAAACGGAACCCTATCACTAAGACTTCGCTGTCGGTCCGTCTGTACGTCTGTCACCAGGCTGTATTTCATGAACCGTGATAGCTAGCTACCCAGAGGGTAAAAACGGAACCCTATCACTAAGACTTCGCTGTCAGTCCGTCTGTACGTCTGTCACCAGGCTGTATTTCATGAACCGTGATAGCTAGCTACCCAGAGGGTAAAAACGGAACCCTATCACTAAGACTTCGCTGTCGGTCCGTCTGTACGTCTGTCACCAGGCTGTATTTCATGAACCGTGATAGCTAGCTACCCAGAGGGTAAAAACGGAACCCTATCACTAAGACTTCGCTGTCGGTCCGTCTGTACGTCTGTCACCAGGCTGTATTTCATGAACCGTGATAGCTAGCTACCCAGAGGGTAAAAACGGAACCCTATCACTAAGACTTCGCTGTCGGTCCGTCTGTACGTCTGTCACCAGGCTGTATTTCATGAACCGTGATAGCTAGCTACCCAGAGGGTAAAAACGGAACCCTATCACTAAGACTTCGCTGTCAGTCCGTCTGTACGTCTGTCACCAGGCTGTATTTCATGAACCGTGATAGCTAGCTACCCAGAGGGTAAAAACGGAACCCTATCACTAAGACTTCGCTGTCAGTCCGTCTGTACGTCTGTCACCAGGCTGTATTTCATGAACCGTGATAGCTAGCTACCCAGAGGGTAAAAACGGAACCCTATCACTAAGACTTCGCTGTCGGTCCGTCTGTACGTCTGTCACCAGGCTGTATTTCATGAACCGTGATAGCTAGCTACCCAGAGGGTAAAAACGGAACCCTATCACTAAGACTTCGCTGTCGGTCCGTCTGTACGTCTGTCACCAGGCTGTATTTCATGAACCGTGATAGCTAGCTACCCAGAGGGTAAAAACGGAACCCTATCACTAAGACTTCGCTGTCCGTCCGTCTGGACGTCTGTCACCAGGCAGTATTTCATGAACCGTGATAGCTAGCTACCCAGAGGGTAAAAACGGAACCCTATCACTAAGACTTCGCTGTCGGTCCGTCTGTACGTCTGTCACCAGGCTGTATTTCATGAACCGTGATAGCTAGCTACCCAGAGGGTAAAAACGGAACCCTATCACTAAGACTTCGCTGTCGGTCCGTCTGTACGTCTGTCACCAGGCTGTATTTCATGAACCGTGATAGCTAGCTACCCAGAGGGTAAAAACGGAACCCTATCACTAAGACTTCGCTGTCGGTCCGTCTGTACGTCTGTCACCAGGCTGTATTTCATGAACCGTGATAGCTAGCTACCCAGAGGGTAAAAACGGAACCCTATCACTAAGACTTCGCTGTCAGTCCGTCTGTACGTCTGTCACCAGGCTGTATTTCATGAACCGTGATAGCTAGCTACCCAGAGGGTAAAAACGGAACCCTATCACTAAGACTTCGCTGTCGGTCCGTCTGTACGTCTGTCACCAGGCTGTATTTCATGAACCGTGATAGCTAGCTACCCAGAGGGTAAAAACGGAACCCTATCACTAAGACTTCGCTGTCGGTCCGTCTGTACGTCTGTCACCAGGCTGTATTTCATGAACCGTGATAGCTAGCTACCCAGAGGGTAAAAACGGAACCCTATCACTAAGACTTCGCTGTCGGTCCGTCTGTACGTCTGTCACCAGGCTGTATTTCATGAACCGTGATAGCTAGCTACCCAGAGGGTAAAAACGGAACCCTATCACTAAGACTTCGCTGTCGGTCCGTCTGTACGTCTGTCACCAGGCTGTATTTCATGAACCGTGATAGCTAGGTACCCAGAGGGTAAAAACGGAACCCTATCACTAAGACTTCGCTGTCGGTCCGTCTGTACGTCTGTCACCAGGCTGTATTTCATGAACCGTGATAGCTAGCTACCCAGAGGGTAAAAACGGAACCCTATCACTAAGACTTCGCTGTCGGTCCGTCTGTACGTCTGTCACCAGGCTGTATTTCATGAACCGTGATAGCTAGCTACCCAGAGGGTAAAAACGGAACCCTATCACTAAGACTTCGCTGTCGGTCCGTCTGTACGTCTGTCACCAGGCTGTATTTCATGAACCGTGATAGCTAGCTACCCAGAGGGTAAAAACGGAACCCTATCACTAAGACTTCGCTGTCGGTCCGTCTGTACGTCTGTCACCAGGCTGTATTTCATGAACCGTGATAGCTAGCTACCCAGAGGGTAAAAACGGAACCCTATCACTAAGACTTCGCTGTCAGTCCGTCTGTACGTCTGTCACCAGGCTGTATTTCATGAACCGTGATAGCTAGCTACCCAGAGGGTAAAAACGGAACCCTATCACTAAGACTTCGCTGTCGGTCCGTCTGTACGTCTGTCACCAGGCTGTATTTCATGAACCGTGATAGCTAGCTACCCAGAGGGTAAAAACGGAACCCTATCACTAAGACTTCGCTGTCGGTCCGTCTGTACGTCTGTCACCAGGCTGTATTTCATGAACCGTGATAGCTAGCTACCCAGAGGGTAAAAACGGAACCCTATCACTAAGACTTCGCTGTCGGTCCGTCTGTACGTCTGTCACCAGGCTGTATTTCATGAACCGTGATAGCTAGCTACCCAGAGGGTAAAAACGGAACCCTATCACTAAGACTTCGCTGTCGGTCCGTCTGTACGTCTGTCACCAGGCTGTATTTCATGAACCGTGATAGCTAGCTACCCAGAGGGTAAAAACGGAACCCTATCACTAAGACTTCGCTGTCAGTCCGTCTGTACGTCTGTCACCAGGCTGTATTTCATGAACCGTGATAGCTAGCTACCCAGAGGGTAAAAACGGAACCCTATCACTAAGACTTCGCTGTCGGTCCGTCTGTACGTCTGTCACCAGGCTGTATTTCATGAACCGTGATAGCTAGCTACCCAGAGGGTAAAAACGGAACCCTATCACTAAGACTTCGCTGTCGGTCCGTCTGTACGTCTGTCACCAGGCTGTATTTCATGAACCGTGATAGCTAGCTACCCAGAGGGTAAAAACGGAACCCTATCACTAAGACTTCGCTGTCGGTCCGTCTGTACGTCTGTCACCAGGCTGTATTTCATGAACCGTGATAGCTAGCTACCCAGAGGGTAAAAACGGAACCCTATCACTAAGACTTCGCTGTCGGTCCGTCTGTACGTCTGTCACCAGGCTGTATTTCATGAACCGTGATAGCTAGCTACCCAGAGGGTAAAAACGGAACCCTATCACTAAGACTTCGCTGTCGGTCCGTCTGTACGTCTGTCACCAGGCTGTATTTCATGAACCGTGATAGCTAGCTACCCAGAGGGTAAAAACGGAACCCTATCACTAAGACTTCGCTGTCGGTCCGTCTGTACGTCTGTCACCAGGCTGTATTTCATGAACCGTGATAGCTAGCTACCCAGAGGGTAAAAACGGAACCCTATCACTAAGACTTCGCTGTCAGTCCGTCTGTACGTCTGTCACCAGGCTGTATTTCATGAACCGTGATAGCTAGCTACCCAGAGGGTAAAAACGGAACCCTATCACTAAGACTTCGCTGTCGGTCCGTCTGTACGTCTGTCACCAGGCTGTATTTCATGAACCGTGATAGCTAGCTACCCAGAGGGTAAAAACGGAACCCTATCACTAAGACTTCGCTGTCGGTCCGTCTGTACGTCTGTCACCAGGCTGTATTTCATGAACCGTGATAGCTAGCTACCCAGAGGGTAAAAACGGAACCCTATCACTAAGACTTCGCTGTCGGTCCGTCTGTACGTCTGTCACCAGGCTGTATTTCATGAACCGTGATAGCTAGCTACCCAGAGGGTAAAAACGGAACCCTATCACTAAGACTTCGCTGTCGGTCCGTCTGTACGTCTGTCACCAGGCTGTATTTCATGAACCGTGATAGCTAGCTACCCAGAGGGTAAAAACGGAACCCTATCACTAAGACTTCGCTGTCGGTCCGTCTATACGTCTGTCACCAGGCTGTATTTCATGAACCGTGATAGCTAGCTACCCAGAGGGTAAAAACGGAACCCTATCACTAAGACTTCGCTGTCGGTCCGTCTGTACGTCTGTCACCAGGCTGTATTTCATAAACCGTGTTAGCTAGACAGTTGAAATTTTGACAGATGATGTATTTCTGTTGCCGCTATAACAAAAAATACTCAAAGTTAGAGAAAGTGAGTCTCCATATATAAAAAAAACGTGTATATTTTTTAAACGTGAAGAAACTAGCGCCATCTAGTATGATAGTACGGAACTAAAGAAACTAGCGCCCTCTAGTATGATGGTATGGAACCCTATGTGTGCGGTTCTGACTCGCATTTGGTCGGTTTTTTAGTCCAACTACGGTCCTACGCTAATGTAAATGCCTAAAAAAAATTAAGTGCGCGCCAAACAAACAAACGGAACGTTCGGCAATTTCCGGCAAAAGGACGCGTCGCATCGCCGCCGCTACGCAATCCGCTGCCATCATTTTACTTTACAAATTGCCGAAAGTTCCGTTTGTTTGTTTGGCGTCGACTCAAAACGTGTTTACTTTAGTGTAGAGCTTAGTTAGATTGAAGAGGTTTTTTTTTATTATTTTCCGCTTTTCAGTTTTTTTTTTGTTGAAAAGTTTTTATTTCAGAAGTTAAAACCAAAATTTGTTGGTAAATTAGTATTTAAAACAGTATAGTACTCGTACGAGCATACAACAGTATGAGTTTTAATTATTTTTCGGAACACTTATTTTATTAAGTATTTTTTCTAACTGGCGAGGTAAGATCTCGATAACGTTACTCCTTCGTTGCTTATTACATTATTCCATTATGCAGTAAGCCTTCATTTAAAAGAGCTTATTATAAAGCCCTTCTAACATTAAACAATGTTTAAGGCTTTGTAATTAATTTCGTAAACATATCTCATTATTTCGTTTATTTTGTAGATAAGCTATTTGTGTTTAAGTAATTAATTTAAAATTGTTTTCGCATTCAGCCGTTTTGATGCTAAGCGTATATGGGTTTATAAGTCTGATCTTCTTAAATCCTTCCTCATATCAAAACTTTATGACATTTTATAAATATTTTTCGTTAGGTTTTAAACTGACTCCTTTTCTGATCAAGCCAAGTGCGAGTAGGACTCGCGCAAAGTGGGGTTCCGTGGGTTCATCATTACAGCTCATATACGTCCCCACCGAGGGGCTCGAGCCTACCCTGAATCAGGGCGATTAGGCCTTAGTCGACCACGCGGGCCCAGTGCGTGTTGGTCGACTTCACACACAACCTTCGAGTTTCTTCGCAGGCGTGTGCAAGGTTTCCTCACGATGTTTTCCTTCACCGTTAAAGCAATCGGTAAGTATGTACTTACGTAAGTTTTTGAAAAACTCATTGGTACATTGGCCGTCCAGATTTGAACCCGATACCTCTGGTTAGATGGACCGAGTCGTTACCGGTTGAGCCACCGACGCTTTTCCGTGGGTTAGTCGTTTAAAAAATTTATTTGTATTTTAACAAACAAAATCATTTTGCAGTTGGTAATAAAAAAAAGGATAGAAAGTCTATGAACGTGTTACAAATCCAACTGTATGTACAGGTACATCTTAAATTGGTCGACTATTACTCCTAAACTACTTAGCCATAATAGTTTTCCTTTTAAATTGATTATAATATGACCTAACTTATATTTTTTTCAGATGTCCTGAAATAGTTGTCAAAAAATAGCACTTTAACTCTTGCACGAGCATTGGCAATATGTGTACCAGGGATGCTGTGTCAATATTAATCTGTATTGACCTCGAATAAGGTTCAGATTTCTCTTGTTCGCGGTGGTTGTATAGCTTGTGAAAGTGTAAAAGCTTAATATTTCGCAAACGGATCTCTGAAGCTAAAGATTGTTTTCACACATCCGCAATATTTTTGAAAAGTCTATCCAACTACATCTCACACCATGGGATAGACGAGAAAAAATATTCACCCCCACTTATAGGTGTAGGGGAGTTAACCTAAATTTTTTTTCACGATTTTATTTTATTACTTTGCCGGCGTGATTAATATGTATTACTAAGAGTCTCTGAGTTAGGCCGCAGATATACAGACTTACATGGCGAAACTGTAAGGGTTCCTTGTTGACTACAGAACCCTAAAAAGCAAATTTATCTCAAGCATATACCTAACTTTTGAATTAGGCTATTGGTAGTGAAATGAAGGTACTTTATAACTATAGGAAAAACTTCAGTTAACCATATTTAAGCGTTTCACTTTTAGTTAACGAAAATTTATAATGACGTAGGTAGGGGCTGTTTTCGAACGGAATACGGAACAATTTATTTAAAAATCAATTACTTCAAATTTTAATAGAAATTTGAAAACTGTTTTGGTCAGCTTTATTCAAAATATTAAACGGAGCTAAAACGTTGACAAGATAAATACGAATCAAAATCAAGTTACGAACAGATCCGGACGAATCGAAAGCCAGGAGCGAGTAATTGAATCTTAGCGGAGCCTCTCTCTAGTACCTATGTATCCATCCATAGTGTATATATATACCAAAATGTGATCCATGCATCTAGTCGCAATGCTTCCAACTTTCATAATTCACTAACTCGGCTTCCCATGTTGTATGTATGTATGTATAAATTGATGAAAAAATGGTTTCATCAGACTTAAGTGTACAATGCCGGTCTTATGGCTAAAAATGATCTCTTCCAGACAGCACTTGGCAGGTGAGATATATTCAAATATATAATGTAAAACAACGATAGCGCTAGAATCTGATAGCAAGGTATTTTCCAAAAGGCAAAGAAATAATAATCCACGATAAATAGATATGTTTTAAATATAAATATAATTGTATAGATAATATTAATTGTTGACTAACGACCTGGTGAAGATCGCGGGAAGCCGATGGATGCGGGCAGAGCAGGACCGGTCGTCGTGAAAATCCTTGGGGGAGGCCTTTGTCCAGCAGTGGACGATTTTCGGCTGATATGATGATGATGCTGAATTGTATTATATATACCAATTTATACCATGTATATGATATCTCTTCCTTTGATGGTCAGTTGAAGTTAGCTGTCCAAGATCTTTTAAACGTGGCGCTTAGTGAGGAGCAGTGGGACCAAGCCACTCTACCAATTCGGCATGGAGCTCTCGGAGTGCGGCGTGCTCGGGAAGTTGGGCTGCCGGCCTACTTGGCATCGGCACATGGGGTTGCGGACCTCGTCGCTAGTATACTATCTTTTGATGGTGGCGAGGCGAGCATCCCTTTTGTGTCGGAGGCTTTGGCGACTTGCTCGGCGCAGCACCCTGGGACGCCTGCTCCAGTGACTGCGGCAACTCAGCGTGCCTGGGATGAGGTGGGCTCCGAGGCGGTAGCGCATCGTTTAGTTGAGGGTGCTACTGGAGCGGTCTAGGTTCCATACGCTTATTTTTGGACTTGTGGATAGATATTCATGCACTGAAAAGATTTTAACCGATTTCTAAAAAAGGAGGTTATCAATTCGACTCGTATGTATGTAATGTTGTTGGACGTGAACAATATTCGTTTAAGTTGGTTTATGTGGGCTTCTAGAGAGGTAGGTCAAATTTTATAAGTGTATGTATGTAAGTATGTATGTTTGTATGTTTATAATATATTTGTTCAGGTATTTCTCAGAAACCAGAAATCAAAATGCTATTATTCTTTTCGTTACATAAGGTATCTATATGGTATCTTTCTATTTGGTACTGACAGAATACTAACGTTGTGGAACTGTGGGAACACAATCCACAACATTTAAGCTGAGTCAGTGCCTTTTCATTGGCAGTACTTCGTTCGTCCTGTTTGTATTTTAATTTAGTTTTTTTTTATTACGTCTTTTACTTTTAAGCTTATTTTTTTGTGTAGTTAAAATAAGCGTATTAGTACCTACGTAATTACTTTATTCCTTGTAAACTGTCAATAAATAAACGAATTTTCCATCTTTCAACTTACAAAACAGTGAAGGTTTTATCAAAATCGTTTCAGTAGTTTTCAAGATATGGACAAATGTACCAAGCACAAACTAATCACTGTATAAGTACATCTTCGGTGTAACGACACCATTTTGTGATTGAAGTCTGTTGCTCTTTACATTTTGATTGAGTTTTTTTTTTGGATTCTAATATGCAAAAAAAATCGTAACAAGTTTTATAATTAAAAGCAGCAGGACGGACACACGTAATGATTAAAAGTTAAGGCATTCCAATACTGGCGATGTAATTATATTGAGTAGATCCAATGTTGCTGCCCAGCCCAACTGCTCTCGGTATTATTCTGGTCATACCTACTTCTCTGAAGGTTGGAGGCTCTACACTCGAAGTTGTTACCGAATATGTGTACCTGAAATAACCAGTCCAGTTAGGTAGGTCCAACTTTGAGAAAGAGATCAATCGTCGAATCCAACTCGGCTGGGCAGCGTTCGGGAAGCTTCGCAATATCTTTACGTCCCAAATACCGCAGTGTCTTAAGACCAAGGTCTTCGACCAGTGTGTTTTGCCAGTGATGACATACGGAACTGAGACATGGTCGCTTACCATTGCTATACTTATTTGGCAGCGGGCGGGGCACATTGCTCGTAGAACAGATGGCCGTTGTGGCAGTATGAAGTTCTTGAGTGGCGACCACGCACCGGAAAACGTAGTATAGGCAGGCCTCCCACTCGGTGGACCGATGACCTGGTGAAGGTCGCGGGAAGCCGCTGGATGCGGGTAGCGCAGAACCGGTCGTCGTGGAAATCCTTGGGGGAGGCCTATATCCAGCAGTGGACGTCCTTCGGCTGATGTGATGATTCGAGAAGAACTCGAATACTAGCAGTTTCTTACTGCATTTCTTTCAAAATTATTCATATTCTTAAATAACTTCTTAAATACTATTTTAATTGGATTAAGATGCTGTGCCGAGCGGGCTGGAAACACAAAGTTGTAACAACAAGAGACACCGCTGCAGGGGAAGTGAAAAAAAAACCTGCTAAGTGCGACTTGAGGTTACACAAACAGGGTTCCGCACCAAAACTTTAATTAACAACAGAACAAGACCTCTCAGAATATACGTTGCTCTAGGTTAAATAGGGATCTACATATTTTGGACTTTAGAAAGTATTTTGAGGTTTGCATACAACAAAAAACGGAACCCTTATAGGATCACTCGTGTGTCTGTCTGTCTGTCCGTCCGTTTGTTACAGCCCAATTGCTCCGAATCTACAAGACCAAATCAGGTAAAATTTGGTAGGATGATGTAACCCAAACACAGATGTGCAAAGTAAATGAATATTTTTTAAGTAAGGGTCATTTTCGGGGGTAAAATTAGGAAATTAAAAAAAAGTTTTGCAAACCTTACTGTGTCGTAAATCAAATGAAAGGGCTCGTATGAAGAATCTTAAATAAATTTATTATTGAAAAATAAATATTATTGATTTTATTCATGAGAGAAGACGAAAATTTACCATTCCCCCCCCTGTTCTCCGAAACTACTGAGTCTAAAGTTAAAAAAAAAAATACAAAATATAGTTTATTGCTTGTAGATTACAGGAAACCTATATTAATTCTATCACTTGAAAATTAAGTGGTAAACTTAATACAATACGATCACTTACGGAAAATAATTTACTACAACACCACTAGATAGCGCTAGTAGTATTTTTCTGTTGCTCGCGTTTCAGCGAATCAGAGGTGGGTAATGTACTCGCCGTTGATATTGATGCCGAATCCACGGTTCTTACGGGTGAAGGAAAAACATCGTGAGGAAACCTGCACACGCCTGTGGAGAAACTCGCAGGTTGCGTGTGAAGTTGACCAACCCGCACTTTAATATACCGCTACCATATTGAATAATTGTATTTTTCACATCGAGAGAGTGAATAGGCATTGGTTGAAATGGCGTATTCCACCTTCGACTCCATCGTTATTACTGTGATATTGTAGTCAACAGTTCCTAAATTTTTATATATAAAAATGAATCTCTATATCCCTTGGTCATCGCATGACGCGTGAACGGCTCCAACCGATTTCGCTAATTATTTTTTTGTTGAGTTCGTTATTGTTAGGAGAAGGTTTATGAAAGGTTTAAGAACATTTATGTAGGGTAGGGTAGGGTATGGTAGAGTGGGGTAGGGTAGTGTAGGGTAGGGCAGGGTGTGTAGTGTAGTGTAAGGTGGTACGAAGTTCGCCGGGACAGCTAGTCAGAAATAAAATATCCCTGAATGAAAAATAAAATAGACGCTCATCAATTTTCCCATCGCCCAAGCCCAAGTAGGAGCGGAAATCCCCTTTAAACAATAAATCTCCCCTCATTACGTCTGAGTCGCAAAGCCGTGGGCAATGTTGATTATAAATAATGAGTATTGTAAGAGGATCTCTAAGAAATTGTTTACGTTATTTGGGGGTTCCGTACTTTGTAACGGGACCCCTATTACTAAACCTACGCTGTCCGTCTCTCCGTCCGTCCGGAATTAAAAAACTGTATCTTTTGAACCATTAGAATCGAATCGAAATCGAATAGAATCAGAAAGGCGGAGATCCGTAGGAGAACCAAACTAACCGACATAGCTCACAGAATCGTAAAACTTAAGTGGCAGTTAGCAGGGTATAGCTTGTAGAGCAGATGGCCGTTGGGGTAGTAAAGTTCAAGAGTGGCGACCGCGCACCGTAGGTCATAGCGTAAGCAAGCCTCCCACACGATGGACCGACAACCTGGTGAAGGTCGCGGGAAGTCGCTGGATGCGGGCAGAGCAGGACCAGTCGTCATGGAAATTCTTGGGAGAGGCCTTTGTCCAGCAGTGAACGTCTTTCAGCTGATATGATGATGATGATGAAACCTTGTTATTTTATTTAATTAAGGGACCTTGATCACCCTCAACACCTTCTTATTTCCTCGTGCTGTCTTAGACTAGAATCGGAGGGCGCGTCGAGTCCCCAGACTTAATAATAAGATACGTAGGTACACGATAGCATTCAAAAGAGGCTACAAAAAATTGGCCAAGGTTGAGTCGTATTCGTGATAAAGAGCTCAATTGAGTGATTTTTTGTCGCTCCCGTTGATGTCATTTGATTGAAGTGAATAGGTATCATTATTGTGATTTTGAAATTAAAAACGGCTGGAGATATCAAAATTATATTACTCTACGCCAAATTTTACCCATATACATGCTGTCCGCACATACACACATTAATACATAATATTGATTTTTATTAATGTATGTATAAATTATTTATTGCACACGAGGAATAATCACAAAATGGTAGATAAATGAATGATCTAGAAGTAATTTAATTTTAAGAAACATCACTTATAAATACAATAATTCAAGTATATCACACACACACACAGTAGGGTATCTCATTACAAATTCTCCAACACGAACCGTAACCAAACTTTATCCTGTCGCCAAACATTGCCGAGTGTTGCCATACTAATAGATTTTGACAGGAGCGCATGATGAGGCGTGCTCTATTAATTTTAAATGATGAATTGCTCTGCTAGGTACAAATTTAATGTCGTTCAGACAGGATCGTGTTATTAAATTATGTACTATAATATATGCCTGGAGGTAGGTATAGCTTAATTCAGGAATTGGGGGTAAACTTAAATCTATGTTTGTACTTACACTTCAACCGACTTAAAAAAGTATTTTTTTTGTGTTTGGTACTTAATAGTTTTGTGTTTCTTACTTAATATTTTTGTGTTTGTTACTTGATATTTTTGTTTTTGTTAAATGATATTTTTGTTTGTTACTTGACCTTTTTGTGTTTGTTACTTGATATTTTTGTGTTTGTTACTTGATAAATTTGATCAATGTTAACCAATTTGAATGATTTGTTTTACCAAATAGAATATATTTTGAAGTTGATAATTTTATCAAAGTCGGTGTCGAACCTTTAAAGAAATTAACAAAAACAAAAGGATATGTGCTATAATAATTGTACTTGATTATTGCAATTGTATTCGGTTTTAAAGATTATTCAAAGTTTATTGTGTTGTTTTGATAAGGAATTGATTAAATTGGCATTCCAGTTACGAGGACATGCTAGCATCTATATATTTAGAAAAATCAATTGGCCTGGGTTAGTCTGGAAAAAACTCGAATAGTAGTCGATCGATTTCGATAAAACTTTCGTGAATAAAATTTTCCCCGAAAAGATTCATGACAAAAACCCCGCGAGCTGCTCGCTTCTCGCGCACCGCTCACCCTCTGTATACACGTGGACGAAACCGCAAGTATCAGCTAGTTATTAGTAAAAATGAAACGCTGTTCGTTGGTAAGCGCATAGATCTTGTGAACGGCTGGACCAAGTTCGAAAATTTTTGTTTTAAAACGTTCTTAGGTAATAGTCAGCAAAAGTAAGCCAATAAAAAACAAACAATATTTTTCAGTCAGTAATTTTGTATAGAAAATCTATGTCATTGTACTTTTTACAAATCCATTTGCACGTTTTAAGTTGGTCGACTAGTACTCCTAAACTAAAAAAGCCTACAGAGCTTTGATAGTTTTCCTTTGAAATTGATTAAATGTTCTACTATTTACAATCAAAGTGGTTAATGTTAATACCCATACCACAAATTTGGATAGAAGGATATGCCCGTCTCCATATTTTCCTCAGATTTTCTTCATACAAGTAAAACGTAGCGCCATCTGACATAACTCGTACGAACAAGGTTAAAAGAACCTTGGTAGAATTGTCGCTTTAAAAATTCGTTTATTTTTTTTTTTACAAGAAGAAATACAATGTAAGGTTACTTAACGATGATACGACATTCCATGTTTCTTTTTAGCCTTTCTTTCATGATTTTTACAGCCTCTGACAACACAATAAGGAATTTTTATATGGAATATCTTTCCACCGCCCTCTACAATTTCCTGCACACGACTGAGTCGCGAGTGTGCGAAACTTTCGATTTTCGCACCAATTCGCTGGGAGCATTAGTCGCGCGCGTTAGCCGGGTCTTTACGCCAGTAATATATAAGTCATTGACCCATACCAAATTTCAGCTTTCCAGTACCAAGAGTATCTGTATAAATCACGGACAGACAGACGGACATGGCGAAACTAAAAGGGTTCCTTGATCCCTAAAAACTGGTAAAGATTTGAGAATATTTATAAATAATATTGTTACTATGAAAATGATAGTGACTTATCGCTTATTTGTGATTCTGAGGTATCGTCATAATAATATGAAATTTTATTTTGAAAAAAAAAAGTATACAAAACTTTTTACAAATCCACCTTAAAATATTCAGTTTATCGAGTAGGTATTACTCCTTAATTATAAAAAAACACCTATTGAGGCGTAATAATTTCCTTTTATATATGTAAATTATTTATTAGTAACAAATCAATCAGTCCTAAAAATAATACCACACTAATCACAAATTACACCTTAAATAAAACGCCTAAAATACTTAAAATAAAACGCCTAAAATACCTGAAATCACACCTTAAATACCTAGAATTAAACACCTAAAATAACCCATCCCTCGTCATCCCCGGTGCAAAGGTGCCCATAACACTAGCTGCATTTTCAAGCTGAATGGCTATGGACAGCCTCTGCACCAGGAACGATCCGGAGCGGGAGTCAAAGCCTCTCTGAACTAGGCGACGCCCTATCTCTCTTACAAATCGACGTGCCTCCACACTCCCCGCTGTCTCCACCGCAAATGGAGTAAATATGTATTTGTCACGGAGTGTGCTATACTTTTCCTGCTTTTTTATTGCTAACTCTGCGGCCGCCCCGGCAACATGTGTCGTGCGTCCCAAGTGGCTAGGGGCAAAAGTACTTACGCAGGTTGCAAACCACAGTAAGCACATCCCGTTTCGCCATGGCACCAAAGTCAACCCATCAGGATGCTTGCCATCCGTGCGACAGAGGCCGAGTGGTTCGAGCACACAAGAGCCCTGCGGATCAGATAGTTGAGGGCGTGGTGCCTCAGAAATCTACCTGCACACCGACAGCAACTCAGAACGTGATGCCCATTGGCCTCCACGGAGCGGGAGTGAAGGTATTTCACTGGTTTAAAATAACGAAATAGCGAAAGTGACAGAAAAGAAAAGTTGACGAAAAATGATAAGGCTGGTTTGCTTTGACAACCATTAGAACTCCTCTTCGCTTGCATTAGGCCAGACGTAAAAGCTGTTTCATCAAGAAATCCTTTTAACTAATCACGAGCTTCAACATACGAGAATGTATTCAGTCGAAGTTATAAGATGGCAATTCATTCACCTTTCTCCAAGTTTTCGACAAACGGAATTAATTCAAAGAAACTCGGAGGTGTAAATTTATTTGAAAATAATTAAATTTGGATGGCAACAAAACTTTCTTTTAATAGATTAAGGTGATTAAAGAACACCGTGTTACGTGCATAAGGGAATTAAAATAATTCAGAACCCTTTTATCATGTTTAATAGACTTACACCTGAAATGTGCCTTATGCATAAATACAAAGTGCAAAAAGGTGTGATTATATTTTATGGCTACTTTCTACTCACAACATAGTGCCAACACTAGATGTAGAACTGAAGCTGACTTGAAGGCACAAAGTGATAGGGTACGCGGATGACTCTTCTCTGCTGGGTGTAACTAGCTCTGAGGTACAGGTAGTGGCTAAGGCCCTAGAAATAGAGGCATTGAAGGTTGACCTAAGAATTTACCACGACAAAATTGATTATCTCCAGATGAGGCGCTACAAAAATACTCACTTCAAACGCAAAACCTACATCTCGGAAAAATCACATACACAGGGGTGGTCAAATTTAAATACTAGGGCTGTACGAACAACAAGACAAATACCCGGTACGAAGAGATAGACATTCGCCTCCAAAACGCTTTGAGATGCAGCGCCGCCTTGTACAAGGTATTGGTGTCCAGGCTACTCAATAGAAGTACCAAAATCCGCATCCATAATAAGTAATTCTGATTTATAGATGTGAGGCCTGGCCACTTACACTTAAAAAAGAGAATAAGCTCATGGTTGCTGAAAGGAAAATCTTCCGTAAAATCCTCGACCAAGAATCGATGGCAGTTGGAGAACCCTAAAAACGCCGAGATCCAAGAGCTGGTGGATGACCCGAACGTTATCGGAGAGGCGAAAGCTCAAAGATTTCGGTAGCTTGGTCGTCTAGAGACAATGGGAGAAGATCGGTATGTGAAGAGAGCCTATCAGGGTCAACCAACAGGTCGACGCCCCAGGTATCGATGGCGCGATGTGTGGTAAGCTGGCGAATGACGCGAAACCACACAAGACCGGGACAAATGGCGAGGTCTCGTATCAAAGGCCATGACCCACTTTGGGTCGCTGAGTCAGCAGAGTAAGTGAGTGGGTTAGTTCTCCCCACAAAACTGAACCACTCTTACTTAAACCACAAAAATTACTCGACTCAAAACTCTTAATTGAACGTCTTACTTGAAAGTATTACTTGACATTTTCTGAATAAAGTTTATTTGATGAGAATACACAACATATAAAAAATTAAATTAAATTGGTGTAGGACCCGTTAACTGTGGACACACTATACAAATTATACAAAGGAACTCCTATAAAAAATAGATTCATTAGACAAAATTAGTTAATTGATCGATCTGTTACAGGATTTCTTTTTTTTGTTATTATTTACTAGTCATCATCATACTAGCTCATATATGTCCCCACTGACCTTAATTGACCTCGCGGGCCCAGTGCGGGTTTCTCGACTTCACACATACCCTTCGAGTTTCTTCGCAGGCGTGTGCAGGTTCATGAATGTCATACAATAATATAATTATTAAGATGACTAGAAGCTCTAGTTAAGCCTACTACAATTTTGTTTCATCCTGTACTTAGAAATAATCACTTCAATTATGGTCGAAACTTTTACATAAGTTAGTAGTAGGTATTAAGTAAAAATTCAAGGAGTTTCATAATTGCCATGTAATCTTGTATTTATTTAATTACTGTTACTAATTAATAGCTATATTTGGTATAAATAAGAGTAGTTATGACCACCAATATACCAATTTATGAATACGGTAAGCAGTGTTTATTTTCTAATAAATATTACCTATTTATTAACATAAAGTAGTTTCTGAATTAAAAAAAAATAAAATATAGATTTTTTTACATATTTGTTAAAATACTTTACAGACGAGATGGAGTTAAAGGTAACACTTATTTTACTTCAAGTATCTTCAATTTTCTTCGCAAATGCTGCGGCCGATAATGATTTTCATAAATCAATCCTTTTGCCTAGAGCACCATGTGACCGCGGAAATACAAGAGTTGGCCATAAACATGTTAATGATAATGGATTTAATAGAATTGAAAGAGAAGTTAAATTAAAACATGAAGATAAATATAACGCAGACGTAGAACCTGACTTGGCTCTAAAAGAAGAAATATCTCCATCACCCTGTCCACACAAAAAGTCTAAAAGACAAGTTGACGCTATTAAGAGTAATCCCAATAAAAAACTGTACTTGAAACCCATAAAAGATCACGAGCGTGCTGAGAGGCTCGAGTCGATTGTTAAAAGAGAGGCTGTTGGTCCCTGTTCTGACAAAGAAGAGCATTTCGAGCCGTTATTCAGAGACTCCAGGTCAATCAAGGATCATGACAAAAACGTTAAGTACAAAAGTTTAAATAATGCAAAATACAACAAAAAAATATACTTAAAACCTATTAAAACATACTATTAAAAATTATGCAAATTATAATTTAAAAGCCTTAAAATATACTGAAAATCAAAAATGATGGAAACTATGGTTCACAAGTTATAGATAAGCACACAAAACAACGTTCAGATCCATTAATCGAGATATCGAGACTATTTTAAAGATAAGCCACAAAAGAAAATAAGCATGAAGACGAATACAACGAAAATGACATTTATTCAAGAAAATTCTCGCGATAACCTCTCATACTTACGCAAACCGACACAATTTTCATCATTGCCATCACCATCATGACCACTCTACAAAAGAATGTGTTTTAAAGAGCAACCAAATGACAAAATGAAAACTGAAGACGGAAGTTACGAAGTTTCTAAACGTAAGCTTAAAATTTCCTAATAAAAAAATATTGGGTTACTTATGTCTCATTTCTCGATTTAAATGTCGAACATCGTTATTTTCTAATTCTTCTTCATCATCATCATTATATCAGCCGAAGGACGTCCACTGCTGGACATAGGCCTCCCCTAAGGATTTCCATGACGACCGGTTCTGTGCTGCCCGCATCCAGCGGCTTCCCGCGACCTTCACCAGGTCATTGGTCCACCGATTGGTAGGACTGCCTACGCTACGTATTTCAGTGCGCGCTCGCCACGCGAATATGCTACGTTAGCTATAATTTTGTTCTATGCCACTGCCACTTAAGTGTAGCAATTCTGAGAGCTATGTCGTTTACTTTGGTTCTCCTACGGATCTCCTCGTTTCTGATTCGATCACGCAGAGAAACTTTGAGCATGGCACGCTCCATTGCCCTTTGGGTGACCTTGAGCCTTCTTATGAGGCCCATCTTCTTAGGTAATCTTTATTTGGAGATCCAAATACGACAAATTATTATTCTCACTTTTCCGACCTAATCTTTAAACTTTTTACATAGAAAACTACGATCAATGTGTTTGTCAGTAATTCCCTTTCATATTTCTATAAACTGACACAAAACTTTTCTACTAATATTATTCTTCAAAAATTGCGATCCCGAAGTTTTCTCTAGTGAACTTAGACTTCAACTCTAAGTTTTGAAATTTGATTTAGCGAGGAGCTGAAACCCCAATAAATTCCTTTTAAATTGAAACATTCAACCAGCAAGTATGTGCTCAAGTGTGGGTAACTTCCAACTGTGTAGAATGTCAAACATGATCAAACTTCCAGTTCGAAGCGTTCTCGTGAACGCGAATAATTGCATTGCAAGTTAACACACAGATACCATACCCATGCTGTATTTGTGTTTATACGGAGGGAGAACTCCACTGGGATATTTCAACTTGTCGGTCTATTTCTAGGTCTATTTATATCAAGAATCGTTCTATCTCCGACTAAAAAAACTTTTGTCGTATAATAAATTGTATAAAATCTACAAATTTCTACGAAATAAATTTTAATATTTGTAATCTCTTTTTTATTTTTCATCGTTATGATGAATTTGTTATTTTGGTTGTAATTTAAAATTTTATTTTGTTTTGACATCTTATTTTATTTTTAGTTTTATCATCTCATTTTTATTTGGTATTGACATCTTTCACATAGCTTGTAGAACGGATGGCCATTGGGGCAGTAAAGTTCTGCGACTGCGCAACGGAAAGCTTAGGCCTCCCACTCGGTGGACCGATGACCTGGTGAAGGTCGCGGGAAGCCGCTGGATGCGGGCAGCGCAGAACCGGTCGTCGTGGAAAACCTTGGGGGAGGTCTATGTCCAGCAGTGGGCGTCCTTCGGCTGATATGATGATGATGATGATTGACATCTTTTTTTTTGTGACATCATATTTACTTTTTATATTTTTTGATGTGACATTGATTTTTTGTATTTTCTGACGATCATGTTAAATTTTCGCACACAGTCAATTTTTGCCCATTTTCTGAAAAAGCTTCAAACTGTTTTTCTTATATCATAAAAAAATGTATTTGATATTCTCACAACAAGCCCTTTCATATTTTGATATGTCACACGATATAGTTTGCAAAACTTTTTTTTATAAAGTATGTACTAAGAGGTCTTGTTCTGTTGGTAGTTAACTTATTGGTGCGATAATTAATTTATGTTTCTTTTACCCCGACTCGCACTTGGCTGGCATTTTCTTTGAAAATTTGCACTTTACAGTAACTTTATGCGACCTACTACACTAAGTATCTTGTTATTCAAAAAAAAATTACCTCCTATACAAACTCACATTATTTGTGAATTTTTCATTAGGTTGTACAAGCTTCTCTGTTCCTTGGCCATAAGAGAGTAGGTACTTCTATTCTATACATAACAAGCTGACCCGGCGAACTTCGTTCCACCTTACACTACATTACCCTACCCTATCCTACTCTACTCTGCTCTGTCCTACCATACACTACACTACACTACACTACCCTACCCTTAAACCTTCTCCTAACAATAACGAACTCAACAAAAAAGAATTAGCGAAATCGGTCCAGCCGTTCTTCAGTTATAAATGGTGTAACTAACACGACTTTTTTTTTAAATATATATATTTAGATAAACATTTGATTTGCGGAAGCTAGACGGTGAAGGCCATGTGAGGAAGTATGCACATCGTGGCTATACATATACTTATATACTTCTGTATTGGTACTACCCATGTGCCCACGGAGATATACCCGCTGATCCTTACACGTATTATTCTGCACGATTCAGTATTATTCAGTAGTTTCAAGTGGTAATTTTAAACGCCTGCTTTTCCAAATATCGCATAGACAGAAAGTAGGTGTCATAGAACGAAAAATGTAAAATCATATCCCTTATCATGTGTATTATCTCACATCTTAACGAAATACCAGTGGCAAAAGTAATGGCACAAAATGTGTATTCCTCCATACAAAAAATAAATATTTTTTTACAAAGAAACTCGCAGTACTTTTTAAAAGTACTTTTCATAAAAAAAATGGGCAGATCGATTCGTATGAAGAGTCCAAAAAAAATTGTGAATCCAGTATGGGTTTAGAGTTGTTCAGTTTCATGAGAAGACCCGACCGTTAACAGTATATAACCTGTTAAAAAAACGCGCACTGAAGTTTCCATACAAAAACAATGCCGGGTACGAATCCTAGAAACACCAATCCACGAATACAACAATCGAATTAACGGAAAAAACTTTGTTGTTAAAAAAATGATATTGTAATGTACATCAATATACGTCAAAGTTAATTCTCCAACTGCAAGTATAACTAAATTGTTTATCAAAAAATAAAATGGTAAATTAAGTGATATAAATACAAATTCACAGTTTTTCGGATTGCTCCCTCAACTTGTGCTATAATACCTTATTTATTGCCAAAATTCATGATTGTAGGTCAACGGGAAGTACCCTATAGGTTTTTATTTACTTGCAAATATCAAAATATGGCCGACGACCGACGACCTAGGGAAGATCGCGGCAAGCCACTAGATGCGGGCAGCGCTGGACCGCTCGTCGTGAAAATCCTTAGCGGAGGCCTTTGTCCAACTGTGTTGATGTGACGATATGATTATGATCAAAATATGTGGCATAAATGGCCATAAAATGGCTGCCGCCACAGTCGGTTGTCGCTCGTACAAAGATAAACAGCTATAGTACGTTCGCCGAATCAGCTGTATGAAACCCGAACGGAGTTCTGAATATGTGTTTAAGTATAAAACAATTTTACAAAAATAATAAATTAAATAAGGTACTTTTTATTTAGAATTTATCATTAATTTGTATCACTTTCACTGCTGGACCAAGTACATTCAGAATCGTCGCCTACATTAATATTTAAAGACTGAACACGTACTCGCCACCCCGTGCCGGTGTAACGTCAGCGGCGCCGCGATTGAACTCAGGGTGGCCTATTTGACATAACCGTTTGACGCAAACCGGCAGCAGCGAGCAGCATTTATCAAACATACTAGAAGGTCATAATAAATCTGGTAACGATAACGGAAATAGATAACCTTAGGTTGACAGGATAAATGACAACCCTCTGATGTTAAATATGTCGGTCTGCCTGCGCAAAGTGGTTGCGTTATGTACTTATAGCGCCTGAAAAACTAGTTATCGTGACAAAAAAAAGGAAAATGGCTGAGTAAGATAGAAAATGAAAGTAATAGTTGTAGTAATGGAAATTATCCAAATCTAGCGAAGCGCTATAAGTACATAACGCAACCACTTTGGGCAGGTAAACCGACATATTTAACATCAGAGGGTTGCCATTTATCTTCTTAACCTAAGGTTATCCATTTCCGTTATCGTTACCAGATTTCTCATGACCTCCTAGTCTGAAAGGTGCAGATAATTCTGCAAACAAACTTTACACGCGCGGGTTTTGCATAAGATTCCATATTTTTTAATTTGTTATTGGTTTCTTGGGGAAAATCACGGGGAAATTGTAGGATGTGATGGCTGATGAGTAAAAACCCAAGTTAACAGATGTTAACCAATTTTGTCTCACCTGTGTATCCTTAATACCTTTTGAGCCCCCTTCAAGAGGTAAGGGGAAGTCAAGGCTTTTCAGCTTTGCAAAATGATTGTGTTTTGATAAGATCGGCGATTAAGTCTTTTTTTGCATTTATCAGGGAAGATTTTAAGAGATTGTAAGCTCTGTTTTACCTGACTGCCAAAAAAGGATAGTTATTATTTTCGGGTGTATGTATGTATTTAGGTATATCTCTGTTTAAAGATATAGCTTGTAGCCTCAGCGGCTTGATGGATTTTGGAGTAAGAAGTGTCGTTAGATTCGTCTTGATCCGATAAGTGATATATATATTTTTTTACTCGACTAGCAAAAAACAAGAGGTAATGTTTTAATGCAGTCAGGTTTATTATCATATCAAACGAAATTCGTCCACTGCTGGACAAAGGCCTCCCACAAGGATTTCCACGACGACTGGTCCTGCGCTGCCCGCATCCATCGGTTTTCCGCGATCTTCACCAGGTCATCGGTCCATCGCATGGGAGGCCTGCCTAAACTACGTTTTCCGGTGCGCGGTCGCCACTCGAGAACTTTACTGCCCCATCGGCTATCTGTTCTACGAGCTATGTGTCCTGCCCACTGCCACTTCTGTTTAGTGATTCTGTGAGCTATGTCGGTTACTTTGGTTCTTCTGCGGATCTCCTCGTTTCTGATCCGATCACGCAGAGAAACTCCGAGCATAGCACGCTCCATTACTCTTTGGGTGACCTTATGCCTTCTTATGAGGCCCATAGTAAGCGACCATGTTTCAGTTCCGTAAGTTATCACTGGCAACACACACTGGTCAAAGACCTTAGTCTTGTGACACTGCGGAATCTGGGACGTAAAGATATTGCGAAGCTTCCCGAACACTGCCCAGCCGAGTTGGATTCGTCGATTGATCTCTTTCTTGAAGTTGGACTCTTGAAGTCAGGTTCATAATTTTTCATAAAACGGTTAGGTTATTTGTAAGTTTTTTTTTAATCATAGTTCGATTGCGTTTGATTACAAGTACAGCTTACCTGATGAGAAAAGACGATGTTACACGAAAACTTAAATAATAGTTTTTAACGCCATGTGTTTATCCTATTAAAATCATTCTACTTTTTTTTGGTTTAGAGAACATTTATTCTTATTAAGAATTTTACAATTCACTTACATAAGAATACAATTTCATATTATAAATATTATAATATTCTATTAATTTAAAAAATGAGCGTAAAAATATATTTTTTTAGAAAATATCCAAACATGTGGGTACATGAAAATAAAACATAAAACGAAAACATACATATCGACAAAGAATGTTACGCGGATATACAGCTATCAAACTGGAAGTGACGTCTTAGATCAGGTATGGATGGTTGTAGGTAATTTTGTGTGCAATATAATTTTTCAAGCATTTTTTGAAACTATGCATAGTTTTAGATTCTTTTACGTCTTTTGGGAGCATGTTATATAATTGAGCACCTTCTTATAAAATAGACTTTTTTCCATAATTTGTACGCGGCGGCCTTAGTAAAATGTCATTAGCATTTCTCAATCTGATTTTCTGTATTTGTATTTTCTTTGTAAAGCTTATTTGTGTATGTATATTTTTGTTAAGAATTTTGCGTATTAATATACAAGTATAATAAATGTATGTTTGCCTTATATTCATTATTTTAGTTTCATCGTAAATTTCTTTAGTGGGTGTCAGAAAGTCGTAATGGAAAAGTACTTTTATTAATTTATTTTGAGCTATTTGTATTTTACTTAGATTGGTTTTTCCCGCCGCACCCCAGACTTCAATTAAATAGTCAATGTGTGGTTTAGCAAGTGAGTTATATATTGTGTATCGTACTTTACGATATTTAATCTGTGGAACCACCAAGTTAAATTCAGTTTCTGGCTAAGTGTCACAGATATACTTTTCTGTGGTCTAAAGATTACTTAAATAAAACTTTGGCCGAAATGTATTTTCGCAAAATAGCCAATATGCAGTGACAAATAAACGTGTTATCTATCTATGCTTATTTATTTTTTATCATTTTTTTTTATTAAAAATTGAGTGCGTTTTACTACGTCTTACCTGATGATAAGTGACGATGTAGTCGAGGATGGTACACGAGAAGTCAAATAATGCCTATTCACCACAGTAATATATGTCATTGCTATTCACATTCATTAATAATCTGATTGAATTGATAAGAGTACACTAAGGGTGCACATTTTATACAGGGTTTACCAAAATTGGTGCAGAATCCGTTCACTGGGGGCTTCTACTTATTATACTAAAACAATTTTACCCAAGGAACCCACAGTCATAGGAAAAAAATCGACGATTCATACAAAACTTCACATAACCGTTCAATCAGCTGATCACTTTTGTATGAATACTATAAGTCTTTTGGCGAAAGTAGTTCAGTATGATGAAGAGAAACAGAAACCACAGTTAACGTCTCCTATACATTTTTTTTACATCCGATATAATATGCCGATTTTAGATATATTCAAATTAATCTGATACGCAAATGATAGATCAAAGTCACAGATCAAAGGATACTTAGCTTAAGTGTAGTTAAGGGAATCCCCCTACCTTACTAGAGCCGCGAATAAGCCTAGAGAATTACACGCTGATTACATACTTTAACAAAAAACAACGATTTGAACTTTATTTTGGAAAAAAATATATGGAATTACTCAAATAAACGATTAGTAACAAAATAAGTAGTCCTAATAACAATATCTATTTTTTTTTATTTTTTTTTATTCCATTTCAAAAATGATACATTACATAGTAAGCGCAACAGATACATGATTCTAATTTCAATGATGAAAAAATAATTTAAAGTCTTACAGATTACATCTCCTATACCTATACTAAGCATTTCTAATACTTGTGTTATAGGTATAGAAGATACTTCCCATTTGATTAATTCAAAATTTTCAATAGTGCGCAGTAAATTAATAGTTTTCAAAATTACAGTTTTCGTACAATATCTAATAAATTTCACCTAAAATGAAATGCCTAAAATACCTTAAATGGACAATCTAAAATCACATCTAAAATACCTTACATAAAATTGTAGTAATGAATATTCAGAATAGGTATTGTAGTTTATCTAAAAACTATGGACTCTGTGAAACGAGGGGAGTTTCAAAAATTCGCGGAATGAAGCCGAAGGAGGTAAAATGTTACAGACCTGTGGCGGCAACTGCAGTAACCCGCCACTGAACCTTAACACAAGCGACGAGAGAATAAAATAAATACTACATCTAGAACACGCTATTAGAATTTCTTCAGCGTTCATCAACGATTGGTCCACGGCCGGACCCCAGGCATACCACCTCGTCTGGCGGAGATATCTCCCTTTGCTCTCGTCGAGTAGAAACGCACCTTTCCTAAAGGCCTTTTTTGCTTATTGTGTATTAGAACTCTTTAGAAGAAAATAATAATACAAATTTCAAGCCAAAACCGTCATTTGTTTTTAAAATATTGCCTTTCAAACGAATTATTTCGGAATAAACTATAGAGCAAATTGATTTTTTTTTAACTTATACGGTGCTTGTGCTTATTTTTTATTTTTCTCTCACATATTGGAACGAATTGTGACTGGATATGAAACTTGGGTTCATCACTTTGAACCTGAGTCGAAACATGAGTCTATGTAGGCATAAGAAGAGTGCACCTCCTCCGATGAAGTTCAATCGGCCGGAAGGCTGATGGCTACCATTTTTTAGGAATCAACAGGGGTTCTCATGATCGACTACAAAGATAAGGGTGTTACCATAATTAGGACATATTACGCAACGCTATAAGAAAGACTACGAGAAGCCATTAGAGAAAAAATGGCGAGTAAAGCTGTCGAAGGGTGTGTTGCTATTGCATGACAATGCACCGGTTCACAAGAGCCATGTTACGACTGCTGCTCTTAACAAGTTCGACTTCGAATCTCTGGTTTCCCCACCCTACAGCCCGGACCTGGCCCCCAGCGACTATTATTTGTTTCCAAATTTAAAATAAAAACTACGAAAAAAAAATTCATACCGATGAAGGAGGAGGCAATTTCAGATTATTTTGAGGACAAAGACAAAAATTTTTTTTTTGATGGTTTGTAAAATGGGTCGATAAGAAAATGCATTAAACTCGAGGGTAATTATATTGAAAAAGAAAAATACTTCTATTCTGTCAGTTAAATTGCAATCATTTCATTCCGCGAATTTTTGAACCCCCCCCCCCATAATCGTAGTTAACTGTAGTTACAGATAGCATAAGTGCTAAATGTGGCCACTTTTTTCGTACTTACGCTCTCTGTAACTACAGCGAACTACATTTCACTGACTTGATTGTTTCTAAAAACTAGTGTACCTCTCAGATTAAAAATAATGTATGTAGATATTGAGTTTTAAACAACAGTCATTACAAAACGTGGGGTAACGCTTGTTCTATTATACGTATGCATCTTTAACTTAAGCGGTGACCTCAAATAATGCTTTGACACCTGATAGGTTATATCCTTTACTGTACTTGAGAGGATAGAGACAGGAGCATTTAAAATATATCACAGCACGTTTCAACATGTTGACGGTAAGTCTGCCAACAAGAGACTGTAAGGAAAACTCTGCTCCGTCGTGATTAGATCAGAGTTTTTTTTTAATTATTTTCAAAGCGCTAACACTAAATAAATAAATAAATATTCTGGGACAAATCACACATGGTCATCTGGCCCCAAAGTGGGATTCCCTGTGTTATGGGAACCAGAGACTGATATATATACTTATATACGTTTATATATATATATTTAACACCCAGACACAGAGCAAACAAATCTGCTCATCACACAAAAACAAAAAATAACACAAACACAAATTAACCTTTTATTTTTGATTTGAGCAGTACCTATTTTTAATTTTTATCTTTGATGGCTGTGCTACTTAGCTTAGGGTAGCCCCTTAAATGCAAACTATTGAACTAGACTCCAAGTGTCATTCAGCCATTACCGTATTTGATTTGATAGATCCATTGTTCCAAATTCCAGTCCCACATTTGATCCGCATCGTTGAATTGAAGTTTGAACGCAGTTGTTAATCTAGCTGTTGTTGTGGAATTGTACATCCATTCGCTCTTCAATTAAGGCGAAGCATTGATTGGAACAGTTGTCTCTGTTTTTTTATTTACGTGTAAAGAGTAAAGAAAATAACCACACTCTGCACGTTTTCAATGTTTGTTCGTTTCAATTATAAACAACAATAAATTTTAAAAAATCCAACTGGCATATTAAAGTGTGTATTTAGACTAATCAAATAAGAATATTTAGAGGTTTAAATCGGTCTGGTTTACCCATAGAATGCAAATATTTGATTAGTCGATGTTTCTTTTATACATGTTTTTCTGTTATAAAAGTGAAAGAATAGTATTTCTGCAAGTGACAAAATGAAGTCTCATTGAATAATCAAGTTACAAAAAATCTTTTCCACAGACATATGTGGCACTTACTTTAAAACTTTGTTTTTTTTGGTGAAAGCAAATGTGTTATATACTTTTTATGTAATAATTAATATATATAATATATAAAGGTTTGTCCATGTTTATTTTAAGACCCACTTGTTGAGAGACGTTACTGAGGCCATCGAGCATTGTGCTTAGGTCTTCCATAATCTCAGCCATGACCACGATATCGTTAGCGAATCGGAGGTGGGTTATGTACTCGCCGTTCATATTAATGCCGAGTTCCCCGCAGTCCAGAAGCTTGAAAACATCTACCAGGGCGGCGGTGAACAGTTTCGGAGATATAACGTCTCCCTGTCTCACCCCTTAAATTAAATGTCCATGTGTACCATGACCCCTCTAAAGGTTGGACTCTACACTAGAAGTTGTTGACGACTATGTATACCTGGGACCAACAGTTCAGCTAGGTAGGTCCAACTTCAAGAAAGAGATCAATCGACGAATCCAACTCGGCTGGGCAGCGTTCGGGAAGCTTCGCAATATCTTCACGTCCCAAATACCGCAGTGTCTCAAGACTAAGATCTTTGACCAGTGTGTGTTGCCAGTGATGACTTACGGAACTGAGACATGGTCGCTTACTATAGGCCTCATAATAAGGCTCAAGGTCACCCAAAGGGAAATGGAGCGTGCTATGCTCGGAGTTTCTCTGCGTGATAGAAACAGAAACGAGGAGATCCGCAGGAGGACCATAGTAACCGACATAGCTCACAGAATCGCTAAACCGAAGTGGCAGTGGGCAGGGCACATAGCTCTTAGAACAGATGGCCAATGGGGCAGTAAAGTTCTCGATTGCCGAACGCGCACCGGAAAACGTAGCATAGGCAAGGCCTCCCACGCGGTGGACCTACGACCTGGTGAAGATCGCGGGAAGCCGATGGATGCAGGCAGCGCAGGACCGGTCGTCGTGGAAATCTTTGGGGGAGGCCATTGTCCAGCAGTGGACGATTTTAGGCTGATATGATGATAATGATATAAAGGCTGTAAAAAAATTGGTGTAGGACCCGTTAACTGGGGGTTCTAGTCATCATACTGAACAACTTTCCCCACGGAAGCCATAGTCAATTCTCAAAAAAAATTGGACCCTCCATAGTAAAATGCACAAAATTGTTCGATCAGCTGATCATTGAAGAGTAAACAATTTTTTTTGCGATTTCAGCAAATTCGTAACACAAAAGTTGTTCAGTATGATGAGTAGAAGCCCCAGTTAACGGGACCTACACCAATTTTGTTACACCCTTTATAAGTTTAGTGATTGCTGAGAAAAATCGAGATCCTGCGACAAAAGTATTCCATGCGTCGTTATCGCCTTAAAATGTTGGGAAAGTAGGTTGTCTAGTTTTTATTTTTTTATTGCAGTACAGTTAGTACTGATTGAGTATACTTTAGCAACAGTGCTGTTGGATTTTGCCGATACAATTAGTAATCTGTGCCGATACGTACTTTAGCCAATTAAAAAGATTAAGAGTGATTAATGGAAATAAGCTTTTTAGAGAATACGAATTGATTGAATCTACAGTTATTTTTAAAATGAATTAAATTTTTTTTTTGCATTTCATTTCATTTTAGTGTTCCTAATACTAAGCTACTCTGTCCGGTTTATAAAAATACATCTCTATTCATTACAGCTCATATACGTCCCCACCGAGGGGCTCGAGCCTACCCTGAATCAGGGCGATTAGGCCTTAGTCGACCACGCGGGCCCAGTGCGGGTTGGTCGACTTCACACACAACCTTCGAGTTCCTTCGCAGGCGTGTGCAGGTTTCCTCACGATGTTTTCCTTCACCGTTAAAACAATCGGTAAGTATGTACGTAAGTTTTTGAAAAACTCATTGGTACATTGGCCGTCCAGATTTGAACCCGGTACCTCTGGTTAGATGGACCGAGTCGTTACCGGTTGAGCCACCGACGCTCTTCTCTATTATCATCATCAAATCAGCCGAAGGACGTCCACGACGACCGGTTCTGGGCGACTTTTCTGGCTTCCCGCGACCTTCACTATGTCATCGGTTCACTGAGTGGGAGGGCTTCCTGCGCCACATTTTTCAGTGCACGGTCGCCACTCGAGAACTTTACTGCTCCAAAGGCCATTTGTTCTACTTATGTTTAGCTATTCTGAGAGCTATGTCGGTTACTTTGGTTCTCCAACGTTTCTGATTCGATCACGCAGAGAAACTCCATGCGTAGCACGCTCCATTGCCCTTTGGGTGACCTTGAGCCTTCTAATGAGGCTTCTTATTCTTCTCTATAGAGGTACCTATTATTGTAGCAACTCTGTTTGTTAGACTATCTGTTTCCAGCTCTTTCCTCAACGTGGAGCTGAAGAGTCGTTTCCAAGAAGACTCTAACCGTGGGAGGTAACGCTTCAACGAACTAGTCAGTCTGAGTTTAGACATACTAGTAGTAATTTCATCTGTTTTTATCACGGTATCAATAGATGTGTTAAAAATAGACAAAGTCCCCTGCGTGATCGAATCAGAAACAAGGAGATCCGCAGGAGAACCAAATTAATCGACATAGCTCTAAACTGAAGTGGCAGTGGGCAGGGCACATAGCTCGTAGAAAATATGGGCGTTGGGGTCGTAAAGTTCTCGAGTAGCGACCGCGCACCGGAAAACTTAGCGTAGGAAGGCCTCCCACGCGGTGGACCGACAACTTGGTGGAGATCGCTAAAAGCAAATGGATGCGGGCAGTGTAGGACTGGTCGTCATGGAAATCCTTAGAGGAAGCCTTTGACCAGCAGTGGACATTTTTCGGCTGATATGATGAGGCACAGTAGAGACTTCTTGTCCTTAACCCTTATACCACACCCTGGACACTTCATACAACAGGCCAGAAATGACATTTCAATAAAGGTATGACGGAACAAACAAAATGGCGGCGAAATCCTATACATGCCTATACGTTCGGTAATCAAACTGTAACTTATCTGTATCAATCTGTGTGACGAGGAGGTGAGGTCGCAATCTAGAGAGCGGCAGGGAGTGTCCATACTGTATGTTAGTACTAATATATATCTTTGCTTATACATAGTTTTGTCATGTAGACAGACACCGTCTGTCCGTCGAATAATAATTATAAATAATAAACTCCTCGTGTCAGGTATCATTGTATTGATCTTTTATGTTATGAACTAGCTTTATCCCGCGGCTTCGCCCGCGTGGACATCGTTTTTATGACTGTCTTTAAGGGTGATTAGTAAATTATGTCGTTTCCCACCTTTTCAACCATCTCTGTGCAAAAAATCACAACAATCGAGTATTTTTTCAGTTCCCTCAGAAACTGCATCGGATTATGCTATTTTCCCGAGATAAAAAGTAGCCTATGTCCTTCCCCGTGACACAGGCTACCTGCATGCCAAATTTCATAAAGATTAGTCAAGGAGTTGAAGCATGAAGGTGACAAACAAACACATTTTCACGTTTATAATATTAGTAAGGATTACGAAGTAGTGATTTCTAACAAAATTGTCTTGTCATATTATGTGCCGTTCCCAAAAGAAAGCTCGTCAAAGTGCTCAAAATCGTGTTTCTGGTGTTTCTAAGCTATTGGACCAAGGAAAACGATTGGGATTTCCCGAGAAAAACAGTTTTCGAGTTATACGCGAGTCCGGAACCATACACTATGCGTGGTCCAACGTGCACTTGGTCGACATTTGCCACTAACATTCAACATACAACATATCAGCTCATATACGTCCCCACCGAGGGGCTCGAGCCTACCCTGAATTCGGGCGATCGGGCCTTAGTCGACCACACGGGCCTAATGCGTGTTGGTCGACTTCACACAAAACCTTCGAGTTTCTCCGCAGGCGTGTAAAGGTTTCCTCACGATGTTTTTCTTCACCGTTAAAGCAATCGGTGAGTATATGTACGAAAGTTTCGAAAAACTCATTGGTACATTGGCCGTCCGGTTTTGAACCCGGCACCTCTGGTAAGGAGGACCGAGTGGTTACCGGTTGAGCCACCGACGCTCGTCACGCTGCCACTATCATTACTTGGAAGTTATTTGTCATTCCGGAAGAAACGGCTCGCCCTTCAACGCATCGGCTCCCAAACGTGCTCAAACGAATCAAATCCCCACCAATATTTGGCGCCATCCAAAATCCATTATTCAAAAGCAACATTTGAAGAACGCAAGAGGAATTTCGTAAGAAATAGAACAGGGCTCCAAATTATAAAGTCGATTTGGACGCAAAACGTCGTAATTGCATAATGTTTCGTTTTACAAAATCTGAGTCGCTTATTGTTTGTTGTTTTATTTAAACAATTTTACTAAATAGTTTCTTGTTATGAAATGAAATAGTTTATTTGTGGAAACACAGTATTAAGGATCTTAGTTCTAAATTAATATTAAATGGAACAGTCTGTTTCGCCAACAAATGGCATACAAAATTATTATGTTTTAAAGTTATAAAATGTCAAATATTTCTAATTATAATGTCAATAATTAATAAATAAGTACCTTTTCATAAAATTATTGATTAAAAATTCATTTAAATCATAAAAGCATTTGTTTGTCGTTTGTTTTCGCGTAGTATGTGATTGTAAACCTTGATTGACATAAAATAACAGTTTCTTAGGTGATATCTTCACCAATTGTGAACCGATTTTAATATTTTTTTGTTTTAGCTATTTTTCTAAAAAGTACTTATCTGATTTTGATAAAGTTTTTAAGGAATCAACCTTAAAGTATACTTTAGCGAATAAATAAACCAGCCATGTGCGACTCGGGGTCACACAAACAGGGTCCCGCTCCAAAACTTTAACTACCAACAGAACAAGACCTCTCAGCATATACTTTGCTCTAGATAAATAGATCGATAAATAGATAGATCTACTTATTATTGATTTAACTTTTCCTGTGGGAACAGATGGACTTTATCGGCACTTACCAGCAAGTGAGGTGCTAGCCAAAAGCACTTTTTATTTTTAATTGGCATACAAATGAATATGGAAAATCAGATTCATGATAAGAACCCCCACCCCCATAAAATATTGACACACCTTTTAGTTTGAATCTGTTTAGAAACGCATAAATCCAAGAAAAGGCACTGTGCGATTCGGACGTTTTTTCAGTTAGACATTTTATCTTGGAACCTTCGAAACGGTCTTACCTGATGTCAAGTTCTCGCGTCCTCTGAATAATTTTAACAATCCTGGAATTGGCCCAGTTCGACATCTCCAAGGGCATTTAATATTCCCTTAATATTTGTTTATTCCTGTCTGCAATCCTACTCCAATTTTGTTGTCTGTTTCGTTTATATTATTTGAAATCTGATGAATTTAACAACAAAACGTATCTACTAGCTATTTAACCGTATAAAAAATAAATTAAAAACACTTTTAAATAAAATATCAATTCTTATAGAATAGCAAAAAAAAACTTGCTCATTTTAATATTAAACAATTGTTGTATGGGAGCCCCCCTTAAATATTAATTTAATTTTAGTTTATTTTTAATTTTTAAAGTGAATATTATAACTTAATTCTGTGAATATTTTAATCGTCTACCTGTTGCCGTTATCAATATCGAGCAAAAACGAGCAAAAAATCAGGTTTGTTGTATGGCAGCCCCCTTAAATATTTATTGTTTCTATTTTTTAGTATTTATTATTATAGCGGCAATAGAATTACATCATCTGTGAAAATTTCAACTGTCTAGCTATCACTGTTCATGAACTACAGCCTGGTGACAGACGGAAAGCGAAGTCTCAGTAATAGGGTCCCGTTTTTACCCTTTAGGTACGGGACCCTAAAAACAGTAAATTAGTTAATTAAAGACTATGGCACTTATGATGTCACTTTGTCAGCAACGCGAACAATTGCAGAACAAACTTTCGTTTTTGACAATTGATAAAAAGTTACTCAAATGACTAGCAGTAAAATACCGTATTATCAATTTAAATTATCAATTTGTATCTAATTCATCGGCATAATTACCATCAGACGAGATGATATCAAGAGCTTATCAATTGAGGATTAAAAAATCATACTTATAGTCCAGTCCATTAATATATTGTCAGAGCCAACGGTTAAAAACAATGTAAGCTTCGAAATGAATATAAAGTTCTATACAAACAATTAATGAACCGTTTACATGGTGGCTCAGTGGTTAGTGCTCTTGACTACTGATCCGAGAGTTGTGGGTTCGGGTTCGTGGGTGGGGCCAGGGCAAACATTTGTGTGATGAACAGATTTGTTTGCTCTGTGTCTGGGTGTTAAATATCTATATAAGTACGTATTTAAACTTATATAAGTATGTATATCAGTCTCTGGTTCCCATAACACAGGGAATCCTACTTTGGGGCCAGATGGCCAGTGTGATTGTCCCAGAATATTTATTATTATTATTATAACATTTTATTGATATCTGCATATGTTAGTATGGAACTTTATATTCATTTCGACGCTTACAATGTGTTGAACCATTGGCTCTGCCAATATATTAATGAACTCAATTGTACCTTCTGCACTAAGGTATAATACAAATCTCCAGTCTTCGCTACTTACCTACAGCCTAGCCTACTAATCAACGATCTCATCGCATCGAACAATTCACAAGAATATTTCCCTCAATTACTAAAGCTCCCTCACCCAAGGCCCCGAATGATGAAATTTCTACTACCACTTACTCGGCTGCCTAATCATAAACATTTGTAAGTACCTCACGGAACGACGTAACAGTAACGACCGAGTCCCTAATTCATATAATCTTCCTTTTGCACCCTTCTCATAGCTTTATCTGTGCGTGCGCAATATTCCGCCGTCTTATAGGACGATAAGGCCTTCGAGCTCAGTGGGAAATAAGAAATTGTAATGTTTTAACCGCCTCCGTGGCGTAATGGTTAGTCCATTCGCTTCACACCAGGAGGTCGCGGGTTCGATTCCCGGTGGGGTCAACTTGTAAGAATCGGTTTGGTTTTGTAAGCCCGCCTGGCTAGCTACCACCATCTTACCTAAGTCTTGCCGCCAAACATCAGTGTTAGCAACATTGAAGTGTTCCGGCTTGAATATAAGATAGCCAGTTCTGCATTGCGTTGGGGAATCTTGGTAAGCCCGCTTCCATTTTCAGCATCACTGTCACTTACCATCAGGTGAGATGATATCAAGGGCTTACCAATTGCGAATAAAATAAAACTTACTCAATATATTTGATAAAACAAAAGACGTCCACTGCTGGACAAAGGCTCCCCAAGAATTTCCACAACGTGTGGCGCTGAGCGCGCGGTCGCCATTAGAGATCTTTACTACCCCAACGGCCATATGTTTAACGAGCTATGTGCCCCGCCTACTGCCACTCAAGTTAAGCGATTCTGTGAGCTACCATGTCGGCTACCTAGGTTCTCCTACGGATCTCCTCATTTCTGATTCGATCTCGTAGGAAAACTCATAACATGATTGGATATTAGAGCTCGCACTAACTTTCTTGCTGATCTGAACTATGACGTGAGTGCTTTCGTGCGCCGGTACAAGCGAGAAGTAGGTACCTTTACGTCCAGCTAACACCCAAAGTTTGTTACTGCGACGCGTCCTGCGACTAATTTCAGAGCGGTATTGATTTGTTACCATAGATGGGTTACGCACTAACAAACCACATTTGAAAATCGAACCCATTTACACACACATTATAATAGGTACCTACCGAATGCTACTGTGAAAAGAGATGCCAATTGGCATCTTTTTTTTGCTTCACTTTTAGGACGCATGTAATCTATCTACCTCCCCTTATATATAGCATATCTCTGGCGGTATTAAAGTTTTGCGCGACCTATACTGAAGATTATGATATGAAGAATGGTAAAAGTCTTGTATCAGGCAGGTCTACATATAAACACACCCTGGACACTTCATACAACGGGCCAGAAATGACATTTAAAAAAACGAATGACGGAACAAACAAAATGGCGGCAAAATCCTATACGTTCGACAACCAAACTGTAACCAATCCGTATCAATCTGGGTGATGAGGGGGTGAGGTCGCAATCTAGAGAGCGGCAGGGAGTGTGTTATACTAATACTAATACTTTGCCCAAAGTTTGCTACTGCGACGCGTCTTGCGACCAACTTCAGAGCGGAAATGAAGTTTGGCGCAACCTATACAAAAGATTTTTTTATTAAAAATTTGAGTGCGTTTGACTGCAACTCACCTGATGGTAAGTTGAATGATGATATGAAGAATGGTAAAAGTCTTGTATCAGGCAAGTGTACTTATAAGTGTCTCTAAAATTGTAGTTTATCATTAGGACTGAATTAAGTGATAATTAAATAGTTATAACATTTAAGGACAAATCACACATGGTGGTCCTATATTAGAATTATCTGTACTCAGCAATCAGAGACTGTATAGATAGTAAACATTTACCTTACTTATTTTTAATAGTTTCGTTCCTCAAAAGTTAAAAGCAAAACCATTTTAAGATCACTCGAATGTTTGTCCGTCTGTCTGTCACAGTCAATTTTCTCTGGAACTACTAGACCAATATAGTTAAAATTTACGTCTCCACCGAGGGGCTCGAGCCTACCCTGAATTATGACGATCGGGCCTTAGTCGAGTTCACAGATAACCTTCGATTTTTGTCGCAGACGTTTGCAGGTTTAGTAACGATGTTTTCCTTCACCGTAACTGCGTCGGATAAACGTACATATGAAATCGAAATTCGAAAACCCATTGGTACGTGGCAGGGTTTGAACCACGACCTCCCGGACAGGAGGTAGCGGCACTTGCCATTACGCCACCGACGCTCCTAATATCTCTATATTATACTGTTGTTTTGTTTCAAAGGTTTTAATCAACGTTGGTCATGGTACACAAATATGGGGCGTCATAAATGGCCTGAGAATCAGGAATATCATCACTATTGCGAATCGCCACTTTCGTTGCATGCCTAATTAGGCCGAGTAGCAACTTATTAGTTTAAAAAATAAAAATATACAAATCTGAGCACCTTACAAGTAACATTTTCAAATTTAATTCATTTGCGTAAAAAATTGACTTTAAAAGTTTCGGCAAGGACCTATCTTTAGTAATTTTGTTTCAAAGGTTTTTATTAACTGCCACGTTGGTCATATAAATAAATATTCTGGGACAAATCACACATGGTCATCTGGCCCCAAAGTAGGATTCCCTGTGTTATGGGAACCAGAGACTGATATAAATACTTATATACGTTTAAATACATACATCTATATATTTAACACCCAGACACAGAGCAAACAAATCTGCTCATCACACAAAATGTTTGCCCTGGGTGGGGATCGAACCCACAACCTAGGATCAGTAGTCAAGAGCACTAACCACTGAGCCACTGAGTCAGTCTAATAAACTGTGAAAGATGCCCAAGGACATACCTCTTTAGAAATTTTGTTCCAAAGGGTTTTAGCAACGTTGGCATTTTGGTCATGTTACACAAATATGGGGCGTCATAAATGGCATGAGAATCAGGAATATCATCACTATTGTGAATCGCCACTTTCGTTGCATGCCTAATTAGGCCGAGTAGCAACTTATTAGTTTAAATAATAAAAATATACAAATCTGAGCACCTTACAAGTAACATTTTCAAATTTAATTCATTTGCGTAAAAAATAAATTTTAAAAGTATCGGCAAGGACCTATCTTTAGTAATTTTGTTTCAAAAGTTTTTATTAACTGCAACGTTGGTCACGTTACACAAATATGGGGCGTCATGAATGGCCTGCGAAACAAGAGGAACATCACCATAGTGAATTGGCCCCTTTGCTGCATGTTAAGCAGGCGATTAGCAACATATTAGTTTAAATCATGAAAATATACAAATTTGAGCTTCTTAGAAATAACATTTTTAAATTTTAATCTTTTGTGTACAAAATAAACTCTGATAGATGCGCAAGGACATACCTCTTTAGAAATTTTGTTCCAAAGGGTTTTAGCAACGTTGGCATGTTGGTCATGTTACACAAATATGGGGCGTCATAAATGGCCTGAGATTCAGGAATATCATCACTATTGTGAATCGCCACTTTCATTGCATGCCTAATTAGGCCGAGTAGCAACTTAAGTTTAAATAATGAAAATATACAAATCTAAGCTCCTTACAAGTAACATTCTCAAATTTAATTCATTTGCGTACAAAATAAACTGTAAAAGTTTCGGCAAGGACCTATCTTTAGTAATTTTGTTTCAAAGGTTTTTATTAACTGCAACGTTGGTCATGTTACACAAATATGCGGCGTCATGAATGGCCTGCGAAACAAGAGGAACATCACCATAGTGAATTGGCCCCTTTGCTGCATGTTAAGCAGGCGATATATCCCTTCCAGCGACCAGTTCACAGCTCCCGACGGCAATGGGATATATCATGAAAATATACAAATTTGAGCTTCGTAGAAATAACATTTTTAAATTTTAATCTTTTGTGTACAAAATAAATAAATAAAAATTAAGAAATAAATATTCTGGGACAAATCACACATGGTCATCTGGCCCCAAAGTAGGATTCCCTGTGTTATGGGAACCAGAGACTGATATAAATACTTATATACGTTTAAATACATACATATATAGATATTTAACACCCAGACACAGAGCAAACAAATCTGCTCATCACACAAAATGTTTGCCCTGGGTGGGGATCGAACCCACAACTCTCGGATCAGCAGTCAAGAGCACTAACCACTGAGCCACCGAGTCAGTCTAATAAACTGTGAAAGATGTGCAAGGACATACCTCTTTAGAAATTTTGTTCCAAAGAGTTTTAGCAACGTTGGCATGTTGGTCATGTTACACAAATATGGGGCGTCATAAATGGCATGAGAATCAGGAATATCATCACTATTGTGAATCGCCACTTTCGTTGCATGCCTAATTAGGCCGAGTAGCAACTTATAAGTTTAAATAATGAAAATATACAAATCTAAGCTCCTTACAAGTAACATTCTCAAATTTAATTCATTTGCTTACAAAATACACTGTAAAAGTTTCGGCAAGGACCTATCTTTAGTAATTTTGTTTCAAAGGTTTTTATTAACTGCAACGTTGGTCACGTTACACAAAGATGGGGCATGATAAATGGCCTGCGAAATAAGAGTATCATCACTATTGTGAGTTGCCCCTTTTGTTGAAAGTCACGCTATTATTTCGAGCATTGTCCCGAGAATGTTCACTTATTGCTTTTGACAATGGAAGTACCAGCTATTTAAAATATAATAAGACTGAACCAAAATATTTTTACGAGAATAAATACAATATTTTCAAATATACCAACTGAAAGAGATCAATAGCCTCCGTCGTGATATGATTAGTACACTCGCTTCACGCCAAGAGGTAGGGAGTTCGATTCTCGGCGGACTTCGAGTTCATCATTTTTTAATCTGCAATTAGTTTAAACTTTTCTTACTCTATAAAAGTGTAACTAGTGTTCCTTCTAGTTTATCCTGAAGCATTCTTTGTGTGCATATATTGATTTATATATTTTTATAGTATATATTTATATTTATTTATGTCTTTGTAAGTTATATATTTATCTATATATATATTTATTTATGTATTTGTAATTTATCTTTATTATTAAGTATTAATTTTTAGGTGCACATGCACCCACCCGCTATCGTTCCACTTTCTCGTCTCATCCATTCACCAAAGGTTGGATGAAATAAATCGCTTAAAGCGATAAGTCCGCCTTTGCATATCATTGTGTATTTTGCTGGTTAATAAGTTTTTTCATTTTTGTATATTATTTGGTGTGCAATAAACGTTATTTATCTTATCTTATATAAACGCGTTAGGAATATTTATGAATGGAGCGTGGCATAGTGACTAAATACACATAGGTACAATTATGTTTTAAAAGCTTTGCTCTCGTCAAATCTATATATTTTTAATATGGAATGCAAAAATACAAACAGAATATGTATATTAGGAGATTGACATTAAGAGTCAAGTTACTGAGATATTTTGAGTCGAATGTTGTCAAAGCTATAGTTTCCTTTGTATCTCCCAAAATATCTCAGTAACTTAATTGGCACTTAAGTTCAAAATGTCTGAGTACGAGTATATTTTCGGTTTTAATTTGATTTAAAAATAACCTTATTCTAGTTATTTAGCTTTTCCAAAGATGTTTGTACCCCTTTGTAAGTCTCGCTTTGGTTAGTGGTACTTAGAGCATTTTCTAGGCCCACCTGGCTATCTCCCTCCATCTTATTTAAGTCCTGCCGCCAAAAATAAATGTTAACATTATTAATGCGTTCCGCCATACAGATGAGATAGCCAATTCACCATTGCGCCAGAGAATCTTGGGAAGCCGGTTTCCATTTTCTTCATCATTGTTATTTAGGTGGTGATCAGGTGAGATGACGCCAAGGGCTTTAAAAAAAATTATATGCCCTATATGTAACTGTGGGTAATGTTTAGGTAATCAGACATTTTTATGTATTACAAGGCAAACTAACATCATCCTTACTAAATATTTTAAATTTTTTTTTGTTTGTTTGTTTATTTGTTACCTCTTCACGCTTAAATACTTTTCACTTCACGCAGCCTGTGTCATGTAGAAGGACATAGGCTCCTTTTTAAATAGCACAATTCGGTTAAGTTCCTAAGGGAACTGTAAATATTTTTTTTGTTGATTTCTTTAACTTCGCAACGGAGCAACGGAATTTTGAGATTTTTGCAGAGAGATGGTTGATGGGGGTGGGAAGTCACATAGACTACTATTATTACTGCAACTATCTAGCATAGCCCGACATAGTTCGTGATAGATATGGGGCAAATTAATTTTCACACTCGCGAGCCTCTTGCGTCTCGCGCAATACTCACCCTAAAAGCCAGTTTAAAAAAACCGGGGAAAAAAGCTAGTACAGTAATAAAAATGAGAAGGCCCGCGAAGATAAACACTAAGTACCATTACATCTGGAAGTCACAACCGAAAACTTCTGGGAAGTGTGAAAATATGACACCCTTATTTTCACCACCTCGCACGCCATATGAAATCAGTCAATTAAACCTACGTCACACCCTGGACACTTCATACAACGGGCAAGAAATGACATTTCAAAAAAGGAATGACGGAACAAACAAAGTGGCTTCGAAATCCTATACGTTCGACAACCAAACTGTAACTAATCTGTATCAATCTGGGTGACGAGGGGGTGAAGTCGCAATCTAGAGAGCGGCAGGGAGGTCCATACTGTATGTTAGTACTAATATATAAGGTGTAACAAAATTAGCTGAAACTATTTTAACTGGTGCTTCTACCCATAAAACTGAACAACTTTCTCCATGGAACCCATAGTCAAATCGCTTAAAAAAATTGGCTCTCCCATACTAACTCAATCAGCTGATCAGCCTACTTAGTATGAGAAGTTAATTTTTTTTTGAGATTTGACTATGGGTTTCATAGGGAAAGTTGTTCAGTTTCATGGGTAGAAGCACCAGTTAAAATAGTTTCAGCTAATTTTGTTAGACCTTATATATACTTTGCCTACGCTATGAGCCCGCACGTGACGGAATTGTCTCCACACCACACATACGTTTCCCTAACAAGTATTATTGCATTACGGCATTAGCGTATCAGACAGACGGTTACCGTGTAACTATTAAATCTACCAGTAGACTCCTATAGGAGCTGGTAGTTACGTAGATAGCTAGGGCAGGCGCCACGAGTGGAATACACGCCGTATTACCCCGCCCTTATTATGTGATGGTGTGAGTAATGGCCGACCATCGGATTTAATTGTTCTTCAAGATCTTCTAGACAAGAGTGAATAGGTATTATTTGAGTTTGCGTGTAACATATACACTACTGCAACGTCTGTTCCTATCTGGTGAGTTGCAGTTAAACGCACTCAAATTTTTAATTTAAAAAATGTAATCGACTGTTCTAAAAAAAGTAAATTTCAAACAGAGACCGTTTTTTCTGTTGTCATTTATCTTGCTTGATCAATTAAGGCGTGGTAAGACCTAAAATAATAAGAAAAAAACGGCTAAGTGCGAGTCTAATTCACGCACCGAAGGGTTCGGTACTATGACACCAAAAGGAACCTTAAAACATCATAAAGTACCTCCAACAATGATACCTATTCATTTCAAACAAAAAACATGTTACTTGATCAATTAAGGAAGAGAGAAATTAGCGTTCAAGTAAACCAACTGAAGCCAGAAAATTTTGACGTTTCAAGGAGTAAATCTTTATATCGAGTGACGTTATACAGAGTTTACATTGTATAATATATATTAGTACTAACATACAGTATGGACACTCCCTGACGCTCTCTAGATTGCGAACTCACCCCCTCGTCACCCATATTGATTCAGATTGGTAACAGTTTGGTTGTCGAACGTATCGGATTTCGCCGCCATTTTGTTTGTTCCGTCATTCGTTTTTTGAAATGTAATTTCTGGCTCATTGTATGAAGTGTCCAGGGTATGGTCATAGGGTGCGTGAGCGCAATATTTTAAGAAGACTAAGTTAGTTAAATAATTACTTATTACACACTGGTTATAATAAAAAAATGAAAAACATTAAAAAAATATGAAATTAAAAAATAATAATTAAAAGTTGCATTTTTGCAGATATGAACTCGCGGCCTTTAGTCAGGGTTTTGAAATCCTCAGCTGGTCCCTTATACCAAGTGTGATGGTTCCTGCGTGACACCATACGGAACCCTAATAATAATAACTTTTGAAATAGAACTACTGCGTAACACCACATGGAATCCTAATAATAATATTGAGTTGCTAAACTATTTTTTTGAAGGTTCGGTCTGACGCCGAATTCCTTAACTCAAGTATGTAAAATGTTAGCACTTGGGACCAATGAAATACGATTTAACGTTCGCAAGATAGGGTAGGAAAGGGCGAAAGAGTAAAAGAATTGGATTTGTGTTGTGTGTGAAGGAGATAGAAAGCCAGGGCTGTTTCTTGAAAATGCGCGTGGGCAGGGGGACAGAAGATGGAATGGCGAGACGAGTTGGTCGTGTCTCGAGGCTGAAATATTGTTTGTTTTTGTCCTGTGTGAATTTTGATGTGAAAAGTAATAGTTTTGTGAGGTGCGACGTGTGTCTGGGTACGTATTTCTTTAGGTCTCAAGGCCTAACTTGAATCACCTTCTAAATGTCCAAAGTTTTGTTAAACCCAAATAGGGAAGCACTCGAAAGGTTCTTTAAAATTTAGGGTTCTCTGTGAGTTACAGAAATGTACAGTGGTTGTAGTTTGGTTGCTTGACGTAAATGTATAGTCTAAAATATCTAAATTATCTTTTCATTACTGTCATTAGTCTACTTAATTCTGATTAATTATTTATTTTATGTAGATAAATTAAATGCTAATTCATATACGCCCGTAAGTTTAGTACGTGACATTTTACAGGGCGAGCTGTATAATTCAATATAATATCAAATTTGTACCATTAAATACTAGAATAAATGCAAATTCTTCTTGGCCAATAATTAACACATAGAGATAAAATTAATGTATGGCCGTACTTTTAATACTTACTATATAATGTAATGTGGAGTTTTACGCCTACAACAAGTAAGGTTTCTCCACAATTTGAGTCAAATAAACTTTCAATTTCTATTAAGACTCAACCAGGATATTTTATTTTATTCTTTCCTTTTACCTTCGCTTACATCCTCGACCTTTATCTTTTGTTATTTAGATCTAGAACAAAAGATAAAGGTAACTCGCATTTTGGTAATTTCTGAATAGTCTATTTTCAACTTCTTAAAAAAGTAGAGGACTGAGCCCCACGATGGGGACGTGTAGGGACTGATATGATGTTATTTATAGACAGAAAGCATCTCGTGGGAACTTTATATTCCATAGCTACAATTTCCCTCCAATGAAGGGGCAATGCAGGGTTCACTTTCCCTTATGGAAAAATAAAACGAATGACGATCAAAAAATTTCCACTAAGACATAGGCCTTGGTCTTAGATGGGGAAGTTGGGTCCTGTTCATCTGGTCCGCGTGACCACGGATCAAAGCGATGTGTTATCGATAACACACCTTTGGAAATCTGAATAAAAAATACACAACGTAACTAATTGGGTCCATTGTAAAATATTAATAATACTAGGTTTGCCGGTGGCAGTCCGGGACAATCTTTTAAAATCAGTTATACTCCGCACGACGTCCATAGTGCGGAGACATCTAAACCTTTAATAAACCCACCCAAATATATATTCAAATAACTCTTTATTGTACATAAAAAATAAATACATAACATGCAAGATTTCAATTAAAACTAAGAGACGTACAATTAAGGCGGTCTTATCGCTGAGAGCGAATTCTTCCAGACAACCCAGTGTTCAGAGAAAAGGCACGGAGACAGGTAGTACGCGGGCAACAATAACATAAAATTTAATGATTAATTATTAATAATTTTAAACTTACACTAAAACATATACCTAACAAGATTAATACAAAGGAAAAGATTTCTTCCTGTATATCACTGTCGTCTATTACACAGAGGGCTAGAAAGCATAATTATTGCATAACTAATTAACAAAATAAGTTTGCAGAATTTATGTTATTTTCATGAGGCTTAATTTCACTAATATTTTAAATATTAACCATGTCATAGCTTGTCTTTACTAGTTATAATTTGACTAGTTATAATTTTAATTTTATTTTGTACGTTCACAATCAAAAAAAAAAGTAATAACTCAATGAGCTGTAATGATGATATAAGTAACAGTGTGGCGAATCATTAGCTACATTAATCAACATCGGCGTGGTATAATATAATTTTATTGCCTAGCTGACAGAGGCTAGTTTTAGCAAATTTTGTAGCGTGGGTTGAAATATCGCCCCACGAACATAAGTTATGTATAAATCAAGCATTTGGTTTGACAAAGTTCGCCACTTAGGATGGCTGGCGATCGGAACAGGTCAATTTTTTTTTGTTACTGTGCAAAAGATTCTGCTTGTGTTTTTTTATACATTACAGATGCGTGCTTTGGGATTTTTGTGCCTTGGGTATTTCGAGACGAAGAATGCGAGGGTTTTTGCGTTGAGTGACGCGGCGACGCTCACCCCGGCCGGAGACAATGAACAAAAAACTTTCTACCTGCTCTTGGGGTGCGGACGAACAAGTTAAGTGGTCCCTATCTTTGAGCCAAATTGAGAAATTAAGTTTTACACGTCTGGTAAAAGAGGAATGAAATTTCTATATTCACTTGCATTCGTGCATTCCATTAATTCTTTAAGCATTAATTAAATTGAATTTCATTATATGTGTTTAAGACATCACCGTGTCTTGTTTTCTTAGATCAACAGTATAATGTGGTGATGTTTTAATAAAAGGATCAATGAAATTAAGAGCATAATAAATCAAGTATGCTTCAGGAACAACATATAAATAATTTATTCGCAAATACCTAACTACTTGATAACTGAATAATATGTTCGCAAATCGATTTAAGATGGGTGGAATCTTAACGAACTAATCAATGTAACATGTATGTTATGTCATCTAGCTGTTTCCCGTGGCTTCGCCCGCTTGAACAGCGTATCTATGACAGATAGAAGGTGCACAGTGTGCGAGCCGCAAGCGGCTCGCGAGTGTGAGAAAAAAAAAAAAAAAAAGAAGAAAGGCCTTGTATTAGTCTAGATCCTAGTCTGTCTACCTACCAAATTTCAGCCAGATTAGTTCAGTAGTTTTGCGTATAGAGAAAAAAAAAACATACATGTTTATAGCGAGCACTTGTCGTGATCGATGGATGTAATTAAGCCAAAGCAGTTCAATATGGAGGATGGTCAACATAGCGCAATTCTAGAGGGTTGCGTTCAAGCCAGGATAGCGGGTTCGATTCTCGCACAGAAAATTAATCAAGGAATGATGACTTATATTAAAGGAATACTTATTTGGTACAAAGTTGTGATGAAGAATATACATGAGAAAAGCTGACTAACATTAGACGGAGAAAAATTTTATATTTTGAAAATAAAAGGATAAATTATTCTGTATGGGTTTAAACGCACTTGAACATAAATAATTCCAGGGTGATCCGGCTCATTTTGTCGTGACTAAAGCTGGTTAGCCGAGGCGGATTCGAGCTGACGAACGTTAGACGCGGAACGCTGACGAAAGACTTTATCAGGACATCATGGAGAGAGTGTGACAGGAAAGAGAAGGAGTTCCTCATGGCAGAGAAGTATCGCCTAGTTTCCTTTATTTTATTTCAGACATAAGCGTACCTATTGTTTACGCTAAACTGGAAACTTGCGGTAAAATGACACAGTTTACCGTCATCATGGTCTGAATGTCAGTTCCACAACAGCATTGTGCTGCCTGCGTCCGAACGGCTTTCACCCTAAATGTAAAGCACTAAATCAGGGTTTTCACGAAATGCATCCAAGTGGTATTTTGGCATCCTGTTGGAAAAGGAGGCGATTTCCACAAGCTGCTGCTGGCTTTCAATATAGGTACAATATGAAGGAAACATTATCTTTTGGCCTGAGGGAGTTGAGACAGACAACGACATCGAAGGTGTATTATTTACACATTAATGTTAATATGTATTTACCATATAGAAAAAAATATATATATCTGCGCATGAGATTTCCACGTGCAATTTGGCGCAAAGGTTGCATCCGAAGTGGCTTCGCTGGTGTCTGTACGTAGGACGACAGACCTAGCGTACGACGCTATTTTAGTAGCGGTCGTCACTCCACAACTTCGAAAGAAAATATAGTGAGGTACAACATATAGCCACGTGTTCAGCTGCCAGTATCTAGCGGCTTTAGAATAGTAATTGTTGAAAGACTACACAAAACTATTTAAAGTAACTGTAGTCTATGCCGTACATTACGCACTTTTCCACACTTTTATGGTTTCCGGAGTGGAGAGAGATGAAGACACAAAGAATCCCTAAATAATTGTTGATAGTACATATGCAATCAATATAACTATTCAAGAAAAAACTTAAACTTAAACGGAATACTTAATATGTTTCTTTGATATTATAAAAGAAAATAATTTAATTATATAAAAAAAAAAAAGAACGTCGGTGGCTCAACCGGTAACGACTCAGTCCATCTAACCGGAGGTACCGGGTTCGAATCTGGACGGCCATTGTACCAATGAGTTTCTTTTCGAAAACATACGTACATATACTTACCGATTGTTTTAACGGTGAGGAAAAACATCGTGAGGAAGCCTGCACACGCATGCGAAGAGACTCGAAGGTTGTGTGTGAAGTCGACCAACCCGCACTGGGCCCGCGTGGTCGACTAAGGCCTAATCACCCTGATTCAGGGTAGGCTCGAGCCCCTCGGTGGGGACGTATATGAGCTGATATAATAAAATAAAAAAAATTAACGATAAAGCCTTACACAGACTGTTAATTAAAGAAAAAAAAATATAAATATATATATAATATGATGTTATCTCACTGTTTGCGACTATCGATTGATAGACTTTAATTGGGTTTTTTTTTGTTGTTCGACCATAGATCAGAAAAGAAAACAAAAATACTGTACTTTGTCGAATAATGCTTTGCATAAAGTTTACGAAAACTCATTAATGGAAAAAGGGATACAAAGATTCATATGTAAGGAAATGTTTAGTATTTATAGAACCCAATCAAATACCTTTCTATATCATGGATTAGGTACACCTTTTGATCATTAGTTAAATTAATTACGTTAATTTAAAATAATTATTCCTTTGAACAAAGTATTATATGGTAACACTTGGAGATATTAACAGTTACTAATGCAATAAATAGACATCAAGGTTATGATAGAGCAGTTTTGCAAAACCTACTTTATTCGCTTAGAGAAACAGCTCTTGCGAATAATAGAATAACCTCTTTAATTTATGACCTTAAGGTTCTAGTCAGTGTCTCTGCTATATCTTGAACAGATTGACTAGGCATTTGTAAAATTAGATAAATGGAAAATGAAAGGTCTCAGATCTAAAATTCTTATACCTATCTACCTTTTGTGTGGTATGGAATCTAGTTTGCAATACCATTTGGTATGATATAGTATAATTCGGGACTTCGTGTGTAGTTCTTATCGATTGATGTATTATTATTATTAATTTTGCTTTGAGAAATGTTGTTAGGCTAAAGTGAGTTTAAATAGGAAACCTAGCCAGGTGAAACCTAGCCACCAACCCAAATACCAAATAATAGGCCTATCTAGCTGTCTATAGATGCATCTACACAAACATAAATATCGGGTTCAAATAAACACAAATTTAAATATACCCGATAGAAATACAAAATTTTGCGTGAGGACGCTCACCTATCAAAACGAAACCACAACATATACACATTATATAACAAAACGCAACAAATATTAAAGACAGCTTGAAACAAATGGATATAATCCATTCAAACTATAATAAACTAGATCTAGAAGAAATACCTAACCTAGGTATTTCATATGGGCTTGGAAAGGCGAAGTGGCAACTTTCTGGCACCGTACATACACTGAGTTAAGGTTTTGGCTTGTTCGATGGGTAACAAGCCTCTCATTAATCGGTGTCCGGGAATTCGAACAAGAATATAAGGAGGACATACCACACCTATGATCTACAATGATCAGTTATATTACAAATTTCAGCTTTTTTGGTCTAGGGACGAGATCTCGCAGCATCTGAGCCCCGAAATCCGCTCTATTTCTAGAAAAGCTTAGTACCTCTTTTGTAAACTGAGATCTTTTTGATTCCTATAAACAAACGAAAAAATTGGAAAAAAAAAAACACTTACCTACTATTACACATGTTATTATGTTTGTACACCATTAGTTGTGACACAGCAATGAATAAATGAAATGAAATGAAATGAACTCTAACCCCAGAGTCATTGACACCTACTGCTCCATGTGAGAGCATATTTCAGTTTTAAACAAATAAAAAAAAAAAAAAAAAAAAAAAGGTCACAAGTATATGCTCAGCACATCCGAGGCCTTAGGCTGGACTAGACTAGACAAGACTAGCAGTCTAACAGGAGGCTGAAGCCATGACGCGTATTCATAGCAGATGCACAGGCCGACGGCTTGTGTCGCGAATTAACAAAAATGGTGAGGTAGCAGCATATGAAATTAAATTATTTCAAACGTCTTGTAACACGTTTTTTTTTTTTAAATCAGGGTTATCCCATTTAACGCAAGAAGCGAAATAGAAATTTGAAACTTCGAATTCAGACACCTTCAATTCTACAAACCAGAATAGACCTCGAATAAACCCAATTGGAAGGTCCGACAATGTGAAGGATTCCGATATGACTGTATTGTATTTAACATTTTGTATCTGTTTGCAGTGTGGAAATGCGCCCGCTTGCCTGTGGTTTCGCTGTCACATTCCCAAGGGGGGGTGTGTGATGGTTCCTGCGTGACACCATACGGAACCCTAATAATAATAACTTTTGAAATAGAACTACTGCGTAACACCACATGGAATCCTAATAATAATATTGAGTTGCTAAACTATTTTTTTGAAGGTTCGGTCTGACGCCGAATTCCTTAACTCAAGTATGTAAAATGTTAGCACTTGGGACCAATGAAATACGATTTAACGTTCGCAAGATAGGGTAGGAAAGGGCGAAAGAGTAAAAGAATTGGATTTGTGTTGTGTGTGAAGGAGATAGAAAGCCAGGGCTGTTTCTTGAAAATGCGCGTGGGCAGGGGGACAGAAGATGGAATGGCGAGACGAGTTGGTCGTGTCTCGAGGCTGAAATATTGTTTGTTTTTGTCCTGTGTGAATTTTGATGTGAAAAGTAATAGTTTTGTGAGGTGCGACGTGTGTCTGGGTACGTATTTCTTTAGGTCTCAAGGCCTAACTTGAATCACCTTCTAAATGTCCAAAGTTTTGTTAAACCCAAATAGGGAAGCACTCGAAAGGTTCTTTAAAATTTAGGGTTCTCTGTGAGTTACAGAAATGTACAGTGGTTGTAGTTTGGTTGCTTGACGTAAATGTATAGTCTAAAATATCTAAATTATCTTTTCATTACTGTCATTAGTCTACTTAATTCTGATTAATTATTTATTTTATGTAGATAAATTAAATGCTAATTCATATACGCCCGTAAGTTTAGTACGTGACATTTTACAGGGCGAGCTGTATAATTCAATATAATATCAAATTTGTACCATTAAATACTAGAATAAATGCAAATTCTTCTTGGCCAATAATTAACACATAGAGATAAAATTAATGTATGGCCGTACTTTTAATACTTACTATATAATGTAATGTGGAGTTTTACGCCTACAACAAGTAAGGTTTCTCCACAATTTGAGTCAAATAAACTTTCAATTTCTATTAAGACTCAACCAGGATATTTTATTTTATTCTTTCCTTTTACCTTCGCTTACATCCTCGACCTTTATCTTTTGTTATTTAGATCTAGAACAAAAGATAAAGGTAACTCGCATTTTGGTAATTTCTGAATAGTCTATTTTCAACTTCTTAAAAAAGTAGAGGACTGAGCCCCACGATGGGGACGTGTAGGGACTGATATGATGTTATTTATAGACAGAAAGCATCTCGTGGGAACTTTATATTCCATAGCTACAATTTCCCTCCAATGAAGGGGCAATGCAGGGTTCACTTTCCCTTATGGAAAAATAAAACGAATGACGATCAAAAAATTTCCACTAAGACATAGGCCTTGGTCTTAGATGGGGAAGTTGGGTCCTGTTCACAAGTGATGGGACACTCAAATACTATGTGGTGTATGGTCTGTTTCGGATCTCCGCACGCGCACGCAGCCGACTCATTCCAACCCCATTTGTGGCAGAGGTACGCACAGTTGCCGACACCAGTTCTTATGCGGTTAAGGGTTGACCAAATTTGTCGGCTTTCATTAAACCCTTTGGGCCTCTCCTGTGTGCTAAACTCAAAGATGGTATCGTCCACGTTGTGTTTCTGGGCTTCCCATTTTTCCATCCACGCTTGGCTATCCCTCCATGTCGGATTGTGAGTATAAAAGTCTTTGGCTGGTGGGTTCCGAGATTTAAGTCGGCTGATTCTAAGGTCATCCAGGTCCTCGTAGATAGGCAGCAGTGTATGGTTGGAAATTTTGATAAACTTACTTAACTAGGCTTTAACCGACTCCGTGGCGTTATGCTTAATCTACTCGCTTCATGCCAGGAGGTGGCGGGATCGATTCCCGGTAGGGTCAACTTGTGAGACTCGGTTTGGTTGGTGGTAGGGTAGACAGGCAAAACGTAGTGTAGACAGGCCTCCCACTCGATGGACCGATGACCTGGCGAAGGTAGCGGGAAGCCGCTGAAACCGGTCGTCGTGGAAATCTTTGGGAGAGGATTATATCCAGCAGTGGACGTCTTTCGGCTGATATAATGATGATGATGATGAATGTATTGGTAGGCAAAGCGAGATACCTACTTGTATTAACTGATCTATAACTCGATGCATTTAACAATATCCAGGTAGTATGTAAAGTAGCCTTCAACCCTGTACCCTGGACACTTCACAACAGGCCAGAAATGACAATTCAAAAAAGGAATGACGGAAAAAACAAAATGGCGTCGAAATCCTATACGTTCGACAACCAAACTGTAACCAATCTGTATCAATCTGGGTGACGAGGGGTTGAGGTCGCAACCTAGAGAGCGGCAGGGAGTGTCCATACTGCATGTTAGTACTTTGCTTCAAGTCTGCAGGTTTCCTACTTTCCTGTTACATCTTATCACACACACCACCGCCTAAGCGTTTAAGCCGTAGCATTAACATGCCGCTGTGCCGCGTATTCTCTTCCCTATCATGAATATTTATATCCTGCCTGCGTCAATGTGCCGTGATACTCCCCGTGTACCTGTAGAACGACGGTATTTTTAATTGTGACGGCTTATCTGAGTCATGGCCTCAGGACTTTCCGGACTTAAGCCCACGGCTATCACCGCCGCACACCGCTAGCTCCGAAATATACATATTTCAGGTAGTGTTCATTAGGAATTTCAGCAAGCAATTTAATATTTGAGTAAAATGTATTAGCATCAGTAATAGTTATAATAGAATCCTTACTAGTAGATAGTATAAACCCGAAAGTTTGTAGGTATGGATGTTTGTTACTATTTCACTTCACAACAGGTAAACGGCAATCACTGTTAACAGCATTCATGTGTTCCGGCTCGAAGATAAGATAGACAGTTCTCCATTGCGTTGGGGAATCTTGGTAAGCCCGCTTCCGTTTTCGGCATCATCGTCACTTACCATCAGGTGAGATGATGCCAATGGCTTATCAATTGTGAATAAAAAAAACGGATGCGGGTAGCGCAGAACCTGTCGTCGTGGAAATCCTTGGGGGAGGCATGTGTCCAGCAGTGGACGTCCTTCGGCTGATATGATGAAGTAAACGGATTTAGGTGAAATTTGGTAGGTATACCTGGATTAATATATAGCCTACCTTTTTCCACACTCGTGGGCTGCTTGCGTCTCGCGCACTGAGCACCCTCGAATAGAAATTATGTTCACGCGAGCGAAGCTGCTGGCAAAAGCTAGTTAATTATATTTTGATATTAGTGCGATTTAATTGATATTAAAAAATTACGTCATTAATTAAGTAATAAAAAATCATTTTTTGGTGACTAGCTTTTGCCCGTGGCTTCGTCGGCATGGATATCGTTTTGATGACTGTAATCGAGAATGCATCGTTCGAAACGTTAGTATATTTTTCTTAAAAAACCTTTTTCTTAAACCTAGTATTTTGTTGCCCTTAAAAACATTTTTAAAACAAAATTAACTAAATCTGTTTCGCCATTCTCAAGTTATACGCATATCAATGAACGGCATTTATTTTTTATTTATATAGATGACAAAACAAATTCATTAGATTTAGTCTTTTTAATTTCCCTTTAAAAAGTTATTAATAAACCTTATGATACATGGAATTAATTTAATATGATTTTCCGTGTGTACAAATAAATCATAGTTATGTCACATACATAATATAAAAATCAATGCAATATTTATAATTAATTTAGCTGTTGTCCGCCGCTTCGTCCACGTCGATAATAGAACTTGACAAATCATAAAAGTTATTTAAAAAAAACGGGCCAAGTGCAAGTCGAACAAGCACTCCGAGAGTTCCGTATAACTACATAGTATAATGACAATGATAAAAAGTTACAAGCAAAGGATATCAACGCGAGCGACATAAACATGCTTATTTTCATTCAGTTCGGACTCCTTAGCGCAAGTACGACTTACAATTTGGTTAATTTTAATTATTTTTTGATTTACTTGAGTATTAGTATTATATAAAGCCGAACAAAATTAACTGAAACTATTTTAACTGGTGCTTCTATCCATGAAACTGAACAACTTTTCCCATGGAACCCATAGTCAAATCGCAAAAAAAAATTTGGTTCTCCCATACTAACTCGATCAGCTGATCAGCCAACTTAGTATGGGAGAGCCAAATTTTTTTTTGCCATTTGACTATGGGTTCCATGAGGAACGTTGTTCAGTTTCATGGGTAGAAACACCAATTAAAATAGTTTCAGCTAATTTTGTTAGACCTTATATATAAACAAGTTTTACGCTTTCATGAATTACCGTTTTTACGATAGAGCTAAATCAAAAGTACTTCTAACGACCTATAAAATACATTGTTTTGTATGGAGACCCCCTTATTTTTTTCATTTTTTCATCTTTTTTGTATTTTTGTTATAGCGGCAGTAGAAGTACACAATATGTGTGAAAATTTTAGCTGTCTACCTATTACGGTTCATGAAATACAGGCCACGGAGAGACGGATAGGCAGACAGCGGAGGCTTACTAATTGGTCTTTTTGTGCTTTTTCTCCGAGCACTGGGTTGTCTGGAAGAAATCGCTCTCAGCGATAAGACCGCCTAAATTGTACGTCTTGTAGTTTTAATTTAAATTTTGCACTTTATGTATTTATTTTTGATGTACAATAAAGAGTTATTTGATTTGATTTGATTTGATTTGGTCACCCGTCGGGTGTACGGAACTCTAAAAAAAACAACTTATTTTAATAATAAATTAATTTGATTATCAATTAATAATATTTTTTTTGTCCTAAACGCAAAAAGCGTTAGACTTCCTCCTCGTAATATTGGGTTGGATCCCCAGTCCGGTCGAAACTTTTTGTATATTTTTTGTCTTAAAAAAAAATACAAAAAAATTTTCTTTTAAGCGATTACAAACTGTTCTAAATTACCTATTATTTGGATAAGATAAATAGCTAAGTCCCAGAGCTATGATTTAAATGAAAAGACCAGTGTGCTTTAGACCACACGACTGAAGTAAACTTAATCGCCGTTCGCGTAACGCTTTCACCATCTTACTCCCCAAATCAAGCACGCCGTTCGCCTCGCTCGATCACACTTTTCGAAATGCTAGAAATCACCGTTCGCGTAACACATTCACCAGCTTACTCCCGAAGTCAAGCGTGCGTAAAGTAGTTTAACTTCAAAAACCACTATTAAACTTATAACCTACCCATTCAGATCTCTGTTATAAAATAACAAGTGTCAATATTCAAACCATCGATTCGAAAAGAAGAAGAAGATCTCTGTTAATTTTTCGTATAGAACTTGGCTCCTTTTCACAAATTGTGAAAATAAATATAACTAGCAGAATAACAGCGTTTTGATTTATGGTAAAAATTACGATAAGCTTTATTGACTTTTGTATTGCTTGTTTGTTTCTCTTTTTTTTTTTAAATCCTTTGTTGTTAGTAGTAGGTATTTCGTCTAGTTTGGGAGTTGAATCGTGGGCCCCGGCCATGAATTATTAATAAGTGATAGTTAACGATAAGTTATTAGTGAGTGCACCTACATATAATATACCAAACTTAGTTAACACTTAAGCTGACATGTTGTCATTCGTCCTTTTCTGTAAAAAGAAATTGAATAAAGAAATTATTATTATTATTATTATTATTATAGTAGTAGGTATTTATAGGTAAAAAAAAATGTTTTTTTTGTTTATCTTCTCTTCTCCTTTTTATTTTTTATTTGTGTACCTAAGCAATACAATAAATTAATCATTCATTCAACTATGTTTTGTTAGGTCTTGCCTCCTTTACCAATCTGTATAAAATCGAAAATGAATAACGTCTAAAGCTAAATAAAGTTGAGAGCACCCAATCGTTTTTCTATTACTTTACAAATCTTCAAAAACCCTTTTAAAAAAACTTAATCTGCTCGAAACAAATGGCCCATTCAACGACCGGTTTAACCCTTGGAATCACTTCCAAATCGCCAGCGTCCAATTACCAATGTTCGAAACGTGAAATCACTGAAACAATGGTCTTCAGTTGTGAAGCGAGATAGATGACTGAACAAAAACCTTCGACGGCACAACGGCGCCAATAGGTAGACTTTTCAGTACAGTATTATTGTGGGTGTATTTGGTCTTTTTTTTTATTCACAATAATTGGTAAGCCCTTGGCATCATCTCAATTGATGGTAAGTGACGATAATGCTGATGATGGAAGCGGGCTTACCAATATTCCCCAACGCAATGTGGAACTGGCTATCTTATCTACATGCCGGAAAACATCAATATTAACACTGATGTTTGGCAAAGTAAAGTAAAAGTAAGGCAAAGTATATACAGGGTGACTTTTAATTAGTTCTTGATAATAAAATGAGATGTTGTCCAGGGTTTACCAATTGTGAATAAAAAAAAAAAAAAAAAAATGTATGCATGTACTCGTGATTAAAAACAACTTTCCCAAAGAAACTTATGTCTAATTAGAAAAAAATTTTTGGTCCTCGATACATAATAATAACTTATCATATCGGCAAAAATGTATGAAGGACCAACAATTTTTTTTTCATATTTGACATATAGTTTCTTTGGGAAAAGTGTTTGTAATCACGAGTACATTCATATCCTTTGCTATCAAGAAGTAATTAAAAGTCACCCTATACATATATTAGTACCTACATACAGTATGGACACTCCCTGCCGCTCTCTAGATCGCGACCTCACTCCCTCGTCACCCAGATTGATACAGATTGGCTACAGTTTAGTTGTCAAACGTATAGGATTTCGCCACTATTTTGTTTGTTCCGTCATTCTTTTTATGAAATGTCATTTCTGGCCCGTTGTATGAAGTGTCCAGGGTGCGGTTAAGGCGAGCCATTGATTGGAACAGTTGTCTCTGTTTTTCTTTACGTATAAAGTGTAAATAAAATAACCACACTTTTGCACTTTCGTTTAGTTTCAATTTTCTTAATAAAAGTATAAAAATTATTAACATTTCTCACTTTGTATTATTATAACAAATATTGTTGTATATATTTTTTATTTATACTTCAAAATATTAGTCATAACTAGAGTTGAAAGTAACGGGGTAGACCTATCTTTAGGTTTTTTTTTTCTATCGGGCCAAAACTACTAAATCGAGTTTCTAATAGCTTTTGACTTTCAGGAACATCATTAAAAATAAGCGTATTTTTTTCAACCTTGGGTATTCTATTGTTTATGAGTAATTGACGTCAAAAATAAAGAAAATCTCTAATATTACTGCTTTAAGTAAGGTACTACTGGTATATCCAAAATGAAGCTCAAATTAATTGTACTCCCCACGGAGAAGATACCTTCTCGTATGAGCATCTTTTCAACCGACTTCCAAAAAGGAGGAGGTTCTCAATTCGACTGTATGTTTTTTTTAATGTGTGTTACCTCAGAACTTTTGACTGGGTTAACCGATTTTTATGATTCTTTTTTTATTTCAAAGATAGTGCTTCCCATGTGGTCCTATATAAATTTTATCAAAATCGGTATAGTCTTGATTAGAAAATTAACAAATCCCAAAAATAATAATACAAAAATGTACTAAGTTGTTGCGATTGAAGTCTTTTAAAGTGTACTTTTAAGGTGACTCCTACTTTAAATTGTAAACTTTAGTACGATTTTTTTCATTTAGGTAAATTAACACAATTCTGTAAAAAAATATTTTATCTTCGTATTTGTAAAGAAAAAGGTACCCCTAGAAAATAATTTGGAAAATATATGTGCGAAATTTTATCTAGATCGGTTTGACAGTTTCTCTGCAAAACAGATGGTCGGACAAACAAACATAATTTTTTTCTTGACCATTTTTTCGGTATCTTAGTGATATAGAATAAGTACACTTTCACTAAAATCTGGAAGTCAGTTTGTCGCACGATCACATAACCTTCTGTTTGCTCCTTCGTCACTCGAAGGTAATGAAAACCAACTACAATGGAAGCAAATTTTAAGTATTTTTTAGATTATGAATTACTATATTTTGCCAAAGGCTTCACTCGCGTGAACATAGTTTCTATGACTCTCTTCGAGGGTGCGCAGTGCACGGGCCGCGAGCGTGGATAAAAGTAGCCTATATGTTAATCCAGGTCCTCATCTGTCTACCTAAAAAAATATCTAGATACGTTCAGTAGTTTTGCGTGAAAGAGTAACAAACATCCATACATACAAACTTTCGCGTTTATAATATTAGTAGGCTTTTAAGAGATTTTTAATTAGATTCTCATTTGATTTCAAAGACCGGCGCCCTAGAATTTGTGAATCAATATTCGAAACCTAACCCATTTGTGTCCCCAAACGCATACATGCGTCGTGGAACCTTAAAAAATCCCATAAAGTCTACGTATCGTAAAATTGAAACGCGGCGGCCACAAAAGAAATAGTGATTTTTACATATACACAAACCACCACACACAGAAACACACACACACACACACGCACACACACACACACGCACACACACACACACACAATCATCACACTTGCTTAAATTATAATAAATAAGGATACTTAGATTTAAAATATGTAAATAAGTATAGGTACTTACCTTATTGTAGTTCAATAAAAAGGGAAGGAACTAGTTTCCAAGACACAGTCTAATGACTAGTTTGGAAATTAGGGCTTAATTAAATGTGTTTATAACTTATAAGTGCCAAAATAAACATTTTCATTTTCTTTTTCATATAACCAGGCTCAGTTTTAATCGTAACGAAATATCGAGTCCAGCAATTGAAGGTCCTTGAAAATATTTTACGAAAGCCACCTAAATACTCGGTCGTTCCCTAAGGAGTGGAGGTTAATAGATTTCTGTAATTAACCCGCTCAGTGGGCCGCGTGATTGCCGCACCGGCGCGGGCGTCCCAAGATAAAAAGTGACAATTCGTTCGGATTTGGGATTACACCTTTTTACGTATGGGACGCGACACTAAGCCGCGCTTGGGTCTCGAATAGTAAGGGAATTTAGAAGGGTTATCGACGTCGATAGCATTAAACAAGCAAGTGAAAACTCGACTTACTTGAGTAAGATTACTTTTTGAGTCAAAAAGCGACCATCAATTCAAATGTCTTAATTAACTAATTTATGAAAAAAAAAACTACAAAAAGTTAATCAAAGAACTAGTCAGCTAGCAGCAAAAAAAGCATTATGATTATTTATTATTATTTTTCTTTTCAATTATTATTGTAAGAATCAAAGGTATAGTTAAACGAAATAAAAGAAGGCAAATATTCAGGATCCCTTTGAATGGGCTAGAAAATGTTAACTGGGCTTTGCTTAAAGCTCTAACCTATGGCAAGTTTGGAAAAAAATTGTTAGACTTCTCTAATTAATCAATGCTTATTAATCAAATTATATAGCTAATTTAAGTATACTTGTGCTTTCTTTGGATATTGGTTTAGTTTTATTAACAAAACCAAAAAAGCAAAAAATGTTATTTTATTTTCTAAATTACTTCTAAAACCGTCGGTGGCTCAACCGGTAACGGCTCGGTTCTTCTAACCAGAGGTACCGGTTCAAATCTGGACGGCCAATGTACCAATGAGTTTTTCAAAACTTACGTACATACTTACCGATTGCTTTAACGGTGAAGGAAAACATCGTGAGGAAACCTGCACACGCCTGCGATGAAACTCGAAGGTTGTGTGTGAAGTTGACCAACCCGCACTGGGCCCACGTGGTCGACTAAGGCCTGATCGCCCTAGTTCAGGGTAGGCTCGAGCCCCTCGGTGGGGACGTATATGAGCTGATATGATATGATGATTTTCTAAATTGTGTAAATCGAACAAAAAGAAAAAAAATTTTTCTATCATCGACACCAAAATAAACACAGCTACATCACTAATACCTTTTTATACAGAAATAAGAAAAGCAAAGAAACCTAATCGACCCTGTTTTCGGGTTGACGCGTTTTGTCATACGAGGAGAAAACGAATGTATATGTATACGCTTTGAATCGCAATAGGCTTTCAGACTTCAATGAAGAGGGTTTAGTGCGATATCGTGTCAAAGTATTGAGATTTGAAGTAGGTACACGCTTTTGCGAAAAACAATCTTCTAATAAGGATTATCTTGATAAAAAGGGGTCTGAACATATTTATATGGAGCGTGGCACACAATTCAATCTATACATTTTGACATGAAGCGAACACAAACTGGAACTAGTTAAGAATATTTTAATGTAAAGCGTCACTTTACTGACATATTTAAAGTTGAAGGTTGTCAATTAAAACAATAATATCCCTCTTATAAGATTACTTATAAATTATTATTACTATTTAAAGTTCCCGAGTGGCGACCGCACACCGGAAAACGTAGCGTAGGCAGGCCTCCCTCGCGGTGGACTGACGACCTGGTGAAGATCACGAGAAGCCGATGGATGCGGGCAGCGCAGGACCGGTCGTCGTGGAAATCCTTGAGGGAGGCTTTTGTCCAGCAGTGGACGATTTTCGGCTGATATGATGATGATGATCCCTCTTTAACCTAGCCTAAGTAGTAGTTACATGTAATGAGCTTAAATTACGTGTCATTGGTATTCGTATACATACATACTATCGCTTAAAAGTCCTACTAATATTATAAACGCTAAAGTTTGTAAGAATGTATGTATTCATTATGTACGTTTGTTACTTTTTCACGCAAAAACTACTGAACGGACCTGGCTGAAATTTAGTAGGTACACAGATTAGGACCAAGATTAACATAGGCTACTTTTTTCCACGCTCGCGAGCCGCTTGAACTGCGCACCCTCGAAAAGTGAAGCCGCGGGAAACAGTCATAAAAACGTTGTCCACGCGGGTGAAGCCGCGGGAAACAGTCATAGAAACGCTGTCCACGTGGGTGAAGCCGCGGGAAACAGCTAGTTATTAAAATAATAATTTTTTTTTTTTTTTTTTTTTTTTTTTTTTTTTTTTTAAAGGTAGGTAAAAGAAACTTTATACTCCTCGCAATTTAAAAATAATAAAAACACGCCAACTCGAGTCAGGACCGCACACATAGGGACCCGTGCCATCATACTAGATGGCACTAGTTTCTTCATGTTTAAAAAAAAACACGTTTTTTGTATGGAGACCCCTTTTTTCCCTTTTTTTAATTTTTAGTATTTGCTAATACAGCGGCAACAGAAATACATCATCTGTGAAAATTTCAGCTGGCTAGCTATAACGGTTCATTAAATACAGCCTGATGACAGACGGACGGACGGACAGCGGAGGCCTAGTAATAGGGTCCCGTTTTTACCCTTTGGGTACGGAACCCTAAAAATGAGGTTACATTACAATAGGTCAGTCGTTTATGATGCTACCCACAATAGGGAAACCTGTGTTGCAGGTACCAGCGATTCCTCATAGGGACAAGATGGCAAAATGTGTAGGTAATATACAGGGAGTAAAAAGACCTCTCCCGGACACTTAAACTGGGGCTTCCACTCATCATACGGAACAACTTTCCCCACGGAACCCATACCGAATTCTCAAAAAAAAATTGGACTTCCCATACAAAGTTGGAAGATCAGCTGACTGATTTGTATGAAAAGTACAAATATTTTTTTGAGAAATCAGTATAGGTTCCTTGGGAAAAGTTGTTCAGTATGATGATTAGAAGCCCCAGTTCAAGTTTCCGGGACAGGTATTTTTACACCCTGTATACGTAATTATGAAATACTAATCTACTTAAAGTTATGAGTAACAACGGAGTATTATAATAGTCTACTAATTATAAGCAAATAAGAAGTACTTTTAAATGCATGTTTTGTCGCATACACGCACGGGTGTGTGTAAATAATTAACATTATATATTGTCACTGTACCACATGGGTTCGTAGTCGTTTATATCACTATAAATTTTTCTTATTATTTAGGTTAGACATTATCATAAGAAATCAATCAAGAAATTACAGAATATTTTTAAGATTAATTTAATTACTTTATTAGCGTGATTAATAAGTATAACCATGCCAAACTACAGCTTTCGTGTATATAGAATTACCTATTGTAAATTTATTAAAAATATAGTTAGTTGCTGAGTTAAACTGCTGACACACGGATGGATGGATGGACATGGCGAAGCAAAAAGGGTTCCTTGTTGCCAATACGGTACCCTAAAAAGTGTTCCAGAAAAATATGTGTGCATGGATGTCCATTGTGTCGTCCGTATCTTCGATTTGCATAAAAAATTTGAATTAATTTTAATGAAATTTTGGATAAAAACTTTTGAAATTTTTTATCATTAAGGTTTTAAGTTTTCAAAATATTTAAAGGACTTTTTTTTTAAAAAACATTTCTTTTAGGAATGTATTCTAAATTTTTATTATCAAGAACACCTATTGTCATCTAAAATATGCCATAATAGTGGATAACGGGAATAATTAAAAAATGTTATCTGTCATACAAAAAGTTAATTGTTTTCCTCAAAAAAGTACCTATGTCGTCGATTAAACTTGCTAGCTTCGTTAATGTGCTATAAATAGTATAAGTTGGAAAACTCTAAAAATATGCTCCTGCGACAAGGTATGTTTTCAGTGGGGAGTTCAGTTTATTTGCACAAAATTTATATGTGTGTATCTCTGTAACGTATCGCATTTCATTTGTGTTACCTATATCAGTAAAAACATATTTATATCGCTGTATGCTTTGTTTACATTCTTTTTTGAAGTAAATTTTAATGCGTAAACTTAGCCTATTTTAGTAAATTAACAATACGAGTACAATGTCAATGTATAGATTAAAAAAGTCAAAATTAAGAGCATAATTTAAATATGCTACGAAAACAGCACAAAATAAATTATACACAAATATCTACCTACATTATACACTCCTAAACACTCTTTATAATTCCTACCCAGTGATTCAAGAAATGCGAGTTAAACCTTGCTGCAATGACTTCCAGGATGCTGTTGGTGCTTCCCCGCACCCTACCGAGCATGGACGCCGCACTTTTTCGCATTAATTTTGTAATAACTGCAGTGGACATTACTAACGATATAAAGGCCAAAACAACAACTTTTTAAATTTTTGTCTGTCTCTATGTTCGCGCATCACGCAAAAACAACCAGGTCGATTTTGATGAAATTTTGTGAGGTCATACCTTATAGCCCGGGTTAATATATAGGATACTTTTATCCCGGAAAATTCAAGAGTTCCCGTGGGAAATAAAAATCCTCCACGCAGACGAAGTCGCGGGCACAACTATACTTTATCAGCTCAAAAGTTTCAGCTTGCGCTACGTTACCAAGCTCAATAAATATTTCTCTATGTTCGTCGATTTTCAAGTCAAAACTTGCCTGCTGGATGGTCTGCAATAAAAAATACCTGACGGGGCGAGTTTGCAATCAGAGAGCTATGTGGAGCTATCGTTCGCGCTCCCTCGCGTACCATTGTTTCTCCTGAATCACATCACATTGGGGTCAAGCACGTATTCCTTGCTTTTCTATGTGCAGAGAGAAAATTGCAATGAAGACACATAAATGCTGGAGATAAAATTTTGTGACAGAATCTTATTGAGTTTTAGGGTTGTTCCCATAATGAGAAAAAATAAATCCTTATAGAATCAGTTCGTTGTCCGTCTGTCTTTTTTTATTTACAGTTGGTAAGCCCTTGGCATCATCTCACCTGACGGTTACCAAGATTTCCCAACGCAATGGAAACCTGGCTATCTTATCTTCAAGCCGGAACACATCAATGTTGTTAACACTAATGTTTTGCGGCAAGACATAGATAAGATGGTGGTAGCTAGCCAGGAGGGCTTAGAAAATGCCCTAACACCAACCAAACCTATTTTTACAAGTTGACCCCACCGGTAATCGAACCCGAATGGACTAACCATTACGCCACTGAGGCACTTAAAATTATATACATTGCATACAGTCATATTTCTTAACTTAATAATCTAAGGTCTACGATATCTTGGAGGGGCTGTAAAAAATAAAGCTTCTAACGCAGCGTAATCAAAAATACTTCTTTTTATTCTGCTATTTTGTCTTTGCAAGTAAATCCCGTTGACCTAGAATCATGACATTTGACAAGAAGCAAAGTCTCACAGAACAAGTAAAGGCAAAACCCGAATTTTGTAATTTGTGGTCGTAACTCATAACTCATTATTTTTTTTTTCAATTTTAAACTTACATTTGCAGTTGTAGCGTAGATCGCGATGTAGACCTATGTATAGGATTAAAAAATTTAACTGCAAAGTTAAGTTTTTCTTCAATTCGATTTACATTTTCGTCGAGCTTTGCTTTGATTATATTTTTATTTTATAAATTGCAGAAACTTATTTATTTCGTGAATGTGAGAATTTTCTTACATAACCAGCCAAATGTGAATCGACATGGACTTAAAAATTAATGAATGAAAGAAAACGATGTTTTTTCTATCGGTATTTTCGATGTCTTTTCTATACAGGGTGTAACAAAATTGGTGTAGGACCCGTTAATTGGGGGTTCTACTCATCATACTTAACAACTTTACCCAAGGAACCAATATCATTTTTCAAGGAATTTACACGATTACCAATTTATACGAAGAGTGATCTTTTTTTGCGATTTCAGCAAAATCATAGAACAAAAGTTGTTCAGTATGATGAGTAGAAGCCCCAGTTAACGAGACCTACACCAATTTTGTTACACCTGTATAAATTAATATCATTTTAAAACTCGGTAATGTTTTTGGTACCAAAAGTTGTGGTTGTACGGAACCCTTGCTTCCGTACTAGATGGCGCTAGTTTCTTCACGTTTAAAACAAACACGTTTTTTTTTTATTCACAATTGGTTAGCCCTTGGCATCATCTCACCTGATGGTAAGTGACGATGATGCCGAAGATGGAAGCGGGCTTACCAAGATTCCCCAATGCAATGTAGAAGTGGCTATCTTATCTTCAAGCCGGAACACATCAATGTAGTTAACACTGATGTTTGGCGGCAAGACTTAGATAAGATGATGGTAGCTAGCCAGGCGGGCTTAGAAAATGCCCTACCACCAACCAAACCGAGTCTTACACGTTGACCCCACCGGGAATCGAACCCGCGACCTCTTGGTGTGAAGCGAATGGCTAACCATTACGCCACGGAGGCGTTTAGATTTTAGTATGGAGACCCTCCTTATTTTTTCACTTTTTAATTTTTTTTGTAACTTAGTATTTTTGCATTCCTAGTTTTATTTTGTTGTTTTTGCATTGTTTTCGTCAAAAAGTGGTGCTTTTTGGTAAAAACATGAGCAATGTGAAAAACAATAAAATAAAATGAAGGAGGACTGAAAACCCAATTTGCACTGGGTGCAGTTTTATAGACGCCCTACTGCAACCGGGTGGTCCACCTTAGAATCAGGCTGCTGCAAATGCTGTCAAGATCTCCAGAGGAGATTTGTAGTGCACCGGCACTAGCACTGCAAATAAAAAATAGATGAAGATTTATTAAAGGAAGACTGTCTCAAAAGTGCTTTTGTATCCAGATACGTTATATGATCTTTATAAAAAAAACTAGTTTTATTAAAATATCGGAAAGAAATACCATGTGTTTGTAACTCGTTGATGTATAACTCGTATATTATCCAAATATTAATGATTAATAATACCTACTTTTTCTGTGCTTTCTTTTTGTCTATATACCTTTAGTCTCGGAATCAATAACAAACAAAGAAAAATATAGTCAATGGGAAAAAATATTAACCAAGTAGATTCTCCGTCAAGATGTTGTCAAGGGTTTACCAATTGTGCAAAAAAATTAAAAAAAAGCGAGGAAAACTGTAAAATATTTTTTTTATTTTTACTTACAATTGGTAGGCCCAAATTGAAAGTTTTTATGTTTTGTTTTTCCAAATTTGGACTGACAAACTTAATTTTCTATGATTACCTATTGTAATATCTTAAAGAATTAACAATTCTTTTAGGGTTCCTTACCTAAAGGGTGCCAATGGGACACTTTTACTAAGACTCCACTGTCCGCCTGCCCGTACGTCTGTCTGTCAGCGGGCTGTATTTTGTGAACTTTGAATTGAATAAATTTCCGCTAAATATATCAACAGATAATGTAATAAAATTAAATTAAGAATTCCCTACACAAGAAATGTGCTGTTTTAAAACGTGAAATTTAAAAAAAGTACATAGTGTTAAATTTTGTAAGATGGTACGGAACCCTTCGTGGGCGTGTCCGACTCGTAATAGACCGTTTTTTTTAATGTGAACAAACTAGCGAAATCTAGTAGTATTTTGTATATTTTTAATTCACTAGCTTTTTCCCGTGGCTTCGCCCGCGTGGACATCGTCTTTACGACTGTCTTAAAAGGATGAGTGGTGCGCGGCATGAGCGTGGACATGAGTTTTCTCCAGATCCCTCAGGAACTATATCGGGTTATTAGATGCTCCTTTGCGACGCTGACGTGCGCAAGCGTGGAAATGAGGTTTTCCCGGAAACTATGTACATAGTTCAGCATATGCTAATTAATTTGTAAATAATCTCATTTCATAACCCCTCAAACCATCTTTGTTGAAAAAATCACAACAATCCATTGTTCCGTTGCGATTTTAAAGAAATTAACAAAAAAAAGTATTTTTCTGTTCCTTCAGGAACTGCATCGGACTATGATATTTTCACGGGATAAAAATAGCCTAGTCCTTCCCCGTGACACAGGCTACCTGCATGCCAAACTAGATTGCGACCTCACCCCCTCGTCACCCAGATTGATACCGATTGGTTACAGTTTGGTTGTAAAACCTATAGATTTCGCCCCCATTTCGTTTGTTCCGTCATTCGGTTCTTGAAATGTCATTTCTGGTCCGTTGTATGAAGTGTCCAGGGTGTGGTTATAGTGAAGGAAGCAACACTAGGTAATTCACAACTTCAGAAATTTTTTTTCGACTGAACTTAACTTTTTCACTTTATTGAAAAGCCTATTCTTATTTTTCACCCTTCATAATGGGCAAAGGGTTGCTTTTGTCTCGCGAAATGAGAAGTCAGTGATAACGAAAAAGATTTGTCAAAGGAAAATAAGAAGAAAATACCAATTCAGTCTTAAAATAAACCGACAAAAGGGAGATAGTCTTGATTTAGGCAGCAAATCACTGTACAAAGGAAAAAGCTTAAGCTTGCTCTGAAAAGGTTTCTCTTTGTGTGTAGAGATTATTTATACATACATACATTTAATGTTATATACTTACTGTAAGTCTTCGTTAACATATCCAATATCCAGTCCCTTTTATAAGGTCTTTACGATTTTCCAAAGAATAGCTTTCATCAGCTCTCAAAAATTTACCGACTAACGCCCAATCGCCCTAATTCAGTGTAGGCTCGAGCCCCTCGGTGGGGACGTATGAGCGGTATAAGCTGATACGATGATGATAAAAAGTGTTCACACAAAAAGTTTGTAACCCTTTGATAACATGGTAAGATTTTGTAACTTAGATTTACAGGATTACATTTTGAGGAATTTTCAGGGTTCCAAATCCAAAGGGTACCAATGGGACCCAATTACTAATCCTATACTGTCTGTCCGTCCATCCATCCATGCGACCGACCGACCTTTTAAAGGTTGCATCGTTGTACCGTATAATCAAGCCCGGTGAAATTGTCACTGAATGTCGTGTTATTAAAAAAACGCTAAACACGTTAAAAAACCGACTTCCATCGCAACAAATTAGTACATTTTTGCATTATTATTTTTGGTTTTTGTTAATTTTCTACTAAAGTACTACACCGATTTTGATAAAATTTATATGGGACCACACGGAAAGCACTAGCTTTCAAATAAAAAAAGAATCCTAAAAATCGGTTCACCCAGTCAAAAGTTCTGAGGTAACAAACATAAAAAAAAAACATACAGACGAATTGAGAACCTCCTCCTTTTTGGAAGTCGCTTGAAAACCGGTAAAGTGCGAGTCAATACCGCGCACAAAGGGTTCCATACCATCATACTATATGGCGCGAGTATCTTTACGTTTAGAAAAAACACGTTTTTGTATGGAGACTTTCACTTTATAGCGGCAACAGAAATACATCATCTGTGAAAATTTCATTTGTCTAGCTATCACGGTTCATGAAATACAGTCTGGTAACAGACGGACAGACAGAGAGACAGACGGACGTTCAGCGGCGTCTTAGTAATAACACTTCCCGGACACTACATACAACGTTCGTGAAATGACATTTCTAAAAACAAAATCCTAAACGTTCAAGAACCAAACTATAACCAATCTGTCTCAATCTGGGTGACGATGGGGTGAGGTCGGAATCTAGAGAGCGGCAGGGAGTGTCCATACTGTATGTTAGTACTAATATGTATACTTTGGTAATAGGGTCCCGTTTTAACCCTTTGGGTACGTAACCCTAAAAACGGTTTAAAATTAAGAGCGGTGCCTTTATACGAAATGTTATTTTTCAATGGGTTTTTGTTTCTGCTGTATCGTAAAAACGGTAAAGCATTCCAGCATAAAACTTAATGAGATTACAGTGAAAAATATTAAATTAAATTAAAAATAATAAAAACTGGCCAAGTGTGTTATACTTTTTTTTTTGTTTATTTAGAAATTTTAAAACAAAATACAAAAATTTTTATCATCTAGCACCATTAAACCTGAATGGTTTGTCTAGGTGCTCAACAGTCGTCTACGAGCTATATACTTATAAAAACAAAAGAAAACCGAACTGAATGAAAAAGAGCACATACTTCTATCGCTGTTGTTGATGTCTTTCCTATTTGTATGACTTCAATGGGCATCATCGTGAGCGAAGTGATGTGGTACGGAACGTTCGGTGCGCAAGTCCGACACGCACTTTGCCATTTTTAGGGATCCGTGCCCAAAGGGTAAAAACGGGACCCTTTTACTAAGACTCCGCTGTCCGTCCGTCTGTCTGTCTGTCTGTCACCAACCTGTATTTCATGAACCGTGATAGCCATACATTTGAAGTCTTCACAGATGATGTATTTTTGTTGACGCTGCAATAGAAAATACAAAAAAAAAAGTGAAAAAGAAGGGGGTCTCCATGCAAAAAAGTGGTTTTTTTTTATAGTGAAGAAACTAGCGCCGTCTAGTATGATAGTACGGAACCCTTTGTACTAGCGCCATCTAGTATGATGGTACGGAACCCTTTGTACTAACGCCATCTAATATGATGGTACGGAACCATTTGTACTTGAGCCATCTAGTATGCTGGTACGGAACCCTTTGTGTGCGGTTCTGTCTCGCACTTGGCAGGTTTTTTTTTACTCATGTTTGTATGTAGTTACCAAACATATTTACTTTGAAAGTCCTCACCTACTAAATTTACATAAAAAATACATGCGGTTTCGAATTGACTTTGGCAGTATTGGAATCGTATTCATATCAAATTCACGCAGTAAATATATTACCGACGCCCGAGTTCCAATTCAAGTTATATATACGTGCTCCCAGCAAATTTTCCCTCTTAAAACGAACGACGCGATGAGTTTTGATCTACAAAAAAATGTGCTGAAATCGCAACGAGACACGTCATTTATTTTGTCGAGGTAAGTTTATTTTGTGGCAAAAGAGTCACTTTTTTTTTTTTTTTTTTTAAACTTATAAATTACAAAAGGTGCAACTTATTTTATGAGATTTTTTTTCCAGCAGACCTTAGAAAGAGAAAATTACAAAATAATTTATTTATTTTATTTATATAGTCAGAATGGAAATGCAGAAGGCATGTACATAACAAAGACGACATTTAAAAAAAAAAATTCGAGCGAGACCTACAGTACTCGCATATGATGTGTAACATGTGACAAAATACTTTATAAAAGGACGGCAAAGATACGGCAGACTAGGCTGTATGGTCATAGATACCTTTGCCTTTTCCGCGCTTTTAAAGCCTGAAAAAAGGACGGCAAAGATACGGCAGACTAGGCTGTATGGTCATAGATACCTTTGCCTTTTCCGCGCTTTTAAAGCCTGAAAAAAGGACGGCAAAGATACGGCAGACTAGGCTGTATGGTCATAGATACCTTTGCCTTTTCCGCGCTTTTAAAGCCTGAAAAAACGCGACTCCCTGTTACACATTTCCGTCCCATGGGACACATTTCCGTCCCATTTCACGAAATCACTCCCACAAATTGCAGGAAAGCGAGAGCAAAGATGTTACACATCAAAAAAAAAATATCACTCACAATAGTGATCACAAAAAGTCACTTTGAACTGTACTTTATATTAAGGAACCCAATGGATGGAAGGAAGCTAAATTAACTCCTTGAAAGGTTTCGATTTTCATACATTTTTCTTACAATACGAGTCATACCAGCAAACATTTAAACATCATCAAATCAGCCGAAAGACATCCACTGCTGGACAAAAGCTTTCCCTAAGTATAACTTTCCACGACCTTCGCCAGGTCGTCGGTCGGTCCACTGAGTGGGAGGCCTACTAACGCTGCGTCTTCCGGTGGGCGGTCGCCTCTCGGAAACTGAACTACGACCGTCCATTCTACGAGCTTAAGAGTCCACCCACGACAACTTAAGTTTAATCAAATAAAAAAAATGTTTTAATCATAACTATTCGAAAAACGACGATTGGTTCCTCAATAAGTGAGAAAGAAGAGAAGTGAGAAGAAGATAACTTTGTTCCCTAGAGAGTTTTGGTTTCTCTCTTCTAATTGGTCCACGTTCGTGCTTCCGTTTTCTCATAGATCGTTTTAATAAAATTGTGTGATTCACTTGGTGCTAAAGTATTTTATACTAGGACGACGATTGAACCCTTTGCTTAGCTCAGAGTTCAAACTAACCTCAGAACAAAATATCACTTTGTTCCCGTGTTACAAAAACAACTGTTATTGTGATGCGCATATTTGTTTGCTCTGTGTCTGGGTGTTAAATATCTATATATGTATGAATTTAAACGTATATAAGTAAGTATATCAGTTTCCGGTTCCCATAACACAGGGAATCCTACTTTGGGGCCAGATAACCGTGTGTGATTTGTCCCAGAATATTTATATTTATATTATATTTATATTCAAATACTGTGTTACATTTGGAGCAAATATCTGCATAAAGATAACAAAGAAATAAATCAATCACAAGTACAATTTGTTATAAGACAATAAATCTTCATTGCAAAAGAAAAAACTCAATTTAACTTAAGTATAGCTCCAAATAAGGCCTTATTCGGCTCTCCAACAATGTTCAAGAGATCAAGAAGATTAGTACTCACGAGAGTAAAGGAGAAAGCAAATAATTAGATATACATCGGGATCGCGTGACAATATACGACGTAAAGCGAACGTGACATGGAAAAATATTAGTATAGAGGTACTGCTTATCTGTCGCGAAGATAGCATAACCTTTGTAAGATTAAATCTACATAAAAACCCTGTCAGGGTTTGGAAATACGATATTTTCTTGATGTTTTTCCTTTTTTGTTTTGATGTTCGTCCTTCACCTAAAACGATTTATATGTCTGATGTAAGAATTGAATCATATCAGCCTAAAGACGTCCACTGCTGGACAAAGGCCTCCACCAAGAATTTCCACGACGACCGTTACTGCACTGCCCGCATCCAACGGCTTCCCACAATCTTTAGCAGGTCGTTAGTCCACCGCGTGGGAGGCCTGCCTATGCTACGTTTTGCGGTGCGCGGTCGTCACTTGAGAACTTTACTTCCCCAACGTCCATCTGTTGTACGAGCTATGTTCCCTGGACACTGCCACTTAAGTTTAGCGATTCTATGACCTATGTCGGTTACTTTGGTTTTCCTGCGGATTTCCTCTCCTCAAATGATGCCTGTTAATATTTTAAAAGCACACAAAAATAATCAGTGCCTACACGATAAGTATTGAAGTGTGATTCTGTTTACAATCCATAGCATCCTGGCCCCTAAGGATAGACTATACTCCACTCCACACAAAAAAACAAGCTCCTAAGCCTTGAGCATCACCACAAAGTTACCTGTCTGTCGATATTATTATCAAATTAATTTCTAAGAGTGTACACAAGAACAGCACGACCTTATCCCCCCAGCTCCATTCCAACTTTGGTCAACGAGACGCAGGGAGAGGTTCTTCCCCTATGTTGTTGATATTCAGCATATACGCACGAAGCGTTACGCTTCCTTATTTACTATGCGGACAGCGATGGAGTGGAACTCCTTGCCTACGTCTGCGTTTCCCGACTTCTAAAATTTGGGTATCTTCAAGGTGAGAGTGAATAAGCAATTTTTGAGTTCGCGTGTACCTTTCTCGACTACATCATCACTTACCATCAGGTGAGATGTAGTCAAACGCACTCAAATTTTCAATAAAACAACAAAAATTGGGGGGGCAAGGTCGGATTGGAGCAAGATTACTTGGTAGTTTTAAAATAATTACTCATAAGTAGTTAAGAGACCGCTGGAGTTCATTAATTCCATAAAAACATGTTCCATGCAAACAAGTGTTTGATTCATTTGTTAACCAAACAACCGATTTTGAAAAAAATAATTATATCGATAATCGGATGACGTATGTATATCTATCTATCTCATTACTTTTTGAAAAACGAAAGAGGAATCCATTAATAACCAATAAACTGGTTTTCCGTTTTTTCCTTGAAAACAACTTTATTGGTTAAAAATGTATTCCTGGTTAATTTTTCAAAAAAGTAATGCGATGCTAACACAAATAAACGTCATCCGATTATCGATATAAAATTATTTCAAAATCGGTTTTTTGGATAACAAATGAATCTAACACTGCTTTTGTATGGGATTTATGAACTTTAGCGGGCTCTTAAGGCGGGACAATAAAAACATATTATAGCAACGTACTTGATCGATGCTTCTTAAAGTCCAGTAGTAGCAGTTCTAGTAGCAGAATGTACAAGCAGCCATATGTAGCGTACAGCTATCCGAAGCTAACATCAAGTCTTAGGGGAACAGTTGTTTCCAATTAACAAATGAATATAACACTGCTTTTGTATGGGATTTATGAACTTCAGCGGACTCTTAAGGCGAGACAATGAAAACATATTATAGCAACGTACTTGATCGATGCTTCTTAAAGTCCAGTAGTAGCAGTTCTAGGAGCAGAATGTACAAGCAGCCATATGTAGCGTACAGCTATCCGAAGCTAACATCACGTCCTAAGGGAACAGTTGTTTCCAATGTTAGCTCGTAAAACATTGTATATCTACGCAAGGCAGAGAACGTGAAATTTTTACTTTCACGGCTTTCACTGAACCCCTAAAGAATTGCTTCAGAGTACAACAAAAGACTTGTTTAGGCTGTTTTAGAATAAAATGTTTTTGTCATGATCCTTTAAAACTTTGGATTGGAAAGGTGTGGAATCTTAGGAATAACGCCTTGACAATTACATTTATATTTATCGTTTGCAGTTATGTACAAAAATAGGGTCTTTTAAATATGACTGTTGGATGGTACATGAGCTTTTCTAGGGCATGACAAACTAGACAAATTTTAATAAATCAATTAATAATAAATATAATTCTATAAAACACGCTTTTAAAGCACATCAAACTAAAAATTGAAAAATAATTTCTAATATAAGCTGAAAACAATAAGGAACTTAAAATACTAGTATTATTGAGCAACTCACGCTTTTTTCACATTATTACTAGTATTTTTCGTTCATTGTTGTTTTCAGCTTATATTGAGAATAATTTTTCACTTTTTAGTTTGTTGTGCTTTAAAAGCATGTTTTTTGAAACTATATCTATTTTTCAGTTTTTAGTTCAGGATAATGAGTTAAATTTATGAAATTATTGTATTGTCACTGATTTTTAAGAAATGCAAAAAGTGTGAATTAATACTGTCTTTTTAAAGTAGGTCATAATCGAGTGCAAAGGAGTCGGTTACAAACATACATACATACAGGTGAAGCTAATAAAAGCATGATATAAATGAGGAGAGACCAAAAGATAGTTATTAAGAAAACGTATACTAACTGTTGCCCGCCACTTATGTCTGCGCGCTTTTCTAAGCGGATGTCTACGTCATATTTGCTATCTGTATGCCAAACTTTAACCCGATCCGTCCAGGGGTGTGAGCTGTGCGTTAATAGATCAGTCGGTCAGGGTTTCTATTTATATACTCGTACAAACAGTTAATCGTTATTTTCGTAATTATTTAAAATGTCGTAGGTAAGTATTAGGGTCATAACAAAGGTTGCACTTTTTTAACTAGAGTTTGTAGTTTTGTAGTCATGAAACTGAAAAACATTCCCCAAGGAACCCATGGTCAATTCGCAATTATTATTTTTTAATTAAATTATCAAACTGCTCAGAATACAACTTCCAGGTGACGCCACGCAGGTTCAATGACCGCGCGGGCACTTACTTTACGATACCGCGCCGTATTATTCTGGCGTATTCCGCGCAATTTAATAGTTTTATTTAAAAAAAACAAATAAGAATTGACCATGGGTTTCTTGGGGAAAGTTGTTCAGTTTCATGAGTACAAGCTCCAGTTAAAAAAAGTGCATACCTTTGTTAAGACCCTGTATAGATTAATTAATGGTCATATTTTTTGATTTTGCATTCATAAATATTTTAATTTCATCGCAATATTTTGTCGTCCATAAACTATTTTATAGTATAGTAACATTCAGATAATATTGAAGGTTTTTAAAATTTTTATATATTTTTTTTTTAATATTTCCTTCAGATTTTAAAGTCTTAGTGAGTTTATTATACATCATAATTGACTCATAATATGGGCTGATTTTGTAGATATTCAATACAAGTGTTGGCTGTGCTAACAGATGACTTGGACGCGAACTACTGCATTATTCGTAAATTCTTATTTATCGTAATTAATGAACAACTTACTGTTTAAACAGGCTGTAACCAAATTGGTGGTGTTCCCGTTAACTGGGGCTTGTACTAATTATACTGAACAACTTTGGTTCTACAACTTTGCTGAAATCGCAAAAAAATACTCTTCTTACAAATCGATCAGCTGATCGACCAATTTTGTGCATTTTAGTATATGTAGAGGGTCCGAATTATTTTTGAGAATTGACTATGGGATCCTTGGAGAAAGTTGTTCAGTATGATGAGTAGAACCCCCAGTTAACAGGTGTTACACCAATTTTTTTTTTACAGTCTGTATATAGTAAATATTAAAAAGTAAGTTTTAACAGATATTATTGAAAGCCTCAAAACTGTAAAATATGTGAAAAACTGTGATTTTTTTTACTTTTGCTATCCTCTTAAGTTAATTGTGCAACTTTATGCCGCGCATAAAACTTTGCAGTCAAGTTTAAAGAAAATTAAAGTTAACTCAACAAATTTTAAACTTTCACTTTGTCAACTTAGTGTTCATTACAAGAATAATTTGGTCACTTTGTAGTTTGAACATTTAAGGAACTGTTGAAAGTACCATACTTCTTAGTAACGTTTTGTCACTTGGCTAATTAGTAACATATTCGTGTTGATGGTGTGTTTTGCGGATGATAGAATTAAAGATGCTTTTTGCTTTGCGTAAATGCCTTGTAAATAATTTTAAAAACTGAACACCTGTTATGATGCGTTCATTGCACAACACTTTCGAGAAGTAAGGGCCGGTACCTGCGGTGTCAATGGGTGGGAGTCCAACTCCGCTACCTCATACTGCTTCTTGGACGATGTACAAGGATATCTTAACCAGTGTGGACAATCGCTGGTTTCGATGGAAGAACCAAAGTTATAGAAACTTCTTTATACGTTACACGTACTTTTGAAAGAAGAATTTAATTTATATTTGTTGACAATTAATGTGTCAGACAAAGAGAGAATTAAGACTCCTTTGTTTAGAAAAGATTTACAAATAGCAAGCAAAAAGTTATAATTGCGAAAAATTATCACGCTCTGAATTTTTTTCTTAAGTACAAGCTTTTTATTTCAGATTAATTCCATGGCACGAATAACGGGCGACCATTATCAGGTTGTACATTCATGAGACCCCATACACACACGTTTCCAAATTCAAAAAAGGTGAGCACAGTAAGTAGGAATCTATTGAAAACAATAGACGATTCTGGGACTTAGATTCCACCTTCAAAGTTCAGCATCAAATGAACTTCAAAATATCAAAAAGATCTATTGTCACCGAGAAAACGACTTTGTATCAAATTTCAGCTCAATCGGGTTGATTGATTGATTGAAAACACTTAAATAAATGTATTACATAACATAAAAGGAAAAAAAGTTACAATTATTTTACATATAGGTGGTCTTATCGCTAACAAGCGATCTCTTCCAGACATCCTTCTGACCCCTGAAAGTCACTCTAAAATCGATTGCAAGATTTAATTAGTATACAAATAAATAAACAAACATCACCATGTCATCCGGAAGACGTCCGCTGCTGGACAGAGGTCTCCCCGACGACCGGTCCTGCGGCGCCCTTACCAGCGGTCCCGCGACCTTCACCAGGACGTGGGTCCACCGAGCAGGCCCCTACACTACATCTACCGGTCGCCACTCGAGAAATTTACTAACCCGTTCTACGTACGAAATAACCACACAAATAAACTCGTCGTGAAGTAGATAAAAGCTCGTTATAAACAAAAGGCGAAAGATAGCAATCGAAAATCAGATGCAAACTGATAAACCGAAGATAGTACCGATTTCCGCATCCGAAATTCGGTTCGTTCGCGGGGAATACCGAGTGCGGTCGTGACAAATGTCCCGATTAACAATCCCCGGAACGGAGGAGATGGCGCGACTAACGAGCCAATATATCAAAAGGATTTTTCCTATCGCTGACGAGAGTTCACACTTTGGAGTTATGGTTAGTTGGTTGAGTGTTGTGGGTGAGATGGACGATCCGACGTGGTGTGGTTTGACAATACTGTTTATTTCACACATTCCTAATGTTTTATGTTTGTGTGATTAATCGTTTTCTAATAACCGAGGGTTCGGTGGTTTTATGGAAACACAATAATTACCTACTTACGCTCGACAGCAAACAAAACGGGTCGGTAAGAAAAATTTCAATTAATTCCAAAATATTTTAAACGGCTTTATGAAATAAAGACCCTATTATAGAAAATTTTATGGTGCTTAAATAAAAATAAAAATAAGTCATAAAAGTTCAAGATTGTAAAGATTATTTTGAATTACAGTGGGTTAAGTAAAAATGAAAATTTTACACTAGATTTTGGAAAATGTGCTAATGTCAAATGTATAATTTTCACGATTTCAGTATTTTGTATTACCACGACAAGCTATTAAAACAACTGTTATACGGTTTGGCATGCTTTCCACCAGATTTCTGAGCCGTTGCGGAGGAATACTCTCCCATTCCTCTATCAGTGCTTCTTTCAGTTCACGAAGCGTGATTTGAGGGGAATTTCGCTGGCGTACACGTCGTCCTAGTTCATCCCAGGCATGCGCGATGAGGTTCAAGTCTGGGCTGCGTGCTGGCCACTCCATGCGTGTGATAGCGACATCATCAAGGTAGTCAAACACTATCCGCCGAGCTGTATGGGGACGAGCGTTATCTTGCATTAAAGTGGCGTCCTCGCCCATGTTTACAAAAAATGAGCCAACATAATCATTTTAAGATTTCATTCACGTATCTCTCTGCTGTTAAAGTTTCATTTTCGATTACAGTGCAGCTTTCGGAAGAAATTTCAGCCCACACCTTCATGGAGCCTCTGTCGTATGACACTTTCTCTTCAAAGCAAGCTTGGTCACAGCGCTCTCCTGGTATTCTGAAGACTCTTTGCCTCCTATGGTGCTTGTATATCATGAATTCCGACTCGTCTGAAAACATAACTGTTGACCAGTCACCGAGAGTTCAATTCATGTGGTCTTTAGCGTAGGCCTTGAATTTTGATACTGCCTTTCGAGTTTTGAACCATTGGCGGGTTTAAATGGCTTCAAGTTTGCCTTAGCAAGACTCCGCCTCACTGTACACGTGCTTGTATTGCTCCCACCAGTACTTAGAAGGTGATTTTTGACTTTAACTGCCATTTGAAATCGATATCTCAGTATTTTTGATACCATATATCTATCCTTCCGCACTGTCTTACATCTTCTTTGGCCTGTTTTTAGTCTGCGAATATTGGATCCATTCTCTTCAAATCGCTGGAGCATTCTTTGAACGGTTGATAGCGACACACCAACAGTTCTTGCTGTATAACACTGACTGCGCCCGTCTTCAAGCATTGTCAGAATTCTGGGCCACTCTTCAGAGATAAGTGACATAATTTAACTGAATTTGATCAAAAAAATAATTTCTTTACAAGAAATGCCCTATTTATATGACAGAACAGAAAAAAAGGTAAACAAATGGTTCTAAATTTGATGTGCAAATTTTGAAAATCGTCTTTATTTTTTTACTTATGGTTTTTAATAGAATCACAAAAAGAAGTAAAAAGGTTTAACTCCTTTGTTTATTCGTAATGAAATATACTTTAATTTAGTTTTTATTTTGAAAGGATTGCTTAAATATTTTAAAAGATATCGCATTATTTTAACCGACTTGTTTTCTTTGCGATCCAGTGTATATTAAGTTCCGTGCATAATATCAGCCGAAAGACGTCCCATGCTGTCATCCCCCAAAGATTTCCACAACGACCGGTCCTGCGCTTCCCGCACCCAGAGGATTGCCGTGACCTTCACCAAATCACTGCCCACTGAGTTTTGTACAATTTGTTTGGAAATTCATTTTCAAATATATAAATTGATTACAAGTACTTGATTTTTTTTGGGAAAATCGTACAACAATCGCAAATGAGGGCTTTTTGGATAGCTGAATTTCAACCTGGATAGTGGTTTCAACCTGTAGCAATAGATGGAGATGGAAAGAGATCGTTCTAAGTGCTCTTTTGACACTATATGTGATTGTTTTTGTTTTCGTAGGAAAAGAAAATTTAAACTCAATGACATAAGATAGACATCATTTTGGCTTTGCTTTATTTGCTTTTGTAAATTTGAGAACCATGTCATGACAGCTCCATCTATCGAGCCATTTGGAACTACTTTTTAGGGTTCCATAGTTCAACAAGGAACCTTTATAGTAACGTCATGTCTGTCTGTCTGTCCACGGCCTAGCTCCTAGACTATTAGTAGTTAAGAGCTGAAATTTGGCAAAGATATATTTATGGCAGAGAGAACTGTAAAAAAAATTGTAAAAAAGATCTTTTTAAGGGCACCTCTCCTAGAAGTAAAGTGGGAATTATTTTTTTTTGTCGTCAAACCCAGGTTTGTAGGTTATTGTTGGTTAGAGATTAAAAAATAGTTAAGAGTCTTCTAAGACCATTTTATAATTTAGGGTTCCGTTTTCGAAAAAATAGGTTTGAAAGTGCTAAATTTTGTTTCAGTCGAGTGTCTCCACCCCCTAACAACTGAACCGCTGTATTTGGAAATTTTAAAATTAGATATGGACGCGATAATGGCAACTACGGAACCCTACATTGCGCGTGGCCCGACACGCACTTGGCCGGTTTTTTTATTTAGTTGTCACAAAATCTCTAATTTCTTCGGCTGCACATAAATAATATGTTTCACAGCGTATGTTTTTGTAATGTTAAAGGCATCACATAAATGTGAAAAGGCCTGGCAATGCAAATTGCTGTCGTGTAATCTATTCAAAATGAAGTCACTCATGAGATAAGTAGGCCACGCTTTTAGCAAGTAGGAGTAGGTAGGCGTTTCCGCCAAATCATTTATTTACAGTCCACTTAAAAGGCTTGGAGGCGCTAGGATGCTAATCACGCCATTTGTCTCGGCGTCTGCGCAATTGGATTGTTCCACCCGAGTTCCGATGTACAGGGTGTTTCCATTCACTAACTTCGAATTGGAGTCAGAAAGAGCTTTTGTCTTAGGATTCGCATTCCTGAGAACCATTTGTATCTTTATTCCATTTAATATTTTTGCAGTTACGGTAGACTATTAACCCGGCGTGAATGAGGTGAAATATAGTTACACCAACTGCGAGGTGGGTATGACATACCCAAATATAGAAATTGACAATTTTGATAACTTAATATTTTGATTATTTAATAATGTCATATATTAATTAACATTAGGGACATGAGGTAAAATGATAAAATTACCCAGTTATATATTTATATAAAAAAACAAAGTAGTATTTTTTACACAAATATCAACAATATTTAGAAATTATGACTTAATATCTAAAAAACTGAGATATTATGACATCTGTGCACACAAAATTAAAAATATATTTGTCTCATAAAATTTAACTTCGAGATAAAATAAAATCAATATAAAACATTCTAATATCTTCTTTTATGAGGTCGGATATTACGTACCCGCTGTGTGTTTGCGCAAGTGTAGTTCACTAAAAATAACGTAAAAATCACTTAAAATCACTCCTTGCGGCACCCCCTCCAGCTACCGAGCCAGCCGTGTTTCAGGAATCGCGCAGTTCAGAAATATTTAGTGTTGTATAAATTGGTGGGTATGAGATACCCGACCTAATTCACGCCGGTTTGTCAGTAATTTTTTTTCTGCTGATTTAGTACAAGGAAAACCAACAGTAATAAATTATCAATATATAAAAGGAAACTGTCACTGACTGATTGACTGATCTAATAACGCATAGCTCAAACCACTAGATGGATCGGGTTGAAATTTGGCATACAGATAGAAATTACGACTTAGGCATCTGCTTAGAAAGGAGTTTGAGAAATTCCCACGGGAACGGAAAAAAAACGGGATCTAAACACGTCTAGTGGTTTGACCTGAGCGTTTATAGTCACTCAGGACAAACGATTTTATAAGAATATATATTATAGGACATTATGCGAAAGGCTTATGAATTGTAGATAAAAAAATACAGATGTACAAGCGTCGGTGGCGTAATAGCAAGGGCCGCTACCTCCTGTCCGGGAAGGTCATGATTCGATCCTGCCACGTACCAATGTGTTTTCGAATTTAGATTTCTTATGTACGTTTATCCGACGCTCTTATAGTGAAGGAAAACATCGTGAGGAAACCTGCACACATCTGCGAAGAAACTCGAAGGTTGTGTGTGAAGTCGCCTAACACGCACTGGACCCGCGTGGTCTAAGGCCCGATCGCCCTAATTCAGGGTAGGCTTGAGCCCCTCGGTGGGGACGTCTATGAGCTGGTGTGATGATGTGATGTACAAGGGAAATTAAAATAAGTAGTATTGCTTTGTAAAATAATTAACAAAAACCTCGTGGGATAAAAGAAAAAAGAATGTAACTCTCATTCTACATGAAATCTTCAAAAGGAATCTCTTCGATCATAAGTTTCCCAAGTTGAAAAACTTAGAAGCGTTACAATCTTATTTTATATCAAGTGGACTAACCGGATTAAGGCGAGGTAATGATAAGAACAGTTGTCTCTGTCTTTTTTTACGTGTAAAGAGTGAAGAAAATAACCACACTTTTTCAATGGTTTTTCGTTTTAATCAAAATCTACAATGAAAGTATAAAAAATAATACCATTAGTCACTTTGTATTATCATAACAAATATTGTTGTATATTTATTAAAATTTATACTTTAAAATATTAGTCATAATTAGAGTTGAAAGTAACGGTGTAGACCTATCTTTGGGATTTTTTTCTATCTAGCCAACACTGCTCAATCGTGTTTTTAATAGCTTTTGACTTTAAGGAACATCATCAACAATAAGGGTATTTTTTTTAACCATGGGTTTTTTATCGTTAAGGAGTAATTCACGTCAAAACTAACGAATATCTGTAACATTACCGCCTTAAGCAATGGAACCATTTTCCCACAAGCCGTTGTTAGGGGGGAAATATTTCGCTACAATTGGTTCTGCGCTGCCCTGTCCACAGAGTCTGTACATCACTTTAACACTATACAGCGTGTAACAAGACTCGCCTGTCTGCCATCGGGGAGGACTCGTCGAAGTGAACAAGTTGCTAGAGAGGCTATAGATTAGATAGTATACTGGCTTGAAAGCGGATCGGGAGCTTTCACAAACATTTTCCTTTCAGGAGTAACAAGAAGTTTTTATGTCTTTGAGCCTTTTAGTATGACGTCGCTCATAATTCAAACTAAAAATAATCTGATACCTCTTTTTCAAAGTTGTTAATGTCGCTCATGCTTTGTGATGATGATTTATTTTATTTAATTTTATTATCATAAATTTGCATTGATTAATTGATTTAAAGAAGTGAATTAGAAATTAGGAGATCCGCAGGAGGACCAGACTAACGTTAAGTAAATTTGTGTTTCCCGACTCCTACAATTTGGGGATCTTCAAGGCGAGGGTGAATTGGCATTATTTGAGTTTGCGTGTACCATCCTCAACTACATCGTCACTTACCATCAGATGAGATGTAGTTAAACGCACTTAAATTTTTAATTAAAAAAAATTACATAGCTCATCACTAAACTGAAGTAGCAGTCGGCAGGGCACGTAGCTCGTAGAACATATGGCCGTTGGGGCAGTAAAGTTCACGAGTGGCGACCCCGCACCGGAAAACGTGGCAGGCCTCCCACGTGGTAGACCGACGACCTGGTGAAGAACGCGGAAAGTCGCTGGATGCGGGCAGCGCAGGATCCTCTAATAGAATCCTCTAATATTGTTTTTGGGAGTGATGGCTGACTCTCGCGTTATACTCGTGACCGGGTGCTGTCCGTGTGAACTGGCCTACTCCATGTCAAAAGTATCAATGACATTCAATAATTTGTATGTATAACTTTTCGTGTCATATTGTTTTCATGTTCTAATGACATAATCTGGTTTATTTCAAGAATTGAATTTTGACATTATTAACTAATGATTGTTTTCTTCTTGAATTTTCACCAATGACATTATGTTGCTTTTATTTTATGACTACCAGCAAGAGTGTAATTTGCACCAATCTTGAATTAATACTTTGAATCTTGAATCTTGAAACCTTGAGGCCTCTGTCCAGCGATCAGCTGATATGAATTGATTTTGCTTATCTGAACAACATCGATAACACGCGATACTCGTATATCTTAAACGAAGAGACAGTTATCTGGCTCAACCGAAAGCTTACTCAGAAACTACATTTTAGTGAGTTCAAGTGCCCCCGACGCCACATGAATTTACACGTGCTGTACACAAGGGAGTTTGAGCATTATTGCAAGAAAAGTCAAGTTCTCAGCTATTGCAATTTCTGTGCTAGTTCCGACTCGTAGACTAGGAACTGCATTCTCGAGGACATACGTTGGCAGCATTCTGCAGGCTTCAATAAAATACTTGTACACGCTCGTGCTACATTGTAGAAATTTGTCAGGACTTCGTTGACGTTGCAAATTCTTGAGGTTTTGTGATGTGCGGAATTTGGAATAAGGTTTTGAAAATTTTATTAAATTACATAATATTATATTATATTAAATCGGCTTTTTATATTTATAATATTAGTAAGGATACAGATAACAGGTAACACGAAATCTAACTGTGATCGATAGTTTGAAGGATGTATGAAGTACTTGAATTGGTATATTATATACTAGCTGATTCCCGCGGCTTCACCCGCGTGGACCACATTTCTATGACTTTTCGAGGGTGCGCAGTGCGCGAGCCGCAAGCGGCTCGCGAGCGTGGTAAAAAGTAGCCTATGTCTTAACCCAGGTCCTAATCTGTCTACCTACCAAATTTCAGCCAAATCCGTTCAGTAGTTTTTGCGGGAAAGCGTAACAGACAGACAGAGTTACTTTCACATTTATAATATAAGTAGGGAAGTAGGGATTACAAATAATAGTTAATATGCAGAAAAAAGTGCTGTTTAAAATTTATTATTATTAATAGTTAATTTTAGAGGTTCTAGAGCCAAAATTGCAAAAACAGTCGGCTAAGTGCGAGTCAGAACCGCACAAATAGGGTTCCATACCATCATACTAGAAGGCGCTAGTTTCATGTTTCAAAAATCATCATACTAGATGGCGTTAGTTTCTTCATTTAAAAAAACACGTTTTTTGTATGGGGACCCCTCTTTTTTTCACTTTTTCTAATTTTTAGTATTTGTTGTTATAGCGGCAATAGAAATACATCATCTGTGGAAATTTCAACTGTCTAGCTATCACGGTTCATGAAATACAGCCTGGTGACAGACGGACGACCGCCAGCGAAGTCTTAGTAATAGGGTCCCGTTTTTACCCTTTGGGTACGGAACCCTAAAAACTAATCCCTTATAATTTCATCGTATACTCGTACGTCTGTCTGTCTGTCTACACCTATGATGTAAGAGAGATATTATGACCCAAAATTTAATTCGAACGAAGTCAATATGTCAAAAAAATTAGATAGCCTCTCTAAATGACTAAGAAGATGAAACATTTTTTTTGTTTGTATCTTTTGAACAGGTCGCATTAAATGAATAAGAGGTTTCTTTCAACAATAAGATCTACAAGGTTATTCATTAACTTTTAACGTAAAATAAATAAATGGAAGCGTTTTTCAAACATATATTTTTAGGGATGCCTCCCACACAAGAGGCACAAATTTTTTTTTACCTAAACCCCTTCGTGTTGGGTATAATTGAATTGATCTTTTTAAATGAAGAAGTGCGGTTTCAGTGGATGTTACATTCCCACAACAAGTTTTCAAGGTGTTAAAAACGTGTCCAAAAAGGGTTTATTAACTGGTAAACCCTCGGAGGAGGATTAAAACGTCCTTGATTAAACCTATGAAAACTCTTTAGTGTATCCTATTGCAAAAATTGTTCATGTTAAAAATACAGGTTTTCCTTTTTGTTCACATTTTGTCTGCAATTCCCAGCCAAAGTAAATAAACGAGTTTCCAAAAATATTTAAATGCAGTTTTACTTAATATGAAAAATGAAATTAAAAATTTGTTTTTTTTTTTCAAATTTTATTGAATGCAATTTTACTTAGAGGAATGTTTCCTCTGACTAAAATTTGATATGTTCAATATATTTAGGGTAGTTTCCCTCGATTTATGGGTCGTTTTTTCCATCCTTTATATGTAGTTCTCAAAAACTGGCCAAGTGTGAGTCGAACTAACACACAAATGGTCCCGTAAAAATGTCCAAAAAATCACGTATCTTTTAATTTTTAATTCTATTTTTCTTTGTTATAGCTAAAATATTGTGTGAAAATTTCAACTGTTTAACTATTACAGTTCATGAAATACAGGTCGCTGACAGACAGACGGAGGGACTGCGCACAATAGGGTCCCGTTGGCACCTTTTGCGTATGGAACAAATCTGATCAATTTGTAAGGAGCCCATTTTTTACGAATTGTCAGAATGGTTAGTACGAGCCCCAGCTAAAGCGGTCCAACACCAAAATTATTAAATATTTGTTACATTGTGTATCGAACTTCTTTGGTTACCATTTTAGTAACAGTTTCACCATTAGCAAAGTGTATATTATTATATATTAGTACTAACATACAGTATGGACACTCCCTGGTGTTCTTTAGATTCCGACCTCACCCCGATTGATACAGATTGGTTATAGTTTGGTTCTCGAACGTATGGGATTTCGCCGTAATTTTTGGTTGCTCCGTCATTTGTTTTTATAAATGTCAATTCACGACCGTTGTATGCTGTGTCCGGGGTGGCCATTAGTAAATATACTTCTCCATCAGCTCAATTTCTAAACAAGTATCTCTTCCACAGGTCTCCGTCCATCGCTGAGCGTCAGAGCGGAGTCCCTTGACGGCGTCAAAGTGTCGGCCGTGGCCGGCGGAGACGCTACCCTGCCCTGCGAGACCCGCTCGGAACCCAGCGACGTGCTGCTGTTGGTCGTTTGGTACAAGAACGACGTGCCTGTCTATAGGTGGGTACTAAAACCAAAGAAGTATAACATTATTTCTACTTGTATTTTCCTGTGATGTTGCGCAACAAAGTGGAATAAGTGTTTCAATCAATCTAATATTCCACCTATACGCACGAAGCGTTTTGCTTCTTCGTTCATTATGCGAACGGCCCAGTAGTCGAATTCCCTGCCGGCGGCTATATTCCCCAATTCGTATAATTTTGGAATCTTCAAGACGAGAGCGAATAGACACTATTCGAGCTTGTGTACTACATCCTCGGCTGCATCGGCACTTACCACCAGGTGAGATGCAGCCAAACGCACTCAATATTTTTAATTAAAACAAATAATAAAAGAACATTTATTTAGCACAACACTAAAACACAACACAAAACAACATCGCACGAGTAAACAAGAAACATGTTACTACGATTGTGTAAATAACTTGTATTTTTTTTTAAATATATTATGTAACATAGCCCCCTCCCCCCCGCCGCGTCTGTCTGTCTGTCTGAACGCGAAAAGCTCAAAAATTACCAAACGGATTTTCATACCATTTTCACCAATGGACGGAGTGATTCATGAGGGAAGGTTTGCGTGTATTATTCCTCTTGAGCCGCTTGCGGTTCGAGCACCGCTGACCTTTTAGATGTTGATAAAAAATGTTAAACCAATAAGTATGTCACAGCTTGATTTTGTTCCGCTTATGTGTCACTTCTTGTACCCAGCTAGATACTATACGATAAGAAATGTCTAACTTAAGACATTAGCTACTTCTAGGCACACAAAATATGATTGGACCATCAGAAATTTCGTTTTGTTATTATGAAACCCTTGAAAACGAGCGCCACTTATTCGCGTTTCAAAAGATTGTAAAGATATTACGTAATTAAATCGGCAACCAAAAACGAAAACTAGACACCAAAGAGCACTTCAACAATAAATTCATAACTGAGCTGACTGACTATAGTCATGCTTGAAGACACTTATTAAAACCTCAGCATAGAGCTTGTTTTCCAAGTTCGTGCTGGGAAACATAATTTAACCTTCTTATTTGTGATTCATTATTAGACAGGGATCTCGTTTGGTCGAAATCTCATTTGGTAGAATATCACAGAACAATTGACAACGCGAGAAACGTTAGGATAAGCCGACCTTAAACACAAAATTGCGTACACACATAACAATCCATGTTTTGAAAATTACTGAATTGATTTTGATAAAACTTGCACTGTACCCTAAGTTGAAAGATACTTCAACCAACAAAAAAAAATGTTATATTTTGATTTATAGTGTGTGAAAAATATCTGGACAAACATAGTACATTCACTTAAGAAATTTGGCACACATCAAGTAACTTAACAAATATTGTGCAATTCAAACAATAGTACATACACACGGGTCCAATTGATAACCTTTTTTTTTAAATCGCTTATAAATACGAGAATAGGTATTTTATGATTTATTACAAATATTATGATTAGACTCTGGGACATCCTTACGTTTTAATGTATAATATTTTATGTCAAAAATTCTTATTACATAATCAAGTTCTTGTTTATTTTAAAAAGTTGTGGTTCGATCAAATCAACATTTTATCTCTAACAAGTATTGAGTTTTGAAGTGAAAAATCTCACATCAAAAATGTCAACAACATCAAAAGTGTTAACAACATTGATGTGTTACGGCTTTAAAATAAGATAATCAGTTCTCCATTGCATTGGGGAATCTTGGTAACCCCGCTTTCATCTTCGGCATCATCGTCACTTACCATCAGGTGAGTTGATGCCAAGGGTTTAACAATAGTAAATAAAAAAAAATGACAATTGACTGTCTATAACGTTTAAAAAGATACAACGGTTTATAGGTTGGACAAACGGACAGACAGACGGATGCACGGTGTAAACTTAGAAAAGGGTTCCGGTAGCACCCTATAACAATGCATTTACGTAGTATGCAGCAAAAATAAAATTGGTTATTTTGAAAAGCAAACTTCAAAATTCGTTTCGATAACGAAACTTTCGAACAGACGAGTTTGGATCTAAAACAAGAATGCTGTATTCAAGCACGTTCAACGCGGCTTTTATTTCTCCACTTTTTCCGTGTAATAAGCCTCCGTGGCGTGCCGCGGGTCTGCAACGACCAAGTTCAACCCCTCCCTACTATGTGTTAGGATATTGTGTTTTTTATCCGATTACAGTAGAGTATAATGCGTTTTATATGTTTAGTGGGAGATTTTTCATCGCATTCGTTTCTTTTGTTGTGTTTAGAACAGTTTTTCTTATCATTGTAATGGGTTTACGTGCTTTAAGCGTCGGTGGCGCAATGACAAGGGTCGCTACCTCCTATCCGGGAGGTCATGGTTCGAGTCCTGCCACGTACCAATGTGTTTTCGAATTTCGATCTCATATGTGCGTTTATCCGACGCTCTTACGGTGAAGGAAAACATCGTGAGGAAACCTGCACACATCTGCAAGAAACTCGAAGGTTGTGTGTGAAGTTGACCAACCCGCACTGGGCCCGCGTGGTCGACTAAGGCCCGATCGCCCTAATTCAGGGTAGGCACGAGCCCCTCGGTGGGGACGTATATATGAGCTGATGTGATGTTATGAGATAATAATGTCACTGTCAGGGTTTTTTAAATTCATCTTCACTTTGGCTTAATCATAAAATATAATGTTCTTTTGTTCTATTCTGTTCTGATGATTCCCATTTGTATTTTTGTTTGCAGTGAGTTGGACAACTTGCTAATTCTAAAACTTTATTTTCAACTTTGTGTACATACTCATATTTGTAGCTCTTTTAAATTTTTTAAATTAACACTCTTCTCTCTTATCGTGTGGCACAATTAACCGTGCCATATCCAAGGGATAGACGACAACGTGCAGGCGGGTGCTTTGTGTTGCACTTAGCATCACCCGCGGTCACGTGTTGGGCATTTATAGATTTACACCTACGGACGTGTGCAACGCGACCTTCATACACATCTGGAATCTCAAATGTGCAGGTGTCCTCCCAATGTTTTCCGTCTCCATTAAAGCAATCAGTAACATATGTAGGGTACGTCAGTTTCGAAAAACACATTGGTACATTGTCCGTCCGGATTTGAAGTCGAGACCTTTGGTTAAGAGGACTGAGTCGTTACCGATTGAGCCACCGACGAGATTATTTAATTCGTCAAATAAGTAAGTGTACCGTAGTCATCAATACAGGATGAAACAAAAATGGTGTAGAAGCCGTAAACCTGGGCTTTTACACATCATACTGAACAACATTTACGAAAAGGTCCCTAGTTATTTATATTTTTTTGAGTATTTTTGTACGAAGGCCGATTTTTTTATACATTTACTATTGACTTGGGAAAGTTTTTCGGTATAGTCAATAAAAGTCCTGATTACCGGGTCCTACAGCAGTTTTGTAACATACTGTATATCAGTAACATCTAAGAATATTTCCTTAAATGCGAAAGGTTGATGTTATAATAAATAAAATAAGTCTTATACTAGAAGTGTGCGGGATGAGAGGAGAACCAAAGTAGCCAACATAGCTCACAGAATTGCTTCTTTAAGGGACAAGTGGGGAGGCCACATAGCTCGTAGAGCGGACGACCGTTGGGGTAGTAAAGTTCTCGGGTGCTGGCCACCCACTGGAAGACGTAGCGTAGGCAGGCCTTTTCTTTGATAGACCGACGACCTGGTGAATGTCAGGCAAGGACTGGTCATTGTGAAATACTTGGAGGGGGCCCTATATAGGTTTCGGCTTATATTTAATATGATGATCATGATGATGATGAGAACTAGTAATCACTTTAAGCAGCAGCAAAATGATCATGGTTCTCTTATTTTAACTTCTAATATTATAAACGCTAAAGTAAAGATGTTTGTGGGTTTTTTCCATGCCTAAACGGATGAACAGAGTTAAATGAAATTTGGTAGGTAGATAGATCAAGCATTGGATTAACATCTAGGCATTTATCTTATTCCACGCACTGTGTACCCTCGATTACAGTTATCAAAACGATAACCAAGTGAGTGAAGCGGTGGGCAAAAACTAGCAGTAAAAAAAACATAAAAGTGCCATACAGTGCCATAAAAGTGATATACATGGTGCACATATTTTCTAAGGGCTTCTAATCATGGAACTGATACATTTTTGTACTACAAAGCTGAAATCTGTTTTTTTTGCATTTTCCGTTCCTATGCAAATTCGGCTAAACAGCTAATCGATTTTGATGAAAAGTCAAAAAGTTTTTGAAATTTGTGAAATTTTTTTTTGAGTGTGTTTGTCTGCACCTCTCTTGATGGTAAGTTCCGATGCAGCCGAGGATGTAACACGTAAACTCAAGTAGAATCAGTTGTAAAAACAAATGTTGTTTTGTTTCTGTTGAATTGGCATTTTTAAAAAATTATGCTCTTTTTTACCCAAAACCCTGTATACTCATCTAGTCTGAGAGGGTAGTTGGATAAGTATCCGTGATCTGGAGTAAAATATTTTTCTCATTTTTTGTATTTTTTTAATTGTATTCAAAAATGGTAAGCCCTTGGCATGATTTCTAGACGTACTCTCCTTGCAGTGGGATACACTTTGCCCACGGTGTTTTATCTATAATGAGTAATTCAAAAAGTAGTATTTTTCGACCTATTAAAAATAGCCCTCTATTATGGCGATAACCTCCTCGCTTGAGGTAAAACGCCTTCCACTAAGCCATTTTTTCAAATTAGTGAACAAGACGAGATCACACGAGAACACATTTTTCAAATAAGTGAACAAACTGGTGAAAAAGGTGAACTGTAGCACTTCGTAACTTAACTCGACCATCTTCAAGGTGAGAGTGAATAATTACTATTTGAGCTTGCGTGTTACATCCTTGGCTTACCATCAGGTGAGGTGCAGCCAAACAAACTCAGTTTTAATTAAAACAAAATAACAAAAGAAATTGCCGTGGCGATTGCCGACGAGTGAGCGGGGGCATCGTCGTGATGGAAGGGCACTTGTTTCCCTTCTAATAGTCCTCAAAAAAACTCTTTTCTAAAACTTTTACAGAAGTTATTTTAAAGACGTTGTAAAAAGTTCATCATTCATATTGTTATGGATGGATGTATTGATGTTAGACTTTTTTAAGGAATCCAGGATAATGAGAAACGACTTGACACGTTTATTGGCCAGCGCCATTACAGTATGTGTAGAAGAAAGCAGTAGAGGTAGGTAGTCTTTGTATAGTATCGCTAAAGATGACTTAGTATTACTAGATGCAATAAAAAGATGAACTACGGCCTACGCGTAACACATATCAGCTCACATACGTCCCCAGCGAGGGGCTCGAGCATACCCTGAATTAGGGCGATCTGGCCTTAGTCGACCATGGGGGCCCAGTGCGGTTTAGTCAACTTCACATCCAACCTTTAATTTTCTTCGAAAGCGTGTGCAGTTTTGTTTACTTACGATGATTCGATTTTCCTTCACCGTAAGAGAGTCCGAAAATAGAAGATATGAAATCGAAAACACATTAGTATGTGGCAGGATTCGAACCGAATATGAAGTAGCGGTCCTATCTACGCAACCAACGCTATCCGTTGTAAAAATATATGAAATAAATTTTCAGCTAGAGATGATGGATGACAGTCATCAAAAACAGGTACATATCAAACTGCCTAATTACATGGAGTCGGCGACGTCGAATATCATTATATCAGCTGAAAAACGTCCACTGCTGGACAAAGGCCTCCCCCAAGGATTTTTACGACGAACGGTCCTGCGCTGCCCGCATCCAGCGGCTTCAATATTCACCAGGTCGTCGGTACACCGCGTGGGAGGCCTGCCTACGCCACGTTTTTCGATGCGCGGTCGCCACTCGAAAACTTTACTACCCCAACAGCCATCTGTTCTACGAGCTATGTGCCCTGCCCACTGACACTTCAGTTTAGCGATTCTGTGAGCTATGTTGGTTACTTTAGTTCTCCTGCGGATTACCGCTTTTCTGAGCATAGCCATTGTCCTTTGGGTGACCTTGAGCCTTCTTATGAGGCCCATAGTAAGCGACCATGTCTCAGTTCCATAAGTCATCACTGGCAACACACACTGGTCAAAGACCTTAGGCTTGAGACACTGCGGTATTTGGGACGTGAAGATATTGCGAAAAAGAATCGACTAAGGGACTTAAAAAAAACAGCAGCGTCCTTTCCGTGCATTGCAAGACACCCGCAACCACACTTAGATCGCCAACCCGCCTGCCAAGCGTGGCGATTACGGTATACCCCCCCCCCCTATGACGTGACTATATCACGAAAGATTCATAGCTAAATCGCAATCTGACAAAGTGTGCATATTTCATGAATCGCTCAGGCGCGCGTTTGTTATGCATGGCGTGGCGGGCTTGCTCGCGATCGCGCCAAATTAGTTTGGAACACACAATATGGGCCGGGTAAAACTGTTTGATCAGATTAAACCTGTTTTTTGGATGGAAGCACTTTTTATCTACCTACTACAATTTCATACTCAGTATTTGATTTGATTCTAGCTGTTGCACAAGGCTTTGCCCGTGTGGATATCGAGGATGCACGATGAGTTAATATTTTTTGTATTAATCTTTGCACATGGATAACATTAACTGTAGTTATGAAAGTTTTTTTTTTAGGAACGCAGCGTAATGTAGTAAGTGAAAATGCTCTTTGACAGGAAGAAACTCGTAACAAAAATCTAATGAACATTTCTTTTATAAATTTTTTTTTTCTCCAGTGAGAATGAGTTTAAAACAAAATATTAAAGTTGCTTTATAAAATAAAACTGCGATTTTCTACAATGGTTTAGTCATGACGCAATTTGAGACCAAAACGAGCAATCTCTTTTGTCGATTGTTCTCGAGTGGCGACCTTAAAGCGTGAGACGTAGCGTAGGCACGCCTCCCACTCGGTGGACCAACGATCTGGTGAAGGTCGCTGGAAGCAGCTGGATGCGGGCAGCGCAGGACTAGTCATCGTGGAAATCCTTGGCAGAGGCCTTGTCCAGCTGTGGATGTCTTTCGGCTGATATGATGATAACGAAAGTATGTCTTTGAAGATTTTTTTACAGATCTTCTTAACCACTCGGCTGCAGATTAACTATAACTGTCATAACTGCCAACTGTACAGCCGTGAGCGGGTAGGTGTGCAAAAAAAAAATTCACTTTAAAATTTATATGACTAATCTTTTACCAAATTACTCTATCTCACTTTATCCTATAAATTAATCATGGCATGTATTCCTACAAGAAGCAGCTAAATCAATGGGTCAAAGACCGTTGACAAGTAAAGTCACTTCAGTTTTAAGACTTATTTTCATGCAAAATCAAACACTTATATTAGTTATACAGTTATACAACGAAAAAATTATATTATGTTACTTTCTCGGGCATGTTTTTCTTTAAAAAATCACGCATTTACTTTAAAAAGACCTCAAATACTGCGCACGCGATGCGCACGCAACTAAACACGCGCGTACAATTACATTGCCGTATTTTTTTGAGAGATTTCTTGTACTCGAAGCGCTGATTTCTAACAACATATTTTTACGAAGCGTTGCTTCTCAAGAAATAGCTAGTCCATGTCGTTATGTGTCCCTGACGTTTTTGAACTTAATCAGGAATCTTGAGACACAAAAATATAACAAAAGATATAACAGCGCCTCTCTAAAGTCTAGGAGGGTTTATCACTACAAGTGTGCTTATTCAAAATAATAAATAACATTATTGACTCTCCTGCACTATTAGCTAAAATTAACTTTACGATACCACACCGCATATCCTCTCGCACAAAAATAACCTTTTTAGTTTCTCCTTTTTTGACAAATTCTGCCAAAAATAGTTTTTTCAGACGATCGACACGCAATTTCAATAATGACTTTTCTGATGTAGACATTTTTAATACTACTTTGGGTGCCTTTAAAAGTGCGATTAGAAATAAAAAAAAACTGTTAAAGTAAAAATATTTCTAAAGAAATATTGTCTCAGGTCTCGTATAATTCATGTTTTATTTTTTATTAAGTAGAACTCCAGGTCGTTTTTAATTTAAAATTTATAAGTAATAATGTAGGACTGTTTGTTTCCTAAATTAATAAAATAAAATTAATAAATAAAAATGTTGGCTCCGAAACCCTACATTCTGCGTGGCCCGACTCGCATGTGATTGATTTTTGCGCGTTGCGCTTTCTTATTGGTGGGCCTATGAATAAATGATTATTTTCAACGATATCAAATAGGTAGATATTTTTGAGCCCATTTGCTTCATATTTCAATTGGAATTCGTCAGTTATCTGCAAATTTTATTGACGATATCGGTAAACTCATTTATTATTATATTTTGTGACAAAAATAATGGGAACTGGGGATAAAAACCCTCACGGAATTTGCCACATACGATACGTACGATTTAGAGGTTCAGGCCTAAATGGAGTTTGAAGGAAAAAAAAGGTTGTGGGGTAAATTAGAATAAATATATTTTATGATTTTTTTCCTAAAAAGAAGGAACAATAAACAATATGACCAACAATATGAACAATATACAATGGTTGACCATGTAGACAATTAAAAACAAAATGACCTAATATATTTATGGAGAATTTACAGAAATAAATTTAAGGTTACAATTTTATCTGTATATAAAATGGTTATTTTATAGTATGCCGGCAGGCAACGATCGTCACCGTCCCTTTGGTACTTAAATAAGTTACTAAGTTTAAAATTTCAGTTTGATCTGAATTACCCTATCTTTTAACAAAATATGTATCAGATACAAAACACATTTTAAAATTCAAAATAAATAACTAAAGGTTAGATACTGGAAACAGGAAATCTTCTAGGTCGACAGAAAGGTCAGAGAGTCAGAGAGTCGCTTGGGACAAAAGATAAAATAAATTCACTTCCCTTATGGCGAGCAGCTGGGCGGGCAGTAGAAAGGAGTGGCTGGTGATCAGCACTGCTCCATCCCGGGATTAATCCTTTAATGTAAAACTTCGGGGACGTCAACCTCGTAGGGGCTGGATGAAACCCTACGGAGATATAACAATGTAATTCGCCGCAGAACCAAAAATACACGCAAAGCGGTTTCCTTATACAAATTACTTACCACAGAATAAAATTGTGGGCCTCAATAACGACTTATAAAACAATTTATCAAAAAAAATTAAAATTCGCATCTGTAGACGGGATCACGGTCAACCTTTTGTTTTTCTTGTCAAAAAAATAACAACAATTTTCAAATTCAAATACCATAGAGCAACGACATCAAAAAAGAATTTAATTATGAAACGCGACAAAAAAGATCGGCTCGAAACGATGGTTAGCGTTTCAAAATACCCACAAACTCACAAAAAAAAGGCGAGAAGTCCAAAAATTTTTTGAAATTTGGACAACCCTATGGACGTTGGACAGCCCTGAAGAAGAAAAAAATAAAAACTCTCTAAGTAACTAGTTAACTACGAACGTTTACTTGAAGCTGGTAGAAATTGACATTTATACACGAACGTACACATACAAACGGCAAAAACTCCATCTAAAAGTGAACCAATTTAATAACCCCAACAACACACTAGTGTTAAGGAATCGCTATGCACAGCCTAAAACTAGTCAACTAATTAGGAAAGAGCATAATTAAACAACTAACTAAAACTAGATAGTATAAAGAGAGAACGAAGAAGGAAAAAAGGAGCACTCCGCACAATAGGCAAGTAGGGCTGTCAAGCTTAACACATCTCGAGGGAAAAAACCCCAGAACTAGTAAAACATTAAAGACCAGTAGGGTTGTCAAAAACTGAAAAAAACTTGCGAAACATAGTCGGTTACGCCAGCGAAAATGTGGACAAAAACGGTGAAGGCGGATGCGTGAAAATCCGACTCACGGATAAAATCAACACCGGAAGTCTGAAACGCAATACGCAAGAGTCTAAAGGGACAACTCTACCGAAAAATAGGCCATTTGAGGTAAGACAAGGGCAAGATTAATGAAAGAAATTTGAAAAATGGAAAATTGTTATAAGACCTCAAGAAATCTAAACAATACTGCGGAATACCGAAACGTTGTCACATAAAAGTGAACAGGGTACGCCAAAAATTTAAGAAGTACCTCGCAAAGCAACGCGTAAAAATATTCCAAACAGTAACCCTTAAAGATTTTTCCCTTAAAACAACGTTAAATAATCGTGAACTAAAAGTAAGTCTGTCCCGACTTTCGATTGAAAGAAATCTAGAGTCTGGCCATTGACTACTTAAATTAAAAATTTTCTTGGAATCGTAAGGGAATACACAGGCAAAAACAACTCGACAACACGTAAGCAATTATCCGAAAGAGGTATAATGCCATTAAGCCGGGGAAAAAACGACCCGTGTGAAGAGAAGCAAAAAAATACCGTGCATACAAACAAAAAAACATTACGTTTCAAAGAAAACTGCACGATTAAATTAAGTAAGGGTCTTGAGGTATTAAAACTTGAACCATATTATCCGGAAAACGGATACACCTACGAACGACAAAAAAACGGGTACGTTAGGGAAAGATTAAAGGCAGAAAAGGGGATAAAACATTAGTTCGGGCGCCATAAATATGTGACAAAAATAAAGGGAACTCGAGATAAAACCCCTCACGGAATTTGCCACATACGATACGTACGATTTAGAGGTTCAGGCCTAAATGGAGTTTGAAGGAAAAAAAAGGTTGTGGGGTAAATTAGAATAAATATATTTTATGATTTTTTTCCTAAAAAGAAGGAACAATAAACAATATGACCAACAATATGAACAATATACAATGGTTGACCGTGTAGACAATTAAAAACAAAATGACCTAATATATTTATGGAGAATTTACAGAAATAAATTTAAGGTTACAATTTTATCTGTATATAAAATGGTTATTTTATAGTATGCCGGCAGGCAACGATCGTCACCGTCCCTTTGGTACTTAAATAAGTTACTAAGTTTAAAATTTCAGTTTGATCTGAATTACCCTATCTTTTAACAAAATATGTATCAGATACAAAACACATTTTAAAATTCAAAATAAATAACTAAAGGTTAGATACTGGAAACAGGAAATCTTCTAGGTCGACAGAAAGGTCAGAGAGTCAGAGAGTCGCTTGGGACAAAAGATAAAATAAATTCACTTCCCTTATGGCGAGCAGCTGGGCGGGCAGTAGAAAGGAGTGGCTGGTGATCAGCACTGCTCCATCCCGGGATTAATCCTTTAATGTAAAACTTCGGGGACGTCAACCTCGTAGGGGCTGGATGAAACCCTACGGAGATATAACAATGTAATTCGCCGCAGAACCAAAAATACACGCAAAGCGGTTTCCTTATACAAATTACTTACCACAGAATAAAATTGTGGGCCTCAATAACGACTTATAAAACAATTTATCAAAAAAAAATAAAATTCGCATCTGTAGACGGGATCACGGTCAACCTTTTGTTTTTCTTGTCAAAAAAATAACAACAATTTTCAAATTCAAATACCATAGAGCAACGACATCAAAAAAGAATTAAATTATGAAACGCGACAAAAAAGATCGGCTCGAAACGATAGTTAGCGTTTCAATTTCCATAAATCAAAACCATGGAACCCTAAAACTAATGGGGTTCCGTACACCCAACGGTTGACCAACGGGACACTATTAATAAGCCTCCGCTGTCTGTCCGTCTGTCCGTCCATCAGCGGGCTGTATTTCATTAACCGTAATAGGTAGGCAATTGAAACTTTCACAGAGAGTGTATTTCTGATGCCACGATTCCAGGAAATACGAAAAATTAGAAAAAGTAAAAAATAAGGGGGGTTTCCATACAAAAAAACGTGTTTTTTAAGGTCTTTAGAAGTACTTTTTATTTAGTTCTGTAGTAAAAACGATAACACATACAAGTGTGAAAATTAGGGTGGTTATAGTGCTAATACTGAAATAAAATAAAAATTAATAAAAATTTGCCAAGTGTGAGTCGTACTCGTGGGAATGAGTCCGAACTGAATGACAAAAAAAAACATATTTTGGGCGCTCGCGTTGATGTCTATTGTTAGTAATATGAATAGGTATCATTCTCAATATACTATGTAATTGTGTGAAGAGATGTGGTGATACGGAATCCTCGCATTGCTAGTCCGACTCGCACTTGGCCGGTTTTTTCTTACATTGTTAAACCAGGTCAGTCATGAAATACATATTTATAAGTTCATAAGTCGTTACGCGGTAAGCGCTAGTTTCGTGCTGATTTCCAAGGACTTGATGGCTTGATGGCTACAAATGGTGGGGAGTGTTCACAACAATTATTACACTTCACTCGAATGGCGTAGACGAATGAATTAATCTAAATTATGACTTTGGTATTATTATTCTTTTGTTTTTGTGTTCCTAATTACGTTTTTACATTTTTAGGGTTCCGAAGTCAAAAAGGAACCCTTATAGTTTCGCCATGTTCATCCATCTGTTGGTCTGTTCGCGGCTTAGCTCAGAAACTATTTGTACTAGAAAACTGTAATTTGGCAAGCGCTAGTTTACATCTAGACACTCGGCAGTGTGTCCGCCAAGTTCGAAAAGAAAAAGACGACACCGGCCGTGGGTTATATTACACGAACCATTTAGGGCCACTTTCGACCTACCTATAACTTAAAATCTGTTTGACTTACACACTTGCGACTTTGTGTGTCTAGTAAGAACCCTCAATCACCTAGAATCCCAATTTTCATAAATATCTTTTACCGTTTCTGAGATGTACGACAAAAATCACTATTTTTATGACTCAACTCAAAAAGCGTCGGTGGCTCAACCGGTAACGACTCGGTCCATCTAACCAGAGGTACCGGGTTCAAATCTGGACGGCCAATGTACCAATGAGTTTTTCAAAAACTTACGTAAGTACTTATCATTACCGATTGCTTTAACGGTAAATGAAAACATCGTGAGGAAACCTGCACAGGCCTGCGAAGAAACTCGAAGGTTGTGTGTGAAGTCGACCAACCCGCACTGGGCCCGCGTGGTCGACTAAGGCCTAATCGCCCTGATTCAGGGTAGGCTCTAGCCCCTCGGTGGGGACGTATATGAGCTGATATAATAATGACTCAATCACTCACTGACTCGTCAAAATTATATCAAAATATACTTCCGGGTGATCTAAACGGCCGAGTATGAGTCGTACCCGAGCACGAAGGGTTCCTTATCACCACTACTTAGCAAAATATGTACCTAAACCACTTCCAGGTATCTTATAAAATTGAAATTTGGCATCGAGGTAGGTTATTAGACCGCCTCCGTAGCTCAGAGGCAAAGTTCACTGGCTTTTCACAGGAGGTCGCGGGTTCGATTCCCGGCGGGGTCAATTGTAAGACTCGGTTTGGTTGGTGGTAGGGCATTTTCTAAGCCCGCCTGGCTAGCTACCACCATCTTATCTAAGTCTTGCCGCCAAATATCAATGTTGATATCATTGGTGTGTTCCGGCATGAAGATAAGATAGCCAGTTCCCATTGCGTTTGGGAATCTTGGTAAGCCCGCTTCCATCTTCGGCAACATCGTCACTTACCACCAGGTGAGATGTTGTTAAGGGTTTACCAATTGTAAATAAAAATATATATATATATATATCGAAAAACGGCCAAGTGTGAGTCGTACTCGCACAGTAAGGGTTCCGTATCATCACCACTCAGAAAAATATGAAGACCACTTCCAGGTTATTGGACGTATAGAAATGAAAAATTCTAAAAACGGCCAAGTGTGAGTCGTACCCGAGCACTAAGGGTTCCGCATCATCACTACTCAGCAAAATATGTAGACCACTTCCAGATACCTAATAAACTTGTTTGGCATCGAGATAGGTTATTGGACGTATACAAAGGAAAAATTCGAAAAACGGCCAAGTGTGAGTCGTACTCACGCACTAAGTTTTTTTCTCGTGATAATGTACGATTATTAAATAAAAGCTTTTATTTAAAAGTTTTTAGGTTTTCGAAGCTTTAATTTTACTTGCATAAGTATTTATTTATGTCCGTTTTAACCTTCAACTGGTGACGTACCGTCAATTTGACGTCGCGACGACAAAAACACTGTATTTCTCAGAAACGGCTTGCTCCCCGCGAAGTAACTATTTAGTAATCTGTGACCGCGCCCCCTAGTAGCTGCCTCGTAATGACGTCACCTCTCCAATACTGTGACTCACATTCACGTCACCAGTTGAAGGTTAAATGTTGCGATCGTATTAGAGTGGCTTTGAGGAGTCCCCGATTAAGCTGAAATTTGGTTAGAAGCCATATTCCCTGTGACAATAGATCCTTTTGGTATTTTGAAGTTGATCTGATGATGAACTACGATAAGTAAAGTTGGAATCGTTTATTGTTTTCAATCAAATCATAGAAAATAATGTACCTCTCAGCCCGGTTTTTAAAAATTAAAATTTAAAATAACCCTAAAATGTGGTAAGATTTAGAAAAAAATGAAAAGATTAACTACCTTTCAAAAAATTTCGGAAATTGTATATATCTCTAACATGCATCCCTACTCTACTAGTCGATGAAGAATCTATTTTTCCATCTATCTCTACCAGGAGGACTATTTGGAAAAGAATCTATTTTATTTACCGGAGTAATTTATTCAGGATACGCACGAAGCGTTATGCTTCCTCATTTATTATGCGGACAGTGATGGAGTGGAACTCCTTGCCGGCGTCTGTGTTTCCCGACTCCTATAATTGGGGGATCTTCAAGGCGAGAGTGAATAGGCATTATTTGTGTTTGTGTATACCATCGTCGACTACATCGTCACTTACTATCAGGTGGGATATTATAATCAAACGCACTCAAATTTTTATTTAAAAAAAATGAAAAAGTAAGGGAAGCTAACCCATAGGGATAAACGAAAAAATCCATTCTTCCCTACGGGTTGGGATAGACCTAAAAAAAACATTATTTTCTACTAGTGGGGATTAGCTTGCGTCAACGTGAATCACCACAGAAACGAATTGATTAAAAGAAAAAAAAATCGAGATGTGAGTGACATCAGGAGTGGCAATGAAATGAGCTATGCATAACTTGAAGAAATTAGATCAATCGACAAATCCAACTCCGCTGGGCAGCGTTCGGGAAGCTTCGCAATATCTGCACGTCCCGAATACCGCAGTGTCTCAAGACTACGGTCTTTGACCAGTGTGTGTTGCCAGTGATGACTTACGGAACTGTGACTTAGTCGCTTACTATGGGCCTTATAGGAAGGCTTAAGGTCACCCAAAGGGTGATTATGCGAGCTACGCTGGAAATTTTCCTACGCGATCGAATCAGAAATGAAGAGATACGTAGGAGAACCAAAGCAACCGACATAGCTCACAGAATCGCTAAACTGAAGTGGCAGTGGTTAAGGCACATACCTAGACGTAGCGTAGGCAGGCCTCCCACGCGGTGGAGCGAAGACCTGGTGAATCGCGGGAAGCCGCTGATTTCGGGCAGCGCACGACCGGTCGACGTGGAAATCCTTGGGGGAGGTCTTTGTCCAGCAGTGGACGTCTTTCGGCTGATAGGATGATGATGATGATGATGCATAATTTTTAATTTTTGACTGTACACTATACGCTTTTAGTTCACGTGTAGCATGTAGCACCGCTTTCCAGGTTAGTAGCAAAACTTATGGTACCATGCAGTGATTACGCTCGGTCAGCAGCTAATGTTTAAACTGGTTGTGTCCGTGACCTTAGCGCACGGTCACTTAAGTGCCAAAATGGTAGTTTAAGAAATTGTTGCGTAATACCTAGTTATGTGTAGTTTCATACACTACTTTATTACATTGAGATTGAACCTACTATATATATATATATATATATATAAAAGATCAAAGTTAAAAGAGTAAGAAAAATATTTTTCCCACAATATTCAATAAACGCACAATACAGCTAAGTGGTACGGAACCCTGGGTTGCTGTTGTTGTTGTTAGCGGCGGGCTGGTTTCCTCAACCAGGCAACCACTGCGCCCATTTTGCGTTCCTGGCTGGCACCACTGCCAGCCCAGCTCCTCCAAGAAGCCCAGTAGCCCCCGTAGGTTGCCGACGACTTCCTTAAGCGACTTCGGCTCACTGAGGTGTACGACCCTGTACTGTGCTAGCTCCTTGCAATCCAGTAGGATGTGGGCAGCAGTCTCCTCAGCCTCCATGCACTCTCTGCATAGTGGGCTGTCGGTGATACCTAGAGCGAACAGGTGTTTATTGAAATGGCCATGTCCAGTAATAGCGGTTGTTACCCTGGGTGCACGAGCCCAACTTGTACATTGCTACTTTTTAAAAACTTGGATTAACTTGATCCAGCTATCTTAATAAACATCTTTATTTAATTAACTTTTGCCCACAGCTTCGACGGGCGAGTGACGTCGTCTGCCCACTGGGCCGATGGCGTGTTGCACGGGCGAGCGATATGGCACCCTGAACACCCGTCCTCGTTGCGCATTCGCGGCGTGCTGGCTGCCGATCGCGCCCTCTATCGCTGCAGGGTGGACTTCAAAATTTCACCGACGAGGAATCACAAGATATTGCTCGATGTTATAGGTGAGTGGTGATGAAATATATAAAACTAGCTGTTCTGGCGAACGTAGTTCCACCTTACACTACACTACACTACCAGCGCCATCTGTCGGGCTGATTTGTAAATCTAAGACATCCAGGGTGCCACCCAAACACATACAAAAAAATTCATTGAAATCGGTCCAGCCGTTTAGGAGGAGTTGATTGAAATACACACGTACAGTAGAATAATATATATAAAAAATAAAACCCGATTGCATTTCAAGCCTTAACAGTTGCAAACGCTAACACTAAAAAAGGTAAAGTCCGAATCAGAACCGCATTCAAAGGGTTCCGTACCATCATACTAGATGGCGCTAGTTTCTTCACGTTTAAAAAACAGATTTTTGTATGGAGTATTTGACTATTTCTATTTTTTAGCATTTGTTTTTATAGCGGCAACAGAAATACATCATCTGTGTAAATTTTAATTGTCTAGCTATCACGGTTCACGAAATACAGCCTGGTAACAGACGGACAGACGTACAGCGAAGTCTTATTAATAGGGTCGCGTTTTTAACCTTTGGTTACGGAACCCTAAAAACGAGTTCCATCGCAACCACTTGGTACTATTTTGCATTATTATTTTTGGTTTTATTAATTCTCTAAAAAATAGCTACACTGATTTTGATTACATTTATACGGGACCAACCTGGCAGCATAAACTATAGAATAATAAAAGAATCATGACAATCGGTTCACAAACTGCGAAGATATCGCGAAACAAACATAAAAAAAAACTTAAAGTCGAATTGAGAACCTCCGCCTTTTTGGAAGTCGGTTAAAAGTATTCTATGTTACTCAGGGCAACGTATATTAGTAGTAACATATAGTTTGGACACTCCCCGCCGCTCTCTAGATTGCGACCTCACCCCTTCGTCACCCATTTAGATACAGATTGGTTACAGTCGAACGTATAGGATTTCGCCGCCATTTTGTTCCTTTTTTCAATGTCATTTCTGGCCCGTTGTATGAAGTGTCCAGGGTGTGCTCAGGGGCTAACCACATCTACTCGAAAATCCAACAAGCCGTGTAGACTACAAGCTCAGCCATAGAAAAAGATATAGAAAAATGCTTACATACGAGTATATACATACATACTAGAGCTCGAGCTCCTCGGTGGAAACGTATATTGAAATTAGACCACCTACATGGCGTAATAGTTAAGTCCATTAGCTTCACATCGGGAGGTCGCGGGTTCGATTCCCGGCGGAGTCAAACTTTGCAACACTTTGTTTGGTTGGTGGAAAAGCATTTTCTAAGCCCGCCTGGCTAGCTACCATCATCTTATCTAAGTCTTGCTTCAAAACATCAATGCTAACAACACTATAAGTTCCGGGGCTTGAAGATGTTCCCCATTGCGTTAGGGACTCTTAGTAAGCCCCCTTCCATCTTCGGTATCATCGTCACTTAACATATGGTGAGATGATGCCAAGTGCTTAGCAATTGTCATCATCATGATCAGCCGAAAATCATCCACTGCTGGACAAAGGCCTCTCCCTAGGATTTCCACGACGACCGGTCCTGCGCTGCCCGCATCCATCGGCTTCCCGCAATCTTCACCAGGTCGTCGGTCCACTGCGTGGGAGGCCTGCCTACGCTACGTTTTCTAGTTAGCAATTGTAATTAAAATAAAATAAGGAGTAAGTGATTTTGTATATGTTTATTTTCAATTTGATCCGCCGTCTACGATCCTGCTTCCAATATGATCCGGTTTTGTTTGTCAAGTTCAGAGTTGTAGACAAGGGATAAAAAAGGATAGGGATGCTACGGTATTAATATACTGATATTGAGGACGGTGACGATAATAATATCAGCATCGCATAAGGTCTCCTTTGTAAAATCTTGGTCTTGTCATAAAGGCGTCCTACATCAATTTTGTCACCTAAGCGTGTCATGGCTCTGGAAATATTATTACAGCAGCCCTTCGATGAGGGAAAATATTTTCAGTATACTATTCTTTGTTATTTTTACACGATTTTCAAAACACCTAAACATAATTTCAATACATATTATTATAGGTAAGTAGGTACATGTTGGTGATATATTGTACTATTCACTATTTGAAGAGCATAGCAGGCGTTTTCAGGAGGTTTTGGTGGAAATGTATATTTAAAATTTAAAATATATGTATATTTATGTGTGTTCGCGGATATCTTCGTCATTTATGAACAGATTTTGATGATTTTTTTTGTTAGAAAGGAGATATCCCAAAGGTGGTAACATGATAAGGAAACCAGGATCTGATAATGGCATTCTAGAGAAATCGAGCGGAACCTTAATTTCCTGTTTGAAGTCGGTTTTTATTGTTCAAAATTATTGTAGAGAAATAAAAGATTTACTGTAAAGACCAAGTCACTTGCTTTAATGTGACACACACAGAGAGAAACATTCCAGTGTTACCCTACTTATAAATAAGTTTTTTTTTTTGTTTAATTTAAGTTATTATAATTTTGTCAACACGTACTAGACACTTAAATTTTTATCGGTGGTTTGTGAAATTTCCATGAAAATGTGATATATTTTTTTAAATTCCATATTTAAATTTTTACGAAATTTCAAGGAATTCACACATTTTTCACAGATACCTGACAAAAATGTTAGTGTCTAGAAACTGTTTACAAAACTTCAGTAACTTTGATTGATTTATATTGAAACTAGCCGTCCGCGTGCGGTTACGCCCGCATTGTTTTCGATTTTCCTGTGGCAATTAGACGTTTTTCCAGGGTAATAAAAAGTCTATGTTCTACTCCAGGACCTAACCTATATGTGTGCCAAGTTTTATCCCGATCCGTCCAGTGGTTGAAGCGTGAAAGAGTAACAAACATCCATACATACAAACTTTCACATTTATAATACGTAGAATTACCCTTCAATGTATAGCGTGCTATGAATACAAACCTCTTAAAGTTGTCTTACTTTAATTTATTGATACGTATGACTTACCAACCGCCTCCATGGCTTATTAGTTGGTCCATTCCCTGCACACCAGGAGGTAGCGGGTTCGATTCCTGGTTAACTTTGTAAAACTCGGTTTAAGTCTGGCCGCCAAAACCTCAATGTTAACAGCATTGATATGTTCCGGTATGAAAAGTAGATAGCCAGATCCCGATTGCGTTGGGGAATCTTGGTAAGACCGCTTCCATTTTGGGAATCATGAACAGCAAAATTTTATTTTAGTTAGACATTAGTGAAAACACAGAATTGTTAGACCGACGTGTGCATTTTGTCTGAGTGGGTCTTCTAGGATTGAAATGCAGGAACTGGCGAGATGTCAATGCTCCTGCTGTGTGGCTTGGCTTCGTTTGCTGCAACGCAAGCCATATAGCAGATATAAATTTTGTTGCGCCTCGGAAAGGGTTGCCAACTCAAGCACACCCTGGACACTTCAGACAACAAGCCAGAAATGACATTTCAAAAAAGGAATGACTGTGTGTGAATGTCTGGGTGACGAGGGGGTAAGGTCGCAATCTAGAGAGCGGCAGGGAGTGTCCATACTGTATGTTATAAGTATATACTTTGACTCAAGTATACAGGGTATTTCTTACCTACTACTAAAAAGGAGGTATTAAATTCGACACAATTTTTTTAAGCTTTTATTTAACTTGCATTTTTTTTATTATGTTTAGTTCAAATCTTGCGATCGATTTTAGAGTGACTTCCAGGAGTCCAATTAAGCTGAAATTTGGAATGAAGCCATATTCCCGGTGATAATAGATCATTTTGTAATTTTGAAGTTAATGTTATGATGAAATTTGGCGGTGGAATCAAGGTCCCACAATCGTATTTTATTTTTCAATAGAATCGTAGGAAATACTATGATCACCTTTTTTTTAACTTGGAACCGTCAAATTTTTTTTATACTCATTTGAGAATTTGGCTTAAAAACTCTTTTCAAATACCTAAAAGCTTGTACGAAAAAGCTTTTAGATTTTTCGCAAATTATTACGTTTTATTGTTGGTATTGTAATATTTTCATATATGTTTGTATAAGTGGGCATCTAAATAGGTGTGCCAAATATTTTGTATGTATGTATTTTTTTTCACGTATTTCTCAAATACTGGAAATCAAAATGCAATAATTATCATTTTATTGGGTTGAGTATTTTTCTACTTAGGGAACAGTGCAAGTGACATCTAAATCAGTTCAGCAGTATACATGGACTGTTAACTCTTGAAAAGCACATTGTGGGTTTAACACAACAATTTTGGGATTGAATTCGGTTACTTTTAAAGTTTTTATAATTGTCAATTATTTACCTGTAGCAACCAAAGCAGAAGTTTCTGAAATAGTTGTGAGATAATAGCGTGATCAGGATTTTTCTAAAATTCGGATTTCACAAAAGTCCGTCGTAAATCTCGATATGAACAAAAAAATATATCAAAGTTGTAAGTAGTTTTTGCAATTGAAGTCTCTTGTAAGTGTGGTCAATTATTATTTAAGTGGAATCCCTGCTGTTTCGATGTGAGGTTAGTTAGGTCAGCTAACTATTAACAAGATCAAAAGATATACTATACTATTACAAAATCAAGTTATCAAAATTTACGGCAGACTATTTTCTTATTTCTTTCACGTGACCAGCCAGCCAGTGAAGTCTTTAAGACTTTTATCGGCGATGACGTTCGATTCGGCCATATCAATGTTCTCATTTGAACACTTCCATCCTCTATTTGCATGTGATGATACCACAGAATTTTATCATACGTCCACCTATAAATGTCGCCAATACCCATACATCACTCAAAATAAATGTACGGGCACGTACGAAAAACCAGAAGACCCTCCTTAATTATGTTACCCTACATTAAACTTTTTCTCCGCTCAGTATATGTACCTAGGGTAAACGTCGGATAGTTGCCACACTTTTTTAAATCACTCTATATCCCTCAGTAAAAAAAAGGAAAGTACATTATTTGCAAACTGGCCGGTACTTTAATTTTTTACCTACAAATTTATTAAGAGTAAAAAACATGATATTTAATATTTCCAGAGTATTAGCGATTTTTGCGAACCTCGTCATTTTGGGACATCTATCCCACATAAGGGCTAGTTGCCTCATCATCATCATATCAGCCAAAGGACATCCACTGCTGGACATAAGCTTCCCCCAAGGATTTCCACGACGACCAGTTCTGCGCTGCCCGCATTTAGCGGCTTCCCGCAACCTTCACCAAGTCATCGGTCCACCGAGTGGGAGGCCTTCCTACGCTACGTTTTCCGGTGCGCGATTGCCACTCGAGAACTTAACTGCCCCAACGGCCATCTGTTTTACGAGCTATGTGCTCCGTACACTGCTAGTTGCCTGATCCATGTAAAATACGTTTAAGATAGATGTACCGCCGAGAAACAGGACATATATCCCACAAAAACTTTTATCGCATTTTGCCTTTCCATGCAATCGCACAGAAACATGAGGCACGGTCAACTTAGTGGTAGTTGGAGAGTGTTTCGATAGATTAATAAATAAGCATGCGATTCACCCGCGAAACTAGAGTAATTATAATCGGGGCAACTATATCCCTGGGGCAACTATCCTGGTTTTACCCTATATTGCTAAAATAAAGGGATCCGTGGAGTCGCCCGACACAAATTACTCGGGCCCAAGCAATCTTTTCATCGTTATTGTGATTTTTTCTAGACAGGCTTCTTTTCATTCGTAACTTAATGATTGCGGTCCGACTTGCTCCTAATGGATTTTTGTAATCTGCCAAAGAGATACTTATAAACCTCTGTTACAATAATAATAACAAAGAAAAGTAACTATAATATAATATTATGGGGGTATCTTTGCTGACTTTTCTCAACAGTATAGAATTTATTGCCTTAGGCTATTTCGTATATCATGAACCCGGGACTATGTTGTTTGGTAATATATATACGCATATTGTGGCTGGGTGTGACATGCCCCGAATGTTAAATTTCCCTCATTAAGTGATATGTAGGAGCGTCGGTGGCGTAATGGCAAGGGCCGCTTCCTCTTGTTCGAGAGGTCGTGGTTTGGATCCTGCCACGTACCAATGTGTTTTCGAATTATGATTTCATATGTACGTTTATCCGACGCTCTTACGAAATGATCGTGAGGAAACCTGCACACGCCTGCGGAGAAACTCAAAGGTTTTGTGTGAAGTCGACCAACCCGCACTGGGTCCCCGTGGTCGACTAAGGCCCGATCGCCCTAATTCAAGGTAGGCTCGAGCCCCTCGGTGGGGACGTCTACGAACTGATATGTGATATGTAAACGAATACTGCTATTACATTTGTTACATTTAAACTAACAATAGATATTAAGTTTTGTGTTACTAATCAATTTTTTTTATTTTTTTGTGTAAATAACACTGAGTAAGAAATTAAACAAAAAAAAACGTGTTGACCACGTAGAGTGTGGGGTTTCAGTGTCTACTTAAAAACTGTTTGTCTCAAGATCACTGAATAAGTTATGAAACGCCAGTAGGGACACAATGATTTTGGGGGATATGTATGGGGAGGTAGATAAGTTACATGCGTCGTAAAAGTGAGCAAATAAAAAGAAGCCTATTGGTATTTTTTTTCTTCGTAGCATTCAGCGCAACAGAAGGGAAGAACGTATAATATTGTATGTGTAAACGTGTTCGATTTTCAAATGTGCACCCTCGGAGATGGTCATAGAAACTATGTTCACGCGAGCGAAGCCGCTGACAAAAGCTAGTAACACATATTCTGTAAAAAAAAAATGACGGCTGATTATCACAGTTTAACAGGTTCACTGCCGGGGTGCCCGACCGGGACGATGGCGTATGCCGAATCGTTATTTCAGTTTAAATAATCAACCTTTAATATGATAAAATACATACAAAATAAAAACCAAAACTACCAAAAAAAGCACGAAAATTCAACGCAATGCCGCCGGCCTTCATTTGTGACTTTGCGCCCAGTGCCGGTCTCGTTCTGAACTATGGAAGTTATTAAGCAAGGGACACGCACCGGTGCGAGTTCGGCTTCTCGTTTGAACCACTTCCAACGCAACGGTGCGTGGTCGGCAGTGAACCTGTTAAAAGATGCAGCCCTTTAAAGATCGGACAGACGGATGGATTTTTTGCAAAGATATTAATTATATTGTTTTCAAGTATAATTCTAAAGAAATTTCACTCATTTTGGCATATATTTACACTAATTCCACATATATTGTAACTACACGTTATAATTTGTCAGCGACCGGTTTCAAAACGGTGTAAATAAATAGTGTGTACATTCACTTTACTTAACCTTAAACCACCGCTACCGGCTGGAGTGGACTCGGCATCAATATCGACGGCGAGATATCGTGGTCATGGCTGAGACTACGGACGACTTAGGAACAATGCTCTATGGCTTTAGTAGAGCCTCTCAACAAGTAGGTCTTAGAGAGAACATGGACAAGACGAAAATTATGTCAAACGTCCGTGTCGCACCTACTCCTCTGAAGATTGGAGGCTCTACACTCGAAGTTGTTGCCGAATATGTGTAGTACCTGGCATAAACAGTCCAGTTAGGTAGGTCCAACTTTGAGATATCAATCTTCGAATCCAACTCGGCTGGGCAGCGAAAAACGGTCTGTAACACCACACAGCGAAGACTATATTGTAACCTTTTTACAACGATTATAACTTAGTATTTTGTAAATATTTCGTAAAAGAGATATAACATAACTTAGGATATTTTTTTTCAATTTGTAACTTATGGTGGTTTTTTCGTGAAATTTATAATTAATTAAGATTTTTTCATTTTCAAGTGAAATTTTAATCAATGTTGTAACGCATCCATATTTATAAATAAATATCTATAGGTATTATAGTGAGTCTTGATAGACTAAAAAGAAATTGTCTATTGAACAAAACATAACTAGGTTTTATTGAGTTGGGTGAGGATTAATCTCAAGTCGAGTTGATAGACAGTTGTTAAAACAAATTAGCTCAGGGATTATTACCGAGAAGCCAGGCTGGCGCCTTGTCTGACGTCATTCGAACCACGCGATGCGCACATTATAACAGATTATCTAAGGTAACTAGTAATGCTTTGCCGCCAAAATAATGGCTGGAGTTACTTCGGCGCCATCCAGTCTAGCTATCGGCGTCATGAGACGCCCGCGCAGGCCTGCCATGCGGTGAGATGCATGTGTGAAGGCTTATATAACCACGGACAGGCCAACACTTGCTCTCAGTCGAACGGACCGCCAGAGGAGAAACACGTGTTCAAGGAACAGCTGGATAACGCCACACGCCCCGGGCAAGTGTCACGCCAAGTACTTATTTGTCCGCGAATTAAAATAGGAATCTCACTTTATATTGTGAGTTTAGAATATAATTCAGTGTGGCCGAAATCCTAGATATTTGCCTTCGAAAATTCAAGTTTCTACCTGGGATCAGGTCATTATTTAGTGCAGTTAGGAAGTGAGGTACAGTGAGCAATCGAGCTGGGATCTAGGAATTGAAACAAGATGTCAGGTCGGTTGTTAGCTGAAGGTTTCGTCAGGTAACCAGGTTGGTAGTTCATGTTTTCAGGAAGGCTAGTTAATTAAGTCCACATGGATACGTAACCGTGGCAACTAAGTGTGGATTTGTCAATGTTATTGCCGCAAGCAAGCTGTCAGGAGAGCTTGCCTGGATAGCGACTCAAGTTTGGTTATGGCCAGAACATCCTGACTGTACCGTTTTACGACCTACCGTCATGAGGACCACAAGTTGGACATGCGTTAGCGCGCTCATGTACGGAGCCACCGTATTTGGGACAGGCCCTACCTATCCAAATCCCATCCAACACACACTGTTTAGGAGGTGCAGCGAAGCGGCAGACCTGATCTGTCGTGGCAGCGGCACTTCTTATTCAGGGTAGGTACACTTTAGCCGTAGGGAACTAGGACACAAGTTAGCTTTAGGTACGCATCACACCATAACACACTACACCTAATTGGGTTCATCTCGAAGGCACGGTTGGTCTAGTTCCCCCCGGGGAAAGACGTTCAAAGCCGCCACGTGGTGTAACCATCTTTTTGAAACATGGACATCAAAATAAATTAGCTCTCGTAATAATTAGCTATCTCGTTAGGATAGGGTAAAACTAGGGTTGAGTTTAGGGGTTATGCGAACTGTAGGAAATCTAGTAATTAAATCGATTTCTAGGGAATAGCGAATTTCGGTCACAGAATAAACGTTAGTTGAAAGAATTGCGCACCGTATTAGTGGATAGGTAGTAGGTAGTTTAGCTATGCCCACAGTTGGACAAGGAATAATATTATTCAATGAAATCGGCTGTGACATGATGTGATTGCTGTAGCCACGGTTGTAGGATGTGGGAAGTGCTTGTCCACTGTTGGGGTATTAGTCCAACATAGATTATTGATATGATAGCTGTAGCCACCGTTGTAGGATGTGGGAAGTGATTGTCCACTGTTGGGGTATTAGTCCAACTGAGATTAATGATATGATAGCTGTAGCCACGGTTGTAGGATGTGGAAAGTGATTGTCCACTGTTGGGGTATTTGTCCAACAGAGATTAATGATATAATTGCTGCAGCCACATACGTAGGAAGTGGGAAGTGCTAAGTCCACTGCTGGGGAGAGATGATAAGTTGATTATAGTCACCACATCAGCTCATATATACGTCCCCACTGAGGGGCTCAAGCCTATCCTGAATTAATGGGCCAGTGCGGTTTGGTCAACTTCATACACAACCTTCGAATTTCTTCGCAAATGTTTTCCTTCACCGTAATAGTCGACCAATCTACGCTAGACCCGCGTAATCGACTAAGGCCCCAACGCCCTAATTTAGGGCAGGCTCGAGCCCCTTGGTGGGGACGTATATGAGCTGATATGAATGAAAAAATACCAACGGTTTTATGTACATAGAAACAATATAAATAAATTTCAATTTAAGTGGTAATTTATTATTTCAATTACACTTATTTATTTATAAAAAGTTCAAAATGTTGCTAAAATACGAGTACACTAATCCTACCTAACTGGAATATTCGTTCCAGGTTATATTCGTCAACAAATTCAAGTGTAGTCTCAAAGATTCAGATATGTTGGTTCAACATAGATATTTGACTCGATTATCATCTACTCCACCAGAATCTATTTCTGTCAAGAATAAAGGCTTCTCTTACCGTACTAGGGCTACAATAATATAATACTGCTACAATATCACTAGATCTCCTTTAAAGTTTTAAAGTTTCTTTTATACAACTTTTTTTGCTACAGTAATATGATTATATGAGAAAATAAAGCTGTAATTCAAAATGATGGCTTGATGTGGGCTTACACAATGGTTGAATTGATTGACATGTTTCAAAAGGAACATGTTTTTATTTTCAATCCTTTTCCCAATATTCCCCGTCGTATTTTTCGCGGAATTAAGTACACACCTTATAATTGACGTGAAATTTAATCTATTCTGTAGTTTTTACTGTATAATAAAATAAAAAATATATCGGCTAAGTGCCATCTCTGACCACGCGTAGTGTAAGGTTTCTGAGTCATTACATAAAAAACTGTTTATCTCAGGATACCCTTTAAACCTTGTTTACTTTCAAAAACTACCTTTTAAAGCTGACTCGCTCTCAAAAATTGCCCTTTGAAACTCACTCACTGTCAAAAGATACGTTTTAAATCTCAATCACTCTCAAAAACTACACTTTAAAACTCGCTAACTGTCAAAAAGTACGTTTTTAATCTCAATTACTCTCAAAAACTCCCCTTTAAAGCTCGTTCAGTGTCAAAAACTACGTTTTAAAACTCATTCACTCTCAAAAACTACCCCTTAAAATTCGCTTACTATCAAAAATGACGTTTTAAAACTCAATACGTTATAAAGCTCTCTGACACTCAAAGCTCGTTCACTGTCAAAAACTACGTTATAAAGCTCTTTGACACTCAAAAACTACCCTTTAAAGCTCGCTTGCTTCCTAAAACACTCACACACTGTATCTTGCTACGACTTGAATATGCAACAATATCAATAGAATTATTGACACCACAACCAATTCGCATGCCACATCAAAATGGCAGGTAAACGCAGTTAGTTTTACAGGGACATTAAATGAAAGAGTTATTACGCCAATAAAGATCACATTGGCTTTGCGCCAAAACGCAATATGCGGCCAGCTGAGCGAGCCAGCCTCGGACCGCTCATATTCAACGCGCAAAAAGATGGAAGCTTTATTAGGCATCTCGTTATTACATTTATTTCGCTGAAGTCATTTTTTTGTGCGCTGACAGATTTTTGTATAAAACAAATTAATGAAACGTTCTCAATCAAAGGCCACTGCTTCTCCTGTTGTCCTAAGATACAAAGTAGAGTACAGCCTGTTACTAATTTCAATGCTTACGATGCGGCTTATTACCTTACTATTTTTACCCGACTGCGCCAGAAGAAGGGTAATGTTTTTTCAGTATGTCAAATGTATATACGTATGTATATTTCTTTGGCACGCTCTGTAGCATACGCCTATATTTTAGCCCAACTGGATAAAAAAAGTTAAGGCGAGGCACTGATTGAACAGTTGTCTTTGTCTTTTTATTTACGTGTAAAGAGTAAAGAAAATTATCACACTTTTGCACTTTTTCAATGTTTTTTCGTTGAAAAGTTTGTAAAAGGTGAACTTAATTAAATTTTAATAATTATGAACTACGTAGTTTGAAAAGAAGAAAATTATGATATAAATTTCAAATTTAAAAGAAATATTTTTGCCTACAAATGTTTTCAGGCTTTGCTATACTTTGGGATTTTTTTATGATCGAGTCAAGTTAATCTAATCGTGTAATGAACTTACAAGGGCCCTAGGTTATAAACTTGAATATGACATATCTTTTTTATAGGCCGTAAAACTAAGCGGGAATAATTTTCCAGAATTTTTTGCTAAGCGCTTCTCACTGCTTATTTGCCAATATACCGCCTTATGTTCCAACTCACCCAGAACGAAAAAAACAACTTTCTACTAAAATAAGGCTGTCAGAGTCTTAAACTATTTCTAAATAAAAAGTAATAATCCTAATTATTATACTAAGCCTATTGAGCTTTTTAAGTTCTTCTTCTTCTTGGGGTGCCATATCCTATCGGATGTCGGCGACCACCACACGGAACTCTTTTCTTTTCTGTGCCAGTCTGCTTAGACTGGCAGCGTCTTTGGTGTGTGTCCATTTCTTTATATTGCCACCCTACGTTATTCACCTTCTCCCTTCTCTGCTTTCCTTCTATTTTGCCTTCTATTATTATTAACTCTACAGTTCTCGTTACATACTTATGTAATTAGTCCGATACCTTAGATGTTAAAAATCCACAGATCTCGTGTCTAACACGACCTTCCGGTAAATACCTACGTTGAAAATGAATCTGCCAAATTAACTTAGCTTTTTTTTATATTTAAAAAAATATAAAGTAGGTAGTACTTATTACTTATTAATCTAACTTTATAAATCTAATCTAACTCTAATCTCTCTCTACTCTCGTCAGTGTTTCCCGATTCCTATAATTTGGAGATCTTCAAGACAAGAGTGAATAGGCATTATTTGAGTTTGCGTGTACCATCCTCGACTGCATCATCACTTACCATCAGGTGAGTTGCAGTCAAACGCACTCAACTTTTTAATAAAAAACTATGATGATTCAATTTTTATTCTATTTTTTTGAACACTTGTTCTAAAATCGATCTTATATCTTATCAATACTATTAGTTATACATATTTACTTATTCACAAAGAATCACTTCGTCCAAAAACATAATCATGCTCTAAAACATTTATTCACCGTCACTACTCACTACCGCGCTAACGCACCCCCCGCGCGTAAACTCCGCGTCACAAAGGTACAACTTCTGACTAACCCATCAGTGACACGCATCTCCAATATTTTTTAAATGCAGCCCAAAGTCATATCTCTAGAGGTTTTTTTAAATTTTCGATTTATCATTTTGTTTTAGGAATTTTAATTTTTTTCTGACCGAAACCAAATATGACGACCGCATACTTCACATTTTTCGATTTTAAAAAAGTTTTTGAGTTTATTTTGTATTTTATAGCCTTCGTCGAGACCCGTCTTTTGACATCCATATATACGAGTACCAAAGCGACAATATAACATTTTCAATGTTAAAACGTACCAAACAATTAGTAAAAACATTGTTTTTGTTCCAGAATTGCCAGAGAAGCCGAAAATCTTCGATGAACAAGACAAAGAAGTGGTCGGTGTAGCGGGACCTTACACAGAAGATACAAGCCTGAAACTCACTTGTGTAGTGAGCGGCGGTAAGCATTAGGGTTCGTCCGCACCAAGAAACACGTTGTGGTACATTGTTTCGAAATATTTTCATTATAACCAATTATAGCTGACGCCAGCGGCTTCGCTCGCGTGGACATAGTTTCTATGACTGTCTTCGAGAGGGCGCATGCGCCAGCGTGGGAAAAAGTAGCCTATATGTTAATCCAGGTCCTAATCTATCTACCTACCAAAATAAATCCAGATTCGTTCATCTGTTGTGGCATCAAAGAGTTACAAACATCCATACATACAAACTTTCGCGTTTATAATATTAGCAAAGATGATTGCTATAAGGAAAAACATCTTTTTTTTTAATATAAATACATTATAAAAGTCCTGAAACGTCTATATTGTTATAATATGTTTGGAGAAAATGTTGCGGTACATACGTATGTAAATACCTACAGTTTTGAATTCGCAACTTGTGTCACAACCTTGTGCTGAGACGAAGTTGACCGCAATACTACAAACAAAAATTACAATAATATCCTAGTGCGTAGGTACGATAGCCTTTCTTTCTAAGAAATCAAATAATTTGTTATTTTTATTGAAAATTTTCTTTAATTACTTATCGAAGGTGCTTTATTCTCTGGCATTAAAGCTTATTTAAAACATATCCTTTTAATTAAAAACGCTAAACATGTTAAAAAACCGACTTCCATTTCAACAACTTAGTACATTTTTGCATTTTTGTTTTTTGGTTTTTGTTAATTTTCTAATAAAGTACTACACTGATTCCGATAAAGTTTATATGGGATCACAATGGATGCACTAGATTTCAATTTAAAAAAAAACATAAAAATCAGTTTACCCAGTCAAAAGTTCTGAGGTCACACACAAGTTTATAAGCGATCACAATGGAAGTACTAGATTTCAATTAAAAAAAGAAACATAAAAATCAGTTTACCCAGTCAAAAGTTCTGAGGTCACACACATATAAAAAACATACAGTCTAATTGAGAACCTCCTCCTTTTTGGAAGTCGGTTGAAAAGTATGATAACAGAAAAGAAATTGACTAAATAATAGAATGAAAACACTTGTGGGTACTTAATACTTGAATTATGTAAAACGTAAGAATTAATTAAGCTCATCAATAATAAAATAAGTGACGAACAAATTATTTACCCGCTGCTTCGCCCGCTTGGATATCACTTTTATAACTGTTATCGAGGGTGTATGATGCGCAAGCCTCAAGAGGCTCGCGAGCGTGAATTACCCTTTTCTTAGATCCCTCTCGAACTTTGTTTATTTTCCGGATAAAAACTATCCTATGCTGCCCTTTTGCACTACGCCAAATTTCAGCGAATTGGTTCAGTAGTTTTGGCGTGAAAAAAAGACTAAGATTTTTCCAAGATCATTCGGAAACCAAGCAATTTCATTTATTTATTTGTTTATTTGCTATTCGGAAGATTTACAGCTTAATATTATATATAAGTAACAAAATTAAATTTAAAACTTCTAAATTTCTTATGTCATTCTACGCCCCTTATTTTAGATCTACCTCAAACATTAGCGAAATCGGTTCATTATTTTGAGCGTGAATAAGTAACATTAAACATACAGACAAACACACTTTCAGTATTATTGACAGATCTAGGGCGAAGCGTCTCCGTTTTAGCTTGGGCAAAAATGCTTTCGTATATTGATTGTCCGGCCGGTGTCTGTCTGGGCCGGCGTCTGTCCGGCTATTCTCCTCTACAGGTCGCATTTTTCAACCGATTGTCGTGAAATTTTGTGATCAGGTTAGATAATCATATATGTACATAAATTGATTCTTACGTTTTACACAATTCAAGTGTTGAGTACCCACAAGTGTTTTCGTTATAAATGTATGTATTTAAACGTATGTAAGTATTTATATATCAGTCTCTGGTTTCCATAACACAGGGAATCCTACTTTGGGGCCAGATGACCATGTGTGATTTGGCCCAGAATATTTATTTAAGATAAGATAAATACTCTTTATTGTACCCAAAAATATTTAAATTTACCCAATTTATTTATATAAACTTTTTTTTTCGATTATTTTTTTTGTTTTTTTTTAAATGGCGGTGTCATGGGGGATGAGAACATAAAAAACATTCAGCCATTTTGAAAATCTCGTCATATTAGTAAGGATTAAAATCGATTTAAAATAATAATTATACTTTTTCACAGGCAAACCCATGCCTCGCTTGCGATGGTGGAGAGACGATAAGGTAGTGGCAACCCTACCAGCCATAGAAGACGGCTCCAGACTCAGCCTGCTGGAACTTAGGATACCAAAACTGAGCCGACAGTACTTAGAGGCTGTATACACCTGCACAGCAGATAACACAGCATTAGTCCCGCCCTTAAAGGTCAACGTGCAGATTCAGCTTTACTGTAAGTAGTAATATTTTTAGTTAAAAATGATAAAAATGTACTTACGCCGCAATGAAATAACTGGAGTTGAAATTAACGGTGTAGACCTATCTTTGGGATTTTTTTCTATCGAGCCAAAACTGCTCAATCGTGTTTCTAATAGCTTTTGAATTTAAGAAACATCATCAACAATAAGGATATTTTTTTTCAACCTTGGGTATTCTATCGCGTAGGAGTAATTGACGTCAAAAATAACGAATATCTGTAATATTACCGCCTAAAACTTTTCTATCTTAATAGATAAACAGGTACAGGATCTGTTTGATTTTCTGTCAGTAAGGTAGACACCTACCTGACATCAATCTTCAAATTGATTAACTGTCGGTTGCTTCGACAAAGCAATTGTCAATTAGAGCTCTGCTGGATGTAGTGGTTTGTGATGAAATGCATCTAGATAGCTGCCTCATGTTAAGCTCATCTCCTAATGTATGTCGAAGCCGTATTGTAGAATCTGCCAGTATACGAAACAGCGCGCCAAATAACGCCGGTCGGAACTTTAAAAGACGGCGTTTTTTAATGCGGCGAATTGCAATTCGGCTGAAAGAAAATACGCCGCATTGTATGAGGCGCCGTTTTTTGACTACCTGACCTGGGTCACTACACTACACTACCCAACCCTACCCTACCCTACCCTACATAAGAACCTTCTCCTGGCAATGACGAACTCAATAAAAAAAATGCGAAATCGGTCTAGCCGTTTACGTGCGATGCGATGACCAAAAGAAATAGCTGTTCATTTTTATATAATACTTTTGTGTGAAATTACGTGAAAATAATAGGTTTTTACATATGAAATTGCCGATTCAGTTTTTGAAGTTCAATGGCAATTTTTATTGATAATAAAAATTTTATTGTTTTTTATTATTAACCTAATGGTGACACTACTTATTATGGTCTTTTATTAGTAACAAGTGCTCTCAAAATATCTAAACTATAGGCTTATGTTTACCACCATTTAATTTCTTTTAGTCTAATGCTATATTGAGAATAAATTTTGTTTTAATAACTATTGTTATAATATTAATTTTCATCTTTAAACTTTTTTATATAATCAGCAATTACATAGGTAAAGACCTAATATATAGATTACAAATGTATAGTTTTAATTTTTATCCTACACGTGAATAAAAGACGGTATTACTTGCCAAATTTCATAGTTCTCGGTCGACGGGAAATACCCTATGAATTTTGATTCATTTGAGAGTGTCGAAATATACGTTTTTGCGGCATAAACAGCCGTATCCTTTTTTTACGTTAACTTAAGTTTAACTTTTTCACAGCTTCAAGAAACTGTAGACCAAAATATATTGTTTTAATTTCAACTCGATACCTACACGCGTTCCTGAGATAAAGGGTCTTGACAGACAGACGGACGGACAACAAAGTGGTCCTATAAGGGTTCCAATGTTTCCTTTTGAGGTACGGAACCCTTAAAATAAGGGGGTACCCATACAAGAAAAGTGTTGGTATGGTTCTCTCAAATGCGTTCAAAATACGTAGACAATGACCAGCATTATGACAACCAATTTTACTATGACAGGTGTTCCAAATTTAAACTCATAACGATACAAAAATCGATACTGTAATAACATTAAAGTACAGATTTTACCTACTACCACAGACAAAAAATATAGAAGTTTAAAAAACTTAAAAACCGACTTCAAAATGAAATTCACTCAAAAGTATGAAATAATATTATTATACTTAGTTAAACTACATTCACCAACAATAACGAAATCAAAGGTGGGTAGGAATTAAATTAGGGGCCTAAATTTGTTTTTGAGGTCGGTATCAGCATACAGCTACTTACGTATCAATATACGTTCGATGGCATTGCTGACACCGACCTCAAAAAAACTCAAATTTAATTCCTACCCACCTTTGATTTCGTTATTGTTGGTTAATGTCGTATATCTAAGTATAATAATATTATTTCATACTTTTAAGTGAATTTCATTTTGAAGTCGGTTTTTAAGTTTTTAAAATTTTAATTTTTATTTTATTTATTTTTATTGATAATGCTATCTATCTAACAACGTTACTCAATCACCCACTTGACAATAGGAACCATTAAATCATAATTCATAATACATGTGTTTCATTAACACATACAGATTCCTGTGGGTTCCATCATCATCTCAACAGCATGAAAGTTAAGGAGTTAAATCTTCCATCATCAGCTCATCTAATACGTATATATCTATATATAATATTAAAATATTTTTCCTCCAACTCCTAACCGTTAAGGAGTTATACCTTCCTTCATCAGCTTATCAACATGAGATGATGACTAACAGACGCAATTATTTTAATAGCTTTAGAAAACATATGAATCACGTAATAGGTGCCTACATATTGAGTAATTTGAGGGTTGCTCTCGATTTCCCTGGGATCCCATCATCATCTCCTGACTTGGTGACAATGGGACATCCTCGGGAGTATACTCTTTTAAATAAAAAAAGAATTTTGAAAATCAGTTCACAATCGGCGGAGATATCGCGTAACAAACATACAAAAAAAAACATACAGTCGAATTGGAAACCTCCTCCTTTTTGAAGTCGGTTGAAAGTTCTCATAGTAAAATTGGTTAACATAATGCTGGTCATTTCCCTACGGCTTCTGAACCCATCTTAGAGTACTTATAATATGTATGTAGATAAAATAATGTATGCAACTGTTGCAATTACGTCTTAAAACACTTCGGCTTCTCCTCATTTCGTTAAAACACACTCATGTTTTAAGACTTGTCATTACATAACAGTTGCACAAACTACTACTATAAGATTTTTTTTTGTTTTCTCTATCGTAAAAACGGTATTAATTACAAGCGTGAAACTTGGTATGATAATAAGTACTAATATTGAAGATAAACAAAATAAAATAATAAAACCAGCCCGCGAGTCCGAATTGAATAAAAAAAAAAGCCGGCCAAGTGCGAGTCGGACTTGCTCACCGAGGGTTCCGTGCCACCATATCTTTGGATAAGGAACCGTAATAATAATAAATAGAAAACAATTGAAAAATATTGAAAATCTGTTTATGCTTGTGCCAATGAAATCCTTTCATACGATTCAAAATTTGGACAGCCGTTCCTTCATAATTGATTACGTACTTCAAATAAACGCTATATTTTTATGATTTAATTAAAAAAAATAAGGCAGGCCTCCCACTCGGTGGACCGATGACCTGGTGAAGGTCGCGAGAAGCCGCTGGATGCGGGCAGCGCAGAACCGGTCGTCGTGGAAATCCTTGGGGGAGGCCTATGTCCAGCAGTGGACGTCCTTCGGCTGATATGATGATGATGATGATGTATAGCTTTTAGATTTTTTCCTATACTTGTAGTATAAAATGGTATTACTTCCAAAATTTTATTGTTCTAGGTCAACGGTAAATACTCTATATATTTTGATTCCCTTAAAAGTGTCAAAATCTACGTTTCTTGCGACATAAACGGCCGTACCTTTTTTTTAAGGTTAACTTAGAAGTTTTTTTTTTACAACTTACCGTAGACCGGCGTATATGGTTATAATTTCAACTCGATACTTTCACGCGTTCCCGATATAAAGGTTCTTGACAGATAGACAGACGGACGTTTTTCCTTTTGAGGTACGAAACACTAAAAAGCATTTTTCTGTCGCTCCGGTTTGATGTTTTTTGTTTGTAAAAAATATGTATCATTATTATACTTTGTGGAGATCTGGTAGTACGGAGTCCTCAGTGCACGAGTCCAACTCGCACTTGGCCACTTTTCGCAAGTTTTTCTTGTTAATGGACTAATAAGAGCTGATGAATTTTAAATTACCTATTAGTGCTGAAAATTCTAATTCAAAGAAAATAACAAACATAAGATACGAACAACCTTCATTTTTATTAACAAAGTCGCTACGCTATCCACACTTCCAAATGAAAACAAACAGTTTCGAAGCGAAAGTTCTGTAATTTTATCTAGAATTTTGCTAAAATTCAACCAGTTATATGTAAGTTTGAACCAAACAAATAATGGAGTTGTAAACAAAGTTTCAAGATATACTGTATTTACGAGTATCTTGTAATTATAGGTCGGGGAAAAAGATTCTTCGTATTTTGAAACTATAAATTTGTAATCAAATCTCTTTGCTTGTGTTATTTGTACCTGGCTGGTTATAATAAAATTAAATAATTAAAATTCCCGCCACCTTAAAATTGTTTTTTCTCTCTATGAAAATGAGTGAAAGTAACGAGAAATTCGCTACATTTCAATATTTTATGTAAACCCTTGACAACATCACACCTGGTGGTAAGTGACGATGTTGCCGAAGATGGAAGCGGGCTTACCAAGATTCCCCAACGGTTAAAAAAAAAATGCAATGTTTCCCTAATGCAAAAACAAACAAACACAAACAAACAAACACAAACAAACAAACACAAACAAACAAACGTGGTTCAAGCGTTTCTATTTTGAAAATGTGAAAGTTCAAGATGCAGCTCGTTTTGTTCGCCCTGTTTAAGTTTGCATTCAAAATACGAAGTATTTTTTTTTCTGCGACCTGATATTATGGAGACTTTACAGACAGAAATAAACTCGCATCTCATTATATGTATATAGCCAGAGATATGCTATATATATAACCTCCCACATAGATTACATGCGTTGAAAAATGAAGCAAATAAAAAGATGCCAATTGGCATCTTTTTTCTTAGTATCATTCGGTATAACAGAAGCGAATTACCTTTAATGTTGTGTGTGTAAATGGATTCGATTTTCAAATGTAGTTTGTTAGTGTAAATAGATAGGTTACATGTATTCTAAAAGTGAAGCAAATAAAACGATACCAGTAGGCATCTCTTTTCTTATAGTAGCATTCGGTGTAACAGAAGCGAATTCCCTATATTGTCGTTTGTGTAAATGGATTCGATTTTCAAGTGTATTTTGTTAGTGCATATAGATAAATTAAATGCGTTCTAAAAGTGAAGCAAAAAAAAACGATGCCAATAGGCATCTCTTTTCTTAGTAGCATTCGGTGTAACAAAAGCTAATTACCTATAATGTTGTGTGTGTAAATGGATTCGATTTTCAAGTATAATTTGTTAGAGCATATAGATAGGTTAAATGCGTTCTAAAAGTGAAGCAAATAAAACTATACCAATTGGCATCTTTTTTCTTAGTAGCATTCGGTATAACAGAAGCGAATTACCTATAATTGTGTGTGTAAATGGGTTCGATTTTCAAATGTCGTTTGTTAGTGCATAACCTATGTATGGTAGCAGGTCTCTGTATATAGGTACGTTCAAATTGGGATCAGCCTAAGTTACATATTTATCGACTCGTAATCTATCACTAAATACCTTGCCCTCGCCAAGACGAGCCAAAGGAAACGGGAAACTACATTCATTTTATGGAAGCATTTTGTTGTATTTTCAAGCCATCATAGCTTCGCCGGTCTGAGTAATAGTAGAACCAGGATATGATGTCCTTGGCAGTCTTACCAAACTTACTAAGTATCAATTAACTAGCTTGGTTTCAGATTTATTGACATCTGAAATACCTCAATTTCGTGCCTGATTGATCGATGTTCTCTTGTAGGTAGGCTCATGTAACATTTTCAAGGGTGACTAGTTCGAAAAAAATGATTTTATAGTATTGAAGATTTTAACCGCCTCTGTGGCGTAATGGTTAGTCCATTCGCTTCACACCAGGAGGTCGCGGGTTCGATTCCCGTTTGGGTCAACTTGTAAGACTCCATTTGGTTGGTGGTAGGGAATTTTTTTAACCGCAATTGGTAAGCCCTTGGCATCATCTCACCTGATGGTAAGTCACGATGATGCCGAAGATGGAAGCGAGCTTACCAAGATTCCCCAACGCAATGAGAAACTGGCTATCTTATCTTCAAGCCGGAATACATCAATGTTGTTAGCATTGATATTTGGCGGCAAGGCTTAGATAAGATGGTGGTAGCTAGAGCCAGGTGGGCTTATTAAATGTCCTTCCACCAACCAAACTGACTAACTATTACAAAGTTTGACTCTGCCGGGAATCGAACCCACGACCTCCTGATGAGAAGCTAATAGACTTTACCAAAACGCCACGGAGGTGGTTAAATCTATAGTAATATATAAACTTTAGTACATGTCGCCCTGAATTATTGCTTATTACAAGAAGGGTAGCAAACCAACAAATAAAAGACGCAACGATACAGAGTGTACTATCAAACAAGGAGTAGCTGAAGTGCAAGAAATAGAGCTGAAAAAAAAATCCAGGGCTCTTGCCAAAAAGAAATGAAATCCCACCAAAAATATTTCATGTACGGTTCGTTGCCAAGGCTTACAAATTCATAATGCTTTCACTGTTAAAAGCTTTTGAGATCTCTAGTAGAGCCAAGACCCTAGCTGAGCTCCGATTTGTGCTGCGCATCATAGCCTTCGGGGCCTGTTCCAAGTCGTAAGTATATGTATATAGCTCTAAGACTTAGAGTCTAAGTCCTCTAAACTACCAAATTTAAAATTTATTGTATTGTCACGCGATATACATATGCATGAACAATTTGAGCTCAATCGGAAACCAGAAAGTGGGTCAAATTTAACTTGTAAGATTTCATTACAGACACCGGGAGAGGTGAAACTAAATAAAAGCTTCTAAAAATAACAAATTACTCTATCTATAAGCCTTAACTCTACAAACCCTACATGTTGGTAAAAAAAGGGTATGGCTTGGCTGTTTAATGTTCGTGGAACTACGTATAACGTGACATAATATTAAAAGGCATAAGGAACAGTTTGTACAGCGGCCAACACATCAAGCTAGACACTTTGGTCTTTGTGCCAATCTTAAGGCGTATACGTATGGATCAGAATCGCACTACGAGTGTCTAGCTGGCTGTGCTGGCCTCTGTACAACAAGAGCCTTTACTCTGTGGTTAAACTTAATGTAAGTTGCATCGAGAAGTATCTGTTAACTAAAAAATATCATACGATATTGAACCTTCTTACAGGGTGTATAAAAGTCGACAACGTTAATGACCTATAACATCTCCACGGCTGGGGCACGAGTCTCTCCTTAAACTCAGAAACGGTGGCCGTACTCCACATACTTAGGCCAAGTCCGCATTAGTGGAGGTTGTAGGGACAGTGGCTAACCCCACTGTCAGAAGTATTTAAGCCGCCTAAAAGACCTCTGATACATATTTACGCCTGCTATCTAGTGATAGAAATCGACCTCCAAAGGCATAATGTGCCTAAAAAACTGTCGAGAAATATGCCACTAACAGCCTAACCCATCAAGGTAATGACCGTGCTTCAATTCAGTTAACGAGCGTTGACGGGCCACTTTGCCACAAACGCTTACCTGAAAAAAATGGCCTGACGAATGACCCGACCTGCAGAGTAGTCAAGATACAGAATCAATGGAACACTTACAGTGTCACTGCGATGTCCTGGCTAGCAAGCGTATGTACCTCCTAGGTGATGGCTACCCAAAACCGGAGGACTACAAGCACCTTCCAATCAGTGGAATTGCTGAATTGATGCAGCACATCTTCAAGTAGGTTGAGGTGCAAAGGTCATAGGGGTAGGCACAAAAGATCCCATTGGGTCGAAGTGTCGCTACAACTGTAGCCCCACTTACAAAGATAAGATAAGATAACCTGCGTGATCGACGCAACCGTACATGTAGGTGGCACTGAATAACGACCACTTCGAAGAAAAAGTCAACATCGACACCGACCTGCGACGAGAACATTGCACTCATAAAACTAAAGAAGTATAACTGAAAGTATTGCCACTTTCTTTTTATTGACACGAAATTTTTGAGACACCGTTCCGGAGGTCAATAAGCTCATTGTATTGAAGGTGATTACCAGATTTTGTTCGTCCGTTGGGTCCCAAATATAAAAGAAAGCTTTTATTATTGGATTAGTTCTCCGTTTGCAATTTATATCACGTAGGAATTTCGAAAATTCGACCTTATTCCTTGTCTACATCATAAAGGCATATAAGAAACAGAATAGTAGGTTGTATGACGCCCCGTTTGGAAATTAATAGCCCACTCACATAAATATCCGTGTCGCACCTACTCCTCTAAAGCTTGGAGACTACCTCCGAAGTTTTTGACGAATATTATGTATACCTGGGACAACGGATCTGAGACATGGTCGCTTACTATAGACCTCGTAAGAAGGCAATGGAGCGAGCTATGCTCGGAGTTTCTCTGCGTGATCGAATCAGAAACGAGGAGATCCGTTGGAAAACCAAAATAACCGAAATAGCTTTCAGAATTGCTTAACTTAGATACCCGAACAGATAGCCGTTTAGGCAGTAAAATTCTCGAATAGTGACCGCATACCGGAAGATGTAGCGTTGGCAGGCCTTCAACTAGGTGGACCGACAACTCGATGAGGGTTGCGGGAAGTCGTTGAATAAGGGCAGTCTTTCGTCTGAAATGATAGCTGATGATTTCATCGACGATAAACCCCCCATTAGGGGGTCGCATCCTTCTTCCCTCTAAATGGTAGCCATTTTTATTTTCAATTTATCATCATCGTCATCATCGTATCAGCCGAAGGACGTCCACTGCTGGACATAGGCCTCCCCAAGGATTTCCACGACAACTGGTTCTAACCAAACTAACCGACATAGCTCTCAGAATTGATAAACTTAAGTGGCAATGGGCGGGGCACATAGCATGTAGAACTAATGGCCGTTGGGGTAGTAAAGTTCTCGAGTGGCGACCGCGCACCGGAAAGCGTAGGGTCCTGCCAATGGTGGACCGATGATTCGGTGAAGGTCGCGGGAAGCCGCTAGATGCGGGTAGCGCCGAACCGGTCGTCGTGGAAATCCCTAGGGGTGACCTTCCATTTATATTTTATTCATTTATTTACACATTTTATATTTTTTGTAGCAGTTCATGAAAAATATGTTTTCTCTTGAATTAAAAGCAGTGCAGACTTCGAAATAGTCTCATTGGAAAGGGTATTTAATTTGTCTGGTAATCCATATATAAAATTAACCAAAACATTAGAGGAAAAAAAGTTATAAGAAAAAAAATATTAAAATAATATAATTTTCTTTTTCTTTTTTTGAACCTACTGCAATAACGAGGTTATTAAAGTCTTGTTTTTTTCTTCCTAATAGATTGGTTTTGAGTTAATCTATGAAATGGAGCGTGCTATGTTAGGAGTTTCTCTGCGTGATCGAATCAGAAACGAGGAGATCCGTAGGAGAACCAAAGTAACCGACATAGTTCACAGATTCGCTAAACTGAAGTGGGAGTGGGCAGGGCACATAGCTTGAAGAACAGATGGCTGTTGGGGCAGTGAAGTCCTCGGGTGACGACCGCGCACCGGAAAACGTAGCGTTGGCAGGCCTCCCACACGGTGAACCGACGACCTGGTGAAGATCGCGGGAAGCCGATGGATGCGGGCAGCGCAGCACCGGTCGTCGTGGAAATCCTTGGGGGAGGCCTTTGTCCAGCAGTGGACGTTTTTCGACTGATATGATGATGATGATGAAACGTCACCAAATGATGTACCATTAGATTCTTAATTAGTGTCCTAATTTATGGTTAATGCGTGACCGCGACGCGAAGGTCAGACGGGCCACACAGCATGTTGTAGTGGGAGCTACACAGTGTGTCTGCAGAATGGAGGCAGTCACTTTAAATAATTGTTTTATGTGTTTTCAGTTAAATACATGTAAAAGTTTTAAATAGTTGTGAATTTACAATAAAAGGATTATCACAACCCCGCACATGGGTCTCTTAACCAACAATTTGGATCATTGCGTAAGAAACTAATGGTAGATAATTTGGTGTCGTTTTATAGCGTAGCTCAAAATCAATCGATAAAGAAGAAAAAAACAATACGTTCATTAGGTTCAAAAAAATATATTTTTTTATATTTTTTACTTTAACTTTTTTGTGTTTTTTTCTCATTTTTTTTTTGGATCCGGTCACTTAGGGCCACTTTCCTCGCACGGTCAAATACCTGGCATGCCCACATCCCTGAACGTCCATGTCGCTCGAACGACCATAACACTAGAACGATCCGGTCACTTACGGCCACTTCCTCTAATGGCCACTATACAAATTCCTAGTTCGCCCACATCCTTGAACGACCACGCCTTTTTCTGCTACCCATGGGGGGGGGGGGGGGGGGGGAGCCTCGCTCCGCGAGGCTCTTTGACTGTATAATCAATCAAACCTGACCGAACCTAATATCGCTCGCTTCGCTCGCTCATTTACAGTTTTTTTACTGTTTTATCTTAAAAAAAATGTACAATAAAAGAAGTGGTCGTTCAAGGAAATGTATGAAAAAAGAAGTGGACGAACAAGGAAATGTACAAAAAAAGAAGTGGTCGTTCAATGATGTGGGCGAACTAGGAATTTGGATAGTGGCCATTAGAGGAAGTGGCCGTAAGTGACCGAATAGTTTTTTTTTGGTTAATTTTATGTGTGGATCACCAGAGCAACTAAATATTTTAATCTAACAGAATTTAGTGTAGTGAGATTGTAATATCGTGGTTTTGACAAAATCCTGGCGACAGTAGCATAAAAAAAATCTACATGGCGGATTTTATTGGTGAATAAACAATCAAAAAGGAATTTCTTTTAGATATTCATATGTTTGGTATAAAAAAAGGTCTTGAAGAGCACATTCGAAATATATAGTTATGCAAATATTACGCGCGCTACAACCAAGCGACACGACACGCGGCCGCGGGTAGCGAGGTGGGGTGGCGTTATACTGTTGAGTCTTTATTTAAAGTACGTGATCAATTATGCAAAGAACGACGGGCGGTCCAAATTTTGAATTGACTTAATCGTGTCATGTGGGGTATCGTATGAAAGGGATTCATTGGCACATGGTTAAACAGGTAAAATAAAAAACGAACGTGATAGAAAAACAAAAATCATGGGATGGTACATCCTATTAAGGTATTGGCAATCAAAGTTCATTTTACGCGACTTGTGGCTCATTTTAAAGGTCCGGGAGTAATCTAACTTTGTTTTCAACTGACTTGCAAAGAGGAGGAGGTTCCTAATTCGACTGTATGTTTTTTTTACTTGTGGTTACCTCATAACTTTTGACTGGGTGAACCGATTTTTATGATTCATTTTTTATTTGAAAACTAGTGCTTCCCGTGTGGTCCTATATAAGTTTTATCATAACCGGTGCAGTACTTTATTAGAAAATTAACAAAAACCAAAAATAACAATGCAAAAATGTACTAAGTTGTTGCGATGAAAGTCGGCATTTTAACGTGTTTTGCGTTTTTTTCCTATACATAAACATACGTACTTTTTTTATTACACGTATATAAACAATCACAATATAAACACGTATATAACTAAACTCGCAGGTTGTGTGTGAAGTCGACCAACTCGCACTGGGCCCGCGTGGTCGACTAAGGCCCAATCGCCCTAATTTAGGGTAGGCTCGAGCCCCTCGGTAGGGACGTATATGAGCTGATATGATGATGTAAACTAACGGAGGTTAGGTTCAGATTGGTGAAGGACGTAGGGCTAGTAAAAGATATTCAAATCGCTTATAAGGCATCTATATCTCTGACTATATATCTGGCTTAGCAAATGCCATCTTGTGATAGCCACTGGCAGCAACGGCTTTGGATCATTACTTTAAGCTTTGTAATTAATTACTGAAACTGTTCACAGTTATTTTGCGTGTTTATACATCTTGTAACAAAAATGGTGTAGGTCCCGTTAACTGGGGCTTCTACTCATCATACTGAACAACTTTTGTTCTACGACTTTGCTGAAAACGTTTTTTTTTAATCGATCAGCTGATTGACCGATCTAAATTTTTTTTGAGAATTGACTATGGGCTCTTTGGAGAAAATTGTTCAGTATGACTACGAATAGCAGTATGACGAGTAGAACTCCCAGTTAAAGGGACCTACACCAATTATGTTACACCCTTTATAGGGTGGTTTTTAATTAGTTATTGATAGCAAAGGATATGAATGTACTCGTGATTACAAACAACTTGATTGACGATGACGATTGGCGATGAAGACTTCGCGAGTAAGTATTCACAGCGTGGCTGTACTATTTATTTTGTATTTAGAAACATCAATGAGAATTGATATCTCTAGAGTCGCCTTTGCAAAATTATGGATTGTGTATTGAAATCAAGATTTGTTCTTATGAAATTTACACTTACGAAGGGAAGGTACTTATGTATTGCATTACCTAACGTGCCTACCAGCCGAAATTAATGTTATCAGAATGGATGAAATCAAATTAGAGCATTATTATCTTCAGGGTTCACTCAACTGGGAGACAACGGTAATTAATTATAGTTAGCTCGGATTCAGTGTAATCACTTCAAGTCATTGTGGTGTTGAATGATTGTGTTCCTCAAAGTTTGACAAGTATATTAATTTTGATCCGGGTTTTAAAATTCAATAAAACTACATAGTACGTTTATTAGTCGGTGGTAACATTAGGTACCCGTATACAGGGTCTTAACAAAAATATGCACTTTTTTAACTAGAGCTTGTACTCACGAAACTGAACAACTTTCCCCAAGAAACCCATGGTCAATTCGCATTCGTTTTTTTTTAAAATAAATTTATTAAATAGCGTGGAATACACCAAATAGTACGGTGCGGTATCGTAAAAGTGAGTGACCGCGTGGTCATTGAACTTGCTTGGCCTCAGCTGGGAGTTCTATTCTGAGCAGTTTGATAATTTAATTAAAAAATAAAAATTGCGAATTGACCATGGGTTCTTTGGGGAAAGTTGTTCAGTTTCATGAGTACAAGCTTCACTTAAAACAGTTAATACCTTTGTAAAGACCCTATATAATCCAAACTATGCTCTAAAGAAGTTATCATAATTAAAACCGGTGCTCAGTCGTTGAACTATTAACATAATATTCTGAGGCGAAACAGGTGTCGAGTGTGTTTCTGTACAGCGGTGTGTGTGTGTGTGTGTGTGTGTGAACATCAAACTCAACAATAGAATAGAAAGGTAATCACATCTGAAGAAAACTTCACACAAAGCAAGAGTAGCCCAGGTCTTACCAGTGACGTGTGTCTGACTGTACAAACAAAGAATGTGTACCGACCTATTTCACTGTAACTCAAATAGTCAAACTGCCACCTCAAATACTCAGAATTCCAAAGACTGACGGACACTCAGACTAATTCAATGAACAATAACTCATGGGTTGGTTAACTCCGGGCATATATTAAGGGTTAAGGTTAAAGGTCCGCTACAATGGGGATAAGCAGGCGCCTTGCCCCGTCATGTGAATATTTGCTAATAGTGGTATTACAATGGATATTAATCCATAGTGAAGTTCTTGTTACCAGTAGTATAGGTGCGAATTTACAATGGATATAAAAAAAATGTCTTGCTGTTTTCTATCATCTGTTGTACATTATTATTTTACAATACAGTTGCTCGAAAAGTGGTACTTTATATGCTATTTAACTGTGCGCAAAATAGATTATATCGCACATGTGCTTTTTATTTTGCTACTTTTTTAAGTTTTATCTCTGAGAAACAAGACATTTTTAGCAAATAAAAAATATGATAACCAAAGACAGGTATACAGATTATTCTTTAAGACTTTTGAAAGGAGAACTTTATAAGAGATAAGTTGTTCCTCCGTGAGGTTAATACATAACGCTAGCTGATTAGATTTTCTTTGGATTATATTTTTGTGGAGAAAGGAGAAAAAATACGAATGAATCGCATAGGTGTAATGGGTCATCTTTTAAAGAGGTTTTAATGCTTACAATTATGTTATTCCAAGCCTTATTGTAATTATCTAACTTACGCATGCGTATACATGTGCCTATCTAAATTAATTATGGCACAATTTTCGTAAACTAAATTGAGTTGATTTAGTTGTGAATACGAATAAAATTATAAAATATAGTTTAAATACATGTAAGAAAAAATATACTAATGTATATTTAAGGGAAAAATCTAAGTGAGATTACTCCCTGGACATTTAAAATAAGCCACAAGTCGCGTAAAATTAACTTTGATTGCCGAAAACTTGAAAGGTGTTTACCTACGCATGTATTTTGTTTTTCTACAACGGTCGTTTTTTATTTTACCTATTTTCTCACAACTTTACTGAAAAATGTCGTATGATACATGGGTTTAAAAGGAAATGACAAACTCGTGACGATGGTAAACCCTCGCCTTCTAAATCTATAAATTTAATACTTCAATAATTATTATGTTGCTCAGTTTTGTCATTATGACGCTATAATGGCTCACCATGCACGTCACACATAAATACTTCTATAGCAAGTAAGTTCCTACAATATTGCTGGTAGCTAATTCGCGTTCATTCGCTGACCTGTTTTCTACATCTTTAGTCAATATCATCCTCTGCTACATTTGCATGGGTTTCTCGTTATACGAAAAATATGGCACAAAGCGCCCCACGCTTTTTTCACAATAATACCAGTATTTTTCGTTCATTATTGATGTGCTTTAAAAGCGTGTTTTTTATGTTTTTTTAACTATATTTTTCAATTTTTAGTTTAGGCTAATGAGAAAAACTTATGTATAATTATAGTATTGTCACTGATTATTGATACATGTACAAAGTTTGAATTAAATCTGTCCGTATAAAGTGGGTCAAAATCGAATGCAATGGAGTCGGTTACAAACATATAAACATACATAGAGGTGAAGCTAATATAAGCGTGTTAAAAAATCTTGACTGGTCTAAAACCATTTCACTGTATGAAAATGTACTGAGAAAGCTTAGGTAGCCCTTATTTTGTTTTGATTAGTACATAATTGTAACGGGTATCAATTAAATGGTTAGCATAATATTGTTATTTCTGTGAGCAGAAAAATATAATCGGTCAGCAGAAATAGCTAATCGGTCAGCAGAAATAGCTAATTGGTCAGCAACTCATGGTCAGCAAACATTTCAAAATCAATCAGCAATTTATGTCATTCTGGATGGCTGTAATTATTTTAAACATCCCCGTACTACACTCTTCCTACAGTGTTGAGTGGTCGACGGAGCCCCTTCGGGGCTCCTACTTCTGTGTTCTCATGTTAAACCTAACACTACGACTGTGCGGGGAGGCGAGCTAAAGCTCGCCTCCCCGCACAGTCTCCGAACCTAACGGATCCGATTCGGGGTGCTCCGCAAGTCCGAGCTCGCTTCGCTCGCTCCCGCTTCCATTTAGAACTCCCCGTACCACACTCTTCCTACAGTGTTGAGTTGCTGCTTATAGACATGTTTTTCTGCCGCTCAATCATGAAATCTTGCCGCTCAAGTAGTTATTTTGCGGACCGAATGTTTATTATGCCTTTAAAAAATATATATTTCAATTGTAACACAGGACAGCTTACAATACTAGTAGGTGTAATGGGTATTTAGTTTAATGACATCTTAAGTGTAGGTTTAGGTTGTTCTTCAACCTATTGTCTTTACATTGCCTCCTCAATTCCCACTTACCTACCCACACACGTCCGTCATACACGAATGCTTCTAGCAAGTCAGCTCCAACAATGTGACCGGCACCTAATCCGCGGGCATTTGTCCAACTACCCGCGCCCGACATTATGAACGGTGACAGCTACTACGTCATCTCGTACGTGCTCGTTGTAAGATATGAGCGACTTGGATTGCGGTGACGTCAGAGCTTATGGTCGTGTCGCTAATGTGTGTGTTTGTATTTTTCTTTGCAGTTCTGGCCTTTTCCGTCGTCTTCTTTTTTACCTAACTACGGCAAAGCTAAAAGGGAGGGTTATGATTTTAGCAGTCTATATATATGTATGCCTGTATGATGTACCTGCGTTCCATCGTAAAGTTTATACCCTAGTGTGTCGTTTGCACTTTTTCAATGTTTTTTTCGTTTTAATTAAATACTACAATTAATTTTCAAAATCCCACTGGCATATTAAAGTGTGAATTTGAACTAATCGACTAAGAAAATTTAGTAGTTTAAATCGGTCTGATTTGACTAAAGAATGCAAATCTCTGTTTTTAAAGAGGTTTCTTTGTTATATTTTTTTATTTGATAAATCAGGTAACAAAATATCACTTTCATATTTTCTGTAATTGCTGAGAAAAATCGAGATTCCTGCGGCCAAAGTTTCAAATGCGTCACCTTAAAAAAATAATAGAAAATTCAAAGTTCAAAAACATAATTAAAGTACGATATCCCTTGGATAGCACGGTTAATTGTGCCACACGATAAGAGAGAGAGAGAGAGTACAATATTAAAAATTGACTACAGCAAAATCAAAAGGAAAGGTTATATTTCTCACATAACTCACATAATATTGTTTATCGTTAAGGTTAAATCTACAGGTAAGGGCAATTTTCCGTTTACGTTATTAAACTTTTAAATTTTTCACTAACTGAAACTAAATTCGCCACTTTTACCTGAGACGACTTTCACCCGTTTTCAGTCGCGTTTCCTCATTTTTTTTTCCTATCTGTCAACAGAACCATTCTTCGGAAGAGTCATCATATCAGCTTATATACGTCCTCATCGAGGGGCTCGAGCCTACCCTGTATTAGGGCGATCGGGCCTTAGTCGATCACGCGGGCCCAGTGCGGGTTGGTCGACTTCACCCACAACCTTCGAGTTTCTCCGCAGATGTGTGCAGGTTTCTTCACGATGTTTTCTTCACCGTAAGAGCGTCGGATAAACGTACATATATGAAATCTAAATTCGAAATCACATTGGTACGTGGCAGGAAACCTCGACCTCCCGGACGTAAGGCGGCGGCCCTGGCCGGTACGCCACCGACGCTTACGAAAGAGTAGTATGTTTTATTACAGAACAACTTTGAAGATTCTTCCACGTCAAGGTCAACGAAACCAATAATTCTACCGAACAGACCTCTATGAGAAAACTTTCATAACGCGAGTATTAGGTACACGACAAACGTTCATACTCTGTTATTGCAAAACTAAGTCCATGTAAATCCATGCGATTAACCTAGTTCAAACGGTGTGGCTTATCTGGGATATGACGGCTTAGGGGCACGGTATGGTATTCTTTTGTCACCTCGAGGCTAAAGGCCATTAGTTTTTATTTGTGTCCCGTATTTCCCCGATTTCAGTCAGCCTGATTCTGCCTGCTTCAAGCTTAGTTTATAGTGCAATCTTGTTGGTGGTAAATTACCAGCTACGGTTTGAAAATCTAACACCCATACAAAGTTTATTTACTCAGTGGTCTTGTTACAAGCTTTTATTAAATTTGCAAGTTAAATTTAACCTGGTTTCCGGTGTTTTATTGAGTAAATTAGACCCACTTTTCGGTGTTTCATTGAGTAAATTTGAACCACTTTCCGGTGTTTCATTGTGTAAATTTGACCTACTTTCCGGTGTTTCATTGAGTAAATTTAAACGACTTTCCGGTGTTTCATTTAGTATTTTTGACCCAATTTCCGGTGGTTCATTGAGTTGAAATTTTGCGTACACGTTTGTTTTGGATGACAATGCTTCAAAATGACGTCAATTCTAAAGCCAATACCGCCGACTCCCAAAGATGGGGTACCAGTATTTTTTTAATCCTATGATATGGGTGAGCATCGGTGGAGTAACGGCTAGGGCCGCCGCCTCCTGTATGGTCGTGGTTCGAATCCCGCTACGTGCCAATGTGATTTCGAAATTCGATTTCATATTTACATTTATTCGACGCTCTTACGGTGAAGGAAAACATCGTGATGAAACCTGCACACACCTGCGTAGAAACTCGCAGGTTGTGTGTGAAGTCGATCAACCCGCACTGGGCCCGCGTGGTTGAATAAGGCCCTATCGCCCTAATTAAGGGTAGGTTTGAGCCCTTTGTAAATGAGCTGATATCATGATGATATGGGTATCATATGAAAAGATTAAAATGATTTTAAAATAAAAGCTTGCACCTAAAAGCTTTGAGGTTTTTCTTAGTTTTTTTATGTATAATTTATGTTTCTTTTTAGTCTAGTACCTTTGTGTTAGTCTATAGCCTTTGTTTTAGTCTAGTACCTTTGTTTTTCAGTATGTTACAAATTGAATTTGCGGTGATCTAAGAAAATAATTTATCCTTACCATAAAATCACTCAAAGTTTGAATAAATTTGAAACATTTCCATCCGATGCTCTAGGAAAATAATTGGATTAACAGGTGGTTTTTTGGATTGAAAAATGGGCTGCTCTATATTTCCGTTAGTTGAAATTGGGTCAAGAAGCTCACCGCGAGCGGTCTGATATTTCACACTCCCATTTTATCCGAAAATATAAATCATTTTACACAATATAATACAGAGGTTTATATCTCTTGATGATTTTAAAAGCAAAAATTTTTAAAAACCATGCAGTTGTCTGGACAAACAATTTTTCATAAAAAGCTCATAAGTATTATATGTCCCTCATATAGGATTTAGTTTCTGTAAAATACATTCTTATTTCTCCTCTACACCATCAGAGAAATATAAATCAAGATTCAAGATATTTAAACAATATAGGTCAAAATTACACTCTTTTTGATAGTCATAACATATTAGTTACATAATGTCATTTGTCAAAACTAAAGAAATAACAATCATTTAATAACGTCAAAGTCTAATTATTGATATAAAACAAACAATGTCATATAATATTTATTTACTCATGTAAATTACAGTTGTCAAATATACAAATTATAAAATTTTTAAAACTAAAATAACCCACCCCTGAGCGTGCCCGGCGCAAAGGTGCCCATAACGCTCGCAGCGTTGCCGCGTTGTATGGCTATAGACAGCCTTTGCACCAGTAACGCCCCGGAGCGGGGGTCAAATCCCTTGTCCCGCAGAAGGCGCCCAATGTCCCGAACAAAACCCTTAGCCTCGGTTCCCCATGAGCCAGCCGTTTCGATGGCAAATGGAACAAACATGTAGGTTTGTTCCAATGCAGCATATTTTGAGTGCTTCGACCGAGCGGCTGCTTCAGCAGCGGAACCTGCTGCCCTTGATGTATGCGCTAGGTGAGAGGGTGCGAAAGTGCTAGGACATGTGGCATCCCAGAGAAGACTCCTCCCCTTCTGCCATGGCACCAGCGTTAGGCCATCGGGTCGCTTTCCGTCGCTACGACTAAGTCCTGGCGGCTCCAGTAGGCATGGAATATTAGCCGATACCAGAGCACGCCGTAAGATTTCGTTAAGTGCGTAATGGCGCGGGAATCTGCCTGAACACTTTTGACAACTCAGGGCGTGATGACCGTTAGCCTCTACCATTGAACCGCAAGTGCATACGTGGGTTTCACAAACACTGCAGCCCAGGCGGAAAGCCACGGCCACACGCAATGAGTCGCTGTCCAGTAAGGTGCCAATGTGAGGTGACGGTAACGCATGAAGCCATGCTCCCGACTCCGGGCATGACGATGCCCTCAACCTTGCCAAGTCCAACCCCGTGGCATTGCCAATAAGGTGACTCAAAGCAAGCCTAGAGGCAGCGTCATCCCACGAACGTTGCCGGGTCGGAAAATCCGGCACATCTGGGCAGATATCCAACCAGGCGTTCAGGGCATCGGATGCAAAGGGAATGATCACCCCGCCGCCCTCAGTGGAAAGAATATCAGAGACGAGGTCTACGGCTCCATGCGCCGATGCCAAGAATGCCGGCAAGCCAACGTCCCGTATGCGGCCTGACTCCATTGGTCATCGCTGAGTTCAACATTCGTGATGCGCTCAAGAACGTGCTTAAGAGACACATCGAAAGCCGAAACCTCAGCCGGATACAGCCAAGTAGGAGCGGTGCGCAGGAGATACGTCACCTTTGGTGCGGAGAAGCACAATCAGAGCAGAATGAGGGCAACGTGTGGTGAGAGGTCTTGTAAACGAAGTTGAGCTTTCAAAAGCCCCTCTTTTCTCGCCTTAAGCGACTCCGGTAACCCTGATGGGAAAATAGGTGACCCTAACAGGTTAAAAGAGCCTTCGTGGAGTTCTTTGATGCCAGGGATAAGGCGATCGAAGCGGGAGAAGTAATTAGTCTGACTCTGACCGCAAGTAAAAATTTCGCATTTTGCAGTATTAACCTCCAGCCCAATATCTTTAAACTGGGGAATCAGACTTAATAGATCTAGCTCAACAGTATCCGCTCCTCCTCCGATGGTACCATCGTCCAGATACCAAACTTTGAGCGGCGATTTAAGTTTGGAGATGATGTCATGTATAGCCAGATTGAAAATGAGCGGGCCGAGAGGATCCCCCTGTTGAGCGCCTACTTGCGACGATATTTGGTGTTCGCGATAGAACAGGTTGCTGGGCGTGTGGTAGACCTGGTGGAGAAAGGGGTACAAGGAAGGGATGTTTTCCCGTATCCTCCTTAGCAGAATGTCCCGTTCTATGCTGTTAAAGGCGTTTTTGATATCCAGCTTAACAATAACACATTCGGTGTTGACCGGTCATTATAACATTGAAAAAATGTACCATCCATGACTACATCGTGACACTATCAGGTGACATTTAGTCAAACCCACTCAAATTTTTATTAAAAAAGAAAAAAAAACAATATGATACGAGAAGTTATACATTATAATCATTGCATTTTATTAATGCCTTTGACAAGAGTAGTCACACGGACAGCACCCGGTCACGAGTATAACGTGAAAGTCAGCCATCGGTCCCATCAACCATATTAGAGGGAAAGGAACGACTTGGCTTTCGATGCGCCACCATCCGCACGAACATTTAAGAGAGCATGCACCAATCATGTCAATGCAAAGATAAAAATATTAATTAAAAGAAATACTAGACTTCTCAGGTCTTGTCGCTTCCACGTCAATTCTCAGATTGATCATCATTTTTTTACTTTTAAATTTCTTTTATATTATCTTCAATACCAATGGCTGTGCGTTGTCTGTATGTCTGTCTGTCTGTTTATAGAGCAAAATAGTATGTAGTTTTGTTTTTTAGTAACGTTGTATTGAAATTTTCGCCGCTTTTTAACAATAAAAATATGTTATGTGGTACGACAAAGCCAACACTACAGTTTTGTAATATTTCACATAAAAAATTTTCTCGCATTACAGACATTAGCCTACTCTTTGTCAAAGCATTCACCAGAATACCAATTCAATATTTTTAATGCTCCCTATGTCAAGAGATCGCTTGTTAGCGATAAGGCAAAATACCTAAATGTATGATTTCATTACTTATTGTGTTCATATACAGGTATTTTATATTAATTATTTAATTCGCTTTATCGTTTAATCGTGACTTTATTGAAGTGAAAACTTCTTTAGGCCCCAAGAATTTTTGAGATTGGGAAAAAACCATTGAACTCGCGACGCTTTAACCATGTAACGTAACCGACACCTTACCAGGAACACTCGCAGGAAGAAAACTTTATCAATCTAGTCGTTCGCCAGGACAACTCGGAGGGTCAAAACTTATAAAACTGTAAAAAGTTTTCACTTCTGTCGGCACTCCTGGAGTGGTTAAGTTTTCTGGTAGTATTACAATAGTATTATAAAATAGCTTAGCTACTAGCTTTTGTCAGCGGCTTCGCTCGCGTGAACATAGTTTCTATGACTGTCTTCGAGGGTGCGCAGTGCGTTTAAATTATTAGTAGGATTTTTCTTTGGCACACGCCACATAACAGTTAAATACCTACAAAATAAATATTGTTATATTTTGAATGTTAGTTCCTTAATACATGTTATTCTAAGTCACTTGACAAATGAGAGCTAGGCCGAAATTATTTTCAAAACACCAAATTTTTTTTAGGTAAGTACAAGCTTTTATTTGAAAAGAGTTTGTATACTTATTAAAGCTTGTTTTTAATAAGTTTTTTTTTGTATTTTTCTCCGCACACCCTTAAATTTAATACCTATATTATCGTGGGTTGCATTAAAAAATATCTGACCTGCCATCTTTGACAGTCCGCCATATTGGATTTAGAATAACGTCACTTAGCTAAACATCGTAGCTAGTCATCCAAACTAAATGTGTATGCAAAGTTTCAGCTCAATCGGTTGAGGTAAACTGTTTTTAAATTCAGTTGCGATATTTGACCCGAACTAACAATGCATGTTAAATAAAAGCTTGTTGTAATAATAAGTTCAAGAGAAACCTAATAGCTATTTATGCAACTGTTGCATAATGAGGGGTATTTAACACGAGTGTGGTTTATGAAACGAGCGCAGCGAGTTTCATAAAAGTATACACGAGTGTTAAATACTAATTATGTACAGTTGCATACAATAGTTTATCTACACTCATACAACAAATTTAAATTAAAGACAAAATAAAGTAATCATTGTTTATTGTAATAATTATTGACATTTTGTATGGTACAATTATTAAAGGTTTTATTTGCGGATGGAACCGATCCTTCTCGAGCATTTATAGTAGATGAAGATGGGATATTTATATTCAATGTATTTTTTTCGATTTATACAAACTGCAAGGAAAAATACAAACGTTAATGGCGCGAAAGTAAATTTGCAGTAATATCGCACCGCGCATGCGCGCCGCCAAGGTTGCGTTCCGAAACACGCTAGTGTGCTCAAATAGCAAGCATCTGCGTAAAAATTTTAAAAAAAAAACTTCATTTTGTTACAACTTTGCGATAACGAAATGAAATTTGTATGGATCCTTAGTCACGGCTCCATCGAAAGGTATATCATTTGCTTAGCGTTTCTGATAAGTAAATGAAGGATTTACGACATGAGTGTAGATAAAATCTTTTATGTACAAACTTCTATTTGATTAAAAGAGTTTTTATGCTCAAAAGTCAAATTCTTACGGCATGTTTCCAAATTTAAAAAAAGGCGAGCACAGTATATCCTAAGATTCCATTGAAAATAAAGACGATGCTGGGACCTTGATTACACCCCCAAAGTTTATCATCAGATCAACTATATAATACAATTGTCACCGGTAATACGGATTTATATTACCAACGGAAAACCTGCGCGTGATTGGTCCATCGTTGTACGAGCGACTACCCGCAGTCATCAAAGATAAAAACAATGACTAAACGTTTACGCTCCAATTAAAGAACTTCTTGTTGGATAATGAATATTATTCAGTAAATGAGTATATCAACAAATTTAAAAAATAATTGAAATGACATACACATTGTATAATATGTCGGAGCGTCATTGAAAATACGACCAATACCAGCTCGAGATAAGTTTACATAGATCGTTAAACTTTGTTTGGATCAAACGTCAGGTATTAGTACCTGGGTGAAACCGGTGGTGGCGTGACGATCGCTTGTACTCGTGCGTGAGACGATCGTTTGTGGTAGCAAAGATGACGTATTAACGGAAGGCTGTTTGTGCTGCCACACTGAGATGAGAATTTATTAGATCTGTGGAGAAGCCATATTAGCTGGACGTCAGTCTCGAGGCAGACACTTTTCGACGGAGCGTCGAGCAGAACACAAGTAGTGGTGATCTGTGAGCAAAACGGACGTGTCACGCCATCGCTGTGATCACCGCGTTTGCATCCATTGTTATCCAAGGCATCCTGTACAATTTCGATTACCAAATGATGAAGACTATTGAAGAAGGACCTCTGTGATATAGCTGCATTGTTATTTCGACTCCCAATACCGAAATAGTTAAGGACGTGAACCACGAGGCCATCCATAACCTAACCACCTCACCACCCCCTTCGACAAATATAATATTTTTTATGTATAAGTTGACATTTAATTTATTTTTTAACTTTTACTTTTGTATTGCGACATTTTATCTTTATTTTTATTCCCAATTTTAACATTTTTATATAGTTTCTTTATTTTTGACGATCATATTATCCTTTGAGATTTTAATATACTTTAAACTTGACATTGATAATATGAAATTAATAAATCTAATCTAGTCTAACCTACCAAATTTCAGTTCAATCGGAGCCCCAGAAATCGCTCAAAAATCGATTTCAAGATTTGATCCAAACATTTTTAAACGCCTCCGTGGCGTAATGGTTCGTCCATTTGCTTCACACCAGGAGGTCGCGGGTTCGATTTCCAGTGGGGAAACAATTTCTAAGCCCGCCTGGCTACCACCATCATATCTAAGCTCCATTGCGTTGGGGAATATTGGTAAGCCTGCTTCCATCTTCGGAATCATCGTCATTTACCATCAGGTGATGTGATGCCAATGGATTCCCAGTTGTGAATAAATAAAATAAAAAATAATAATTATAGTTGTGAACAAAAGATAAATTAATACAATACATCAAGTTAAATAAAAGGTTTAAAAAAGTGCAATATTTCGATATAAACTATTCGCTTTAAATGTATAGGGTCTCCAGGAGGCTCGAGTTTCCATACAAACGTAGTTCCGCTTTAATACAAAAACTACATGCCAAATTAAATCCAAACTTTGCAAACTTGTTGAGTAGACACATATCGATGTTTGTAAATAGTTTTCATCGTACTAAATTTAAACATAACTAAACAAAGGCTAAAATTAGATTTGTACTGAAAGTTTGAAACTGCTCTTATTTTTTTCCGTTTTTTGTATACATCGAAAACTAATTACATTGTCTCCACTTCTCTTTGCTATTTTTGTCAACTCCATTTCTCGAAATCTTTCTTATTCGTACCACTTGTACGCCGACGACTTTCAAATTTACTCTCAGGCTGCGTTTACCGACATCACAGCTGCTGTCAGAACAACGAATGAAGCTCTTACTAAAATTTCAAACCGGAGCAATTCCTATGGGTTAAGAGTCAATCCTAGTAAAACCCAGACTATTATCATTGGCAGTCCTTACTTTATCTTCAGGCTTAATGTTGCGTGTCTTCCCCCTGTTGGCATCTGCATTCCCTATAGAAATAAAGTCAAAAACCTTGGCATCTTTTTTGACCGTACTCTTTCATGGGACGTAGAGGTTGGTGAGGTCAGCAGGAAGACATTTGCTTCCTTCAAGGCCCTTTATCACTTAAGAAATTTTCTTCCTACTGCAACTAAAATCTCGCTTGCACAATCGCTAATGTTACCTATCCTTGATAACGCCGACGTGTGTTACCCCGATCTAAATATAATGTTTCTAAATATGCTTGAGTGCCTTCAGAACCTCTCTATCAGATTCATTTTTAGCCTTCGTAAATACGATCATGCGTCCGCTTACCTAAAATAGCTCCCAATTAGTCACAGACGTGACCTTTATATCCTCTCTCATTTTATACTTTTTCTTCCAAAATCCCCTATGTACTTTAAAGAACGATTTAATTTTCTCTCGTCCACTCACAGTCACCCTCTTCGCTCTTCTGTCAACCATCACCGCTATATGCCTCCTGACTCTACCAATTTCTATGACCACTCCTTTACCCTTCAAGCTCATTCCCTACATTCTTTTAAAAATTGTTTTTTAAAAGAGGTTGTCCTCCTGGTGTGAAGCGAAGAGGACTAAGCATTACGCCGCGGAGGCAGTAAAATAATTATAATGACACGACTAAGCTTAGCAAAAATGAGGGTAATGTGTTAGATAATACCATCAACAAACAAGCCGACACTATTTGCAGCTAGAACTTTATGCTCTGTGCCTGAAATTTAACGTCACCTATTCATTATGAACCATAAAATATGGCGTTTCTGTTGCTTTCAGTGAAGGATGAATTTTTATTACCTTACCCGACGTGTAAGCCACTAATGGAACGGCATTAGCGGCATTTATTCACTTTACAATGTACACCTAATGTGTTATTATTCGCCATCAAATAAATTGCTTAATTTAATAATATTTTGGGAAGTAATTGTTATTACCTGTGGATATTACTTTTCCCTTTTATTAGCTTAGGTAAACATGCTTTATTTTTAACGAAATAACTTTTTCCTGCGGCTTCGCCCGCGTGGACATCGTTTTTATGACTGTAGCAAGCGGCTCGCGAGTGTGGACGTGTGTTTTCTCCAGATCCCTATCGCAGGTCGGGCTATTCTGATTAGGAGTCTGTAATTTTCCACACCCTCAACCGTCTCTTTACAACAATGCATTGTTCCGTTGCTATGTTAAAGAAATAAACCAAAAAAAATCATTTGTTGAGTTCCCTTAGGACCTGCATCGGACTATGCTATTTCCACGGGATAAAAAGAAAAATATGTCTTTTGCCGTGACACAGGCTACCTGCATGCCAAGTTTCATCAAGATTGTTCAAGGTGTTGAAGCGTGAAAAGCAAACAAATAATTGTTTGTTTTTGTTTCGACCACGCGGGCCCAGTGCGGGTTGGTCGACTTCACACACACTCTGCGAGTTTCTTCTCAAGCGTGTGCAGGTTTCCTCACGATGTTTTCCTTCACCGTAACAGCGTCGGATAAACGTATACATATTAAATCTAAATTCAAAATTACATTGGTACGTGGCAGGATTCGAACCACGACCTCCCGGGTAGGAAGCGGCGTACCTATATAGCAGTTACGCCATGGACGCTCCACGACGTGGTCGACTAAGGCCTGATCGCCCTAATTCAAGGTAGGCTCGAGCCCCTCGGTGGGGACGTATATGAGCTGACATGATGTTTTTGTTTCAGTACGACCTCTTCTTGTTGAAATCCTGGAGCGAGAGCAGCCTATATCAGTGGGACAGGAGGCAGAGCTAGCCTGCAAAGCAGTCGGGGCCAGGCCACCAGCGCTCATCACGTGGTGGCTCGATGACAAGCAGTTACCCGCTGTCATACCGCAAAAAGTAAGCAATGGTTCCATGTAATGTGGAAGTTAGCTAACAGGTAACGCAGTTTTACAGAGCAGTCTGGCACTGGTTCGATCATCATCATCATCATCATCATGATATCAACCGAGAACGTCCACTGCTGGATGTAGGCCTCCCCCAAGGATTCCCATGAGGTTGATTCCATGAGATTTTCATAGTTCCATTAGGTCCAACCGTTGTGGTTGGATAGTGATCAAGTAAATACTTCCTCTCCCGGCACATAGCTCGTAGAACAGATGCCAGTTGGGGTAATAAAATTCTCGAGTGGCGACTGCGCTCCGCAAAACTTAGCGTAGGCCGAATTCCCACTCAGTGGACCGATGACCTAGTGAAGGTTGCAGGAAGCCGCTGGATGCTAGTCGCCGTGGAAATCCTTGGGGGAGGCCTATGTCCAGCAGTGGACGTCCTTCGGGTGATGTGATGAAATACTTCCTGTTATGGGTATCACACCCACAGTTTACAAAACTAAACAGAACCTGGGTACAGTAGGGCGAGTGTGACGCGCGTGCGAGCTAAAGACTTCGCGCCTACCTTCCTTTCCTTGGCTGTTATATTAATATTTTAGGTTGGCTTTAAAACTTTTTATGTAAGGTAAGATACAAAGACCTAGTAAAGATCGCAGGAAGACGATGGATGCGGGCAGCGCAGGATCGGTCGAGTGGACGATTTTCGGCTTATATGATGAAGATAGAAAGAACCACTGCTTGTTTACCTACAAAAGTTAATGCAGGATTTCATCATTATCATATCAGCCGATGGACGTCCACTGCTGGACACAGGCGTCCCCCAAGGATTTCCACGACGACCGGTTCTGCTCTGCCCGCATCTATCGGCTATCCGCGACATTACCGAGTGGGAGGCCAACCAAAGCTACGCTTTCTGGTGCGCGGTCGCCACTCGAGAACTTTACTGCCCCAACGACCATCTACTCTACGAGCTATTAGCCCCGCCCACTGCCACTTAAGTTAAGCAATTCTGCGAGCTATGTAGTTTACTTTGGTTCTCCTACGGATCTCCTCGTACAAAATTCAAAACGGCTAAAACTACAAACTCTTCTATATTACAAGTTTTATACTATAAACTAGCTATTGCCCGCGGCTTCACCCGCGTGGACAACGTTTCTATGACTTTTCCAGCGTGCGCTCGCGAGCGTGGAAAAAAAGTAGCCTATGTGGTTATCCAGGTCCGATTCTGTCTACCTACGAAATTTCAGCCAGATCCGCTCAGTAATTTTTACGTGAAAGAGTAACAAACATTTATCCATACATCTATACATTTTTACAAACTTTCGCGTTTATAATATTAGTAATATAGGATTAGAGTAGTTTCATACAAGTGGAAGTTGCTTCTCTTTTATCGCCGTACGCGGGTTCTAGTTCGTTCTGTATTCTAAGACCACACCAAGGGTTTTATGTTAAACTTTTTAGTTGAAAGAAAAGATTTATTAATATTTTTCAGCTGAAAAAAGGCAGACAGAATTGGTCTGCTAAATAGTAGTAGCTAGCACTCTGCCTCAGAGAAACAACAATAGGGTAGTTAACTGCATCTAATTAATTTAAAATAAACCCAATTAAATAAAAAAACTAGACCTACAGTACTCGCATATGATGTGTAACATGTGACAAAATACTTATGAAATTAATTAATTATCGGGTCGTACATTCACGGGCCGACCCTTCGAATAGTAGTATGTCATCTTTATACATACACTCAATAAATATGAAAATGAAAATGAAAATTGTTTATTGGTTACCAAAAATTATCGGCTTTTTAAGGCTGAGACCTCCTTTTAGGTAAAAAAAATACCTGTGTTAGGAAATCTCACTCTTCCATCGCTTAGTCTATGGTATATAATATTATAATTATTGGCAAATAACAGAGTATAAACTGAACATGGTATATCTACTAAATGTGAACAAAACTATGCTAAAGTTTTAACTAAAAGAAAAACAAAGATGTTGAATTGATGCAAGTGGATTTTGGTGCGTGTGTGTATTTCTATGTGTGTGTGTGTGTGTGTGTGCGTGCGTGTGTGCGTGTGTGCATGTATGCGTGTGTGTTGTGTTTGTGATTCACGCTAAAACCTCAAGAAGGCGTTCGGCTTCATCATAGCTGAGGGATTCTAACCATAGTATTAGAGTTTTTCTACACTCAGGCAGGTTCATTGGATAGATGAGCAGTCAAAAAATATAACACTCTTTCAGGCGCAGTCCGGTTAAAACTGACTCGAACACCGAGGGTCCCGTGCCCCCACGCCGCTCTACACAAGTACAACTACGATAACTATTCATTTTTTTAAAACAAAATACATCAACGAGAGCTTTAGAAATAAGCTTATACTAGTTGATGCACGCGGATTCGCTCGCGTGACCATATTATCTTTAGTCTAACTGTCTTCGAGGATGCGCAGTGTGTCGCGAGCGTGGGAAGAAGTAGTCTTTATGTTAATCCAGGTCCTAATCTCTCTACTTACCAAATTTCAGCCAGATACGTTCAGTAGTTTTTTGCGTGAAAGAGTAACAAACATCCATACATACAAACTTTCACGTTTATGATATTAGTAGGATATCCATTTTGTTAGGACTCCTTAGAGCGAGTACGACTCACACTTGGCCAGTTTTTATATTTGTTGTTTTACTTTAGAATTAGTACTAAAATCAAACTAAATTTTACGCCTTATTTTTCGTGGAGTAAAAAAACTCTGAAAAACGAGTTTCTTAAATACTATTTTTTATTATTTGTTAGTGAATCCCTCACAACAACAAAATATTCCGTGAAAATTTCATCAGACTATCTATTCAAAAGATACAGCTTTTTTAAAGTTGGGCAGTCAGACAGATGGACGGACGGACAGACAGACAGAGAGAGAGAGACGGCGTAGGCGCAGTTCTAGGGTCCCGTCACCTGGTACGGAAATGCAAAAAATGTTCACTAAAATACCCCCTATTAAAATTAATTAAATCTCCATCGTTACTGTTAAAAGAAGCATGTCAATTCGGTTGCCCAATTTCAAAACACAATAACTGACAATTCTCAGATTTTTGAAAATTTGACTTGCTCGCTAAATTGATAAAATAAAATGATTTATGAATAGAAGATACTTCAATGAAACTATTATCAGAAAAAATACTTAAAATTAACTCATAAAAGTAATAAAAAATGCAATAATACAAAAAAAAAATCGAGTAAAAAGGGTTGTAGTTACTGTGTTTTAAAATGGGGCAGCCGAATTATAATTCTATAATTAAAACATGAAATTCACAGGCAACAGGTAGCTTGGAGCGACCCATGGTCGGAGTTTCCCATCGCGATCGAATCAAAAATGAGGAGATCCGCAAGGGAACCAAAGTAACCGACCGTGAAACTTAGCACATAGAACATGGCCGTTGGGGCAGTAAATTTCTCAAGTGGCGACCACGCACCGGAAGACGTACCTAGATTAGGCAGGCCCCTTACCGACCTGTTGAAGGTCGCAAAAAGCCGCTGGACACAGGCAGCGCAGGACCGGTCGTTGTGGAAATCCTTGGGAAGGAAGACCTTTGTTCAGCAGTGGACATCTTTCAGCTAATATGATGATGATAATACCAAGTATTTAATCTAGTGTCAAGAATAAGCCTACGTCTACATAACAACCTATACAACCTACTTTTTTTAAATTAATAAATTTGCCTTAGATAAAGATAACTTGACTTTTATTTTTAAATTAAATATATCAAAAGTTAAATTAGGATCATTGAAAGCATGCTTTTTTTAAAATTATTAATTTATATTACAAAAACTAATTTTTTTAAAAAAAAAACAATGATGTTGTGCCCTCCAATTTTGTCATTTTTCGACGATTTCACTCATATTTTGATATCTCATGCCGACTTGGTCGCGGGACACATTGTATGTATGTAGGTATTTATTATTATATCAGCTCATATACGTCCCCACCAAAGGGCTCGAGCCTACCCTGAATCAGGGCGATTAGGCCTTAGTCGACCACGCGGGCCTAGTGCGGGTTGGTCGACTTCACACACAACCTTCGAGTTTCTTCGCAGGCGTGTGCAGGTTTCCTCACGATGTTTTCCTTCACCGTTAAAGCAGTCAGTAAGTATATGTACGTAAGTTTTTGAAAAACTCATTGGTACATTGGCCGTCCAGATTTGAACCCGGTACCTCTGGTTAGATGGACCGAGTCGTTACCGGTTGAGCCAATTTTAATGTAGGTATATGTATGTATAAATCCTTTATTGCACACAAGTAATAATCAAAAAATGGTTTTATCAGACTTAAGTGTATAAAGGCGGTCTTATCACTAAAAGCGATCTCTCCCAGACAATATACAGGTTGGCTGGAAGAAATCGCTTAAAGCGATAAGTCCGCCTTTTGCATATCATTGTGTATTTCGCTAGTTAATAAGTATTTTCATTTTTTTTTATACTTGGTATGCATTAAAGAATATTTATCTTATCTTTTTTAATATACTATAATTATTATCTACTTCTTCTACAGAACTCCGAAGACCGGAACGAGACGGTCTCTATACTTAGGTGGACTCCACGTATGGAACATGATGGCAGGACGCTGACCTGCCGAGCGAGGCATGTCAAACTCGACCACTCCACCCTAGAAACTACTATGTCACTCAGTTTACATTGTAAGTCCATTGTTTTTATTAACTTTCAACATGTTAGATGCTAATCTTTCTGGTCAGTCAAAAGATTTAAGTAAAAAATAATGTTTTAGGGTCAATTACAGTGCCGCGAAAGAGGAGAAAGAATAGAATTTTTTCATAGCATTTTGAACTTAAAGTTAAAGTAACAGCACTTGGGCGAACGGCGTCTAGTCATGTAGCGCCATATGTTGTTGAGTAGCTAAACTGAAACTAAACTAAAAATATGATTGTTTATATGAAAATGGATTTTCTCAGGGATGATAAAAGCTAGACATACTTAGAATGTAAATTATTACAAAAATGAAAAAAAAAAACAAAGTTGTTAAAGCCGTTCTCGACAAATCAGTTCAAAATAGTATGCACATTTTCTTTTCAAATAACAACTTTAAATAAGTTTAAAAAACTAAAAAACACGCTTTTAGTAAACACGTTAAGTAGTTATCTTGGATGTCCGCCATGCTGGATTTAAGTCACGTGACTATTTTTTCGTATTCCTGACAGCAAACCCTTTCATTTGATACCCATATCATTGGGATGCATTTCAAATAGCCTGTCCGCCATCTTGGATGTCCGCCATATTGGATTTAAGTCACGTGACTATTTTTTCCTCTTCCTGACAGCAAACCCTTTCATTTGATACCCATATCATTGGGATGCATTTCAAATAGCCTGTCCGCCATCTTGGACGTCCGCCATATTGGATTTAAGTCACGTGACTATTTTTTTCGTATTTCTGACAGCAAACCCTTTCATTTGATACCCATATCATGGGGGTGGATTTCAAGCAGCCAGTCCGCCATCTTGGGGAGGCCGCCATATTGGATTTGTAATGACGTTTCTTAGCTAGTCATGTATTGTCATCAGAACTCAGAGCGTGTGCAAAATTTCATCCTAATCGAAGACCGGGAAGTGGGTCAAATTATGATTCCAAGATTTTCTTACATAGTTAAAAGTGAAGCTAATAATAAAAAAAAGCGTGTTAAAATTCGCATCGCTTCCTTCCACGCCAATGTAAATTGATTCTTATTTGTAGTCTTAGTGGTTGGATCTTTTATGCAAAGATGGGTACCACTACTTGCTAGAGGTATTACTTGCCGCCTCGGAGCTTTTTGCTTTCCAGCGGGTAGAGCAAGATATAGGCAGCGATTTTCCCCTGGAACGAACTGGTATTAACGACTTCGCAGCCGAGCCCGCGCTCGTGCGGGAAGCTAACTCCACTGGCGTGAGCTTTGCTTAGTACTTTAGCTGCCATTACAATCTTTTGTATAATAGATTTAAAAAATCGTTAACTTCTTTTGAATCGTAAAAAACTAAGCGCAGTTATTTATAAAATTTATAAAATTTATAAAATATATGTGATAACAAAACTTAGCACAATATTAAGTATTCAAAATACAAACTTCATATTAAAATTTACACACAGTCAAATAAATAGAACAAATAATAAACACGCCGAATGCTATGCCATCTGCGTAATGGCTCATAGGCATAGGATAAGTAGTCAGCCGAGCCCGTGATAGTTATAGTATATTGCCTACCCTTTGCCCGCGCCAGCTCAGTGTCACAGTAATAAAACTATTTTGCTTACCAGTATTTCAACTCCTTCAATCTTGAACGTGTGTCGCCACTACGTAAGTATTTACACAGATGCTCACTCGAGAAGCAGGGTTGTCACAAAAAAAATGAATAAACAATGTTCGATGTATTTTTTAAACAATTTTTTTTATAAAAATACCTACTATTATAAAGCAGATAGGTAGCAGAGAACAGAGTCATGTATGTATTAGAATCGAAAGTACGTAGGTGCCCTATTTACCAAAGATAACATAGTTCGCTAAATAATTAGATCATAATAACTATAAAGAATAAAATACATTTTAATAAAAAAATAAACCGACGAAAAAGGAAAGAAACTGAGAAGCAAAAAGTTAAAAGAACCTTTTTTATCTAACTTACTTAGCTCCTACACTAATATTAATACCTCAACAATTTTCAGTCGGCGTCAATCAAACATATTATAAGCAAATTAATTAATACGTAAAGTGAAATGATGGCAGCGGAAAGCGCAGCGACAGCAATGTGACGCGTCCCTTTGCTGGAAATTGCCTTACATTCCATTTTTTTGTTTGGCACCGACTCAAAATTATTTAGGTATTTACATTAGTGTATTTCTTGTTATGTTTCGCTTTTCAGTTCCTTTCATATTTTTTTTTGTGGCTATAATATTATATAGAAAAGAATAGAATAGAAAAGAAAATGCTTTATTCACGAACCAACACAACTCGCAACAGATAAATAAAATATTTAAATTTCACCATACTAGGAAAAGTGTAGAAAAGATACAAAATTAAATAATTATAGCCAGGTGAGCTGTGCAGGCTCAGCGAAAAGGATCTGACTCAGCATATACTTATTTTTTATGACTTACTTTTATCAGCCTTCCGTCTCCATTATCAATCCTTAAATGGTTGTAAACCATAAATCTTAAGAAAGGTAGTCGCATAAGGTTCTCATTATGATAGTGAATAATCCCAATAATAGTAAATAGGTGAATAATGCCAACGTCCATCAGAATAGGTTCACAACTGAAAATTCAGTGGTTATCAAAGTTGGGTATCGTGCAGATTCCAGGTGATGCTGTAGTACCAGGTCAAGGTCACCACGTAATTTCAATATCATTGAAGTAACGGGATACCAAATTTCGAATCTCTTCATAAACTAGAAAAGATCTGATGACTTTTAACGCTGTCCAAATTTTCTTGAATGACATATAAGAACACCCAATTAAGTCACCTTTTAAACAAGAAAACTTAATCAAAATAGGTTCATCCGTATAGGAGCTACGATTCCACACACAGAAATACAGAAAAACACACACGTTAAACTTATAACACCCCTTTATTTGTCTTTCGATACTCATTTTGTACCTACTAAGTGTTCCATGTTACCTGTAAAAAAATATAAACTAAAATCTAAACAGTTTTTAAATTTTAATGTAAGTAAACATAAATTTCAATGTTATCCTTCTTAATATTATAAATGTAAATATGTGTTTGTTTTCCTGTTTGTTTGTGACCCCTTTACGCTTTAACGCCTCTTACAATCTTGACGAAATTTGGCATGGAGGTAGCCTATATCATGGAGAAGTACATAGCATAGTCCGATACATTTTTTAGTTGATTTCTTTAACACCGCAAAGGAGTTACGGACTGTTTTGATTTTTTGCACAGAGATGATTGAGGCGGTGGAAATTGACATAGACTACTAAAAGCGGTTCATGCACCACTCACCCTCAAATACAGTCATAAAAACGATGCCCACGCGGGCGAAGTCGCTGAAAAAAGCTAGTCATATGTAAGAGATAATAAAAAATAACTTTTACCTGTTATCACGCAGAACTTCGTGAAATAACAAGTTTTTATTGTTTTTTGATGAAGACTTGCACGAAACAAGTTGTGCGAACTATTTTAAATTATATCTTCCGATACCGTATACAGAGATTTTTATGAGCTACACTCCTTCGCACAGAGTACCGCAAACTTTATGAACTTCACTTCAAGGTACGCGGATTATGCCCCACGCAAGTACATAGGTACATAAGTTGAACTACAAGTAGACGAAATAGTCTTAATACAGTATCGGGGTTGTCTTCCCGCGCAGCACCCCGCACCAGCGCGGGTTTTGTAGCTAAGTTGTTAAAATTACAAAAAGTCATAAATACTGTGACCCTGGTGTCACAATTGTTTATAAACGAGATGGTAGACAATTTCCGTTCAGCAAGCCGTCAGTTTTTTGCCACTTTTGCAGTTTACTTACAAATAAAAAAATTAGAGAAGGGTTTTTTATACGCAAATCGTAAGACCTTGGCATCATCTCAGCGATGGTAAATGACGATAATGCCGAAGATGGAAACGGGCTTACCAAGATTCCCAAACGCAATGAGCCTAAATGATTCCCATATTAGATCCCCTTTTGTCTAGTTTCCTATGTGTAGTATAGTATAGTATAGTAAGGAAAGGATGTCAAGCTTCTAAATATAATTTAAATACGAAAATGTAGACATGTTCATATACCTATTTGTTACATTTAAAATATAAATAAATAAATAAATATTCTGGGACAAATCACACATGGTCACCTGGCCCCAAAGGAGGATTCCCTGTGTTATGGGTTACCAGAGACTGATATACATACTTATATACGTTTAAATACATACGTTTTAACACCCAGACACAGATCAAACAAATCTGCTCATCACACAAATGCTTGCCCTGCATGGGGATCGAACCCACGACTCTCGGATCAGTAGTCAAGGGTACTAACCACTGAGCCACCGAGTCAGTCACTAATAACATATAACACTAAGCTTCCTAGTCTACTGATGGATCACGTAAAGGAGTTTACCTCTGGGAAGCTCCCATATCTCTCTTATCTAGTCTCCAAGGCGGGAGATTGATCGATGCCACTTTTGTTGCTCCCATTTGGCACATTTCACGAGCTTTACGAATATTGGCATCTCTAAATGTGATCTCAGTACTGAGTACTACCCGGCTTAACCTTCGAGCGACCTATTACCACTGAGTAGCAACGAAACTCTCTGGGGAAATAAATCTAATACTGTCTACGATCCCGCAATAAAAATCAGGAAAAAAATATTACCGGTCGCAGGATATACTGCTCCGATTTTCACATATTACTTCTGTTTCTACGTTCGACAGCACTTCGAGGTTGTGGGGCTTATAGTGATAATTACTTTTACGTTCAAAAATAAAACATTGAAATGGTGGTACTGTAATTGTAGGCAATCATTACACATAGTGTAGTGATTGTTCTATGCGAATATTTTGAACACGCAACCTTCGCGTTGGGGCAGTGTATAAGATTCTACAATAAAATTCCAGAAAATGTAACTAGTTTGTCAAAGAATAAATTCAAGACTCATATCAAAAAATTCTTGTGCTCTACAGGACATTATAAAATAATAGTTTATGTAAATGACAAAGATATAATATGTCGATTCTATATCAAATACCATTACCTGAGACTGTAATCTGAATAATGACATTATTTGTATTATACAATAAGTTTTTTTTTATATTTAAAATTGTGTGTAAACACTTATTTAAATTTTATTTTTTATTTTTTTGTTAATGTTTTAGATACCTAACTTTTTACTTTTAATTCGTTAACTCCATGAAGATGGTTTAGGAGAGAATAAATAACTCAGGCTGACAGGAAATCAAGGACTACCTTTTGCAAATAAATGAAACAGCTAAAGTTATCCAGTTCTAATTAGTGGTTTGTTAGTGAAAAGGGTTGCTCTACGTTTCGGGGGATATTCTCGTGAAAGAGTACCGAGTCTTTGCTCTCTCAACTAAAATATTAGCACGAAAAACATTTGGCGAACTTAACCTTCTTTTTTAAACTAACTTGATGCGACAATTCGCACTGAGCTGAGACCGCGTCTACTAAATTTTATACCACCGATCATCATATCAGCTCATATACGTTCCCTATCGAGGGGCTCGAGCCTATTTGAATTAGGTCGATCAGGCCTTAGTCGACCATGCGGGCCCAGTGCGGGTTGGTTCGGATAAACGTACATAAAGGGCTTATCAATGTGGATAAATAAATAATAATAATATGACATCTAAATTCGAAAACACATTGGTACGTGGCAGGATTCGAACCTCGGCCTCCCGGACCGGAGATAGTGGCCGTAACCGTTATTCCACCGACGCTCTTATACCACTGATACAAGAATATTATGTTATGCCTTTTTTTCTGGCCAGGAAGACCTTTTTGTTTTTTAGGTGTGTTCTATAACAGTGTAACTCATTTGTGTATTACTAACTTATAAAGTTTTATCCATATCCCTTGTTAGCTCTATGATGCAGTTTTGTTAGAAAAATAAATGATTTAACCATCTATCTAATAAAGTAACGAGAAAAAGTAGATACCCCAGTAGATGGAAGATTCGAAGAAATCACTTTTTTTTTCTTTACACAGATGTGCCAATAGTGGTCCTCCAGTTGGGTTCCAAATTGAATCCGAACGATATAGAGGAAGGTGATGATGTGTACTTCGAATGCGTAGTGCGCGCCAACCCGCCAGCTTACAAAGTAGTTTGGGAACATAACGTAAGTAAAATAGAATAATTGGAATCACTTAATTTGTCTTCTCTTCTTCAAACGGTTCGGTAACTGAGTAAAAAACTCCGAATGTAACCGAGTCGGACAGAGGCCCGCTTCGCGAGGCTTCTTTTCACTGTAGAACAAGACAAGCTAACCTAACCGTTTGTCCGACTCGGTTTGCTGACATTATTGTACGGCTTAAGGCGGTGATATTACAGATTTTAAAAAATACCCTTATTGTAGATGATGTTCCATAAAGTCAAAAGCTATTAGAAACACGATTAAGCAGTTCTGGCTTGATAGAAAAAAATCCCAAAAATAGGTATACACCGTTACTTTCAACTCTAGTTATGACTAGTCTTAAGGCGGTGATATTACAGATTTTCGTTATTTTTGACGTCAATTACTCCTAAACCAAACCCAAGGTTGAAAAAATACCCTTATTGTAGATGATGTTCCATAAAGTCAAAAGCTATTAGAAACACGATTAAGCAGTTTTGGCTTGATAGAAAAAAATCCCAAAAATAGGTATACACCGTTACTTTCAACTCTAGTTATGACTAATATTTTGAAGTATAAGTTTTAAAAAATATACAACAATATTTATTATGATAATACAAAGTGAGTAATGTTATTAGTTTTTATACTTTCATTGTAGTTTTTGATTGAAACGAAAAACCATTGAAAAAGTGTGGTTATCTTCTTTACTCTTTACACGTAAAGAAAAAGACAGATACAAGTGTTTCAATCAATACCTCGCCTTAACGTTGGTCCAATTGTAACATTTAAAATAAGCCCTACGTTAAAAAGTGCCACACATTGTCACATTATACTTCGTTGGTTGTCGTAACAAATCGAGCACAAGTTTACTATTAACAGAAACAAATTAGAAATCCATGTTTCAAGGCTTAGTTTCTGAGTGTATTTGTTGTAATACCTTTTCCTCTTTCAGGGTCAGATAATGACGCATAACCAAAGAGCCGGCGTCATAGCGGGTTCGGCGCATCTTGCTCTGCAAGGCGTGTCGCGGGAGCAAGCGGGAAAGTACGTGTGCACTGCCTCCAATGTGGAAGGAGATGGAAGATCTCCTTCTGTGAATCTACAAGTTATTTGTGAGTAACTGCAAAATCTTTAACTGTGATATGTCTTGTAATACGTGGGAATAATTTGTTCAATGTATGTTGAAGCCAAAATAAGACAAAGAAAGGTATAATAATGTGATGTAATCATCATCATCATCATATCAGCCAAAATACGTCCACTGCTGGGCAAAGGCCTCACCCAAAGATTTACTTATTAAGGTAGTTATTGACCGGTCCTGGGCTGCCCGCATCCAGCGGCTTCCTACAACCTTCACCAGGTCGTCGGTCCACCAAGCGGGAGGTCTTCCTACACTTATTTTTTTAATCCACAATTGATCAGCCCTTGGCATCATCTCACCTGATTGGTAAGTAACGATGATGCCGAAGATGGAAGCGGTCTTACCAAGATTCCCCAACGCAATGGGGATCTGGCTATCTTATATTTAAGCCGGATTTAGTCTCCTGGTGTTGTGATCGAAAACTTCACTGCCCCTAACGGCCATTTATTCTACGTTTCATGTGTCCTACCTACCCACTGCCTTTTCATTTGTAGGTATAGCATCTGAAATCTTTTCATTTATCTCCATCTTCAAGTTTTCAAACTACCCACAAATTATTCACAGGTTCCTGAACGCACTCCTGGCGTAAATGGCTACAAAGTTAACCATTGTTTCAAGTTAACAATAGCTTAAGGCCATTACCGAAGTATAGGGAAACTTCCCATACGGGGGCTTTGTATCTTACTCCTATATCAGTGTCAGGTTTCAGTACCTATAGTTTACTCGTTTACCTTCCACCTGCCTGATAAACTTTAGCTGATCAATCAATTTTACAGTTAACAGCAAAATTTGTTGTAAATATTCACCTACGCAACGGGAGTAAAAATATACAACACACTTAATTGATGCCAAATCATAATAATAAAAATAATTATCATTTTACAGACAATGTGTTTTTTTTGTAAGCCCTTGGCATTATCTCACCTGATGGTAAGTGACGATGATGTCGAAGATGGAAGCGTGCTTTTTATTATTATTATTATTATTAAAAATTTGAGTGCGTTTGACTGCATCTCACCTGATGGTAAGTGATGATGCAATCGAGGATGGTACATGCAAACTCAAATAATGCCTATTCAATCTTGCCTTGAAGATCCCCAAATTATAGGAATTACCAAGATCCCCCAACGCAATGGGGAACCTGCTATATTACCTTCAAGCCGGATCACGTCAATGTTGTTAGTATTAATATTTAACGGCAAGACTCAGAAAAGATGGTGGTAGGTAGTCAGGTGGGCTTAGAAAATGCCCATCCACCAACCAAACCGTGTCTTACAAAATTAGACTCCTGACGTGAAGCTAAAGGCCTTAACCATTACGCCACGTAGGTGGTAATGTCAAACGAACATGGACATCATTCTCGACAGTGAGTGGTCACATATAGGCATTCGATCAATTCGCAGAGACACCTAGCAGCTTCACGCACCATCGCCAGCGAAAATTGAATGCACTTGACGTATCTATTGTAAGGGATGTCCCATGTAAAATATGTCTAGATTGCTGCCATTGATATTCTCGGGTCATCATTCCTTAATGACGTTTTTGCGCTGTCATAAAGGTAAATGAGAAACAGTCGCAGCTCGCTTGAGACGATCACACGGGTTACCTGACCTGAACGAAGCACGGTTATTACATGGATTGATTTGTCTGTCAGTCGTAATTTTCTCGACTTTTTTCATGTTCTGCCATTGGTGCCGGTTGCTATCAACGTTAAGCTGTGTCAGATTAATTATGAGCGGCATTTAAAACTTTTGACAGTGGGATTCGTCACTAGTCTTAAAACCTCCACTTACTTGAACTTGGAGTCCTAAAACCTTCACTAACTTGGACTTGTAATCCTAAAACCTTCAGCAACTTGGACTTGGAGACCTAAAACCTCCACTAACTTGGACTTGGAGTCCTAAAACCTCCACTAACTTGGACTTGGAGTCCTAAAACCCCCACTAACTTGGACTTGGACTCCTAAAACTTCCACTAACTTGGACTTGGAGTCCTAAAACCTTCACTAACTTGGACTTGGAGTCCTAAAACCTCCAGTAACTTGGACTAGGGGTCCTAAACCTTCACTAACTTGGACTTGGAGTCCTAAAACCTCCAGTAACTTGGACTAGGGGTCCTAAACCTCCACTAACTTGGAATTGGAGTCCTAAAACCTCCACTAACTTGGAATTGGAGTCCTAAAACCTCTACTAACTGGTACTTGGCCCCAGTGTGTGGAGTATTGTCGAAGCTTTTCGAGTTTGGGAAGAGGCTCGTGCGCAGCAGTGGAGACGTTTATGAGTTGTTAATATAATATAGGTAGATGTAACACATTTTTTTTTATTAGTCGGAAATATTTAAAGTGCGTCGGTAGCGTAACGGCTAGGGCCGTCGCCTCCTGTCCGGGAGGTCGTGGTTCGAATCCTGCCACGAACCAATGTGATTTTGAATTTAGATTTCATATGAAAGTTTATCCGACGCTCTTGCGGTGAAAGAAAACATCGTGAGGAAACCTGCACACGCCTGCGGAGAAACTCGCAGGTTGTGTGTGAAATCGACCAACCCGCACTGGGCCCGCTTGCTCGACTAAGGCCCGATCGCCCTAATTCAGGGTAGGCTCGAGCCCCTCGGTGGGGACGTATATGAGCTGATATAACCATTTTAAGTGACGAAGCATCGCCAATTTAATAGAGGAAGACCCACTGTCATAGAGGAAGACACACAATAGATGATATTGTTTTTTATTATCAATTTTTGAAAGGTGTAGTTTCTGTCACCTTTCAAAAACTTAAACAATAAGATTTAAACTTCCTCGCCATGCCCAGACAGACATTACCTTGCATCAGACACCCCCCCGCCTACGCCTGGCGGATATATCTGCCTTTCCTCTCATATCTATACAAAATAGTGCCATTCTCTCTCTCTCACTAATCGTATCGCACAATTAACCGTGCTATCCAAGGGATAGACGGCGGTTGCCTGGTGTTGCACTTAGCATCACCTGCGGTCACGTGTAGGGCATTTTATATTTACACCTACGGATAAGTGCAATGCGACCTTCATACACATCAGGAATCATATGTGCAGTTTTCCTCACGACGCTTTCCTTCACAGATAAAGCAATCGGTAAATATTGGTACGTAAGTTTCTAAAAACTCACTGGTAGTTAGGTACATTGGCCGTCCGGATTTATACCTGGGACCTCTGGTTAAGAGGACCGAGTCGTTACCAGTTGAGCCACCGACGCTTATAGTGCTATATGAAATCTATTACAACATTTAGCTCAAGAAGCTGCATAATAATTTTGAACAAAAAAAACCGACTTCAAACAGGAAACTAAGGTTCCCCTCGATTTTTCTGGGATGCCATCATCAGATGCTGGTTTCCTTATCATGGTACCACCCTTCGTATATCTCTTTACCAACAAAAAAGAACCATCAATATCGGTTCATAAACGACGAAGTTATCCGCGAACACACATAAAAAAGGAGTGGAACTCCTTGCCTGCGTCAGTGTTTCCCGATTTCTATAATTTGGAAATCTTCAAGGCAAGAGTGAATAGGCATTATTTGAGTTTGCGTGTACTATCTTCGATTGCATCATTACTTACCATCAGGTAAGTTGCAATCGAACGCACACAAATTTTTAATAAAAAAGAAAATATAGGGTTGAATTGAGAAACCTCCTCCTATTTTGAAGTCGGTTAAAAAAAACACACGCAGAAAAAAACTAAGTAAGTAGCTAAACACGCGTACAAAACCAACATAGGTTGAGACTTGGCTCAACTTCACATAACCTGTGAAGTCGTTTGCGATGCAGTACAAACGCGATAGACTCCCGATTCCCAATAACATGCATTGGATAGCGAGAAACCGGGATTATTGGGTGCATGTCATGAATAGATAGGGTGTTACAAATGTCATACTGTATTGCTCAGTATGTTGGTGGGGGATTTGAGTATCGTAGGGACTCTTAAGTGAGGATTTCGTTTGATGATAGTTTTAGGGTCCGTTCACCCAACGGGACCCTATGACATAAGCCTCCGCTGTCTGTCCGTCTGTCAGCGGGCTGTATATCATAAACCCTAAGGCGCTTTGCACACGACGGGGCGGGGCGGGCCGGGGCGGGCCGGTCAATTTCGCCGCCAACGACAGCACAAAGGGAATCCTATACTACCAACGCACATGGAGGCGGCGCGGTCGACGCGGTCTTTTTGTCCTCCATGTGCGTTGGTAGTATAGGATTCCCTTTGTGCTATCGTTAGCGGCGAAATTGACCGGTCCGCCCCGGCCCGTCGTGTGCAAAGCGCCTAATAGGTAAACAGTTGAAATTTTTATACAATGTATATTTCTGTTGCCGCTTTAAGAATGAATATTAAAAAATTGAAATGAAATAAAATAAAATAAGGGGGTCTTCAGAAGTATTCTTGATTTAGCTCTATCGTAAAAACGGTAAAAATATCCCTACGCAATTTTGAGCAGTGTATATTAAAAAAACCGGTAAAGTGCGAGTCAGAACAGCGCACAAAGGATATCGTACCATCATACTTATAGATGGCGCTAGTTTCTTCACGTTTCAAAAAAACACGTTTTTTGTCTGGAGACTTTTACTTTTTCTAGTTTTTTGTATTTGTTGTTATAGCGGCTACAGAAATACATCATCTGTGGAAATTTCAACTGTATAGCTATTAAGGTTCATGAAATACAGCCTAGTGACAGATGGACAGACGGACGGACAGTGGAGTCTTAGTAATAGGATCCCGTTTTCAACCTTTACGAAACTCTAAAAACAACTTTCTTTTCAGATAAGCCAGTATGCTCAAACACAGTGACTGCAATAGTGGGAGCTGCCATCAATGAACCAGCTAAAGTGACGTGTGACGTAGACGCGTTTCCGCTTCCAAAGAACTTTCAGTGGACGCTCAACAACTCGATGGGAACTCAGGAGTTGGAGCCTGTAAGTACTCATATATTCAAAGTTGGAGCCTGTAAGTACTCGTATATTCAAAGTTGGAGCCTGTAAGTACTCGTATATTCAAAGTTAGGGCCTGTAAGTAATCGTATATTCAAAGTTGGAGCCTGTAAGTACTCGTATATTCAAAGTTGGAGCCTGTAAGTACTCGTATATTCAAAGTTAGAGCCTGTAAGTACTCGTATATTCAAAGTAAGAGCCTGTAAGTACTCGTATATTCAAAGTTGGAGCCTTTAAGTACCTTATATTCAAAGTCGCATTGAAGGATTGACTTCATGTTAATGTTCCTTACTATTTTTGAAGTAAAACTTCTTTACGCGAGCTTGACTTGGGGAGTAAGCTGGTGGAGGCGTGACGAGAGCGTTACGGAAGTTTGTTCGGGCGAGGCGAATGGTAGTTGAGAGGTACATTTAAATATATATATATATATATATATATATAATATATATATATATATATAATATATATATATATATATATAAAGTGAAGATAGAAAGAGAGATTACTATTTATTTTTGTTTACAAACAATATCGGTTGCCAAGGCAACTATATCGATTGTCAAAACAATCAAAACAAACATTTGAAACAAAACAAAACAAAAGATTTGATCATTTTCTGAGGATAATAAAACTCTTTTAGTAAATTGTCTATACCTCCATAATGACAAATAAGATTTTATTATTTTCTGAAGACTAAGTATTTTCTTTCATACTTAAAGATGAAGCTAAAGAAGTTTTACTTCAGTCGTGTGGTATAAAGCACACTCGTATTTATTTTTCTGTTCTTTTTTCTTTCTCTTCATTTTTTTTCGGCCCATTTAAATCATTGCCGAGTCTGTAATGTTAATATTTTTTCTCTACGAAATTTTCATAGGTTCGTGCTCGTGTATGGAAACCGCCCCACAATTTAATGTGCCTGATGTTCAAAGAATAATTCTTGAATAACCTAAAATCTTTTCGGTACAAGCTTTTATTTGAAAAGAGCTTTAATTAAAAAAAGGTGAGCACAGTAAATTCTAGTTATTTGGATTGAAAAATAAATGACGATTCTTGGACCTTGATTCCACTATCAGATCAGCTTCAAAATACCAAAAGGATCTATGAACGGGAATACGGCTTTATTCGAAATCGGAGCTCAATCGGACCCCTGGAAGTCATATACATACATACAAACATTGCAAAATAAATAAAAGCTTTTAATTTTAATAAAATAATTAGATTTTTTTTCTTATTTGTGCCAATGTTAACAGTATTATACTTTCTTTCATATAATATCTTTATCTTTCTTTTTTTCTTTTTAGTTACAAAAGAAAATATATAGAAACTCGCGCAAATAAGTTGATTTATTTTGCAATTGTTTAAGTATTTTTTTTATGATCCACAATTGGTAAGCCCTTGCCATCATCTCACCTGCTGGTAAGTGACGATGATGACGAAGATGGAAGCGGGCTTACAAACTTTCTCAACGAAATTGTAAACTGGCTAGAACACATCAATGTCGTTAACATTGATGCTTGGCGGCAAGACTTAGATAAGATGGTTTTGGCTAGCCAGGCGGGCTTAGAAAATGTCCAACCACCAATCTAATCGAGTCTTACAAAGTGAGACCCCGCCGGGAATTGAACCCGCGACCTCCTGGTCTAAAGCGAGTGGATTAACCACTTCGCCACGGAGGCGGTTAACCACCGCGATTTTTATTTCATTTTATTAACTTTAAGATTCAAGATATTTATTCAAAATAGGTGCAAATCACACTCTCTCTGATGATTATAAAATAGTGATTATATAATTTCATTTGTAAAAAAATCAAGAAATAAACAATAATTAGTTAATAAATTCAAAATCCAATCCTTGATATAAAAAACGGGTGGGGCTGTGTCGGGGCACACGGCCGTTGGTTTTAACGTGAATACGTCTCGTAACGGGTAATATGTAGTTTCTATATAAAATATTATTATTTATGTATGTCATAATCATAGATAATATAATATAATCGATAGATTTTGACGAGAGCTGACTATTGAAACTTGAATGAACGTCGTAGCTTCACCGAGTCGAAAGTTATACTAAATGGAAATCTCGATACGCAGCAAAATGACCTTCAAAATGGCGGGGCTGCCCCCTCCCCCGCGCGCGATGTGTTACAGTCCTTACTTAGCGTAATAAATTCTTTGATTCTTTAGCTATCAAGTGGTGTAAACGAAATTTGGATGGAGATGATAGGTATGTAGCTACAACACTAAACTGTATCCCCCGATTTTGTTATCATTCGTTTTTTTGGATTGCATCCCTATTGAGGTAATTTTAAAGACGTATTCACGTCAAAAACAAATTATGTCATTAGAACATGAAAACCATATGACACGAGAAGTTATACTTTAAAATCATTGAATGTCATGAACGCATTTGACAAGTGTAGGCTAGTCCACACGGACAGCACCCGGTCACGAGTATAAAGCGAGAGTCAGCCATCACTACTCTTAACCATATTAGAGGGAAAGGAATGACCCAGCTTCCGATGCACCACCATCCGCACGAATTTCAATCTTCAATAATAAGCGCAATAAAATATAAAACAATATAACACTTTCGAGGTGATGAGATGACAACCCAATGCTCCTTGTCTTTGGTTTCATTCAGTAAAATTAAAAAAAAAACTACTTCAAACGCACTAGTCGCCACAAAGATTTTCGAAGGTTCCCCTCGATTTCTCTGGGATTCCATCATCAGATCCTAGTTTCTTTATCATGGTACAACCCTTGAGATATCTCATTTCCAACAAAAAAAGAATACACATAAAAAATAATATATACAGTCGAATTGAGAAACCTCCTCCTTTTTTGAAGTCGGTTAAAAAAACGTATAAAATCGTGTCTATCCTGTACAAAAATACGAAAAACTGCAAAGTTAGGTGAAAAAACGCCTCTGCTCTAAACTTAAGAAACAAAAAAAAATATTGTTGATTTCATTTAGTCTTGAGCCAAGTAGGCTTCAGAAGTTACATAAAATACGTGAAGGTTTATTAATTATTTATACAGGGTGTTAAAAAATTGTGAAGGACCCGTTAGCCAGGGGTTCTACTCATCATACTAAACATTTTTTCCCAAGACACCATAGTCAATTTAAAAAAAAATACGCTCCTTACAAAAATGCACAGAATTGATACGGAGAGTTATTTTGTTGCGATTTCAGCAAAGTCATAGAACAAAAGTTGTTCAGTATGACGAGTAGAAGCCCCAGTTTCTTTTTTTTTTCAACTGGTAAGCCCTTGGCATCATCTCACCTGATGGTAAGTGACGATGATGCCGAAGATGGAAGCGGGCTTATCAAGATTCCCCAACGCAATGGAGAACTGGTTATCTTATCTTCATGCCGGAACACATCAATGACGTTTATACTGATATTTGGCGGCAAGACTTAGATAAGATGGTGGTAGCTAGCCAGGCGGGCTTAGAAAATGCCCTACCACCAACCAAACCGAGTCTTACAAGTTGACCCCACCAGGATTCGAACCCGCGACCTCCTGATGTGAAGCGAATGGACTAACCATTACGCCACGGAGGCGGTTAAAAACTTAGCTGGTAACGAGACCTAAGCCAGTTTTTTTACAGCCTGTATATATGATGGTAGGGATTACAAAACGTATATATACAACATAACGTAATAATATTGTCAATAATTATACATTAGTGCTTCAGACTTCTTCAGACTTTGAAGGCTGATCAAGCCATCGCTCACTCCAGAAATATAGCTTCGTAATATCTTTATATTGTTTTATTTTGGAAACAATAAAAATTGTACCTCTCTTGGCAAGAAACCAATAAAATCAATGGTAGCCTCTGATTAAAAATAATGTAGATATATTGCGTTTCACACAACAATCATAACAAAAAGTGGAGTATCGCTTCTTCTGTTATATATGCGTATGCATCTTTACCTAAAGCGGTGACCTCGAATAATACATCGACACGTGATAGGACCTATCGGACCTATAGGAGACAGGTGCATTTGAGACATGTCACAGCACGTTTCAGCATGTTGACGGCAAGTCAGCAACGCGTGAGGTCGCGGGTTGTGGGACTCGGTTTGGTTGCTGGTAGGGCATTTTCTAAGCCCGCCTAGCTAGCTACCACCATCTTATCTAAGTCTTGCCGCCAAACATCAGTGTAAACTACATTGATGTGTCCCGGCTTGAAGATAAGATAGTCAGATCCCCATTGCGTTGGGGAATCTTGGTAAGCCTGCTGCCATCTTCGGCATCATCGTCACTTACCATCAGGCAAGATGATGCCAAGGGCTTACCAATCGAGAATTTAAAAAAAAAGTATAAAAAACTGCTCCAGAGTTTTTTTATACCCCGTTTTCAAAGCCCTAACACTAAAACCACCTTTTACTTTTGATCTGACATGGTAGCTATAAGAATAAGATTAAGATTCACACATTCATTTGATCTAAACTACAATAAATAAATAAATAAAATTATTCTTTAATCAGGCAACCGCGGAACCACAAGCAGAAAATTTAGTTCACAATAAAATAAAATAAATTCAATTCAATAAATTCAAATCAAGTCATCAAAAAATAATATCAATATAAAACTTACAGTCAGTACTATAATACAACATACAAAACAGTTAACCGGAGATTTGTTAGAAGACAATAACAGCTCATTTTGTATTCCGAAAGTAACGTGAAACAAACCTACAACAAGCCTGCCACACACAGACGAACTGCCTGTGCGCATCACCAAATTTAGTTTAAATTTGCCTATTACAGCGCGAATATTGCAAAATTTAAAGTAATGCGAAACTTTATGTAAACTGCGTTTTTACCCGACTGCACCAGAAGGAGGGTTATGTTTTTCGAGTGTATGTATGTATATAATATGCATGTATGTATGTATATGTGTGTGTATGTGTGTATGATGTATGTTTATTTCTTTGGCACGCCCAGTAGCCTAAAAGGCTAAATGGATTTTTTAATTAGGATGCATTTTCACCCGACTAGCTAAAAAGAGGTTATTTATTTCTTTCTTTTTGGAGTGCGAGGTGTCCTTAGTTATCTTAATCCTGTGAGTGACATAGGATACATTTTTATCCGACTGGCCCAAAAATAGGGGTTAAGTTTTTACGCAGTCGGGTTTTTAATATTGAATTAATTCCTTAAGTTATTCTAAATCTTAAGAACGATTTGAGATCCTTCATTGCTTGTTCGCTTACAACTGAACTGACTTTATCTAAGAGTGTTTGAGATTATGTGAGAGACATGGAGGGATCAGTATGAGCTATGTGTTAATTAATTTGTTAAATGTCACTGTGTTTGCGTTGTTTTGCATATTTTTATTATATTAAGTATCTTATTTTTTGTGTAATGCACCTATTTTAAAAGCTTTTATATAACTTGAAAAGTTCAGAATATGTAAGTTGTCCGCTTCAAAATTTGCAAGGTAAAATTTGACCCACTTTCATTTTCCGATTGAGCTGAAATTTTATACACACGTTAACTTTGGATGATAATGCATCGCTATCTAAAAAATTTTTTTTTTAAATAAAAACTGGTGCCAACAGTTTATAGGTTTTTAAAATTAGCTAATCGTTAATTCGGTTCTATTCTACCTCCTATCTATTTTAATGTTATCGAATACGAATGTGCGATTGTTTGTCTGTCTGTCTAAAACTCCTTAATACTCTAACCACTGAAACGATTTCACTGAAATTTAGCATAAAAGTAAAATTGGAGAAAAACATAGATACTTTTCATTCGGGTAAATTGGGTGGACTTGGATTTAAAAAAAGACACTCGGGAGTGGTTTCCTTCAAAATAAAATCATACAACGTTATTAAGATTTACGCGAGCAAAAGTTTGTATGAAATAAAACGATTATTTGCAATTTTTTTATTAATTATCAAATACTTGAATTCATTTGACTGTATCACACCTAATGCAAAGTGATAACGCAGTCGAGATATGTTACACGCAAACATAAGACGCAAACATTGAACGCTTATCCTCCTATCTGTGCTTCTTCTTGTTGTTTTCCACATCTAGTACTGAGCTGTGCTAGAAAGCTTTGTTTTGTAGCAAAATCTTGTGATAGACAGCGAATCCATTAGCCATGTTCAGCAGTCAAAGTATCAATGCCCTATCTATTCTTTTGAAAATAAATCATCACCTACAAACAGCTACAAACTAATTAATTTTCTTCCCCAGAGCAAATTTACAATAGACCCGACTGGTCGGTCCATCCTCACGTATACTCCGACTTCGGAGACCGATTATGGGTCCCTGGCATGCAGAGCTACCAACTTAGCTGGGCAACAGCTGGAACCATGTCGGTATACGCTGCTGCCAGCTGTTAAACCAGACCCACCATACAATTGCTCAACTTTGAATCTGACTGATGATTCTGCAGAACTGAGATGTACTGCCGGTAAGATCCATCAATTGCCATCAATTTTCTCACCAACTATTTACATAATAGTTGGATTTATTAAGTATTTATAGATAGTAGGCACCTAGTTCATAAGTTTTCAAAGTAGGTATAATATTCTAAGTAAATATTCTACGTATTTTGAGTAAAAGTTAATAACTTTGGATGATTCAAGTTATATTAATACTACTATTATTACTATTATTGCTCTTTCATGTTAACCAAACAATACCCTTTAAGCGTGCAGAAATCGTTTTCTAAATTAGGGATCAAGCGCCCGCGGTCATCCGAAACTGAAGAAAAATTTTGTAAAAAAAAAAGTGTGACGTAATAAGTGTACTTATACTGTTCACATCTATGTCAAATTTAACTACAATTTTGTGGAGAGACTGATTTTCCAGGGTGAAGGTTTCTAAAATTATTTCGGTGTCAGGTTTCATACAAACATTGAAACCTGACATCGATGTTTGCAAAAAAAATTAATTAATGGAACAATGTAATCTTATTTAAAATGAAAAAGGTAGGTAAACGATTTCATTAGCTAACTAGATCAGTAATTAGTATTTACAGGTTATATACAAAAATATTGAGAAATCATAGAAAATCTTGCGAATTAAATGGTATTTCATCCCCCTCGCTCTTGTCTGTTTATCTGTTCTTTGGTTTCGCGATCTGAGAGGGGCGCAAATCTTAACAAAAACAAAACAATGTTTTAAAACATTTAGACACAATAACCAATTCATGATAATATGTACAATAGATATTACAATATTCTTCTGATAGATCACTACAAACAAAATGATTTAATATAAAATGTAACACAACAAGTAACTCTTGAAATATTGTCCTATACCAGCAAAATATATTAGATTTACATCAGAGTATTCGTTTTCTCTGAAATATTCTTTACTTATTCAAACAATCTGAACATCAACACTGAACTAGTCGTAATACACAATGGAATACTCAGTAACGATGTCAATTTATCCGAAGGTTATGATGGCGGTCTTCACACCACATATTTCGTGGAAGTCTGGGAGTCTGGAAGTATTCTGGCAAACGTGTCCACTGCCATTCCTGTATGGAAGCTGAGGGGCCTTGGATCTGAGAAGCAGCTGAAATTGCTCTTTTATGCTCACAACGCTCGAGGGAGATCGGAAACAACGACGCTTAGAGTGCATACTTTGTCGAGATTAGCATTGCACACGGGTAAAATTTGTAGACTTTATGGGTAACTTTATTAAACAACGTTATTTATCCCTTATACCGGGTGTTAAAAAATTGGTGTAGTTCCCGTTAACTGGGGCTTCTACTTATCATACTGAACAACTTTCCCTAAGGAACCGATAGCCATTTCTCAAAATAAAATTCCTACAAAAATGCACAAAATTGGTCGATCAGCTGATTGATTTGTATGAAGAGTTGAATTTTTTTATTGCGATTTCAGCAAAGTCGTAGAAAAAAAGTTGTTCAGTTCAATGAGTAGAAGCCCCAGTTAACGGGACCTACACCAACTTTGTTACACCCTGTATAATGCTTATTTGTCCTATTATTTTCAATAAGTACTTTTTGTTTATTATTACTTATTAAAACTTAACAATATCAATACCACACTGAAAATACAAAACTACATATATTTTTGTAAACACCATTTTTAACTCTTACGACGAACTTTATTAAACTTGCACAGAAGCGTCTTCAGCCAGCACGATGAGTATGGACGCTAGCTGGGCGCTGGGCATTATTGCTGGTATCATAGGCACCCTCGCTGTGGTCATCATCATCGCGATGCTGGCCAAGAGGAGACATCATCGACCTATGCAGTATGCAGGTTAGTTTAATTAACAAACAGTTAACGAACCAGATTAAATAATTTTAGCACCTTTTTTATCTACTATTGGTAAACCCTGTGCATCATCTCATCCTCCAAAATCTCACCTGCTGTTAAGTGATGATGATGCAGAAGATGGAAGCAGGCTTAGGTGAAATTTGGTAGGATAGTGTAATCTTATGACCCAAACACAGGTGTGCAAAGTAAATATATATTTTTCTTAAATAAGGGTTAGTTTCGGGGGACAAATTAGGAAATTTAAAAAAAAAGTTTTGGAAACCTTATTGTGTCATATATCAAACGAAAGGGCTCGTTATCAGGATCTTAAATATATTTTTGTTTAAATTTTAAAATAAATAGTTTTGATTTTATTCATGAAAGAAGACGAAAATTGAACACTCCTCCCCTGTTCTCCGAAACATATCAAAATTCTAAAAAAAGTGGTAGACTCAACGTTATACGTTCACCTAAGGAATAAAGTTCTAGTCATAATATAAAATAGTGTAGCGGTGTTTTATACAGGATTCATTTCGGAAAGTGTGTCCTGGAGCTTCACGACCTTTTTCCCCCTTTTCATTTCATCATGGAACTACCAGATGTGGAGGGCGATTCCACCCATTTGTCGTTGATGTTCCATATTTACGAACAAAGCGTTTTGCTTCTTCGTTCATTATGCGAACGGGCAAGGAGTGGAATTCCCTGCCGACGTCTGTATTCCCCGATTCGTATAATTTAGGAATCTTCAAAACGAGAGTGAATAGGCACTTTTGAGCTTGCGTGTTACATCTTCGACTTCATCGGCACTTACCATCAGGTGAGGTGCAGCCAAACGCACTAAAATTTTTATTTTAAAAAAAAAGTTCACTAAAACACTACTAGATTGCGCTAGTAGTAGTTAACTGTATGGAGTACTGCTCTCACTTGTGGGACGGATCGGCTCGTTATTAGCTATATGCCTTGGATTCTATCAACCGACGTGCTAGGAGACTCATTGGCGACGAGGAACTTGTATCAAACAGGCTCCAAAGCCTGAGCATCTCCACAAAGTCGCCTGTCTATCGGTGTTCTACAGGATTGATTTCGGAGAGTGTGTCCTGGAGCTTTACGACCTCATTCCCCTTCTCCATTTCATAATCGGACGACCAGGTGCGGAGGGCGGTTCCACCCCTTTGTCGTCACAATGTTCCTTGTTCGAGAGTAATTACGAATCGTCTCGCAAGCAGGTTTGACGACTTCCAGCCTCCCGAGCAAGCTGGTTTCCGAAAAGGCTATAATACTGCGGCAGATTATACAGAAGACAGAAAAGTACAATCATCTACTATGCTTGGTGTTTGTGGACTATGAGAAAGCCTTTGATTCAGTCGAAACCTGGGCTGTGCTACAGTCTCTCCAGCGGTGCCAAATTGACCATCGATACATCGAGATGTTGAAGTGTCTGTATGAAAACGCCACCATGTCGGTTCACCTCCAGAATCAGAACTCTAAACCTATCCAGTTACAGCGAGGGATGAGACAGGGAGACGTTATATCTCTGAAACTTTTCACCGCCGCCCTGCAAGATGTTTTTAAGCTTCTAGACTGGGGTGGACTCGGCATCAATATCAACGGTGAGTACATAACCCACCTCCGATTCCCTAACGATATCGTGGTCATGGCTGAGACTATGGAAGACCTAAGCACAATGCTCGATGGCCTCAGTAACGTTTCTCAACAAATGGGTCTTAAAATGATCATGGACAAGACGAATATAATGTTAAATGTCCGTATCGCACCCACCCCTCTAAAGGTTGGAGACTCTACACTGGAAGTTTTTGATGAATATGTATACCTGGGACAAACAGTCCAGCTAGGTAGGTCCAACTTCAAGAAAGAGATAAATCGACGAATCCAACTCGGCTGGGCAGCGTTCGGGAAGCTTCGAAACATCTTCACGTTCCAAATACCGCAGTGTCTCAAGACTAAGGTCTTTGACCAGTGTGTGTTGCCAGTGATGACTTACGAAACTGAGACATGGTCGCTTACTACGGGCCTCATAAGAAGGCTCAAGATCACCCCAAGGGCAATGGAGCGTGCTATGCTCGGAGTTTCTCTGCGTGATCGAATCAGAAACGAGGAGATCCGCAGGAGAACTAAAGTAACCGACATAGCTCACAGAATCGCTAAACTGAAGTGGCAGTGGGCATTGCACATAGCTCGTAGAACAGATGGCCGATGGGGCAGTAAAGTTCTTGAGTGGCGACCGCGCACCGGAAAACGTAACGTAGGCAGGCCTACCACGCGGTGGACCGACGACCTGGTGAAGAACGCGGGAAGCCGATTGCGGGCAGCGCAGGACCGGTCGTTGTGGAAATCCTTGGGGGAGGCCTTTGTTCAGCAGTGGACGATTTTCGGTTGATATGATGATGATCATGTTCCACCTTTACAAACGAAGCGTTTTGCTTCTTCGTTCATCATGCGAACGGCCAAGGGGTGGAATTCCCTTCCGGCGTTTGTATTTCCCGTTTCGTAAAATTTAGTAATCTTCAAGACGAGAGTGAATAGCCACTTTTTGAGCTTGCATGTGACATCCTATCAGGTGAGGTGCAGCCAAACACACTCAAGTTTTTAATTATTAAAAAAAATAACTTGCATTTTACTGTTAGGATTTCAAATGTGATATTTTGTATTTGACTTTGGCATTGTACGGAACCTCTCCACCCGAGTTCAACTCGCACTTGGTCGGTTTTATTTCCATAGTGATAGCTTTGCGCAGTCTTTCAATAATTTGAATTGAATATTGTAATTTGACCCATCTTAGGGCCTTAACGAGTGCCAGTGATAGCAATTGGCACCAACGGCTTAAGATGACTAGCAAAACATAGAAACGATCGAGAAAAATGCCTAACTAATGTTTAAATTGTCTATTAATTTAAAAACCTAAATATAACCTAATTAAGGTTAAACAATTTCTTCACAAACAACAGAGTTGTTGTAGGTTGTAAATACAGTTTATGGTTAATTAATCAAAGCTCAAATAAAATTAAGAGATAAAAGTCTCCAACTGAATAGCTTTTGTACGCTGATAACCAAATTAAAACTTGTTAAATATTTGAAACGGATACAAGGATTTGAAGTTTGAAGTGGAAATTAATAACAAACAATTTATTAAAGTTTGACAGCTGTTTCAGAAGCCAACAAAGTTACTCGAACTATTACGAACGATAACAAATACTGCTAAGCCTTTGTTTATTTAGACATTCAGCGAACCATTTTTAAACTCTTTTTTCTCAAAATAATGTTAAACTTAACGATCGACCCAAGTATGGAAGACAAGTCAGCAAAATTGTTTTAGTAATTTTTAAATTGTAAAACAAAAATTGTTTGGTTTTATAAGTAGAAAGGTTTCGAGCATATACAGTTATAACAAATAATCATCTATAGAGGATCCTTTAACCTTGCAGTGGTCGCGCGGATTACTTGTAATCCGTGGTAATTAAAAATGAAATTATTCGTAAACAGTTCAAGTGTGTGACACAGGACTCCATGTACTTTCAGTATGATAATCCCCACCCCCACTCTATTCATGCCAAATATGTATGTATTGCAATTTAGAAAAAAAAAGTTTTTATTACATTAAAAACGCGTAATATGGTCTCGAATAATCCAAAGTAAATTTTCAGACGATTTATAAGAAATTTGTGTTTTGGTTTATTTTGACAAAACTGTTAATTTCTTTGTTTAGTGTCTTATTATAATTTAATTTTAGATACGAGTACTTGCTTTTTGCCAATAAAGAACTTATATATAAATGAGTTGTATTAAAAAAAGAATAGAAAATAATTTGGCATACATGTGATCCACTCGACCACTGCAAGGTTAATGACTAGCAACGCTTGAAACGGCGCTTATTAGCGTGCCTTCAAGCGGAAAAGTTTATCGTCAAAATTGGCGAAATTGAAAGTTTTTATTGTGCGCCGCGCGAATGTTTTGTCAATGCGCCCTTTATAGTCTCCAAGCACGCGAACACGTAATGTAAACCTTCCGCACGTGCTCGCAATAGCTTTTGAAGTTCCTCTTTAAGGGATCCCAATTCCAAGTAAGTGTACCTCGCGTTATCTTTTTCAACTTATTCTCTTACAAACTCGTCTTAAGGGGGTACTGGAGGGACGAAATCCCATACAAACGTACTTTCGTTTTAATTTCGAAACCATAAAACTCATCGTATTCAAATTTTTTACAAGCATTAAGATGATAAATATCTAGATCTGTAATTAGTTTTGGTTCGAAAATAATAAACAAAAAAAAAGTTACTTATATTACTCGATTTCGTCGATAAAAAGGGCAAATTTTTTAAGTTGCTATAACTTTTTTTTTGTTTATTATTTTCGAACCAAAACTAATTACAGATCTAGATATTTATCATTTTAATGCTTGTAAAAAATTTGAATACGATGAGTTTTATGGTTTCGAAATTAAAACGAAAGTACGTTTGTATGGGATTTCGTCCCTCCAGTACCCCCTTAATGTTCTTACATTACGTTCAATATGTAATCCTACTTCATTTGAATGAACCTACATATGGGCTTTGCCTTAAACTTCAAAAGGTACTACTTTTCGAAGGTCTTTTTTAATTCAGGAAATTATAAAGTGTTTTCAGCAGATGCTAGAAAACATATTTTTGCATTTTCCCGTGCCAGAATAGTGCCAAGAAATGGAAGTCGTGAAGTTATTCATTGTGATATGTTATATCATCGGTATTGATGTAATCTTCAGCGACTATGTTGACTGTGGATTCCCATTCTTAGAAGTTTACGAATGTTTTGTTTCATGACAGCAATGTATTTTGTTTTTGAAGTGGATGTACTTAATTGTTAGAGGTCTTGTAGGCTAAGTAACCAGTTCAGAATTTTGTACGTCACATCCGTAATTAATTTGATTCCTGATTAAAAATTGTTACGTTTTTCTAATCTATTAACCGCGTCCGTGGCGTAATGTTTAGTTCATTTGCTTCACACCAGGAAGTCGCGGGTTCGATTCCCGGCGAGGTCAACTATGTATGACTCGGTTTGGTTGGTGGTAGGGCATTTTCATAGTCCGCATGGCTAGCTACCACCATCTTATATAAGTCTTGCCACCAAACAACATTGTTAACAATATTGATGTGTTCCGGCTTAAAGATAAGATAGCCAGATCCCTATTGCGTTGAAGAATCTTGGTAAGCACGCTTCCATCTTCGGCATCATCGTCACTTCTTCAAAGTCGGCTTCGTCCTCTGACGAACTGTCTAGTAAGTGTAATAGCAACACACGCACTCATTTTTGTTTTAGGTGTAGCTCATTTTAAGACTCGTAACAGAATGTTGGGTTTTCATATATGTATACGTGTGTGATACTTTACTATACTATATGTTTTTATCGCAAGATACTCGCAGATAAAATATTATAGTATAGCTCCCGTGTGTGACAGCTTAAATGATTTTATAAGGAGTGTCCCCTTACATCTCGGACACAATCCGCTGATTTTTTTACTAACTGTAAGAAGTAGTAGTTATATTTTTCACTCTTTGGTTTGATATGAAAATATTATGCCTATTTCAAAGATACATTAGTTATACAGTTTGTAACATAAAGGCACAGTATTACGCTATGACTTACAGTAGCACAACGCCTTTGATGTCGCACGATGCCGCCACCGACGTAGGTACTAGCATACTAGCCTGTATAGCGGTGCCCCGCCGCCCGCTGCCCCGCAAGTACCCTTCCGTTGCTCTGCGTAAGTACATTCGTCGCGCTACTGTAAGCCGCTTTATTGTAATACTGTGATAAAGGTATGGTGATACTTTAAAGAGGGGTTTAACATTAACAACTTTCTCCAAGAAACCTATCATCATATCAGCCGGAAATCGTCCACTGCTGGACAAATGCCTCCCCCAAGGATAAATAAAGAAACCTATAATAAATTCTATTTTTTTTTACTTCCTCTACAAATCAGTCAGCTGATCAATTTGTACGAAAAATAAAAATATCACGACTTCAGCAAAGTTGTAGAACACAAGTTGTTCAGTTTGATGACGAGTACAGGCCCACCTTAAAGTATCGCCACACCTTTATTTTACACCTGTATTACGTTTTAATTTTAAATCCAAGGACTATACCAACTGACACTAGCTTTTTAGAGTTCCGTAGATTACAAGGAACCCTTGTTTCGCCTTGTCTGTGTGTCCGTCTGTCCGCGGCTTAGCTCAGAGACTATTTGTTCTAGAACGCTGTAATTTGGTATGCGTATATACATTAATCACGACGTCAAAGTGGTAAAATAAAATCTTGAAAACAAAACATTTAGGGTACCTCCGCTACATGTTAAGAGGGTTTTTTTTTTGTTGACTTGTGTGGGGTATTGTTGAATAGGTCTATCAAAACAACTTAGGGGTTTTCTAAAAATATTCAGGAATACCAATTGAAACATTTAAAGCTTTAAGGTGCTATTTATTTTAGAGTCAAGTTTGTCCTCTCCCCCTTCCCCCCCACCCCCTACTAGCTAAACCGCTATTGACATATAATCCATTTTAAAGAAAAGCTATCGCGGCTAAGCAGACTTTCTTAGTTTAGGAGTAATACTCGACCAACTTAAGATGTGCAGTTGGATTTGTAATCAGTTAAAAATAAAAAAATAAAATAAAAATGTTTATTTTCTCCATATAGGTAATGCTATACACGACTATGGCTGGAGCCTCCTTTTAAGCTAAAAAAAGCCTGTGTCAGGAGGTTCATAGATTGCAATACAAAAAAATGATTTTTTTTATATACAATTATTTTAATATACAATTATATAGGCTACGGAACCATACTTTGCGCGAGTTCGCCTCGCACTTGGCCAGTTTTTTTTAATTTTAAAGTGTGGTTTAGTAACAAATAAAATAGTTTTTTTTTTCTCTTGTTTTAGTTCCCTTGCAGACGGTAAAAGGGTACAAGAACGCTATTCAAAACGCCAGCTCACCGATACAGCCAGATGACAAAAATCCAGACGTCGTCCCCTTAGGGAAAGGTACGTTAAAGTGTTTTTACTTAAGAAATAAATAAATAGTAAGTAAGTAAAAAAAAATTACTTGCAGAAGGAACACAATACTAAATGTTTTAACAATAACCCCACACTAGGCAACTTGCCTTTATTGTTACTTTATTATTACTTTTATATTTTAACGTGGTAGTTGATTTAGTACGATTTCCATATAACAAAGAATGCGGCTGACTTATGCGATTAAATTTGGTAAAGTACATTTTTCGAACATTCCAACGAGCCCAAACACGATTCATCTGCTGTAAGTTGGTGAGGAGTTGGGTATCCTACAGATTCCAGAAGATACTGCAGCACAGGTCAAAGTTATCATTTTCTATCTTACACCTATTCATTGAGACTATTTCAATGAGCCCAAACACGATTCATCTGCTGTAAGTTGTTGAGGAGTTGGGTATCCTACAGATTCCAGAAGATACTGCAGCACAGGTCAAAGTTATCATTTTCTATCTTACACCTATTCATTGAGACTATTCCAATGAGCCCAAACACGATTCATCTAATGTAAGTTGGTGAGGAGTTGGGTATCCTACAGATTCCAGAAGATACTGCAGCACAGGTCAAAGTTATCATTTTCTTACACCTATTCATTGAGACTATTCCAATGAGCCCAAACACGATTCATCTAAGGTAAGTTGGTGAGGAGTTGGGTATCCTACAGATTCCAGAAGATACTGCCGCACAGGTCAAAGTTATCATTTTCTATCTGACACCTATTCATTGAGACAATTCCAATGAGCCCAAACACGATTCATCTGCTGTAAGTTGGTGAGGAGTTGGGTATCCTACAGATTCCAGAAGATACTGCAGCACAGGTCAAAGTTATCATTGTCTATCTTACACCTATTCATTGAGACAATTTCAATGAGCCCAAACACGATTCATCTGCTGTAAGTTGGTGAGGAGTTGGGTATCCTACAGATTCCAGAAGATACTGCAGCACAGGTCAAAGTTATCATTGTCTATCTTACACCTATTCATTGAGACAATTTCAATGAGCCCAAACACGATTCATCTGCTGTAAGTTGGTGAGGAGTTGGGTATCCTGCAGATTCCAGGAGATACTGCAACATCAGGTTAATGTTACCATAGTTTTGCAATATTATTACAGTCACAGGGCACCAAATTTAGAATTGATCAGACCCGTATGAGTTGCCTACATCCCTTCACCATCTAGATAAGAGCTGATCATCTTCAAACGGCTAAACAGATCTTCATTAATTATAGCTTAGAACCACCTCGATCACATCAACTTGCAAAACAAAAAAAAACCTCATCAAAATCGGTCCATTCGTTTAAGAGCTGCGAGCCCCAGCTGTTTTCATTGAGACTTTTCCAATAAGTCCAAACACGATACCTTTGCTGAAAGTTGGCAAGGAGTTGGGTATTCTGCAGACTCCAGGAGATGCTGCAGCATCAGGTCAAGGTTTACACAGATGCACACGTTAATCCTATAACACCCCTCTGTTTGCGTCGTGGGTTAATAGCACCCCCTCTTTTTCCGTCGGGGGTTAAAAATCGGCTCGGAACATAACTTTGTCATGATGCACCATTGGTAATATTAAACCTCTGCCCCGCGTAGCTCCACACTTTTCATAATTAGTTAACTACTCGCAAGTTTCAAATTTTATATCTTGGAAGGTCGTTTAATAGAACAAAGCACTTGTAAGCAGTTGAAATTTGATTACAGTCATTAAATTTGGGAACATGTTGTTAAATTATTTTCAATAAATATGTTAATAATTTAATTTGAATATTTAGAACACAAACTTATACAGAGTGACTTTTAATTAGTTCTTGATAGCAAAGGATATGAATGTAGTCGTGATTACAAACAACTTTCCCAAAGAAACTATATGTCAAATATGAAAAAAATTTTGGTTCTTTATACATTTTTGCCGATTTGATAACTTATTATTGTTTAAGTGTCCAAGGAAACCGGAGCATACCAGGGTTTCTTAAATCATTTTCTACTTATAATATTAATGTTATTTTTCCTTTGACTTAAAATAATTACCGTGACATTCTAAGAAACAATACCTAAAGTACTCACCTTTTTATTACAATTTCCCAACAATGTTACCAATATCCCCACTTGACATTGGGACCAGATCGTTTATAGTTATGCTATGTTATGTTTTTACTTTCAAACGACGAAGGAGTAAATAGAAAGCATAATAATGTGATCTTCCGAGAATTCGACTTCGAGATTTTGACGAAAATGTACTTACTAATATTATAAAAGTTAAAATTAATTAATTATTTATTTATATTTAAAATTAATTAATTAATTGAGAAAAAAAAAACAGTTTGTTTGTTTGTTACCTTTTTATGCTTTTTTGGTCAAGACCAATGTTGATGGAATTTGGCATGCAAGTAGCCTACGGGGAAGGACATATTATGCTACATTATATCTCGTAATAATACGATAATATGATGCAGTTCCCGAGGAAACTGAAAAAACATGATTTTTTGGTTAATTTATTTAACATCGCAACGGAACACATGCCCTCTCGTATATCTAAGAGATACGCTAAACTAACAGGTTTTTGATGAAGCGTCCCCACTCACCGACAGCTAGGTCATAAAGTGAGGGCCGCTATTCCTGCCAACACCATAAGGCGAAGGCAAGGACCAGTTGCGGTAGGTCTTGCCGCCAAGACGCTTGTCCTGGTACTCTTCAAGGCGAGTGCATCGTAACGGTACAATGGATTGTTGTGATTTTTTGCACAGAGATGGTCGAGGGGGTGGGAAATGACATATTTACTAATAAGCATATCTTAACATATTTTCCGAGGGAAATGGGGAACCTATCATATCCATGCTCGCGCACGTCGGCGTCGCAATGGAGCAATGTATAGAATTGGTTTAGGTAGTAGGAAGTGACATAGATTGCTAATAAAAAAAGTGTGTGTGTCAGCTCCGACGCACGACTGGAGTTTACTCCTTACTAACGATTACAAATGAGCTGGGGGATGTTGGCTAATTTTTAAAATTCTGACAACGGATTCGTGATTAGGGACTACAGGGACCATAATTATATAGATTTTGGAAGCATTCGGTCCAGTTTATAAAAAGTTCAAAATGGCGCCCACTTTTTTTCAATTCTGACAACGGATTCGTTATTATAATGTACTTCAGGGACCCTCAGATATTGATTTTGGAAGCATCCCGTCCAGTAACTAAAAAGTTCAAAATGGCGGCTACTTATTTTTCAATTCTGGTAACGGTATCGTGATAAGGAACCTTAGGGACCCTCAGATTCGATTTTGGAAGCAAGCGGTCCAGTAACTAAAAAGTTAAAAATAGCGGCCACTTTTTTCAAGTTAGACAAGACAAATCTAACGACAATTCACACTCCAAAATCCATCAAGCCGTTTAGGCTACTTACTGGTCGTGCCAAAAAAATATACGTAAACACATATAAGATGAGCACAAAATTAATAACTATTCTATACAACTAAATAACTTCTGATTTTACTCCCCATAAACTTTCATACCCGGAGTTAACTCCAAAAGTGGCCAAAAAACTTCCATCATCGTCACTTACCATCTGTTGAGATGATGCCAAGGGCTTACTAAAAGTCAAAAAAAAATTTGTGTCTGTAGCCCTGATTTGTGGAGAAATGACTGGACCGATTTTAATAAAATTTGAAATTTTAATGTTTAAAATTACTTAATAATGGTACTAATTTAAAAAAAAATAATTAAAAAATATAAAGAGTAACTTGCATACAAATAAATGGTACAAAATATATTTTTTTTTCAAAAATGGCTCTAACGATGTTTCCCAAATTTTTAGATTTATAACTATTGTAAACATCTATGGCAAAAGTGGTATATCCGAAAAATCTCCAAAAATACCATACAAAAAAAAATGTTTTTCTTCAAAATGGCACTAAAGATGTCGATCGATGTCGTATGCTATTAGTGAAATATTTGATAAAACTATAAAAAAAGTACCGAAAAGATATAAAAAAATTTTGCTCCCTTGAGAAAGTGATGTTCTCCGTTTCCGGCTTCAGGTTTTTTAATATATGCTACCTACATGCACTCTCATTGACCTTTAAAAATTCTAAGTGAGCGTAGAAAATGCTCCCTTGAGAAAGTGAAAGTGATATTCTCCGTTTGTGGTTGCAAGTTTTTTTTTATATATGCTACCTACACGCACTCTCATTGAACTTTAATTGTGATCGTAAAAAAAATCTCCCTTTAGAAAATGATGTTCTCCGTTTGATGTTCCCCGTCACGGGTACATACACCTAACGCCAATCTGATTTGTTAGTCTCTCACTAGTCACGATGTTCTTCGAAAAACTCATTGACGGTCCAGGTTTTGAACTCGAAACCTCTGGTTTAAATACTCCAGGTAAATAACTGGACTGTTGATCCATACAGTGTTTCTAATTGTACTCGTATGTTTATTTGAAGTCTACAAGTGAACACAATTCTTTCACTATTCGCGTGAAAAATTTCCTAAATATTTCAAACTAGGTACCTAAACTTTGCTCAAAGTCCGTAGGTAAAATTATTCCCAAATGTTTCTAGTTTTACTCTGTTCAGTGGTTACCAAGAGAATAATGTTACAACTCAAAGTTTATAACTTATGCTTTGATCTACTCGCATAATACCTTGAAGTTTAATAGTCAAGATCTAAAACTAGTACAGTACAGAACCCTGTTTTGTTAGTTTGTTACTTATGTATTGTGTTTACTCTCAGGAGGAGCATTAGATACTATATAGGGTACTGTTGTGCTGATATGTTCTTTAGATATAAATATAAGTGGAGGAATGCCTGGAACGTTGAGCTATTTTACTATTAAGTTCCTTTGAAAAACGTTAGAAGAAATAAATCATTGAACTGCTAATATGATTTTTTTCTACTCACAAGGTTATTTACAATACACATTGAGTTTTAAAACAATTAAATTTTGTAAATAGTTTATTCACTTTCTGCTTTTTTTTTATTAGTACTTGGTACGTTCTAGTGGTTTCCCGCAAGCCTCGCTTGATCATCTGAATTCAGTCCACCTGGAGTACTCTACGTGTTTCAGCCAGAGAACCCCACTCGAGAACTTTTCTATTAGTATTTACCTCTGTATTCTGTATACAAGGTTATTTATTCATTTTGACCTGACATCCGTTGGTCCACTTATTGATCATATCAAAAAATTTTAGTCCTATCCCTTTTAAAATAACCATCTTAATTATTCAGGATGTTACCAAATGGGTGTTAAAACCGTTATCTGAGGATTTTTTTCATGGGATCCACAATCAATTTGCAAAAAATAATTCTTCATACAAAGCGATCACCTGATTTTTGTACGGAGTGTCGTGTTTTTTTTTTTTATTTACATGGATTTCTTGCAAATTTTGTTCAGTGTAATGATTAAAAGCCCAGTTAACAATTCGTATACCATTAATCTTACATCCTGTATCTTCTTATTAGTCGAAAATTTCTTGGCATAGTGGTCGTGGTTATCATGACATAGCCTTGGTAGGCCGTCGAACCACCCGTCCACATTTCTCTCTTACCTCAGCTCTTCTGGTGCATCCATTTATGGGCATTTCTACTCCAGACTTGATTTGTTCTGTCCACGGTATGTATTTTTATGGAGAGTCCATAATTTTTGAAGTTATTAACAAAGTTGCTGAACAATTTTTTTTTGATCTGAACAATAAGTTGACCAATGGATACCAGGTCAAAATGAATAAATAACCTTGTATACATAGAACAGAGGTAAACACTAACAGGTAGCTAAGATAACACTCACAGATAGGAAATAAAAGTTCTCGAGTGGCGTTCTCTGGCCTTAAGACGTAAAATCCTCCAGGGGGACTGATGACCAAGCGAGTTCAGCAGAAAACCAGTCGATTATACCAAAAACCAATAAAAACAGGAGAAGGTATACCAACTAAAAAAAAAACATCGTAAATTTCTCGTAATAAAAGATATCTCCATTTTCCATACCAGATCGCTTCCACTCCGAATACAATTGCACCAGAGACGTTGAACGGCCGCCGGAGCCCCCACCGTACGGCGCAGTCGTGTCTCCACCTGTAGGGTCTTCAAGGAGTGCCCACAGCTTGCATCAGCACGAAGTGAGGTCCACCACGCCGCATACGCCAAACACTCCAGCGTCTGATGCTCAGGTGAACAAAGTAACACAAATTATTAGTGGAAAAACAAATGGCTCTGTTTCAGGTTTTAAAAATGGCTCTTTATAAGGTCTTTACAGCCCCCTTGTATCCCTTGTAGGTAATTCCATTATTTATAATCGGAAGCATTTAATGTGCTTTTGTGAAGGTATTTAGATCAATTTTAATATACAGGTCGTAACAAAAGTGGTGCAAGACCCGTTAACTAGGGGTTCTAATTATCATACTGAACAACTTTCCCCAAATCGATCAGCTAATCGACCAAGTCTGTGCATTTTTGAAAGGAGGGTCCAAATTGTTTTTTTTTTAATTGACTATGGGTTCCTTGAGGAAAGTTGTTCAGTATGATGAGTAGAACCCCTAGTTAATGGGTCTTGCACCAATTTTTAACACCCTGTATATTTCTAAATTCATAATAGTTGGTGGAACTTCAATCCAACTTTGTATTACTTTACAACGTCCCACCGATTCATTTTACCTTTAATACTTTACTTCGGGCTAGCTTTTACTTAGTTCAGAATAATACGACGGTCAATTTGTGAGATTTTTTTTAATAATATTAATATAATAAAGAAACTTAATAAATATTTTTGAGCTGGTTATTGGTATATCCTTGGGGAAAGTACTAAAGATGTGTAGAAGCGTTAATTAACGGCTTCTCCACCAATTATATTGCACCCGAGTTTAAGTGATTTTTCAATGCATCGATCGCTTGACTTTATTTATTAGTGTGTATAATTTTGTCACAGAGCATCGGAACACTCGCCGATGATCGGCGAAGCGTCACGAGTGGCACTTTATCCAGAAGGAGAGAGGTGGTGACGACAAGGACGCCACTACTAGCGAATGCAAGGGAAAGCTGTGTCTAGTCTGATTAATTCGTATTCTATGACTACCTAGGTAGGCACCTACTTTAGATTTGCGTTGGAGAGCAGAAATTATGCCGTGTTAATTTTTTAAACATTTATAGTTTGTATGATAAACTTCCATCGCCCTAATTCAGGGTAGGCTCGAGCCCCTCGGTGGGGACGTATATGAGCTGACACGGCGACGACGATGCTGAATTAGTTGCACTTTTGACGGCTCGCGTTAAGCACTCCATCAAAGGGGCCGCCCTGAGTTTAAGGCGGTATATTGGCAAATAAGCAATGAGAAGAGCTTAGCAAAAAAATCAGGAAAATTATTCCCGCTAAATTTTTATGCCTGGAAAAAAGATATGTTATATTCAAGGATATTAATAAGGGCCCTTGTAAGTTCAATACACGATTAGATTAACTTGACTTGATCATAAAAAATCCCAAACATAGCATGAACTGAAGCAAAGTGAAGTAAACATTTGTAGGAAAAAATGTTTCTTTTAAATTTGAAAATATCATAATTTTCTTCTTTTCAAACTACGTAGTCTAAGTTTATTTAAATTTAATTAAGTTCACTTTTTCGAAACTTTTCAACGAAAAAACTTTGATAAAGTGCAAAAGTGTGGTTATTTTCTTTACTCTTACACGTAAAGAAAAAGACAGAGACAGCTGTTCAACTGCTGAAATGAAGGCGGCCCCTTTGACGCAATGTTTTACACGAGCCGGCAGCGACGAGCGGCATTTATCAAAGGTGCAGCTAATTATGCGAACGAACTTTACATTATTAGGTATATTATGTACTTCGTTACTATGTAAGTACCTACATATTGTTTATGTTTTTACTTCAACGCAAAGCTAAAAACATGTGAATAAATTTAAATTCTATAAAATTACTACGAACTTATGTAACACACCGATAAAAAAAACTTAATAATTGTTGTTTACGATTTTTTCTTTATTTATTTTTTTCCAAAGCAAAGTGCCCTTTCATATCTGTTTATCTATAACATTATATACACTATAACATGGAGAGAAAAAGAATTCGTTAATGTTAAATTATATTTAATATTTTATTAAGTAGATATCTGAATCAATTATTATTTACAATTTTAAAATAGCCCTTTGAATTCTATTTTCTAAATAATCTTTGTGAATTTCGTTAAGTTGTTGTAAATAAATATTTATAAACTAAAATTGAAAATGTTTACGTTTCCAGATACATATTGTATTAGAAAAATATTTAATTTATATTTTTAGATGAAATACCACCTTAACTTCAATTGAACATGACGTAAAAATTTCAATTGTTTGTGTTTGGTGCTAAATTAAAGATACGAATCAATTCAATATGTAAATAAACAAGCTCAAGTAAACATACTGTTTAATTTAAAATATTATTATACAGGATGTTAGAAAAATTATGAAGGTACAAGCCGTTGGGACTGACAACTTTCCTTGAAGAACCCATTCGCAAAAAAAAAGTTTAATATAAAATGGTCAGCTGATAGATTAATATTAAAATTTGTTTCCCGTGGCCCTACCAGTAGTGCCATAGGTTATTTTCCTCTCCCTTGACACTACGGACCGGTACCCTGGCTGATGGATCTGAGTCGAGTGAGCGATAATAGATTCGTTAGGTTTGATGAAGATACTGTCCAAGAGCCTCACGAGGCTCCCTTCCCGAGTGGCGGATCTGATTCTAGTGAGCGATAATACATTCATTAGGTTTGATGCTGATACTGTCGGAGAACCTCAAGCGGCTCCCTCCCTGGGTGACGGATCTGAGTCGAGCGAGCGTTAATAGGTTCGTTAGGTTTGATGATAATATTGTCGAAGTGCCTCGCGAGACTCCCTACCTGGGTGGCGTTTCTGAGTCGGGCGAGCGATAATAGGTTCGTTAGGTTTGATGATGGTACTGTCGAAGAGCCTCGCGAGGCTCCCTTCCCAAGTAGCGGATATGAGTCGGGCGAGCGATAATAGATTTGTGAGGTTTGATGATGATACTGTCTAAGAGCCTCACTAGGCTTCCTCCCTGGTCGGCGGATATGAGTCAAGCGAGCATTAATAGGTTCGTTAGGTTTGATGATGGTACTGTCGAAGAACCTCACAAGGCTCCCTCCCTGGGTGGTGGATCTAAGTCAAGCAAGCGATAATAGGTTCGTTAGGTTTGATGATGATACTGTCGAAGAGCCTCACGAGGCTTCCTCCCCGAGTGGCGGATCTAAATCGAGCAATCGATAATAAGTTCGTTAGGTTTGATGATGATACTGTCGAAGAGCGTCACGAGGCTTCCTCCCCGAGTGGCGGATCTGAGTCGAGTGACCGATAATAAGTTCGTTAGGTTTGATGATGATACTGTCGAAGAGCCTCGCGAGGCTCACTCCCTGAGTGACGGATCTGTGTCGAGCGAGCTATAACAGGTTCGTTAGTTTTGATGATGATACTGTCGAAGAGCCTCGCGAGGATACCTCCCTGGGTAGCGGATCTGACAGTTATGAAAGAAAGACTGCGGTAACGGTAGTGTCACGGGGGAGAAAAATTACCTCTGGTACTACTGGCAGTGTTAAGGACTACTGGAAACAAACGAATACTAACATGTTTTAGTACGAAGATTCGAACAATTTCGTTATATCCTGTATAATATAAATATTCGGAAGCAACATAGACAATAAATATAACATAGTACATTATTGTTAATTAATTATTGATCTTTAGATAATGTTTACGAGTGTCTTCTCATTATTTAATTTTTTTTATGATTTTTATAATTTGTTTTAGACAAAAATAAATTGTTTTAATATAAGTACCTAACGAGCACTTAAATCACAATTTAAAAAAACACCCACCGCATATTATGTAAAATAAAACTTGTAATAAAATGTGAGTTATTTAAATTGTTAACTAAATGTAGTTTAAATAAACATTACCTACATGATAATGATAATATATAATATGAATTCCACTGTGATGTTATCAAAATTTATTTGAACTGATTATACTTTAACTAACTTATGTAAATAACTAAATGTATTTAAAACTGTCTACTGATAAATATAAAAGAAACACATTAGATAAATATTTTAATTAATATTTCTAAGCGATGTAAATAGTTTATTGGCCTATGTAAATAAAAAATATCTTACGATCTGTTATATTAAAATATTACGATGTATTAATTTTTTTTTTGCAAATACATCATTCAGTTTCTGAAAGAAAATTGACCCATACTAACGAAAACCCTTGTAAATAGTAACTGAGGGTACGTTCCGAAACGAATAAAAATTACTCCGAGCTGATTCTAATTTTATTCGAGACCGTTCTAAAATAAACACTAGTGAAACCGAAGCTAAACGACCGCTAGGTTCTTTTAAATCATTAAACGCTTCCATGAATGCTATTTTCGCACTGACAAATGTGATTTTTAAACCTCTTTGATAACAGTTAAAAAAGAAAAAGATAATTTTCGACTAAACTCAATCTAACAGAACTATCGCTTGGAATATCAAAAAGACTTAAGAGCCATAATAACAACAATAGCATAATCTCGGTGAGAAGAAATTTAAATTACTCTGTATGTAAATTTTAATTAATTTTCTGTCTAGAACGTTATGTTTTACACTCGAGAATCTCTAGCATTGAAAACCAAAACGTTCTTGACATATAGCTCCGTTTCTTTCTTTGTCACGAGTTAAATTTCACCTTTGTTTTGGAACGGCCCCTTAATATTAAACACGTCATAAAAATTAAACTTGTAATACAGGTGAAATTTTTATCATTTTTGAAGGAATGTCCAAAAAAACGAAGAAACGGGACGACTTGAAACGGACTCTATTTTTCAATATTACGTAGCTAACGCCGTGGGAATGTAACCGGATAAAATATACCCTGTATAATTTGTACTTCAGTGATTTTTATGGACTTCTTGACATATCGTTAATATTTAAGGAGATATGTGTAAAACTTCATGGGAAATAAATTGGCTTTTTAGCAAAATACAAATGAAATTTTCGTTTCATTAAACCATTGAATTATATGAATATTTCTTTTTGAAGTAAAACTTCTTTACGCACGCTTGACTTGAGAAGTAAGCTGGTGAATGCGTTACGCGAACGGTGATTTCTAAGGTTACGAGAAATGTGATCGGGCGAGGCGAATGTAACGCTTGACTTGGGGAGTAAGCTGGTAAATGCGTTACGCGAACGGTGATTACGTTTTACTTCAGTCTAAAGCACATTCGTCTTTTTCTTATTAGATAGGTGCAAATATTGATGTGTTTAGAGTTCTGTACACCTAACAGGTGATCAACGGGTCCCTATTACTAAGCCTCTGCTGTATGTCCGTCTGTCCGTCTGTCAGCGGGCTGTATTTCATGAACCGTAATAGGTAGAAAGTTAAAAATTTCACAAAATAATGGGTCTTTACCTACGAAATTGCCGATTTAGTTTTTGATGTTCAATGCCAATTTTTATTAAAAATAAAAAAGTTATTGTTTTTTATTAAGATGGGGCAATTTTTATACTGGTTATTTTTTTGATTTTTTTCTGAAAGTGACGAAATGTTATGTGGGGTATTCCCAAAAATTACATTAGTAGCGAAGAAACTGCTGCGATAACTCTAGAGCTTTAAAATTGAAAATATGTATTTTTGCCTCAATAAAGGCGATTTTTCAGGTGAAAAACGCAACTTTATGTGGTTAAAGCCACCGTGCTCTCAAAATATTTAAACTATAGGCATATGTTTACCGCCATATAACTTCTAATACTAGTAGTCTAATGCTATTTTGAGAATAAATTTTGTTTTAATAACTATTGTTCTTAATATTAATTTTCATCTTCAAACTTTTTATAAAATCGGCAATATCATAGGTAAATACCTAATTATGTATTTCTTTTGCCGTTATAACAACAAATATTAAAAATTAGAAAAAAATAAACAATAGGCCTCTATAAATATTTTTGAATTAGCTCTATCGTAATAACAGTAAGGCCCGATCGCCCTAATTCAGGGTAGGCTCGAACCCCTCGGTGGGGACGTATATGAGCTGATATGATGAATAACAGTAATAGATACAAACAGTAATACATACAAACAGTAATTTAAACAAGCATGAAACTTGGTGTGATTACAGTATTAACACTGAGGTAAAACAAATACTAAAAATCGGTCAAGTGTGAGTCGCACTCGCGCCAAGAAGTCCAAACTGAATGACAAAAAAAGCATATTTTTAGGGTTCCGTGCCCAAAGGGTAAAAACAGGATCCTATTACAAAGACTTCGCTGTCCGCCCGTCTGTCTGTCCGTCTGTCACCAGGTTGTATTTCGTGAACCGTAATAGAGAGATAGTTGAAATTTTCACAGATGATGTATTTCTGTTGTCGCTATAATCACAAATAAAAAAATTGACAAAATGCAAAAATAAGGTCTCCATACAAAAAACGTGTATTTTTCGAAACATGAGAAAACTAGCGCCATCTAGTATGATGGTACGGAAACCTATGTGTGCGCTTCTGACTCGCACTTGGCCGGTTTTTGTCGCTTGCGTTGATGTCTTTTATTTGTAATTTAAAGATGTATCCTTGTCATTATTACTATAAACACTCGAGAGCGATGAATCCGGGTCACTTAAAGAATCCTAAAAATCTCGGAAACTAAGAAGGCTAAATTAATGAAATAAATTGTGTTTAATAGAAAATTTAATACTCCTTAAATGAAGTCATTAAAAATTCTTAGTTATTTTAAAGTTATGTCATAAAAAAATCAAATTTGAAAAAGGGAGACTTTCGAAGATGGAACTACGAAATTACTACATTTGTTTTGCTTTTGTTTCTAATCTGTCATTAAAGTGGGTACATAAACCATGTTGATAGTGTTCAATATTTATTATTCAAGCAGTAATCATGTCGTTTACACCTAAAGAATGCACCAGAATACTCACAATGCTGGAAAACGGCCGGAGTCAGCGCGATATAGCCACGACTGTCGGTGTGTCGCTCTCAACAGTACAAAGAGTTCTCCAACGTTACGAGGAAACTGGTTCTAACCTACGCAGACCAGGAACAGGCAGAACCAGGTGTACCACAGCACGAGAAGATCGATACTTGGTGAACACAATGCTTCGTAATCGCTTTCTCACAGGAACTGAACTTACAAATCAGTTTCGACGCCTCGGAGGAAGTAACCCAAGCGCATGGATAGTAAGGCGACGACTTGCTGAAGCTAACTTGAAACCACTTAGACCTGCAAACGGCCCTAAACTGGAGCGTGGGCATCGTATTTCAAGACTAAGATATGCCCAGAACCACTTAAATTGGAGTATTGGAGATTGGTCAAAAGTTATGTTCTCCGACGAATCAAAATTTATGCTCTACAAGCACGATGGAAGACACAGAGTGTATAGAAGACCAGGGGAAAGATTCAAGCAAGCATGCATCGAAGAAAAAGTAGCCTACGGTGGTGGGACTGTACATGTGTGGGCCGGAATTTCTTCTGAGAGTCGCACAGAACTGGTGTTCATAGAAAACGGCTCTTCTAGCGAAAGATATGTGGAAGAAATCCTCAATGAACACGTTGGTCCATTTATGGTCAATTTGGGTGAGGATGCTATTTTTATGCATGACAATGCCCGGCCTCGTACGGGTTAGATTGTGAATGACTACCTTCAAGAGATGAACATTAGTCATATGGAGTGGCCAGCACGCAGCCCGGATATCAACCTGATCGAGCATGCTTGGGACGAGCTAGGGAGATGCGTAAAACAAAGAAGCCCTCCCCCAATCACGCTTCGTGAGCTACGAAATTGCTCTCACAGAGGAATGGGAGAATATTCCCCAAAATCATATAAGGAACTTGGTGTACAGCATGCCAAACCGCGTAAACACAGTGATGGAAGCACGAGGAGGCAATACGAAGTATTAAAATTCAAGTAAATCGTAATGTTGTTCAAAAATTTCATGTTTCCTATTTTTGTTTTAAGGCGAGAAAAGCAGTTTTTTTTATTTATGTAATTTTTGTAAATAAAATGTAGTGACTCGTAAATTTTATTACTTTCATTTAAGGGGTATTAAAGTGTCTATTAAACACAATTTATTTCACGAAGCTAGCCTTCTTAGTTTCTTAGATTCTTTAAGTGACCCGGATTCATCGCTCTCGAGTGTAGTTGTGGGGAAAGGTGTGGTGATACTGAACCCTCGGAGTGCTAGTTTGACTTGCACTTGGTCAGATTTTTTAAGGCATAGCGAGTGAGCATATTCTGATAAAATTAAAAACAGTTGCGTTCGCTTCGCTCGCGGTCTCCCTATGTTGCTGTTCTATCTCATATAGTTCCACGGTCTGTTAAAGAGTAACCTTATTTACCCTGTTTCATCATCATCATCATAGTATCAGCCGAAAGACGTCCACTGCTGGACAAAGGTCTCCCCAAGGATTCCGTCACAGTCCAGGAACAGTCCTGCGCGGCCCGTATCAAGTGACTTCCCGCGACCTTCATCAGGTCGTCGGTCCACTGTGTGGGAGGTCTGCCTACGTCTTTCCTACGTCTTGCCCTGGTTCTTTAATCGTATAGTTGGCATAAATAGGCGAATAATGTAAGTACAATTATTTAAAGTTTGACATTTGACTGACGACTTCATGGGTTACTAGACGTGGAAGAGATCATCCATAGGACCATTGTAGGCTTACATTTTTTATTAAAGATGGATTATGTTATGCTCCATGGTCTGTTCTTCTTCACTGCACCCACACATTGCACAATTTAAAAAAAAAAGTTATGTTATATACCAGAGAATCAACAATCCTAAAAAACGCCGAGATCCAATAGCTGGTGGCTCTTCCAGACATTATCGGAGAGGCGAAAGCTCATAGACTCCGGTGGCTCGGTCACCTAGAGAGAATGGGAGAAGATCGGTATGTGAAGAGAGCCTATCAGGGTCAACCAACAGGTCGACGGCCGGTCGGTCGCCCCAGGTATCGATGGCGCGATGTGGTGAACGAGGATCTGCGCGAGCTCCAAGCTGGCGACTGGCGCAAAACCGCATAAGACCGGGAAAAATGGCGAGTTCTAGTCTTTGAGTCAACGGAGTAAGTAGTAAGTAAGTACATAATGAAATTAAACATTTTTGCGATCGCTTCACTTTTGCTTTTTCTATACTGTTATCCCTCTACTTCCTAATGGCTGGACATAAAAATATAACAGAAATTACTACTCAATATCTATTATTGTCATATTTGCCTTGTTAAAGTCAAAAATATTCGCACTCGCTTCGATCGCGTCTTCATAGGTAAATTTTCTGCAAGATGTATACATTCAATCAGAAGTTCTTCGATCCTGTGTCTGCGCCTAATGACTCGCTTATATTTTTGAATTCCTTTAAATTTTTATTTTGACGAAAATGAAGAAATTAAAAGTTTTTAGTTCTAAATCAACATTGTCATCATACCAGCCGAAGGACGTCCACTGCTGGACATAGGCCTCCCCCAAGGATTTACATTTCGACCGGTTCTGCGCTGCCTGCATCCAGCGGCTTCCCGCGACCTTCACCAGGTCATCGGTCCATCGAGTGGGAGGCCTGCCTATGCTACGTTTTCCGGTGCGCGGTCGCTACTTGAGAACTTTACTGCTCCAACGGCCATCTGCACTACGAGCCTCGCTCACTGCCATTTAAGTTTAGCAATTTCTAAATCATAGACAATTTGAAATTTAAATCGTTTGCTAAATTTTAAATTAAGAAACCACCCACGAAACTGAACAACTTTCTTTAGGTAAACTAAAATAGTAAAAAAAAAATCTAATCAGCCTTCTTTCTTATGTCATGATGACGAGCATCATCACATCAGCCAAACGACGTCCACAGCTGGACAAATGCCTCCCCCGATTTGGGGGGAAAAAATCTAGAATTTCCACAAAATGTTAGCCATTCAGCAAAATTTGAATACAAAAAAATAATTCTACTAATAGTTTAAAACAAAAAAAAACCGACTGAAAACGCACTAGTCGCCACTACGATTTTTGAAGGTTCCTCTCAATTTCTCTGGGATGCCATCATCAGATCCTGGTTTCCTTTTCATGGTACCTCCCTTAGGATATCTCCTTTTCAACAAAAAAGAATAATCAAAATCGGTTCATAAACGACGAAGTTATCCGCGAACACACATTAAATATATATATATACAGGGTGGGAAGGAGTATACCGACAGATTTTAACCATGGATTCCTGGTCATTAACTTACTTAATTTCGGGAACAAAAAAATTAATTAACGATAGTAGTCCCTTATGAACGAAACCTTAGTCTAAAGAATGAAAAATGTTGTACGATGTCAGTATGACACTTGATTAAAATCTCAAGATAACAAACGTCAGATAAACATCTGATATTATTAGAGCGTGTTACCCTTGAGATTTTTTGAATATGTGAATTATTTAAAAAATTAATATCTCGAAAATTAGGCTTTACTGGCCCATGTTCATATTACTTTTTTAGTCTAAATAGGCATTAGAATCTTTGGTTAAAATCTGTCGGTATACTCCTTCCCACCCTGTATATACGGTCGAATTGACCTGCTCCTTTTTTGAAATCGGTTAAAAAGGGATCATATTTTTTTTGCTCTAATTGTTTAGTTTTCTTATGGAAAGTTATTCGGTTCTATGAGTAGATATTTAATTTAAAATTTCTTCAGCGAAGTTGATAAAGAAATATAACATTTCCAAAACAACAGGAGTCTCCATAAAATATTTTATTTCCACCGTACCCATTACTACAAAAGCGGGGAGGGTAATATTTATAATCACATCTCTTTTCTAAGAGAGTAGAGGAGTAACGCATAGCCCTAAGGATCGTCCCCTTTACTCGGCTAGCCGCTGTCGGTCGTGATAAGAATTTTTATTCGACCCCCCCGTTTTATTGTAGGCATTCATCGTAGGGTTGTTGAAGGCATTAAGTTTCAGATCTGGATACCGTATCCAAATACGATGAATGGATATTTCAAAAGTCACTTTCTGTAGTTGATAGGACTGGGTGAAATTAAATTTTAAATGCCTCATCCTATCCTACTACTAATATTATAAACGTGAAAGTTTGTAAGAATGTATGGATGTATGTTTATTACTCTTTCACGCAAAAACTACTGAACGGATCTGGCTGAAATTTGGTAGGTAGACAGATTAGGACCTGAATTAACACGTAAGCTACCTTTTTCCACGCTAGCAAGCCGCTTGCTGCTTGCGCACTGCGCACCCTCGAAAAGTCATAGAAACGTTGTCCACGCGGGTGAATCCGCGGGAAATAGCTAGTTTTATATAAAAAGTAACGCCACATCTCATGAAATCATTATCATGAAAAGTATATTTTTGTCTCAAATAAGCACTTTAATTGACATTCTTCAGTTTTTATAAGGCATGTAAAAAAACTATAAAACTTTATGTACTTAAATAACCTTATTCACTTTGTAATAGTCCATTGAAATTTATACTTAGGATATTTTTTTCATAGTTTTAGTATTGTGACGTCATCAGGTATATAAAATAGTAAAAAAATAGTAAAAAATAACCAATGTCAAAAAATCACATGTTTCAAATTAGTTTATTATATTGATCTATATTTTCACAAATAAATTCTCTAATTAAATAATGCTCTTTCTTAAATTTATGAATGAATAGTGTATTTCGGATCATCAGAAGGGTTTTGGCCGGATCTAAGAAATAAACTAGTCTTTGAGAAGTTTTGGAGTGTACAATCAATATTCACAAACGTTTGCAACATGAGGCTTCACGATCATGCGGATGAAAACAGTTTATTTTATAAACTGCGATGAGTTCGGCACGGGGCTGGCTTCCCAAGTTGACAGTTGAGCTGCTCGATCAAAAGTGCTTGTTAAATAATTGGCGCCTCTGTCGTAGCTTCTGTAGGTTGGCTGCATTGTCATTTATTGGTTCGATTATCACAACGATTACCAATTAAAACTGGGTTCCAGCCTCGCACCCTGGCCAAAGATGACCTATTATTACTACCCTAGCTAACAAGATAAAACACACGGTGCTTCGAAGCATGCATAGGTGGCGCCACCTCCTTGCGCTCCGACATGTATTTTTCCGCAAAGCCATTTGCAGTCTGGTTCATGTACTTAGTTAATAGACATAATTTAATCAGATGTTTTTCGGTTTTCGGAGAGTTTAGGAGCGCCAGGACACCCCTAATTCAAGGTACGGAATTAAATGGAGGGACATCATAGTCTGTGATGAGTTTTTCCTTGTTTATGCCTTTGGTTACGGTAAAGTGAAAAGCGTAATCTCTGAGACAATAGGGATGGCTTCGTAAGACTTTTGTCCCCTTTTTTTGGAGGAAAATGGGTATTACGTGGAAGCTGTTTAAATTAATCCTTATCAGTGTTATTATTTCGCTTTTGACTTTTTGCCATTAAGCGGCTTGAATTTTTGTAATTTTAGAAAGCTAGTTACATTGCATGTTTTGAAATTTTTAATACAGTAAAGCATTAAATTACAGAAATTTGACATTTATCATTCATTAGGTCTAACAGCAGGTGAGTAAGGGCTTGTGCACAAATTAAACAAAGTTTTTCCGGCGACTTTTTAACCCCCTCCTCCCCCCTGATGATATTTGATGAAGCTCTTGGCTACCTCCTCTACCCCTCACAACCACACGTGTATTTTTTTAATTCAACCTAATTTCAAGATTAATTACCTATAATATTGTATATAGCGGGCGGGGTCAAGCGCGGTCAAGGCCACGCGCGACAAAATTTCGTAAAATAGACTCGCTATTTTGAAGTATTTAACAAGTGAAGATTTATTTTTAAAGAAAACGGGAAAAACTATTGATTTTCTCTTTGTTCGTTCATTGTAGAAAAATACACGTGAGGTCTCTTTATACCCTCCTCCTTCAACGTGATCTGTTGTGATTTTTTCGTGACCTCACGTGATTTGTGTACAAGCCCTAAGCAGGTGAAAAGTAAAAACAAATATATGTATTACTAAAGGAAACAATTTCTAATGGGATAAAATAGTAACCCATAACATGTCCTACCCATCAAAACGCTTTTACAATGTTCAAAGTTCAAACGTTAACAGTTCAAGCGCAAAAAATGCCTTTGAAATTCAGCCAGCTAGCCCCCGATCCCGCCATAACCGACGCAAATCAGTTTCAGGCGGTAATACGGGCTCAAACCGGTTTGCGAGCATTAGCGCACGAGTCGCTTGATAGACTTTTTTTGGACGTACTATACTCAAACGTTAAAAAATTGTAATGTTTTATTTCTTTAAATAGGATACTCGTTTTTGTAACTTACAGAATTGGTGTGGGATCTGTTCACAGGTACCCAGCTCATCATTCACGAGCCCATATTCAATTCTCGTAAAATTGGACTCTTGATATAAATTGATCAGCTGTTGGCCAAGTTTGTATGAAGGTTGTTATCATATCCTACACCAATATTGTTACATCATGTATGTGCCTACATTTAAATGCATCTCTTTTTGTAGCATGATGATGATATCAGCTCATTTATGTACCAACGAGGGGCTCGAGCGTACCCTGAATTAGGGCGATCAGGCCTTAGTCGACCACGCTGGCCCAGTGCGGGTTGGTAGACTTCACATACAACCTGTGAGTTTCTCCGCAGGCGTGTGCAGGTTTCCTCACGATATTTTTCCTTCACCGTAAGAGCGTCGAATAAACGTACATACGAAATCTAAATTCGAAATCACATTGGTAAGTGGCAGGATTCGAACCACGACCTCCCGGACAGGAGGCGGCGGCTCTAGTCGTTACGCCACCGACCTTTTTGTAGCATACAAAAAACTTAAAAAATTGGTGTAAAATTCGTTAACTGATGGAGGCCAGCTCATTTTGTAGGAGCCCATTTTCAATTCTCAAAGAATTGGACTATTCATACAAATCGATCAGCTGTTTGCCAACTTTGTGTATTTTTCTATGGAGGATCAAAAGAGGAAAGTATAAACCAAGAAGCCCAAGTTATCAAGTCCTACGCCAATATTGTGGCACCATATAAACATTGGAATAAATAATTATACCTTTTGTGGTTTAGACTTGAAAGCTTCGAGCAATTTCCATTAGGCCCATTTTCACCCATTTAATTTAACTATTCCGTGGAAATTTTTACAAGTCAGTAGAGACAACAAAATATCGCGTGACGCCTGTAGACTCACTGTGTCTGTGTGCATGTACACTAGGTAGTTATGTATGTGTGCATATAATACCTACTTATTCAATATACAGGATGTAGAAAAAAGTTTTGTATAGTCGTGGTAGTCTATACAGGTTTAACAAAATTGGTGTAGGTCCCAATAATTGGGTTTTACTTATCATTAAGATTTGTTTTATGACTTTGCTGAAATGCCAAAAATAAAAATTTAACTCTTCATACAAATCGATTAGCTATCTACCAATTTTGTGCATTTTTGTATGGAGGGTCCATTTATTTTGAGAACTAACTGTAGACTTTTTTGACAAAAATTGTTTAGTATGATGAGTAGAAGTAGCCAATAGATCCTTTAACATTTTTTTACATCCTGTAACAGGATTTTCCTGTAACTGGGGGTTCTACTCATCATACTGCACAACTATCTTTAAGTAACACATAATCAATTCTTTAAAAAAAATTGGACCTTCCATACAAAAATGCACAAAATTAGTCGATCAGCTGATCGATTTGTATAAAGAGTGTTTTTTTTTTATTTTAGCTAATCATAAGACAATAATTGGTTAGTATGATGAATAGAAACTCTAGTTAACGCGGGTCCTACGCCAATTTTGTTTCAGCCTGTATAAGGCAGCGCTTTGTAACATCCAATTATATGAGCTTGTTATTTTTAACTTAAGGCATCTTGCTTTAATAGGGGCAGTTTGATACGTGTTAAAATAATATCGTACTCAAATCTATTCATTTCAAGTTCAAATCAATGCGTACTATATCGCAGCTGTTAAGTTGAAACCGAACGCTCAATTCTCGATTTTTACATTTTTGTTTTTACTTTTATATACTTTTAAGTTTTGAAAAATGTGTTTAATTAAAATGAAAGGTTTTAAAGTCACCGATTTTTGTGTGTTGGTTTCACTCAACATTAACTATTTGTTTATGAGACATTTTTCAATTAATGCCAAAAACAGGGTCTACAGTATATTTTTTTACATCAAAAGTGGTAATATTTAAATAATATATTTTTTTAAACTTTAGGTATATTATGTATTTTTTCCATAGTGATAGCTTTACAAATTCTTTCAATAATTTGAATATTGTAATTTGACGTTCTTAAGGCCTTAACATAAGCAGTGTAGGTGTCGGTGTGTTTAACCAGGTAGATGCCATTTAATTGAATACTTACTTCTTAAACTTATTTTCTCAAGTTTCTCTATAAACCTTTTGACTGACTCGGTGGCTCAGTGGTTAGTGCCCTTGACTACTGATCCAAGGGTTGTGGGTTCTATCCCCATCCAGGGCAAGCATTTGTGTGATGAGCAGATTTGTTTGCTCTGTGTCTGGGTGTTAAATATATCTATATATATATATGTATGTATTTAAACGTATATAAGTATGTATATCAGTCTCTGGTAACCCATAACACAGGGAATCCTACTTTGGGGCCAGATGACCATGTGTGATTTGTCTGAGAATATTTATTTATTTATTTATAAACCTACCCACTACATACGAAATAGGCATAATACGACTCACATATTTGTTCTAAAAATGTTTGAAATAATACTTATTCATACTTAGTCATTACCAACACAAAAGTAATATTTTGATGATTAAAAAATTAAAGACTTGGTGAAAAACATTGTAAGTAGAGTTTTTTTTTTAATTTCTGATTTTTTTTTTGATGCAGCCATCATCTTAATCCCTACTATAATATTATAAATGCGAAAGTAACTCTGTCTGTCTGTTACGTTTTCCCGCAAAAACTACTGAACGTATTTGGCTGAAATTTGGTAGGTAGACAGGTTAGGACCTGGATTAAGACATAGGCTACTTTTTACCACGCTCGCGAGCCGCTTGCGGCTCGCGCACTGCGCACCCTCGAAAAGTCATAGAAACGTGGTCCACGCGGGTGAAGCCGCGGGAAGCAGCTAGTTATAAATAAACTCGACAATATCTTTCATTTGAAGCAATTTTACCCGACTGCGCAAAAGGATGGTTATGTTTTTCGAGTGTATGTATATATGTTTATTTATTAATTTCTTTGGCACGCTCTGTAGCCTTAACGGCTTCATGGATTTTGGAGTGCTATTCTTCGTTGGATTCGTCTTGATCCCGTGAGTGAAATAGGATACATTTTACCCAAATTGCCTTAAAAGAGGTTTGAAGTTTTTAAGCGGTCGTGTTTTTAATTTTTAACTATTTCGTGTAGTTATTCGTTTTATAAATGCCCTGGCATAACGACCGCATTACGAATTACTGATGTAGGGTATTATTGTACAATAATATATTTACAAAATATTAGGTCTTTACCTATGAAATTTCCGATTGTATTAAAAAGTTTAAAGATGAAAATTAATATTAAGAACAATAGTTATTAAAACAAAATTTATTCTCAAAATAGCATTAGACTATTAGAAATTAAATGGTGGTAAACATATGCCTATTTTGAAGATACTTTGAGAGCACGGTGGCTTTAACCCCATGAAGTCGGGTTTTTTCACCTGAACATATATTTAGTTTTTACACATTTTTAATTTTAAAGCTCTAGAGTTATCGCACCATTTTATTCGTTACTAATGTCATATTTTGGAATACCCCGCATAAGAACACTTTGAGGAAAATTCAAGAAAATTGACTAGTCTACAAAATTGCCCCATCTGACCACTAAGAAAATGTCTTTGTTTCATTCAATGCATACATAGCTCAGGCGATTGGAACATGAAAGACGTGCCATTAGTTACAAATAAAAGACCATAAGTATAGTATCACAATAAAGTCAATAATAAAAGCATTAACTTTTTTATTTTCAATAAAAATTGGCATTGAACTTCAAAAACTGAATCGGCAATTTCATAGGTAAAGACCTATTATTTTCACACCCCTGTATGTATGATGTGCCCTTCCCTTCAATTTAACGCTGCACGAAACGTCAGCCCTCATTTCATGCCGTTTAACGCGTATACCTAGCTTAATCGTTGTGATGTATTAAACGCAAGTGAATATAAATAATTCTATGAAATGTCTTATATCTTAAAGTAAGATTGATAAATTCACTGTATATTTTTACGATATCTTTTTTAGTTATATGTTAGCTAGCTTCTTTTCTGTTCTTAATGATAATGAAAAATCTTTATTCATTAAGATGAATTATATTTATATTTATTTTATTTTATTTTATATTTTTTTAACACGCCTTTATATTAGCTTCACTTGTTACTATGTAAGAAAATCTTGGAATCTTAATTTGACTCACTTTCCGGTCTTCGATTAGGATGAAATTTTGCACACGCTCTGAGTTCTGATGACAATAAATGAATAGCTAAGAAACGTCATTACAAATCCAATATGGCGGCCTCCCCAAGATGGCGGACTCTTTGAAATCCACCCCCATGATATGGGTATCAAACGAAAGGGTTTGCTGTCAGAAATACGAAAAAAATAGTCACGTGACTTAAATCCAATATGGCGGACGTCCAAGATGGCGGACAGGCTGTTTGAAATCCAACCCCATGATATGGGTATCAAATGAAAGGGTTTGCTGTCAGGAATACGAAAAAATAGTCACGTGACTTAAATCCAATATGGCGGACGTCCAAGATGGCGGACAGGCTGTTTGAAATCCAACCCCATGATATGGGTATCAAATGAAAGGGTTTGCTGTCAGGAATACGAAAAAATAGTCACGTGACTTAAATCCAACATGGCGGACATCCAAGATGGCGGATTGGCTATTTTTTAATTTTTAGTGCGTGCTAAAAGCGTGTTTTTTAGTTTTGTAAACTAATTTAAAGTTATTATATCTTAGGGATGCATCCGATACCGATACCGATATATCGGCGATACTTCGGGTTTGCCGATATATCGGTATCGGCGATATTTTTATGGCAGATTCAACGATACTTTTCAAAATTCGCGCTTTAAAAATGTAATGTAAACGCGCGTGTTATCCCATCTATTTCGTTGCAAACGAGGCATCTGTCGCATCTGAGAGACTATTTTCCACCGCAGGTCTTATTCAAACAGACTTGCGAAATCGCCTTTGCCCGCAAAACTTAATAATGCTTTGTTTTTTAAATAAAAATTTTAAAATTTGAATTTTGATTTACTAAAACTATTAATTAATTGTGTTTTATTGATTCTACCTTCCTTTTTGAATTCAATAAGCGTATCGGTATCGGTATCGGTATCGCCGATATTTTTATAAGAGTATCGGTATCGGTATCGTATCGGCAAAAAGGCGTATCGATGCATCCCTATTATATCTTATCTATATCTTATAAATATATCTTTTTATATCTTACCTATATGTCTCTATATATATATATATATTATTTATTATCATTATTATCATCATCATATCAGCTCATATACGTCCCCACCGAGGGGCCTACCCTGTATCTATAGCATATAACTATGCTCTTTAAAAAGTTGGAAATAAAAAGCAAAATTAATAATTTTGAAAAAACCCACTACGTTAAAAATGAAATTGAAAAAGGATAAAATAATTAAAAACCCCGACTTAAAGAATTTATGTAACTGGTGATAATTAACGTAAAAACCTTTCATAAGAAGATTTGATCTCTCGCAGAGTCGGACATATGAACAACAGAGTATTAGTTTTTATAGCACTTCTCTACGTACCTATTTGGTTCTGCAAGATGTAGATGTGGCACTTAAATATTCAACTCCCTATGAACTTACTAAAAACCCAAGAAAATCCGTCGGGGGCTGCCATACTCTTTTAAATTTTAACATAGTATAAATAAGTAGAGCAATAAAAATAGCTCCAAATTATTCACGTTACTGTAAATCAACAAAACCAGTTCATTTAATGGCAGCCCCGGACGGATTTTCTCGAGTTTTTATTAAGTTCATAGGGAGTTGAATATTTAATTGCCACATCTACATCTTGCGGAACCAGATAGGTTGGAAATTCACTAAGAAGCGTATGTCGTCCTTTTTTCGAATTTGGCGCGAAAACAAGCTTATTAGAAACGAAAAATTTAGGCGACTTCTAAGTATTCTTTGAAAATGCAGAAAAGCGAGTTTCGAGTGCTAATTAAACACTATTTTTTACGTGGTAAAACTATTAAGCAGACCGAAGACCAATTGAAAAAGTATTATGGTGATTCTGCGTCTTCTCATGGGATGGTACATAAGTGGTTCACTGAATTTCGTTGTGGACGTACTACCACTAATGACGCGGAGCGCCCATCAAGAAGGCCGATTGAGGTCACTACGGAGGGCATGGTTAATAAAATACATTATATTGTTTTGGCAGACCGTCGAGTGAAGATAGGCGAAATAAGTGATGCTGTGCACATCTCGACTGAACGAGTTTTTTTTATATTTTGCATGATATTCTGGGCATGAAAAAGCTTTCTGCAAGATGGGTGCCGCGCTTACTAACAGTCGACCAGAAACGAAATCGTGTAACAGCTTCTGAGGAATGCCTAGCCATGTATAATCGCAATCCGAGTGAGTTTATGTGTCGGTACATAACAGTTGACGAAACGTGGGTCCATCATTATACACCAGAGACTAAGCAACAGTCGAAGCAATGAACTTCTACCGGGGAACGTGCCCCAAAGAAGGCAAAAACTGTTTGCTCGGCTGGTAAAGTGTTGGCCACAGTCTTTTGGGAACCACCAAGGGGTTATTTACGTCGATTTTTTGGATAAAGGCAAGGCAATAACCGGAGCTTACTATGCTTCATTGTTAGATAGATTCGATAAAAAGTTCAAGAAACGACCGCATCTAGCAAAGAAAAAAATTCTATTACATCAGGATAATGCACCGGTCCACTCGTCTGCAATCGCGACATCAAAAATTGTCAAATTAGGATACGAATTATTGCCACACCTACCGTATTCGCCAGATTTAGCCCCCTGTGACTTTTTCCCCTTCCCAAACATGAAGAAATGGCTTGGCGGGCAAAGATTTTCGTCAAACAAAGAGGTGGTAGCCAAAACTGAGGCCTATTTTTCAGGGTTTGACAAAAAATATTTTTTTGATGGGTGTAAGAGGTTGGAACATCGCTGGACTAAGTGCGTAGAGTTGAAAGGAGATTATGTAAAAAAATAAAAAAATACAATATGTAATAAAGAGTGTTTCTTCTTTCCAAAGTCATTGACTTATCAAACCGCCCTCGTATTCCATCTTTGATCTGAGCTCTAAGTTATTTTGATGGCAAACGACTAAGGACTATAGCTATATTATTGTCTGTCAAAAATTGAGAAAATAGCCTTACTAATTTTTTTTTTTTTTCATTAAAAATTTGAGTGCGTTACTGATATTGAAAACAAGCTGTTTCCCGCGGCTTCACCCGCGTGGACAACGTTTCTATGACTTTAAGAGGGTGCGCAGTGCGCGAGCCGCAAGTGGCTCGCGAGCGTTAATAAAAGTAGCTTTTGTGTTAATCCAGGTCCTAATATGTCTACCTACCAAATTTCAGCCAGATCCGTTTAGTAGTTTTTGCGTGAAGAAGTAACAAACATACACACTTACACAATCACAAACTTTCGCCTTTATAATATTAGTGTGATGTGGAATTGTGTTTGTTTGTTTTTTTATTTGTTTGTTACCTTTTCACGCTTCAACACCTAGACCCATCTTGGTGAATTTAATTTAATTTGGGAACTGAAAAAAAGTTTTTTTGGTTAAATTCTAAATCATTAAAATGGAACAAAGCATTGTTGTGATTTTTTGCACATACGTGGTTAAGGAGGTGGAAAATGACATAATTTACTGATTAGCATATCCTGACTTAGTACCTGCGGGATCTGGAGAAAACTCATTTCCACGCTAGCGCGTCGCAACGGAGCAATTGATTGAAGTGATTTTTTGTATATAATTATTTGAGAGGGTGGGAAGTGATATAGACTGGCTAATCAGAACAGCCCGATCTAGTTTCTGAGGAATCTGGAGAAAAATCATGCTCACGCTCGCGAGCTGCTTGCGGCTTGCGCACCACTCACTCTGAAAGGCAGTCATAAAAAGTATTTCTACGCGGGCAAAGCCGCGGTCAAAAGCTAGCTGTATAATAAGTAGAAGTATTAGAAGTATTATTACTTACATCGCTGGCTTCCGACACCAAATAATGCAAGTGGCCAATCCTTATCATTTTTGGCTCTATAGTAATCTTATACAGGGTGTAACAAAATTGGTGTAGGTCCCTACTCATCATACTGAACAACTTTCCCCGAGGAACCCATAGTCAACTCGCAAAAGAAGTTTCGACACTCTATACAAAAATGCACAAAATTGGTCAATCAGCTGTTCGTTTTGTATGAAGAGTTTGTGGTGGCAACTGCAGTAACCCGAAACTGAACCTTAATACAAGCGAAGAGAGAAAAAAAGGAATACGACATCTAGAACGCGCTATTAGAATTTCTTCAGCGCTGAGTATAAATACAAGATACCAATCATCAACGATTAGTCCACAGCCGGACCCCAGGCATACCACCTCGCCTGGCGGAGATATCTCCCTTTGCTCTCTTCGAGTAGGAACGCACCGTTCCTAAAAGTTAATTTATTCTTGCGATTTCAGCAAACTTGTAGAACAAAAGTTGTTCAGTTTAATAAGTAGAAGCCCCAGTTAATGGGACCTACACAAATTTTCAAGCGACTTCCAAAAAGGCGGAGGTTCTCAATTCGACTGTATGTTTCTTTTTTTTTATGTGTGTTACCTCAGAACTTTTGACTGGGTGAACCGATTTTGATGATTCTTTTTTTATTTGAAAGCTAGTGTTTTTTGTGAGGTCCCATATATATTTTATTAATATCGGTGAAGTACTTTATTAGAAAATTAACAGAAACCAAAAAAATATTGCAAAATTGTACGAAGTTGTTGCGATGGAAGTCAGTTTTTTAACGTTTTTAGCGTATTTTAATTATGTTACGTCCTGTATATAATACATATTTTATCTTTGAAAAGAAGAAAGTTTTTGAAATTTGAACTCGGACAAATTTGGAATTGATACCAAGTAGGGTAGCAGGATGGGCCAAGATAAGATCCATTTGCGTAATTGATACGTTACGCCCAGCCAATTTGTCGAGTGGCCCGACATTGGGGCTGTTTGCTTTACACTCGAATTCGTAAGGTCTCTTTCGTTTTTGTTGGACGTTTCAAAAGAGCGTTTTATCCAATTTCGAAGAGAAATATAACATTTCAGTTAGGTATAAATAAAGTTAGTCTCCATGTAGAACTTTTAATTTACTAAAAGTTTCATTGGGGACACAAATGTATTTTAGACATAATTATCGGAAAACCTAAAAGCTTTTAGGTAAAAGCTTTAATTAAAAAAAAAATATTTCGTATTGTTCTCAGCAACCCTTTCATTTGATACACATATTGTAGGAGTGAATTAAAAATAACAAGTCCGCCATCTTGAGTGTGCCGCCATGTTGGATTTAGAATGACGTCACACATTAACCATGCATTGTCATCCCAACTGAACGTGTATACTATTATTTTTTTTATTTGAATAAGGCTCACCAACGGTATAAATATTACACGTTTCCATAACATCATCATCATCATATCAGCCACAAATCGTCCACTGCTGAACAAAGGCCTCCCCCAAGGATTTCCACGACGACCGGTCCTGCGCTGCCCGCATCCATCGGCTTCCCGCGACCTTCACCAGGTCATCGGTCCACCGCGTGGGAGGCCTGCCTACGCTACGTTTTCCGGTGAATTCCATAACATAGTTAGGTCTTATTCTAATACAAATGCTTATTATAGGTGTACACAACATTGACATAAAATTATTGATAAAACAACATGGAAAATACTAACTAAGAAATTAATGAAACATTACTTTTAAATTTTGGCAAGGAGTTAGAAAATATATCAATTTCTATATCAAATTTCAGCTCAATCGGTTGAAAGAAAGAATTCACCCGAACAAACATACATACATTGCAAGATAAATAAAATCTTGTAAAAATTGTGTAAGTAGTTATTTTTTTTCCCCTGCGTGTCCATAGCACCTGTACGCGCGAGATCCTCTACAATGTTGTTTACACTCACGGCCCCTACGATACAGGCTTAGCCTAGTGTAGGGACCACCGTTCTATAAATTTACTTGTATTGTATTTTTTCCTGGCAAATAAATAAATAAATAAATAAAATAAATAAATAAATGTGTAGCGTTATTTTGCCGTTAATGCGGTCTTCTTATTTTTTCATATCCACAGTTGATAAGCCCTGTCACCATTTCACCTGATGGTAAGTGACGATGATGCCGAAGATAGAAGCGGGCTTATCAATATTCCCCAACGCCATGGGGATCTGGGTAACTTATCTTCAAGTCGGAACACATCAGTGCTGTTAACACGGATGTTTGGTGGTAAGACTTAGATAAGATGGTAGTAGCTACCCAGGAGCTCTATGAAAGTGCCCTACCAACAACCAAACCGATTCTTACAAAGTCGAACCCACCGGGAGTTGACCCGTGACCTCCTGGTGTGAAGTTAATGGACTAACTATTACGCCACGGAGGCAATTAGTTGCAGAGTACTGATCTGAAAAAACTAAAAAGCGATTTCAAAAGAAGGAAGATTATAATTTTATTAAGTCTTTAGTATGGATATTTATAACGTTTAATGCACATGAAGGTATTGATTAAGACATACTGTATGTAACTGCCTATTTCCTTGGCTATAGACATATAACTCATATGGCATTCAAGGTGTGATAAAATGATCATTCGTGCGCACAACATGACCACAGGTAACTACTAACAGAATATGAGCGTTGTTGTGGATCTATGGGAACTCAATCCACAACATTTATGCTGAGTCAGTGCCTTTTTACTGGCAGTATACTTCGTTTGTCTATTTGTTTTTAATTTTGTTTCCTTTTGTGTCGTTAAATCAAGCGTACCTTACTACTTTATTCCATGTAAACTGTCAATGAATAATATATGTATCTACTATAAGTTGCCCTACGCTATGGATTTAGAAATGAGGAGATCCGTAGGATAACCAAACTAACCGACATAGCTCACAGAGTTTTTAAACTTAAGAGGATTGTAAAGCTGCGACTTTTCATACAAATGGCGTTAACAATTTTCACCTCTTAAATGTTAACTTCGACCAATTTTTGATAGGTTGTCAGTCAGAAGAAAACCCAGGCTTACACGTTTCCTTTATTAAATTACTGATTATAAATAAACAAAAAATGGTCGAAATCAGTTTTGTATGAAAACACGTGAACGAAAATAAAATTAAACTTCTTAGCTTTATCGAAAAAACAAAAAAATATAAGTCTAGCTTTTATTCTGACTACCTATTAAAAGTTGGTCCAAATCGGTTAAAATTTGAGAGGTGAAAATTGTTAATGCCGTTTGTATGAAAAGTCATAGCTTCACAATGCTCTGTGCCTGTAGGCGGAGCACATACATGTAGCTCGTAGAAAATATTGCCGTTGGGGAAGTAAAGTTCTCGAGTGGCGACCGCACTCCAAAAGAAGTAGTGCAGGCAGGCTTCCCACTCAATTGACTGATGGACTCGTCACGGGAAGGCACCGGATGTGGGTAGCGCAGGACTGGTCGCCGTGGAAATCCTGGGGGACAGCACTTTGTCTAGCAGTGGACGTCTATCGGTCTATATAATGACGATGACGTTGATAAGTTACCTAGCAGATAAATATGAACAGCTGAAATGAAATTTGCGATCACGTAGAGACCCGATTGAGTGAATTTGTGTCTAAAAGGCAACCTAACAACAGTTTTAAACTCTTAGATTGGTTTATCTAACCTATCCTACTAATATTACAAACGGGAAAGTTTGTAAGAATGTATGTTTGTTACTCTTCCATGCAAAAACTACTGAACGGATCTGGCTAAAATTAGGTGGATAAATTAGGACCTAGATTAACACATAGGCTACTTTTTTCTACGCTTGCAAGCCGCTTGCGAAAAGTCATAGAAACGTTGTAATCTGTAGCATAGCTTGTCCGAACGCCTCTGCTTACCACTAATGTTGCTGTTATCGAACAATGTATGTAAATTACTTAAAAACTTTTAGGTTCCAAATGTTTATTTATTTAGCACACAAACAACACCAAAAACATCCATATTCAAATTATTTTAAATTATGCATTTCAAAATTATAAAAATACGTTTGTATTTCTTAAAACGAGTCCTTTAATTTGTTACATCACACGATACAATTAACAATTTTTAAACCTTTAAATTCATTCATTTCCCTTTTATGTCCGTAATTGGGTTATCAAACTCTATACCATTTGTACCAAATTTCAAATTTTTCGTCCAGTAGATTCGGAGAAAATCAGGTATGACAGACAGACGGACAGACAGACACATGAGTGATCTTGTAAGAGTTTCTTTTTTCATCGGAAGTACGAAACCCTGAGCAGATAGAAAAAGAATCACAAAAAAAATTAGGGCTATCCTTCGTTTCTAACATAAACTATATCAATTGTAACAGGCTGCGTAAAATGAGAAGAAAAGTAGATTTTTGGTATCTTCTACATACATTATTGTAACAGGCTACGTAAAATGAGAAGAAAAGTAGATTTTTAGTATCTACTACATACAATATATATTGTAACAGTCTCGTTAAATGAGAAAAAAAGTCTATTTTTAGTATCTTCTACATACGAGTACATTATATATTGTAACAGGCTACGTGAAATGAGAAGAAAAGTAGATTTTTAGTATCTACTACATACAATATATATTGTAACAGTCTACGTAAAATGAGAAAAAAAGTCGATTTTTAGTATCTTCGACATACGAGTACATTATATATTGTAACAGGCTACGTAAAATGAGAAGAAAAGTCGATTTTTAGTATATTCTACATACGAGTACATTATATATATTAACAGGCTACGTAAAATGAGAAGAAAAGTCGATTTTTAGTATCTTCTACATACATTCTATATTGTAACAGTCTACTTAAAATGAGAAAAAAAAACGATTTTCAGTATCTTTTACATACGATTACATTATATATTGTAACAGGCTACGTAAAATGAGAAGAAAAGTCGATTTTTAGTATCTTCTACATACATTATATTATATTGTAATAGTCTACATAAAATGAGAAAAAAAGTCGATTTTTAGTATCTTTTACATACGAGTACATTATATATTGTAACAGGCTACGTGACATGAGAAGAAATGTCGATTTTTAGTATCTTCTACATACATTATATTATATTGTAATAGTCTACATAAAATGAGAAAAAAAGTCGATTTTTAGTATCTTTTACATACGAGTACATTATATATTGTAACAGGCTACGTGACATGAGAAGAAATGTCGATTTTTAGTATCTTCTACATACATTATATTATATTGTAATAGTCTACATAAAATGAGAAAAAAAGTCGATTTTTAGTATCTTTTACATACGAGTACATTATATATTGTAACAGGCTACGTGACATGAGAAGAAATGTCGATTTTTAGTATCTTCTACATACATTATAATATGTTATAACAGGCTAAGTAAAATGAGAAGAAAAGTCGATTTTTAGTATCTTCGAGATAAACTTTATATTGTAAGAAGCTACGTTAAATGAGAGGAAGAGTCGATTTTCAGTATGTTCTACATAAATTATGTATTGTAACGGGCTACGTACAATAAGAAGAAAAGTCGATTTTTAGTATCTTCTACCTCATAAACACCAAGCTCTCGAGTTCACAATGGGGAGCGCAACAAAACATGACAAAACCCTGGACAGCCTATTGTCTTTCACAGACAAAAGAGTATAGTGAAAAAGCTTGAAATGACAACCTATGAAGATTCGTCTCGAATGGGACAGAGGTTGCTTTTGAAAACAATGTTTTATTGATTCATTCGTTTCGATCTGTGTGACTGTACATCGAGATTATGTCCAGTAGACGTTTTCCAACACTATTGAGAGGGAATAAACTATACTCCCGATGTTCTGGTTTTTTTTAGACATACCTTATCATATCAGCCGAAAATCGTCCACTGCTGGACAAAGGCCTCCCCCAAGGATTTCCACGACGACCGGTCCTGCGCTGCCCGCATCCATCGGCCTCTCGCAATCTTCACCAGGTCGTCGTTCCTCCGCGTGGGAGGCCTACCTACGCTACGTTTTCCGGTTACTGCCCCATCGGCCATCCGTTCTACGAGCTATGTGCCCTGCCCACTGCCACTTCAGTTTAGCGATTCTGTGAGCTATGTCGGTTACTTTGGTTCTCCTACAGATCTCCTCGTTTCTGATTCGATCACGCAGAGAAACTCCGAGCTTAGCACGCACATTTTAGAGATACAATTGATGACGTATTACAGCCGCCTCTAAGATATCTCGATATCATAAATTTGTTTAAAAAAACATTTTAAAACTTTTCTGTATGACAGGTACTATTTTAAGAGTTTACCCAGATAAAACTTACGTATATCGTATCCTGTGACACCAATATTTGCCGTGAGCGAGATGAACAATGCATTCTGTGATCACTGATCAGTCCGTGCAATTATCTGATAAAGTAACCGATGGCGCGGAACAGCAACGATTGAATACAATATGGATTGGACCTCAGCAGTTTGTAAGTTTATCATCAGCATATTTAGAATGACGGTATTAAAATAAATTTAAAAAATATAATGTATTGGTATTACAGAACCTTTTGGCAAATCCGTTAACTTAATTTAATCATATTAACACTGAAGAAGTTAAACCCACAGATTAATTAGTCATAAGGTTTGAAGCAAACGATTGTAACCCATTATTAATTATTTCTGAACTATGTAATAATCTTAATATTTTTTTTAAATACCAATGTGATAGTATTAGGAGTGAAGGCTAATAAATATTTGAACGAAAGCAAGCTCTATGAATTAAATCTAATAGGAAATCAGTTTAAACACTTGTGATTTACACTTTAAGTATCGTTGCTAATAAATTATGAAGTAGCTTTGCGTGTTCTATCTATAACCTAAAAGCTGTGGAATAAGAGTCGTTTTACGGGCGAGTCTGTTGACAAAAAGAATTAAGTTGTTTTTACAAGTGTTATATTAACTTGCCTTGTGTTATTTATAAGGTTAGTTTGTCTGTTAGTTTGGAACAAATCTTGGAAGCTAAATTGGAACAACTTTCCGGTTTCCGATTGAACTGAAACTTTGCATAGACGTTAGGTTAAGTGAACAATTTTCAAGATTCAAAGTATTTATTCAAAGTAGGTGCAAATTACACTCTTTCTTAAAGTCATAAAATAATAATAACATAATTTAATTTGTGAAAAATGAAGAAATAAACAATCATTAGTTAATAATGTCAAAATTTAACCCTTAAAATAAACCAGATTATGTCATTAGATCATGAAAACAATATGACACGAAAAGTTATACATAAAAATCATTGAATATCATTGATACCTTTGACAAGATTAGGCCAGTGCATACGGACAGCACCCGGTCACGAGTATAACGCGAGAGTCAGCTATCGCTCCCATCAACCATACTAGAGGGAAAGGAACGACCCGGCATGGTAAGCTAAGTGACGTCATTCTAAATCCAACATGATGGACTCCCAACGATAGCAGATCAGTTGTTTTTATGCACCCCCATGACATGGGCATCAAATGAAATGGTTTGCTGAGAAGAATACGAAATAGTTAAAATTCTTTTTAAGTATAGTTGTAACTGAAAGTTTTGAGGTTTTACGAAAATTATTAGAACTATGCAGTAACAGTTGTTAAATCTACGGTATTTTTTCTAGAATTCTACACGGAACGAATTACAGTTCTCAGACAAACCAATTTAAAGAGACTATGAAAGGAGATTACACTCGCGCGCTGTTAAACGGTCCCGCTAAATGAATGTTGACTGACTCTATCCAGCTGAGATTGCAACTATGTGTACAGATTAATAGGATTGCTTTGTCTATAGATTAATTGTGTAGATGGACGTTTCAAGGAATATTAAAGCTTATACCGTCGTCAACGATTTTGTAACCACTTTTTACTTCAATAAAAAAATTCTTCATCGAAAAAAATACGAGTATGCTTTAGACCACACGACTGAAGTAAAACTTCTTTAGATCTATCTATATGTATAGCCTGCGACCATTTTATACAATTACGAGGGTGGCATACTTAAATGCCCTCAGTGCGCGAGGAGTTTCGCTGCGAAGATTGGTTACATGAACCATCTTCGAGCGCACGTGTGGCAAACTACAGACTAGGAGTCGAAATAGTCGCCATGACCAAAATCGGTCGGATAGATCATCATCATCATTATGCTTCGCGGAGCTCCTCTCTACGGAAGCACTAGACATGCTAAATGGACCGATCTATAGAGCAAAAACAAAAAAATCTTTAAAAATATCACGTTTTTGTGCCCCAATACATTTTACATCGAGGAAGGGGTTGACGCTGGGCAGAATCGTGTTTAGCAGGGTCAAATTAACATAAAAAAACCCTGTGGCAAATAGTTTCACCAAATTCCGTTAGCCGGCTTCTGTAAAAAAAGAACCGCTAGTCTAAAACGGCTTAATGGATTTTGGAGTGCGAGGTGTCGTTAGATTCTTCTTAATTGCGTGAATGACATAGGATAACTTTTTACTCGAGTAGTGAAAAAAAGGGTTTAATAATTTTTCTATCACACGCTTTGTAGCCTAAAGTGCTTGATGAATTTTGGAGTGCGAGGTGTCGTTAGATTCTTCTTAATTGCGTGAATGACATAGGATAACTTTTTACCCGAGTAGTGAAAAAAAAGGGTTAAATAATTTTTCTATCACACGCTTTGTAGCCTAAAGTGCTTGATGAATTTTGGAGTGCGAGGTGTCGTTAGATTCTTCTTAATTGCGTGAATGACATAGGATAACTTTTTACTCGAGTAGTGAAAAAAAGGGTTTAATAATTTTTCTATCACACGCTTTGTAGCCTAAAGTGCTTGATGAATTTTGGAGTGCGATGTGTCGTTAGATTCTTCTTAATTGCGTGAATGACATAGGATAACTTTTTACTCGAGTAGTGAAAAAAAGGGTTTAATAATTTTTCTATCACACGCTTTGTAGCCTAAAGTGCTTGATGAATTTTGGAGTGCGAGGTGTCGTTAGATTCTTCTTAATTGCGTGAATGACATAGGATAACTTTTTACTCGAGTAGTGAAAAAAAGGGTTTAATAATTTTTCTATCACACGCTTTGTAGCCTAAAGTGCTTGATGAATTTTGGAGTGCGAGGTGTCGTTAGATTCTTCTTAATTGCATGAATGACATAGGATAACTTTTTACTCGAGTAGTGAAAAAAAGGGTTTAATAATTTTTCTATCACACGCTTTGTAGCCTAAAGTGCTTGATGAATTTTGGAGTGCGAGGTGTCGTTAGATTCTTCTTAATTGCGTGAATGACATAGGATAACTTTTTACTCGAGTAGTGAAAAAAAGGGTTTAATAATTTTTCTATCACACGCTTTGTAGCCTAAAGTGCTTGATGAATTTTGGAGTGCGAGGTGTCGTTAGATTCTTCTTAATTGCGTGAATGACATAGGATAACTTTTTACTCGAGTAGTGAAAAAAAGGGTTTAATAATTTTTCTATCACACGCTTTGTAGCCTAAAGTGCTTGATGAATTTTGGAGTGCGAGGTGTCGTTAGATTCTTCTTAATTACGTGAATGACATAGGATAACTTTTTACTCGAGTAGTGAAAATAAGGGTTTAATAATTTTTCTATCACACGCTTTGTAGCCTAAAGTGCTTGATGAATTTTGGAGTGCGAGGTGTCGTTAGATTCTTCTTAATCGCGTGAGTATAATTATTGATATATATATATATATAGAAAAAAGCATCGGTGGCTCAACCGGTAACGACTCGGTCCATCTAACCAGAGGTACCGGGTTCAAATCTGGACGGCCAATGTACCAATGAGTTTTTCAAACACTTACGTACATACTTACCGATTGCTTTAACGGTGAAGGAAAACATCGTGAGGAAACCTGCACACGCCTGCGAAGAAACTCGAAGGTTGTGTGTGAAGTCGACCAACCCGCACTGGGCCCGCGTGGTCGACTAAGGCCTAATCGCCCTGATTCAGGGTAGGCTCGAGCCCCTCGGTGGGGACGTATATGAGCTGTAATGATTATATATATATATATATATATATATATATATATATATATATATATATATATATATATATATATTACAGCCCCTCGGTGGGGACGTATATGAGCTGTAATGATTATATATAATCATTACAGCTCATATACGTCCCCACCGAGGGGACATATATCTCACTAGATGGTAAGTGACGATGATGCCAAAGATGGAAACGAGCTTACCAAGATTCCCTAGCGCACTAAGGAACTGACTTATCAGAATATTATTTATTTATTTAGTTGACATTGATGTTTGGCGGCAAGACTTAGATAAAGATGGTAGCCAGGCGGGCTTAACCCTATCACCAACCAACCACTGAGTCTTACAAACTTAAACAATTAAAGAAAGTTCCGGTTTCTGGGCCTCAAATAATTCGCAGCAAACAGACCTCACATTGACCTGTTGAATGCGTCTCTGTGATGCAATTAATTTGTGCAATTCCAGCATCTAATAAACCTGAAGATGCAAACACGATCAAGTTAAAAATGGTCTTAGTTTTTAAGATATACTCGTTGTATAAGATTTTGTTTCACAATCACATTTACGTTGCAAGACAAAACATCTCGGCTTCCAATCTTGTCAACATTGGTGTTACAAAAATATTACGGTTCAAAAGTTAAAAGCCTTATTTTAAAGGTCCGACAAACGGATGTATAGCATAGGCTTAGCGATAGGGTCCCGTTATACTCTAGTACAAAAAAATAAATAAAGTTTAATAAAAAACTAAAAAAACACGCTTTTAAAGCACATCAAACTAAAAAGTGAAAAATAATCTATATAATATAATAAAACTGTAACGGGGCCGCGTCTGTACATAAAATATTTTTGGAAAATAATAACTGTGGTGGACATTACTAACGATATAGAGGCCAAAACAACAACTTTTGGAATTTTTGTCTGTCTGTCTGTCTGTCTGTCTGTCTGTCTGTATGTTCGCGCATCACGCAAAAACTACCAGGCCGATTTTGATGAAATTTTGTATGGTGGTACCTTATAGCCCGGGGTAACATATAGGATACTTTTTATCCTGGAAAATTGAAGACTTCCCGTAGGAAAATCAAAAGTATTCATTTATAGAATGGCTCACCACGCAAATGTGGCTTGACCTATTACAATCTAATTATACACTTTGATACCCTATATCGCGAACTAAAACTGGGACATTGTGAATCCCAAAAAAATTAAGGGTTCCTGCAGGGATGCAAAAAAATGTATCTTTAGAATGGCTCAACGTAACAATATGAAACCTTTACATTGGGATGGGGTGTTTTGACCATCATTGTATAGTCGGGTATTCTTTATCCTGGAAAACTAAAGAGGTCCCGTGGGAAGTTAGATCTATCAATTCTTACAATAATAACAATACAGTACTTTTTTCCCCATATTAGGTGTACACATACCACACATTATAATCATAGCAGCAGAATGTCAATAGATGGCACTGCAGGGATAATAAAACGCGCTCAAGTTGTATTAAACATTTAAATATTATTTCATACTTTTGAGTGGATTTCTTTTATGTATTTTTCAGCATACGCTACTTTAAACTCTGGAACTATGGTACGTAGCGATGTGTTTCATAGACGAACAGAGAGGTATATTTTTACAGATTCCAATCGTGTAAAAAAATAAAAACACATAAATCGAGTTTAGCATCTTTTAACAGGAGGCACAGGATATGGGAACTCTTCTGACGGCGACTATTTGCGTGTGGCAGTTGTTCTCCGCCTGCAATATCAATATCTGTGAACCTCATCAATGTATTTGCGGGTCCACGGTGGAGGCAATTGGCCATCACTCACTGAGTTGCAGTCGTGTTTGTGAAGATTCCCACGTCACCAATTCCTTAATGACCTCACTCGGAGGGCACTGGTCTCGGCCAGATGGAATATTCCATCTTTGATGCAGCCGCCGGCCGGGCTTTAGTCGATCTGATGGCAAAAGGCTGGACGGTTTAAACAGGTGCTATGGCAGAGAGGAACGTGTCTGCTTTGGGAAGCCACTTTTTCTGCCTCACTGTACGGTACTGCTGCTCAATTTTCGGCGAGAAAGAAGCATAATAAGTACTCGGTCTTGGAGGCAAATTACTGCTTTGTGCCGCTGGTCTGTGAGACAACCGGCTGCTGAACCCTCAGAGGCCTTTGCCTTCACAAAGGAGATTGGCCTTCGCTTTCGAGAGAGGAGATGTGACGTGAGGTCCTACCTGCTGCTAAGGTTGTCTATTGCCATCCAGCGCGGCAACGAGAAGTGCGTCTTGGGCTCCTTAGGAGCTGATACGACTCGAGTATTTGACCCATATTAATATTGTTAGGAAATTTTATTACTAGATTGATACCTATAATGATTTGAATTAGTTTTTTGATAATATAGGTATATATGTTATTTCATCATATCAGTTTATATACGTCCCCACCAAGGGGCTCAACCTGCCCTGAGTTAGGGCGATCTGGCCTTAGACGATCACGCGGGCCCATTGCGGGTTGATTGACTTCACACATAAGCTTCGAATTTCTTCGAAGGCGTGTGCAGGTTTCCTCACGATGTTTTTCTCACCGTAAGAGCGTCGGATAAACGTACATACCAGTATGAAATCGATATTCGTATAGATATTGATAAGTGGCAGGTTTCGAACCACGGCCTTCCGGACAGGAGGTAGTGGCCCTAACCGTTTTGCCACTCTATATTTTATTTAAGATTTAGAAATCCTTACTTAATATTATAAATGTCAAAATGTGTTTGTTTGTTTGTTACCTATTCACACTTCAACACCTCTATCAATCTTGATGAAATTTGGCACGCAGGTAGCCTGTATCACTGGGAATGAAATAGTCAACCTTTTATCTGTGGAAATTATCATAGCCCGATGCAGTTCCTGAGGAAACTAAAACAATACTCTTTGTTCGTTTTATATAAAATCGTAACGAATAAATAGATTGGTGTGATTTTTAGCACAGAGATGAGGTGGAAAATGATATAATTTACTAATAAGTATATCCTGACATAGTTCCCGAGGGATCTGGGGACATTTGTTTTCTACGCTCGCGCACGTCGGTGGCGTCGCAACGGAGCAACGGATTAAAGTGATTTTTTGTATAGAATTTGTTGAGGGGGTGGGAAGTGACAAAGACTGCTAATCTGAATAGCCCGATACAGTTCCTGAGGTACCTGGAGAAAACTCATGTCCACGCTTGCGAGCTGATTGCGGCTCGCGCACAACTCACCCTCAAACAGAGTCATAAAAGCTATGTCCACGCGGGCGAAGCCGCGGGCAAAAGCTAGTTATTAATATAAGCTGAAAACAATAATGAACGAAAATATACTATTATTTTTGTTCATTATTGTTTTCAGCTTATATTAATAATTATTTTTCTTTTTAATTTGATGTGCTTTTAAAGCGTGTTTTTTTAGTTCTTTTAAACTATATATTTATTTTTCATTTTTTAGTTTGATATGCATTTAATCCTGGTGATCCTGATCAGGATAATGAGATAAACAGAAATTATTGTATTTTCAATTATTGATCAATGTACAAAGTTTGAATTAAATCTGTCCGTTTAAAGTGGGTCGAAATCGAGTGCAAACATACAAACATAAATACAACGAACTCAGTTCGTTGCATACATACATATAGGTGAAGCTAATAAAAGGTGATAAAAAAGAGAACTATTATTGTTTTGCATTCGGTTTAATTTTAAAAATTTGTAAACCCTTTAAAATAATTTTTAGGTATTTCTCTTTCATAGGTTTAAACAGTAATGGAGACATTCCAAGTCATAGAATTTCCGAAGTAAATCCCCCGCCGCGTTCACGAAAGCTTGATTTTTGATAATCCACCGCCGTTGCTAGCGCCGCTAAGTACTACGAAACGCCAGCCAACCGGAAAATTGTATTGTAACCAGGTACAAGCCTGTACCTACAGTGATGTTGCTGGGATTAGTGGGGCAGGAGGTCGACTTGGCCGTGTGGTGTGAGAGATTATGTTAGGCGAAGCTGTCACACCTACCGTGAGACATTTCTTAATTAATGTGTGTATGATTGAAGGAATGGATAGTTAGTGTAGTTTTGGCTGGTATTTTTTGTTAAGTTTAGCGTTAATAGATAGATCAGATTTAACAATTTTTTTTCACGTTGTTATTCGTTATAGTCACTTTTACCCGAAATGTCACTATCTCGCTTTAGTTATTGCTCTGAGGTCACTATAAAACAACTATCATTAACAACTATTCTTGATTTTCTTTTTAATTTTTCTTGGCCATGGAAACGATTCCTTCAGCCGTATTCGTAATATTTTTCACTTCTTTCACAATTCTTATTATTTCAATTATAGTCAAGTTTGTTACTAGCACTACATTCGAACTAACGTAACCTGATGATAGCACTTTTACTGAAGCTTTCGCAAGCTTCTTGTGGGAACTCTAACCACAGCACACACACTTTTATTTCTTTATCCTAGACAATAAACACTTAAATGGTACTTACTTTGCTGAATAATTCACTATCAACACATACACTTTAGCATATCTACACTCACATTCAAACACGCAATCATACTCACATATTTCTGCAGTGATACTCAATAATTTATTTAGTCATTAAAAGCAAATTTAATTATTGATATTTTTGCCCAATCTATTTTATTAATATTATTGTGTTTAATTTTAGTTTTTATACTTAATTTAACTTGTTATCTTTTGTTACGTGTCGAACAATGTACTTTACCATGTTAAGCCGCATAAGTCAGCCACATTCTTTGTAATCTGCAAATCATACTACATCAACTACCACGATGCAGGTAAGTTGCCTAGTGTGGGTTTATTGTTAAAATTTTAGTACTGTGTTCCTTCTACAAATAAACATTTTTTACTTTTTTATCGATATTAAAGATCAAAAATCACGGAATGTATATTTCCGGGTAATAAAATAAATATGACGCTACAAATTTTCCGCCAAAAACTCCTAATTTTAAAAAGTATAACAGTGTTTCCAGCACGTGTCTATCAGAAAGCAGCAAATCAAAAAAATATAAAAACCCACGAAAAAGCGGAGGTTCTCAAATCGACGCGTATATTTTTTTTAAATATATGATCACGCAAAACTTTTACAGAGTAGTCCGATTTTGATAATTCATTTTTTTTATTAGAGAGGGTATACCCCGAAGTTGATCTTATATAAAAATTTGGAAATAAACATCCAACCCTATGGGTAGGAAAACAGGGGATGATTGATTGTTCACTTACTGATTGTAATGTATGACCACGCATAACAATAGTACACAATACACAGTGTAATAAAATTGATGTAGATGAGATGACCCAGCTGGGTCGCTCCTTTTCCTCCAGTATGGTTGAGGGGAGCGATGGCTGACTCTCGCGTTATACTCGTGACCAGGTGCTGTCTGTGTAAGCTGGCCTACTCTTATCAAAGACATTCAATGATTTTTATGTATAACTTTTCGTGTCATATTGTTTTCATGTTCTCATGTTGCCTAGAGAATGGTGCTATTCGCGTCTGTACATATGCTTCTTCGGATGGTCTTACGCTAATTTCATGGAGGAGAGGGCGTTGCCTGGAAATTGGTGCTATGTGCGTCTGTATATATGCTTCTTCGGTTGGTCTTACGCTAATTTTATGGAGGAGAGGGCATTGCCTGGACATTGGTGCTATTTGCGTCTGTACATATGCTTCTTCGGATGGTCTTACGCTAATTTCATGGAGGAGAGGGCATTGCCTGGACATTGGTGCTATTTGCGTCTGTACATATTATGCTTCTTCGGATGGTCTTACGCTGATTCCATGGAAGAGAAGACGTTGCCTGGTGTGGGACGCTACTTGCGTCTGCATTTACGCTTCTTCATACCAGCGCTCTAACTAAAGAGATGCGGGCTCTATGGTAGAGTCTGCTGTCAAGTGTTAATGTGTAAAATATTCTAACCTGGAATCAGTTACGACTTGTACCATTTACGGTGGAGATATCCGCTGCATGGTGTTCCATGGCCATGGTCAAGAGCCTTTCCAAGGTCTCGAATAATGGCGTCAAATATTGAAAAATGGTGGCGATCAGCGTGCCGGGTACTTCCTGGCCTGGCGTAGTTCCCTGGCCATCCAAAGAGGATAATGGCCTTGTTCATACTGAATGGTCTCTAGGAGGAATATTTGACTTGACCGTTACTCGTTAATGAGAGACATAAAACGATATTTTTGACACGTAGTTAGTTTATCACTTATAAAAAAACACCAATTATTTTTTTACATCTTTATCGCTTGCTCGTATGTATTTGCATATTTGATCTTCAAGGTAAGAGTGAATAAGCATTATATGAGTTTGCGTGTTATATTCTCAACAGCATTGTTACTTCACATCAGGTGAGTCAAACGCACTTAAATTTTTATTGAAAAAGTTCGTATAGTTAAGATACGCTGAGATGAAAGCTTGCATCTGCTTGGTTAATTGTTGTAAGCTCAGTAAGCTGCTGTAGCGACATGTACTACTAATTATTTTATTTGCGCTACGTAAGCACTTAGCGAATGCACTATGCAAGGCTCGCTAGTCATTTCCTACTCGCCCCTTGCTATAGACCTAACTTAAATACAACCTTCTTTCTGTAAAATCATTCTTTTGAATTCTATTAAATTCAGACTTTCGTGAACTGCAAACTTGGTCACTTATAGTCTTCTCCACGCAACCTTCATCTATCGTACAACCGTACATTGCCTATCCCGTAACACTGCTATTTTACTTCATCTGTTTGAACGAGTCTAATTACTCCAGGCTGGTAATCATTTAATTTTATTAAATTTCCTACATTTCTGAATAGTAGTTTTCCTATATAATTCCATTTTCCTTATGGATTCAGAAACTTTCATCATCCAATGTAGGCGGAGGTGGCCTAAGCGATGTTTGACACCGCAAAGTAAATGATGCATGATACAATACAACCCGTTTCATCTGTTTGGAGGGAACTTTACCAGTTTTAATCCCCGGAGGCTGAACTTCTGTCCCATACACACCTACCTACATAACTTTGTGACGGAACTCCCGCCCAAAGCCAAGTTGTGCCAATCAGATAAATGCGCCATTCAAGGACCGCGGGAAATTTATAAACTTTTATTTAGATTGATTTAAGTGGAATATTTTTTTTTGTTTTGCAAGTATTGCGGTACGATTTTTCACAATGGTTTTGTGAAATAGGTTAATTGGGTTTATGAATGACTAGGCTTAACCCGCGTAGACATCGTTTTTATGACTGTCTTTGAGGGTGAGTGGTGCGCGAGCCGCAGAGCCGCAGCGGCTCGCAAGCGTGGACTTAAGTTTTCTCCAGTTCCCTATCCCAGATGGGGCTATTCTGATTAGCAGTTTATGTTTTTTCCTACTCCCTCAACCATCTCTGTGTAAAAAATCACTTCAATCCATTGTTCCGTTGCGATGTTAAAGAAGTGAACCAAAAAATACAATTTTTAAGTTCCCTCAGGAACTGCATCTGCTATTTTCACGGGATAAAAAATATGCCTATGTCCTTCCCCGTGATACAGGCTACCTGCGTGCCAAATTTGATCAAGAATAGTCAAGGTGTTGAAGCGTGAAAAGGTAAGAAAAGAAACAAACAAACACATTTTCACATTTATAATATTGGTAAGGATATTTGCTCAATGCGTAAGGACGAAAGATAAAGCTAACCTGTTGCTGGACGTCAGTATTTGCAAATAAGTCAGCTTTGGATGATCTGATGACGATAATTCCTATGAGATATACTTTCGGCTAGTACAGCAAGATACATTTTTGTCTAGTCAAGTCAAAAGGAAAAGTGTTCGTTTAATCCATCAATGTAATGCTTCAGGTTAGTTAACCTACGTGAACGACCTAACCACGAAAGAAGTATTGAGCTACAACCGCTTCATAGCATTAAAACGCAAAGCTTAAAATTTCTAGTAACCAGTCTCTTTAAAAACTGCAGACAGACGGACGGATGGACACGTGAGTGATCATTTAAGAGCCTGTTGGAGTTCATAAATCCCATACAAACGTAGTATTTGATTCATTTGTTAACTAAACAACCGATTTTGAAATAATTTTATATTGATAATTGGGTGATGTATATCTGTGTCTGTACTGCATTACTTTTTTGAAAAACGAAACAGGAATCTTTTATTAATCAAAAAACTTGATTTTAAGGTTAAAAGACGGGAAACAAGTGTATTGGTATTAAATGGATTCCTGTTTCGTTTTTCAAAAAAGTGATGCGGTACAGACACAGATATACGTCATCCGATTATCGATATAAAATTATTTCAAAATCGGTTCTTTGGTTAACAAATGAATGAAATACTACGTTTGTATGGGATTTATGAACTCCAGCGGGCTCTTAAGGGTTTTCATCAATTATTACTCCTGAGCTATAACGTAGTGATAAATTTTTGATGATAAATTAATACTGTAAAATCCAATATTTATATATTTTTCTCAAACACGCTTGGAAATTTGAGCAATATTTTAACAACCTTCTTCGAGATAAATTGAAAATGCGAGCAGCGGCTGGCAAAAGTAATATGAAAATCCATATCTGTCGTGTTTTAGCAAACAATTAAATAACTGTGTAAAAACATATCTGTCGTGTAATTAAAAAATGGAACGATTTTTTACTCCAAAACATGGCAACCAAGGAGGTAACTTATCAAAGGTTTTAATTTTTATAACCGCCTCCGTGTCGTAATGGTTAATCCATTCGCTTCACACCAGGAGGTCGCGGGTTCGATTCCGGCGTGCTCAACTTTGTAAGACTCGGTTTGGTTGGTGTTAGGGTATTTTCATGGCCCACCTGGCTAACTACCACCATCTTATCTAAGTCTTGCCGCCAAACATCCGTGTTAACGGCACTAAAGTTTCCGACTTGAAAATAAGATAGCCAGATCCCCATTGCGTTGGGTAATTTTGGTAAACCCGCTTCCATCTTTGGCATCTTCGTCACTTACCATCAGGTGAGATGATGCCAATTGTGAATAAAAAACAAACAGTTACTACCCAAGTAACTTTAGAAAGTCTTTAAAGGGTATTGCAGAAAAAATGTTTTTTTTTGTAAGTTATTTTTGGTGTGATTTAAGGTATTTTAGGTGCTTTATTTTAAGTATTTTAGGCATTTTATTTAAGGTGTAATTTGTAAATATTTTAAATTTATTATTTATAGGTGTTAATTTTAAATTTGTATTACAGATATTTTGAATATCAATTCCAGTTGGTGTTTTGGCTAAAACTATTATGTCCCTCAAGATATCCCTTGGGATATCCCTCAAGATTCTGTTAAGTAAAAGTGCAATGGGCACAGAATTTAGGAGAATTTTAAGAAAGAGTTAATACTTCTGTTTAGACAGACTTTAATCCTCCTTGCCTTTTCTATATTATGTCTTTTTTATTTAAGTGTTTTTTTTTGTTTCTTGTTAGTTGTCATGGTTTGTCTGTTGTAAAATTTATTAGCTTGATTGCACATAATATAATTTAAAACGTAATTTTTGTAATTTTGGCATTTTAATTTCACATTTTCTTAACGTCCACTTTTCATTCGATTCAAACACGGGTTTCCAGATATCTTGTAGGTTAACTTTAGAAATAATAATAGACTTGAAGATATCTACAATACCTAGTAAAGGCTTTCAATAATTAACTGCACCAATACGATCATAACTCAATGAAATAAAATTTTAAACTTTTTTTACTTCATGTTATTGTATATTTTAGAAAATATGGTGTACTTTCATATTAATGCTAAAACTGTTTAAAATTTTATGAAATTGGCGATGAAGCAACTAATTTTGAGGTCTTTATATTACGTCGTTGTAATGCATTTGAAAATAAAAACGCGTGATTATTTCTCGTGTAAAATAGATGGAAAGTGCTATAAAACAGACGGGCCTTTAGAATACCAGAGAAATAACAAAAAATTTATTGATAATTGTATTGCAAATGAAAATTTTTAGTGGCGCACAGTGCAAAATATGATATTATCTATAAATACGTGGTAAATTAAGATTATTAAATTAAACATAATAAAAGTATAATCCCGATGTACTCCAGTTTTTGATAAAGAGGTGGCGGAAAATGTATTTTTCACTTAAATTGCGAAATGGCGTTAATTTTTTTTTCCTAACGAATTAAGACTAAGACAATACTGATTTCGTAAGGCTAGTTTAGACAAAACAAAGACTAGTTACACTAGAAATAGTGTTAGTTACGAGATATTATACTTAGTTTTTACTGTATGAGGTATTAGTAAATTCCTATATAATACATTTTAGTATTAAATGATCATCATCATATCAGCCACAAATCGTCCACTGCTGGACAAAGGCCTCCCCCAAGGATTTCCACGACGAACGGTCCTGCGCTGCCCGCATCCATCGGCTTCCCGCGACCTTCACCAGGTCATCGGTCCACCGCGTGGGAGGCCTGCCTACGCTACGTTTTCCGGTGCGCGGTCGCCACTCGAGAACTTTACTGCCCCATCGGCCATCTGTTCTACGAGCTATGTGCCCTGCCCACTGCCACTTCATTAAATGATACTTAAGTTTAATACAAAATTACTTAATATTTCTTAGCTTGTCATTTATTATTATTCTTTATTTTGTGCTGGAAGGCAGTGTATGCAGCAAAAAACAAATCATTTATATTATTTACTCCACGACGTCCCAAAAGTAATGTTTATGTGAAATCTTTATATTATTTACTCCACTACGTCCCAAAAGTAATGTTTATGTGAAATCAAGATTTTTAATCTTCTTCCGCGCAATCTGTAGTCTCCGTTAGCAATACTGAGGTCTGAGGCAAACATGTTGTATCACTTGAAAGCACATTATTTGCTTTTATTTTTATATTTTTCAACACGACAACGAAAACCACCAGATCTCTTTAATTTTTCTACCTCATCTATCTCTCCACTTGGCTCTATTTCGTTCAAAAAGTCCCTTTGAGTGTACTTTTGCTTTATACTTATTAATTTTACTCAGAAAAGAGTAAGTTATTCTTCAGAAAAACTGTTTTTAGAACTTGGTTTTACAATTATCTTAAGTTTATCTACAAATCAATTTTTACTTTGCAAGACTAAACCGATTATTCAATGTAGTTTTAAGCCCGCTTTCAATTAATCTGACTACAGTTAAAAAAGGTTTTTAGATTTAACTCAAGGCATAATTAATACAAAATAGTTTTTAGGAAAATTAACTTGGTTTTGGATATTCCTAATTTGCTAAAGTAGCAGTATGTTATAACTATTTTTTCTTTACTCACTATTTACTTCAAGAAATCTTTTTTGATTTAGCAAAAACCTACTGTAGATAGAGTACAGATATGTTAGATTTAATCAATAATCTTGTTTGATAATTGGGTAGCTTTTACCCGCGGCTTCGCCCGCGTGGACATCGTTTTTATGACTGTCTTTTAGGGTGAGTGGTCAACGAGCTGCAAGCGGATCGCGAGTTTGGACATTATGTTTCTCCAGATCCCTATCCCAGGCTATTCTGATTAGTAGTCTATGTCATTTCCCACACCATTACCAAATTCTATACAAAAATCATTTCAATGCGTTGCTCCATTGCGACACCGACGCGCGCGAGCGTAGAAATGCGTTTTCCCCAGATCTAAGAGTAAATTATTAACAGATATGTTAATAAGTAAATTTTGCCTTTTACACCTCCTCAGTCATCTTAGTGAAAAATTACAACCATCCTTTGTTAAATAAATTAAAAAAACAAACCAAAAAAAGGGTATATTTAACCGACTTCCAAAAAGGAGGTTCTCAATTCGACTTTGTTTTTTTATGTTTCTTACGCGATATCTTCGCTGATTGAACCGATTATCATGATTATTTTTTTATTCGATAATGTATGCTCCCGAGTTGGTCCCATATAAATTTCATCAAAATCGGTGTAGAGCTTTATTGAAAATTAACAAAAACCTAAAATAATAATGCAAAATTGTACTAAATTGTTGCGATGGAAGTCGGTTTTTTAACGTGTTTAGCGTTTTTAATTATTTTCAGCAGGGACTGCATCGGACTGTGCTATTTTCATAGGATAAAAAGTAGCCTTTGTCCCTCCTAGTGACGCAGACTACCTGCGTACTCAATTTCATCAAAATTGATCAAGGTATTGAAGCGTGAAAAGGTAACGAACAAGCAAACACATTTTTACATCCTATCATCTTACATTTTATATCCTATTATTAACGTGAATGCTTGTTACACTTTCACGCTATAACCACTGAATGGATAAGGATGAAACTTGGCACACATATAGGTTAGGTCCTGGAATAGGATATTCGTTACTTTTCACGCCGGGAAAATGTCTTATTACTACGGGAAAATCGAAAATAACGCAGGCGTAGCCGCCGGCGGACGGCTAGTTTATAATATTATTAGTAAGGATCCCTTACGCGCACCGGAAAACGTAGCGATGGACCGACGACCTGGTGAAGATCGCGGGAAGCCATTTGAAGCGGGCAGCGCAAGACCGGTCGTCGTGGAAATCCTTGGGGGAGGCCTATGTCCAGCAGTGGACGTCCTTCGGCTGATATGATTGACTGCTAGTGAGGTACGCAACTAATAAAAGTACCTAGCCTATATTTTAATCCAGATCTTGTTTCACTGTTGGTGATTGAGTAACAAATATTAAATTATTAAGGATAAGATAAACACTACACATTAGTTAAAAAAAAATATACAAACTTAAAAAATATTAAAAACAAACACAACATAAAAGTCCTTATATAGGAACTATAGCGGTACAATAATTAAACCTATATAAGTATTTAATAAAATTATTTATACTAATTATATGAATTTTACTCTATCGAATCCTTACTTATATATTATTTTTAATAGCTTCTTTTATTTTTTTGTTATTAAAAATTTGAGTGCGTTTGACTATATCTCACCTGATGGTAAGTGAAGATGTAGTCGAGGATGGTACACGCAAACTCAAATAATGCCTATTAAAACGCAAATATTCGTTTCAAAGTCATTCTTCTTGCTTTGCGTTTCATGATTAAATTCTCTTTAGTTTTGTTCGTCTATGAAAATTTAATTTGAAAATGATTGTTACCTATTGACAGGAGAAAGAAAAGAAAAGATGACCGTGATTTGTTGACTGTTGTGTGTGTTTAAATTTTGATTTATATTAATGTTTCATTAAGGCCCTCTATTTTATTCAGTGGTAAGTAATTTGTGTAAGAAAACCGCTTTGCGTATTTTTTTTGGTACTGCTGCGAACTAGATTTACATATGTCCGTAGGGTCTTTCACTCCCCCTGCGAGTTTGACGTCCCCGAAAATTCCTCCGATTCAAGAATGATCCTGGGACAGAGCTGCGCTAACCATCAGCCAGTCTATTGGCCGCACTGCCCGCCCAGCTGCTTGCCTAAAGGGAAGTAAATTCTGAATTAATCCTTAATCCTGAGCGACTGTCTGGCCATTGGTCACGAAGCAATATTACTGCCCAGCGCAAAACTTATTTATGTTCGCAAAGCGTTTTCTGCCGTCCTAGAAGATTTCCTACCTCCGGTTTTTAACAATTTAGCTATTAATTTTAAATTTTAAATGTGTTTTGTACCTAGTAAGTGTTCTTTAGAACGTTGGGGTAATTCAGACCCAAGTGAAATTTAATTCTATTATTATTTTGGTACTTGGTTACTTATTCAAATACCAAGGAGAGGGCGACGATCGTTGCCTACCGGCATTCTATTAAAAATAGCAATTTTTAATCAAATGGAATTGTCGATTTAGGTTTATTTTAGTAAATTGTCCAAATATGAATTATGTTATTGTTCTATAACCGCACGGTCATCAAAAGGTTCATCTTTTTTCGAGTATATTGTTTTCTTTTTTAGAAAAAATATTAAATACATATATTCTAATTTACCCCAAAATATTTTTTCTTAAAACTCCGTTTAGGCCCGATCCTCTAAATCTTAAGTATCGTGTAAAAAACCCGTAACTGAGTATTATAAACCAGTTTCTTTTATTTTTGTTACACTATTCACTCTCGCCTTAAAGATCACTAAATTGTAGGAGTCGGGAAACACAGACGCAGGCAAGGAGTTCCACTCCATCGCTGTCCGCATAATAAATGAGGAAGCGTAACGCTTCGTGCGCATAGTCTGAATATCAACAACAAAGGGGTGGAACCTCCCCCCGCGTCTCGTTGACCGAAGGTGGAATGGAGCTGGGGGAATGAGGTCGTGAAGTTCTTGAGCACACTCTCCGAAATGAATTCGATAGAAAACTGAAAGACAGGCATTTTTGCGGCGATGCTCAAGGCTTTGAAGCTTGTTTTCGACAAGCTCATCGTCACCAATAAGTCTCCGAGCGCGCCGGTCGATAGCGTCCAAGGTATTCAGCTGATAGCGGGCTGGTCCATCCCATAGGTGAAACAGTACTCCATACAAGAACGGACTTGTGCTTGATAAAAAGATAGAAGCTGTCCAGGTGTGAAGTACCGTCTCACTTTAGAGAAAATACCCAGCTTCATTGCAGCAACTTTGGCATTGGACTTAATGTATCTACCGAAATTGAGATTAGATGGTAAGATATTTGAATGAATTCAATCCAGAAAGTAGGAATCAAGTTTAAAGGACTTCTTTTTGCGGAAAAGAGACACGACTGTGTCTTAGAGGCATTGAACCTAACGAGGTTGGAATTACCCCAATCAGACACTGCCTAAAGCGATAGGTTCATTCGCTCGATCATGGCCTCTCTCAAAGACAGCGTCTTAGCGCTGTTCACTCGTGCACTGGATAGGTGTCTTTCCACAACTGTGCTATCGTCTGCATACCCAATAATACCCGGTGTCAGCAGATCGTTTATGTGTAGCAAGAAATGAGTGGCGGAAAGAACAGACCCCTGAGGTACCCCGGCATCGATTGCCAATAGGTCAGAGGAGCAGCCATCAATGACTACTCGAATGGACCGTTCCCTCAGGAAATCAGATACCCAGTTACACAACCCACAGGCAGTCTGTATGAAGGAAGTTTGCCAATAAGGCTAGCGTACCAGACTCGGTCAAAAACCTTCGAGATGTCAAGAGACACGGCGAGAGCCTCACCGTGTTTCTCGATGGCCTCACCGCATATATGCGTAGGATGCATACACTAGAAGATCTCCAGTGGACCGACCTTGACGAAAACCGTATTGCCAATCACTTAGGAGGTCATTGTATTCTAGGTATGCCAAAATGCGGGTGTTCAATACACGCTCCATAATCTTACAGATTACAGAGGTGATTGCTATGGGGCGGTAATTTGCCGGGTCTGCACGACTGCCTTTTTTGGGCACAGGCTGCACATTGGCGAGCTTCCAGGACTTTGGAACTATACCTGTTTTAAGAGAGAGGCGCTACAGAGACGTGTCAGAACAGGAGACAACTCAGGAGCGCAGTTCTTTAGAACTATAGCTGATATGCTGTCAGATCCACTGGCTTTGTTCACGTCTAGATTACGAAGTGTTTTGAGTACCTCCTTATGGCGGATACGAATAAGGGGCATAGTAGATCCGCAAGGGGGTAACTGTGATGGTATACTATTCGCTGTATCTTGACGTGAGTTTTCGGCAAACATGAAGGCAAACAGGTTTGCCTTGTCTGTTGCCGTATGAGCCAGCGTTCCATCGAGTTTCAGCAGTGGAGGCAAAGACGAGCGGCAAAATTTCGCCTCGACCGACTTAGCCAAGGACCAAAACGACTTACTCCCAGAAGGATATGAAGCTAGTTTTGATCCTATGTGGCTAATATGGTCAAAACGAGCCCTGCGCAGCGTCTTTTTGTAGGACTTGGCGGCTTTGTTGAATGCCTTCTTCTTGTCACGCGTGTCCCGAGCTTTAAGATTCCGAGCGTGGACCCACGCCTGGTAAGCCGAATGCTTTTGTGCCTCAGCAACTGAACATTCGGCACTATACCACGGGCGAGCTTTACTCTCTAAAGGAATGTCAGAAAATGGAATATAATATTCCATCGCCTGACATCTTACCTTTGAGGTTTCGGTCGCACAGCTCGACGGATCGCTAGAAGAAAAACACGCCTGCCGCCAAGGATAAGATACAAAAAAGTGGCGCATCTCATCCCAATCTGCTGACTTGTACCGCCATACCCGTCTGGTGCCCTTAGGGCTGAGATCGGGAGGTGAATAAAACAGTACAGATTTCACCAGACAATGGTCAGACGTACCCAAAGGTGAGGATACTGACACATTGTAACGGTCTGGTTCTGTTATCAGCAGAAGGTCCAAACAATTTTCCGTTTGGCCATCAACGTCAGGTACACGCGTTGCCTGGTCTACTGGTAAAGATTTAGCGACAAAGCGAGTTTTAATGTCTCTCTCCCAGCGTGGTCGGTCCTTTCGTACGGGAACAGCCATGCCCACCAGAAGGACCAGTTGGGCAGACGGGTACCTTTGTTGAGCCACATCGGCCGCCTCACACAGATGTTCAAATAGCCTGTTTGTCTCCTGATCTCCGCTGTGCGAACGGTATGCACAAGCGTAGACTATTTTGTCTACGCCAGTTTCGACCAGCACCCAAAGCGTCGAAAAAGAGGAGTCTTCTAGGTTACGGACACACCGGCAGCAGATGTTATGACTGACGTAGACACAAACACCGGCGTGCGCCTTGAAATTGTGCTCCAGGGAATATCCCGGGTACTGCAAGTAAGACGCGTCCGCCGGACGTCTGATTTGCGTCTCCGTAAGAAAGAGCAGCTGCGGCTTGTCGGTCTCAAGATGGTGGTGGACCGCATCGATATTGGAGTGCAACCCTCTGATGTTATCGAGGTGCACTTTTAGTGGAAGGAAGTGCCGCCGCTGTATAACTTTATTTCCTTTTCTGAATTTTTTTTCATTTTTTTATTTTGTGGAGTGAATAGACAGGGAAGGCGGAAGTTGAACGAGGCGCTGATCAGAATCCAAGGGTGAACACAGAATCGCTGCACTGAAGGATAGCCTACTAATTGAGCACCCAACTTCCTACGGTCAGCCAGCGGTGCACCGTGCTTCGGATACCGCTGCCCTCCAAGACTAGCCGCCAAGTGCAGCGATACTCTGACACCGGAACGGCATACTGATTCAGCGCAACTGCACAGACCCGCCTTCCCAAATGGCTTCCCTAGGCATCGTACCGGAACACGTTCGTGAACGCTTGGCGGCACGACTTTGCCTAGAGGGTGGTGACAAGCCACGGCCGAAGCCTACCACCTAAAGAAACGCCAGAGCCTCGTTTGTTGTTTGGCAGGGTGCACCACGCGCAGTTGAGGTTGACTTGGGTCTCAGAGATGCATTGGACTCCTTACACCCCGTACACGTCTGCCATTTCAACTAAAACTTACTCTTTCCCAGGTTTGCTGGAAGAAATCTCAAATTAGAAATAAGTAATACCTATTGTATAATTTTATTTTCTGCCTGTTATGTAATCTTTTTTTTACACAAACCTGTTAAATAAATAAAGATCCAAAATTTTGTACATTTAAGATTTCTAAGTTTCGTATTTACTATAACCGGTTTGAATATAGGCTATCCCGAAATTTAATTTAGTTTAAACGTTTTGTCCCAAATACGGTACGCAGAAAGATTTGTACTTACAACCATGACAAAATGGGACAACTTTTAGTTTATACCCAAAAGTTTTCTCTTTGACACAAAACGCCGTTGGATTTTAGAGTCCCTGAAGAATTTCTTTTGCAGCGCCGCCGTCCGAGGAGTTGGGAGAGATGTTGGAACTGGATAAATTAAGTTTTGAACAAACCCTTTCATTCCGTTTTCTAAAGTTTTATACATGTATTTACTCAAAGGTATACTTATTATTTAAGCGTTCATTTATTTTGGGATTCCGTACTAGTATAGTACGTTAGGGGAATTCGTAGACCCGAACGGAGTTCTGGCAATGTGTTAAATAATTTCAAGATTTTAAGTTGTTTATTCGAAATAGGTGCAAATTGCACTCTTTCTGATAGCCATAAAATAGTATTTACATATTTATACATGTCATTTGTGAAAAATTAAAAAAATAAATAATCATTAGTTAATAACGTCAAAATACAATCATTAATATAAAACAAATTATGGCATTAGAACATGACAACAATATGACACGAGAAGTTATACAATGAAATTCAATAATGCCTAAATTAATGAGAAAACAATTTTACCAAAAAAATAACACTAAATGGGCAATATTTTAATAACAATTTATCATTTAATCACTTTCACTGCTCCTGATTCTGAAGATACTTCTTGTATCTTCAGAATCGTCACCTAAATTAATTATTAAAGACTGCACAAGATTCGCGTGACTCCATGCGGCTGTAACGTCGGCGGTTCCGCGATTAAACTCAGGGTGGCCCCTTTGACGCAACCGTTTGACGCGAGCCGGCACTGGCGAGCGGCATTTATCAAAGCTGCAAGTAATTCAGCGAACAAACTTTACTTATGTAACGGGTCCATCTGTCTGGCTGTCCGACATTCGAATACCATAAGATCCTGCGCGCACTTGTGATGTTAAGTTGACCGATAGTGCAGTCGCATTCGTAATCATGCTCAAACTATCGGTAAGTTTTAATAGTCAAGTGGGTACACTGACCACACCCTGGACACTACACACAAGGGGCCAGAAATTTGGAACTATTTGTTTTAATTTTGTTTCTGGTCATATAAATAGGGCGTTTCTTGTGAAGAAATTCATTATTCTGATCAAATTCATTTAAAAACATGTCACTAACCCCTGAAGAAAAAGCGTCGGTGGCTCAACCGGTAACGACTCGGTCCATCTAACCAGAGGTACCGGGTTCAAATCTGGACGGCCAATGTACCAATGAGTTTTTTCAAAACTTACGTACATACTTACCGATTGCTTTAACGGTGAAGGAAAACATCGTGAGGAAACCTGCACACGCCTGCGAAGAAACTCGAAGGTTGTGTGTGAAGTCGACCAACCCGCACTGGGCCCGCGTGATCGACTAAGGCCTAATCGCCCTGATTCAGGGTAGGCTCGAGCCCCTCGGTGGGGACGTATATGAGCTGTAATGATGAACCCCTGAAGAGTGTATCATAATTCTGTCAATGCTAAAAGACGGGCGCAGTCAGTGTTATACAGCGAGAATTGTTGGTGTGCCGCTATCAACCGTTTAAAGAGAGCTCTAGAGATTTAAAGAGACTGAACCCAATATTCACAGATCAGGAACAGGCCGAACAAGGTGCTTGGCAGCGCGGGAGGATCGATATATGGTGTCAACAATATTGAGAAATCGATATCAAATAGTTGTTGAAGTGAAAAATCACATTTTACGTACTTGAGGGAGCAATTCCATCACGTTAACAGTGAGGCGGCGTCTTGCTGAAGCAAACTTGAAGCTATTTAGACCAATGGTCCAAAACTCGAAAGGCAGTATCGAAATTTAAGGTTGAGTTACGCTAGAGAACTCATGAATTGGACTCTCGATGACTGATCAACAGTTGCGTTTTCAGACGAGTCGAGATTCATGATATACAAGCATGATGGGAGGCAAGGAGTCTACAGAAGACCAGGAGAGCGCAACAACCAAGCTTGCATTGAAGAGAAAGTGTCGTACGGCGCGGCGAAAGCTCCATACAAGTGTGGGCTGGAATTTCTTCCGAAAGTATGATCTAAAATCTGCAGAGAGATACGTGAATGATATTTTAAATGAGTATTTTGGCCTAGTGAGAACGCCATATTAATGCAAGATAAAGCTCGTCCCCATATAGCTCGGATGGTGTTTGACTACCTTGATTATTTCGCTATCACACACATGGAGTGAACAGCAAGCAGCCCAGACTTGAACCCCATCGAGCATGCCTGGCATGAACTGGGACATTGTGTACGACAGCGAAATTCCCCTCCAATCTCGCTTCGTGAACTGAAAGAAGCACTGATAGACGAATGGGAGAATATTCCTCTCTATCGGCTCAGATATCTGGTGGATAGCATGCCAGACCGTTTAACAGCTATTTTAATAGGTCTTCGTGGTAATACAAAATATTGAAATGTGTGAAAATTGCACATTTGACACCGTAGCACATTTTTCGAAATCTCGTGAAAAAATTTCATTTTTACTTAGCCTACTTTTATCTATCTATATCTTATCTATAATATTAATTAATTAATATATAATATAATAAAACTGTAACGGGGCCGTGTCTGTACATGAAATATTTTTGGAAAATAATAACTGCGGTGGACATTACTAACGATACAGAGGCCAAAACAACAACTTTTGGAATTTTTGTCTGTCTGTCTGTCTGTCTGTCTGTCTGTCTGTCTGTATGTTCGCGCATCACGCAAAAACTACCAGGCCGATTTTGATGAAATTTTGTATGGTGGTTCCTTATAGCCCGGGTTAACATATAGGATACTTTTTATCCCGGAAAATACAAGAGTTCCCGTGGGAAAATCAAAACTATTCATTTATAGAATGGCTCACCACGCAAATGTGGCTTGACCTATTACAATCAAATTTTACACGTTGATACCCTTATCGCGAACTAAAACTGAGACATTGTGAATCCCAAAAAAATTAAGGGTTCCTGCAGGAATGGAAAAAAAATGTATCTTTAGAATGGCTCAACCTAACAATATGAAACATTTATATTGGGATGGGGTGTTTTGACCATCATTGTATAGTCGGGTATTCTTTATCCCGAAAAACTAAAGAGGTCCCGTGGGAAATTATCTATCGATACTTACAATAATAACAATAGAGTACTTTTTTCCACATATTAGCTACACATACCACACATTATAATCATAGCAGCAGAATGTTAATAGATGGCACTGCAGGGATAATAAAACGCGCTTAAGTTGTATTAAAACATTAAAATATTACTTCATACTTTTGAGTAGATCGCTTTTATGTATTTTTCAGCATACGCTACTGTACACAACTCTCTGGAACTATGGCACGTAGCGATGTGTTTCATAGACGAACAGATAGGTATTTTTTTACAGATTCCAATCGTGTAAAAAAATTTAAAACACATAAATCGAGTTTTAGCATCTTTCACAGGAGGCACAGATATGGGAACTCTTCTGACGGCGACTATTTGCGTGTGGCAGTTGCTCTCCGCCTGCAATATCAATATCTGTGAACCTCATCAATGTATTTGCGGGTCCACGGTGGAGGCAATTGGCCATCACTCACTGAGTTGCGGTCGTTGTTTGTGAAGATTCCCACGTCACCAATTCCTTAATGACCTCACTCGGAGGGCACTGGTATCGGCCAGATGGAATATTCCATCTTTGATGCAGCCCCCGGGCTTTAGTCGATGTGATGGCAAAAGGCCGGAGGGCTTAAACAGGTGCTATGGCAGAGAGGAACGTGCCTGCTTTGAGACGCCACTTTTTCTGCCTCACTCCTCACCCGTACCGTACTGCTGCTCAATTTGCGGCGAGAAAGAAGCATAATAGGTACTCGGTCTTGGAGGCAAATCTATCTATAATATAATAAAACTGTAACGGGGCCGTGTCTGTACATAAAATATTTTTGGAAAATAATAACTGTGGTGGACATTACTAACGATACAGAGGCCAAAACAACAACTTTTGGAATTTTTGTCTGTCTGTCTGTCTGTCTGTCTGTCTGTCTGTCTGTATGTTCGCGCATCACGCAAAAACTACCAGGCCGATTTTGATGAAATTTTGTATGGTGGTTCCTTATAGCCCGGGTTAACATATAGGATACTTTTTATCACGGAAAATTAAAGAGTTCCCGTGGGAAAATCAAAAGTATTCATTTATAGAACGGCTCACCACGCAAATGTGGCTTGACCTATTACAATCAAATTTTACACGTTGATACCCTTATCGCGAACTAGAACTGGGACATTGTGAATCCCAAAAAAATTATGGTTTCCTGCAGGAATGCAAAAAATTGTATCTTTAGAATGGCTCAACGTAACAATATGAAAAAAATACATTGGGATGGGGTGTTTTGACCATCATTGTATAGTCGGGTATTCTTTATCCCGGAAAACTAAAGAGGTCCCGTGAGAAATTATCTATCGATACTTACAATAATAACAATAGAGTACTTTTTTCCACATATTAGCTACAAATACCGCACATTTTAATCATAGCAGCAGAATGTCAATAGATGGCACTGCAGGGATAATAAAACGCGCTTAAGTTGTATTAAAACATTATTTCATACTTTTGAGTGGATTTCTTAGTAATTTTCAGCACAAGCTTCTTGAAACAACTCTAAATCTGGAACTATGGCACTTAGCGATGTGTTTCATAGTCGAACAGATAAGTATTTTTTACAGATTCAAATCGTGAAAAAAAATTAAAAACACATAAATCGAGTTTAGCATCTTATAACAGGAGGCACAGATATGGGAACTCTTCTGACGGCGACTATTTGAGTGTGGCAGTTGCTCTCCGCCTGCAATATCAATATCTGTGAACCTCATCAATGTATTTGCGGGTCCACGGTGGAGGCGATTGGCCATCACTCACTGAGTTGCGGTCGTTGTTTGTGAAGATGCAGCCGCCGGGCTTTTGTCGATCTGATGGCAAAAGGCCGGAGGGTTTTAACAGGTACTATGGCAGAGAGGAACGTCCTCACCCGTACGGTACTGCTGCTCAATTTGCGGTGAGAATGAAGCATAATAAGTACTCGGTCTTGGAGGAAAATTACTGCTTTGTGCCGCTGGTCTGTGGGACAACCGGCTGCTGAACCCTCAGAAGCCTTTGCCTTCACAAAGGAGATTGGCCGTCGCCTTCGAGAGAGGAGATGTGACGTGAGGTCCGACCTGCTGCTAAGGTTGTCTATTGCCACCCAGCGCGGCAACGAGAAGTGCGTCATGGGCTCCTTTGGAGCTGATACGACTCGAGGATTTGACCCATATTAATATTTTTAAGAAATTTTATTACCAGATTGATAAAAAGATTTGAATTAGTTTTTTGATAATATAGGTATATATGTTATTTCATCATATCAGTTTATATACGTCCCCACCAAGGGGCTCGACCTGCCCTGAGTTAGGGCGATCAGGCCTTAGACGATCACGCGGGCCCATTGCGGGTTGATTGACTTCACACATAAGCTTCGAGTTTCTTCGCAGGCGTGTGCAGGTTTCCTCACGATGTTTTTCTCACTGTAAGAGCGTCGGATAAACGTACATACGAGTATGAAATCGATATTCGTGTAGATATTAGTACGTGGTAGGATTCGAACCACGGCCTTCCGGACAGGAGGTAGTGGCCCTAACCGTTCTGCAACCGACGCTCTATATGTTATTTAAGATTTAGAAATCCTTACTTAATATTATAAATGTGAAATGTGTTTGTTTGTTTGTTACCTATTCACACTTCACCACCTTTACTAATCTAGATGAAATTTAGCATGCAGGTAGCCTGTATCACTAGGAATTAAATAGTCTACTTTTCTGTGGAAGTTATCATAGCCATAGCAGTTCCTGAGGAAACTAAAACAATAATCTTTTTTCGTTGAGTTATTTAAAATCGTAACGAAAAAATGGGTTGGTGTGATTTTTAGCACAGAGATGAGGTGGAAAATGATATAATTTACTAATAAGTTTATCCTGACATAGTTCCCTAGGAATCAGGGGACAACGGTTTTCTACGCTCGCGCACGTCGGTGGCGTCGCAACGGAGCAACGGATTAAAGTGATTTTTTGTATAGAATTTGTTGAGGGGGTGGGAAGTGGCAAAGACTGCTAATCCGAATAGCCCGATACAGTTCCTGAGGTACCTGGAGAAAACTCATGTCCACGCTTGCGAGCTGATTGCTCGCGCACCACTCACCCTTAAAAAGAGTCATAAAAGCTATGTCCACGCGGGCGAAGCTGCGGGCAAAAGCTAGTTCAAAATAACTTTATAATCTATAACTTTTATGACTTAATTTTATTTTAGTTTATGCTCTATATTTTTTTTATAATAGAGTCTATATTTCAGAAAAATAGTTTATTGTGGTTTTTGTCACCGACCCATTATCTTTGCTTGTGTATTTGGCTCGCTCTTTGGGCTACACGGCTTGATGGATTTTGGATTACGAGGTGCTGTTAAATTTATGTGAATCCCGTGAGTGTCTCAGGATACATTTTCACCCGACTGTACAAAAAAGAGGGATTCATTTTTTAATTAACTGTCGGGTATTTTTTTTATTAATTCCTAAATTTATTTACTTTGTGAATTATACTTACTTAAGTGTATAATGATGTAATTTTATACTTACAATAATTTCTTGATTTGTTAATAGAAATAGTTGTAGATAAACCCTTATCAAAGTAAATTTAGGGTTTTGAGTTTTGGTTTTTAAAACAATCAAAAATAGTGCACCTATTTTGAACAAACGTTTTGAAATTGAGAAGGTTCCGTGTGCTAACAATGTATTGAAAACATGTTTCAGAATAAACTGTATTATATAAATTATTTTCATGGGGCATGTGCTTTGTATGTATGAATGCTAGTAGAGCTCGTAGAACAGATGGCTGTTGGGGTAGTAAAGTTCTCGATTGGCAACCGCTCATTGAAATACTTAGCGTAGCCAAAACTTCCACTTGGTGGAGCGACGACCTGGGGAAGGAGATGGGAAGCCGATGGATGCGGGCAGCGCAGGACGGGTGGTTGTTGATATCCTTGGTGGTGGCCTTCGTCCAGCAGTGGACGTCTTTCGGCTGATGTGATGATATTGATGATGGATTTAATATGAGTGTAAACCGTTCAATCTAAGCCTTGAACTGACTGTCTTTTAATTCTTGTTATTTATTTATTACTCATATTCGATACAGTTAGTTTACATATTACGTTTGTTAAACCCGGCGTGGATATTGCACCTTCGCAATGACCCCTTGGTCATTTTAACCCTGTCTGAGTCGGCCGCCACCTGTGAACTACGTAACTAACAATTTTAAGTTTTTTTTTCTAATGATGGCAATATCATCTATGGAAAATTTACACCGATTCACAAGTGCGCAAAGCCGTTAATAGTAAATAATATCACCTTGCCAAAACCAGTGCAGTCCAAACTTTAGCCACACCCCTGATACTTCATACAACGGTTGAGAAATGACACTTCTTAAAACAAATCATGGGGAAATCCTATACGTTTGAGAACCAAATTAACACCAATCTGTATCAATTTGGGTAACGAAGGGGTGAGGTAGGGATCTAAAGAGCGGCAGGGAGAGTTAATACTGTATTTACTACTAATTTATATACTTTGCTGCAGCAGCATCTTCCTAAAGCTGATTGATTATTTTTAGAACTTTGCGAAAATTAACATTTTGTACTATTACCTGAAAGCATCGGTGGCTCAACCGGTAACGAATCGGTCCATCTAACCAGAGGTACCAGGTTCAAATCTGAACGGCCAATGTACCAATGAGTTTTTCAAAAACTTACGTACATATACTTACCGATTGCTTTAACGGTGAAGGAAAACATCGTGAGGAAACCTGTACACGCCTGCGAAGAAACTCGAAGGTTGTGTGTGAAGTCGACCAACCCGCACTGGGCCCGCGTGGTCGACTAAGGCCTAAACGCCCTGATTCAGGGTAGTCTCGAGTCCCTCGGTGGGGACGTATATGAGCTGAAAGAGACTATTACCTGTGGTTTTTACCAAGATCCATATGTCGTGGACATTTAGTAGAATTGACCAGTTCATGAAATAGCCGTCCCTATTGGCCAGATCATTAAATAGACTGTCTAACTAGATCATAAAATGGCCGGGAATATTATGCGAAATCGATCTAACCTTAACTGCGTTCCGCCACTACGCTTCGCGAGGCTCTTCGACTACAGACTACTACTGCATAGTTTTGACTGTGATACTTCACAGTATTACAATATAGTGGCTTACAGTAGTGCTACGAATGTATTTACCCAGAGTAACGAAAGGTTACTGGCGGGGCACAGCCCGCCAAAATCCGCGAGTTTGCTAGGCTGGCTACGGGCTAGTACTGCTAGTACCTACGCTGTGGCGGCATCGTGCGACATCAAAGGCGTTGCGCTACTGTAAGCCATATCGTAATACTGAGACAGTATCATCATCAAACCTAAAGAAACTATTATCGCTCGCTTCTCTCTTTCAACTCAAATCCAATATCCGCCAGGCCTTTTCATGATCTGGCCAATGTCATCGATATGGCTACAACACATATACTAATCCAGATAATATTACGTTTAACTTCCATTGAAGGTTTTTTTTACAATACTACGTAACTAACAATTTTAAGTTTTTTTTTTCTAATGATGGCAATATGATCTATGGAAAATTTACACTAGACAGTTTAACTCGATTTTTACAAAAACAGCGGTATCTAGCACAGCTTCACAGTGTAAAAAAACATATGTTTTACAAAAACTATACAACTGCGTGCAATTATTTCAAAAATGACGTATCTGAACGCATTTATGTAGTTTTTATGAAAAAATAAATGATCTGTGGTCATAGCAAAAATGTCGGACTAAGTACGCGCTAAGTGAGAAATTTTATAATTTAATTTTTAAAAGTAAACGCAAAGAAAACGAATATTAAAAAAAAGAATGTGAGGAACATAATTGGTGGCAGCTCGGAAAATCAGTGCTGACTGCAGGTTAGTTTTGATATCATTGCATTTATATTTTTTCGTTAGTATCTTGAAATAACAGGCCTTATACTCAGTTTATTACATATACATTGTTTCAGATGCCAGCATTACCAATTTTTTAATAAAGTGTCACACAGATATTGTGAAATGATACTTGCCAATTTCAATAATCTTGATAACAAAAATGAACAGGATGCTTACCTATTTGATGACTGTGATATCTACCTCTCCAGCTGCTAGACACACACAAGACCTAATAAAAACGGCACGCAAACATCCATCACCTTCAGAAGCAATAAACTAATTAATTATGAATAATATGATGTCTTCAATACCAAAACTTTTACTTTTATTTTTACAAAAATAACATAAATGCATTTATTTTGCGAAAAATCACAAGTTCAAAATACATTTCATCATTATATTCCATAACAGTAGGTATAAATAATAATTAATGCTACATATTCAATCCAATACATTAACATGAATACATGATCAAAAGTTCTAAGTTATTAAACGAAAAATATGGATTGGAGAACTTTTTTTTCATTTCCTGTGAAATTTTTGCTAAAAAGTTGTGCTGTTTTTGTAAAAAAACCCTTCATTATTTTTGTTTGCAAAGCAAAAATTTTGCAATTAAAATACAATAAAAATACAAGGTCAAATATACTCTGTTCGACCTCCATGTAATTTTTTTCACCGCATGCTCGCCGGGTTAAGCTTCTTTTCCTCATTAATCACGAAAAATAAAAATATTTTCCCTAACATTGTAACATGTTACTTCCATTTGGATTGTCAGCGTCTGAGCTGTCAGCGGAAAAATCGTTGTTTCCAGGCATAAATATTGTATTAGACGAAATCGTTACATATTTTGAGAGGCCTTAAATAATTCCATGACTACTTTTAATGTAAATAATACTCGTTTTGTTATAGGTATCTGAATATACAACGATACCGGCCAAATTATTTCGGGTCAACATCATCATCATCATATCAGCCGAAGGACATCCACTGCTGGACATAGGCCTCCCCCAAGGATTTCCATGATGACCGGTTCTGCGCTGCCGGCATCCAGTGACCTTCACCTAGTCATCGGTCCACCGAGTGGGAGGCCTCCCTACGCTACGTTTTTCCATGCACAGTAGCCACTCGAGAACTTTACTGCTCCAACGGCCATCTGTTCTACAAGTTATGAGTCCCGCCCACTGCCACTTACGTTTGGCAATTCTGAGAGCTAAGCGGTTTTGCAGTCCTCTGAAGACGCTACTCAGTATCGGCAAGTAAACAGGCAGATCTCCAAGTCTCTAACTCGCGATTTGCTCCAGTATAATACAAATTGTATTAAAGAGGCGATTGAGAACAACAAAGGCCCAAAAGTGTTCGCGAAAGATCTGTCTCTTGGACAAAGCCATGATGAGTGATATACGAGTAGAAACTTGAAATTTGTCATCGATATATGTCATTTAACGTATACAAAGAAAAATAATCAGAAAATAGCAAACTACTGGGTTACTTTACCTTATGAGCCTACGTATATTGAATATAGAACCCAGCCAAATCAAAGCTCAAAAAAGTAATCAAACAGAATATAACCGTTATCTAATATTATTATACCGCCACGACTTGACAAGTGTAACCATAAACAGAAAACTTGTAAAAAATTCCATAACATCATATCAGCTGAAAGACAAAGTTCATAGCTTTTATTTCAACCGCCTCCGGCTTACTGGTTAATTCATTCGCTTCACACCAGGAGGTAGCCGGTTCGATACCCGACGGGGTTGACTTTGTAAGACTCGGTTTGGTTGGTGGTAGTACATTTTCATAGCCTGCCTGGCTAGCTACCACCATCTTATCTAAATCTTGCCGCCAAACATCAATGTTAACATCATTGATATGTTCCGGTTTGAAGATAAGATAGCCAGTTCTCCATTGCATTGGGGAATCTTGGTAAACCCGCTTCCATCTTCGGCATCATCTTCACTTACCATCAGGGGAGATGGGCAAAGGGCTTATCAATTGTGGATTAAATAAATAATAAAAAAAAGTTTATTGTTTATTTATCCTTATTTACAACATAAACTTACCACCAGGTGAGATGTTGTCAAGGGTTTACCAATTGCGAATAAACATAAAAAAAAATCAAAGACATGGGGAGTCATGTAAACCGATTGTTACTACTTCCATGTTTATATATTAAACAAATTTGTAAATTTGTTCGGAATGACCCTGCATATTTTAAAACGCGTGAAGAAGTGTTCGAGAGGGCTACGCGTCACAAAGATCGACTCTATCTTCCCTATTCAAGAGTAAATGTCCACAAGCATAATTCCTTCTGTATGGCAATATGTGTTTATCACTTTATCACGGGAAGCCACTGGATGCGGGCAGTGCAGGACCGGTCGTCGTGGAAATCCTTGGGGGAGGTCTTTGTCCAGCAGTGGACGATTTTTGGCTGATATGATGATGATGATAGATTAAGGAACTTTGTATTCGATGAAACATTTGGTATAAGATAAAAATATGCAATAATTCTCAAAGTCAACTGAATGGTTTGTATTTTTTTTTGCAATGACTTCATCATATCAGCTCATATACATCCCCACCGAGGGGATCGAGCCTACCCTGAGTTAGGGCGATCGGGCCTTAGTCGATCACGCCGTCCCAGTGCGGGTTGGTCGACTTCACACACAACCTTCGAGTTTCTTCGCAGGCGTGTGCAGGTTTCCTCACAATGTTTTCCTTCACAGTAAGAGCGTCGGATAAACGTACATAAGAGATCGAAATTCGAAAGCACGTTAGTACGTAGCAGGATTTGAACCACGGCCTCCCGGACAGGAGGTAGCGGCCCTTGCCATTACGCCACCGACTGTACCACTTAAACTATTTAATCTCAAATTAGTTTGCCAACAAGTTACCTGCTAACACAGTTTGCTAAGTACCTAAAGAAAATAGTAAGCCTATATGTACAATTTCTCAGTTGTCGTGCGGGAGTGACCAGATTTTAAAAGGACTTGAAATTTTGGCACAGTTTCAAGTTGGTAGCAATTTTGTTGGCAACTTTGCAATGAAGAAAACACTGAGTTATAATTGGATATAGCCAAAACGAGATGGAAAAGCAAAAATCTGTGCCTCTTCGTTTTTCATATTTAAAATATTAGTAAGGATATGACAGACATAAAACTTAAAATTATTGCAGGTAGGTAGGTGCATAGTGAATAACAAAACACCCTGGACACTTCATACAATGGGCCAGAATTGTCATTTCAAAAAAGTAATAACGGAACAATAAAAATGGCGGAGAAATCCTATACGTTTGACAACCAAACTGTAACCAATCTGTATTAATCTGGGTGACGAGGGGGTGAGGTCGCAATCTAGAGAGCGGCAGGGAGTGTCCATGCTGTATGTTAGTACTATATATACTTTGCCCGAACTGCATGTTCTGATACACCTGATGAGTGCAAGGGACTTTCACATTTATGTTTGTTGCATAACTGCGAGACTTCCATGCGCAAACGGACATCTATTCATTAATATCGCGTCGCGAGTCAAAGAATAGTCAATCAAATGTGTCAGTACATTTCATTATGTCAATTTCGAGGCAATTTCATTGAAATTTGCCATTTCAGTAATGGTCGGGCGGATATTTGCGAGATCATGACATGATCATGAATATCTGAGTCGATCGAGCGAAGTGAGCGATGATAAGTTTGTTCGGTTTGACGACGATATATTGTCGAAGAGCCACGCGAAGTGGTGAAAGGCAGTTTAAGTTCGTTTAGGTTCGTTTCGCATGATATGGCCGGCCATTTTATGACCCGGTCAATCCTTTATCATAAAATGGACGATTCTATGATATCACTACGTCACATACATCGGCTGCCTAATTTCAAAACACAGTAACTGACAATTTTAAGATTTTATAAAATTTTTCTTATTAAAAAAAGTTTACGCGCCAAATTGATAAAAAAATCGATTTTGAATTTGATTTGAATAGAAGATAATTGAATAAAAACATTTGTCAGAAAAAATACTTCAAATTAAGGTTGAAAGTAATTAAAAAATGGATTAACACTACAAAAAATCTGGTATAAAAAATTTGCAGTTACTGTGTTTTAAAATTGGGCAGCCGTCATGTTCGTGATATAACACGTAAGTTTTTCATGTATAATTGAAAACGCTAAACACCTTAAAATACCGACTTTCATCGCAACAACTTAGTACCATTTCGCATTATTGTTATTGTTAATTTTCTAATAAATTACTACACCGATTTTAATAAAATGTATATGGAACCACACGGAAAGCACTATCTTTCGAATAAAAAAAGAATCATCAATATCGGTTGACCCTGTCAAAAGTTCTGAGGTAACACACATAAAAAAAACATACAGTCGAATTGAGAACCTCCTCCCTTTTGGAAGTCGGTTGAAAAACACTACCTATCTCGTTCATTATTGTAATGGACGCAAACGTGGGAAAACATACGAGAAAGAACTCTAAATAGGCCCATAGAAACGAATAGACTGGACATTTGCGAAATAAATACCTTTTGTTCCGAAGCGAAACAGATTCAATACGTTCGTTCTACAGTCAACTTTCGCATGGCCGAAGCCATGAGTGCTGCACAAATGTAACGAAAGTCGAACCAACATTTTTATAGGGGTTCCAACGGCCCTCGGGCGAGAACACTTTGCATTTAAGGAAGCTGTTCTATGTGGGTGGGTAACACATCAATTGTACTTCTACTACAGCTATCTGTTTAAAACCAGTACGTTCATTCATTGGTTTGAATACTGAATAATTTATTTACTTTGAAATCCGAATTTTGTAGGAAACTGAAATCTTGATTAGGCTGGTTTTCCCATTGACTCGTTCAAAAGATTAGTGAGTTTAGCCCGAATAATGTCTTTACAACACTAATAATGAGTGACGTAATAATTAGTGCTGTCGCTTTTCTGCCGCCTCCTCGCCTTTCCGGTGCCGTTCTGCCGTCCGCCGTACCTAACTAGGCGCCTACGAATAAGGACTGCCTGTAAATTGAAATTTAATTTATTTTTGCATTATTTAACAGTTCGTAAATAAAAAAGATGTCAGGTGCTATTGGTTTTAAACAGAATGACGTGCAAGGAGCCTTTATTACAATTTTATAAACTGGAATATTTGATGACAATCATGGCCAAGGAAAAACGTATTATTAGAACCTAGTTAAATATCTTTGGTCGTAATAATATGGCCTATTAACAGTGAATGCTGTCAACTACAGGCTCCACACCACAGGCTCGATCAAAGTGGCCCTACTTTCGATATCGATGGGCACGTCCTTACCTAGTAATAATATACAAAGTGTGTTATAAATAAATCAAAAGTGAAATTTTAAGAGGTTACTCATTGTCAGTATTATGACGTGTCTACGTAACGTCTGGGGATTGTAGCTCACGTACCATGGAAGGAAATACGTTTGTACGATATGAACAATGCTATAGAGCTATCTTTATTCACTTTGTAAAATATATTCTCTAAGCGAACTAGCTAATATATACTCTTGCCGTGGAAAACACACATAAAAGGGCCCTCTGCCCTGGCGCGCTTCCACAAATAGATATTACTCGCATTCTCCAATGATGTGAAACTCAACTGTTTCGGAAAGCTTTCGAACGACTTACTAGTTTCAATTTGAACTTAGTTTATTCAATACGATAAGCGCTGGCAAGTATATATAAGAGGAGGCGCGAGTGCGCAAATGTAAAGATATACGATCTTTACAGTATCGAATAAAGAATATTTTTTTAAATTATATATTTTCTTCAAAAACATTTCACTTTCCCATAATAACTGAGAAACCAAGACGGAAATCGGTAAGTACTGGTAGGTATAGCGCGCTGTAAAGTCGTTATCACGCCCGCGCCCGTGCGCCGATAGGTACCGCAGCAGGCGGGCCTGTCGCACTCCGCGCTGAAGGTATGAGAATATACAGACGCCAGCACATCATGCAAGACACTCGTAATGCGATTCTGATCCATACGCATACGGCATAAGAATGGTACAAAGTTTAAAGTGTCTAGCTTGATGTGCTGGCCTCTGTACCTACGCCGTGCTCTACGCCGCGCCGCACGCCCCCTACATGGGGCAAATTCAGAAGAGGTAAGAGTTATACGATAAAAAGAGGGCAACATGTAGGTTGAATATTACTGTAAGTAATTAGCGCTGTGCGACCTCATTTTGCACTTTACTGTGTCGTAGCAAGAGTCGCAATTCATTTAAATGATTTTGCAGAGTGAATCTTCTTCCACGTAGTTAATAGTTTTTATTCTTTGCCGCAGGTATATCTAGGTGTATGTCTGCCCATTCGAGTTCCACGTATTCCCAGTTTTTTTATGTCTACTCTCTGATCGATCAACGAACTAGCGGGCATTCGTCTTGTGCGGTATGAATGTCGCAGGCATATAGTTTAAATTGTTAATTTAACAAATGGTCGGGCAAATTGTAGAATGCCATAGGCAGATTTCTGCTATCCAGGGGGGGGGGGGAGCGCTTCGCTTCGCGAGGCCTTTTGACTGTATAATCAATCAAACCTGACCGAACCTAACATCGCTCGTTTCGCTCATTTACAATCTGCATACGGCCATTTACAATTTGCCTGGCTCGCATTTTACTATCTGCGTACAGCATTTTACAGTTTACCTGACCGTTTATACAGGGTGTACCAAAATTGGTGTAGGTCCCCTTAACTGGGGATTCTACTCATCATACTGAACAACTTTTGTTCTACGAATTTGCTAAAATGGCAAAAAAAATTTGCTTTTCATACAAGTCGATCAATTGATCGACCAATTTTGTGCATTTTTGTATGGAGGGCCCAATTTTTTTATTTTAGAATTGACTGTAAGTTTATTGGGGAAAGTTGTTCAGTATGATGAGTAGAACCCCCAGTTAACGGGTCCTACACCAATTTTTTACACCTTGACGAATTATTGCAATTTGCTTGACCATTCGTAAAATGACCAATCATACAATATGCCTGCTATATGAAGATCGAAGACAACAGTTTAGAGTCAAAAACCTATAAGTAGTACTTAGAAAATTACGATGACTATTGCTATGAAAAGTGTTCATTTAAGATGTTTTTTTTTTATATTTTATTTTTGTATTTTATACTAGAGAACTCCATAAAATATCAGTATCTAATAATTTTTAACATCCTGTAATTCTAAAATTCAATATAAGTAAAAAAGCTGCTGGGATATTTAATGGAAAACCCTTTTAGAAGTATTATAAAACAATGGTGTACCATATCAAACCATACCTGGAATCTTCTTAGGAATAGCTGACTTACCTAAGCCGCACATTCTAGTCACCTACAAAAAACAAATAAATCTGATAAAATTCGCTCGGATTTAATTACATACATTCTAGAGCAATAAAACGAGGCACGTGATAAAAAACCATCCCTTCTTACTGTTTTAAATGAGAATGGCAGTGGCGATATGCGTGCTCAATGCGAAATGATATCACGACCAATTCAGATCAGCCGGTACGTCGTACCATTCGCTTTTCGACAAATGTATTTCCAATTTGAACGGCATACAGGGACCTAATGGAGAGTATTTTGCGGGGTCCTTTTCTTATTTTTTACGAGCGAACTCCAGTGCTGGCTGGTATTAGGTCGACATGTGGCCAGAAGCTCGGTTATTATTTTAGGGACGTCTCGGTTTTGCTACGTTATACTTTATTTGGAACGTCTAGTGCCTAGGGAAGGGGCACATATGTCGGGAAATCTCAAGGTTCCATATTTAGAGTTCTGAAGCAGAAATACCAAAGACAGGCGTGCACCAGATCACTAAAATCGTTGAAACCTTGGCGTTTGTAAATTGTTTGACCTGGTATAGAAACTTGAAATAGCGCATAGAAGTGGAACAGGTGATCGCACTGGCCACTGGACTTCGCCATAGGTACCTATCTACGTGTTCCCAAACCTTTCTTTGAGTTAATTTTGTGCAAGGCGACTATTGTGCGCAGGGGCTACATCTTGTTGGAACTTCATGTTCCGTATTGCTACCAAAGGCAAATCATCTAAATCATCGTCAAGATTTCTGAGAATATCCAGGTATGTTGGACATCGAAGAGTCCCAACGTAAAACTGAATGGACACGACTTTATTGTCCAAAATCCCGAACCAACAATTTAATGAAAATCTAATTTGGTTGCTGCTTTCAGTAGTTCGCAAAGGATTTTCTGTGGACCAGTAATAGTTGTTGCGCCGGTTTTACATCCATGAAATGAAACGTGGCATCGTATGTTTACATCATAATAAAAACGCTTAAAAAAAGAATAAAACGGAAAAGTAATCTCAGTTTACCATTATATGAAAAAATAGTCTGATCCGTCTAAAGAATTGAGCTCAAAAAAAATGAGTGGATAACCCAATTATAAAATGCCGATCTTCTCGCATAATCGCTTTCGAAAAGTTTCTAAACATAACATCGTTGTCGATATGCTTTGTATTTATACTTTTTAAGTATCCTCATTACAATTCTCTGTGCAATAGCCATTTCCGTAGCGATATCTCTTGACGAAATATCCGGAAAACTCAAGAAATAACACAAAACATTTATTTTTAAATCTCGTCTGATGATGTAGAAATGTTTTTTATTAGGATTCGTGAAACTTCCGTACCTCATTAAATTATTCAAAATTGTGGTCAAAGTATGGCTACTTGGCGTTTCTCTCAGAGGGAATTCATTGCGATATTAATCAATTGCCAATGCTTGGTTCCTGTTACTTAAATGACGCCGATTCGCTGTGTTTAGTAATAGTAAATGTTAGTAAATGATATGCCAAATAGAACTTGATGTTAATGAAATAATAGTATTTTTTTTTAATTTTTTTTCACAATTGGTAAGTCCTTGGCATCATCTCACCTGATGGTAAGTGACGATGATGCCGAAGATGGAAGCGGGCTTACCAAGATTCTCGCAACGCAATGGAAAACTGGCTATCTTATCTTAGTTTATCCAAGATCAGAGATTTGTTACCATATCTATAAACCCATCTGGGTTGTACACTAACAAACAACATTTGAAAATATAATTACACACAGAACATTATACGTAGTTTGCTTCCATTGCACTGGATGCTACTAAGAAAAGAGATGCCAATTGGCATCATTTTATTTGCTTCACTTTTTGGACGCATGTAACTTATCTACCTCCCCTTATATATAGCGTATCTCTGCCCAAGATACCTTAATTATAACTTATAACAACCTCAAAAAGGGCAACAATAAAAAGGTTTTCTTATAGAACTAAAAAACGACCAAGAGCGTGTCGAACCACGTACAGTGTAGGGTTCCGGAGTCATTGCTTGTAAACTGTTTGTCTCAAGATATACTCTATTTCGTTTTCCTAGGTCTAACAGTGAAGAAATTTCAAGAACACCTTTTTATAACTTTGTCAAACTTTATCTTAGGAATGGTATAATATAATAATAATATAATAATATAATATTCTGGGACAAATCACACATGGTCATCTGGCCCCAAAGTAGGATTCCATGTGTTATGGGAACCAGAGACTGATATAAATACTTATATACGTTTAAATACATACATATATAGATATTTAACACCCAGACACTAAAGTGACATTAAAGTGCACCACTCTATCATATTTTGTGCCAAGTTTGACCATTCGGGCACTCCCAACTCTTTGAGTTCTTTGGCGATTTCATCTTTCCAGCGATACCTTGGTCGACCCACCGGGCGACGCTCGGAGGGTTTTCCAAGATATGCTCTTTTGGCTGCTCGATCCTCTCCCATTCTTTCTACGTATGGTATGGTATATATAAGAAAAATATTTTGCAAGGAACCCTTACAGTTTCGCCATGTCTGTCTGTCTGTATGTCCGCTGCTTAGTTCAGAGACTATAAGTACTAGAAAGCTGTTATTTGGTAAGGCTATACATAATTAATCGTGCCAATAAAGAGGTACAATTTTTTTTTAATGTAGTAAAGAGGGGATGAATTTTTTTCATTGACATTGTAACACCCCACCCGCCTATTTAAAATATATAAATATATAAATATAACTAACTAAACCTACCTATAATACGCATACGTACATACAACATACAACCTACCGCTATCTACCTATAAAAGGTATGTAAACTAAACTTGATTTTTATTGCATTTTAAAATACGATTAAACGTTTGGCCAGATCGTCTAGAGAACCCTAAATTGTGATCGCAGTAACTCAGAGTCTTTTTGAAGGCGAATGACAAGTTATTTTTTAAGAGATTAATCCATCACGTTGTGTTTGTACGAACGATGTAGTCTAACCTATAATGTTGAAGTATTTCGCGCGGAACCCTAGTTTCCCTACTGTGATTGGTCCCTATTTTGGGCCCCCCCAAATTGGGAAGGGTAGCTAGCCCCCAGTGCTCGGAATAACGTAATACTTGACTGACGTCAGTACTGCATTATTTTGGTGATTAAAACAATGTACATCTAACTCAAAGTAATTGAACGAGCGATTTTAGCTCTAAACAGATAATTACTACTACGTGAGCCCCGCTAGCTACTGTCTCTGGCAGGCCACTAAGGTACATGATCAGAGTCCACCACCCTTCAAGTGTAATTTAATTAAGCTACACGACAATGTAAAGTGTACTATGCCATGTTCCACCCGAATCCCAAAGCTAGTGTATATAAAACGCTTGTGAGGCGCCTTATTATACGTGTATAGTGTGAACTATAGCTGAGTCTTTACAGCCATAGCTTGTCCATCCCTATTCGTCAGGTAGGATTAATACCTTCGAACAGTGATTGTTCGCGAATACATGTTAGCACTAGGTACTAAAATAAAGTATATATTCCGACTTGTATGTCGCTCATCCTGTGAGAAGAGCACTACGGAATGTGAAATAAGTAGTTAATCTACTAATATGGTTCTTAGACCTGGAACTGTGCCATACAGTTGTATATAATGATATAAAGACCTGCGGTCTATATAACTAAAGCGAAATGGACACGATATCCATCGTGCCGCCGGCTCCAAAATAATGCATAGTGTTAAAGCTCTGTCTTTAGACGTAGCAAACCCTTGATAAAGGGCGAAAGTAATGTCAGTTTAATAGTTTGGCTGAACGTGAAGAACAACGAACCAACACAGTCGCAACCCATTGTGAGACCCACGCGAATCATAGTCGCGGCATCACAATTAGATCAAAGCGAGAAGGCGTGTAAGCCAAGTGTCTGGTCGAGGCGCTAGTTCAGGACGCAATAGGAGCCGACAGGACCCGGACACCGTGAACACTGCCCATAATATCCGAAAACCGTAGAATAGATTTAGTTTCTAAATCTAGCGCATATTAACTGACCCTGGCTACGGTTACCATCAGGATGGGTCGTCTACCTTCATCATAATCGGTCTTACTATAATCACTATTAGTAAGGCGCGAACGCCTAACCTATTCGTATGTTTGCTCAATACCTTCCTAGACGCTTGGTCCGATTCAGGTGAAATTCTGCCAAGGCATGCTTGTGATAAGCTACAGATAGGACCTACCTATCTATAATTACATTAGTATCAGAATAGGCGAAGCTCGAACGCCTATAGTTTGTTTGTTAGTCCATTACATTTATCCCATAAAAGTGTGGACAGATTTAGCTAAAATTTGGTAGAATTAGGAGTTGTTCATATCTATGAACCACTGAACTACATATCTAGCCCATATTGCATGGAGCTTGGTAAACAGCCATCTCAAATATGACATAGGCCTTCCCCTACGACAGCATAGCGCCGTAATCTCGAATGAGATTAGTGAACTGAGTGGACCACGTGTTCACGGAACCCTAAAACTTATAATGCCGCGTGGCACTTGCAGTGAAGGCAGTTCGATAAAATAAGCCTTCCTTTCGATAGCATAGCGTCGTGCTATCTCGAATGAGATTAGTGAACTGAGTGGACCTCGTGTTCACGGAACCCTAAAGCTTTGACCGCACACGTGGCCTCGATGATTTCATCATATCAGCCGCTGCAGAATAGATATCATCTCTCCCCAGCAGTGGACTCAGCACTTCCTACTTCCTGCGCATGTGGCTACAGCAGTTATATCATCAGTCTCTGTTGGACAAATGTCCCAGCAGTGGACAGTCTCTTCCCACATCCTACAAACGTTGCTACAGCAGTTATTCCATCAGTCTCTGTTGGACAGATACCCCAGCAGTGGACTTAGCACTTCCCACATCCTACAAACGTTGCTACAGCAGTTATACCATCAGTCTCTGTTGGACAGATACCCCAGCAGTGGACAGTCTCTTCCCACATCCTACAAACGTTGCTACAGCAGTTATACCATCAGTCTCTGTTGGACAAATATCCCAGCAGTGGACAGTCTCTTCCCACATCCCACAAACGTTGCTACAGCAGTTATACCATCAGTCTCTGTTGGACAGATACCCCAGCAGTGGACTTAGCACTTCCCACATCCTACAAACGTGGCTACGGTTATCATATCCCTTGTCCAACTGCGGGCCTACAAACTACCTATCCTAATCAAATAAATATAAAACCCTGAAATAAATGCATTAAAACCTATTAAATATAGACTGGAAATTAACACACATTTAAATAAGCTATGAAACCTGGAGAACATAATGAAAACACATAAACTCAAAGAAATAAACACTCACGTGCCTCGTAGAACGAAGATTTCCTATTTCTGTGTCATCTGACTTACTTAGCTGACAGGTCATGGACACGGCCCATGTGTGGGGTCGTCGGGCAGCGTGGCGTCCTTGCAGTTGTCCTTTGAATGCGTGCTTCTCCTGTGGTGGTCTGTTCAACTGAATCCCCCAGCGTCCGTGCGTCCGTGGTTTTATAAGCTTTCACACAGATGCAGCCTCGGCGGCGCGCGGGCAGTCGCACGCACACCTATAGACATGGCGTGATCCAAGCCACCCGACATCGAGGCGCCCGCGCAAGCGTCGGTCGCTGCCAGCAGCCAGACAGACTGGCGCCAATATCGCTCCGGCCTCAGTTTTCGCGGCAACACTTACTGTTATAGCGTGCGCACCGCGTGGTTCGAATGACGGCCGACAGGCGGCAGCCTGGCTTCTCGGAAATAGTCCCTGAGCTAATTTGTTCCAATAACTGTCTATTCACTCGACTCGAGGTTAATCCTCACCCGACTGAATAAAACTTAGTTATGTTTTTCCCAATAGACAGATTCCTTTTAGTCTATCAAGACTTACTGTAATACCTATAGATATTTATTTATACATATGGATCCGTTACAATCCAACCCCCTGAAAATTTTTAAAAATAGAATTCAGAGAATTGTCTTTTTGAAATTTTCAAAATAGCTAATAACTATTAAAATTTCCTGTTGGCACATTCTCCCCTAAGTGTGGTGTGTATTTAAACCAGGCATGTCATTTATTGTCCCTTGATTGATACACTCAACCATAAACAAAACCGGATTAGCACAGGACCAGCTCCTGCCATCACAGAGGAGTTCGAACGGGCATTTCGGTTGTGAGTCGAAGCCACTGCTACGTTTCGCGCATAGGCGTATACATTGAGTGGACCACTAGCTTCCAATTCCCCACGCACCAGGAACCTCTACTGGCATAAGCGCATTAGTAAATTGTCAATCTAGTTTACCTCTCCAAACTGTCTGTGATATAACTGAAGCGGTTCCCGCGACAATCAGTCAAGTTCTCCGAATAGAGCTTCCCCCAAGTGACAATAGAATCTTACCTTGGAGTATGTATAGTGTATAAGTCCAGTACTTAGCTTCTGGTAGAGTAATTAGCCCAAACCAACGTAATGTAAGACTCAAAAGAACAAATTGTTGGTTCGTACTATTTTTGTATTCATGAAGTAGGACAGCGTGTGCCAACAGCTGACTCAGATATCCAGTATTTGTTGACTCTCCTTCAAGACCACACTTTCCCTTAATTTACCCCCAAAATATCAAAGCAACTCACTCAAAACCACTTTTCACATCACTCTCAAACAGCCTTTTGTGGTATTCCAATCCTGGAAAGGTCAACAAATCCTTATCTTCAGCCAGGATATTTATTGTAGTCAACACAAGAGAATATGTAGACCTATTTTCAAGTATTTAAACACAATTCTCACTTTAGTTTATAACCAAAACCCTCATCTTGCAAAAGAAAATAATATTTACTTCCAATGACAGACCGTGACTTCGTTCTAAAATCAGATCCGAAAATTGAAAATAAATGAACGCTAATATTCAACGCACCAAAGATGACCTACTTTCACCACAACCCGGCACAACCTATATATAATAATTGAAGCAGCATGCATCATTGCAAACTTAAAACTAACCGCAACCTTATAAAACTAACACCGACTCCCTACCTTTCCTATTCATGCGTAATTTCACTACATTTAGCAAGATTATAATATTTATATTATAATCCTACTGTACCTTCTAATTTGATTACTAAAATCAGCCATTCACCAAAGCGTAGATATGCTAATGTTGAAATAACATAGCTTCGCTGTACCTGTTATTCAAAACATATCTTTATACATTTTACCGGGTTATCAAAAGAAAAGACAAGTGGTTTTTTTTTTTTTTCATTTTCCATTGAAACTAGATAATAAAACTCAATCGATATTAAAACATTTAATTCAAAAATATCACAATTGTTATTCCGATGGCGTCTCCTTTTAACTTAAACTTATAAAACCTAACCCCCTTTTTTTTCTTCGTGCGATAAGTCCCCGACTGCAAATAATTCCTAAACGCACGCGACACCTGAACTACGCTAGCGCCACTACTTATAAGCGGCAAGTCGATAGACTTTTATATCTGTGACAAACTCACTGTGCAACCTCAAATGGTCAGCGACACCTTGTGAAAACAGGCCGAACTACAAGAAATTTGTCTTGCATCAATATTCGATCGAATTGAACTAAAATATCTCTATCCTATTGAATAATTCTATTATCGCCTAGTAAGTTAGAAATTCTACGAAACATTGTTTTCAATGAAACCGTAAAAATGTTTCGAACAAAATGTATCACCCGTGACGCCATCTATTGAAAAAATGACAAACTAACTCCTTACTATTTCTGTGGCGAAAGTTCACACGTCTATGTCATATACGTAACAGCGCCACAGTCAAAACATTTGAAGGAATTAGTAGGTACTAGCACGCCTTACCTATTTATTTAAAAGTAAGTAGAATGCTCTAGCCGAAATTTCCGCTGTTGTAAGATTGATTTACAAAACTATCGCGATAAACAAATAAAATCAAAACTGAAGTGTGTAGGTACTCCCTATGTATCTAATAATGTGACTATGTGTTTGTCTCAACTTCACTCCAAATCTCCTGAACCACCTACGTCTATACTATTTTATGGCTCGAGCCCCTTGGTGGGGACGCAAATGAGCTGATGTGATGATGATGATGATACTATTTTAGTTTCTTCTTTAAATACGTGAGGACTTCCTAAATCTTTGAGTATAGAATTCGGACCGACCAATCTATAGATTCTCCAGCTTACCTACGTACCGAATAATACCCTATGCATTTTTATGTACTCTGCCCGAATAATCCGAATAATTACCTACTTGTCCGAATAATACGAATAACTAGCTACCTACTAGTAATAAAAGTTTCGTACTGTATGATCCTTATGATTGAACTAATGATAAGACCTTATTTATTAGTTTGGAATGATATTTCAAATTACTTAAAATTTATGTACCTATTTTAGATTTTTATCTCATCTATACCTATTTTACACTGAAATGTGAAATGGTTGGAAATAATTTATTTTTACCGTTAAAAGGTTTTTCTAATTTAAATTGGTAAGCAAGTTTAAGGTATCTACACCTTTAGGATAATTTACCTATTTAATTACCTTACATACTTATCCTAGGCCATTTCCTAGATATCTTTATCAAAACAACAAAATGTTTCAAAACTCATCTACCAACATTTACATATGGTAAATGTGGGTAGGTAATTAAACCAGAGACAACCTTAAGTTTTCTTTTCTACCCACCTAACCTACTTAAATCATTACCAATGTTACACACGCGAAACCTTGCATGTACGGATGTATGTATGTTTGTTACTCCTTCACACAAAGCTACCTAACGTAAGCTGAATGAACTCCGGCAGGCAAAATAGCTAAGGATCCGAATTTACTCATCGGCTACCCTTCTCTCCACACCCGCGATCAGCTTACGTCTCGCGCACCCCCGGAACCTGCTTCCGCTAACGATGCCTTTTAACCAACTAGTCCTACGAGATACGTTAAAAGGAATCAAGTACACTACTATTGTTCACTTTTAAAAATACTACTTAATAATGCGTAAAGAGTACCTATATATATGAAACCTAAAACTTATCTATAAAATGTTTTTAACCAAAGTTTAAAGTTAACCTACTTATGTATTTATTGTCATCTACCATAATTGTCGTTTCAATTTATTTATCTACAACGTGGACGCGGCTTAGTCTAATGAAGGCATTATTTATAGGTAAAACTAGATTTCCTACTAGTCACCTACACTTACAGTGAAACGATATTAAACTTAAAATAAGTTACATAGATATATGTAAGTAACCCAATTCCAGTAGAATACCGCAGCTTAGATACATGAATAAAAGAATTATATTAGATTGAAATGAGCTAAATCAAATAAGTACCTACTTCATTTAAAATTATCTTTAACTGGTTTTTCGAAACATCCTATTTTTGAATAAGTTTATATTATTTGATCCCATAGTTATTTTTGCTATGTGTACTCTACCTTATCATTTTTAACACGACGACAACAAAATGCTACCAATTTTAAAATACGCCTACAAATTATTCTCAGCGCATACTGACATACTCATTCATTTTAGCACCATAAGGTTACCTAACTACCGCGTATATACAGTGGCCCTATAAAAATATTATATTCGTCTAGCATACCACGCAAGCCGATTTTATTTTGATTCCTAGTAGAAGACTCGTCAACCCCCCGACCTTAAAGATTTTAAAATAAAACCCAGGTTTAATTTTCTATCTTTGAAATAGGATAAGATAAATATTCTCTATTGTACGCACAAAAGGAAACACATATGATCTATCAAAACACGCAACTAGATGCAAGGCGGCCTTATCGCTCCAAACGACCTCTTTCGGCATCCTTTGTCGATCGGAAGAGACAAAAGTGAAACTATATGCGGGCACTCAAGCAACTAATAAAGGCTGAGCAAAATAAAGTATACGAAAACTAATACTGAACAAGGATAAATTACAAATACTAAATTAAATATTTATTATTTCATATGTGTATTGTCTTATATTATTATTTCCACACTCATATACTTATATCTATCTTTTATTAAGACTATCCCTTAATTAGTCAGATTGAGTGACTACCGTGGACCTCACTAATTTTATTATTGATTTTAAATATTTAAATTCCGAGATACTAATTTAAAATAATTTCCTCGTATCTTAACTATCCTACAAGCGACTGCGGTTCGCTTCCGCGATAGTGCTATGTAAAATACTAAGTTCAGGCGCCTATATTACCTACACAACCCCCCGTATAGTAGACTTATAAGACCAAAGTTGCCCTAATAGGATCTAGAATAAAATTTCCGAAATATTAAATATTGTCTACCATATCACTGACTAACCCCAGTATAATAGATATGTAACACTAAGTCCATTTATTCTACCTACCCACCTTAATAAATTGTAAGTTGGAACGTCAAAGACAGGAGTCTTCGCATGAACCGCCAGCTACCAGTTACATTCTACCCAAGTATACCACTCGATCGCAGCCAAAACGTACTCACGCACCTTATGAAAATTTGCCTATTTACCTTGAAGGTATTTTTTTTTTTATTCAAAACGAATTATTTCTTAGAATAACCCACCATATGAACTAATCCGTTCCTAAAGACCCAATTCACTTACTGAAAGTTATTACCTAACAGCTGTATCTGTCTTAAAGTACCTATAATAAAATTCAGAGCAGTACCTATTCCTGTTTACTCTGAAATTCCCAACATCCGAACATAAAGCTCGTATACGGCGACCATACCTCATTATACCTCAAGGTCACTGGTAGATATTTAAAACTAAATCTTTATTATGTACCCTATCTCGCATCCAATGTCCCCAGATGCACATATACGTTTGGAAACCTTGATCTACTGCGGAACAAACCAAACAAAACAAAAATTTATTTTTCTTAACCGCAACGGAAACCGAACCTGCGACCCTAGTATGCGAAGCTACTAGGTGTTCCTAATATACAACGTAAATAAATTAAAACTAAAAATTATTTTTTTCAACCCCAACAGGAACCAAACCTGCGATCCTAGTATGCGAAGATACTAACTATTTCTAGTTTACAACCTAGATATATTAAGAACTAAAATAATATTTTTTTTTTCTAAATTTGCCTCCCTCGGGACTCGAACTGGCGACACCAAGTTACGAGGCTAATTACAAACTCCTAATATACAATCTAACAAAAATAAAAATAAAATTTATCTTTAAAACAAATTCCGTCCGTATAGTCCGTATGGTTCCCGGCTAAGAATAGGACCATCCCATCTCTTCCAATGGGTGTCGTAAGAGGCGACTAAGGGACTTAAAACCGGAGGATGGGCAGCAGCGTCTTTCCGTGCATTGCAACACACCTGCAATCAAACTGCGATCGCCAACCCGCCTGCCAAGCGTGGCGATTACGGCAAAACCCCCCAATGAATCTCACACCTAGAAAACGGCCCCTAGTCCCCGGCAGCTCCGCTATTCCTGGCTCCGGTAGCAGTCATGGTAACGGCGGGGTAGGGGGTGCGAAGAATCCCCGGCAGATGCCAGGCTACCAAACCCAACGACCTTTGGCCCTGGCAACCTACAACACGCGCACACTGCGGACTGACGAGAAACTTGCAGAACTCGAAGAAGTATTGAGCAGGTTACGGTGGGATATCGTAGGTTTATGTGAAGTCCGAAGAGAGGGAGAGGACACCATGATCCTTAAATCCGGAAACCTGCTCTATTTCCGGGAGGGCGACCAACAGTCCCAGGGTGGTGTCGGGTTTCTCGTCCACAAGTCCCTCATTAACAATGTGGTCCAAATCGTGAGCGTTTCGACAAGGGTAGCATACCTTATACTCAGAATCACCAAACGGTATTCGATGAAGGTCATACAGGTATACGCGCCGACTACGGAACACTCCGACGACGAGGTAGAGAGTATGTACGAGGACATCTCTACAGCCTTACATAGCACCAGGACCCATTATACCGTTGTTATGGGGGACTTTAACGCGAAACTGGGCAAACGAAGCGATGGTGAGCTGAGAGTGGGGCAATTTGGATATGGAGTAAGAAATGCACGTGGCCAGATGCTGGCCGACTTTATGGAGAAGGAGAGCCTCTTTATGATGAACTCCTTCTTTAAAAAGTCAAAACAGCGGAAGTGGACATGGTTGCATCCCAATGGCGTAACAAAAAACGAGATAGACTTCATCTTGTCGACAAGGAGGCAAATATTCAATGATGTCTCCGTGATCAATTCAGTCAAAACAGGAAGTGATCACCGGATGGTCAGAGGCACATTGAATCTAAAGACCAAGCTAGAAAGATGTCGACTGATGAAGTCTACGCTCCGACCAGCGCCCATCCAGCTCCAAAACCCCGAGAGCTTTCAGCTCGAGCTGCACAATCGTTTCGAATGCCTAGAAGACTGCGAGAATGTGGACGATTATAATGACAGGTTCGTGGAAATTGTTCAAACGGTCGGGTCTAAGTTTTTTAAAACTCGCCGTTCAAACAGAACCAAAAAAATCTCCGACTTCACCAGCAACCTCATGGAACAAAGACGCAGACTGGTTTTGCAGTCCTCTGAAGACGCTACTCAGTATCGGCAACTAAACAGGCAGATCTCTAAGTCCCTAACTCGCGATTTACGCCAATATAATACAAATTGTATTAAAGAGGCGATTGAGCACAATAAAGGCTCAAAAGTGTTCGCGAGAGATCTGTCTGTTGGACAAAGCCAACTGACCAAGCTGAAGACTGAGGACGGCAGAACCATATCGTCTAAGACTGAGTTGCTGGAAGAAGTTGAGAAGTTCTATGGACAATTGTACACGACCACACGTTTGCCTGTCAGTGATCTGGCTGAAGACCCAAGAGCCAGACTAACCCGACACTATACCGAAGATATCCCGGACGTCAGCCTGTACGAGATTAGAATGGCTCTCAAACAGCTCAAGAACAACAAGGCACCGGGTGATGATGGAATTACGGCTGAACTTCTGAAAGCAGGTGGATCACCGGTACTAAAAGCTCTTCAGAAGTTATTTAATTCCGTTATACTCGAGGGACAAACGCCTAAGGCATGGCACAGAAGTGTGGTCGTGCTTTTCTTCAAAAAGGGCGACAACACCCTGCTGAAGAACTACAGACCCATCTCACTTCTGAGCCATGTCTACAAGCTGTTTTCGAGAGTCATTACGAATCGTCTCGCACGCAGGTTTGACGACTTCCAGCCTCCCGAACAAGCCGGTTTCCGAAAAGGCTTTAGTACCATAGACCACATACATACGCTGCGGCAGATTATACAGAAGACCGAAGAGTACAATCAGCCACTATGCTTGGCGTTTGTGGACTATGAGAAGGCCTTTGATTCAGTCGAAACCTGGGCTGTGCTACAGTCTCTCCAGCGGTGCCAAATTGACCATCGATACATCGAGGTGTTGAAGTGTCTGTATGAAAACGCCACCATGTCGGTTCGCCTCCAAGACCAGAACTCGAAACCTATCCAGTTGCAGCGAGGGGTGAGACAGGGAGACGTTATATCTCCGAAACTGTTCACCGCCGCCCTGGAAGATGTTTTTAAGCTTCTGGACTGGGGTGGACTCGGCATCAATATCAACGGCGAGTACATATCCCACCTCCGATTCGCTGATGATATCGTGGTCATGGCTGAGACTATGGAAGACCTAAGCACAATGCTCGATGGCCTCAGTAAGGTCTCTCAACAAGTGGGTCTTAAAATGAACATGGACAAGACGAAAATAATGTTAAATGTCCGTGTCGCACCCACTCCTCTAAAGGTTGGAGACTCTACACTGGAAGTTGTTGACGAATATGTATACCTGGGACAAACAGTCCAGTTAGGTAGGTCCAACTTCAAGAAAGAGATCAATCGACGAATCCAACTCGGCTGGGCAGCGTTCGGGAAGCTTCGCAATATCTTCACGTCCCAAATACCGCAGTGTCTCAAGACTAAGGTCTTTGACCAGTGTGTGTTGCCAGTGATGACTTACGGAACTGAGACATGGTCGCTTACTATGGGCCTCATAAGAAGGCTCAAGGTCACCCAAAGGGCAATGGAGCGTGCTATGCTCGGAGTTTCTCTGCGTGATCGAATCAGAAACGAGGAGATCCGCAGGAGAACTAAAGTAACCGACATAGCTCACAGAATCGCTAAACTGAAGTGGCAGTGGGCAGGGCACATAGCTCGTAGAACAGATGGCCGATGGGGCAGTAAAGTTCTCGAGTGGCGACCGCGCACCGGAAAACGTAGCGTAGGCAGGCCTCCCACGCGGTGGACCGATGACCTGGTGAAGGTCGCGGGAAGCCGATGGATGCGGGCAGCGCAGGACCGGTCGTCGTGGAAATCCTTGGGGGAGGCCTTTGTCCAGCAGTGGACGATTTGTGGCTGATATGATGATGATGATGAAAACAAATTACCTCTAACAGGATCGAACTCGCGACTGTAAATTGCGAGACTACGGATATATTATTGTGCCACAACGCATTAGCTTGAAGTTCCTACAACAATATCAAGAGCAAACCACATATCCCTCACAGACCTCCTTTTGCGATTCCAACGACAGTAGGCATTCAATGTAACAACTGCTTCTTTTACGAAATGTAAATAACTTAAATATTACTATATTTTGATACAAAATAGTATATAACCTACCTAAAATTTACTTAAATTACCTAACCTATTAAATAAGTGCAACTTCACAGCCCCGTCTGCCTACATAAGTACACGCTATTCGTAACGTTCAACTACCTTATTTATCAATTATTATGAGAGACCTTTTTCTCTGAACTACATCGTTAACTACCCATCTTATACACCAACTAGAAAATGTACCTACCAAATATTTCTTTCGAACAAATAACTTATTTAATTATTGAAATCCGGAATTTTACCAACGGAGTATTGAGAAGAAATTATATTATCAATGCGTACTTCAAATACGCTGTCATATAAAAGAATTCAACGGGAGCACTCACTCACTCGTCGACTCCTGTATTCAACCCCCCGGATATAAGACAATAGCTGGGGTTTAAATTAACCTATAAACTATAAAACTACATAAGATAAAAATAATAATTTTCTTTGTTTGATAGATTAATCATTCAGTTATAATTGTCATTCGCACTTCATTCCATTTCACGAACATCAAATTGTGGCCTAAAACGTAGCCAACTAAAGTTATTTATCTATGTTTATCACAAATAACTGAACACAAAGTTTTATTATATAAAACGACTACCTACAAGATTCAGTCTACGAACGCGAAAATCAGATGTCAGACATCCAAGTTCCTTGGTAGCACATCGTAACAGTCCGTTTCCGCCCACGAACCCTGATTTTGGCTATCCAAATGTAATATTTTGAACCCTCTTCTTATCCTGATCACGGCTTATCAAATTGTAACACCCCACCCGCCTATTTAAAATATATAAATATATAAATATAACTAACTAAACCTACCTATAATACGCATACGTACATACAACATACAACCTACCGCTATCTACCTATAAAAGGTATGTAAACTAAACTTGATTTTTATTGCATTTTAAAATACGATTAAACGTTTGGCCAGATCGTCTAGAGAACCCTAAATTGTGATCGCAGTAACTCAGAGTCTTTTTGAAGGCGAATGACAAGTTATTTTTTAAGAGATTAATCCATCACGTTGTGTTTGTACGAACGATGTAGTCTAACCTATAATGTTGAAGTATTTCGCGCGGAACCCTAGTTTCCCTACTGTGATTGGTCCCTATTTTGGGCCCCCCCAAATTGGGAAGGGTAGCTAGCCCCCAGTGCTCGGAATAACGTAATACTTGACTGACGTCAGTACTGCATTATTTTGGTGATTAAAACAATGTACATCTAACTCAAAGTAATTGAACGAGCGATTTTAGCTCTAAACAGATAATTACTACTACGTGAGCCCCGCTAGCTACTGTCTCTGGCAGGCCACTAAGGTACATGATCAGAGTCCACCACCCTTCAAGTGTAATTTAATTAAGCTACACGACAATGTAAAGTGTACTATGCCATGTTCCACCCGAATCCCAAAGCTAGTGTATATAAAACGCTTGTGAGGCGCCTTATTATACGTGTATAGTGTGAACTATAGCTGAGTCTTTACAGCCATAGCTTGTCCATCCCTATTCGTCAGGTAGGATTAATACCTTCGAACAGTGATTGTTCGCGAATACATGTTAGCACTAGGTACTAAAATAAAGTATATATTCCGACTTGTATGTCGCTCATCCTGTGAGAAGAGCACTACGGAATGTGAAATAAGTAGTTAATCTACTAATATGGTTCTTAGACCTGGAACTGTGCCATACAGTTGTATATAATGATATAAAGACCTGCGGTCTATATAACTAAAGCGAAATGGACACGATATCCATCGTGCCGCCGGCTCCAAAATAATGCATAGTGTTAAAGCTCTGTCTTTAGACGTAGCAAACCCTTGATAAAGGGCGAAAGTAATGTCAGTTTAATAGTTTGGCTGAACGTGAAGAACAACGAACCAACACAGTCGCAACCCATTGTGAGACCCACGCGAATCATAGTCGCGGCATCACAATTAGATCAAAGCGAGAAGGCGTGTAAGCCAAGTGTCTGGTCGAGGCGCTAGTTCAGGACGCAATAGGAGCCGACAGGACCCGGACACCGTGAACACTGCCCATAATATCCGAAAACCGTAGAATAGATTTAGTTTCTAAATCTAGCGCATATTAACTGACCCTGGCTACGGTTACCATCAGGATGGGTCGTCTACCTTCATCATAATCGGTCTTACTATAATCACTATTAGTAAGGCGCGAACGCCTAACCTATTCGTATGTTTGCTCAATACCTTCCTAGACGCTTGGTCCGATTCAGGTGAAATTCTGCCAAGGCATGCTTGTGATAAGCTACAGATAGGACCTACCTATCTATAATTACATTAGTATCAGAATAGGCGAAGCTCGAACGCCTATAGTTTGTTTGTTAGTCCATTACATTTATCCCATAAAAGTGTGGACAGATTTAGCTAAAATTTGGTAGAATTAGGAGTTGTTCATATCTATGAACCACTGAACTACATATCTAGCCCATATTGCATGGAGCTTGGTAAACAGCCATCTCAAATATGACATAGGCCTTCCCCTACGACAGCATAGCGCCGTAATCTCGAATGAGATTAGTGAACTGAGTGGACCACGTGTTCACGGAACCCTAAAACTTATAATGCCGCGTGGCACTTGCAGTGAAGGCAGTTCGATAAAATAAGCCTTCCTTTCGATAGCATAGCGTCGTGCTATCTCGAATGAGATTAGTGAACTGAGTGGACCTCGTGTTCACGGAACCCTAAAGCTTTGACCGCACACGTGGCCTCGATGATTTCATCATATCAGCCGCTGCAGAATAGATATCATCTCTCCCCAGCAGTGGACTCAGCACTTCCTACTTCCTGCGCATGTGGCTACAGCAGTTATATCATCAGTCTCTGTTGGACAAATGTCCCAGCAGTGGACAGTCTCTTCCCACATCCTACAAACGTTGCTACAGCAGTTATTCCATCAGTCTCTGTTGGACAGATACCCCAGCAGTGGACTTAGCACTTCCCACATCCTACAAACGTTGCTACAGCAGTTATACCATCAGTCTCTGTTGGACAGATACCCCAGCAGTGGACAGTCTCTTCCCACATCCTACAAACGTTGCTACAGCAGTTATACCATCAGTCTCTGTTGGACAAATATCCCAGCAGTGGACAGTCTCTTCCCACATCCCACAAACGTTGCTACAGCAGTTATACCATCAGTCTCTGTTGGACAGATACCCCAGCAGTGGACTTAGCACTTCCCACATCCTACAAACGTGGCTACGGTTATCATATCCCTTGTCCAACTGCGGGCCTACAAACTACCTATCCTAATCAAATAAATATAAAACCCTGAAATAAATGCATTAAAACCTATTAAATATAGACTGGAAATTAACACACATTTAAATAAGCTATGAAACCTGGAGAACATAATGAAAACACATAAACTCAAAGAAATAAACACTCACGTGCCTCGTAGAACGAAGATTTCCTATTTCTGTGTCATCTGACTTACTTAGCTGACAGGTCATGGACACGGCCCATGTGTGGGGTCGTCGGGCAGCGTGGCGTCCTTGCAGTTGTCCTTTGAATGCGTGCTTCTCCTGTGGTGGTCTGTTCAACTGAATCCCCCAGCGTCCGTGCGTCCGTGGTTTTATAAGCTTTCACACAGATGCAGCCTCGGCGGCGCGCGGGCAGTCGCACGCACACCTATAGACATGGCGTGATCCAAGCCACCCGACATCGAGGCGCCCGCGCAAGCGTCGGTCGCTGCCAGCAGCCAGACAGACTGGCGCCAATATCGCTCCGGCCTCAGTTTTCGCGGCAACACTTACTGTTATAGCGTGCGCACCGCGTGGTTCGAATGACGGCCGACAGGCGGCAGCCTGGCTTCTCGGAAATAGTCCCTGAGCTAATTTGTTCCAATAACTGTCTATTCACTCGACTCGAGGTTAATCCTCACCCGACTGAATAAAACTTAGTTATGTTTTTCCCAATAGACAGATTCCTTTTAGTCTATCAAGACTTACTGTAATACCTATAGATATTTATTTATACATATGGATCCGTTACAACATACCCTATCAATTCAATTCCATTCCATTCAATATTTTATATTGCAATAAAATACAAAAATAAGGAATTAAACAACATAAAATAAATATTATACAACAGGCGGCCTTATTGCTAGATAGCAAATTCTTCCAGGCAACCTCTGGGCAAGAAATACAGTTCTTGAATAAGATAATGGGCGGTGCAAAAATGAAAAATAATGAAAAATAATTTGAAAATAAGTAGTAAAATTAAATGTTTAAATACTAAAATAATACTATAATAACATTAAATAAAAAAATAACTATTTAAATAAACACACACATATACACATTCATATACATAATTACATCAATAGTTAAGAAATATCCTTTAACCTATCGTGTGATGTGAGATATCGTTGAATAGGTCTTTAAAAACTGCTTTAATTCATGAATCGGTTTACAAAATATTAGGCTTTAAAGTAAAAAAAAATTGTTAAAGTCGAGTGTCCCCCCTTTCTAACAGCTAAACCGGTATTTCAGGACATCTGAAAATAAATATTAATAGTGGGACATATAATAATCATTATAAAACGAAAACTATCACGGCTAAGAAGGCTTCCTTAGTTAAATAGTAAGAGTAATAATTGACGAACTTAAGGTGTGTAGTTGGATTTCAAAAATTTTATATATTTTCCATACAAAACATTCTATTACCAACTGCAAGTATAATTTTGTTTTTCAAAATATGCATTTATTTTTTGAAAAGACTACTAAACCCTAATTTGCACGAGTCCAACTCGTACTTGCCGATTTTTTTTTATATTGCGTTATAATTTGAAATTTACCTACATAACTGCAGATCTCACAGGTAAGGAGAATATAACAATTTTCACTTGTGTAAGTGGGGGTAATTTTTTTTTTTCAACATCAATATATTTTTTATTTGCTCGTTTTTGTAATATATAGTTTTTGTATTTTTTTCAGAATTCAGACAGACACGACTTTTTTTTCTTAATTTTAAGGCGACGCATTGGAAACTTTATTCGCAGGGATCTCGATTTTGCTCAGCAATTACAAAACATATGAAAGTGATGTTTTGTAAACTGATTCTTCATTTCAATGACTTCATTGTGTCAGTTGCAGCAACACGATTCGTTGACTTTTATAAAAAAAAATATATGTCAAAGAAACCTCTTTTAAAACAGAGATTTTCATTCTAAAAGAAAACCAGACTGATTTAGTACCTCTAAATTTTCTTAGTCACTAAGGAATATATTTATTTACTTTGCATATCTGCGTTTGGGTCATAGGATTAAACCATCCTACCAAATTTCACCTGATTTGGTCAAGTAGATTTGGAGCTAATTGGTTGTGACAGACGGACGTACAGACAGACAGACGCACGAGTGATCCTATAATGGTTCAGTTTTTTTTGTATAGAACCCTGAAAATATCGAAATCTAACTACTTTGTAAAAAGTTATGCGTGGTCATACATCTTCTATATACATAAAAGAAAGTCGTGTGAGTTACACCATTTATAACTCAAGAACGGCTGGACCAATTTTTATGATTTTTGTGTTTTTGCATTTGTCTTCGTCCGGAATAGGATAATAAGTATTAAAAATACGATATTCATCATTAACAGTCAAAAAATAATTGTTTTTAGGATAGGGTAGTGTAGGGTAGGGTAGGGTAGGGTAGGGTAGGGTAGTGTACGATATGGTAGGGTAGTGTAGGGTAGGGTAGGGTAAGGTAGTGTAGGGTAGGTTATGGTAGTGTAGGGTAGTGTAATGTAGTGTAAGGTGTAACGAAGTTCGCCGGGACAGCTAGTTAAAAATATATTTTAAATGGTTGGTTAAAAAATGACTTAAATACGTACGGACAAATAGACAGAAAGACGAACGGATGGAAATAACGAAACTATAGGGCATCCGTTTCTGCAAATTTTGCTCCAGAACCCTAAAAATGCACGAAGCCGTTAGTTTTATTAATGAAATAGGCCCGCGGCATCTCACACGTGGGCATCGTTTTTATGACTTTGTTTGAGGGTGAGTGGTGTGCGAGCCGCAAGCGACTACGTTACTCAAGAATAATGTAGCTATCTACTGGTGAAAGAATTTTCAAAGTCGGTTTAGTAGTTCCAGAGGTTACTTCCTACAAACAAACTTACAAACTGCACCGTAATAACGTGCAATTTTTTTTGCAAAAAATTCATGACTACACTATTGTGCTTGCTGGGATCGTCGGTGGCGTAATGGCAAAGGCCTCTACCTTCTATCCGGTAGGTCGTGGTTCGAATCCTGCCACGTGCCAATGTGTTTTTTAATTTCGATTTCATATGTTCGTTTATCCGACGCTCTTACGGTGAAGGAAAAACATCTTGAGGAAACCTGCACACGCCAGCGAAGAAACTCAAAGGTTGTGTGTGAAGTCTACCAACCCCCACTGGGCCCGCGTGGTCGACTAAGTCCTGATCGCCCTAACTCAGGGTAGCCTCGAGCCCCTCGGTGGGGACGTATATGGGCTGATATGATGACACTATTGTGCTTGCTGATTACACTTGACACTAAACCAAACCAAAAAAGATGATCTTTTTTTTTTAAAAAAATGTTCTCAATGTGAACTTCTTGAGTCATAATGATCCAGCGTATATTCTTCGGCGAATAAAAACTACACTATACAAATATTTATAACTTCAACACAGTCTCAGTCCAGTAACTCGAGTTACAATTCCAATATGGAATGATTCTCCTTTGCGTCCCCAATGTATTGTCACATCACTATCGTGATGTAGTGCCGTATGGGAAATGCAATATGTGGGTGTGCGATATTGTAAATCGCTTACGTAGATCTAATTTGTCCCGCGCGGTTCTCGTTGTACTGAACACTGATCTCTCTGGACCTACAGTAATTTTATATCAGAGTGAAGCGAAACTTGGCTGTGAATACATTCTCCAAGAATTGAAGCTTCTTTTTTATGTTTGTCTGTGCGTTTGTGCACGCTAATCTCCATAATGGCTGAATCAATTTGGATGTATTTTTCATTAATATATTATTATCGTAAATCGGAAGAGCTGGCCGAAAACTTCACGTGGCAGGCGCTATTGTCACTGCAGTCACTGCGGCCGAGGATATAAATACCAGCCCATAGCCACCGCCGCCAAGATGGAGGATTGGCTCACCGTCTGCCTCCCAGGTAGGACGTGTGCGCTCAGTCGTCAGCTCGGGTCATCGTGTGCTTTGGAGGTGTATTGCGGCGATGGAGGAGCACGCACCGTGTACGCCGCCATCGTCGGGAAGCCAACGTAGCCATATACGCGACTCGGCCTGCTTCGGACGATTGATACCGTCGTGTCGTGTGCATCGGTGGCGTCCCCCGGCCATGGATCATTGTGAGCAAAGGCCGCCGGGAGTGGAATCGTGCCGCCCCCGGGCCACACTGAGGAAGTGGACGCAAGCTCGACCAGCGAACGCCATTCATCGTCGGGAGCCATCGTAGGTCTGCGGCATATAATAGTTTCAGGGCCGCCTTTTTCAAGGCAGTTTTTACGATTAATCCGCACCACTCAGTTCTTTTGCCATCCCCGTATGACACATTCCCTAGGAGGGGCCCCTGCATCGGGTGCGCTGACTATATCCACGGCGCGTTTGGTGCAACCCCTCCTAACCTACCCTAACCACCCTTCCCTAAGTGTGTGGGTCGCTCCGATGAAAGATTTTACAGGTCTTGATTAACCTAAATCCATAGGGGGAGTTTTAGTGGGTTGGTTCAGCCTTCAGCTGTAAGTTCCACATAACCAGTACAGCCTGGCTGTATTGGTTTGCATCTCTCCTTCCGAATAAGGGAAAAAAAAAAGGAAAAAGCCGCCGCCACTTTCTCTTCGGAGCTCGACGGATTCCGACGTCAGGCGCTGCGTGATAATTTTGTATTACTTGGTACAATTGAGTGTGCATAGTGCGTGATTATTGCTATTTACGAATCGCTGTTAAAGTAAAGTTATTCGTTAAAATTATATTGTGAGCAGATTTATTGACGTTTAGGTCGTACATCTATGTAGTTGTATTTAATAAATCCTCTTCTGATTGATAATAATATAGTATTTTATGTATCTATTACATTTTTTCAAATAAATAAGTACCATTTAAGAGGTCTGTCAATTTGGTCTTTGCATATTTTATTTTGTACAGAGGCCAGCACATCAAGCTAAACACTTTGGACTTTGGACCGTTCTTATGCCGTATGCATATGGATCAGAATCGCACTACGAGTGTCTAGCTTGACGTGCTGGCCTGTGTACATGTACATGAAGCCGTGACACTGACTGACTCATCTGTCAACGCACAGGTCAAACCACTGGACGGATCGGGCTGAAATTAGGCATACAGATAGCAATTATGACAGAGGTATCTACTAAGAATTAGGGAAATTCTCACGGGAGCAGCAAAAAACGGGATCTGCGCGGGTTAAGCCGTGAGCCGTGGGCAACAGCTATTTAGTTGCATAAAATCTCGAAAATGTAAGCTTTTGTGAATTCAAGCTAGCTGACTGCTAGTTGTTTGAGATACTTTTTATCGTCTGTCAAAAACAAAATTTTGTTCTAAAAAATGTCTAAAATACGAACGCATGACGTCATAGTTTTCCAGCGTCATTGAAGTAAGTACCTAATAATTTTGTGTTTTGTTTAGTTAAAAATTTGCGTCGCATTCCTATTTTTAAATTTCAACGGGAGGTTAATTTAGGGAATAACGTGTTACAATTTATTTTTGATGCAGGTATCTCGTGGTGTCTGAAATTTATTGACCGACTTAAAAAAAGGAGGTAATCAATTAGACACGTGTTTATGTAATATTGTTGGAATTGCACAATTTTCGTATAATTATGTTAATGATAATGAAGATCGCGGGAAACCGATGGATGCGAGCAGCGCAGGACCGGTAGTTCTGGAAATCCTTGAGGGAAGCCTTTGTCCAGCAGTGGACGATTTTCGTCTGATAAGATGATGATGATGATGTTAATATAGTGGGTTTCTGAACAGGTGTGGGAATTTCATAAGTGCTTGCTTTACATGTATTTTTCTATGTATGTTTGTCCACGTATTATTTCTCAGATACCATAAATCCAAGTCCAATAAACCTTTTTCATTTTATAAAGTATCTTTTAAGTTAAAAATTGTCAAGTTTCATCAAAATCGGTTGAGTAGTTTGCAAGATATAGACTGTTAAGTGTGCACCAAGCACTTGAAAAACAAAGCACTTTTGTGATCTTTTTTCTTATCGTGTGGTACTGGTGGTTGCCTGGTTTTACACTAAGCATCACCCGCAGTCACGTGTAGGGCATTTTAGATTAACGCCTTCTCAATACCTACAATAACACGAATCAGATGTGTAGGTTTCCTTACGATCTTTTCCTTCACCGTTAGAGTAATCGGTAAGTATATGTACGTAAGTTTCGAAAAACTCATTGGTACATTGCCCGTCTGGATTTGAACCCGGAACCTCTGGTAAGGAGGACCGAGTCGTTACCGCTTGGGCCACCGACGACGCTTGGGATTGAAATAAAATGGTCTAAAAGTTTTTAGCGTTGTTTTTTTTTATCTACAATTGATAAGCCCTGGCATCATCTCACCTGGTGGTAAGTGACAATGATACCGAAGATGGAAGCGGGGTTATCAAGATTCCCCAACGCAGTGTAGATCTGGCTAACTTACCTTCAATCCGGAACATATCAATCATGTTAACACGGATATTTAACGGCAAGACTTAGATAAGACAGTGGAAGCTAGCCAGGCGGACTATGATGCCCTACCAGCAATCAAACCGAGCCTTACAAAGTTGACCCCACAGGGAATCAAACCCTCGTCCTCCTGGTGTGAAGCGAATGGTCTAACCATTACGCCACGGAGGTGGTTAAAAATGACAATTTTTTTAGTCATTCTCTCAACTAGAACCTCGAATTCCAGCTAACATAGAAATATCCCCATGACAAGTAGGTACTTGTAGGCATGTAGGTGAATGTACATATTTACGGGGACAATTTTTCTAACACGTTTGCATGACACTGGGCTTTGTTATTTCCCGTGTCGGCAATACTATTGCACCGACCAACACTAGTAGACCCATCACACGTCTTTCTTCTTCTAGAAAAGTGAGAAGCTATTAATATCCCTGGGTTCAAGTGACAGTGGTTTTGTAAGGCGATACAAGGGCCCTTTTTGCCCTTAGGGCAGTAATTTGCACCTGTGTGTTTGATGTAATGTGAGAGAATTTGCGAGAAATAGTGCTTCATGAAAATTAAAAAAAATGTATTTGTATTGGAGCTTTTGTTTTGTGCAAAATGTTCTTTACCAACTTTTTTAGGATTCCTTAGCCAAATAGCAAAAAACGGAACCCTCGTGGATTCGTCGTGTCTAATCTGTCTGTCTGTCCGTCCGTAAATCATCCACTTTTTTCCGAAACTATAAGAACTATACTGTTGAAACTTGGTAAGTGGATGTATTCCGTGAACCGCATGAAGATTTTCACAAAAAATTGAAAAAAAAACCAATAAATTTTGGGGGTTCCCCATACTTAGAACTGAAACTCAAAATTTTTTTTCATCAAACCTATACGTGTGGGGTATCTATGGGGTATGGATAGGTCTTTAAAAATGATATTGAGGTTTTTAATATCATTTTTTTCTAAACTGAATAGTTTACGCGAGACACTTCCAAAGTGGTAAAATGTGTCTGCCCCCCCTGTAACTTCTAAAATAAGAGAATAATAAAACTAAAAAAAATATATGATGTACATTACCATGCAAAATTTTACTGACAATGAGAATTGGTTTGAACGAGATCTAGTAAGTAGTTTTTTAATATGTCAATTATTATAGTCCAACTCGCACTTGGCCGGTTTTTTTAATATATAGAAGGGAAACCTACTTTCCAACACACACTTAGCCACTTATTTGAGGTTATACTTTACATTAAAGTTTAATAAAAACACGACTGCAGAAAACCAGTCATTTCACTACCCTGCTTTTTAACCGACTTCAAAAAAGAAGAAATTTAATTCAATCTTATTTCGACCGTACATATATTTCTTTTTTTTACGTGTGTTCGCGGATAACTTCGTCGTTTATAAACCGATTTTGATGTTTTTTTTTTGGAAAGGAGATATCCCAATGGTGGTACTGTGATACGGAAACCAGGATCTGATGATGGCATCCCAGATAAATCGAGGGAACCCTTAGTTTCCTGTTTGAGGTCGGTTTATTTGTTCAAAATTATTGTGGATTCAGGTAAAATGTGTCCCATGTCACTCATGGGATCATAGAGATCCCTCGCACTCTCAAATACATCCAGCCGTTTGAAAGATATCGTGCAATAAACAAACATACATAAATACATACATACATTAATCCTGACAATATACACTCCTTTTTTGTGGGCGTTAGTTAAAAAGTGGCAATCAACTTTAATGGTATGGAAAACTTAACTCAATTCTGAAAATGCTGGATAAATACCCAGAATTTCAACACAATACTTACTTATTGTATAGCATAGAAAATTATAAAAAAAGTTTAACACGTTAAAAAAACGACTTCCATCTCATCAACTTAGTACAATTTTGCATTATTATTTTTGGTTTTTGTTAATTTTCTAAAAAGGACTTCACCGATTTTGATAAAATTTATTTGGGACCAATCCGGAAGCATAACCCAATCGAATAAATAAAGGATTATGAACATCGGTTCACAATATTTTTTTGTTTATTAAAAATTTGAGTGCGTAGATCTGCGAAGATATCGCATAACGAACATACAAAACAAAACATACAGTCGAATTGATAACCTTCTCCTTTTTGGTGGTCGGTTTAAAATGAAACTAGATACAAAGTTTTCTTGGTGATCATTGATCATTTATCATTTTATGCTCATTCATTTACCCTTCAAGCTATTAGTCTATGGAACTCCCTTCCCGTGTCCATTAGACAAGCTCCATCTCTTAATTCCTTCAAAACTAAAATTAAAGAATATCTCCTTGCGCTCTGACTCGTACTATATACACTATACTTTGGTTTGGTATTATATTTATTATTGTATTTATGTAGTAATTATTTTATAATTTATTAGTTTTAATTTAAATTTTGCATGTTATGTATTTATTTTTGATGTACAATAAAGAGTTATTTGAATTTGAATTTGAATTTGATGATTGATCATTGATCATCGATATAAGAGAACGCTATTGATGATGATGATTACAATGATATTTCTTGTAATCAACACAGCGTACCTATAAATACTAAAAAGCGAAGGTGCTGAAATAAATTTGAAAATGGCTTCTAATGCGGAGTTTATTTTAATAAAATAATACATACGTAATACACGAACAAGCTACCAAGCCTAGCCTATAATTACTTACACAATGGGTCATCATAATAAAACAGGCCAAGTGCGTATCGGCCCACGCATATCGTATGGTTCCGGTATAATTTACTTTTTAACTCGAAAACTGTACCTATATCATAGGATACATAAGGCCCACTTGCGTGAGTGCTTTCAGGTTTCTATCTCATACAATTTGAAACCGGGGGGATATATGTACTTCTTAACTCGAAAAATGTATATCACAGGATTCATAAGGCCCACTTGCGTGAGTGATTTCAGGTTTCTATCTCATAAAATTTTAAACCTGGGGATAAATTTACTTCTTAACTCGAAAACTGTATATCACAGGATACATAAGGCCCACTTGCGTGAGTGATTTCAGGTTTCTATCTCATACAATTTTAAACCAAGGGGATAAATTTACTTCTTAACTCGAAAACTGTATATCACAGGATACATAAGGCCCACTTGCGTAAGTGATTTCAGGTTTCTATCTCATACAATTTTAAACCTGGATACAATTTTTTTAAGTGACTGGCGGGCAATTTTTTTAACACTTTAAATTTTTTTTTGAAGTAAAACTTCTATAAAGACGGGAGGAGGGCGGGGGGGGGGGGGGGGGGGGTGGGTATTAGGTTTTTTGTCACGAAAAAGCGTTACGGCTGCGTGGAGGAGGTAGCCGAGCAGGTTATCAAATTGGACAAGTACATTAACAATCTGCCCGTAAAATTTTTTTATTGAGATTCGTTTTGCCACTTGTCGGTAGCGATTCGTTTTTCTACATGGCCGTTGCCATTCGTTTTTCCACTTGTCCATTGCTATTCGTTTTTTCACTTGTCTGCTGCGATTCGTTTTTCCACTTGTCCGTTGAAGTTTCACTTCTACTGTGTGTCCCAGCACACATTTCGATTTTTCCGCAGGGTCACTGCAAATTATGATTTACATGTATGCATTTTTTATTTAAACATATTTTTTCATCAAACAAAAAACTGAATTCAATCCATTATATTAAAAAAAAAAATTATTCAAAGACGCTTTATTAAAGATTTTTCTTCAATGTTGTGTGCACGCATTTGTATCTACATTATAAAAAGACCTTTTTTTAATAAAAATTTGAGTGCGTTTGACTACATCTCACCTGATGGTAAGTGACGATGTAGTCGAGGATGGTACACGCAAACTCAAATAATGCCTTTTCACTCTTGCCTTGAAGATCCCCAAATTTTAGGAGTCCAAAAACACAGACGCAGGCAAGGAGTTCCACCTGACTATGTTATGGAAATGAGAAATACCTATGCTATATACCTATGCTAAATACGTTTCCCAAGTCGTGAAGAGAACTTGGGAACTTCAATAGGTATATACGAGTAAGTTCTTTTTCATTATCTCAGCTACATACAGAAATGTCTCTAGATGAATACTAGATTAAGAAATATGATGTTTGTGAAGCATTTTGTGCCGAAAATTATACAGTAAGCTTGTTTAGTTAAATAAGTGAAAGCGTACCCCGTGTTTACTGCAAATATCCTACGAACGTGTGATATAAAAAGCTGAAATAAATTTAACACTTCAAATATTGAGTTAATCCTTTCACAACTGACAGTATAGGATGATGATGTCGTATATGGAAGTAAGTTTACCAAAAGAAAATTCACTGATGTTTGCTGAAGCAGAACCTTAACATTCGTCTGCCAAGTCGTTAAGGGGACTTGAGTACTAGCATAAGTATATCTATATATAAGTCTTTTGCATTATTTAAGCTACATACAGATACAGAAATGCCTCTAGAATAATATCTGAAGCAGAAGTTTATGAAGCAGTTGGTGCTGAAAATTACACAGTAAGCTTGTCTAACAATTTAAGTGAAAGTGTACCCCGTGTTTACTGCAAGTATCCTACGAACGTGCGATATAACAAGGTGAAATAAATTTAATACATCAAACATTGACTTAATCCTTTCACACCTGATAGTAAAGTGACGATAATGTCGTAGATGGAAGCGAGCTTACCAAGAGAATATTAACCGATGTTTGACGAAACAGAACCTAGACATGTGTCTGCCAAGTCGTTAAGGGGACTTGGGAACTCCCATAAGTTTTTGTTTTTAATTCAGAATTAGTAAGTCCTTCGCATCATCTCAGGTGATGGTAAGTGACGATGATTCCATAAAATTCTAGATTTGGGAATTCCGTTGGAACACAGCATAAAATTCTGGATTTGGGGATTCCGGTGGGAAGCAGCATAAAATTCTAGCTCTGGGAATTCCGGTGGGACACAGCCTAAAATTCTAGATTTGGGGATTCCGGTGGGACACAGCATAAAACTCTAGATTTTGGATGATTTAACTTTACATGATTTAGTGTCGCTTAAATATTACACTTGCGGGAGCGGTAGCTCAGTGGAAGTAGGCTACGAACCACCGCGCATGCTCACCTTAGTTTTTAAAGATTTTTTTTGAGCTTAAATTGCTCGTTCACTGATTTTGCATTAGATAATTATGTTTTTATTATTAAAAATATTATTACATTATTCCAAGCAAAGGGGGCAGTTTTTTCTCTCCCAATGAGGGAAGGACCAATCACGTAAGGGAAATTAGGGTTCCGTGTGAAATACTTCAATAACTTAAGCGTTCAATACTTCTACCTTCCTTACAAAATAAAATTTGATTCTACAAAATAAGTTGTCATTTACTCTCTAAAAGATTCAGGATTATAACAATCACAAATGTGGGTTCTCTAGACGATCTGACCAAAAGTTTTATTAAATGTTAACACAGTTTTATTTATTTATTGTTTATGTGTATTTATATTTTATATTTATGTATGTTTTGTCTGTCCGTAGGCGGTTTGGAGCTGGTTCCGTTACAACCTGATGGTAAAGTAACGATGATGCCGTAGAAGGAACACAAGCTTCATCACATCAGCTCATATACGTCCCCACCGAGGGGCTCGAGCCTGCCCTGGATTAGGGCGATCGGGCCTTAGTCGACCACGCGGGCCCAGTGCGGGTTGGTCGACTTCACACACAACCTTCGAGTTTCTCCGTAGGCGTGTGCAGGTTTCCTCACGATGTTTTCCTTCACCGTATAAGAGCGTCGGATAAACGTACATATGAACTCTAAATTCGAAAACACATTGGTACGTGGTTCGATCCTGCCACACAAGCTTACCAAGAGAAAATTGAATATGACATACGAGTACACACGGACAAACTCAATCATAAACGACACATTTTTATCTATATTGTCTTTAAATCGGAACCCTAAAAAGGAAAATAACCAACCATCTGTTTATTTATTTATCGTGTACTGTAATTACACAAAATACACGGTTCTGCTTTTTGTACATTAAATGACTCAAACAATATAGGTACCTTATTACGTATTCCCCGCGTTGTTCTTTTATTTGACAGTATAATGAAATAATTTAACGTACCTAAATAGAAAAAAAAATGAAGAAATAATGCGCTAGCTAACACGTAATTGGGCATTGTATAGAGCCTATATACAGGAAATTTACCTAAAATACAGGAAATTTTATTTTATTAGTTTAGGCTCCAGTCTCCCACAAACTACGTTATAATATTATGAACGATAAATGTATAAATTAGAGACAAGTTTTTGGTGAGAAAATAAAAACTAATTGAAAAAAAAAACTAATATACAGGGTCTTCGGCAGATGGTTGAAAATACGAAAATGTGGGATAGGTTGGGTCGCCTCCCACCTATTTTGAGAATTAAAAAAAATCTAGGACTTGTAATTTTTTTTACAGGATTTTTTTTCCTTTTTTTTAGAAATTTTGCCATTTTTATACCTTTGAACACATGTAACTTTTTGTTTTTTAAAGCTAGCTCCAAAATCTTTTTTTCAATAGACTTTTATAAGATTGTCGGCTCTAAAAATATTATGTTTGTTTCAAGTTATTGCTAAAAACAAAAATGTGGGCCCCCGAACTTAAAAAAAAAGTTGAACAAAAATTTAAAAGTCAACTTTGCGATGCATTTAAAAAAAATATAATGGGGCTGGAAGGCTTCTGTTTTTTTTAAAACATCTCTAAAGCTTAGGCTTTTGAATGGTATGTAATTTGTTTCGGTATCTTTTTTGTAACCGGAGTTGTTAATTTTTTTTACTCAATTGGACCATGTTGACGAAATTCCACTAGTTACATGTTTTGTGAAATGTATCAAATGCAAAGTTGAAAATAATGTAAATACTTACTGTTGGGACGGTTACAAAGAGCAGGAACGTTTTTTTACATTCTTGCACACACATAATGGCTATCTTTTGTCATTTATTGGCATATTGGAGTTAGCACTTCCATATGCCAATAAAATGTCCGCATATTCCGCATTGGTAAATTGAGCCATTTTAAACCACAACAAAGTCTTAACAAAACGTCTGATAATAACAAAAAGTGACAAACAACAAAAAAACTTAACAAAATCACAAACACAGCAAAGTGAAATTAACGAAAACAAAAAAAAACGTTAACGTTATTAACGTTTGTGATTTTGTTAAGTTTTTTTGTTGTTTGTCACTTTTTGTTATTATCAGACGTTTTGTTAAGACTTTGTTGTGGTTTAAAATGGCTCAATTTACCAATGCGGAATATGCGGACATTTTATTGGCATATGGAAGTGCTAACTCCAATATGCCAATAAATGACAAAAGATAGCCATTATGTGTGTGCAAGAATGTAAAAAAACGTACCTGCTCTTTGTAACCGTCCCAACAGTAAGTATTTACATTATTTTCAACTTTGCATTTGATACATTTCACAAAACATGTAACTAGTGGAATTTCGTCAACATGGTCCAATTGAGTAAAAAAAATTAACAACTCCGGTTACAAAAAAGATACCGAAACAAATTACAGACCATTCAAAAGCCTAAGCTTTAGAGATGTTTTAAAAAAACAGAAGCCTTCCAGCCCCATTATTTTTTTTTAAATGCATCGCAAAGTTGACTTTTAAATTTTTGTTCAACTTTTTTTTTAAGTTCGGGGGCCCACATTTTTGTTTTTAGCAATAACTTGAAACAAACATAATTTTTTTTAGAGCCGACAATCTTATAAAAGTCTATTAAAAAAAAGATTTTGGAGCTAGCTTAAAAAAACAAAAAGTTACATGTGTTCAAAGGTATAAAAATGGCAAAATTTCTAAAAAAAGGAAAAAAATCCTGTAAAAAAAATTACAAGTCCTAGATTTTTTTTAATTCTCAAAATAGGTGGGAGGCGACCCCACCTATCCCCCATTTTCGTATTTTCAACCATCTGCCGAAGACCCTGTATACGGTTTTCAACAAATGTAGGTTCACTGTTATAATTACAATATCTATAAAGTATAAAAGAAAGTCGTGTTAGTTACACCATTTATAACTCAAGAACGGTCGGACCGATTTCGCTAATTCTTTTTTTGTTGAGTTCGTTATTATCAGGAGAAGGTTTTAATGTAGTGTAGTGTAGGGTAGGGTAGTGTAGAGTAGGGAAGGGTAGGGCAGGGTAGTGTAAGGTGAAACGTAGTTCGCCGGGACAGCTAGTATCTATATAAATTTTACAGCCACGCATTTTATACTTTCTCGTGAAGCATTTGTTTTAGCGTAGTCGTATATAGGTTAAAGAATATTAGATACGCTTACTAAGAAGAAAATAATTAAGGTATTACAGATTTGATTAATTCACAAATAATTTGGGTTTGTATTGGAGGTATCTTATTTAGATATTTCCTAGAATGATTAACTAGTAACTGGGCGACAGAGCCGTTTAAAACATTTAAAAATACGCTATCTATGATACACTTTGCGCGGCATACTCCACTGCGAAAATCTCGAAAAAATTGTGTTTTCCCAGAGATGAGACCTATCTAAATCAATTTTTCGCCTCAAAAAATCCCTGTATACTAATTTTCAAGCATATTGTTGGAGCCGTTTTCGAGATTCAGATTATATACAAGAATTGATTATTTCAAGGTATTAGATAGATCCAGTGTTTCCTAGTTATTAACCAATTTTTATCACAATCCTGCCTACAATCTTGTCTCCTTTAAAGAAAATAATTATACAGGGTGTCATTTTTAGGTCAATTTTTTATACCTTGGGTTACATTAATTGAGTTTTAGTAAGGATACCAATTTTTTTGAAAATATAATATAGCCTATAGTAACCGCGGATAGTGTTGCTTCCCAACGATAAAAGATTTTTTCAAATCTGTTCAGTAGTTTCGGAGCCTATTCAAGACAAACAAACAAACAATCAAATCTTCCCTCTTTATAATATTATTGCAGCAGTTACAGCTGTAGTGATGATGAGCCTATGAGCATCTTCCTCTTCTTGGAGTACTTGAATGTTGTGATTTCCCATTTTTGTTGTCAGCTGCAGCTATAAGAAACAAATCTTTTTTTTTGTCATTTGACAAGAATTTCTGTTGAGGAACCTGTGCCATGGTTTTTTCATCAACGATTATCTTGGCTCTTCGATTGGAACTTCATCCCGCTAGAGTTATTCTAGTGACGGCTAAAATATTGCAAAAAAATTGCGAAGTTCGAAAAAAATAATAAATTTTGAAAGGTTTAAACTCGGAAATTATTAAGTCAACAGATACAATTCTTATATCATATTGTAGACAATTTAGTCTACTTTAAAAACTTCCTTCCAAGTTTTTTAAAAACTAGTCCTTTAGGGTTATAATCGCAAAAATTTGAAAAATAAAAAAAAATTCGCGGTTTTTTCGATTTTTGACAAAGTTGCGTTTGGCGCTCGAGGTCACAAACTTGGATTATTCATTAGGCCAACATCATAAACAAGTCTGCAAAAAGTCAGAACTACCGGATTTAACGCATACTACCCCATACTTACAGGCGACAAAGTTACTGGATTAATAGACCTAAACCCAATATTTCTTCAGTGTCACTCTGGCGTGTCATTTCTGGGACACCCTGTAATTTTTGGATAGTTGTTTCTCAGTCTATCTGCCGGATGAGCCTGTCCAGTATCTAATCAAAGTCTAATCATCTGATCAATTAAGTACATACTTCTTACGAAGAAAAATTCTTCGCTAACGAATCGATCATGGATTGCTTCGGGTCTGTTGTTCACTAACATTAGTAGAAGCCTCAATCAAGCTTTGGCCATAGTTAAAACAATAAGCTTTTATTATATTTTTACGTTGCTTTCCTTCTATTATGGTCGAGGGAAGCGATGGATGACTCTCCGTTCGTGCGAACTGGCCTACTCTTGTCACAGGCTTCAACGAGAAATTCAATATTTTTTATGTATTACTTCTCGTTGGGCATTCCTTCTCGTATATCTACCAGATACGCTAAAACTACCAGGCTTATGATATAGCGTCCACACTCACCGACAGCTAGGTCATATAGTGAGGGCCGCTATTCCTGCCAACACCATAAGGTGAAGACAAGGACCAGTTGCGGTAGGTGTAGCCGCCAAGACGCTTGTCCCGGTACTCTGCAAGGCGAGTGCCTCGTGGAAGAGAACCACTACCTACTATCCAGGTAGGTCAGTAAAGTCTCGTTGAGCAGTAAAGTTCTCGAGTGGCGGAAAACAAATTGTAGGCAAGCCTCCCACTTGATGGACCGATGGCCTAGTGAGGGTCGCGGGAAGCCGCTGGATGCGGGTAGCGCAGAACCGGTCGTCGTTAAATCCTTTGTCCAGGCCTATGTCCAGCAGTAGACGTCCATCGGCTGATATTATGATGGTTACTTCTCGTGTCAAATTGTTTTCATGTCCAAATGACATTATTTGTTTTATATCAATTTGTTCATATTTTTTTCACAATCTGATATTATGTAATGTAATCGCTATTTTATAACCATCAGAAAGAGTGTAATATGCAACTATTTTGAATAAACATTTTGAAATCTTGAAACAAACCATAAATTTTGTTGTTAGATTTCTGAAAAATTGTACACTTAATCCCTTTGGAAATAACAACGGTGTTGAGCGAAGCATCGCAATATTTCTCAGTTACTCGCCACAACTAATACGGTTATCCACGATCCGAACAATAAAGGATGGAAAAATTATCGGGTGCAACCATGTTATTCGAGCAAAATTTATAGTGACGATAAATTACTTTTGAATTTACGCGTTCAAAGCAAGGTAGGTTTAGAAAATTTTCCTTCTTAATTTCTCGAAGATATAGGTAGGTATACCTAGGTATGTTAAAAAAAAGATTATTTATTTTAGTCGGATGCAACAATCATTAACTGCGGCATATACTCTTCATATTACAATGAACAACTCTCTTGTGAGTAATTTTTGTCGGATTGTTTCTTATGCAACAAATTTTTTAACTGTTAGCCCATTAACTGCGGCCTATACTCATCATATGATACTGAACAACTTCCTTGTGAGTAGGATGAAGGAGGGGAGGGGGGTTCAGCTGGAAAAGAAAGTACTTAACTATCATTAAATTTTCCTTATGTTTCCTTGAGTAAAATTCTCGTGAAATTTCCTCAATTTTCGAAATTGAATGCATCGTGTTAATAATGTTTTGTGGAACATACACCTAAAACGTAATATAGGATGTACAAAAATTGTATAGGACCCATTAACTGGGAGTTCTACTCATCACAGTGAACAACTTTCAATTCTTAAAAAAAAATTGACCCTCCTTACAAAAATGCACAAAATTGGTCGTTCAGCTGATCGATTTGTATGAAAAGTTATATTCGTTTTACCGCCGATTTTACCGTCATAGAACAAATTAAGTTTGTTCAGTATGATGAGTAGAACCCCCAGATAACGGGACCCACAGCAATTTTGTTACACCCTGTATCATCATATAATATCAGCCAAAAATCGTCCACTTCTGGACAAAGGCCTCCTCCAAGGATTTCCACGACGACCGGTCCTGCTCTGCCCGCATCCATCGGCTTCCCGCGATCTTCACCAGGTCATCGGTCCACCGCGTGGGAGGCCTGCCTACGCTACGTTTTCCGGTGCGCGGTAGCCACTCGAGAACTTTACTACCCCATCGGCTATCTGTTCTACGAGCTATGTGCACTGCCCACTGCCACTTCACTTTAGCGATTCTGTGAGCTATGTCGGTTACTTTGGTTCTCCTGCGGATCTCCTCGTTTCTGATTCGATCACGCAAAGAAACTCCGTGCATAGCACGCTCCATTGCCCTTTGGGTGACCTTGAGCCTTCTTATGAGGCCCGTAGTAAGCGACCATGTCTCAGTTCCGTAAGTCATCACTGGCAACACACACTGGTCAAAGACCTTAAGTCTTGAGACACTGCGGTATTTGGGACGTGAAGATACACCCTGTATATCGTATACTTAAGAAACTCTAATGATGGGTACTTTAGGTAATACTTTTTTTTTTAATTCAAATTGATTGAATTCATCTTGATTTAGTTTCTGAAGAACAAGACAAAACTCGAAAAATAAATCTACTTTTCAGCAGAACAAAAATCTGTGCTTACACAGTGTGTACTAGACAAATAAATGGTCCATTGGAGTGAACCTCATTTTTCGCGACATGTTTTGTCCCCTCTTCCCAATCATTACGTACGAGTAAACGAGAGGGACGATAGAGTGGCCGGGTCATCTAAAAAAGTGGGTCCATCAATCAGATAGAGAGAACTGTCTTATTGATTTCGTGATTTCAACTCTGTTGGAGACGGTAGGTTTTCATCTCTTAAGGCTTATACCGCCGCCACCGCCAACTTTGTAAACACTTTTTACTTCAATTAATGATTTATTTATCAAAAAAAAAATACATTACAGGATATGAGGAGTGATTTCCTCCTTGTCCTCGAATTTTATTTTAATACACAGAACTAAAGAAAAAAAATATCCTACTGCACCCATTTTTTTTCTAGTTGTAACCATACAAATTCTGTAATTTTAATCGAAATAATGATAATTTATGAACTTCTTAACAAAACAATATAAAATGATTTTGTTTTCTTACTTTTTGAAAATTCTTTTTAATTTATTTATAACTATGTAATTAAGTTTTACTTATAACTAATTAAATACCACAATTTTTGCATGATTCGTCCGCAACGGTTGACGTAACAGGCACGTTGCATTACGAGCTGAAAAGAAGTTTATTTTCAAGCTATTTAATTCGATGTTTAAAATCGAGTTGCTAGTTTTAGGGACGGAGGAGCCTTAACTGTAATATTGAGGATGCCTTCCATACTTGTCAGTCCAAAATATTTTTTGATGTGTAACACACAGGTGTGTAACATCTTTCTTCTCGCTTTCCTGCAATATGTAGGAGTGATTTCATGAAAAGGGACGGAAGTGTGTAACAGCTAATAAATGCGTCTTTTTTCAGTAACGAAAGCTAAGAAAACCGCCTAATGCGAGGCTGGTAAGTTTTTTACTTATGTCAGATGTTACACATCATATGCGACTATTATAAGGCTCGTTTTTTTTTTTCTGGTGAGTATTTAATAGCTATTGCGCTGAGTAGTGGTTGGGTATAAAAGAGGCACAGTTATATCTTTTTACTTTGGTTGTTTGGAGCGACGAAGGAATAAATAGAGAGTTTAGTGATCGGACGAAAATTTGACTTCGAGACTTTGATATGATAAGTGATAACGGACACTAAAAAGTGGTCGAGAAAAATATTTATGTGAGTGTGGTTTATGTGTGTGTGTACACCTATTTTACGGAAAAACGGCCCTACCGATTTTGATAAAATATTCCAGATTTAATTATTTTTTTTAAATCATTTATTTGCTAGGGATTTACCTACTTTTTAGATTTTTTGTTTCAAAATATTAATTTTTGTTAAAAAAATATTTTATACTTCATTGTTATGGTGAAGTTACCCTTGCAAAAAAAATACATTTTTTTTCTCAAAAATGGTTTTAAGGATGTTTTTAAATAATAATTGTTAAGTTCTAAAAGCATAGGTGTGTCCGTCAAAACTCTAAAAATGCTACCTGCTTTTTTTTCACAATATGATATTGAGGTTGTCTGTTATCATTTTTAAAAACACATATTAACTTTCCTATAAGTGTTTTTTTTAAATGGGCCAAGTGCGAATCGGACTCGCGCAACGTAAGGTTCCGCAGTCTTTGCAAAAATACACGTATATAAAAAAAAACTAAATTATATTTGCAGTAGGTAATAGAAAATTTTGTATGGAAAATCAATTAACTTTTTACAAATCCAACTGCACATCTTACGTTGGTCGATGACACTATAGTTTTCCTTTTAAATTGATACGTGTCATTAGCACTTTAAAGCATAATATTTTGCAAACCGATTCCTGAATCGAAAAATGGTTTTTAGAAACCCTCAATAGTGTTAAAAGACCTATTTAATGATACCAAACACGATAGGGTACGTCAAAGTGTTAAAAGACCTATTTAATGATACCACACACGATAGGGTACGTCAAAGTGTTAAAAGACCTATTTAATAATACCACACACGATAGGGTACGTCAAAGTGTTAAAAGACCTATTTAATGATACCACACACGATAGGGTACGTCAAAGTGTTAAAAGACCTATTTAATGATACCACACACGATAGGGTACGTCAAAGTGTTAAAAGACCTATTTAATAATACCACACACGATAGGGTACGTCAAAGTGTTAAAAGACCTATTTAATGATACCACACACGATAGGGTACGTCAAAGTGTTAAAAGACCTATTTAATGATACCACACACGATAGGGTACGTCAAAGTGTTAAAAGACCTATTTAATGATACCACACACGATAGGGTACGTCAAAGTGTTAAAAGACCTATTTAATGATACCACACACGATAGGGTACGTCAAAGTGTTAAAAGACCTATTTAATGATACCACACACGATAGGGTACGTCAAAGTGTTAAAAGACCTATTTAATGATACCACACACGATAGGGTACGTCAAAGTGTTAAAAGACCTATTTAATGATACCACACACGATAGGGTACGTCAAAGAAAAAAAATCACCCCTTCTTTACATGTAGAGGATGTTTTCAAGATTTTTTTGCACCACTATTTCAACGTGATTAACATATAAACCCATGCCAAATTATAAATTCCTAGTACTAAAATAGTCTCTGAGCTAAGCCGCGGACAGACGGACAGACATGGCGAAACTATAAGGGTTCCTTGTTGACTACGGAACCCTAAAAAAAGGATGTTTTCAATTCAGGAGTATTGTTTTTTTGGATTTATGTTGTACTCGATAGCATTGTAAGCTTCCGCGAGACTATTGGATGCTTCCATTTGAAAGTTGAATTTGTTAAATTGAGTTTTTATACGTGTATGGTATTATATTATTACGAAGGTATGTTATAGTTCGGGCGCTTAGCAGAAAAACCTTTAGAAATCATGACTATGGCTTGAAACTTGGTACAGTTGCTCATGGGGTCAAAAGAGCCGGATCGAGATCGGTACCCCACGGGAGCGACCCCTCTGGGGCGGGAGGGGGAGGATCAAATGAACACTCCGACCGGACAAACTAAAAAAAAATTTAGCGCTAAAATATAGCTATTAGGTTAAGTTTGGTATTATTTTCGTATAAATTGAGGACGAGGAAATCATTTCTGGTATCTTTATATCATTTTGTGCAAGTGGTTTCCGAAAAAAATATGGAAACGTAAAAAATTGAGGCTGAAAAATAACATTTAAACAGCTATAACTTTAAAACCTATACATAAATGAGTATTTTAAAAATAATTATATATAGCATATTTTATGTAAATTCAGAATAATATACCATATGTATAGTTAATCTTATAAAACTACGCTGAAAATAAATCTTGAACGTTGCGCCGCGTAGTCATGCGAAGTTGCGCTACTAGCTCTTGCGACAGAATCCAGACCATTAAAAAAAATGTATTTGATGCATGAGAATGAACTAACTTAAAGAGACTTTGTTGTTTTTTATAGTAATAGGTAGGGCTTATTTATCTAAACTTCGAGGAACAGAGACGAAATTAGAAACTTCCTTACTACATTTTTTTTCTGGGAAGTGTGTCCCGAGATGCGGGATATGACTTAAGTACATTAAAAAATAATGTTATTCAGCAGAATTGGTCTACTTTTACTTAGTGTTTGTGATTAAAAATAATTGTTACAACCACATTTTTTTTTACTGTATCAATGTTTAATATCAATATTGAGTGCTTTGAAGAGTGGTGTATCTCTCTATAACTCAATCTGTAATAAAATATTTAAATGGTGAAAGAAAATAAAACACAGTGAATAATGTTGTTATTGTTGTTATTTATGTTCGTATATTTTTCAATATATAGTATGAAATCAATAAATGAAAAGGTACAGACGGAATTACTTAAATTACAAAGTCTACTCTACGTCATAGGTTAACGTAAACAAATATTACAAATAGTTTACAAATTTATAGACTTGTTGACGTTAGGAGACCTTTATTTATTTATTTTACTGACGTTGAGAGATGCAATCTTCTCTAGATAATATTGTGGTAGCTAGCCAGGCGGGCAAAATGCCCTACCACCAACCAAACCGAGTCTTACAATCTGACCCCATCGGGAATCGAACCCGCGACCTCCTGGTGTGAAGCAAATGGACTAACCATTACGCCACGGAGGCGGTTACCGGCTATACACGCAAAATGGGCGCATCAGTCTCCTAGTTGCAGAACTTGTCCCGTCCTTACAATTATTATAGACTAGTTGTTTCCCGCGGCTTCACCCGCGTGGACAACGTTTCTATGACTATTCGAGGCTCCGCAGTGCGCGAGCCGCTTGCGAGCGTAAAAAAAAGTGGCTTATGTGTTAATCTAGGTCCTAATCTGTCTACCTACAAAATTTCAGCCAGATCCGTTCAGTAGTTTTTGCGTTAAGTAGTAACAAACATACACACTTACACATTCACAACTTTCGCCTTTATAATATTATATAGTGTGATTCTATGGAAAAATTGAATTAAAATTGTTAGCAATTCTTTCGAAACAATTCTGATAAATTATTCCCTGGTTAAGGGAGTTAGAAACAGTTATGATAAAGGTTAGGGACAGTAGGTCGGTATAGGGACCGATACCTTAGTTGACTTTGGGTAACTTTGTACTTAGGTTTCCTTTGTGTATCTGACTTTAGACCCGCAACCCTTAGGAGTTATTGATCGTTATTGTTAAGCCGCATTTTAAACCTTATAGGCGGCTTGTCGACGATTTTCATATCTCGCCTGCTGTATGAAGTGTCTGGATTGTGCTTGTGCTATTACGTAGATACTGATCGTATTTTTTTTATTCACAATTAATAAGCACTTGGCATCATCTCACGTGATGGTAAGCTAGCGCGTATCATATAAAAAAAAACAAGATAGGATAAGATAAGATGAATACTTTTTATTCTACATACTAGTTAAAAAATATAAACAAATTATAAAAACTTAACTTTTAATAATAAAAAAAAAACAAACACAATATAAAAAGAAGAAATTATAGCGGTACAATTTAGGCGATCTTATCGCTCAAAGCGATTTCTTCCAGACAACCCGGTGTCCGGAGACAAAAGCATAAAAACAGGTAGTGCACAAGTATCTTACTAAAAATAATAAACTAAGTTTAAATTCAAACTAGTAAGTCGTTCAAAAGCTTTCCGAAACAGTTGAGATTCTACGAGAGGCCGCGAGCCAGGGCAGAGGTCCCACTTTTCACCGCTGAAGTATATTTGATTGCAAAAGCGTAGCTTATTATTTTAATTCGATCGAATAATAAGCCAGCCGGCGGAGCCCGTTTTAAAGGGAATAAATATGATTTTTTATCAGTTTCATTAATCTAACAAAAACTGTATTTTACTTATTCTGTTAACACCACTGAGTTTACCCTCCCCCCCCCCCCCCCCACACGACCAGTAGAGGCGTCACAATACAGCGTTGTTGTTGTTTTTTGCCAATATCCAAACTTTAATTTACTTCAACAGCTTATAGAATGCTTGCGGTTTATATTTTACTAAAATTATTATAAAAGACGATAATATAAATCACTACCGTGTTCCCAGAATTAAAATACTGCTGATACTGCTACTCTCGAGTTATTTCACTTTTAGGGTATCGTACACTCAACGGGTGACCGACAGGACCCTATTACCACACCCAAGACACTTCATACAACGGGCCAAAAATGACATTTCAAAAAACGAATGACGTAACAAACAAAATGACGGCGAAATCCTATACGTTCGACAACCAAACTGTAACCAATCTGAATCAATCTTGGTGACTAGGGAGTGAGGTCGCAATCTAGAGAGCGGCAGGGAGTGTCCATACTATATGTTAGTACTAATATATATACTTTGCTATTACTAAGCCTCCGCTGTCTGTCCGTCTGTCAGCGGGCTGTATTTCATTAACCGTACTAGGTAGACAGTTGAAATTTTCACAGAATATTTATTTCTGTTGCCGCTATAATTTATTTATTTATTTATCAAAAATACGTGGCCAGTAACAATAATAATAACAAATACAATAATTTGAAAAAGTAAAAAAACGTGTTTTTATAGGTTTTTAGGAGTGTTTTGATTTAACTCTATCGTACAAACAGTAATACATACAAGCATGAAAGTTGGTATGATTATAGTACTAACACTGAACTAAAACAACATATACTTAAAATTGGCCAAGTTTGAGTCACACTCGCGCTAAGGAGGCCGAACTGAATGACAAATAAAGCATAAAACCGCCTCCTTGGCGTAATGGCTAGTCCATTCGCTTCACACCAAGAGGTCGTGGGTTCGATTCTTGGCAGGGTTAACTTTGTAACACTTGATTAGGGCATTTTCATAGCCCGCCTGGCTAGCTACTACCATCTTATCTATGTCTTGCCGCCAAACATCAGTGTTAAGAGCATTGATGTGTTTCAGCTTGAAGATAAGATAGCCAGATCCCAATTGCGTTGAGGAAACTTAGTAAGCCCGCTTCCATCTTCGGCATCATCGTCACTTCCATCAGATGTGATAATGCCAAGGGCTTACCAATTGTGAATAATTATAAAAAAATATTTTGTAGCTCGCGTTGATGTCTTTTGTTTTTATAATGTGAAAATGTATCTTTGTCATTATTACTATGTAGTTTTAGTTTGTTTTAAAGGCCCGACCACCTGCGACCATTTCATACAATTACGAGGGTGGCATACTTAAATGCCTTCAGTGCGCGAGGAGTTTCGCTGCGAAGATTGGCTACACCATCTTCGAGCGCACGCGCGGCAAACCGGCTAGGAATCGAAGTGGTCGTCATGACCGAAATCGGTCGGATAGATCATCATCATCATCATGTAGTTGCGGGGACAGGTGTGGAGGTAAGGAACCCTCGGAGTGCTAGTCCGACTCGCACTTGGCGGTTTTTATTTCATACATAACAACGCAACGAGTGTTCGGTAGTGGATACAAGGTTTCTGTTTTAATAGCGGCCCGGCTGCGGCCACGCATATGTTATTTATTATTCATTGTCTGGTACTGATATGCAACTATGAATAAAATTTGTTTGGGAATAATATTTTTCTTTTTACAGTGTAAAGGCACGTTCATTGGTCCTTCCTTCAGGTCGCGAAGGAGCAACTGATCAATTTGTTATTTCTCAGAGATAGTTGAAAAGGTGGGAATAACCGCAAAACCGGTCGTCATGGAAATCTTTGGGGGAGGCCTACATCCAGCAGATGACGTCCGTCCCCAACAAACATAATACCGTCATTTACAGGCTTCTTTAAAACTTTAATCTTTTGAACGGCGTTATAATAATCTCAGTTACAGTTTGGAACGTTGTAGAGGAGTTAAGAAATAAATTCCACTCCAACAGTGGTTCTAGAGCTATATTGGATGATGTTATGCAGTATTGAGAGTAATAATAGTGTTAATTACAGCTAGTGGAGTCAAAATGTATAGCTTTAACCTGTTTGTTACACTTAAATCTTTACAACAGCGTCCGCTGACACTTACTGATGTTTATTGTTACTTAATGGTTGCTGTGAAGTATCTTATATATGACGTAGTATATAGTTATAGTAGTGAATAGTGACGTAGTAGTGCCAAATTATATATATTAGTTCGGCTGATATGATGATGATGATGAGTTGACAAGGTGGGAACTAACATAGGCTTCTTTTTATCCCACACACAAAGCATAGCCGGACATGGTTCCCAAGGGATCTAGGAAATTATCTTTTTTTGAAGATAGACGGCTTTTCGATGGAAAAACACCGCTTTAATCGATTTTAAGATTACAGTGCTTTTGTTGAATTTATTAGTAAGCTTCAATCTTCAGCATCATCGTAACTTACCATCAGTTGAGCTTGGCTTGAGTTGGCTTAACAAATTGTTGATTAAAAAAAGTGTGTGTGTCAGTTCCGACGCACGACTGGAGTTTACTCCTTAAACTAACGATTATAAATTTGTTGGGGTATGGCGGTCAATTTTTATACTCTCTAGAATATCTCTAGATTACTCTACTTTACTCCTCACTCTCCACTAGCGTCCACTCTTTATTTGACAATTAAAAATTATCCTTTGTAGCTTAAGTAACAATGTAGATTAACATACACAGGTAATAAGCTACATGCCAAATTTCATTCCAGTCAGTTCAATCGTTTTTGCTTGCTTGAGGAACAAACATAAAAATATCTAAACTTTCACATTAATAATAAAAGTCTGATATCACACAAACACAAGGTTTATCGATTACAATTTCGAAGGAAAAATAATAAAACTGCTTATTTAAATTTTATCGTTTCTAATTGCCTACCTACATTTAAAAAAAAAACACAAATTCAAAACGCTATTTTTTTATAATTTTATGGTTTTTTTTTTATCTTACTATTATAGCAGACAAAAACCAGCAATCAATATTTAGTAGGGTACAAACATATTATGTTACAATTAGTAATACTAAATTCGGCCAAGTGCTAGTCTGACTCACGCAAAGAGGGTTCCGTACCACCACACCTCTTCACACAAGTATAATAATATTAGCTTTTCGTTACAAACAATAGAAATCAACGCGAGTGACTGAAAAATGACACTCAAAATATTTAAAAAATTACACTTAATTGCATAATTTCCTTTTATAATCAGTTCGGACTCCTTTACGCGAGTATGACTCAAACTTGGCCAGTTTCTAATATTTTTTGTTTTACTTTAGGATTATTTTTATAATCGCACAGAGTTTCGCGCTAGTGTGTATTACCGTTTTACGAAATAGCAAAAGAAAATATCTAAAAGCAACACATTTCTTCATCATCTTCTTCTTCTTATCAGCTCAAATACCTCCCCACCGAATTAGGGCGATCGGGCCTTAGTTGACCACGCGGGCCCAGTGCGGGTTGGTCGACTTCACACACAACCTGCGAGTTTCTTCGCAGGCGTGTGCAGGTTTCCTCACGATGTTTTGCTTCACCGTAACTGCGTCGGATAAACGTACATATGAAATTGAAATTCGAAAACACATTGATACGTAGCAGGATTCGAACCACGGCCTCCTGGTCAGGAGGTAGCGGCCGTAACCGTTACGCCACCGACGCTCTTCGTACTTTTTTATTTTTTTTATTATTTTGTGTTGAATCTCCTATAATAACACATATTTTGTAAAAGAAAACTACCTAATTCTACTACCTATTACAGCTCCAAAGATAAGTACATCCCTTTCAATGTAGGACAGACAGACGGACAGTGTAGGCATATTAATAGGGTCCTATAGTATTGTAAGGAACCCTTGTTTCTTTCTTTCTGTCTTATCGTGTGACCCAATTAACCGTGCCGAGGGATAGTCGGCAATTTCCTGGTGTTGCACTTGGCATTACCCGCGGTCACGTGTAGGTCATTTTAGATGTATACCTACGGACGTGTGTAACGCGACCTTTATACACATCTAAAATCAGATGTGCAGGTTTCCTCACGATCCTTCACCGCTAAAGCAATCGGCAAGTAATTTAAGTAAGTTTCGAAAAACTCATTGCTACATTGGCCGTCCGGATTTGAACCCGGGACCTCTGGTTAAGAGAACCGAGTCGTTACCGGTTGAGCCATCGACGCTTTTTACGGAACCCTAAAAATTAACCACAAAACCTATACAAAAGCATAATCATGCTTTAAAACGAAAAATGTCATAAATTATAGCTAGAACTGCAAATAGCCCTTACTGCACATGCTCTGAGTGTTGCCTGAGCATTATTATAAATAAAGTTTAGGTAATTCAGCTAAGCTTTTAGCCGGGGTAGTAGCCATGCACTAAAACAATTGTTCTCAAACATTTCGTTTACAACAACAAAAATTAAGCGTCAGTGGAATAATGGCAAGGGCTGCTACCTCCTGTCCGGGAGGTCGTGGTTCGATCCTGCCACGTACCAATGTGTTTTCGAACATCGATTTCATATGTACGTTTATCCGACGCTCTTATACGGAAAACATCGTGAGAAAACCTGCACACGCCTGCGAAGAAGCTCGGAGGTTGTGTGTGAAGTCGACCAACCCGCACTGGGCCCGCGTGGTCTACTAAGGCCCGATCGCCCTAATTCAGGGTAGGTTCGAGCCCCTCGATGGCGACGTATACGATCTGATATTATGAACAAAGGGCGAGGTATTTTTTATTGTGGTAAGGAAAACACGACAAAACACGTATTTTAAAAATTGTAGGTAATTTATTTTAGGTAATAAAATCAATATATACCCTTATTATAAGAAAGAGTACATTGTGCGTGCCGCTAAAATTCAGAAACGAGTCCCGGCACGATCAAGGAAGTTATATGGTGTGGTAGCCCTCTATACCCCATCCATGAAGAAGGTTCCCGTTTTTACATGCAGGGCGTGCTTTTAAAGACATAATGACTGGAAGTTTCGCCCTCTAGAAATTTCTAGAATAGCCTAGAACATTTGAGAATATTCGAGAGCATTCCACAACAGCATCCCAGTTCAATAATAATTAATTATAATAAAACTAACGTAGCTAAATAAGTGATTATAAACTATTGTAAGAACTTTAATACTTACCTTATTTAAAAGCAAATAAAGAATTCTATTCGTTTCTATTCATTGTGGAACATTCCAGAAAACTCTCGAATGTTGTGGATTATTCTGGAACATTGTAGATTATTCCAAACCTTTTTTGTATGGGGCAGTGGGGTCGTGGGTTTGAGAACGTATACCCCAGTGTTAAAGTTAGGTCATTATCTGGAGGGGTTTGACTGGTGGTATTTTTTCAACCACTTCCGTGTTTCGCGAGGCACGTCAGGCCGTTAGTACCAGTTTCAATCACTAGATTGCAGTTGTTAGATGTCAAACTATTTGTTTTTTTTTTGATGTATTCTTTTATCATCTTCTTTAAATCAGTTTTTATCATCACGTTTGTGTTATAGGCGGCTTAAGAAACTTCTGATAGTGGGTTCCATTGCCACCCAACATAGCCCAATACCTGAAGCAGGCCTCCATCCACTACTTTAAGTCTGCCTCACACCACCACAACCCCCTACTCGTAAACACCGCCGTTTACGAGCTACCCGCGAACCCCATTCGCGTAATCCGACGCCCCAGACATGTACTCACTGACCCCGACGACCCGACCACGCTAGCCGTAGCTGCCCTGACCCCGCTCCCCAACCCACAGAGAAACACTGCACCGACATTCTGCCCTCGCCGGCGAGGGCGGCGTCCCCCGCTTCTGGCGCTTACCAGCGCTACCGGCACGTACTAGGCCGCTTCTTTTCGATACTCCCCCGTCCAAGCAACGACCTAAGCCGAGGTCCGTGCCCACCAGGGCGCCCTTAGGCAGTTACATCTTTTTGCTTTGCATTTGAATTTTTGCGTTACATACCTCTATAGTGTGTAACAATTAGGTTCCCTAATTAGCCTCCCATGTCCGGTGAAGTTGTAAAGGCCCCCACGGCCAACAACAAGCTTGTACGTTCGAAAAAAAAATATCTGATGGTGGGTTCGCCACTGGCCCTACAATCTCCACGAACCCGGACTTGACCTGAGTGTATGGAATATGGCCTGAACCTCCAGAGTTTGGGAAGAGATCCGTACCCCTGCGGGGAGGTTTATGGGTTGTAACTAATCTTAATACTGTGCTCAAGGTGTCTCAGCTGTTGGAAGGCGGCGGTTAAAATGCTGATGGTCCTCGTTCCAACAGCATTTTGTCACCTTTTACAATTCATCATAATTTCAGCCGAAAGACGTCCACTGCTGAACAGAGGCCCCCCAAGGATTTCCACAACGACCGGTCGGTCCTGCGCTGTCCATCACGTCCTCAGCTTTGAGAATCAAAAATAATGTTTAATTATCAAAGGCTTTTGAACCGACATCCAAAAAGGAGGAGGTTCTCAATTCGACTGTACTTATGTTTTTTTTATGTGTGTTACTTCAGAACTTTTGGCTGAGTGAACCAATTTTTATGATTATTTTTTTATTTAAAAGCTAGTGCCTCCCATATAAATTTTATCAAAATCGGTTTAGTACTTTATTAGAAAATTAACAAAAACCAAAAATAATAATGCAAAAATGTACTAAGTTGTTGCGATGGAAGTCGGTTTTTTAATGTGTTTAGCGTTTTCTTTATTAATAATAGTTTTCGCACATACTTCTCTCTCTGACTGTTCATAGTTTGGGCGCCACTGCTCTAAGATGTTAAGCGTGAACTTTCCGCTAAGGTTTTATTACTGGGAGCTAAGTGGCTCGGCGCGGGCGGCGGCGTGGACTTTATCATAGAAATGCATTAAGGCGTCTGGCATCCACCTACATGTGTCGCTTGGGCTATAAAAGAAAAATCCCATAAAGTTTAGGAATATCCGGATAGTAAAATTCTTGTTAGAGGTGGGAAGCAGTACTTGACTTTTACACTAAGGCTTTTTTCTCGAGTTTTAGATATTTATGTCATCATTACAGCTCCTATATGTCCCCATCGAGGGGCTTGAGCCTACCCTGAATCAGGGCGATTAGGCCTCAGTCGACCACGCGGGCCCAGTGCGGGTTGGTCGACTTCACACACAACCTTTGAGTTTCTTCGCAGGTGTGTGCAGGTTTCCTCACGATGTTTTCCTTCACCGTTAAAGCAATCGGTAAGATATTTATGTATAGTTAGGTATTTAAGGTTTAGATCTGGAAAAGTGCTACTTAAGGTATATTTATCTTAAGAGCTGCGTTAGTAAAAAAAAGTGCGTGTCAGCTCCGACGCGCGACAGGAGTTTAATAATGAAAAAAATTTTTTGGCCTCTGGCTTCCGTACTCACTTGGTACGCTTCAGGCTTCGCCCTATGGCCTGGCATTAGGCGGCATGCCCATTTTTCCTTAGCCTTAGTGACTGAAATTAACGTTATGACAATAAAAGTTACGATAACGCGTTACCAATCAACACTTGATTTCATTCCTCGTATATTTTCATATCAGGCTTGATGACATACGGAACTGAGACGTGGTCGCTTACTATGGGCCTCATAAGAAGGCTCAAGGTTACCCAAAGGGCAATGGAGCGTGCTATGCTCGGAGTTTTTCTGTGTGATCGAATCAGAAACGAGGAGATCCGTAGGAGAACCAAAGTAACCGGCATAGCTCTCAGAATTGCTAAACTTAGTGGCAGTGGGTGGGGCACATAGCTCGTAGAATAGATGGCCGTTGGGGTAATAAAGTTCTTGAGTGGCGACCACGCACCGGAAAACCACGCGGCCTCCCACGCGGTGGACCGATGACCTGTTGAAGGTCGCGGGAAGCCCCTGGATGCGGGTAGCGCATTACCCGTCGTCGTGGAAATCATTGGGGGAGGCTATATGTCCAGCTGTGGACGTACTTCGGCTGATATGATGATGATGATGAACTAAATTCGGCAGGGCACTTTTTTGGCTAACACTTACCTGTTCGTAGACTATTCTAAGCGCCCCCGTGGCGTAATGGTTAGTCCATTCGCTTCACACCAGGAGGTCGCGGGTTCGATTCCCGATGGGGTCAACTTATAAGAATCGGTTTGGTTGGTGATAGGGCGTTTTCCAAGCCTGCCTGGCTAGCTACCACCATATTATCTAAGTCTTGCCGCCAAACATCAGTGTTAACAACATTAATGAGTTCCGGCTTGAAGATAAGATAGCCAGTTCTCCATTGCGTTGGGGAATCTTGGTAAGCCCGCTTCCATAATAACTTCGTTATTTTCATCGTTACTTACCATCAGGTGAGATTCTACCAAGGGCTTATCAATAATTAATAAATAACAAAAGGGATAAATATGTACGTACGGATTAAATAAATGGGTATCATCAAATCATGATAGCCGAAAAACTTCCACTGTTGGATAAAGGCCTCCCCCAAGGATTTCCAACACAACCGGTCCTGCGCTGCGCGTGGGAGGCCTGCTTTCGCTACGGGTATGGATATAGTAATATTTAAATTAAAACACCTTTGGAGGACTGCCTTCGCTATGGGTATGAGTATAGTAATATTTAAATTAAAACACGTTAAGAGGACTGCCTTCGCTACGGGTATGGGTATAGTAATATTTAAATTAAAACACCTTTGGAGGACTGCCTTCGCTATGGGTATGAGTATAGTAATATTTAAATTAAAACACCTTTGGAGGACTGCCTTCGCTATGGGTATGAGTATAGTAATATTTAAATTAAAACACCTTTGGAGGACTGCCTTCGCTATGGGTATGGGTATAGTAATATTTAAATTAAAACACCTTTGGAAGACTGCCTTCGCTATGGGTATGAGTATAGTAATATTTAAATTAAAACACCTTAAGAGGACTGCCTACGCTACGGGTATGGGTATAGTAATATTTAAATTAAAACACCTTTGGAGGACTGCCTTCGCTATGGGTATGGGTATAGTAATATTTAAATTAAAACACCTTAAGAGGACTGCCTACACTACGGGTATGGGTATAGTAATATTTAAATTAAAATACCTTATCAAAGTATTCGTATTTTTTAAAGGAAAATAACTTAAGTAATTAATGAATAAAAGATTTTGTAATTTAATTGATACTTATCTATATAACTGCTACATTGTTCACTTTTGCACGACTTATACTGTTTAGGTAATGTTCGTAAAAATCTGTAAAGGCCTATCATAAAAATCTGTACTGTTTTTAATATTACTATAATTAAAGGCTGTTGATTTTCCGTAATAAATAAATATATAAAAAATTCCAGCCAGCATATTATTTCTAAAGCTTTATACATAATATACGCAACTCAACTAAAATCAAAATAACCTTAAACGTTTTTAATAAAACAACGCTCGCTCGATCAATAAATTCCGCAGAATTTGTTGTACATTATTTTACGAGTTTATCAAAGTCCATTGAATTATTTCTATGCAACTTTGCCGAAATGAGGTCGGCTTCGGTTTATTAGTCCCGCGTTTGTAATAAAAGCTGCCTCCATTATAGGACGTTGTTTAGGGGTGCCAAAAGGTAACTGACTTTTTTTTAAATAATACACGCATTTTTATATTACAGAGCGTCGTCGGTGGCGTCATGGCAAGGGCCGCTACCTCCTGTCCGGAAGGTCGTGATTCGATTCTGCCACGTACCAATGTGTTTTCGAATTTATATTTCATACGTACGTTTATTCGATGGTCTTACGGTGAAGGAAAACATCGTGAGGAAACCTGCACACGCCTGCGAAGAAACTCGCAGGTTGTGTGTGAAGTCGACCAACTCGCATTGGGCTCGCGTGGTCGACTAAGGCCCGATCGCCCTTTTTCAGGGTAGACTCGAGCCTCGACACGCATTTATAAAAGACCTGTACCATACAGCTGTACTAAGGCTTCAAACATTTTTTCATTAAAATCCCTTATTTAATTAAAAAACCGGCCAAGTGCAAGTCGGACTCTCACTCCTAGGGTTCCGTACCACCACACCTCTCCACACAATTATGACAATTATACCTTTTCACATTACAAACAAAAAACATCAACGCGAGCGACAGAAAAAAAAAATATTTTTTAGTTAGTTCGGACTCCTTAGCGCGAGTACAACGTGAAGTGATTGTCAAGTTTAATTGTGTGTTATTATTCTTTAACACAAGTAACATATATAACCAAACTAAGTTTTACGCTTGTATGTATGTATAACTCTTTTTACAATAGAGCAAAAACAAAAAAAAAAAGACTTCAAAATATATTTCTTGTATAATGATATGGGAGCCCCCTTTAATTTTTCAATTTTTTATGTCGATATTATTTGTTTTTATAGCAGCCATAGATAGGTGATACATACTGTGTTTAAATTTCAATTGTGTATCTATTACAGTTAATGAAATACAGCCCGCTGACAGACAGACGGAAACGGACGGACAGACTGACAGCCAGACAGCGCCGGATTAGTAACAGTCTCCTGTTGGTCACCCTTGGGGTGAACGGAACCCTGAAAACGGGCTTCGCAAACAAAGTCCACCAATGCAATGACCTGAAAATGGACTTCGCTAAGAAACTACATATATGCATTGACCTGAAAATGGACTTCGCAAACAAACTACACCTATGCAATGACCTGAAAATGGACTTCGCAAACAAATTACACCTATGCAATGACCTGAAAATTGAATTCGCAAACAAACTACAACTATGCATTTTATTTAGTTACTAGCTGCCCCGGCAAACTTCGTACAATTCAACGCACGTAAAAAGAGCTCCGAGCGACCTACCTGCGCAGTGAATGAATTGCGGGCCAAATTGGTGGTAAGGGGTGAGGCGCGACGGGGGAAACACGCGTCTCTCTTGTTTGCTGTCGCGTGATTGGTTCGCCAGTTGTCATTTGTTTCCCGCCTGCGCAAACACATTCCCACCACTTGACCACTGGAGCTCTTTTTACGTGCGTTGAATTGTACCACCTTACACTACACTACACTACCCTACACTACCCTACACTACCCTACACTACCCTACACTACCCTACACTACCCTACACTACCCTACACTACCCTACACTACCCTACACTACCCTATACTACCTTACACTACCCTACTCTACATTAGAACCTTCTCCTGTCAATAAAGAACTCAACAATAAAAGAATTAGCGAAATCGGTCCAGCCGTTCACGCGTGATGCGATGACCAGAAGAAAATAATAGGGGTTATTTTTATATACTCGTATGTACATAGATTGAATAAATCTAAATAGTCAAGAATACACAAAAGAAACTTAATAACCATTTTATACTTTATTTCATTTAAACTGTAGTCTCCATAATTAAAACAATAGGTAATTGTTCTGTGTCCAATTTTATAGAAAGTTATTGAGAACTTTGCGTACACAGCAATGTATGAAAGTGGTGTTATCTATCGTGATGCTTTATAAATAACACAGGGAATCCTACTTTGGGGCCAGGTGACCATGTGTGATTTGTCCCAGAATATTTTTTTTTTATTTTTTTTTTATTTTTTATCATCATCATCATCACCATCATCATCATAGCCGAAAGACGCCCTGCTGGACAAAGGCCTCTCCTAAGGATTTTCACGACGACCGGTCCGGCGCTGACCGTATCCAGCATACTTAAATCATATCGCATCGTTGTATTTATACACAATCATACTTAACCCTTCAAAAATTTAAAAACCTTATATGGAATTACTCAAATAAACGATAAATATTGGTGTCTCAGTCCCTCCACAGTATTATGGTACTGTTTGACAGAGATCAGACCAGTATAAGTACACTTATTACGTCATAAACATTATGTCACACTTTTTCGAGTGCCTCTCAGGCATTCTTCCCGCTTGAGCGTTGTCCAGGATGATAGCCTAAAGGCATTCATCCCGCTTGCAAGCTTAATTGTTAGTGTATAATTTAGTAAAACATTAACGCTGTAGGTAGCAAGTTATGTTAAAGTCAAACTGAATATTTAATATTTGACCCGGTAACCCTGCCCTGTTTGAAACGCCCGAGCCAGCTTAGTAGGATTAGCTATATTTATAGCGGTCCATGCGTCGATCCCATGACGATAACATGTAATTCGACTGTTTTACCCATCGTGGTCCCATATGCCACTTCAATTACAACAGTTTACTACTCAGTGACAATGGCTTTTGTTTATTTTTATTTTTGTGACAGTTTTTAGTTGATTGGTCAAAATTTCATTTCAAAAAAAGCATCGTCGTCAAGTTTTTGGGGTTGTATTTCGGTTAATGGTAAGGTCGGAGAAAAAGTTTCTTCGTGTTCTGTATGTAAATTCAATTAGGGCGAACAAAACGATCTGCATCTTGAACGTTTACATTTTCAAAATATATACTTTTGAACCAAGTTTGTGATACTGACTGATGCTGCATTAGGTCAATAAACAACAGAAAATTTATTTGCGGCCTGTGTTGCATTTTTATCTTTTTTTACATGAAATTTTGAAATGTAGCGAATTTTTCGTTAGTTACTTTCACTAATTTTCATAGACAGTAAAAACAATTTTGAAATGGCTGGAATTTTATTTGATTATTAAAATTTCGAAAACTCACTTATTTAATTTTGTTTTAACCAGCCAGGTACAAATAATACAAGCATAGAGATTTGATTACAAAGAACCCCGTACCAAAAGTATGGAAAATGTGGTTTCAGTTAAATATTCTGAGATTTTGATATAATATAGATTTTAACGTCCTGAACAAAAGTGTTTATGGGGGCTACCACTGTTGCCGAGTCCCTTTCAGAGTTACGACTGATTTTGTACCCTCAAGGAAATCGACTCTAGTACCAATTCGCACCTTGTCACAGTGACAGTAATATAAACAATAGTAATAGTAACAGTAATTAATAATTAATAAATAATTAGTAGTAATAATTAATAAATAATTAATAATTAGTAGTAATAATCAATAATGATTTCTCATATTTCCTTCACCTAAAGGTTGTCTGGAAGAGATCGCTTGTTAGCGATAAGACCGCCTATATGTACAACTTCCTTAATCATTGTATCTTTTTTTTTTCTCTTATGTTGTGCAATAAAGTGTTTTCAATCAATCAATCAAATAATTATTAATTAGTAATTGTAATAGTGACAGTGTTTAAATAAATAGTTGGTACCTAATTGCATCTAATTAATGATTTGTTGTCTGATACAAAATCAGTCGTAACTCTGAAAGGGACTCGGCAACAGTGGTAGCCCCCATAGAGACTTTTGTTCAGGACGTTAAAATCTATATTATATCAAAATTTCAGAAAATTTAACTGAAACCACATTTTCCATACTTTTGGTACGGGGTTCTTTATAGTTACAAAATACGAAAAAACTTTTTCCCCGTCCTATTATGTTTCCTTTTCAACTACATATTTACAACATAGTCTTTTACCTGTTTTCATGATTTTGTCTCCAAACACCGGGTTATCTGGAAGAAATCGCTTTGAGCGATAAGACCGCCCAAATTCTATGCTATAGTACCTATATATGTTTCCTGTTTTATATTGTGTTTGTTTTTTATATTTATTTTGAGTCAAGTTTTTATAATTTGTTTATATTTTTTTAACTAGTTTGTAGAATAAAGAGTATTAATTATCTTATTTTTCTAATCATAAGGAACAATAGAAATTATCAACATACTTATTCTGAGAATACAATTTTTTTTCTTCTATATTGATGAATAATATCGTATAAAATAATGTCATCACTTACATTAGGTGAGATAATGTCAAGGGTATATCATTTGTGGATAAAAAAATATGGTGCTAGAAAATAAACTGAAATTGACTATAAATTTTTAGGCTACCTACGAGCGTAAACCATAAAATTTGAATCCGAACCTATAAAGTAACTAATGACAGAATTAAATGCGGAGTTGAGAAATATAACTAAGTTTGTATAACGCCCACTGATTTGAATGTTTCTCTTAAATGAAAGGTTGTTTTATCCAATTTCTTAAGTTTTTAATGTAACTAAAGATAGTTTTAAACAGTCATTAAATACCATTAGTTAAGTGTAAAAAAACCGGCCAAGTGCGAGTTGGACTCGCGCACGAAGGGTTCCTTACCCATATCTATAAAAATTACATTTGTTGTATGGGAGCCCTCTTAAATAATTATTTTATTTTAATTTAATTATTTACTTTCAAAGAGAATAAAACAACTCATTATTCTATAAATATTTCAAGCGTCTTCCTGTTGCCGTTATCAATATCGAGCAAAAACGAGCAAAAAAATCACGTTTGTTATATGGGAGCCCCCCTTAAATATTTGTTTTATTCTAATTTATTTTTTATTTTTAAAGTGAATTTAACTATATAACTCAATTTTCTATGAATATTTCAAGCGGTTACCTAATGCCGTAATCAATATCGAGTAAAATAATCACGTTTGTTGTATGGGAGCCCACTTAAATATTTATTTTATTCTGTTATGTAGTATTTTTTGTTATAGCGGCAATATAAAAACATCAAATCTCAATGATCTAGCTATCACCGTTCAGACAGACAAACAGACAGCGACGACTTAGTAATAGGGTACGAAACCTTAAAAAATCATAATCTACATTGGCTCATAATATGGTCAGAAAGTCCAAAAGCATCGAAATAGAAACATAAAGTTGTTTGTAAAATGTCCACGAACTGACTCGCCAAAGTACTAAAATACCCTGCACTATAATATTATCCAAGTTCACAACATTCCCTCCGTCCCCAGTGGGTCTTTTAATTACAGCCAGCCCCGGCATGTATCATAAATTCTAATGAACTACACCCACACTCTCGCCGCCAGTAACAAATTGCATTTTAGAATTTAAACGTATGGAGAATGATCGGGATTGAAATTTTGAGTAGGTGTTTTGCAAGTAGCGTTCAAGTTCCTTATAAAGTTACTGAAAATATAATTAGAGTCTTCATTTACTTCGTAACACTTGAGATAAAAATCAAAATTGTTGAATTCCCTAACAGTTGAATTCGCGTAGTGGAAAAAAATAAAATAAATAAATGAATTCATCATATCAGCTCATATCCCCACCGAGGGGCTCGACTCTACCCTGAATCAAAGTATTAATTAGTTTTATCATGTAGTATGGATACTCCCTGCCGCTCTCTAGACGAATCTAGCCGAAACCTTACCCCTCATCACGCAGATTAGTTACAGTATGGTTACCGAACGAAAAGGATGAGCTACGTTACAACGCCCCGACCGCTGAGATTTCGTTTGGGAATTTTATTATTATTATATCAGCTCATATACGTCCCCACCGAGGGGCTCGAGCCTACCCTGAATCAGGGCGATTAGGCCTTAGTCGACCACGCGGGCCCAGTGCGGGTTGGTCGACTTCACACACAACCTTCGAGTTTCTTCGCAGGCCTGTGCAGGTTTCCTCACGATGTTTTCCTTCACCGTTAAAGCAATCGGTAATGAATCGTTTGGGAATTACTAAATTCTAATTTGGTGAACTTCTCATTTTACTGATGTTTTATTTCACATAGTGATAAAAGCAGTCAAAAAAGCTTTAACAGATATCCTTTGGATAAACCGCAACAGAAAAAGCCAGTTCATATTAATGTCGTATTTAGTCACGGCAGCGCGGTTCGTTCACCCCAGTATTACACGAGTAAATCTAAGAACAATCAGTTTGTATAAATCTTCATTCTACTAGTTTTACATTCTTTTAGAAATGTAGTATGAATGGAGTTTTGTCTGTTTCGAAGGTTCGTTTGTTTTTGGGTGTTGTTTACTTTATTTAAAATGATTTTTCGTAGTTGAAACACTTATTAGATTAGATACGAGTAGTGTGTAAATATGATATGAGTTGTGTAGATATATCTAGTGATGTAATAAATTATAAAAAGCGTCGGTGGCTCAACCGGTAACGACTCGGTCCATCTAACCAGAGGTTCCGGGTTCAAATCTGGACGGCCAATGTACCAATGAGTTTTTCAAAAAACTTACGTACATACTTACCGATTGCTTTAACGGTGAAGGAAAACATCGTGAGGAAACCTGCACACGCCTGCGAAGAAAGTCAAAGGTTGTGTGTGAAGTCGACCAACCCGCACTGGGCCCGCGTGGTCGACTAAGGCCTAATCGCCCTGATTCAGGGTAGGCTCGAGCCCCTCGGTGGGGACGTATATGAGCTGTTATAATAAATAAATTATAGATGATTGTTATTGTTGGTTGTTATATGAGATTGTTTCACCGACAAAAGCAGCGACCAGCGCTCGAGTAGCTGTTTGAAGAACAATTTTATTCACGTAAGGTACCTATCTACCAAGTAGCCACTGTTGACTGTTACATGCAGTAAATATCTAAAAAACCAATGCCGCTGGTGATGCAGCCCTACGTACATGTATGCCTATAGATACGTCAGATGTTTAAATGTATATGTATATATTCTTTATCGTTTGTATGAAGTGTCCGGGGTGTGCCTGAATTAAAGACGATCGGGACTTAGTCGTCCATGTGGGCACAGTGCGGATTGGTCGACTTCCCACACAACCTTTGACTTTCTTCGCAGGCGTGTGCAGGTTTCCTCACGATGTTTTCCTTCACCGTAAGAGCGTCGGATAAACGTACTACATAAGAAATCGAAATATCATCATCATCATCATATCAGCACAAAAACGTCCACTGCTGGAAGAAGGCCTCCCCCAAGGATTTCCACAACGATTTTTTTTTAAATTTACAATTGGTAAGCCCTTGGCATCATCTTACCTAAAGGTAAGTGAGGATAATGTCGAAGATGGAAGCGGGCTTACCAAGATTCCCCAACACAATGGCGAACTGGCTATCTTATCTTTAAGCCGGAACACATCAATGTTGATGGCATTGATGTTTTGGCGGCAAGACTTAGATAAGGTGGTGGTAGCTAGCCAGGCGGGCTAAGAAGATGACCTTCCACCAACCAAACCGAGTTTTACAAAGTGAGGCCTTGAAAATTGAGAACCGCGACCCCTTGATTCAAAACTAATGGACTAAACCATTACGCCACGGAGGTGGTTACTGGTGGTCCTGCGCTGCCCGCATCCATCGACTTCGCACGATCTTCAACAGGTCATCGGTCTACCGCGTGGGAGGTCTGCCTACGCTACGTTTTACAGTGTGCGATCGCCACTCGACAACTTTACTGCCCCAACGGCCACCTTTTCTATGAGCTATGTGCCTGCCCACTGCCACTTAAGTTTAGCGATTCTGTGAGCCGGATAATTTGATTCTCCTGCGGATCTCCTCGTTTTTGATAAAATTATATGATATATAAAATAAAAAAACACATTGGTACGTGGCAGTTGAAGGTACGCGACCTCGAGGAAGATCACGGATGCCATGGACGGACCAGATTAGAGACGCACTGGAAGGTTCCGTGACTGATTGCACCAGGAGAGCAACCGTCCGAGAGGAGTGGCGACGGATTGTGAAGATTACCACCAACAGGAATAGACAACCACGATTACTCTGTCAAGAGTATACCGACGGAGAAGAAGAAGATGGAGCAGGCTTCGAACCACGATTTCCCGGATACTGGTATGGCGCAAGATGTAGGTGACTTCAATATTACTCGGCAGGAAGTGGTCGTACTTGAACTTAGTGGTTGCGTTACGTTAATTACTTGGATGGGTTTGTCTGTTTGTGGCTTGTATCTGAACCAATTCTGTACTTAGTAAAACACGTTCACTTTGGCTTCGTCTAACTCTAAAACGTAATGTATCGTTCTACAACGGAAAATTCTTGAAGTTTACGCGTCGTAGCGCCAGTGCAGCGAAAGTGTACAGCCGTTGGTGCCGATAGATATCACTTGATGTCGCCTGGAAATGCTGTCGTTAAGCTGTGTCTGTGTAATAGGTGGCTTGAATACTTCTAACAATGGGTTCCACCACTACCGCATATAACCCTCACTAATACGGACTTCACCCCGTGTGTGAGTATGGCCTAATCCTTCTGAATTTGGCAAGAGACCCGTGCCTTAGCAGTGAGCATAATGGGTTGTCAACGAATAACGAGATTTCTATTTTCAAAATTTTATTCATTTATATTAGCTCATATACGTCCCCAACGAGTTAAGCCTACCCTGAATTAAGGTGATCGAGCCTTAGTCGACCACGCTGGCCCAGTGCGGGTTGGTCAACTTTACACACAACCTTCGAGTTTTTTTGTAGGCGTGTGCAAGTTTCTTCACGATGTTTTTCCTTCACCGTAAGAGCGTTGGATAAACACACATGAAATCGAAATTCGAAAACACATTGGTACGTGGTAGGATTCAAACCACGACCTTTTGGACAGGAGGTAGCGGTCCTTGCCATTACGCCACCGAAGCAGGATTTATAAATATTGAAATTTTATAGTGAGTGTAAAAAAATTATGTAGGACCCGTTAACTGGGGATTCCACTCATTATACTAAACAACACTCCCCAAGGAATCCATTTTAAATTCTCAAAAAAATCCCTCCATACAAAAATGCACAAAACTGGTCGATCAGCTGATCGCTTTGTATGAATGGTTAAATATTTTTTTGCGACTTCAGCAAAGTCAAAACAAAATTTGTTCAGTACGATTATTAGAAGCCCCAGTTAACGGGACCTACACCAAAGTTGCACCCTGTATAGCCCGGCAGTTGCTGCAGAAAACAAAATGGCCGCTAAAAATGAAGTTGCTCCAATTTGCTGAAATTCATGAAAGCAAATATAAATTTAAAAGGAAAAAAGATAACTTTCTAAAACATAGAATCTTATTATAAAATTAAATTAAATTAAATTAATTGAAAATTTCAGGCATATTTGAGCAAGTTCAATTTTGATGGCCGTTTTGTTTTCAGCCATTTTGATTTTTTATTGCATCTATAATCTGCCTAGGGTGTACACCACTCCTTGGCTACAAACCTAGAACAACTCTCTTTCTGTCGGGTTCTAAAGGCTGACAACATCATATTATCATTGTATGCTTGCAATAGTAGGTTCTTGATGAAACACTGAATTGAACATTTTAATACTTTTTTCTTGCACTATTCCACTATTTTACTATAAATATGAATAAAACACAAATTTGTTTATACTGCAACCGGTTTCGTGATCATCTTCAGGCAGTAGACTACTTTATTTCATAAGTGAGAGTGGTGTGATACTTACTAAAATAGGAAGCATCATATCAGCTCATATATACGTCCCCACCGAGGGGCTCGAGCCTACCCTGAACTAGGGCGATCGGGCCTTAGTCGACCACGCGGGCCCAGTGCGGGTTGGTCAACTTCACACACAACCTTCGAGTTTCTTCGCAGATGTGTGCAGGTTTCCTCACGATGTTTTCCTTCACTGTAAGAGCGTCCGATAAGCGTACATAGATTAAAATTTGAAAACACATTGGTACGTGGCAGGACTCAATATAGTAATTGTTTTCGCGTCTTACTAGTACCTAAATAATTAAATAAGATTGTAGCAGATGCAGGAAGGTGCTGGTAGCTGGTAGCATTTTTTTTTATTCGGATTGTCAACACCGAAGTGCGGCAAGTACCAAACGTGTGAGTCATCATTACTCCGGTTCTCGCTATCAGTCAGCTCACGGGCGTAGTTGTTTGTCAGTAGGTGCTGGACGCGCTCCCTATAACGCGATGCAAAGTCCTCGTTACTTATTAATTTTCTCTCCACCGACATAAACCTTTTAAGTGCAGTAGGATAGGAGTTCGGCATTGAAAAGTCGTCATTTTTCCATGGCAAACCTACAAACCAATATCCGTCGACCAGCTCGGAGGTATTGTTTAAAATAATAGATGCACGAAGATCGTCAGGGTTCACTCGCGGCTTTGATAAAATGCCTATAGAATCAAGTGTATAAGACTTACGCACGAAATCATGCAACTGCTCGTCAGAGCTGCAGCCAGTGAATGAGTCATACTCAGCTGTTAGCCCGCTGGGCTGCAGGCCGGGTGAGGAAGCGAGAAGGTCACCCGACACAATAGTGAACAGGCTCACAGGTGTGAGCGAGGCGCACGACAAGTCTTTAGCGATAGGGCTATCATCATAACTATATATAAAATCACCTACTACATTGTAAATAGATGGAGTGATGAAGCGATCAGTTGTTATAGTATTTATGTTTTTACATACCGATCCGTGCATACACCAACCCAGCGAAGTCTTCGTGAAATATGGATCACATTTTTTGCCAGATAAACACATCAAAGGGGCCAGCAAATGATAATTATCTTGGCCAATAATTAATTCAGGTTGTACATCACGAGAACTTAACTCATAACTAGCACTTACGCGTCCGTACTCGCTAATGTCTATACGTTTAGGTATTTTTTGCGGTGCGACATTTAACTCACGCATTTTACACGCACTTAATGAAAATAGCTCGCCATTATTATTACCTATTTCGCACTTGACGAGTTCCACTTTACACTTTAACTCGGCTGAGTCCCAGGCGCTTCGTGCGCGCATAGTGACGCACTCCCCGTGGAGCCCTACTGCATCAGCCAAAGTTGACGAAATTAAAGTCACTGTGGACCCGTCGTCCAAAAGCGCGTAGGTACTAATATTACCGTTAGGGCCATGGATATCCACTGGCACTACTTTTAATAACACTTTGTTATCGCGTTCACGTAACGAAGACACGGCGGCTGTTGCGACGGTCTCGTGCTTCTCCTCGTCGCTCGGCGCGCCCATGGTGCCCTCGCCGCTGTTATCTAGTTCCTGCTGCGGGCGGGCTGGCTTAATCCAATGGAGGAGTGAGTGGTGCGGTTGACCGCACGATTCTACCTTGCAATCAGGCGCCGCGCATGATTTATCTCCAAACTGATGTGGTGTTAGGCATTTGTAGCACAGTTTATTTATGCGAACGAAGCGCCATCTATCTTTGCGTAAAGCTCGTTTAAAACGTGAGCAATTTTCTAGCAAATGCATTTTGCTTCCCTTACAGAACTTGCATGAAAAATGTCTTTCAGTACTATGTACGTTTAGGTTGATGGAATGGGTACGTCGCTGCTCTTCAGGTTTTCGGCGAAAATCAGTTTGGTTCTGTATGTGGCTTATTCCAGTAGTAGCTGCCTTTGTGGCTTCTTGGTGCAAAAATTCGGCTAGCGTTTCCAATTTCGCTTTACTATTGTCTCGCCACTCGTAGTAGAAGTCAGACCACTTGGCGAGCAGAACCGTGGGGAACTTGGAAAGCACGAGGTTCAGCAGCTCGGGACTGCGGAGGCAATCAGTTTCATTTATGGCGCGGGCAGCTGCTACGTAATTCTTAATTTTTATCGAAAAATTAATAATATCAGTGTGATAAGCTTGAGGTAGGTTTTGTAATTTTTTCATTTGAGTCATGATTTTCATCATTATAGTTTCTGGTCGGCCAAACTTTAGTTCTAGCGTTTCTATAATGCAGTCTGGCGTCGTGCTGCCGATAAGAAGTGAGGCAACAGCTTCTTTCGCTTCGCCCCGTAAACATTTACGCAAGCGCCATACATTTTCAGCTTGACTGTACTTACAGAGCTTGGTTGACTCGTAAAACGCCTCCTTAAACTGCAGCCATTCCAGGGGATCGCCGTAGTACACAGGTAAGTCTTTAGATGTAGCCAATCTTGTCAGGAGCTGCGGTGATTGAAGTTTGGAAGAGCTTGCTGCCATGTTCATAGCGTCACGGAAAACATCAGCTAGTTTTTCGACATCACTTTTGGCTTTGTTATCGTCACAACTCGATCGCGTCTGCACTGGTGGCAGAAGGGGGCGCAGCGGCGGCGGGGGCTGCACCGCGGAACGTGACGGTGACGGCACGGATAGCTGGGACCGCGCCCGCGACTGCGCCGGCGGAGCCCTACCTTCACTTTTTTCTGATACACTACCCGCAAGTTTTCTTCTTTCGTCTTCGTTCATATCGCATTCGCCCTGAGTTTTACTGAGCCAGTCCTCGACTTTGCTTACAAAAGAAAGCGATGATTTTTCGCCGGTAGCCCTAGATTTATTTTCCAGTTCTGCTAAATCTGCTTCCAGTTTCTTTTCCAGCAGCTGTTTTTGGATGCGTGCCGTTTCCGAGGCCATTTCCAAATCGATTTTGGCTTTTTCTTGAGCCATTTCGTATTCAAGCCGTTTTCTTTGGGCGGTAGAAGAGGTTCGCACTGACCTTTCAGAGGTCGATTTTTTTGACTTTGGATGCGAATTTTCTCCTGAATCGCCGGGGAACAACTCTCTCTTCACAACTTCATGATCTTCCGGCAATTGTTGTGCCTTTTGTTCCGCCATTTTGTGCAGCGTGCGTGCTTTTGCACGTTCACTTCGTGTTTGCACTTTGCGCTGCGATGGAGTGCGGGGTAAAGGCATTCCTCGTTTCTCCCAGTTCCTGATCCGGCTCGTAGGACCACTTTGTAGCAGATGCAGGAAGGTGCTGGTAGAGGAGGCGAAAGAAAGAAGAAAGTGTCTTTGGAACAAAAGCGAGAGCTTGCGCGGCGCGGCCAGTTACTTCGGTGTTCCTTTGCACGACTGGGCAGTCGGTGGTTGATAGACGCGGTGTAGGCGCAGTGTCTAGAGGGGGATGCGCGGAGGCGCGGGGTAAAAGGGTAAGTAACCACCTCGCGGTCTCTCGCTGTTTTTAATTGTTTCTAAATTTTAAATTTTACATATTTTTCAGCACCCAAGATTAAGGCTTTAAAAAGGTAAGTACTACAATATAATTACTTAATTTAATATACTTATTTATTTAACAGTTTCCTTCACAGGTTCGGCAGCGTGGCCGTTGTTAACAAAGATAATAATTGTAATTGTTGTGAATTAGTGGAGTAGTGCAAGAAAAAAACATAAAAATGTTCAACATCATATGAGTTGAAAAACTTCCGCTGCTATACAAAGACTTCTCCTAAGGATTTCCACAACGACCGGTATTGTACTGCCCGCATCCAGCGGCTTCCTGCGACCTAGCTCGTTTATTCACCGAGTGGGAGGTCTGCCTATTCTACGTCTTTCGGTGAGCAGTCACTAATCGAGAACTTTACTGCACCAACGGTCATCTGTTTAAAGAGCAATTTGTCCCAAAAATTGACAACAAAACTAGGAAAATCTTGCCTCAACATCCATTTAAAAACTGGTCAAGTGCGAGTCAGACTAGCACTCCGAGGGTTCCGTACCACACCTCTCCATATAACTACATAGTATAATGACAATGATATCTATTCACATTTTAAATGAAAGACATCAACACGAGCGACAAAAGTATGGCATCCAGTGCTCTAGAGGATATTATAAAATAATAGATTATGTAAATGACAAAGATATATATGTTGAGTCTAAAACAAATACCATTACCTGAGACTGTAATCTGAATCATGACATTATTTGTAATTTTATTTTTATTGTATTTTTTTTTGTTTTGACTATTTAAAAGTGTGTGTAAACACCTATTTGAAATAAATTGTTTTTGATTTTGATTTTTGATCCCTTATTTTTTCACTGTTTCTAATTTCTAGTATTTGTTGTTAATGCGGCAACAGAAATACACATTCTATGAAAATTTCAACTGTCTAACTATTACGGTTCATGAAATACAGCCCGCTGACGGACGGACAGATGGACAGACAGCGGAGGCTTAGTAATAGGGTCCCGTTGGGCACCCGTTGGCATACGGAAGCCTAAAATACATGAATGATATTACGATTAGTCCATACTAAAATTAAAAAGTAACATGTTTGCAGCCTAAAATAAAAACCATCACGCATAATTTTACAAGCAGCAGACAACACTGAAATTATAATAACAATGTCCCAACACACGATAATCCTTGTCATTATCTAAAAACATCCCATTTGTGCCCGGAATTCTGTAAAACGGCCAATCCTGAGTTACTGCCCGGGTCACATTGTTTTGATGGCCAAGGAATCTTTTAGTCCACACTGGCACACGTAATTACTAACTTTTACTGCCATTTGTATGGGCTTTTTATTACGGAACGTTTAAATAATTTTATGAGATTGCCTTGCCGAAATTGCCCTATTTCTTTTTTTTAAATATCTCCACTTTGCATTTCGCTCTCGCCCGGAGAGATTTTGTTGGATGGACAAAAGGCGAGGTTTATTAAAGTTCTCACGATTCGAACGTCACTTGTTTTAATTTTGTTTTATTGTGGATTTTTTCGAAAGCTAGTGACAGATGAGATACAATATCTGTCGTTGAACCTGCCGAGTCTGATGGAGTAGAGACTGTGTTCGGCCAAGCATTACTTGTACAGATTTGTAAAACATCTAGCTTATGGAATTTTTGTTATCAGGACATATCTTATTATCGCGAGAGTGCGCGCAAGAACTTGACGACCTCATTCCCCCGGCTCCATTCCACCGGCGGTCAACGAGACGCAGGGAGGGGTTGCACCCCTTTGTTGTTGATGTTCCACCTTTTCGCACGAATCGTTACGCTTCTTCATTTATTATGCGTACAGCGCAGGAGTGGAACTTCTTGCCTGCGTTAGTGTTTCCCGATTCCTGTAATTTGGGGATCTTGAAGGCAAGAATGAATAGGCATTATTTGAGTTTTCGTGTACCATCCTCGACTGCATCATCACTTACTATCGGGTGAGTTGCAGTTAAACGCACTCAAATTAATAATAAAAAAAAACACCTTGTACATAGATAAGTAGCCAGCGTAGCTCTGTGGAATTTGCGTCGTTACATCGTGATATGGCAGGTTAACTGATCTAAAGGACGGTCATTACCTGAATGGGTTGGCATTTTTCTAAATGGCTTCCGTGCTTCGCAAGACAGGTTGATTCCGATTGATTACTGGATTTTAGTCGTTAAGCCGTGAGAGATGCCACAGAGGCGGAGAACTAAAACTCTATACATATATCCTTACTAATCTAAATATATAAAAAGAAAAGGTGACTGACTGGTTTCTCAACACACAACCGAATCCACTGAACGGATTTTGCTGAAATTTGGAATACAGACAGTTATGAAGACGTAGGCGACCGCTAAGAAAGTATTTCGGGAAATTCCCACGGGAACACCAAAAAACGGGATCTGCGCGGGCAAAGCCGAGGGCACCCACAAGTAATAATATTATAAATGTAAAAATGTGTTTGTTTGTTACCTTTTCACGCTTCAACACCTTGACCTACTTGATGAAATTTGGAGTTCTACCTAACCTGTGTGACGGGGAAGAACATAGGCTCCATTTTATCCCGTGAAAATAGCAAAATCTGATGCAGTTCTTTTTTTGCAGTTTTGAACAGAATCGGTTGTGGGGAAATGACATACTCGTAATATGAGCGATCTGGAACTTTCTAAATTTTATTATGACAAAAATTTCAATGTATTTTATTTATTTCATGGTCGCAGCAAAAGTATTGTATGCCATTGCACGCAATTAGCCATTACTTGGCAGTGGCTTATATAACTAACTATTGTGCAACGATTCTACGGCGCAAAAGCAGAAAAACGTACGGACAGTCATAAAACTATTTAAAACACGAAAACAGTATTTTAAGAAAAGATTATGAACAAGCCAAGAAAAACCTTAAACCTATTAGATACAATTTTTTAAGCGACTTCCAGGGTACCACCTTCTAGCTCCATCATCGCACCTTGGATATCATCAAGGACTACAGTTTTTATCAAGAAGAATAAAACGGGCCAAAACCTGTGAAATGGCGTCGTTTTATTACAGAGTTCCTGTATTAGATCATGTTAAAATAATATTGATTTGTCATCCGATTTACATAATGCATGCAAAATTTCAGCTCAATCGGAAACTGGAAAGTTGGTCAAATTTAACTTGCGCATTTGAATACAGATACCGGGACAAGTAAAAGTAAAGAACAGCTTGTAATTAAAAATTAAAAACAATAATATCCTGAATATTCTTTTTTTAAGCGATTAAGAAAAGAAGAGTTCACATTGGTTAACGGTCAGTGAGGATATCGCTTAATGTACATTTATTTAAAACTAGCTGTGCCCGTGACTCCGTCCGCGTGGAGTTTTAGATTTCCACACGGGACCTTTGAATTTTCCGGCATAAAAGTATCTTATATGTTTACCCAGGCTATAAGGACCCACCATACAACATTTCATCAAAATCGGCTTAGTAATTTTTGCGTGATGCGCGAACATACAGACAGACAAAAATTCTAAAAGTCGTTGTTTTGGCCTCTATATCGTTAGTAACGTCCACAACAGTTATTATTTTCCAAAAATTATTTCATTTACAGACACGGCCCCGTTACAGTTTTATTATTGTATAGATTCACAATTGTCGTAATGGTTAGGTCCCATCGCTTTTTTACGTGGTTGCGGGTTCGTTTCCCGGCGGAGTCTCACTTTGAATATTACCATTTAAGTAGTTAACTACCAACTTAATTACTAATTGGTAATACAAATCAGTAAGTACTATTTAGTAATATATTATCACCATCACATGCCAAAGCAAGCTCATTTGTACTCGTACTGTAACCACACAGTAGATGCTTAAAAATACCTAGGTTGTTCCGACAGTTGTTAGCCACAGAATAAATACAATCTCTATTTGCCTGAAACTACTTTGAATTGACGGCTTATTTAAATACAAATCTGCTTGGTAAAAATCATTGGCCACCTATGTGTAGATCTTTTTAAAATATTTTTAAAGATTATTCGACACTCTTCTTTCGTTTGCAACAATGTAAGCCTCGCGGGAAGTTTTTAGTGCTATGATTTTCTATGGTTATGGTTAACCAAGGAATCTCACGAAAATTTACAAGGTGTTTTTGAGGAGCCTGCTCCTGCGTTTGCAGCAGTTACTCATTGGTTTCGTGAATTTAAACGTGGTCGAGAGGACCAAAACGATAACCCCAGACTCTTCGTGGGCGAAAATTCAACACTGTAGACGAGGCCGTCGAAGAATTTCAGCTGTTATTTTTCGTTTATATACGTTTTTAAAATGTTTTGAAAGCTAGTTCACCCGAATGCTTATGTGCATAAGGGGTTGGAGTCGAATATTTTAAAAAGCTATAAATAAACTTTTTTCATATTCTAACTATTGTTCATTTCACTAACTATTTTTGGAACAGCCCACGAATATTAGGGACGGTTGAAATACCAGGGCGATTAAAATATTTTAACCGTCCCCAAACACGTTGTTTCAAACGTACCCATCCTACACTTTCAATTTACAAGATCAATATCATCTTTTAAATTGGCCCCAGTGCTAATCAATTGATATAGAAATTATCATAAATGGCCGATAAAGCACTGAAAAACTACTTAAAAAAAATTATAACCAAAATTAGAAAAATCGCTATACTTACTTTTGAGCGCGAAATTCGTCGCAGTGTCTTTAGGTATAGCAGCGTCACTCGCTCCCTTCAACAATATTGGTCAATGATTCTGAAATGGATGACTAGCCAGTGGCGCGTCACACGCATAGGTACCATGGAATTCAAGAAGTTCTAGCTGTTTCAATCATAAAACATTTTATTCGTCCTCAGTCTACCCTACCTGTGACAGCAGGAACGAATATTTTTTTTTATTTGTATTTTTTTACATTAAACATTACTAAGTATCTACTTACCTACATAACTTAAAGAAATTGGTTCATGTTTTTTTTCATGTTGTAATGACATAATCAGGTTTATATCAAGGATTTAATTTTGACGTTATTAACTAATTATTGTTTATTTCTTGATTTTTCACAAATGACATTATGTTACTATTATTTTATGACTATCAGAAGGACTGTAATTTTGCACCTATTTTGAATAAATATTTATTTATTTTATTTTATTAATTTAGAAAAAAACAGTCTTATATATAGTATTACATAGAAATTTTTAAATAAAAACGACCTGGAGTTCCACTTAATAAAAATAAAACATACGAGCCCTGAGACAATATTAATTTTACAACTATTTTTACTTTGACAGTTTATTTTATTTCTAAACGCACTTTTAAAGGCAAATATCTTGGCTAATTGTTAGTCCCTCCACAATTATTATTTATTGGTATAATTTGACATAGATCAAAACAGTATAGGTTTGCAGAGCCATCAATATGTGTCGTATATTTGAGTCATTCCATATTCCATAGACTGAAGGTTTTTAAACTCTTTCTTAGACAAGACATAATTATTAACACTTAAAACATACGGCCGTGTTACGACAGAGCCACATCCCATTTTTAGGGTTCCGTAAACTCCAGGGGTGACAAGTTATGCTCGGAGTTTCTCTGCTTGATCGAATCAGAAACGAGGAGATCCGAAGGAGAACTAAAGTAACCGACATGCTCGTAGCTCTCAGAATTTAAGGTGACTACCCATTGATACGTGGCAGGGTTCGAACCCAGACCCTAGCCGTTACGCCACCGACGATCTTGCCCCGCTCTGCCACAGATCTCTATAAATTGATCCTAATCATTTAGAAAAAGAATGATTGGTACCTACTTCAGCGTGCTATAAAAACGAATCGCTAACAATGTCTCTCATTAATTTGAAGATTTTCCTTTGAAAAATATAAAATTGCGTCCTATACAGGTTGTAACAAAATTGGTGCGCGTAGGAGCCAATAACTGCGGCTTATACTCATCATAATATTGAATATCGTCTCTTTATACAAAGCAATTGTCAATTTTGTGTGCGTTTTGTATGTAGTGTGTCTTTATTTTTTGATGTGTAACATCTTTGCTCTCGCTTTCCTGCAATTTGTGGGAGTGATTTCGTGAAATGGGAAGGAAATGTGTAACATGGGACGGAAATGTGTAACAGGAAGTCGCGAAAGCGCGGAATTTTACTTTACGAGAGTCCGACTCGCACTTGGTCGGTATTTTTCGTTACTGTCAGATCCGCCACCCAGGTACAATATCGTCATCAAATCTAACTAACCTAAAGTATTTTGTCACATGTTACACATCATATGCGAGTACTGTAGGTCTCGCTCGAATTCTTTTTATGGACTATAGATCCCTTGGGGAAAGTGGTTCAGTCTGATGAGAAGGAGCACCAGTTAATTTAGAAACCTCTTTTACCAATTTTTAACCAACTTCAAAAAAGGTGGACGTTTCTCAATTCGACCGTATATATATTTTTTGTTTTTATGTGTGTTCGCAGATAACTTCGTCGTTTATAAACCAATTTTAATCATTCTTTTTTTGTTGGAAAGAAGATGTCCCAAGGGTGGTACTATGATAAGGAAACTAGGATCTGATGATGGTATTCCAGAGAAATCGAGGGGACCCTTAGTTTCCTGTTTGAAGTCTGTTTTTTGTTCAAAATTATGTTACACCCTGTATAATAAGGCTAAAACAAAGGTAAAACCATTTTATAGGTATAAAGGTGACAATGTAACAATGCACAGTGAAATTAAAATTATTTTACAATAAGGGAAAACCTATAATGATCCTAATGACATTGTTAAAGCATTTAACGAATACGTCATAGATCTATATCGCAAAATTAAAGTGGCCGTTTGGTGCAGTAAAGTTCTCGAGTGGCAACCGAGCCCCGGAAGACGTAGCGTAGGCAGGCCTCCCACGCGGTGGACCGACGACTTGGTGAAGATTGCGATATGCCGCTGGATGCGGGCAGCGAAGGACCGTTCGTCGTGGAAATCCTTGAGGGAGGCCTTTGTCCAGCTGTGGATGTCTTTCGGCTGATATGATGATGATGATGATATATACCAAACAAAAAAACCAGCCAAGTGCGAGTCGGACTCGCGCACGAAGGGTTCCGTACCATTATCTATAAAAATCACTTTTTTTATACGAATAATAATTATTAATTTTATTTTAATTTCATTATTAATTTTTAAAGTGAATAATATAAATTAAAATATTTAAAGCGTCCACCTGTTGCCTTTATAAATATCGAGCAAAAACGAGCAAAGAATCACGTTTGTTGTATGGGAGCCCCCTTTTATATTTGTTTTATTTAAATTTAATTATTTATTTTTAAAGTGAATATACAACTTAATATTCTGTGAATATTTCAATCATCTACTTGTTGCCGTTATCAATATCGAGCAAAAATGAGAAAAAAAACACATGTTGTTATAGCGGCAACATAAATACAATTTCTGTGAAAATTTCAACGGTCTAGCTATCACATTTCATGAAATACAGCCTGGTGACAGACGGATAGACAGACAGACGGACATCGAACTCTCAGTAGTAGGGTCCCGTTTTTACTCTATGGTTACAAAACCCTAAAAACGGGACCCTATTACTAAGACTTCGCTGTCCGCGTGCGAGCGTGGCTGTACAATTTATTTAAACTTATGTCAAAAAATAAAATCTTTATGGATGAGGAAATATGGACAAACAAAAAATATTACTTACAAGGAAAGGTACTCAACAGACTGTCAAGCTCGGATTTGATTCATTTTGATACACGAGTACCTATGTTAGAGAGTAGTCTTAAATAACAAACACTTATATGTTACTAGCTGTCCCGGCGAACTTCGTACCGCCTTACATTACATTACATTGCCCTGCCCTACCCTACACTACCCTACACTACACTACACTACCCTACCCTACACTACCCTACCCTACCCTACCCTACATACACTACACTACCCTACCCTACCCTACACTACTCTACACTACCCTACACTACTCTACACTACCCTACACTACACTACCCTACCCTACCCTACACTACCCTACCCTACACTACCCTACCCTACCCTATCCCATCTCTCAAGTTGGATCGAACTGCACATGGTGTGCGAATTTTATTATAATCGGTTAAGTGGTTTAGGAGTCCATTGAGGACAAACATTGTGACACGAGATTTATATATATTAAGAATAGTGAGCCGCTGTACAGCGTAGAGCATTCTGGTTTGGATACGATAGTCTGTTGCTTCTTCTCTCGATTTGTGTCAGTTACTGTGCACTCAAGGTGTTTAAATTTATTCACGCCTTTATAGATTCATCATATCAGCTGAAGGACGTCCACTGCTGGACATAGGCACCCCTCAAGGATTTCCACAACGACAAGTTCTGCGCTACCCGTATCGCATTGCCCGTATAACTCCCGGCTTTATAGATTCATCATATCAGCTGAAGGACGTCCACTGCTGGACATAGACTCCCCCCAAGGATTTCCACAACGACAAGTTCTGCGCTACCCGTATCGTATTGCCCGTATAACTCCCAGCTTTATAGATTCATCATATCAGCTGAAGGACGTCCACTGCTGGACATAGACTCCCCTCAAGGATTTCCACAACGACCAGTTCTGCGCTACCCGTATCGTATTGCCCGTATAACTCCCGGCTTTATAGATTCATCATATCAGCTGAAGGACGTCCACTGCTGGACATAGACTCCCCTCAAGGATTCCCACAACGACCAGTTCTGCGCTACCCGTATCGTATTGCCCGTATAACTCCCGGCTTTATAGATTCATCATATCAGCTGAAGGACGTCCACTGCTGGACATAGACTCCCCTCAAGGATTTCCACAACGACCAGTTCTGCGCTACCCGTATCGTATTGCCCGTATAACTCCCGGCTTTATAGATTCATCATATCAGCTGAAGGACGTCCACTGCTGGACATACGCTTCCCCCAAGGATTCCCACAACGACCAGTTCTGCGCTACCCGTATCGCATTGCCCGTATAACTCCCGGCTTAGAATCTTCCATTAAGAATTTCCATTGAGTCTACTATGGGACTTAAACCGGAGGATGGGCAATAGCGTCCTTTATAGATTACTAGCTGTTTCCCGCGGCTTCACCCGCGTGGACAACGTTTCTATGACTTTTCGAGGGTGCGCAGTGCGCGAGCCGCAAGCGTGAAGTAGATTTTTCGTAAAGAAGTAACAAACATACACACTTACAAACTTTCGCCTTTATAATATTAGTGTGATTTTATCTAGTAATCATTTAAGGAGTGAAATTGAAGTCATTAATAGCAGCGTTTTACCTACCAATAAAACGCTTATTAACTACTTACCTAATTCGAAAGCCTATAAATTGAGAATAGCAACACTGTTTTCTGAACTGTGGCGGAAACGACACTACACTTGACCGGAAATGCTTAAGAGGATGTATAATTTTTTTTGCTCTCGGCAGATTCGTTTTTATTAGGCAACAAGACAAGTAAGAGGTTTGATTGTTATGGAGTAAATAATAATCAAGATGTTATCTAGTGAAATTAAAACCAGAAACACGATTACTTAAACTTTTGTCGATAGATTTAATTTTTGAAAACACCATGTTTAAAACACAAAAATAGCTTTTTATTAGGAACCTTAATATGTACAATGGCTAATTTTTGGTTATCTGCTAGGTAATTGCGATGTTTAGGTAAATTAAAAAATATTTTTTTTAAATAACAAATAGTTTTTGTTTAATTGAGATTTTTTCAAATTGTCGCTTACGTTATTTTATTCTAGACTGTTCGACGCGGTGCGCACTCTCTCAACACGTGGAGAAAGAATAGCGCTGTCACCTTTTAGCATTTCTCTTCAGTCGACCGTGAATCTTATTACCGTGTGGACTGCGCTTGCGTTGCTCTCGAAAATAGTAAATATTCGAATATTACGTGAGGCAAGATGGCGCGGAACAGAGTGCAGTGGAGACGACATTGACTCCGTTGCAGAATGGTTATCATGGATATAATTTATTTAAATTGTTATTTTTTACTATCATTTGGTTCAAAAACTAAACCTACTGATTATGTAAAGAAAAATTAAGTGTTCTTTAATTATACATGATCAGTGGGTTTGGTCTTAGCACTTATAAGACGCCATACAAGTCGAACGTACCTACTTAAAGCTTTTCTTTCTAACATTTTAGGAGTAACGACTGTGTTCTTTAATTTTAGTGTGTGTGCTCATTTATTTGCCAGCTTAATTATTGATTGTCCGTCACAGCTCGCTAGTGCACGTGATACTTAATTTTTCATCGGCAAAACCGGTTTGACTTGACGAAGTCAAACGCTAAACTGGTTCCGCCGCCTTTTGTGTTAAAAAGAGAAGCACATTTGTCTTAGTTACGTATTAAACCACCTTAGTTGCAGAAGTTGTTAAATGTATATTTTTAGAGTTCTCTACCCAAAGAATGCCAATGGGAGCCTATTACTAATCCCCTGCTGTCCGTCCGTCTGTCTGTCAGCGGGCTGTATTTTATGAACCTTAGTAAGTAGAAAGTTAAAATTTTTGTAAAAAATGTTGCTCTATCGTAAAAACAATAATACATACAAGCGTGCTTCTTAATGAAGCATGATTATATTTCTAGTCCTAAAGTAAAATAAAAAATAATAAATCAGGCCAAGTGTGAGTCGCGATCTCGCTAAAAAGTCCGAACTAAATGGAAAAAAGCGCAAATATCTGTCGCTCGCGTTGATGTCTTTTGTTTGTAATTAGTAGGTTTTTTAAGAGGTTTGGTACAGATATACTTAAACCAACTAAGTGGAGTAAAAAAATAATTCTCTATTAGTTATTCTGTGAGGTTAAGGAGTTTTGAAGTCATAACTCACTTTCTATCCATTTGCAGAAACTTGCCAGAAATACCAGGACCATCGAGCGTCTTAAATATGAATACGGACCATAGTATAATTCAGAATTTCACAATGTTGAATATGGACTAAATGAGTCTGATTTACTGGAAGTGCAACAGAGTGAAGATGAATTTTTGAATATGCAAAATATTAGTTTTAAGCATTTTTTTTGTGACAGTTATTTTTCCACAGTAGACGGTGCTTACGTAATTTTTTTTTGTCTTATAAATGTCTATTATAATGCACATACAACTTTTTATTATTTATGTCAACACTCTTTTTTATTTCCTGTATAAGTAAACTTTTTTACAGCACCGTACTCGAATAAAGTTATTACATTAAAAATAAATACACAAAAATAAAAGACAGCTTTAAAAATATATCTAAGTCGTCAAAAACATTATTTTTCTTGCTTATTGTTCTCGTCCCTTTGCACGAGATGCTAACTATCAAAATGCGACTCCATGCTGCTCTGTTCCTGCGCACGCACCCGCAATGAGCGGCCGCGTAATCTAGTGAGGGGGTGCGCCCCCCTGATCAAGCTTGACTCCGCCCACTTAGCAATTGAATATTTTTCTTGTATCGTCTTAAGATTCCACCTCTGATATTTTCTAGTTCTCTTACTTCCCACCAGGTGGCGATATTCGCCTTATGGCAGACGGTCAGTGTCTGTCTCATTGCATTCGAAATTATTCCAGGCAGGATTGAAGTTAGGCTTTCGAATTAGGTAAGTAGTTAATAAGCGTTTTATTGGTAGGTAAAACGCTGCTATTAACTCACTGTACCGTCATTCGAAAGCCTATAAATTGAGACGTGTTTGTTATCGCCTGGTGGAGAAGTTATGATGAAAAGTCAATGTTATTGACAGCCAATGTGATCAAGAGATTAAACATTTTTAACTAGTGCTTACTCGTAGTGGTATCTACATGTAGCGTTTTAGGGTTCTGTAGTCAATAAGGAACCCTAATAGTTTTTATATAGTACCTACGATTAGAATTATGCAAATAATACTGAAACGTAATGTACTAAAAGTATTCAAGTAAACAAGGCTATAACAGCTGTAGTAGCTAGCTGGTTAAGCCTAGTTATTTAATTCAGGTAGGTACCTGTACCTCCCTTATTATGTGAGTGCAGTAGTTAAAATAAAATAGTATATAAGGAGAACAGGAGCTATATTTTATTAAATTTTTGTAAGAAACAAATTATGCTTATTCTAGGTATTTATGATAAAATTAAAATGACATTCTTGATTTAATAGTGAAACGAAACTTGGTTAATGATCACAAATCACTGGTATAATCAGTTCACTGGTGCAAAAGTAGCCGATACCCCAGTTTGGGTCTGTGTCGGGCTCGGACGAATTTCCCGGCAATAGAACTGCTTGAAGGTTCTTTCGGTCCTCCAGTTTCCTCTGGCCAGGATGTCTTCAATTGGAAAGTTTAGGGTCCAATGTTTCGAGGCTACCGCGGGGCGAATGCTCCCCGGGGTGGCCCTGATGCCGGCTTCAAGGAGAAGTTTCTGTACCCAACGTGATATTACCGTACGAGACGCGGCTTTTGGTGCTCCACATGCTGTAAGAAATAAATTGGAACTGTCACAAAGTGTTCGTCTTGATGACGATAGTTTTATCACTTGTTTGACCCAGTAGACTGGATCGAGTTTAGTCTGATTTTTGTTACAAATGAGACGCCACCCTGATTGTCTGGTGTCTGAGTTATCGGTCTTTGAACCGAACTTAGGCCAGAAAACAACATAGTCATCCGACACTTCATAATGGCTGTCATCGATTGCAAGTAATGTTAAGTCATGCACTCTGCGACCGGAGCAGAGGAGCAAGATAGAGGCTGCCCGTTTAGAGCATTGGAATAAATTACTCGTATCACAGTCGCTATTCAGGAGCCATGAGACTAGCACATCAACGTCCCAAATTGGTGGTTTAGAAATTACTCTTGGGTTTTGCAGGGATATTGATTTCAGCACTTTTTTGACCAGGACGTGATCACTTAGGCGGTCAGAACTTTCGGGGTTACAAAGAGTTGAGATTGCTGACTTATACACTAAAATTGTACGATATGCTAGTTTATATTTTAAGTGCAGGTCGATCAAGAATCTAGCAAACTGCGAACCAGTGGGGTTGTTAGATGACGTAACATTATGACCAAAACACCACTCTAGCCATTTATTTCATGCGTTTTTGTAGGTTCTTAGAGAGGAATCACGCCAACCTGATTTTAGGAGCTCCTTTTCTTGCGGTGTCCAATCTCTTAGGCTCGCACTCCACCCCCACATCTCCATATCTGCAGGGACATCTCGTGGACTTTCGGTGGTGGGCGACCCGTTGTTGTGTCCACTAGGACTTGGTGAAGGCGGTGAATTGTGAATGGCGGTGACACGGCTCTGTTCTTGATGTCCGGCCTCCAGAACACTTTCTCCCAGATCGGAGCCACAATTAGGTAGATCCCTTTGGCCGTATTTAGGTGAGTTAGGACTTTGGGTATCAGAAATGGAGGTGGGAATATCCACGCTAGGGAAAAATTCCAGTCCTGGCTGAATGCATCGTGGAAGTACGCATTTTTGTCTGTGCAGTCTAGACTGGCGTAGCGAGGAACTACATGTGCCGTCTTGGAAGCCATCAGGTCTATGTAGGGAGTTCCTCATTTGTTGAAGATAACAGACGTTATTTGTGGGAGTAGGTGCCACTCGGGCGGGGCTTGAAGCCGGGATAACCGGTCCGCTTCGCTGTTGAATTTCCCAGGTAAGTGATAGGCTACGAGATTGATACGGGCTTTGTCCAGAATCGTGAATATTTCCTTCGTCGTGTGCATAAGACTGGATGATTTTGACCCGCCTTCCTTCTTGAGGTACGACACGACAGTTTTGTTGTCGCTCTGAAGCATCATCGAGCGATTTTTTAAATAGTAGGATTGTCTTTGTACTACCCGAAGCACAGCTAGCATTTCTTTTTGATTCGAGTGGAGGTTCAGTTCTTGAGCTGACCAGCGGGCCCCCATTTAAATGTTGTCTAAGCGGGCACCCCAAGCTAACCCGGACGCGTCTGTTGTTAAGAAGTGGTGAACCGGTGGGTAATGTAGTCGAGATCTCACATTGTGATTCCTTATCCACCATCTTAGTTCTGTCAGTACTGTGGTAGGTACCGGTAAACGGTGACAAGAATCGAAAATTAACAAATCTTTGCAAAAAAGCAGGAGGTTGCGGTGATTTAACCGACCGCGAGGTACAGGGAAGCTGGCAAAGTTTATGAGTCCGATAAGACTTTGTATTTCTTATAGGTTGGCTGATTTCGAGTCAGAATGGGGTTGATTTTGTTTGCAAGGGATTGACATTTCTTTACCGGCAGCCATTTTAGTCCAGCCCATGGGTCCCAGCATTTACCCAGAAACTCCAGGCAAGTTTGAGGAGACAGAATGGACTTTTCGAAATTTATCTGCCAACCTAGCCTTTCTAAAAGATCTACGGTTTGCTGGACCTGAAAGGACAGTAAATGTTTGTTTTGACTGGCCAAAAGAAAATCGTCCAAGTATGTTACGATCCTGATTCCTCTGTCTCTCAAGGTTTGTGCAATCCAGTTCGTCAGCATCGCAAATATTTTCGGCGCTGTCGCTAGTCCGAACGGCAGGCACGTCATTTGGTGTATTTGTTGGTTGTAAATCAGCCTCAAAAACCTCCTGTGCGAAGGGGAAACTCGGACGTGAAAATATGCGTTTGAGAGGTCGATCTTTACTAGCCAATCGAACGGCTGCAGGAAATCTGGGAGCCTTTGCATATTTATCAGTCGGAATTTTGACACAATCAGATAGTTGTTCAGATTTCGAAGGTTGAATATAGGTCGCATCGAACCATCGCTTTTTGGGGAGAGGAACATATGAGATACGAAGCTTGGAGACAGCTGTGCGCTTTCTAGGACTCCCGAATCTAACATCTTTTGTACTGCACCTGACATCTGAGGAGAGGTCGGGGTTTGATATTTGTGGCTTAGTAGCCGCGGTACTAATAGCGGTGGTTTTTGTTGGAATGGGATTCTGTAACCCTCTATAACCTTTATTATCGTTTCGGGGGCATGCAGGTCTCTCCAGGCTTGGACATAGTTCGCTAACCGACCTGCCACACGCCCCGAGTCAAAACTTTCGCTGCGAGCGAAACCTTTTTGGGCCTTGCTTGGGGTTACCTTTGCCTGAAGGCTCATCTTGGTAAGACCTGTGCCGTGATGACTTGCCGGAATCAAATCTGTTTGATCTATTGTCACGGTTCTGCGAGGACCGTTTTGTATTTCCTTGCGCATTATTATACCCTTGCGTAGCAGGGTACATAGGTAACGGAACTACACCTTGTGGAGGGTAGAAGGGGTAATAGGCACCTTGCGCAGGTGTGGATGCATTAAATGGTATTCTACCAAAGGGACCGAATGCATTGCGGTTCGAATCTAATTGACCCTGCGCGGGTTGTTTATTTGAAGGTCCCGGTTGCGATCCGGACCATGCGGGCTTTTGGTATGGCGCTGAGTTTCGGGCAGGCCAGAACGACTTACTGACTCCCCCAGTTTTTTCTAGGACAGAGGTGAACAGTTCTTTGTTAAAGAGATTTTCGCACGTAGGTGGTATTTTTCGTAAATTTGCTCGGTTAAATTTGTCTTTGACGGATCTCAAGATACAGTCGCGCCTTTGTTCTATCATGTCGGCCCTATGGCCGCAAGTAAGCTGAAGAAGGTCACTTGAAATTTTATTATAACTACCCTCAACAAAAATTTCATTGACCTTTTCTCTAATAGATGCCTCTGTAATTTCTGTCGCACTTGCTGCCCACGTAAAAAGAGAATGGAACCCTTCCTCCGCAGCTTCCTTTTGCTTAATAAGGGCACATGTGATCGCGGCAAAGCTACGTTCTAGCAACGCTAGGTTTGGATATTTATCATATGGCTTGATTTCATCATTGCATTCAAGTTCCACAAACCCTGGGGCGGAACAGTAGGACTTTTGTACGTCAGAGTATCTAACATCGGACCATTCCGGGCTATCGAAGTGTTGAAACTCCTTTATCAAATCTACATGAGCTTTAGATGATTTTGGAAGGGAGGGTTCCTTTAGGACTGTATTCATGAGCAAGTTAAAGCTGACGCTTGAATCAGGTTTTTTAGCGTCAACCGCATTTTCATCTTCGTTGTCCGAAAATAATTCACCACTGACCGCGACACTAATTTGGTCGTCTTGAATTTCATTAGCACACATGGGATTAGGGATTGGGTACTGCGGAAAATATTGGGGCACCATGGGGGTACGCGACAGAAATTCTTGTACCTTACTAACCTGGTCAGTAAGCTTGCGCAGCTCATCGTCCTCTTTACGACGTTTTTAATGACTACTGCCCTCAACAGGTGCCCTACGTTTATTTTTGTTCGCTAAAGGGCGATCGGAGCACACTTCACGCACCGATGCCGTAACCGTCATCACCGCAGGGGGATCCGAGGTGGATGTGGAGTCCGAGGTGGCATTACTACCACTATCCGAATCACTCATACTGTAAAATAAAATAAAAAATTATAAAATTATCCGAACGGTAACACCGTTATTTTTGGGAAATTAGTTTAAAAAAAAATAGACACGAGGGTTCTCACGTGGTCGCTGACGCACGCTGGTTGAACCCGTCCGCACAGTTCGAAGAACAAATTGCCAATGAGACAGACACTGACCGTCTGCCTGCCATAAGGCGAATATCGCCACCTGGTGGGAAGTAAGAGAACTAGAAAATATCAGAGGTGGAATCTTAAGCATTTCCGGTCAAGTGTAGTGTCGTTTCCGCCACAGTTCAGAAAACAGTGTTGCTATTCTCAATTTATAGGCTTTCGAATGACGGTACAGTGAGTTAATAGAAACTACATAATCAGAGCAAAAAAAAATATGTCTCATGCTAACTGATTAGCTGATAAGCAATTTTTATGGTCAGATTATATCGGCTATCTGTAAAGCACCCGGTTGGTCGTCCCAGATACCGCTGAAATGATTTAGTGCATAAACCCTCCAGTATGGATATCAAAGTCGACCGCCCGCGCATGATTGTGCTATTGAATGTAAGCGAAAAAGCACGCTCCGCTTACAATTAAATGGAGCCGTTATTGTTAATGTTTTTTATAATCATATCAGCTCATATACGTCCCCATCGAGAAGCTCGGGCCTACCTTGAGTTAGGGTGATTGGGCCTTACCGGCCTTATTTAACCACGCGGGCCCAGTCGAATTGAGAATCCCCTCCTTTTTTGAAGTCGGTTGAGAAACATTAATGAATTGACATAGTGAATTAAGTAAGTAAGTAGTTTTATCGGAATATTAAAATAATTTATTATTTATTTTATTTTTATTAATTGTCAAATAGCACAGAATCGTAAAGAATGGCGTCAATTGTGTCGGAGGCCAACATCCACTTCGGGTCGCTGCACAAGAATAAGTGAGTGATAATGTCTTAAAAGGGAGACGCAATAATGTTCATTATCTAAATACACGCAAACTCAAATAATGCCTATTCACTCTCGCCTTGAAGATCCCCAAATTGTAGGAGTCGGGAAACACAGACGCAGGCAAGGAGTTCCACTCCATCGCTGAATGGTAAGAATGTACAAAGAATTATGTCGACTAAGGTCCGATCGCCCTAATTCAGGGTAGACTCGAGCCCCACGGTGGGGAAGTATATGAGCTGATATGATGAAGAATTTATAATAGATAATACTAATAATATGATACTGTTTCATCATCATCAATCATCCTAATAAACATGTAATTTTTCTTAACAAACAGATCTTTTAGTTTGTTTATATCATCTGTGTCTATATTTATGAATTTACAATAGTCAATCGTGTGTATTAGGGTTTTTTTGACTCACTGCAAGTGGACAGACGCAAAACAACCTAACATAACCTTGCTTAGTCTTACAAAAATCTATCTACGACAACTGTGCCAGTAAAAGTGGAGATAAGGCAGTGTCACGGGTTCGTGGACCATCACCGTCATCGCCACGAGGTAACATACTCCATACCACCTTTTGGCAGGCCACCCCTTTTTTCATCTTACCCAAATTGTCCTTGCTGACACAGATACTAAGTAAAATAATTTTTAACAAAAAAACCGACTTCAAATAGTATACTAAGGTTCCCTTCGATTTCTCTGGGATACCATCATCAGATCCGGGTTTCCTTATCATGGTATCACCCTTGGGATATCTCCTTTCCAACAAAAAAAGAATCATCAAAGTCGGTTCATAAACGACGAATACATTTAAAAAAATAAAAAATATATACGGTCGAATTGAGAAACCTTCTTCTTTTTTGAAGTCGGGTAAAAAGCATAAACATAATCACCTGGTCTTAAAACGTCTCATTACGGAGTTAATTGGAAATGAAATTGCAAAATGACGCGAAACATTTTTATTTCATTTATTTTGAATCTGATTATTTTTATACCGTGACGTTTTAGGTAATTAAGCTAAATTTAATTTTTTTCGTCTCTATGTCTCCTATCCAATTATATAGAATTACTCGTGCGACGCCATTTAAAAAAAAAACAGGCCAAGTGCATGTCGGGCCACGCGCAATGAAGGGTTCCGTAGCTGCCATTATCGCGTCTATATCTAATTTTTAAATACAGCGGTTTAGTTGTTAGGAGGTGAGGACACTCAACTCCAACAAAATTTAACACTTTTAAGCCTATTTGTACGAAAACGGAACCCTAAATTATAAAATAGTCTTAGAAGACACATAACTATTTTTAAGCTCTAACTAACGATACCCCACACGAATGGGTTTGACGAGAAAAAAAAATCATCCCCACTTCACTTGTATGGGAGGTACCTACCGTTAAAAAGTTTATTTTTCCATTTTTTTTATCTGCCAAATTTCAGCTCTTAACTACTAATAGTCTAGAAGCTAGGCCGCGGACAGACAGACGGACAGACGGACAGACAGACATGACGAAACTATAAGAGTTCCTTGATAAACTACGGAACCCTAAAAATGACGCATTTGATATATGCTAGTCTAAATAAAAAAAATATTTGAACCCATTTTATCAACATAAAACATTATGTTCTAAAATCCTTCAGGAGCTGTCCTAAATTACCAATAACTGCAGCAACGAGTCATTTATATCACGACAACACAAGATTAACCGTTTCCTTGTGCGATAAACCCAACATTGAAGGGTAGAAAGGGGGCGAAAAATGGCCGCTTCCAATATTGGGGCACCGCGCACCGCGCAATCGGAAAACCGAAGGAACCATACATGACGATCGTAAAAAATGTGAACGGCATATTGAAATATTCGCGACCTTTTCCTCCTTCCTCATTTTGGGTCTATGTAACGCTGACATAAATCTGGTAAAAGACTATTCAGTTACGATTTGTATGTATGCACCCTAAGACTTTAGGGAGCGTCGGTGGCGTAATGGCAAGGGCCGCTACCTCCTGTCCGGGAAGGTTGTAGTTCCAATCCTGCCACGTACCAATGTGTTTTCGAATTTAGATTTCATATGTACGTTTATCCCATGCTTTTACTGTGAAGAAAAAACATTGTGAGATACCCCCCATACTGGCTACCCTGTTCTGAATTTGGGCTGGTTCAAACTCCCATCGCTCGTCACCCTGACTGCGCTTACCTAGACTCCTATCCTATCTACCCTCTGGTTTTTTGAGTCCCCACACCCTTGCTGCAGCTTAACAGCATTTGCTGGCTGGGGGCGAGGTGAGGGGGGGGGGGAGGACTGAACTGAACTTGCAAATAAGTTCAGTTCCAAAATCAATTTTTTTTTATTAAAAATTTGTACAGAATATAAAAAGCAAATTTACTATACCAAAAATGATAATTAATTCAGGCGGGGAGAGTGTTCAGAGGAGATACAAGAGTTTAATGGTCTCTTAGTAAGTACTCGTAGGGTTGCATGTGAACTTCATGGATTGTTGAGCTGCAGCGGTCATAGCTGGATTGTCCATGTTTTAAAAAAAATTGAAAATTTATGTTTAAAAATAATAAACAGAACTAGTAATGAAGATATTTAACTGTATTTAAAAAAAATGTATGTTTTATAATCGTACTTATCTATCTTAAGGCGCTAAGATAAATCCAAACAGGTTGATACGTGTTTCGATAATATCAACGCTGCTGTTACGTTGAAACCGAACATCCGATTCTCGATTTTACATGTTTTTATTACTTTTCATCACTTTCAAATAAGGTTAAAATGGAAGGTCTTAAAGTCACCCATTTTTGTGTGTTAGTTTCATTCAACATTAACTATTTGTTTTCGAGAAATTTTGCAATTATTGCCAAAAACAGGGTTTACAGTATATTTTTCTACATCAAAACTGGTAATATTTTAAAAATTGTATTCAATTAAATCGATTTTTTATTATTTTAATGTTATAAATATCTTTTCTATGGTGAAAGCTTTACACAGTCTTTCAATAATTTGCATTGAATATTGTTATTTGACCCATCTTAAGACCTTAACTGGAAACACTATTTTAGTATCCGTCATGATTTTATATAGGTGGATACAGTGCGTTCATTCGGTGAGTTATTTCATGTCAACCAAAAAGCTTTTCTATTAACGAGTATGTCACAACGCTAATGAATATTAAAATTATAAAATTCACTCAAACTCCCATTTATTTTAAGACTATGACGACCTAGTTATCTATTCAGGGCTAATAAAAATACATATTAGGCAGTAATTGGTTAATTGAATCCTACTAATATTATAAACTAGCTGTTTCGCGCGGCTTCACCCGCGTGGACAACGTTTCTATGACTTTTCGAGGGTGCGCAGTGCGCGAGCTGCAAGCGGCTCCCGAACGTGGAAAAAAGTAGCCTATTTTTAATACAGGTCATAATCTGTCTTCCTACAAAATTTTAGCCAGATCCGTTTAGTAGTTTTTGCGTAAAAGAGTAGCAAACATACATCCATACATTCTAACAAACTTTCGCGTTTATAATATTAGTAGGATGTGAAAGTTTGTATGTATGGATGTATGGATGGTATGGATATTTGTTTCTCTTTCACGCTTCAACTACTGAACGGATCGGGATGAAAGGTGACACACATATAGGTTAGGTCCTGGGATAGGTCATTGGCTACTTTTTCTCCGGCAAAACGTCTTATTCCCACGGGGAAATCGATAACAACGCGGGCGTAGCCGCGGGCGGACAGCTAGTACAAAAAAGTTTTGTTACATGTATTGAAAAAATACAGAATACAAAATGATGTATTTTAATGAAATTTAATTTGCTCAGCCCTGGTAAATTTATTTGAGCCTGAAACCGAAACTCTTTTCTTAACTTAAAATTAAAATTTCTTGAAAATCGATAAGCCGATTCTAATAAAACTTTACACTCACAATTTTAATTATATAATTTTAAAGATTGTATTAACCACTTATTATAAAAATTATGTTGTCGCTAAATCACAGTGATTTGATGTTTTCATAGTTCCTAATCAATTCAATCCCTATAGTTTCGTGACATGCTCACGGTGATTTTAAGGTCTTCATAGTTCCTAATCAATACAATTCCTATAGTTTGGTTAAATATTTACCGTGATTCTAAGGTTTTCATAGTTCCTAAACAATACAATCCCTATAGTTTGGTAAAATTTTTAAGGTCATTTTAAGGTCTTCATAGTTCCTTAACAATACAATCCCTATAGTTTGGTGACATGCTTACGGTGATTTTAAGGTTTTCATAGTTCCTAATCAATATATAATACAATCCCTATAGTTTGGTGACATATTTACGGTGATTTTAAGGTTTTCATAGTTCCTAAACAATACAATCCCTATAGTATGGTGAAATATTTACGGTGATTTTAAGGTCTTCATAGTTCCTTAACAATACAATCCCTATAGTTTGGTGACATGCTTACGGTGATTTTAAGGTTTTCATAGTTCCTAATCAATATATAATACAATCCCTATAGTTTGGTGACATATTTACGGTGATTTTAAGGTTTTCATAGTTCCTAAACAATACAATCCCTATAGTATGGTGAAATATTTACGGTGATTTTAAGGTCTTCATAGTTCCTTAACAATACAATCCCTATAGTTTGGTGACATGCTTACGGTGATTTTAAGGTTTTCATAGTTTCTAATCAATACAATCCCTATAGTTTGGTGACATATTTACGGTGATTTTAAGGTTTTCATAGTTCCTAATCAATACAATCCCTATAGTTTGGTGATATTCTTACGGTAATTTTAAGGTTTTTATAGTTCCTAATCAATACAATCCCTATAGTTTCGTGATATGCCTTAGTTTTGGTTATAATCAGCTCATGGGTTTTCAAAAAAAATTGATTATTGGCTTGTATGTGAAACGGCTTTGTAAGATAACCATACAAAATTAAAACACTATGTATGGGTGGTTGTTTTTGTAAGGGTAGGCAACCATTTGAACCAACCCTCACAAAAAGAGCCGCCCACTGCACTGAAATTATAATATTTGAGTTTCAATTGCACAAGTCTGTATAAATTGTCGGAGGCACTACCGCATAGTGATGTGACCACTCGGTAATGACGTCACATTCGAAACTTCATTGAAATAACGTGGAAATAATGAAACCGGTGACAAGTTACATGCATTTCATTTTATCTCAGTCAGTTTTAACTTTTTTTCAGTGCCATGAAATGTGTTAAATGAAACGACCATTTATTTATATACTAGCTGTCTCGGCGAAATTCATTCTACCTTACACAACACTAACCTACCCTAACCTACACTACACTACACTACCCTACCCTACCCTAAAACCTTCTTCTGACAACAACGAACTCAACAAAAAAAGAATTAGCGAAATAGGTCCAGCCGTTCTCGAGTTATAAATGGTGTAACTAACACGACTTTCTTTCATATACTTATAATAGTTTTTTTTTTTTAATTTGTTGTAATGTCAATTATATTTTTTTAATTCGTATAGTAGGACTTTGATTTGATTAATTAGGTATTGTCTGTTTTCCTTCTCCTTTAAATTAATCGGTTAAAGTAAATCTACGTAATGTAAGTTACAAACACTCATTGGTACATTGGCCGTATGGATTTGAACCCGGTACCTCTGGTTAGGAAGAGTCGTTAGCTTTGAGCCATCGATGCTTCATCTGCATCGTGAGGAAACGTGCATATCTGAATTTAGATGTGTACGAAGATTGCGGGGCACATAAATTCTTTACACATGACTGCAGTTGATGTTATGTGACATCAGACAACAGGCGTCTATCCTTTTTATGGCATAGTTTACTGTGCCAGACGATAAGAGAGATTAAGGTGTTGTCTGTATGAAAACTTCTTACACGATAATTCCTTTGTAACAGATAAAGTGATTATTTTCGAGATTTTCACCGATTTTCTAATCGGTAGAGAGTCATAAAAAGTAATTATTTATTTATTTATTTATTAGGTCTACCAACAGTAATTTACACCAACGCATTCATTTACAGCATAATACTTAGTTATTGTCTAAGTGCAACCACTTTTACAGGTAAATACAACATGCAACATTGAAGTATAGTTTTAAACATAAAGTATTAATTTGAATCAGATAACGCTTATCACAGTAAATGCAGAACTATGGGCCTTAAGTGGAGGCATCAGCCAGATTGTCTGACGCTAATCTATAAATTTTACTAATGGCATCCAAATTTACATCTAAAATATCACTAAAAAAAATATTTAAAAAATTTAAACTGTTTATTTCAATTAAAAAGGAAACATGATGCCACACAAAAAACGCAAATTTTGATAAAAAGATTATGTGCGTTTATCGTTAGTTGCACAGCTCGCAACTTGAGCGTCTGGATGTCCACCAGCCTCGTCAGTTAGGTAGTTTTTCTGAGCAAGGAAACTTTTAAGGATCTTTTTTGTTTGGTTGTTGTTACTATTTTCTATTTTTTCTACTAGGGTTTTAGGTAGATTGTTTAGGACACAAGGTAGTGTGCACCTCCAGACTCTCTTACCATATACATTATTAGATTTAGGTATACAAAATAAAGGAAGATATGACAAATTACGCATATTACCAGGTCTTACACGTTTTTCTAGTTGATTTATGTTATTGTTATATTGTATTACAATTGCAAGTTTCACTTTGTCGTACACATTTAGAACATTACAGTATTTGAATATATTGTCGTAGCTCTCTTTGTATTTATATTTAATTTTTAGAGGGACAATAGTTTTTAGCATTCTTAATTGTAAGTTGTAGATATTATGTAAATAAGTTTTGTATGTCCTACCATAGCTTGACAATTCATAGCTTATTACAGAATCTACCAATGACAAGTAAAGTAGTCTCAGTGTATTATACGGAAGCTTGTGTTTAAGTACACTAAGTTTAGCTAGTATTGATCTCAGTTTACTGCATACGTGGTCCACATGTGGTCCCCAATTAAATTTATGGTCGATCTTTAGCCCAAGGTAAGTATGTTGGTAGACAATATGAAGAGGCATACAGACACAATTATTGGTTCGTAGATGCATGCAGTTGTGGTCATGGGCCACGATGGTGGGAGTGTCGGTAACTGTTTTGTAAGGAGAATGAATGTACATCAGTATAGTTTTATCGTAGTTTATCGACAGTCCCACGTCGTGTGTCCATTTACACAGTAGATCAAAATCTTCCTGGAGTCTAGCCTGGGCTATTTTAATATCCTGATGGGCAGTTACAAGACATGTGTCGTCTGCAAATTGGTACACAGAGCCACGCCGGAATATTTTACACATATCGTTAACGTAAATTAAGTATTCAGTTGGACCTAGTATAGAACCTTAGGCCGTGCCGTGTAGGGTTAAAAAATTAAAACTACAGCTAGGAATTGGTGAGTTACAACCTAAAACTGATCTACGGAGAGGTGGGCATAATGGAGTAATAGGGTTACGGGGCAAGCGGCTTGGAGCACGAAAGTTAATGAGACGTAATAATTGTGGACAATCAATATGGTTTTTAAAAATTTTAGTGATAAACATGCAGTCCTGAAAGGCATTAAAAGCAATTTTATTTTAAAAAACTCTAACCTATTTTTATAGGAGACAGTTTTTTTAGCCAAACCAGAAGAAAAAGACGGATGCAAGAGAAATCTTTTTTGAATGCGTTCTAAGCATAGAGAATGTGTAGAATAGTGAGGACGCCAGACCACGCTACAGTACTCAAGTATGCTGCGTACCATGCTAATTTATAGTAATATTTTTGTACTGTGTTTACAATTTTTTTTACAGTTTCTAATAACAAATCCAAGCACTCTAGATGCTCTATTAACTGTCCTTTCGATATGAGGTACGAACGTTAGCTTTTTGTCAAAAAGCACACCCAGGTCTTTTTTTTTATTTTTTATTCTCAATTGGTAAACCCTTGACAACATCTCACCTGGTGGTAAGTGACGATGTTGCCGAAGATGGAAGCGGGCTTACCAAGATTCCCCAACGCAATGGGGAACTGGCTATCTTATCTTCATGCCGGAACACACCAATGATATCAACATTGATATTTGGCGGCAAGACTTAGATAAGATGGTGGTTGCTAGCCAGGCGGGCTTAGAAAATGCCCTACCACCAACCAAACCGAGTCTTACAATTGACCCCGCCGGGAATCGAACCCGCGACCTCCTGTGTAAAGCCAGTGAACTTTGCCTCTGAGCTACGGAGGCGGTTAATTAGGTCGCTTATATTATCAACCTCCTCAATGAGATAACTGTTGATAAAATACTGATATTTTCCTAGAGAATTTTATATGAAAGCACTTTTTAGAGTTAAGATGCATGTTGTTATTATTGCACCATTTAAGCAACCTATTAAAATCATCTTGTAACAAACGGACATCTTCAAAGCTTTCAATATTTCTGCAAATTTTTAAGACATCAGCATACAAAAATATCTCTGAGTTTTTGAAACATTCCGGGCGTAGATAGAAAGCCATTTATTACGACATAAAAAGACCTCAGTCAAGTACGAACTTAACCAATCAATAATAAATATAAATGTATATATATATATGTTATATATATATATATATGTGTATAAATAAAAAACAATATTTACCTAAATTTTTGTGTTACTATAACAAATTTGTAATGTACTTTATTGTAGTGTTACTAGAACAATCAACGTATATTTTCTTTTTACTTTTTTCTTTCTTTCTTTTATCTACGACATCCACGTGGATGAAGACACAAGCAAACTTATAAACATTAAAATAATATTTAATTCCCACAAATTTATCTTTTATTTATAGTAGATATTGTTTGTTAGTATATTCAAAAAGCGTCGGTGGCTCAACCGGTAACGACTCGGTCCTCCTAACCAGAGGTGCCGGGTTCAAATCCGGACGGCCAATGTACCAATGAGTTTTTCGAAACTTACGTACATAATACGTTTAATTGGATAGCACGTTTAATTGTGCCACACGATAAGAGAAGATAATTGTTTTTAATTTCCAAAAAAACATTTATTGAACCCATTCTCGTGTAAAAGCGCTTAATGCATTAGCGCTAAGGACTCTAATGCCCAGACACTACCTCGAGTCCATTTAGTAGGCAATGCTAGAAACTTTGACAAATTAGTTGGTGCTTTATGGCCCCTGAAAACTTTCGTCACAGAATCAGTGGCCAAAAGCTTAATGGACCACATTGCCAGTTAATGTTCCATCAGGAATATGCCTAACTTAGTAGGTTTGTTTTTGTTTTTAACTTTTTCTATTTTAATGTTATAACATTTAAACATAAATTTTAATAAGTTTACAAAAGAATATTAATATAGCAAAGGCGAACTTATCCCTTCCGGGATCTCTTCCAGTCAACCTTGGAATGCTGATAGGACTTAGGAGTACATGGACAGGCAATGTTTACGACTCACATTTATAATTCAGATAGGTATTAAACTATTTCAATTTTTTCAAACGATATAAACAGGTGTATCAGTGCTTCTGTTGTACTGAGTAGGGCATTGTTGATTCAAAACACCTTGTGTAAAGGAAAAATCCTTTATAATAGACGCCGTAGTTGACGTTAGGAATAGATAGATAGATATATTTATATACTATCAACAGTATTTGTTGTAAATATTGTTCACGTTAAGAATCCATAGTATTAGAAGCTGTTGTTGACGTTAAGAATCCACAGTAATAGTAGCATTTGTTGACGTGAAGAATAAATAGTAATAGATGCAGTGTTGTTGACGTTAAGAATTTATAGTAATAGTAGCATTTGTTGATTTAAAGAATCCAAAGTATTAAAAGATGTAGTAGACTTTAAGCATCCACAGTAATAGTAGATTTTGTTGACGGGAATAATCTATAGTATTATTTTGTGTTGTTAAAGTTAAGAATCCACTGTATGAGAAGCTGTGTTGTGGACGTTAAGAATCCATAGTATTAGAAGCTGTGCTGTCAACGTTAAAAATCCATAGTATTTGAAGCTGTTGTTGACGTCCAAAATCCATAGTAATAGTAGCATTTGTTGGCGTTAAGATTCTACAGTAATAGTAAGTAGCATTTGTTGACGTGAAGAATCCATAGTATTAGTATCTTTGATTGACGTTAAGAATCCATAGTATAAGAAGCTGCGTTGTTGTCGTTAAGTATCCTTAATATTAGAAGTTGTGTTGTTGACGTTAAAAATCCATAGTATTAGAAGCTGTTTTTAACGTTAAAAATCCACAGTAATAGTAGCATTTGGTGACGTTAAGTATCTACAGTGATAAAATGATTTTTTGACTGGAAGAATCCATAGTAATAGAAGATGCTTTGATTTTAAGAATCCACAGTAATAGTAGCATTTGTTGATGTTAAAAGTCCATAGTATTAGAAGCTGTTGTTGACATGAAGAATCTATAGTATAAGTATGTATTTTTGACGTTAAGAATCGATTTGTTGTTGATGTTAAAAATCCAAAGTAATAGTAGCATTTGTTGACGTGAAGAATCCAAAGTATTAGAAAATTTTGTTGACGTTAAGAATCCGTAGATTAGAAGATGTTGTTAACATTAAGAATTTACAGTAATAGTAGCATTTTTTTGACTAGAAGAATCCATAGTATATCAAGTTTCTGTACGAAATGTAAATCAAAATATTCTAGAGCACAAATATCAATTCATAATGCAGCTGCTTACTAGATTATAATAAAAATAAAAAACCGGGCAAGTGCGAGTCGAACTCGCGCAAATTAGGGTTCCGAGGTTTTCTCCAAATATTTATTATGATTATTTTGAAACACAAAATTATAATGCCTTTGGTAATGGAAAATTTTGTATGGATAATCTATAAACTTTTAACGAATCGAACTGCACATCTTAAGTTCGTCTACTATTACTCCTAAAATAAGAAAGTCTACTCAACCGTGATAGTTTACCTTTATTAAATTGATTATACTAGTTCTAATATTTATATTTATCTCAGATGTCTTGAAAGAGCGGTTTAGCCGGTGGGGGGGGGGGGGGACTTGAATCTTAACTAACATTATGAATTTTTAAAGCTTAATATTTTACAAACCGATTACTAAATCTAAATACGGTTTAAGAAAACCTTAAGTAGTTTTGAAAGACATATTTAACGATACTCCACACGAAAGGGTACGTCAACAAAAAAAAAACATCACCTCTTTCTTTAGTGAACACCCTAAAAAAATGTTTCCAAGATTTTATTGTACCACTTTGTCGGCGTGATTATCATGTATGTTACGGGTAATGCTAGAAGAGAGAGTAAACCTAGGTTTATTCGGATTTACTTACGATAACCCAAGCTCTTTGGGTAAAGTCCGAAAATTAATTTGTATTCGGCGTTAACCCGTACACAACTACGAGTAGGTCTACCCAACACTGGTTGGGTAATGTAAGGTGTTGGTCTGAATAATCATTTAACCAAATTTGAATTCAGAGTTTACCCATACTCACCAAGTCTACCCAATGCTGGCTGGGTAGTATTGTAAAGCATTGAAAATTACCCCCGCGAGCGGCTAGCAGCTAGCGGCTTGCGGACCGCGCTCCCTTTAGAACGTAATACTACAACGGGGCACATAGCTTATAGAACGGAAGGCCGTTCTCGAATGGCAAACGTATGCAGTATGCAGGCCTCCCACGCGGTGGGCCGATGACCTGGTGAAGGTCGCGGGAAGCGGCTGGATGCGGGTAGCACAGAACCGGTCCTCGTGGAAATCCTTGGGGGAGGCCTATGTCCAGCAGTGGACGTCCTCCGGCTGATATAATGAATACTACAAAACACGGTTCAGTTATTTAAATTGTTATTAAAATAAATGGGTGGTTAGTTCAATTACGTTTTAATTTTCTTTATAAATTGTCTGTAGACATTTATTGCGAAATACGAGAAACCTTCCCGCCGCCGTGGCAACAGAGTTTCGCAACCAGTGATATCCGATTACGAACAAGTTTTTAATATTGTTGTTGGAAAGCTATTGTAGAAATCAGAATCTTAAGCGGATTCCGTTTCTAATCGTTTTCTATATTTTCGAGAGTAGTACTTTCTGAAACTGTGTGTTTACTAAAAACGATTTGAGCACTATAGCAGTTTTTTTGTGAGAAAACGTAAAAAAATGATAAACAACGTAGAAGCGACAAGACATGACAAGTCTAGTACTTCTTTTAATAAATATTTTTATCTTAGCATTGACATGAGTGGTGCATGCTCGCTTAAATGTTTGTGCGGATGGTGACGCATCGGGAGCCGGCTCGTTCCTTTCCCTCTAATATGGTTGATGGGAGCGATGGGTGACTCTCGCGTTATACTCGTGACCGGGTGCTGTCTGTGTGAACTGGCCTACTCTTGTCAAAGGTATCATTGACATTCAATGATTTTTAAGTATAACTTTTCGTGTCATATTGTTTTCATGTTCTAATGACATAATCTGTTTTTTTTAAGGACAGAATTTTGACATTATTAACTAATGATTGTTTATTTCTTGATTTTTCACAAATGTAATTATGTTATTATTGATTTATGACTATCAGAACTAGTGTAATTTGCACCTATTTTGAATAAATACCTTGAATCTTGAATCTTGTCTTTCACGGACCACGTATAATTTAAGAGGAAAAAATGTTTTTAAGAACGTTTTGGAAATATTCACTTGGCACAAATTTTCACACAGCAATGAAATAAATCCCTTATAATTGACAACGTTTTGGTACTACTACGCACTGCGGAAATTCACCGTGCGATTTTTTTCCCAGCTTTTAAAATTCTGCGTAAGTACTCACTCAGGGCGGATCTCACACGGAAGTTTGTTGGTCGTACAGTGATGTGATTTTCAATAATATGGTAATATTCATAGAGTAGGTCATTTATTTACAGTTGGAGAATAATACTATTTCAAATTAAATTTAGTTTATATAAAAACCTATATCATAAAGCTAGTAGTTTTTTAGCGTATCTGGTAGATGTACGAGAGGGTATGAAGTTTAGTTTATCTGTTTAGTTTAAATAATGACGTATCCAAGTATTCAATATTGCTCCTATAGTTAAAAAGATGAAACATTGTATCTACATAGCGCATTGACACGATACTGTAACGCCCACGCCGCCAGCCGAGGCAGCTAATGATGTTTGTTTGTTTGTTTGTAAACTCCTTATTGCACAAAATATACACTTATAATAATACTAAAAAAAGCTTATGTACAAAGGCGGACTTATATCCCTTAGAGGGATCTCTTCCAGTCAACCTTTGCATTAGTAAACAGAGGACTTAACTAAGACAAAGATACACGTAATTGAGTACAAGCCAGTAAAAGAACATTAATACAACTAATATTACATTTAAACTTAAGTCATCATCATCAACATATCAGCCGACGAACGTCCACCGCTGGACATAGGCCTCTCCCAAGGATTTCCATGACGACCGGTTCTGCACTGCCCGCATCCAGCGGCTTCCCACGACCTTCAACGGATCATCGGTCCACCGAATGGGAGGACTACCTACGCTACATTTTCCGGTGTGCGGTCGCCACTCGATAACTTTACTACCCCAACTGCCATCTGTTCTACGAGCTATATGCCCCGCCCACTGCCACTCAAAATAAGCAATTCTGAGAGCTATGTCGGTTACTTTGGTTCTCCTACGGATCTCCTCGTTTCTGTTTCGATCACGCAGAGAAACTCCGAGCATAGAACGCTCCATTACCCTTAACCTAATTGCCGTAACTTAATTTTAATAAATACAAACTAAATTTAATAAATCTAACATATAAATAAATATGATACATAATATAAAATAAATATACATATATTTAAGACAGATGGGAATATCTCATACATTGTCCTTTAGATGTGCCTTGATGGCGGCAAGGATAGGAGACATCCTAATGTCAGCTGGCAGACTGTTCCAGAGGCGGGCTGCGTGCACCGGGGACGATGTTGTGTGTTTTCCTCCGTATATGATTCCATATGACACATAAATTCGATTGTAATTCGCGCGGTGAATTTCCGCAGTGCGGAGTAGCCCTATGCCTATAGGTACAACGCGATATGTAACGGCGGCGTTGCGTTCATGTCATTTTAGGTAACTGTGCGTGTATGGGTATTCACAGCGAAAAAAATATTAAAGGATTATGTAAAATCAAAATTCAGGCGAAATCCCTTCAAACAAAGTATGTCACGTAAAATGAATCTCACTTAAACCCTTCGGGTTTGAAAATTGACACTCATGTTCATATTATGTTGTAGCTGTTTCAGGCGAAATCCCTTCAAACAAAGTATGTCACGTAAAATGAATCTCACTTAAACCCTTCGGGTTTGAAAATTGACACTCATGTTCATATTATGTTGTAGCTGTTCTTTATGCCCGATCGCTCTAATTCAGGGTAGGCTCAAGCTCCTCTGTGGAGTCGTATATGAGCTGATATGGTGATGCTGTTCTTTATCTGTATGGAAATGTCCTACGAACAATTTTTATTTCATTTTTTTTAAGGTTTTAGCATTGTATAAGTTTTTGTACAATTTTATAGTAATAGATCATCATCATATCAGCCAAAAAACATCCACTGCTTGACAAAGGCCTCCCCTTTCCACAACGACCGGTCCAGCGCTGCCTTCATCCAGCGGCTACCCGTGACATTCACCAAGTCATCGGTCCACCGTGTGAGAGGCTTTCCGACGCTACCTTTTCAGGTGCGCGGAACTTTGTATGTATACATACGAGTATTGTATGTTTAAACACTTTGTTTTACACAGATAATTAATATAACACATTACTATTTAAACAAAATTTTTAATCCTTTCGAATACATAGGCTGACTTTTAATTAGTTCTTGGTAGCAAAAGGTATGAATGTTCTCGTGATTACAAACAACTTTCACAAAGAAACTATATGTCATAAATGAAAAAAAATTGTTGGTCCTTTAAAATTTTTTCCGGTTTGATAACTTATTACGTATCGAGGACCAAAAATATTTTTTCTGATTTTACATATAGTTTCTTAGGGAAAGTCGTTTGTTATCACAAGTACCTGTTATACCTGTTGTTATCAAGAACGAATTGAAAGTCATCCTGTATATATAATTTACTGCCCCAACGGCCATCTCTTCTACGAGCTATGTACTCCGCCAACTGCCACTTAAGTTTACCAATTCTAAGAGCTATCTCGGTTACTTTGCTTCTCCTACTTTGGTTCTTGATTTGGGGCAGTAAAGTTCTCGAGTGGCGACCACGCACCGGAAAGCGTAGCTTAGGCAGGCCTCCCACTCGGTGGACCGATTACCTGGTGAAGGTCGCGGGAAGCCGCTGGATGCGGGCAGCGCAGAACCGGTCGACGTGGAAATCCTTCGGTTAGGCCTTTGTCCAGCAGTGGACGTCCTTCGGCTGATATGATGATGATGACATCTATAATTATCTTTGCTTTATATCAAAGTTCAATACGTAGCTAGATGTGTTTAAGTGCCAACAAAATTTAACAATTTAATACTGAAATTAGTCGAATAACAGGTTACCATCGGTGAGCTTAACTTTTGCAATATGTGTCTGTCGTACTTACGCCAAATTATTCTCGCTTTATTAGGGTTCCGTGCCCAAAGGGTAAAAATGGGACCCTATTACTAAGACTTTACTGTCCGTCCGTCTGTCTGTCTATCCGTCTGTCATCGGGTTGTATTTAATAAATCGTGACAGCTAGACAGTTGAAATTTTCACAGATGATGTATTTGTGTTGCCGCTATAATAGTAACAAATACTTAAAAAATATAAAAAGTGAAAAAATTAAGGGGGGGTTTCCATACAAAAAACGTGATTTTCTTGAAACATGAAGAAACTAGCGCCATCTAGTATGATGGTACGGAAACCTATGTGTGCGGTTCTAAATCGCACTGCGCCGGTTTTTTACGTAATCTTTGATCTGATGAAAGTTATCAACGTACGTAATCAAGATAAGGTTTTCACCTTACTAGCTTGAATACACTCCTTGGTTGCATAAAAAAAACTAAGTAAAATCCTCAATAAGTGAGGGACAGTACTTGGTATTTAGAACACTTCTAACGGCCTCCATGGCGTAATTGTCCATTATCTTCACATCAGGAGGTCATGGACTGGATTACCGGCGGAATCTAACTTGGTTGATGGCCCGCCTGGCTAGCTACCACCATCTTATCGAAGTCCTGCTGCCAAACATCAATGTTGCGTTAGGGAATCTTGGTAACTCTGATTCGATCTTCGTCATCATCGTCACTCTTACCATCAGGTGAGATAACGCCAAGGGCTCATGAATTGTGGATTTAAAAAAAACAATTGCGAAAAAAGGAATCAAGAAGTTTGGCGTAGAAAACATAAAATGTTAAAGAAAATTATTTTCTACGATATACCAGTGTAAAGTTCATCCGCTCATTTAACCGCATCTTAATGGCTCCCGACAAACACTGTCAAAGATGCCGCCCGCGGCGGCATGATTGAACTCAGAGCGGTAACTTTGACAAAGTGTTTGTAAGAAGCCGTCACAGATGCGCTTAAATGAGCGAACGAACTATACCAATTACACTATATTAGTTTAATTAGTGAAGGAATTTTTATAACTGTGTATCAAACAAAGGCAGTTCATGCTAACCTTTACTTGCTTAAACCACAGTATTACGATATGGCTTACATACAGTAGAGCAACGCCTTTGATGTCGCACGATGCGCCACCGGCGTAGGTAATACTAGCCTGTAGTCGCAAAGGCTGTGCTTCGCCGCCCGCTGACCCGCAAGTACCCTTCCGTTGCTCGGCGTAAGTACATTCGTTGCGCTACTGTAAGCCGATATATTGTAATCCCACCAAAAACATCCTGTAAAAACTAGCCAAGTCTCGATTGAGCTGCTTGTTTTTCTATAAAAAGTAATGAAATCTCTAAGCAAAGCCAAGCCTAGTCTAGGGTTCTTTACTGCGATTTCTTTATTATTATGGTTAGATTTTATGTGACCTGCCGTTGATCATTCTTTATGCATATTTACTCCTTGAGACATCCAAGTCAACGGCCAAGTCACATAAAATCTAACCATAATAATAAAGAAATCGCAGTAAAGAACCCTAGACTAGGCTTGGCTTTGCTTAGAGATTTCATTACTTTTTATAGAAAAACAAGCAGCTCAATCGAGACTTGGCTAGTTTTTACAGGATGTTTTTGGTGGGATTTCACTTATTTTTGTAGAAAACTACATTGATTCATGAACTGCGCCTTAAAAACTAGTAAATCAAAGAGTTCGGTCCTGCGACTGCATAAATAACTTTGTAATCCTATATATTTTATATGGGATTACAAAGTTATTTATGTAGTTTGTGTAACTAGAAAACTGGACAGAAATTGCAAAATTTTTGAGTTTTTCCTTGCTTTATACACTAAAGACTAATTGTATTCTAAATTTGAATCTTCTATGTCGGCTAGAAGTGCCTTGGAATTTTGATGATCTGTCAGTCAGTGAGTGACAAATTAGGAAACTTTGACTAGTTATAATTCTTAAAGTACTGGTTCAAATTGAATGAAATTTGGAATATACCGTGCTTATATGATGCCTGCTTGGGTACAGAAAATTCAGGCTTCTAGGTTTATCTACAACGAAGTTGTGGGGGGTCGAAAATGGCCTGAACTGCTTCGAGAAAAGGATGGTACGGCCGTGCCGCTTTTTTTTCTCGACTTGGCGGGGGCACTGCCGTGCCCCCAGATACTGTACCAAAACCATGTTCATCAATTGCATTTGTATGCTTTTTACAGGTAGGGAACAGCTTAGTTTATTATACTGAATTACTGACCCACTTTTCATAAAAATTCTACCTCACTGTGAATCCAAACTAATCTTCAAATCTACTGCAAATTTTTTAACTATCTGTGGTCTTGACGGGAGCGGTTGCCAATGAAAATAAAGGACATGGCATTAAAATAAAGAACATCATAGTGCTTTTATTAAAAAGCTCGCGCAAAGAATGATTCAGTAGTATTTTCAAAAAATAAACGTTTAATTAAAAAACAAAATTATATTTTCAGTTGGTAATAGAACATTTTGTATGGAAAATCTATTAACTGTTTTAAAATCCAACTGCACACCTTAAGTTAGTTGACTATTACTCTTTAACTAAGAAAACCTACTTTGTTGTTATAGTGTTCCTTTTACATTGATTATATGACCTACTATTTTCATTTTTTTGACGTAACAACGTCTAATAAATCGATGGTCGCCGGCTGCACGCACGAAAAAGGATGGCTCATTGTCCCGTTACGTTATGACGTTTTCACGTTAAACTATCGTCCGTAAACCGACTTTGCAGACAACCAATCTTTTTCAGATATCCTGGAATAGCGAAAATCCTTTTTAACACGCTTTTATTAGCTTCACCTGTATGTTTGTATGTTTGTTTGTTTGTTTGTTTGTTTGTTTGTATGTAACCGACGCCTTTGGACTCGATTTTGACCCACTTTAAACGGACAGATTTAATTCAAACTTTGTAGACTTATCAAGAATCAGCGACAATATAATAATTTCATAAGTTTGTACTAAAAAATTAAAAATAAATAGAGTTTAAAAAAACTAAAAAACACGCTTTTAAAGCACTTCGAACTAAAAAGTTAAAAATATTTTTTTAAATAACCTTAAAACAATAATGAATAAAAAATACTAGTATTATTGTGAAAAAAAAGCGTCGGGCGCTTTGCTCCATATTTTTCATACATCGAGCGCCCGACGGTTTTATTTTACAATAATACTAGTATTTTTTATTCATTATTGTTTTAAGGTTATTTTAAAAATTATTTTTAACTTTTTAGTTCGAAGTGCTTTAAAAGCGTGTTTTTTATTTTTTTTAAACTCTATTTAATAGGGGCTTAACTTAACTTAACTCTAGCAATTTAAAGCTTACTATTTTGCAAACCGATCCCTGAATCGAAAGCTGGTTTTAGCGAACCCTACGTAGTTTTGAAAGACCTATTCATAGATACCCCATACGATTTTAACCGCCTCCGTAGCTCAGAGGCAAAGTCACTGGCTTTACACAGGAGGTCGCGGGTTCGATTCCCGGCGGGGTCAATTGTAAGACTCGGTTTGGTTGGTGGTAGGGCATTTTCTAAGCCCGCCTGGCTAGCTACCACCATCTTATCTAAGTCTTGCCGCCAAATATCAATGTTGATATCATTGGTGTGTTCCGGCATGAAGATAAGATAGCCAGTTCCCCATTGCGTTGGGGAATCTTGGTAAGCCCGCTTCCATCTTCGGCAACATCGTCACTTACCATCAGGTGAGATGATGCCAAGGGCTTACCAATTGTAAATAAAAAAAAAAAAAAAAGGTCAACGAAAAAATATTCATCCCCCTCTTTTCATGTAATGGAGATACCTAAAAATTTTATTTTCCTATATTTTATAGTACCACTTTGACGGCGATGCTAAATTACAGCTTTCTAGTGCTAATAGCTTCTGAGCTAAGCCGCGGACAGAAAGACGGACAGATATGGCGAAACTATAATTATTATCTTTAATGACTTCGAGACTCAAATAAAAGGAGTAATTTTAATACGCCATGTCGTTAAATCTAAGCCCATTATATGAAGTACCTACTAAACCTACTTACCTCTTTAGGTGAATAATATATTTTGGCTGCTTTAAGAGCTTCTTCGTTTTCAATAACGAAATGATAACAAAATCACATTACCCCCCACCCGCGCCTGTCACCTGCGACATTGCATGAAATCATGCTGACGCGACTCAACGCAGTTGCTGTACGCATGTGTTCATTTTTTCTTAATATTATTTTCCTATGTTCTAAATTTCTATTTAGGAGACAAGACTCATTTTCGGGTCTGAAATAGAGAACGTCCTTTAAAATAAAGGACATCTGGCTAACTGGACAACCCCAGTTTCACCGTACCATCTCTGTACTCAAAAGTCTAGTGCACAAATCTTAGGTAAACTAAAATACGCCGCTTGTTAATTGGAAACCTGTCCTCATAAAGGAAACAGCTACTATTGTACAATGGAGTCAATCAAAGGCCCTCAATGAAAAGCTTCAATGAACAAAAGCAAGACATACTGAAATATCTTTCGTTATAAAAGTCTAGTGCACAAATCTTATGTAAACTAAAATACGCCGCTTGTTAATTGGAAACCTGTCCTCATAAAGGAAGCGACTACTATTATACAATGGAGTCAATCAAAGACCCTTAATGAAAATCCTCAATTAACAAAAACAAGACATACTGAAATATCTTTCGTTATAAAAGTCTAGTGCACAAATCCTAGGTAAACTAAAATACGCCGCTTGTTAATTGGAAACCTGTCCTCATAAAAGAAGCGACTACTGTTATACAATGGAGTCAATCAAAGGCCCTCAATGAAAAGCTTCAATAAACAAAATCAAGATACAGTGAACTATCTTTCGTTATAAAAGTCTAGTGCACAAATCTTAGGTAAACTAAAATACGCCGCTTGTTAATTGGAAACCTGTCCTCATAAAAGAAGCGACTACTGTTATACAATGGAGTCAATCAAAGGCCCTCAAATAAAAGCTTCAATTAACAAAAGCAAGATACAGTGAACTGTCTTTCGTTATAAAAGTCAAGTGCACAAATCTTAGGGAAACTTAAATACGCCGCTTGTTAATTGTAAACCTGTACTCATAAAGGAAGCAGCTACTATTATACAATGGAGTCAATCAAAGGCCCTCAATAAAAAGCTTCAATGAACAAAAGCAAGACATAGGTACAGAAATATCTTTCGTTATAAAAGTCTAGTGCACAAATCTTATGTAAACTAAAATACGCCGCTTGTTAATTGTAAACTTGTCCTCATAAAGGAAGCGACTACTATTATACAATGGAGTCAATCAAAGACCCTCAATGAAAAGCCTCAATGAACAAAAACATGACATACTGAAATATCTTTCGTTATAAAAGTCTAGTGCACAAATCTTAGGTAAACTAAAATACGCCACTTGTTAATTGGAAACCTGTCCTCATAAAGGAAGCAGCTACTATTATACAATGGAGTCAATCAAAGGCCCTCAATGAAAAGCTTCAATGAACAAAAGCAAGACATACTGAAATATCTTTCGTTATAAAAGTCTAGTGCACAAATCTTATGTAAACTAAAATACGCCGCTTGTTAATTGGAAACCTGTCCTCATAAAGGAAGCAGCTACTATTATACAATGGAGTCAATCAAATGCCCTCAATGAAAAGCTTCAATGAACAAAAGCAAGACATACTGAAATATCTTTCGTTATAAAAGTCTAGTGCACAAATCTTAGGTAAACTAAAATACGCCGCTTGTTAATTGGAAACCTGTCCTCATAAAAGAAGCGACTACTGTTATACAATGGAGTCAATCAAAGGCCCTCAATGAAATGCTTCAATTAACAAAAGCAAGATACAGTGAACTATCTTTCGTTATAAAAGTCTAGTGCACAAATCTTAGGTAAACTAAAATACGTCGCTTGTTAATTGTAAACCTTTGCTCATAAATGCACTTAGTAAAAAGCTTCAATTAACAAAAATAAGTGACACTGAACTATCTTTCGTTATAAAAATCTAATCTTAAGTAAATCTTAAGTAAACCAAAATACGCCGATTGTTAATTGTAACTACCTACGAGTATGTAGGCTATCTACTATTAATCGAATGTACTCAATGAAATTTTTCAATCAACAAAAGCAAGTGACACTGAATTATCTCTCATTATAAAAGTTTGGTGCACAAATCTTAGTTACGTACATTAAAATACGCCGGAGACATCAGTGACTCTGCTTTATCATAATCATCAGCCAAATAAGACCCACTGCCTCTCCAAAGGATTTTCACGACGAACGGTCCAGCGCTACCCACATCCAGCGGATTCCCACGATCTTACCAAGTCGTCAATCCACCGATAAGGAGGTCAGCCTGACCTGTACTCATAAAGGAACCGGCTACTACTTAACCGTAGTTCCAATAAAAGGAATGAAGCTGAAACTGAAGCTTCAATTAACAAAAGCCAGTTCCACTGAACTATCTCTGCACAAAAGCTGCACAAACCTTAGTTAGGCTAACTAAAATACGCCTCCTGTTAATTGTAAACTGACTCTATAAAGGGAAAGGCTAAGCTCCAGCGACACATTGGTGAAATAGGTCCTGGTGTAGATCAACCTTGGTCGTGTTCGGGATTTGCAAAATTTATTCGTTTGAGCCATTCACCGCCTATATGGCTTCACAGCTGTAGAACTGTTTTACTGGAATAGCTACCTTTAAAAAATTCATGTCCGCAATGAAATATGCAAAGTTATTACGGCGTAGAAGCAAGTAATAAAAACTAGCCAAGTGCGAGCCAATATCGCGCACTGACATGTTATAAATTTGAAGCCTGCCGTCTATGAGTCTGTAGAAGTCATTGCAGCTCCTAAACGGTTGGACTGATTTCAATGCAAAATTATTACGGCGTAGAAGCGAGTAATTAAAACCAGCCAAGTACGAGCCAATATCGCGCACTGTGATGCTATAAATTTGAAACCTGCCGTATATGAGACTGTACTAGTCATCGCAGCTCCTAAACGGTTGGACTGATTTTAAATATTTTTTTTTATTTGAAAGCGAAATGGTTCATATCCATGTTTGATAGAAATAATTCAGTCGTTAACACGTTAACAGTCCAGTGTACCGTACGTGGTACACGAGGAGCGGTTTCGTCGAATTCGTGTACTCTATGAGGCACACGAGCCCTGTATTACTCTAAGGTCTTACACATATGGATGTATGGTGTTTTTCAGAAAATTTGTATGGAGACTGTTAATGTGTTAATGGAGGTGGTCAACTGCCTGCCGAAACGGTAAGAGATAAAGGGTGGTACTTTAACTAAACTAACTACTTTAACCCTAGGCAGACTTTTCTTGTTATAAAAAAATACGGAAAATGGCCGCTTAAAGTGAAGTTTTTCCAATTCTACGTCTGAAATTAGTTAGGGGGTTTTCAATATCACTAATTATCATGTTACTTAGATTCTCATTCATCAGCTTATGTCCGTCCCCACCGAGGGGATTGAGCCTACCCTGAATTAGGGCGAACGGGCCTCAGTCGACCACGCGGGCCCAGTGCGGGTTGGTCGACTTCACACACAACCTTCGAGTTTCTTCGCAGGCGTGTGCAGGTTTATTTACGATGTTTTCCTTCACCCTAAGAGCGTCGGATAAACGTACATATGAAATAAATAAATTATAAATTCGAAAACACGTGGCAGGTTTCTAACCACGACCTGCCGGACAGGAGGAAGCGCCCGTAACCGTTACGCCACCGTAGACCTAGAGTGTCACTATCTCTCGGTAAATTGGTGCCGGGACTAGGATGCATTCGCTTCCATTTTTTTAAATTTTTTTATTCACAATTGGTAAACCCTTGACAACATCTCACCTGGTGGTAAGTGACGATGTTGCCGAAGCTGGAAGCGGGCTTACCAAGATTCCCCAACGCAATGGGGAACTGGCTATCTTATCTTCATGCTGGATCACACCAATGATATCAACATTGATATTTGGCGGCAAGACTTAGATAAGATGGTGGTAGCTAGCCAGGCGGGCTTAGAAAATGCCCTACCACAAACCAACCAAGCCGAGTCATACAATTGACCCCGCCGGGAATCGAACCCACGACCTCCTGTGTAAAGCCAGTGAACTTTGCCTCTGAGCTACGGAGGCGGTTAAAATTCATCCATTACTTCTAACTCGTTGTCGCTCCCATGACGATCATTCAGATACGTGCCCGTTTCGATTCCAGTGACGTCACGGGTTCACAGAAAAAAGATAAGTACCTATTGGCTTAATGCAAGGGTTACGAGTCACGCGGGACCCTGACGGGATTCAGATAAAGAAAAAACGTAACTTATAGACTAATAAAGATTTGAAACGTTGGATTTTGGAAGGGTTAGGCGCCTATTTTGTTTTTCATTCTTGGGTTTGTCTCTAGATAGCAGGATTTTCCCTTTGTTTTTTAGAGCTCAATATAACGAGTCTTACAGTGAAAACACATTTAGTGTCTGGGTGTTAAATATCTATATATGTATGTATTTAAACGTATATAAGTATGTATATCAGTCTCTGGTTCCCATAATACAGGGAATCCTACTTTGGTGCCAGATGACCATGTGTGTTTTGTCCCAGAATATTTATTTATTTATTTAATTATTTATTATCTTTGTATTTTTTTTGGTTTTTTACATGGCAACCGACCACCACACCCCTCCACACAAACACACCAATAATACCTATTCAATTCAACAAAAGAAAGAAAAATGCTGTTATACAGGGTGGCGCAATAGAACGTGCATATTGCATCATCTTTTTTTGCGGGGTAGAAGGGGCGTGGGCGAGGGGAGACCGATATCGTTGGGTAGCGCGGTTCATGAAGTTTTAGTCACTATGAGTCACTTCGACGGGAAGCGTCGCGCATTTTGCGTGCGCGCATTTTACGAAAACTCTCGTTCGTACGTAGTTGTCAGGCGACTATTTTGTTCTGAGTATGGTGTACGGCAAATTAGGGAGGCTCCGAGTGCTAATTTAATTAAAATCTGGATAAAGCGGTTTGAAGAGACTGGATCGACGTTTAAACCACACGCAAAAGGTCGTCCACGCACATCTAGGACCGAAGACAATATTGAGAGTGTTAAGCAGTCGGTACGAGAAGATCCACAAATGTCTACTCGCAAGAGATCGTCTGTCCTAAACATATCGCGACGAAGTTTGCAACGAATTTTAAACTTGGATCTTAAATTGCATCCATACAAGCTGCAATTAACTCAAGAATTGAAAGACTCTGACTTCATAGCACGGCTCACATTTGCTAATGAAATGCTCAATCGGTTTTCAAATTTTGAAAACATCCTTTTCTCTGATGAGGCACATTTTCATATGAATGGGTTCGTAAACCGCCAAAATTGTCGTTATTGGAATAGTGAGAATCCCAGACTCAAACATCAAAAACCGTTACATAGCCCTAAAGTGACAGTTTGGGCCGCAATCTCTGCCAAAGGAATAATTGGTCCTTATTTTTTTGAAAACGCACGGGGGCAAAACATCACTGTTAATACCGAACGCTATTTTGCGATGTTGGAAGGTTTTTTGGCCCCAGAACTTGAAAATTCAAGAATAAAGAACTCTAGGACTTGGTTCCAACAAGACGGAGCTACCAGTCACACATCAAATGACTCCATGGCGGTTGTGAAGCAGATGTTCCCTGGCAAACTGATTTCGAAAAGAGGTGATATCCCATGGCCTCCGCGCAGTCCAGACTTGACGCCTCCTGACTTTTTTTTGTGGGGATACCTCAAACACAAAGTCTACACCAATAATCCGAGAAACATCAGTCAGCTCAAGGAGAATATTCGTGGTGAAATGGCAGCAATCACACCAGCACAACTTAAGAAAGTTTTCGGTAATTTCCGTTTGCGGTTAGAGGAGTGCCAACGTAGAGAGGGTCATCATTTAGATGATGTTATTTTTAAAAAATAACGTAGAGAGGGTCATCATTTAGATGATGTTATTTTTAAAAAATAAACTTCAGTTATCACTTAATAATTGCTTAGTTTTATTTTAACTATACCTTTTGTATTTATTTTTTAATAATTATTTTTAAAATGCACGTTCTATTGCGCCACCCTGTATTAAAAGCTTTTATTAAACTTTCAATGTTTGTATGTATGTATTTACCTATGTTAGTTTGTATAGGTAAAATTTTGCAAACGATTTTATTGGGTGCGATTGAGCTGAGATTTGGTATGAAACCATATCCCGGTGACAGTAGAGCGTTTTGGCTTTTGATGATCTTAATTTGAAAATTATTAAAACTTTTACTTTTGGCGCGTCATTATTTCATCATTTTAATAACAAATGGTTCCGTATCCTTGTACTAGATGTCGCTAGTTTCTTCAAGTTTTAAAAAAAACACGTTTGTTATATGGTTACCCCCCTTAAATATTTTTTTTTTTCTGTTTTTAGTATTTGTTGTTAAAGCGACGAAAATTTCAACTGTCTAGCTGTCACGGTACATGAAATGCAGCCTGGTGGCAGACAGACAGACGGACAGACAGTGAAGTCTTAGTAATAGAGTCCCTTTTTTATCCTTTGGGTATGGAACCCTTATAAAATGAATTCGAACAGGTATATTCCCATTTCCCCGAATGAACACCCTCCACCAGTTATCATCACTCGTGCAAGTTTGCGGGAGCGATCGCAAATTATACCGGCGGCTGCCTGCAACACCGCCACCGCCCCGCCACCAACAACGTACGGGCAAAAACGGACAACAGACTGTTTCAGTGATTAATTTTAATTGCAAAACTTAGCGTTCGAAACGTGGTAGCGGACGTAGGTGTGTTGCCATTTGGACCGTTTTTATCCGGTTTACTACTCTGACTCATTCATCAGAGAAAAATAAGTTACAGTTAACCATTTGCTATCTAATACACATACAATCTCTGGTTTCAGTAGGCCATGTTGTAAATATTTTGTATGTCCTCAGAAATAATGTAGATATTGAGTTTCATACAACAATCGTACCAAAAATTAACCTAACGCTTGTTCTTGCCGTGAGCGGGGATCGGACCGCCAGCAGCGAAAGCCGCGGAAGGTGAGCGTGCCTACAGCTCCGAGACCTACTGTGATAGAGCTGCTGCGTGACACCACACGGAACCCTAATAATAAAAGCTAGCTTGTAGAATTGAACTGCTAAACTTTTTGTGTTAAACCTTGGGGGGTTGGCGCCGATCTCCCTGGGCCTGATTATGGAAAGTTTTGGCACTTAAGACCAATGAAATACGGTTTAGGATTGCACGAGAGTGTAGATGAGAGCGAAAGAGCAGAGATGATTGAACTTGTGATGTTGTGTGAGAGGGACAGGACGGAGGACTGCATCTTAGGGATGCGTGAGCGCAATGGGGAGACGGAATTAAGTGGCGAAGCGAGATAGTCGTGTGCCAAGAGATGGAATACTGTTGTTTTTTTTTACTGTGCGACCTTGGTGTGAAAAGTAACAGGTTGTGAGTGTCGACGCGTGTCTTGGTACGTAATATATTGGTCTTATGGTTTATTGTACAATCATTTTGCAGCTACGTGTAACTGGAATTACACACTAAGTAACCATGTTTGTTATAGACATTATTAAATTTAAATTCGTGCTGAACACTTAAGAATATAAATATAGAACACTCGAAAGTTTCTCTAAAAATTAGGGTTTTCTGTGACTTATAGATTTGTACATATAACCACGCATAAGGTGGTTGTAGTATCGTTTGCTTGACAGAAATGTATAATCTGCGATAATTGAAATTACCTAAAGAGTTGCTAAAAGCAACAATGCTTATAATTAAAACTATCCAAGTTAATATCGAGCCGTTGGGCAACTTTTGCAATAATATTTTGTATAAACAAAGCAATGTCATAACTTAAAATCAATGTAAAGTGGAGTTTTACGCATATACAAGCAAAGGTTTCTCCACAATTTGAGTCCAATATACTTTAATTTCTTTTCAGACTCAACCAAGATATTTTATTTATTTTACCACTTGCACGCAACAGTGAGGCTTCCTGAGGGAGCTCACGAATTTCCTTTACTCAGAATCGTAAAAATGTAACTAGCACTTTGGTAATTTCTGAAACGTCGGAAATTAAGTGATCGGCGATAGGGCAAGCTTGGGCCCCTCGGTGGGGACGGGTATGAGCTGATATGATGCTAGACGATCAAATTGACACTAAGATACAGGCTATCAGTCTCAGGAGGCCTGGGACCTGCACACTACCTGAAGAATAGGTAGTTGTTTCTTTTCCACGAGGCACTCGCCTTGCAGAGTACCAGGACAAGCGTTTTGGCGGCAAGAGCTACCGCAACTGGTCCTTGCCTTCGCCTTATGGTGTTGGCAGGAATAGCGGCCCTCACTGTTATGCCCTAAGGGTCGGTAAGTGGGGATGCTAAATCATAAACCTGGTAATTTAGCGTATCTGGTAGATATACGAGAGGGAATGTTCTATTATATATGTATGCATTTTTACCATAAGTGGTGACCTCGAAGAATGTTTCGACACGTGATAGGTCCTATTTTTCAGTGTTATTGAGACAGATGCATTTGAGACATTTTACAGCACGTTTTGGCATATTGACGGTAAGTCTGCTAACGCGTGATTGTAAGCAAAACTATGCTCCGTCGTGATTCGAGCAGAGTTTTTTTATCCCGTTTTCAAAGTGCTAACAATACATCTACCATTTCAAAGCCTCTAAATACGTTTGTGTTCATGTTTATCATTATATAAAATAATTTTCTATTCTATTATTAAAGTCAAAATGTTATTTTCAAAGTACATACACCATTTGCATTATTTTTATGTTTACCTCATGTAAAGCCATTCCGATGAAATATTTAAGCATAAACAATGAAATATTTCAGAAAAATATTCAAACTCTTATATCAGTTTTCTGTGCAATGCGCGCTGCGATGCGGTCGCATTACCGAGTCAGTGAATTAATTGTGATACTTTATTATTAATTCGCACCGCTTCTCGCGTCATCATAAGCGCTGCTAACGCACCGCTCATCGTTAACGAGCTTCTGGCGTTCCTGCAGCAGAAGTTGGACGTGATGGACGAGCTGTCCGCCATCGAGATCTGCTCCAGCAACTTCAGTGTGAGTGACATCTGTAGCGCCAAAGAGGTTGATGGTAACACGCAAGCTAAAATAGTACTTATTCACTCTCATCTTGAAGATTCCTACATTAAACGAATCGTGGAATACAGACAGGGAATTCCACTCCTTGGCCGATCGAATAATGAATGAAGAAGCAAAACGCTTCGTGCGTAAAGATGGAACATTAACGACAAAGGGTTGGAATCGCTCTCTGCGCCTTGTCGTCCGATGATGAAATATAGAGGGGGGAATGAGGTCGTGAAACTCTAAGGCACACTCTCCGAAATGAATCCTGTAGTACACCGATAGACAGGTGACTTTGCGGCGATGCTCGAGGCTTTGGAACCTGTTTGATATAAGTTCTTCGTCGCCAATGAGTCTCCCAGTGCGTCGGTCGATAGAATTCAAGGCATCTAGCTGGTAACGAGCTGATCCGTCTCATAATTGAAAGCAGTACTCCATACATGACCAAACTTGAGCTTTGTATAATATTAGAAGCTGCTCTGGTGTGAAGTAAAGTCTCACCTTCGAGAGGATACCAAGCTTTTTGGCAGCCGTTTTTGCCTTGGATTTAATGTATCTCCCGAAATTCAGATCGGGTGTTAAATCTACGCAAAGGAGCTTGAGATGGTCGGAGATCTGGATTGATTCATCTCGGAAAGTAGAAGTTAGGGTAAAAGGACTCCTTTTCTCAGTAAATAGACATTCCTGCGTTTTAGAGGCATTAAACCTAACAAGATTGGCAGCCCCCCAGTCAGAGACTGCCTTAAGTGTAAGGTTCACGCGCTCAATCGTGGCCTCTCTCTGGGATAGTATATCCGGACACCTAGCTCGAGCACTAGACAAGTATCTCTCCGTAACCATGCTGTCGTCTGCATACCCAAATATACCGGGTTTCAGCAAATCGTTAATATTCAGCAAAAACAAAGTTGCGGAGAGAACTAAGCCCTGAGGTACCCCGGCGTGAATATCCAATAGGTCTATGGGTCTGTACTTTAAGTACTAAGTTACCTGAGAATAAATAAATAAAAATGTATTTCTGATTCCAAGGCCACATTCCACTTGGGATGGTCATTTGGTGATTAGAGAATATAAAGGGACAACTAATAGATTGTAGATTAATGGCCTGATGTATTTTTTCATGCTAAACGTTGTATTTACAACAGATCTTCAAGTTCAAGTCTGGAGGTACCTACCTAATAAAATAATATAAGACAACAAAAGAGTATCATTTCATTACAGCCATCATTGTTAGGTTTTAAGTAAAATGTGGCTTTGGTATTTTAAATGGACTTAAAAACACAAGGTTGGAAACCGTATGTCTGCTGTTTCGGGTAGTGTTGTTATTCAAGTGGGAAAATACGCCTATGGTAAAAATAAACTCACTTCTCAATGAAAAAAGGCTTATTTTTAAGGCGATCGGTGTATTGATTAAGATGTAAGAGTGGAGCGATTTAAGAAAAACGCTGTTCATTTATGGTTAATTAATCTGAAATATTATTTTCATCTCTCCTGTTTGGAAAGTTTAATTTTCATGAATAGATAGCCGGGTTGCTTTTACATCCCTAGGGTGGAAAGTATTTTCATCCCCAGGGTGGAAAGTCATTTTTTTAATTGCCATCCACGGAGTGAAAGTTATGTCATACATATTATTAAGTTACATTCAAATAACAGGTTTTCATATATCTAAACTCAGCTATACATTAAACGACGTGTTTATTACAATCAATAGGTTGATCTTAAATCATTTTATAGTTAGTCTATTTATTCACAATTACAGAAGATTAAAATTTAAAATCATTCCTCTATTCTGCTGCGCGCTAATGTAACTAACATGAAACTTTTTTTTTTCAATTTTCAGCATGGACACCTAGATGCACATCGTGACCAACTCGATTAGGTACAATCTAGTCGGCCGTGGCAAGCAGCCATTGCGAAAAGTTTAGAGGTTGGATATAGGCAAACTTAATTAATTAATTTATACTATCTTTTGATGGTGGCGAGGCGAGCATCCCTTTTGTGTCGGAGGCTTTGGCGACTTGGTCGGCGCAGCACCCTGGGACTCCTGCTCCAGTGACTGAGGCAACTCAGCGTGCCTGGGATCAGGTGGGCTGCATTGTTTAGTTGAGGTAGTTGAGGGTGCTACTGGTGCGGATCTGGCCCGACTAAAGGCAGTCTCTCGGCCGGAGTCCGAAGCTTGGCTGCACGCGCTTCCATCACCCCACCTAGGAACGCTACTAAACAGCGACTCTTTGCGTGTGTCGGTGGCACTGCGCCTGGGCTGCAATGTTTGTGAACCTCACAAATGTATTTGCGGTTCCATGATGGAGGCCAATAGGCATCACGCTCTGAGTTGCTGTCGGTGTGCAGGTAGATTTCCGAGGCACCACGCCCTCAAAGATCTGATCCGCAGGGCTCTTGTGTTTGCAAACGTACCAAGTGTGCTCGAACCACTCGGCCTCTGTCGCACGGATGACAAGCGTCCTGATGGGTTGACTTTGGTGCCGTGGCGAAACGGGATGTGCTCACTGTGGGATGCAACCTGCGTAAGTACTTTCGCCCCTAGCCACTTGGGATGCACGACACATGTTGCCGGGGCGGCCGCAGAGTTTGCGGCAATTAAAAAGTAAAATATAGCACACTCCATGACAAATACATATTTACTCCATTTGCTGTGGAGACAGCGGGGAGCTGGAGTGTGGACGCACGTCAATTTGTAAGAGAGATAGGGCGTTGCCTAGTTTAGAGAGGCTTTGACTCCCGCTCCGGATCGTTCCTGGTGCAGAGGCTGTCCATAGCCATTCAGCGCGGAAATGCAGCTAGTGTTATGGGCACCTTTGCACTGGGGATGACAAAGGATGGGTTATTTTGGGTGTTTTTTTCGTAAGTTATTATAGGTGTGATGTTAGGTATTTTAGGAGTGATTTTAGATATATTTTTAGGTGTGATTTAAGGTGTTTTGTTTATTTATTTTAGGCATTTTATTTTAGGTGTATTCTGTAATTTTCTAATTGTAATTATACCTATGTTTTTATAACTCTACTTGCACTAGTGTAATATACTTATATAAAAATCATTTTTATTTATTGATATCTAATTAATATTTTATATCATATAAGTTATATATTTCCTCATAGTTGAAATCAAAAGTAGAGTGTTAAACTCGGGTGAAAAGACCCATTTCACCATCGAACTATTAGCCAGAATTATCTCGAGTCAATTTCACTTCACTTTCTTCCCTTGATTAACAATCTACTATTACATTCATATTTACCTGAAATTTCATTCACTTTCAAAATTTTTGGTATTAAACATTCGTAATAAAGTAGTAACGGGAACACACCAGCGCATCGCTGACTCACTATCGACCTGTGACAAATTGGAATTGTTTTGCTGCTATTTCCTCTGACTTTAATTTAGAACCATGATTTAACTTTCATTGAAGTTCATGTGATAGTTTCGCGAATTAATGTTGCAAATAATATGAAAAAGTTTCTTCGTAATCAAATCTCTTTGCTTGTGTTATTTGTACCTGGCTGGTAATAATAAAATTAAACTAAAAAACGAAAGTTTGCCTCCATTTTTCAACTGTTTTTTGTTTACGAAAATGAGCGAAATAAACGATGAAATTTGCTACATTTTAAATTTTTATTTAAAAAGTTTTTAAAAGTGAAGAAAAGTAATAAAAACATATAAAAATCGAAAATTAGGCGCTCGGTTTCAACGTTACAGCCGCGTTGAAGCCCGCATTGATTTGAACTTAAATGAATAGACTTACGTTAGATATTACTTTAACACGTCTCAAACTGCTCGGATTGAGTCATCTGAAAGCCTTAAATATATTATAGGTTTCTTGAGCACAATTAATTTTGATAAATTGACAGATTGAAAGCGGGACTAGACGTGATTTTATGTAACATATATGAGCAGGTATTAATGTTGTTTTTACCTCAATGTGTCGACTAATCATTATGAATAATCGTGAAAGTTTAAAGTGTTACACAATTTATTTTAATAAGTAGATGCCTCAACGACTACGAGGTACCTTGCATTATCTGCATTATCTGAAACCAATGAAAATACGGAACGAGCGAACATGACAAAACTAATCCACGTTAAGAACATCATTATCTTAACAATTCTAAGCGAAGAAAATGATAATAACGAAAGCTTATTTCCTCTTGACGTAAAAGGAAATCCTTTGGCCTTTGTTTCCAGTTGAAGATTAAAGAGCGGAAATTTTCTCAAACGGCTTGCTACCTTGTAATAAGTTATAAAATAAACTACTACGCTAGTAGTTTCTAAGTCTATAAGTTATTTAAGTACTAAATACACCCTACTGACTTTTTAGAGTTCTTGGTCAAAAATCAAAAGTCAAACAGTCAAAATTCGGAACTCTTATAGTTTCATCATGTCCGTCTGTTCGAATATCGTAGTCAGTTAATTTTGAGACTATAAAATCCACAGTAATTATTATTACTACCTACATGATAGCAATAACAGTAACTGTAGATCTTACAGTAATTATTATTGCTATCTACATGGTAGCTTATTACTCTGGATCTTTTAGTAATTATTATTCCTATCTACATGAAGGATTATTCCTGAGGATCTTACAGTAATTATTGTTGCTATCGACATGAAAGTTTATTACTGTGGATCTCATAGTAATTATTATTGCTATCCACATAAAAGCTTATTACTGAGGATCTTACAGTAATTATTATTGCTGTCTACATAAAAGCTTATTACTGAGGATCTTACAATAATTATTGTTGCTATCGACATGAAAGTTTATTACTGTGGATCTCATAGTTATTATTATTGCTATCCACATAAAAGCTTATTACTGAGGATCTTACAGTAATTATTATTGCTGTCTACATAAAAGCTTATTACTGAGGATCTTACAATAATTATTGTTGCTATCGACATGAAAGTTTATTATTGTGGATCTTAAAGTAATTATTATTGCTATCTACATGGTAGCTTATTACTCTGGATCTTTTAGTAATTATTATTCCTATCTACATAAAGGCTTATTACTGAGAATCTTACAGTAATTATTGTTGCTATCTACATGAAAGTTTATTACTGTGGATCTTATAGTAATTATTATTACCATCTACATGGTAGCTTATTACTGTGGATCCTATCGTAATTATTATTGCTATCTACATGATAGAAATAATAATTACTGTGGATCTTATAGTCTCAAAATTAACTGAAGACGATATACGGACGAACGGAAATGACTAAACTATAAAGGTTCCGAACTTTGACTGTTTGACTTTTGACGAAGATCTTTAAAAAGTCATTAGGGTGTATTTAATCATTACTTCCATGTATATTTAAACAACCAATTTGTGGTGACATCATCATATCAGCTCATATACGTCCCCACCAAAGGGCTCGAGCCTACCCTGAATTAGAACGATCGAGCCTTAGTCGACCACGCAGGCCCAGTGCGGGTTGGTCAACTTCACATACAACCTTCGAGAAATCGCAATTCGAATACACATTGGTACGTAGCAGGATTCGAACCACGACCTTTCGGATAGGAGGTAGCGACCTTGGCCGTCGCCACCGACGCTCCAATTTGTGGTGATGCATAAATAAAACGAAAGGCTGTAGAATTGTTCTGGATGCAATTTCTCCTGTGGGGTATTTTTGAACTAACTGATAGCAAACCTATGCTCCAAGATGTTTTTGCAAGCTTTAAATGTAGTTAGGTATAAGATAATTTAGATTTTTTTTAAATTCCTAATTGGTAAGCCGGATTTCAAGGGCTCACCTGATGATAGGTCACGATGATGCCAAAGATGGAAGCGGGCTTACCAAGATTCCCTAACGCAATGGGGATCTGGCTATCTTATCTTTAAGCCGGTACATGTCAATGCTGTTAACACTGATGTTCTGCGGCATTTGTTAGCTAGCCATTTGTCTTGGAAACTAAATTATAACCACTTTCCGGTTTCCGATTGAGCTGAAATTATACATGCACATTAAGTTTGGAGCTAAATCCATGGTTAGCTAAGTGACGTCATTCCTAATCCAGTATGGCGGACTACAAAGATGGCGGACCAGCTATTTTTTATGCACGCTCATGATATGGGTATCAAAAAGGTTTGATGATAAGAATAAGTTTGGGTTGTCTGGTAGAAATCACTCTCAGCGATAAGACCGCCTAAATAACGTAATATTTCGGCTGCCCCATTTTAAAACACAGTAACTGAAAACTTTTTAAACTTCATTTTTTTAGTATTATTGCATTTTTTATTACTTTTTTGACCTAATTTTAAGTATTTTTTCTGACAAATATTTTTATTGTAGTATCTTCTTTTGCATTTTTATTACTATTATGACTTAATTTTAAGTATTTTTTGTGACAAATATTTTTATTGAAGTATCTTCTATTCATAAATAAAATTTTGTATCAATTTAGCGAGCAAAACTTTTTTCTAGAAAGCAATTTTTTTTTATCTGAGAATTGTCGTGTTTTGAAATTGGGCAGCCGAATTTAAATTATATTCAAATTAAAGCTTGTAAGTATTTAAAAGTTTAGATGCTATTCTAAAATTACTATTAAATTGCTTAGGTTATTTTAAGTTTATAGATGACGTGTACCTACGTCATTTTACAACAGCAGCAAAGAGTGATTTGTCACCACCAAGGGAAATCCCGGTTATATTACAATTGAGATCAACTCTGTGAGTAAGTAGGAAAAATGGTGATGCCCAACAAAGGATTCTTTAGATTGTTCCACTCTTAGATTCCAGTGTGAAATATAAAAGAGTGTCTTGAATGTAATACGTTTTGTTACAGCAATTTGCACTTCACTGGAGTTGGCGATGTTTTGTTTCTATTAATTAGAAAAACAACACACATCATATCAGCCACAAATCGTCCACTGCTGGCCAAAGGCCTCCCCCGAGGATCTCCACGACGACTGGTCCTGCTCTGCCTGCATTCATCGGCTTCCCGCGATCTTCACCAGTTCATCGGTCCACCGCGTGGGAGGCCTGCCTACGCTACGTTTTCCGGTGCACGGTCGCCACTCGAGAACTTTACTGCCCCATCAGCCATCTGTTCTACGAGCTATGTGCCCTGCCCACTGCCACTTCAGTTTAGCGATTCTGTGAGCTATGTCGGTTACTTTAGTTCTCCTGCGGATCTCCTCGTTTCTGATTCGATCACGCAGAGAAACACCGAAAAACAACACACACGGAATAATAATTTAAGTAACACATAATTGCGTGTATCAATAGGCATCATATGTATTCTAAGTAAGAAAATATGTCTGTTTGTTTATATTTATTTATTAAATCATAATTGGTTTGCAGTTTTCTCCAAATCACCAACCTGTCATTCAAAGTTACATAAGTCAACATTAAACATACAAATTAAAATTAAAAATAAAAACATACATTAGATAAAATAAAAAAAAAACATATGAATGTGTCATAAAAAAGTAATAATTACTAAATAACAAGCAGATAGATAGATAAACCGTTTATTCACTGACCAAGCACAAAATCAATAGGTTAGTAATAATAAAAACCCGGTCAAGTGCGAGTTGGACTCGCGGTATGATGGTTCCGTATCACCACACCTCTCCGCACAACTATGACAATGATACCTATTCACATGACAAACAAAAGACGTAAACGCGAGCAACAGAAAAATACTACTAGCGCTATCTAGTGGTGTTTTAGTGAACTATTTTCCGTAAGTGAACGTATTATATTGAGTTTACTACTTTATTTTCAATGGATAGAATTCTTATAGCTTTTCCTGTAATCTACAAGCAATGAACTATATTTTGTATTTTTTTTCAAAATTTTAGGCTCAGTAGTTTCGGAGATCAGGGGTCAATCAGATATGGTTAATATTCGTCTACTTTCATTAATAAAATCAAAACTATTTAATTTACATTTATAACAAATATATATTTGAGATCCTCACACCGAGCCCTTACATTTGATATTTAACACAATAAGGTACTTTTTTCATCATTCTTTTAGGTTATCATATGGATCTTGGATCTTAAAAACATTATTAATTAATTATTTATTTATTAAATAAACAAATTCACAAGAGTAGGCTAGTTCACACGCACAGCAGCTGCACCCGGTCACGAGTTTAACGCGAGAGTCAGCCATCGCTCCAGGCATATCAGAGGAAAGGAACGACCCGTGTTGACTTGTTAATTATTAAATAATATCACATTCAGTAGAGCCCCTGAAAAAAAATATTACAAAAAAATATTTAAAAAAAAATATCCCTCCGCCACTGCCGCCTCTCACCACGCGATATATCATCTACCTCATCCACGAGCCGTAACGTAATGCTTTTTCATGATAGAAATAGCCGTAATAAATAAATAAATAAGCTTTATTTCGGAAAAACAATATCCATAGTATATTAGTGTATTAGTAACAATATTGACTTATTATCTATGTTAGTTCCTATTTTATTGTTAGTAGTAATATAGAAGTTTCACTTCAAAAAATATCAAAAGGGTAGGTGTCTATACAAGCTTATGAGAATAAGTAATTGTTTAGAAGAAAGTCGATTTTTGGAAGGCATGGAATGTTTTATTTGTAGTTTCATAAACTGCTCACCGCCGGAATATAAGCACCGTTTGCTCTTGTCAAATAATAATAATTATTCACTAAGTTTAGCGTCGTCAATTAAGTCACTAACTCAATTCAGCGCCAGTTAAACTTTGGTTTATACTTGTTATCTTTGTTCTTCAGACATTGAAAGCTTGCTTATCCGACTGTCCTAGAAGGAGGGATAATGTTTTTTCTAGTGTATGTGTGTATGACTGTTTCTATGGCCACAAATTTAATGAAATCCAGTCAAGTTTTCCGTACCACCACACAGCTGCTCCAAAGAAGTTTAATGATATACCTATTTAATACAAACAAAAGACATTAACGCGAGCTACAGAAAGTTGCTTTTTTCATTCAGTTTTGACCTCTCAGCGCAAGTACGACTCACACTTGGCCGGTTTTTCTTATTTTTTTATTTACTTTGAAATAAGAACTATAATGACGCCAAGTTTTACGCTTGTATGTATTACCATTATTATAATAGAGCAAAAAAAATTTGGAAAATACACGTTTCTCGTAGAACATCCTTAATTTTTTATATTTTTATTTTTCATTAATTTGTGGTAAATCTTCTTCAATAATACAAATTTTGTGAAAATTTCAGCCACTTCCTACTGTGATTACAAAGATATACATTTTAAAGCTCGGACAAATAAACAGACAGACGAACAGACGTACGGGTTCCTAGAAAATTTAAAACCCGACTGCTTATAAATGTATCCTATGTCACTCAGAGAATCAAGACTAATCTAACGACACCTCGCTCTACAAAATCCATCAAACAGTTTAGGCTAAAGGCTAAGCCGAAGAAACAGATATATTTACATACATACACCAAAATAATATTCCCCTCCTACTTAAACAGTCGGGTAAAAACAGCATTTCTCAACACTTATGTATGTGGGTTGTTGGCGATTTTCTCGATAACCGCTAATTATTGTTTGCTTTGCAACTATAAACATTTGATGTCTACACCAATAACACAGGTGAACTAGACACCAATTTAATGCCAAAACGTAATCACTACCTAGTAAATACTGTAGGTATAGTAAGACATGGGTAAATAGTAAATACTGTGGCGCGGTGGGTACCTGTAGGGCATGGGTGAATAGTAAATACTGTGGCGCGGTGGGTAGGAGTAGGTATTGTAGGGCATGGGAAAATAGTAAATACTGTGGCGAGGTGGGTAGGAGTAGGTATAGTGAGACATGGGTAAATAGTAAATACTATGGCACGGTGGGCAGGAGTAGGTAGAGTGAGGCATGGGTAAATAGTAAATACTGTGGCACGGTGGACAGGAGTAGGTATAGTAGGGCATGGGTAAATAGTAAATACTGTGGCACGGTGGGCAGGAGTAGGTAGAGTGAGTCATGGGTAATAAGTTAATACTGTGGAACGGTGGGTAGGAGTAGGTATAATAGGGCATGGGTAAATAGTAAATACTGTGGCACGGTGGGCAGGAGTAGGTAGAGTGAGTCATGGGTAAATAATAAATACTGTGGAACGGTGGGCAGGAGTACGTAGAGTGAGTCATGGGTAAATAGTAAATACTGTGGAACGGTGGGTAGGAGTACGTAGAGTGAGGCATGGGTAAATAGTAAATACTGGGGAACGGTGGGTAGGAGTAGGTATAGTAGGGCATGGGTAAATAGTAAATACTGTGGCACGGTGGGCAGGAGTAGGTAGAGTGAGTCATGGGTAAATAGTAAATACTGTGGAACGGTGGGCAGGAGTTGGTAGAGTGAGGCATGGGTAAATAGTAAGTACTGTGGCGCGGTGGGCAGGAGTAGGTATAGTAGGGCATGGGTAAATAGTAAATACTGTGGCACGGTGGGCAGGAGTAGGTAAAGTGAGTCATAGGTAAATAGTAAATACTGTGGAACGGTGGGTAGGAGTAGGTATAATAGGGCATGGGTAAATAGTAAATACTGTGGCACGGTGGGCAGGAGTAGGTAAAGTGAGTCATGGGTAAATAGTAAATACTGTGGAACGGTATCTAGACTGTAAGTGTTTGTTTATCAAATAAATAAATAAATAAATAAACGGTGGGCAGGAGTAGGTAGAGTGAGTCATGGGTAAATAGTAAATACTGTGGCACGGTGGGTAGGAGTAGGTATAGTAGGGCATGGGTAAATAGTAAATACTGTGGCATGGTGGGCAGGAGTAGGTAGAGTGAGTCATGGGTAATAAATAGTAAATACTGTGGAACGGTTGGCAGGAGTAGGTAGAGTGAGTCATGGGTAAATAGTAAATACTGTGGCACGGTGGGTAGGAGTAGGTATAGTAGGGCATGGGTAATAAGTAAATACTGTGGAACGGTGGGTAGGAGTAGGTATAGAAAGGCATTAGTAAATACTGTGGCATGGTGGGTAAATAACTCCGTACGTGCACACAACCGATTTTACAATGTAGAAATAGAAGACGTAGAAATATGACCAAAAAAAGTAAACATGAATTAGAAAAGCATTTTACACGTTAAATTATTATCACACCAACAAATCACAGAAAACATAATTATATCTTAACCGAGATGGATCTTCAAGAGAGTATCAGTTTCAATTAGTTATTTTACATACATGCCCAAGGAATCTCAACTGTACAAAGTCAAAGTATGGTAGCGAAAAATATTGAAGGTTAGGAAATAATTCGGATTTTAAAGCAAAATGTGACACATAGGTTGTTATGTGCCAGCGCATGAGAAATAGATCAAAAGTAAGAAAGATGAATAACAGCAACGCGGTACCGCGTTACAATACCTCCCTTTCATTAACTTCCGTCTGTTAAACTACATCAGTGAATCCAAAGACACAAGAGGTCGATACGTGCAGAGTCAAGTTTTCGAATTGATCTAAACTATGGAAGACACGCCAATTTGAACATAATTTAAAATGTTAAAAGTTACAACATTCTATTAAACGGCTCCATGACGTAATGATTAAGTCCATGAGCTTCACATCAGGAGGTTTCCAGAGATTCCCGGTGGAGTCTAACTTTGTAAGACTCGCTTTGGTTGGTGGTAGGGCATTTTCTACGTCTGCCTGGCTATCTACCACGATCGTATCTAAGTCTTGTCGCCAAACATCAATGTTAACAGCATTGATGTGTTGCTGCTTGAAGATAAGATAGCCTTTTGCGTTGGGGAATCTTGGTAAGCCCGCTTCCACCTTCGGCATCATCGTCACTTACTTACCATCAGTTGTGATGATGCCAAGGGCTTTATCAATCGTGAATGATAAAAAAAAACAACTAATTAAATTCGGAATAGGTACTTTTGATTATTTGATAACTAGCTTTTGCCCGCGGTTTCACCCGCGTAGATATAGTTTTTATGAACTTATAGGTATAGCTGGTGCCAGCGACTTCGGGTGATAGAGTTCTCTTGGTTAACATTTTATTTGTCATACCTTATGGTAAGTTATCTTGGAAAGTAGGTGTATGCTGGGCATGCTAATACTGTAAAAAAAACCCCGTTCTTACTTTTACCAAGCCCAATATATGTAAATCGCCTTCATAAGCTATCTGCGATATTTGACACGCCTAATTGAAGGAAAAACAATGGGTTAATTCGATTCCTTCGGGAAACCCCCGATTTTCCGGAAACAAAAGTATATTTTCCTAACTTTAATCAGGTGTTAAAAATATTGCAAACACCTAATCTTACAGTGGAAGTTTCATCTTAATACATAATAATAATTTCTATACGTTTGCCAAACTTTAGCCCGATCCATCCAGTGGTTTGAGCTGTGCGTTGATATATCAGTCAGTCAGTCACGTTTTCCTTTTATAATATATATTATAGCAGCCCTTCCCGGCTTCGTACGGGTCAAAACTACAAACATACAATTCTTTCCTCTTTATTATATTAGTTTAGATTTAGATTTATGCCATTAGATATAGCATAATAATAAATTTCGATATCCAAGCTGCAGATAGCCTTATAGAATGCAGTGTAAGTAATTTTGCTATCTTTTTTCTGTCAGACGAATTTTATGAGGTCTACCTTGGGTTACATTATTGGAGTTTCAGTAAGGATCCCTAACTTTCCCAAACTACAGAATTTGGTATACTTCATATGGTTGAGGCTCAATAATGTGTTCTCATGTTGAAAAAAAATATTAACACAAGCGAACATTATCATATCAGCCGAAGGACGTCCACTGCTGGACATATGCCTCCTCCAAGGATTTCCACGACGACCGGTTCTGCGCTACCCGCATACAGCGGCTTCCCGCGACCTTCGCCTGGTCGTCGGTCCAACGAGTGGGAAGCCTGCCTACGCTACGTTTTCCGGTGCGCGGTCGCAACTAAGATCAAGGTCTTCGACCCGTGTGTGTTGCCAAGCGAGCATAAAAAAGCCTAAATAGAAACTAAATAGAAAAAAATCAAGTAATATTTTACCAAATTTACGCTAAATTGATGGCGCATTAACTATTCACCTAAAACATATTTTTTTTATTTACAATTGGTAAGCCCTTGGCATCATCTCACCTCATAGTAAGTGACGATGATGCCGAAGATGGAAGCGGGCTTACCAAGATTCCCCAACACAATCTGGCTATCTTCTCTTCAAGCCGGAACACATCAATTTTGTCAACACTATATTTCACGTACACGTTTATACTCGTATTTTACGACATAATTATTTAATTCGCAACTGTTTTTGCAAATGAACAATGCCACACTTTAGGCTAAAATAAAGCTCACAAAAAATCCACCATTATGTAATTGAAATGAAAAATTCTTGATTGCCGTTATATTATTGCTCTACAATAAAACTTAGCACTAAAATAGCAATAACACTTACCCCACAATAATTTTGGCTAAATCGTTTTTTTATAACTACTTAAAGACGAATGTTTTAGATCGAGTGAATGATTTAGAATCATATTCGTTAAATTATGCAGCCAATGTGAATTCCATAAGCGCTACAAGAACCTCAGTCAGGCCCCGGTCACTCGGTCGAACAGGCGAGATAAGTAACTACACATTGGCGCGGCCCACAGGCCGCGCTCCGCTCGTCAGCACTAGAACGCCGTACAGTCGCCGCCGCAATTCGCGAGCCGCCCGAGTACGCAGTTATAACCGCTAAGTCGAGCGCCTTAATACCCATGTTTCCGTGTATGGGAAGGAGTAAGTGAATAAATGCGTAGGTATTTTCGTTTTATCAGGAAGTGAAATATCTGTTACGAAGTAACTAGTATCTCATCTGTGCTCCAGTGCAGCTTTGACTTGTAACGTTAAATAGTTCCTCTAAAACAAAAAATAATATTTTTTTTAATTTTTTGGTTGGTTTTTTTTTTATTTGCCTGTTAAAATTTGCCGCCTCGCAAAAAAGCGGTGCATAAAGGTTCAATATTATTATGGTTAATAAAATACAGTCCACCGACAGACGGACAGACAGTGGATGCTGAGTAAAAGGGTCCGGTTAGTCACCCTTTGATTATACAGAACCCTTAAAAACTAAAACATCCAACCACCAATACCGAAAACCAATATTTATTATCTAACTCCTGTCCTGGATGACGAATTGACGTTTTCAGACGCTTGAATCATTGAACGCCATGTTCTAATGTTCTTTTGTTTTCTACCGAACCAGTTTCCTCAAATTGGGTAATTTAATTTGTGACTGCAGTAGCGGAGGGTACATTGTTCCTACCGAACTCTGCGCGAACAATTCTGATTCTGAATAACTTCCCCCATATTTGTAGTGAGTTTTCACAATTAAAATTCGATGCTCTACTGTACCGCTCTATTTTAAAAGATTTTACCTATGAAATTGCCGACTGTATAAGAAAGATAAAAGATGAAAATTAATATTAAGAACAACAGATATTAAAATAAAATTTATTCTTAAAACAGCATTAGACTATTAGAAATTGAACAGTGGTAAACATATGCCTATTGTTTAGATATTTTGAGAGCACAGTGGCTTAAACCCCATAAAGTCGGTAAACCTAAAAAAAATCGCCTTTATTGAGGCAAAAATTACACATTTTTTAATTTTAAAGCTCTTAAGTTATCACAGCAGTTTCTTCGTTACTAGTGTCATATTTGGGAATACTACACATAAGATTTCATCACTTTCAGGAAAATTCAAAAAAATTGCCCCATCTGACCACTAATAAAACGCCTTTGTTCTATTCAATGGTACATAGCTCAGGGGATTGGAACATAAAAGACATGCCACTAGTTACTAATAAAAGACCATAAGTTGTGTCACTACACGGTTAATAATAAAAAACAATAGCTTTTTTATTTTCAATAAAAATTGGCATTGAACTTCAAAAACTGAATTTGCAATTTCATATGTAAAGAAAGACTTATTAAATCGCAGAATGTCAATATTCCGATCACCAGCCAGGGAACTAAATAGGTCTGACTAAGCTTTTGCCAGCGGCTTCACTCGCGTGAACATAGTTTCTATGACTGTTTTTGAGGGTGCGCAGTGCACGAACTGCAAGCGGCTCACGAGCGTAGAAAAAAGTATCCTATATATATATTAATTTAGGTCTTAACCTGTCTACCTACCAAATTTCATCTAGATTCGTTTGTCTGTTGTGGCGTGAAAGAGTAACAAACATCTTTACATCCATACATACAAACGTTTGCGTTTATAAGGATGTCCGCCGTATAAATTTGACCAAAGAACTTATTACAACCCACAATTTTTTTTTGAATTACCTAACAATTAGTAAATAGTCCATACAGTCAGCCAATTTACACGCCTAGACAGGGTAATCGTAAGGGTTGACTGGCGGCACAGGGGACGTTCAGCCCAAACTGCCACATTCACCGTTGTTCAGCCGTTTGGGACAACCCATTCAAGGAGGGGGCAAAAGAGGTGTAAGTGACCTCTGATGTCGGCTTTGATGCAAATAAAGGATTTGGAAACACTGTGACTTAACTATGTAGTGCCTTCTCAATGCGTCATTGGTATAGCATCGTTCTGCGGCACTTCGTACTTTATATTAAGACGTGATGATAAAAATCTGGAAAAACTTGTCATAGTATGCTATGTAAATGGCAAGCGATCATTCCGGAGAGTGTGCTTAAGAACTTCACGACCTCATTCCCCCAGCTCAATTCCACCTTCGGTCAACGAGACGCGGGGAGAGGTTCCACCCTTTTGTTGTTGATATTCAGCCTATACGCACGAAGCGTTACGATTTCTCATTTATTATGCGGACAGCGATGGAGTGGAACTCCTTGCCTGCGTCTGTGTTTCCCGACTCCTACAATTTGAAGATCTTCAAGGCGAGAGTGAATAAACATTATTTGAGTTTGCGTGTACCAATCTCGACTACATCGTCACTTACCATCACGTGAGATATAGTCAAACGCACTCAAATTTTTATATAAAAATTAAATAAAAAAAAGATCTAGAGGGCAGTCTCGAACAAGATGGACCGATCAGTTGCGGGAGACGCCAACTAATAAATTCTATGATGCAATTTGTGCACTTCAAAATACATACATCCACAGCATACATTAAACTACGATCCTTCGTCATGCGGGATCGACTAAGGAAAGAAAGAGAGAGAGATAACAACTCACCACGCCCACACTACTGGGACTATACATAAAATATACACGAATTGGAGATTGTAGAGCTAAGGAGAACCCCACTTTTTAAAGTAACCAGCCGTCTAAGGCTTGTGACACGGCTTGACGACTACAATTTAGTAAACGCACCTGGCACCAATAGCGTCACCATCCTTGCGAAGCACGGAAACGGTCCAGATTATTGCCACATCAGTCGAACCCATCCTGGTAATGACCGTGCTAATTATCAGTTTACATGCGTGATCGAGTCCACCGCGCAAGTTGCACTAAGATATGACCAAAGAGTTTCTTTAATATCTCTAGAGGGAAATTTTGTGTCAAGTAAACAAGCCCAAGTTAGAGTAAGCCATGCGGCATACTCCTCTCATAGGTTGCTGTAGTGAGAATTAGAGAGATATAGTGTAATTTTGATACAGTTTGGTTTCTCAGCTGCGCCTTTGAATCTATTACTTGACTACTCCTCTCTGCCAAGCCGTAAAAATAAAGTTTTTTTTATATTCACAATTGGTAAGCCCTTGGCATCATCTCAACTGAATGGTAAGTGACGATGATGCCGAAGATGGAAGCAGGTTAACCAAGATTCCACAACGCAATAGGGAGCTGGCTATCTGTTCTTCAAGCCGGAACACATAAATGTTGTTAGCATTGATGTTTGACGGCAAGACTTAGATATGAATAGAATATGGTGGTAGTTAGCCAGGCGGACCTAAAACGAAGTTAGACCGCCGCAAATCAAAGCTGCGCCTATGTGAAGTGAACATCCTGATGTGAAGCTAATGGACTTAAACATTACGTCATGGAGATGGTTAACATTTCGTCTCTATAAAGATACTAGCTGTTTCCCGCGGCTTCACCCGCGTCGACAACGTTTCTATGACTTTTCGATGGTGCGCTGTGCGCGAGCCGCAAGCTGTTCGCGAGCGGTATAAAAGTAGCCTATGTGTTAATCCAGGTCCTAATCTGTCTACCTACCAAATTTCAGCCAGATCCGTTTAGTATTTTTTGCGTGAAGAAGTAACAAACATACACTCTCACAAACTTTCGCCTTTACAATATTAGTGTGATTAAAGAATATCTGTTGCTACGACCGCTTCGAGACAAAGAATATAATAAGTCAAAATGGTCGACTGCACCCTGCATCCAACTGCCACATTTTTCAGGGACTGCGCGCGCATATTAGAAAATGTTTTCAGTGAAATTCGTGTGTGGCACTGAAGAAAGCGTCTGGCGCGCCTGTCTAATACATTGAACGTCGCCTTGTCTACTAAAAGGCTGAACGTCTAGATTTAGGGGAACAAGGATTCCGATGTCTATGTGAACAAATTGTAAGTGGGGTGACAAAAGCAATTACCTAAATGATTACCCGGCTGCGCAAAAAAGGAGGTTAGTGTTTTTCGAGTGTCTGTATGTATGTTTGTCGCAGACATACTGTATAATTCGTCATTGCACATACGGTCGGGCAAATGTCAGGCAAATTATATAGTGGCGAGGGCGGGGAGTTGACAGATAAATCAATCAAACCTGACCGAACCTAACATCGCTCGATTCGTGAGCTGATTAACAATCTGCCGTACGGTATTTTGACAATTTGCCTTACTCGGCATTGACCGTTTATTACACTTTGCCTGGCTCGACATTTTACAATCTGCGTACAGAATTTTACTGACCGTTTACATACGGACGAATTATTACAAATTGCCTGAATCGGCTTACAGCATTTTACATTTTGCTTGACCGTTTACATCCGGACGAATTATTACAAATTGCCTGATTCGGCGTACAGCATTTAACATTTTGCCTGACCGTTTACATACGGACGAATTATACAATTTACCTGACCGTATGTAAAATGACTAATCATACAATTTGCCTGCCACATGTATCTTGGTAAGCCCGCTTCCATCTTCGGCAACATCATCACTTACCACCAGGTGAGATGTTGTCAAGGGTTTACCAATTGTCAATAAAAAAAAATAATAAAAATATATCGACGCTTGAAAGGCAAAAGGTCACAAGCGCCACTTTGGCCAAAATGAGTTAAGTATGAAGTCATACATAGTTTTTTTTTTCTGCGTCGAATGCACTGGGTTTCACTTCGATAGGAGGATTTTGTTGTCGCTTATGCCTGATGTGATTTTAGAAAAATGAGGTATCAAGCGACACACAATTAGGTCATTTCAGGAAATTGACATTTATGCCTAACTAAAAAACAAGAAAACAATGCACTTCGGCGTTCCGTGCATTTTTGCTTTTTGATATTTTCATAAGCATGACATTTCAGTGGTTTTGCTTTAAGGTCTTGATAATAAATATTACATTTACTTCTTTTCTACCTGTTAAATCATAAACATATTTGAGCACTTATTGCTTTTTGCCTATCCAGAACAAAAACAAAATAGGTGTTTAGATTGTTTTTGTTTTACTTTATAACTAATCGAATGTCGCTTAACCTGTTTTTGCCTGGAACCATCAGATAATATTGGGTCGTTTATTCCCTTCTGCCTCTTTGTCGAATTATGTTTGACATTGCTTATGCTGTTTTTACCTTTACAATAAACGATAACGGACAATGTCAGCAAAGAGATCACTGCAGCTAAAGGCAGATGCCAGAAATGCGGGCAGAGCAACTGAAGACACCTTGCGTATGCCGAAACCCCCAAAACGAACCGGAAGCGAAGCCTGGATCCACGCTTTAGATGTAAGCTGACGATTTAGTATCTTTGTCAGAAGATTAGCAACACAATCATCAACAGTAGACAATAAGTTCTGAAACTTCCACAGGTGGAAGCAGCACATGACATAGGTAAACTTTGGCACAAACAGGTAAAACTTTATTATCGTTAGAGCCATGTGTGAATTATGTTAAGTAGGCGGTCAAAGGATTCTTGAAATTTATCTACTTGATCTTGTATGAAACCTGGGATGGAGTCGTCCAGGATGGGAGCTCCAAGATGACGGAGAGACGCATCTGAAGCTTACTGAATGTTAGGAGCAATATTGTTGAAGTTTTCTGCCTTTGGTTTTATTTATTAGTTGATTATATTTATTGTTATTTTATTTTAAATACCCTTTCTACACAAAGATATCTTTTACACGAACGACATTTCATGTCTACAACCGCCAACACCTCTCAGCGATTGCGGTAGGTATCATAGACAAAGTTGTTGTTCGTATTAAAAGAGCAGGAGGAAATCAATAAACACTCTCAAAGTGTGCTAATTATAAAATAAAAAAGGAACTTTCCTTAAAGTTTAAAACAAACAGTAATATAATAATCAATTTTGCATGTCTTTTTTAGTAAAAATAAAATAATAGTTTATTCTTAAATTTAAGGCTATAGTGTATTGAAATTAAAAGCGGCATAACCATTGGTCTTGTAATTTTTACGGTTTTGCCTCTCTAAAATAAATCATTAAATCACCGTTTACAACTTTTTTAAGTACACAACTTTACTTTTTTGTTTTATTTAAGATATTTTTACTCAGAAATTGACACTGATAACTTTTTAATTGAGATGTTTCGCCTTTTATTTAAAAATCTCAGTGTGTCGTTATCAAAGTTTCTACTTGCATTTGTTTTCAGAGAAAAGTGACATGAGGTGCTTTGTACTGATCGATTTTATTTTTTAATGTAGTTTATGCCTTTTTGCTTCGATTTAAAAAAAAATGTCGTGCCGCTTGCTCCTTTTCTACTTGCCGCCTTGCCATGATTTTAAAGCATAAACGCCACTATCTCAGGAACTAAGGATTGTATTTATTAAATATTCATTGGAGTACGTAAAGCACGTTTTTATAAGTTTTCTGCCTTTGGTTTTATTTAAAAAGGTTTATCGAATAAAAAGTTATGATTTTTTTCGGAATTCTTAAACTTTAAACGGCTCCCCTGTAAAGTAGGTATTTGGCACTTGTTACCTTTTGCCTTTCAAGCGTCGGTATGCAAGTATGCATGTATGAAGTGCTATGGTCGTTAGAATCGTCTTGATCCCGTGAGTGACACAGAAGACATTTTTACCCGATTGTACAAACAGGTTATTTTATAATTAGTTTAATTTTGCTTTGCGAGGCTTTTTTACCATGGCAACAGATTTGTTGGAATCACCAAACCGACGTGAAGTAATTTTATCGACTTCCAAAAAAACAGGAGGTTCTCAATTCGACTGTTTGTTTTTTTCATGCCTCCAAGGTAATTTTATCAAACTCGGTCAAGTACTTTTTTAGAAAAATAGCAAAAAAAAAAGCTGAAACAAAATAGGGTAATTGATTGCATCAAAAATAAATTATAAAATGTTATTTCCTAAATTTCCCCTCTCGTTGAAATTTAAAAAATATCTTCAAAATTTTGTTTGCACTGCGTTTTGAATTTTTTATTTAAGCAAAATCATAAAATTTGTACATCAGTGACACCTAAAAACTATGACGTCACGATTTCCTACTTCATACACTTTTAATTTGTTTTCGGCAGATGATAAAAAGTTACTCAATTTTTATTTATATATTATATTTTACTAAATTTTGCGATGAAAGTCGGTTTTTAACGTTTTTAGTTTTCTAAGTATACAGGGTGTAACAAAATTGGTGTAACAAAATTGGTGTAGGTCCCGTTAACTGGGGCTTCTACTCATCATACTGAACAACTTTTGTTCATTCATGTTTTTATCTTATCTTGTTATTTTATATGTTTATACCTATAGACGAGCAATTCTTGTATATAAATATTTTTGTGATCTCGGAAACGGCTCTTACAATTTCGCTGAAATTTGGTATATGGGGGTTTTTGGGGGTAAACAATCGATCTATATTAGTCTTATGTTTAAGAAAACGCGTGTTTTAGAGTTTTCACGCGTTTTTCTTTCCACGCAGGATATGGTCGCTAATTTCGTGATGCTTGCCGGCTGTCCGTCTGGTCCAGCGGGTTAAGACGCGGACGGCAAGAAACGAGTGTTACGGGTTCGAATCCCTCCCGGTGACTAACTTTTGTTTTTTTAATATGTTCAAGCTTATATAATTTTTTTTAATTTTTGTTGTTTTTAGACAAGATCACCTAAACACCACCATATTACAATAAAGCTCGGTCTCCCAGGTACTTTAAGATTATGCGAAATAACATTGACTGTCCTCCGTTATTGAATTTGTTAAGCTTCCGTGCTCCCGCTAGATTAATTACCATGTTATCGAATTACACCATTGTGTCCACCGCTTAGAAGAACTGTCTTAGGTTCCAATTTTCCTATTCCTAGGATGTGTAGATTATTAAATAATTGCAGTGACATAGCCGATGTACATAATGACACCGTGGCAAAATTTTACAATGCGGTTCATGACCGTATTTTATGTTAAAGTTATGTCATTTTTAAGCTGTCTATACTTTTGAGCATTAATAACTTAGATACCTACTAATTATTGGTTATTTTCTAGGCAAGTGTTTGTGTGCATGTGGTGTTTACCTATAAGAGATTGTTACATTTAGTAAGTTTTTCTTTGTAACTATTAATGTATTGTATGTATTGATGTAAACAATCATTGGTGAACCTAATAAATAAAATAAAATACAAATACATCAGCTGATCGACCAATTTTGTGCATTTTTGTATAGAGGGTCCAATTTCTTTTTTGAGAATAGACTATGAGTTCCTTTGGAAGTTGTTTAGTATGATGAGTAGAACCCCCAATTAACGGGGCCTACACCAATTTTGTTACATCATGTATAATTACGAAGCTACTTTGCCCTTATTTTTACTAACCTAAGCTAAGAACGATTTTTTTCTCACTATCGCAGATTGCCTGACCTAAAAACCACTACAGTTATCTCGCTACTAAGTAGACCTCCTCAAATCGATAGCAATTTATCTCGAGCTGACTTCTCTTACACTTCTTTATCCATCAATCTTGTTAGTTCAGAAGTGCCTAGGTGTTCCTGAATTAAATTCTCTTTAAACGGCACTGATAGATATACTAGTTGCGGGTGGAAAACGTAGGTTTTGGCCACAGACATAGGATAATTTCGCAACGCTCAGTTTTGGCACACTATTTTTGACATGATAACGTTTTATAAATTGGTTACACGGGCTGCATTCACGGAAAAGTGTGACGTCTTTATCACATTACGCCAGTGTGACGTCATTGTCGCGTTACGCCAGTGTAATGACATTGTCACGTTACGCCTGAGCCGAGCGTGCAAACGAGAGTTGTACTAGTACTTGTACTTGGATTTGGACGGACGGACGAACCGCCAAACAATTGTGTCAATGGATTAGTATGAGCCTTCCAGGATCTTACAAGAGGTGTTCTAATGCAGTCGATTTTCTGTGAGGATAACACGGATCTGTGTATGTCAATGGATTAAAAGTACTAGGCTTTCAGGACTTAACAAATTATCTGTGAGGAAAATACGTATCTTTATACCTTTTAAAGTGTGTGTGAGAGCATTCGCAATGGCCACTTGCCACGGCCGACTAGATTGTACGTTATCGAGTTGGTCACGACGACGTGGATCTGGATGGCCATAAAGCACACAAGCGTTCAGCTTGTGACACGTTGTCACGTAAAATTATCGTCCGTAAATCGAGTTTACGGAAAACATCGGTTTTTTATTTAAGCCCATGGCATCATCTCATCTGATGGTAAGTGACGGTGATGCCGAAGATGTAAGCGGACTTACCAAGATTCCCCAACGAAATGGAGAACTGGCTATATTATCTTCAAGCCGGAATGTTGTTAACAATGATGTTTGGCGGCAAGACTTAGATACGATGGTGGTAGCTAGCCAGACGGGCTTAAAATATGCCCTACCACGAACTAAACCTTAGTCTTACAAGTGGACCCCAGCGTTAATAGAACCCACGACCTCCTGGTGTGAAGCAAATGGACTAACCATTACGCCACGGAGGCGGTTAAAAGCAATTAATTGAATTGAATAAATTGAAACCCACTATTAAATCGAGGAGTGAGACAAATTCGAAAAATTTTGTTCAATAAATTCTACAAATCATTTCTACAAAAAATTCTTATTAAAACAAAATAAATATACTGTTTATTATTTGCTCTCAAAAAGTTGGTAACGAGTCTAAAAATCAAAGACAAAAAATGTCTTCTTCAAATTGATATACGAGGACTGTTTGATAAGTCCTTTTAAAAACTATTTGTAAAACCTTTTTTTTGGTAAATGGCATTAGCACCTGCAGGCACAATCAAAATGAAGACTGTCAAAAATTTAGTAAAAAAAACAAGAAATTGACACTTTAGCCATTGCTTGAATGTGATCACATCTAAATTTCGGTATTTCGTGCCGTTAAAAAAACTGTTTTACTGAAGGGTTGCAGTGCTGCCACAATAAAAACTGAACTTGATTCTGTTCATGGCACTAACACACCAACGTTGCAGACTGTTTATAACTGGTAAAATGATTTTAAACGTGGTCTGTCAAGAACATTTGATGCTCCGCGCTCTAGTCGCCCATCGAAGTCACTACTGAGGATGTTGTTGAAGAAGTCCAAAATATTGTATTCGCCGACCGCCGATTGAAGGTGCATGAAATAGCTGAGATTGTTAGTATCTTCACTGAGCAAGTACATTAAATACTTCACGAAGATTTGGCTATGACAAAGCTATCTGCACGATGGGTGCCACGTTTGTTGACGATCGAAAAAAAACGAGAACGCAAGCAAATTTCAACGCTGTGTTTGGATATGATGAAGCGTAATCCTCCTAATTCTTTCCGTCGATTTGTCACTGTGGATGAAACATGGGTCCACATACACCCGAGTCAAAACAGCAATCCAAACAATAGATGGCTACTGGTGAACGTGCCGCAAAGAAGGCTAAAACTGTTTTGTCGGCTGGGAAAGTGATGGCAACAGTTTTCTGGGATGGCGAAGGAATCATCATGATTGACTACATGGAAAAGGGGAAGACTTTTACTGGCCGTTATTACGCAGAGGTATTAGACCGTTTTATTGCCAAATTGTTGGAAAAACTACCAAAATTGTCCCCCAAGAAAGTCCTCTTTCATCTAGACAATACCCCAGTGCATACGTCAACCATTGCAATGGCAAAGTACACGAGTTGGGCTTCGAACTGGTTCCGCATTCTCCGTATTCACCGGACCTATTCCCAAATTTGAAAAAATGGCTTGGTGGACAAAATTTTTGACGTGACGTCTAATAAATCGATGGACGCCGCCTGCACGCACGAAAAAGGATGACTCATTGTCCCGTTACGTTATGACGTTGTCACGTTAAACTATCGTTCGTAAACCGACATTACAGACAACAAATTTTTTGACAAATGAGGACTGCATCGTAGGTGTAAACGGCTATTTTGCAGACCTCGACAAATCATATTTATTGGAGGAGATGAAAAAATTTGAAACTCGCTGGAATATGTGTTTGGCTTTTAAAGGAGACTATGATGAAAAAAAATATAGATTGTATTTCTTTTTTACTTTTTAAAAGGACTTATTAAACAGACCTTACTTAATCTATATATAAAAGAAAGTCGTGTTTGTTACAACACTTATAACTCGAGAACGGCTGGACCGATTGCCATGGTTTTTGATTTGTTGGATTTGTTTCCGTCCCGAATAGCAGAATACATCTTAAAAACAATGAAAACGGGTTTTCCTTCCTGACGCTATAACTCCAGAACGCACGAACCGATTTCGCTAATTCTTTTTTTGTCGAGTTCGTTATTGTCAGGAGAAGGTTCTTATGTAGGGTAGGGTAGGGTAGGGTAGGGAAGTGTAGTGTAGTGAAGGGTAGGGTAGTGTAGGGTAGGGTAGGGTAGTGTAGGGTAGTGCAGTGTAGGGTAGTGTAGTGTAGGGTAGGGTAGGGTAGTGTAGTGTAGGGTAGTGTAGTGTACGGTAGTGTAGGGTAGTGTAGTGTAGTGTATGTAGGGTAGGGTAGTGTAGGGTAGGATAGTGTAGGGTAGGGTAGGGTAGTGTAGTGTAGGGTAGAGTAGAGTAGTGTAGGGTAGTGTAGGGTAGGGTAGTGTAGTGTAGTGTATGTAGGGTAGGGTAGGGTAGTGTAGGGTAGGGTAGTGTAGTGTAGTGTAGGGTAGGGTAGGGTAAGGCAGTGTAATGTAATGTAAGGCGGTACGAAGTTCGCCGGGACAGCTAGTATGAAGTATAATTTCCAAAAAAAATTAAACTAGTAAAGGTAGAGAACTCCTCTGAAGGTTGGAGACTGTACACTCAAAGTTGTTGACATGTATTCCTGGAACAAACAGTCCAGCTAATTAGGTCCAACTTAAGAAAGAGATCAATCGACGAATCTAATTCATTGGGCAGCGTTCGGGAAGCTCCGCAATATCTTCACGTCCCAAATACCGCAGTGTCTCAAGACTAAGGTCTGTGACCAGTGTGTGTTGCCAGTGATGACTTACGGAACTGAGACATGGTCGTTTACTATGGGCCTCATAAGAAGGTTTAAGGTCACCTAAAGGGAAATGTAGAGAACTATGCTCGGAATTTCCCTACGCGATCGAATCAGAAATGAGGAGATCCGTAGGAAAACGAAAGTCACCGACATAGTTCTCAGAATCACTAAACTTAAGTGGCATTGGGCGGGGAATATAGCTCGTAGAACAGATGGCCGTTGGGGTATTAAAGTCATCGGGTGGCGACCGTGTACTGGAAAACATAGCGTAGGCAGGCCCACTCGGTAAACCGATGACCTGGTGAAGGTCGCGGGAAGCTGCTGGATCCGGACAGCGCAGAAACGGTCGTCCAGCAGTGGACTTCCAGCAGTGGCTGATATTATGTTGATGATATTAACTAGGTGAGTAATTCTGGGTGAGTACCTGATTTTCTCTGTTTTGTTGATCAAGAAACACTTAAATGTCATTAACATTACATAACATTTACATTACAATTCAATTAAGCATACAAACCCACGTTACTGGGACGCGCTGGCAAACTTACCATGACAAAACGTGCTAACGTTTAACTATGCGTAATTATCTTGCCGCCAACGTTGTCTCGCCACCTTCTGTCTCCTCCCGTCCATTGTAACTGTTTTAATAAACAGTCGCCCGTTAAGCGACAACGCTAACGAGATCAAAGTATTTGTATAGGACGCTTAAATTAACGCTAATCCGCTTTTGCAGGCCCGTGGGGGCGGCGCGCGCGCCGAAGTAAACATCACTTCTTTGCGGCTGTGAATTTAAGCAGAATCTACGAAGACTTTACTTAGCACATCAAATAACTATGTACTAAATCATTCAATGTGTTTCTATTGGTTTTACATAAAGTTTAAATATGAGTAGTATAGTAAGTATATAGAAGTATATAATATGTTTAACATATGTGTCGATCGATTTCGAAAGCAGCCAACTGGAGTTGACCAGAAATAAATTTACTTTATTGTCTCTGGATAAAGATCGAAAATTTTTGTATTGATGTATCCTGTCGAAAACAGCCAAATCCATCACATTTACAAGGAAATTCAATCAAAATATCAACTGTTACTTCAAAGCAAACCATCTCCGTGACATACTTCATTTCAAACAGAGCCAACTCCATTTCAACCAATCGAAGACCGGCATAGCGGCAAAATGGCGGTTAGTTGTCGTTTGTCACTTTTCAGTGAATCATCAACGTGCTACTTTTTTATTGAATTTGTCTGGATTTTCCCATTTTATTATGGAAAAAAGGTATTTCATTTTTTTTATTTTTCCCCTCGGACTGCGGAGGAGGGGAGGAGGAGAATGCGTTTATGCATACCAATAACAGCTGGCTGTACTGGTTATGTGGGACTCACAGCCCTGCGCCTATATGCATACATACCTAATATTATATACATAAGGTATATATAAATAAATATGCACAGGCCCAAGACACAGATTACTAAATAGTTACTTCGTACCCAAGACCACACTACCCACTAAACTCTCTCTAAGTTTTGGCAGCAGGGCCACCTTAAAATCACATCGGAGCGACCCCCCCCCCCCCCCCTCCTAGGGAAGGGTGGCATCTGACAGAGCCTGGAAAGGGTAGAAAACGTGTTAAAATAATGGTGTATATCAGAACAAGCCGAAACCATGCTGGATTTGGTACTGTTTGCTACGAAATAAGCCAACTCTAAATTTAATTTTTAAATTTTACCCCTCTTTATAATAATATTCTAAGGTTTGTGTTTCGGTTCTAAGCTAATCACCTTATTTTCTAATCATCTACACTTTTACAAGATTCATAAAACTGATGCATTAAGCTAACAACAAAAAAAATGTTTATCTCGGATGTTGTTGAGATGGAGTTGGCTGCTTAGGACATCGATCGACACATATTATATAAGCGTACATAAAATATTGTATTGTATTTATAGTGCAGTAATCCTTTTAAATTAATTTACAGAAATAATACAGTTAAAACAAACAATATCACACTAAAACACCTAGAATAAAACACCTAATATACCTTAAATGATACACCTAAAAGACCTAAAATTAAACACCTAAAATACCCAAAATAAAACACCTAGTACCTATACCTCAAATAAAACACCTACAACAACTAAAATATCTAAAATTAAACACCTAAAATACCCAAAATAAAACACCTACAATACCTCAAATAAAACACCAACAACTAAAATATCTAAAATTGAACAGCTAAAACACCTAAAATAAAACACCTACAATACCTCTAATAAAACACCAACAACTAAAATATCTAAAATGAAACAGCGAAAATACCTAAAATAAAACACTTAAATACCTTAAATGAAACATCTAAAATATCTTAAATAAAACACCTTAAACATCTAAAATGAAACACCTAAAATACAACACATAAAATACCTAAAGTAACCCGTTTCTCTTCATCTTCGGTGCAAAGGGGATTAATTACTTATATATTCTGTCATCATCATCATATCAGCCGAAGGATGTCTACTTATATATTATGTATTTATATGTAATACATATATTGGGTAGGTGAAAGCACTTATGTAAACTGTTTGTATCACTTAAAAACTTTTGCAGAATAATTTATTTGATTAAAAATTATATCAACCCGCTGCGAGTCGTACCACGCATTGTGTACCAAGAGTTTCAAAGTCATTGGTACCTTTGAAAGTGAGTATGAAGCATTTTTTTTTAAATCAAATTGAATATTTCTGAATAAATGCTTAGTTTACAAAATCTTAAAAAAACATCAAAATAAAAAAGTATTAAAATTAAAATAAAAGACACGATTACCTATATAAAATTACACTAATTTCAATTTTGTATATTAATTAAAATTAATGTTGGAAAATAAATACCTTGAAGTTGAACGGGGGATTATATTACCATTTTATGATTTTACATTTTATTATTTTCGATTTATTACAAAAAAATACTCTATTTTTGCGGCTCCCGCTGTGTTTTCTAAGCGGAATGGCAAGTTGAATTTGTGCGAAAGTGAGGAGGACAACATTTGCTTTATACCCCCTCTTAATACTTCTTCTTAAGAACACTTATATGAGCGACGTCCAACAGTTAGAAATGCAAGGGACACATAACGACTTCGACCAGCTATAGCAACAGAACATCAACAAGTGAGAAAACACTACTTCATACTTCATTTGGAAACACCAATTAATTGATACCCCATACGAGAGGGTCCACACAAATGTTTTTCATTTTACTTTGTATAGGTGGCAACCTTAAAAAAAAAATAACTTTTTATTTTTACTCATAAGTTATTATGTAGGAATGTACAAAATTTTATTACTGTAGATCCAAAAGGCATTAAAAAATAACTTTCACTTTTGTGGGATGGGGATTAGATTATGATAGCAGAACAAGATTGATTTAGTAAAACACAAACTTGCTTCCTAAAACACACTAAAGAACCGGGATAGAACTTAATAATTGACAGTTCCGTTTCATTTAAAAACTCTGTTCCATTTTGTAAACTTTGTAGCAAATTGAAAGAGTTTTAAACGGGCTCCCCGGACTAACAGCTGCCCATTTCTTTTAGCATTGCTGCAGTTAAATAGGTACATTTTTGTTGAAATATATATCTGTCACCGTAAGATTGTAAATTCCGTTAGATTATAATCTAAAGGGATTTATTTCGCGAGATTATGAACTGTCGAAAAATTGTGAACTGTAACATTTTGTTTACAATTTCACTAGTGACATTGTAAACTCACTAGTGACATTACAATAACACTAAGCAAAGTGAAAAACAATAAATAAATGAGCTCGCGAAGCGAGTGATGTTAGGTTCGGTCAGGTTTGATTGATTTAACAGTCAAAGAGCCTCGCGAAGCAGGTAGCAGAATGCTTCGCAGCAGAAGAAATCATCGGTTTTATTCGGAGGTACAAGAATAGGCCGTGATATTGTGATCCAATTCACAATTTACCGTTATATCATAATCTAACTAGTGAGATTGTAATATCGCGGTTTTCACAATATCCCGGTGACATATCTATCAGGAAAAGTGAAATAACACATTATACAACTATAAACATCAACTATAACATGTCAATAAAGATACTATAAACAACTAACTTATACTATCTTGTAAATGATCATGATACATGATTTTGACAGATTTTTGTCTCATTTTGCTACAAGCTAACGTTTGGTAGGTACTAGGGTTACCAACAATTTTGATAAAAAGTAGACATATACCTACCTACCTACCTACTAAAAAATATGCTGTCCCGAGGCGCCTGGCAGATACATGTCAAACGTCGAAACTATTTTTCTTAAAAAAATTTGCATGAAGGTTTGTTTTTATTAACCGACTTAATAAAAGGAGGAGGTTTCTCAATTCGAACGACGAAGTTATCCGCGAACACACATAAAAAAATAATGTATATATATATATATATATATATATATACATTATTTTTTTGAACCGATTTTGATGATTATTTTTTTGTTGGAAAAGAGATATCTCAAGGGTGGTGCCATGATAAAGAAACCAGGATCTTATGATGGCATCCTAGAGAAATCGAGGGGAACCTTAGTTACCTGTTTGAATTAGTTTTTTTTGTTCAAAATTATATTATAGGTATTAAATATGGCATAATAAAAATATGGCTTAATCAAAAACATTAAAAGTCGTCCCGAATATATATTTATTAATAATGCATTGATTTTTATCCAGTCTGTACCGAACCATAGATTAGGTAATGGTACCGAACCTTTGAGTGAAGTTAACAGTACTTTCTGGCTCTTTCATATTTTAAACAATGAAATAATACTGTCTCACTCACGCATTGATACACAATGTTTAACAAGTGCCAACAGATATTCTTACCTGCCGCATTAAATGTTTTATATCATGAAAATAAATAAAGCATATCGCAAAATGAACAATATTCCATTTCTGCTTGAGTTCTGTTCAGTTTAGCGTTACCCGCGATACGACATTATGAAATGGAGTAATATATAAACGTGTATACCAGTTGCACCACATTATTTTTTTAAAAAGAGGCATCATCGGTCTGTCCGCCGCTTTAGATGTTTCACATCAAAACATTTCTCATGAAAATGAAATGAAACCCGTAGTAAACAAACGCGTAACGTAACTACTGAAACTTCCCTAAGACAAGTGCTCTGGGGCATCGATAACAGTTGACAACGCTCAAGCTGCTCTAGTGCCCCGGAGGCATCGAAACGGGTGGTCTCATTTAAAAGTCGTGTATTTTATTTATTTCTTATCTAATATATGTAAAATAAATATCGTTAGAAAGAAAATTTTATCAACTTTCTAGGTAAGTGATTAGTTTCAACAGGTTTTATACAAAAATACTACGAAATACTCACAGCAGCACGGTCGACCCCCGCTAATCCGGCGAAACTATCATCCCCCATTGAGCCCTTGGCAGCGCGTTTGATATCCCCGTTTGAAAGGATACTTAATATTATTTGGACCGACCTAGTCATTTCAAAGATTAGACAAATATCAGATTTATCCACAACTCGTCAACTTGCAAATAGTGGAAGAATTCGAAAAAGACTAACGGAAATAGAAATGATGAAGCATTCCACTGGAAAACGTTGCTCCACTTTTCAATAGAGCAAATGCTTTTCAATGTTGCTCTATTTCCTCTTTGTGCCTTTATTTCGCTTAGTTAAGCTTAAATATTGTAGGTATACTAGTTTTGATGGAAATTAATTTAAGAGGGAGAGGTTTTATTAATTTTCGAGTATTTATGTCATTAATGGCTTTACATAAGACAAAATACAAATGTCAAGGTAACCGACACATAGCTCAGAGAATCACTAAACTTAAGTGGCAGTGGACTAAGTATACAACTCGAAGAGCAGATGGCCGTTGGGAGACAGCAAGTTCTCGAGTGGCGACCATGCACTGGGAGACTTAGCGTAAGCAGGCCCCCCACTCAGTAGACCGAAGACCTGGTGAAGGTCGCGGGAAGCCGCTGGATGCGGTAAGCGCGGGGCCGGTCGTTGCGGAAATGCTTTGTCCAGCAGTGGGCGCCTTTCGGCTGATATGATGATGATAATGATGGCTGGAAATATTACTGCAAGTGTTAGTGTTAAAGATGATCTAAAGATGTTTAATCCGATCTTTTAGTTTTAAAGACTTAAGACAACTCAATTTGAACAGGTCGATCCGTTAATAAAATAATTTCGAACGTAAGTATATTAATTTTAAGTAAAAAATTAATGCGGGATTCAACGCTGTTACGTTGAAACAAAACGCCCATTTCTCAATTTTTACATGTTTTTATTACTTTTCTTCACTTCCAAATAAGTAAAAAAAAATGTGTTCAATTAAAATGACGGTGTTAAAGTCACCGATTTTTGTGTGTTGTTTTAATTCAAGATAAACCTTTTGTTTTTGAGAAGTTTTGCAAATAATGCAAGAAACAGGGTCTACATGATATTTTTTACATCAGAAGTGATAATATTTTAAAAATTAAATTAAATTCAATAGTTTTTTTTATTACTATAAGTATATTATATATTTTTCTATGGTGATAGCTTTGCGAAGTCTTTCAATAATTTGAATTGAATATTGTAATTTTACCCATCTTAGGGCCTTGAAAGGCTTCAAGTTTGTATGTGAGGTCCTTTGCCCACAAAAAAACCGACAAAACCGGTACAATTTGAAGCTTTCTTATTTGAATTTCAGATAAAACTAGATATCCCCTTTTCACTCCACAAACACTTTCAATGTTGCACTACTTACTTTTGCGTCACTGACAATTTGTTTGTTCAGCTTTTGCTTACCATATCACAGGGTTCCCGCATTCCAACTCCTGAATAAATGTGAGCATCACATCTTCTTTCCTTTCTTCATCTCTCGATCTGAAATCAACCTTAACTTGTACCAAGTATGTGTGGTTTTCGTGACTCGTAGGGAGGTCGTTTGCGATCTTTTTCCGTTGTTTCCTGTACCTTGCTCGCTTCACCTTGGTTCTTGTTTGCATTGCTGGTACTTGGCGAGCAAGCGTTCTTACTTTGCCTCCTCAGACTTTGTGATGGCGTATTGTCTGTCTTTCCTTTGAAAGTAACACATTCTTCTAGTTTTTGTAAAGATGCTATTATAGATAAAACTGGCCAAGTGCGAGTCAAACTAGCACTCCGAGGGTTCCGTATCTCCACACCGCTCCCCACAACTACATACTAATAACTAAATGTTTCCCGCGGCATCACCCGCGTGGACAACGTTTCTATGACTTTTCGAGGGTGAAGAAGTTTAAGCTACGTAACCATTATAAGCCTTATTGCATCCGGAATAAAGTTTGATTTCATGTTATATATACATATTTATGAATACTTTGGCTGCTACGAAACCAGTGGCGGTGTGGTTGTACCGGTATTATTGTCGGCTTGACTGTTGTCAAGTATTAGGATTTGTGAGTGCTCCTGTATATTTGTAAACGGTAAATTTTCTGAAGAATTAGATTACTTTGTTTGAGTTATTATTAATTACTACTCAGGATGTGACAATATATTTGGGTATTTTGACAGCCACGGTATATATGATGCTGACTGTACTATAATCAAACCAAGTTTCATGCTTGTATGTATTACTGCTCTTACGATAGAGCTAAATCAAAAACACTTCTAAAGACCTATAAAAAAGCACGTTTTTTGTATGGAGAACCCCCTTATTTTTCACTTTTTTTTATTTTTAGTATTTTTTGTTATACCGGCAACAGAAATACTTATTCTGTGAAAATTTTAACTGTGTACCTATTACGGTTCATGAAATACTGCCCGCTGATAGACAGACATACGGACAGACAGCGGAGGCTTAGTAATAGGGTCCATTTTGTCACCCGTTTGGTGTACAGAACCCTAAAAATGGACCAGTATTCATCGGGCTTCGACTGTTTACGGTTGAAGCTTTGGTAAGTACCTATATTTTTTCTTTGAGCACAAGACGTGCCTACTATTGCTCGATGTAAAATCTTATCTTAATTTTCAACTCAACCTAAAACATTTGATATTTATAAGACTCTTGTTTCAGCGACTTGTTCATGATATACAGGTGTAACAATAATTTTAAACAAAAAAAAAACGACTTCAAACAGGAAACTAGGTTCCCCTCGATTTCTCGGGGATTCCATCATTAGATCCCAGTTCCTTATCATGGTACTACCCTTGGGATATCTCCTTCCCAACAAAAAAAGAATCATCAAAATCGGTTCCTAAACGACGAAGTTATCCGCGAACACACGTAAAAAAATATTTACACATATATACGGTCGAATTGAGAAACCTCCTCCTTTTTTTATTTTTTTTATTCACAATTGGTAAACCAAAAACGACTTTTTAAACGACTTCAAAAAAGGAGGAGGTTCTATATTCGACTGTTTATTTTTTTATGTATGTTCACCGATTTCTCCGTCAATTGTGGACCGATTTTCAAAATTCTTTTTTTACTCCCGAGGGGGTCCCATTGTCACCAAGTCAGTATCTGATGATGGGATCCCAGGGAAATCGGGAGCAACACTCAAATTTTAAAGGCACTAATTACGTGAACCATAATTTTTTCTAAAGCTATTAAATTTTTTATTGTAGGTTCGTTATCATGTTGATAAGCTGATGTAAGAAGGTACTACTCCTTAACGGTTAGGAGTTGGAGGAAAATTATTTTTAATGTTATACATAGATATATACGTAGGTACGCAAGGACGATAGTTGTATTCTTTCAGGTTATTCAGATGAGCTGATGATGGACGATTTAACTCCTTAACTTTCATGCTGCTGAGATGATGATGAAAGCCACAGGACTCTGTATCTGATAAAGAAACAAATGAATTATGATTTGATAATTCCTACTGGTGAGGATAGGTGATTGGGTTTAACGTTGTTAGATATATAGCATTATCACTTAAAAAAAGACGTGTGGCACTCGGAGACTGCCGCGGTAAAGCTATTGCATAGCATTTTTTATCAACAATAAGCAATTATAATTATTTATTTATTTTTTATTTACGCAGTATTTACCAGTACCATATAGTCCTTGGGGCGAGGGATGTTTATGTAATAAATTAACACTAAGAAAGTGAAGAAACTTAAATCATCATCGTCATTCTCATCGACCACCATCGCGACCACAATCACGACCACCATCGCGACCACCATCGCGACCACCATCGCGACCACCATCGAGACCACCATCGCCACCACCATCGCGACCACCATCGAGACCACCATCGCCACCACCATCGCGACCACCATTACCACCACCATTGCCACCACCATCGCGACCACCATCGCGACCGCCATTGCGACCACCATCGCGACCACCATCGCGACCACCATCACCACCACCATCACTGTCATCATGATGGATAGATAGATGGCACTGTAAGTTTTTTAGAACTCAATATATTTTCTTTTGGGGTGTCAGGTTTTTTTCGTTACAAAATTTCTTTATTCGGTCCCCTCAGGGCCCGCAATAAAAGTCGGTTTTTAGTTTTTTTAAACTTTTTTATTGAAGTTGGTGAAAAAGTTGCAGTGATACTTTAGGCTTGTGCACAAATCACGTGAGGTTCGATGGGGGGAGGGGGAGGTCTTCAAAATAGCGAGTATATTTTACGAAATTTTGGCGCCCGTAGTCTTCACCGCGCTTGACCCCGCCTGCTTTATACAAATATTATTATATCAGCTCATATACGTCCCCACCGAGGGGCTCGAGCCTACCCTGAATCAGGGCGATTAGGCCTTAGTCGACCACGCGGGCCCAGTGCGGGTTGGTCGACTTCACACACAACCTTCAAGTTTCTTCGCAGGCGTGTGCAGGTTTCCTCACGATGTTTTTCCTTCACCGTTAAAGCAATCGGTAATTATATGTACGTAAGTTTTTGAAAAACTCATTGGTACATTGGCCGTCCAGATTTGAACCCGGTACCTCTGGTTAGATGAACCGAGTCGTTACCGGTTGAGCCACCGACGCTTTTTATACAAATACCATCTTAAAATTAGGTTGAAATAAAAAAAATACACGTGAGGTTACGAGAGGGAGCCCTTTAAGGTGGGCTTGCACTGATCAAACTGAACAACTGCTGTACTACTGGTTTTGATATTAATAAGTGGACTGTATTTTTGAGGATGGTGGTTTTGTAAAATGTATGGAAGGAATAAATTAAAGGAAAACGCACCTGTATAGCGATTCTTGTGATAGCCGAACAACCAGGAGTCCACGTGACGCGGTGAATGTAGCAATTTTGGTTGATATAGTATATTATTTTGTCACAAACACTGTCACAGATGTTCCAGCTGGCCAGCTTCTAGGTTTGGTAATCACACACTAGATATTCACAAGATTTAACAGTTTTTATAATTAATTTATCGGCACATAAGCGCAGACGACGCGCACTCGATCGCCATGTTTTCGCATCTAATTGTAGGAAGGGTAGGGGGGTTTTGGTCGATATAGATATGTAAGGATATACAGTCCATTCTTTTATTTAAATCTGAACCATTTCCCCCGGGCTTAAAGGGTTGCCTTTAAGAAGAATAATACTAACAAATTATGATACAATACATTAACAAAATAACCCTAACTCAATCCTAAACTTAAGTTATATATACTAAACTTATTACAAGTACTTAGTCTACTGATTGGGTAAAGGACAAAGCTTTACTACGGGACGAACAAAAAGTCCCTTTGATGTTTTGATGGTAGCAACGCGAGTCACTCCATCACTTGATATATGAGCCTCCTCAACAATACCTAGAGGCCATGAAAATAATGGAACATTATCAACAATAACAATTACAACAGTACCCTTGACAATGGGGACGGAAGGAACATTCCATTTTGCTCGAGACTGCAATTGGTGCAAATATTCTGTACGCCATCTCTTCCAGAATGATTTCACAAGTGAATCCAAGAGGGAATGTCACTCTTGCAAGTTGCAAGATACCATGTCAGATACAGGTAGAGTCGATAGAGGCGCTGAACCTAGAAAATGCGCAGGCGTTAATGTTGAGGGCTCAGATGGATCACTGCTTAAAACAGTAATTGGACGAGAATTAATTAGCGATTCTACGCACGAAATCACGGTTAAAATTTCCTCATATGACAGTATTTGCTGACCTATCGTTTTAAACAAGTGTGTTTTGACCACCTTAACCATACTTTCCCAACACCCACCGAAGTGCGGGGAGGCAGGTGGTATTAATTTCCACTCTATTCTTTCCTTTGAGAGTTCTGACATGAGCGGTTCATGATATGTTTCTAGAAACTTGTACAAGTCCTTTAAGTACGAACGTGCACCTATAAAATTGGTACCTCTATCTGAGTAGAGACACTTGATGGATCCGCGTCGTGAAAGAAATCTTTTCAAAGCAGCGAGGAAGCTAATAGTTGTGAGATCTGTAGCCAGCTCGATATGTATCGCGCGTGTTGTGAGACAAGTAAAAATGCAGAGCCATGCCTTACGGCATTTGACTCCTCTGCCACGAACCGGCGTATACTGGAGTGGACCAGCATAGTCACACCTGTGTGTGTAAAGGCCTTTTCTGCCTGATTCACTCGTTGACTGGGCAAGTCAGCCATAATAGGATAAGTAGGACGCGGATTGTATTTAAAACAAGTATTACACTTAAATATTCTATGACGAATCACGCGCCGAGCTGCTAATATCCAAAATTTTTGTCTCAGTAAAGACAAGAGCAGTTCAGGACCTGCATGCAAATATTTGCTATGGTAATAATCAATTATTAGATCTACTACATGATCACGACGGGGTAATACTACAGGGTACTTGTGATTATAACTCACTGCAGAATTAGATAAACGACCACCGACGCGAATCAAGTCGTTTTCTAAAAACGGCTTAAGCTTCATTAGAGTTCGAGAACAAGGTTTTTTATTTTTGATGTTTAAAATATCTTCAGCAAAATATATTTTCTGAAGAACACCTAAAACAATGTTCTCTGCATACTCTAGATCGCTTGCGGTAGGAATTAAATATTCTCTTCGAGGTAGCCTGCCAATAAATCTGTACATGTAAACTACAGTGTTGAGCAATTTAGGCCATGAAGACATTCGCAAACAGAGATTATAAATGGCATTCTCATCATCCTTCACCGGCATTGAAACCGGGAAAGCTTTAGGTTTTTCCTCAGATAACGGCATTTCAATGTGATCTTCATTTACTTTATTGAGAGGCCACTGAGATGGATTCAAAGAAGCCCAGTAGGGATCCTTGAACCATAACGGATGAGTTAGCAGTTTTTTGGGTGTCAAACCACGAGACAGACAATCTGCAGGGTTTTCGATTCCAGCTACATGAAAGAAAATGCTTGCAGGAAAGTTATCAATAACCTTTACTACGCGATTCGCGACAAAGGTCTGCCAACGGTGTGGTGAAGAATTCAACCAACACAAAACCACCTTGTAGTCAGTGAAGCCATAGATACCGGATATGTTGCAACGCGGGCTATAGGTATCGCATACACGACGGAGCAATCGAGATAACAGCTCTACTGCGCAAAGCTCAAGTCTTGCTACTGAGAGCGTTTTTGTTGGTGATATTTTAGACTTAGCACATACAAGCTCAGTGGTGACTTCATCACCACGAGTGATGTGTAAGTAAATCACTGCTCCATAAGCACGCTCACTCGCATCTGCGAAGCCCATAATGTTAACAACTGTACCGGCATACACGCCCAAGTGACGCGGTATTTTTAATCCGTTAAGACAAGTTAACTCCGCGCAGAACCTCTGCCACTGTACCACAATATGATGTGGAGGACAGTCATCCCAATCACATTTAAGCAGCCAAAGCTCTTTAATCAGAAGCTTGGCGTAGAGTATTGTAGGCGCAACAAAACCTAATACATACCAGAGCCGAGCTATTGTGGATAAGATTAAGCGTTTTGTGCATTTCTCGTTCGGAGTGCCTGTTTGAAATACAAAACAATCTTCCGACATAGACCAACTTAGGCCTAATATCTTATGTTGTACTTCTTTATCGAATATGACTTCCGATGTACTTCTGTGCGATGACGGAATATTTTTAAGTACCTCTTCTGAATTACAAGTCCATTTCATCAAGTCAAACTGACCTTTATGGAATAGCTGAATGAGTTCGTTAACTGCAGTTATTGCAGTCTCTTCATCAGGGGCGCTGTAGGCTACGTCATCCATATACAATGATTTGGAGACAATGTCAGCAGCAAGATGATATTTATCACCCTCGTCAGATGCAAGCTGCTGTACAACACGCAGCGCGTGGAAAGGACTGGATTTCATTCCAAAACAAACCCTGTTAAATTCATAGACTTGTATAGGATCCTGAGGATTGAAGCGGTACAAGATGCGTTGGAAACGACGGTCGTTAGAGCACATTCCTATCTGCAGAAACATTTGTTTCACATCGGCGCAGAACGCAATAGGAAACAATCGAAAGTTTAATAATATACAGAACAAATCACCCTGTAGATTGGGACCTGAATAAAGGACATCATTTAAAGAATATCCTGAAGTAGTAACGCAGCTGGCATCAAGAACAGGCCGCAATTTGGTAGACTTGTCTGGTCTGTAAACCCCATGGTGAGGTATTACATATGAGGGAGTATTATCAGTACTGTCAATAGCGTCGACCATGACAGGTGAAATAAAACCCTTATCGATATAATCGTGAATCACGTTATCGTAAGCCTCCCTCAATGGGGGAAAGGCTTCTAATTTACGCTCCAAGGACAAGAATCGCCTTTCAGCGGTCTTATGTGAATCGCCTAATAAATAAACATCTTCACGGAAAGGCAACGCTACTGTGTACCTTCCGGAAGAATCTCTAGTGGTAGTAGATCGAAAGTGCTCCTCACACTCCAGATCATTGGGATCATGGACTGGGGAAACAGACACTTCTTCTAACTCCCAAAAGCGCTTTACTAGGTTATCCGTGGAGTCGTTTGTGAGCACAGAGCAACATGATGTAGGAACACAAGTGCTCTGTGTTGAGACTGTCTTCGTTGGTAAAGACCCAATGACGACAAATCCTAACGCGGTCTCTAAAACCGGAGGAACTTCAGAAAATTGAGACGTACTTGCTACCATTCCGGGTAGCATTAAGTGAGGATATAAAGAGGCACCTATGAGAGCATCAATAGGGCCAGGTGTAGCGAAAGTGCTGTCGGCGAGTGGCAGCATTCTCAGGTGAGGTAATGCAGCTTCATCGATGGCGACTGACGGCAGAATGCCAGTAATACGGTCGACAATAAGAGTACTCATGTCGTACCCAATGCTACGATTATACTTGGAATAAAATACCAGGTCTACCATGCCTAAGGTATCTTTCTCTTTGCCACCTACACCCGAGACCACAATGTTCGTGTTCTTATAATCAGTCAAACCCAAACGCAAACAACAGTCACGTGTTATAAAATTACTCTGGGAAGCTGAGTCTAGAAGACATCTTACAATTTGGTTATTAATCACCACTTCAACTGTAGCGAGTGCAACAGTAGTGCTCCGATCAGAACCCTTACTAGTGTTATCCCGAGAAGAAACTAATGCCCTTTGTGGAGCCGACGAAGTATTGAAAGTAGTGCATAATGACGTACTATCTCCGCGAGAGAACTGTGGAAGTTGCTCTCCACTAATACTGACGTTTGATCTCTCATTCGACTGAATGACCGAAGGCGGGGGCGGCCGACTACCACTGGGTTGCATAACAGAGGACTCTGATGTCACATTGCCAGTTTTATTTTCAAAGTGAAGCAGGGAATGATGTTTTTGTTTACAAGAAATACATTTCTGGCTAGACTGGCATTTTCCTGTCTTATGATTAAGGCTTAAACAATTTATACAGGCATTATTTGACTTAATGCACGTAAATCTATGTGAAGGTGTCATCCTTTGAAAGGCGGGACACTTGAAGAAGTACTCATGCTTTTTATTTTCGCACAAACATTTTAATTCATGAGTATTAGACGCGTTCGTAACGTATGATTGAGGGTTAGGCGCCCGATGGCTAGTATTAGCACGCGTAGCTTTATTATTTACCTTTATATTATTATTTGAGTTTCGCGGTAAAGTATTAATATTCTGATACACGCGAATCTGTGTTCGAACAAAATCCACTAACTGTAGAAACGTAGGGATTTCGGAAGTGTTTGCATGCATTTCAAAACCTTTAATTGATTCAGTGTCAAGTTTTTTCAAAGTTATATGCATCAGCAAGAAATCTGACAAATCTGGCATATTTAAATTTTTTAAAGCACTTACAGCAGTTGCGACTTTATCCATAAACGACTGAAAACTATTCATACAAGGTCCACTATTCATCTTGAAATTGAGTATTTCTTCTATGTATGTGGATGCCAAGAGACGTTTGTCTTCAAATTTTTGTGTAAGAGTTTTAAGGATCAAAGAGTAATTACTGCCGTCGGGCGTGATGCCTGATATAACACTCAAAGCTCGCTGTGACAATTTTCCCATAAGGTAGTATAATTTTTCATCCTCTGAAAGTGACAGGTTATCGTGCACTAAGGTTCTGAAATTGGCATAGAATAAAGGCCAGTTCTTTACGTCCCCATTAAAAGACATAATTTCTAAACGAGGAAGTCTAGGTCGGTCATGTAAATATTCTTTGTTTTGCATAGAAGGCGTCGACTTAGTTGACTTAGGAGTCAAACGTTCTAACACACGTTTACATGAACAATACATGTCTTCAAATGACGACAAAGAGTCATAACTGGGAGTTTCTTTAGGGTCGGTTTTCATTTTCAAAATGTTATATTCGTCCAATACAGCATGAAACTCAGTTCGTAAATCAGTTATAGAACCGACGGCATTTAAAAATGATTCGCTAGTCCTATCTGTAGTTGCTTGTTTAGATAAATCGTATATATGTTGCATTTTCGCAAACAATGCGTTACGTTTCGCGTAAGCAACCTGCGCCTTAACGCTATCTAATTCTTTTTCGTTAGACATTTTATATGTATTTAACTGAATCCAACTTCACGAATAAAACTTATCAAAACAAACAACCTTTCTTAAAAATAAGATCTTGTTTCTAACAAACAATTTTATTTTATGTAGGTAAGTATTATAATGCTAGCCTACCGTTATGTTTATATACTTAACTAGTTACCTATGTACCTATTTAAATCGAGATGAGATGCGATAAACAATAAACGAACTTATGTAATAAAATATAAGATCAACAACGATTAACAATGATATCGATAAGTCGTACCTATCTAACTAAGTACCTGTTTCGTATTTACGTATACAGTACCCACTAACTAATTCACAAATTAATTCGCAATGTTTTATAAAATGGAGTAAGTAAGTATATAATGTGGCATTCAACACAACGAATCGAGTACAACACAGTAAGGTTACAAGATACCTATAGTATACCGGCCGACTACAAATCGTGCGTGAGCCAGTTATCTACCCTCCAATATTAACAATTACGAAAATAATTTTATGTGAATAAGTAAGTTACACTATGTAGGCAAATATTCAACTGCGGTTCCAAACGTATACCTATAGTGAAATATTACTTAACAATGATATTTATTTACTTAGTTTTGGATTCACTTCATTTTGCAAACGGAATGTAACTACCTATCAACTATGTACCTATGTACTTAAAGGCAACCCGTTATGGCGGAAGGAATCTGTTTTATAGAACGGAATTATAAGATCCGTCTCGTATGGACCAATATGGTTTTGATATTAATAAGTGGACTGTATTTTTGAGGATGGTGGTTTTGTAAAATGTATGGAAGGAATAAATTAAAGGAAAACGCACCTGTATAGCGATTCTTGTGATAGCCGAACAACCAGGAGTCCACGTGACGCGGTGAATGTAGTAATTTTGGTTGATATAGTATATTATTTTGTCACAAACACTGTCACAGATGTTCCAGCTGGCCAGCTTCTAGGTTTGGTAATCACACACTAGATATTCACAAGATTTAACAGTTTTTATAATTAATTTATCGGCACATAAGCGCAGACGACGCGCACTCGATCGCCATGTTTTCGCATCTGATTGTAGGAAGGGTAGGGGGGTTTTGGTCGATATAGATATGTAAGGATATACAGTCCATTCTTTTATTCAAATCTGAACCAACTACAACTTTGCTGAAATCGCGTTTTTTTACGTTTCTTACAAAGCCGGCATACTGACCGATATGTATAAAAAAAAATTAAAAAATCGGAAATTCAGCCATATTGTAGAACAAAAGTTGTTCAGTTTGTTGAGTATAAGCCTACCTGTGAGTATCACTGCACCTATAAAATGTTACATCCTGTATAGAGCCTGAAACTTGTTTATCATATCAGCCAAGAGACGTCCACTGCTGGACAAATGCCTCCCCAAGGATTTCCACAACGACCGCATCCAGCGTTTCCCGTAACATTCACTAGGTTGACCTTCACCGAGTGGAGCGCCTACCTACGCTAAGCCTTCCGGTGCGCGGTTGCCATTCGAGAACTTTACTTTATTATTTCATTATTCCACCAAAAAATATTAAACTTTTATCATACTTAAGAGGTTTTTTAGATCAGTTCTTTGTTTATTATGCATTTTGGTCACTCTCCGAAAAAGGGAGTTCCCATAGTAAAGTTAATTATTACGTGAAAAGGAAGCTGACGTGACCAACATCATTTTTGTTTCACCTCATATTCATAAATGATTTATATTCACCAGCAAAAAGCAAGTTATTGGACTGGATCTTACACAGTTGGGTCAGCCATCATGTATTTCTTTGCGGTACAATCAAGTTTTATGCATGGAGATAATGAAGAATATTTTAACTATAATTAATTTACAGTTAAAATACTGTAAATATACTACACTATAGTTGAGATAGGTACTTAGATGACCATAAGAGAGATTCCAAACTTCAAGAACTACACTGTCGGAAAGAAAACGGGTCTGTTATAAAAATGCGATATCTTTTAAAATATAAAATACATTATTGAGCAATTCTTTCAAAATAAAAACTTGATTAAAGTTTATTTCATTATGAATAAACGAAGCAGTAAAACCTTTTAATTTCTATTTGGTGATTGTATTAAGCTTGTAAAACCGTAAATAAACAACAAAGAGGATTTCAAAATTTTACGCATTAAATTTGGATCCATTTGTTTTCACTCTTGTTGCTGTTCTGTCACATAAATAGAGCATTTCTTGTACAGAATTTCATTATTCTGATCTAATTCAGTTAAACACATGTCACTAACTCCTAAAAAGTGTACCAGAATTCTGACAATGCTTGAAAAGGTCGCAGTCAGTGTTATACAATGAGAACTGTTAATGTGTCGATATCAAACATTCAAAGAGAGCTCCAGCGATTTGAAGAGACGAACAGGCTGAACAAGGTGCACTGCAGCGCGGGAGGATCGATATATGGTGTCAACAATATTAAGAAATCGATTTCAAACGGCTGTTGAAGTCAAAAATCACCTTCTACGTGCTGAAGGGAGCGATCCGAGCTCGTGTACAGTGAGGCGGTGTGTTGCTGAAGCAAACTTGAAGCCATTTAGACTCGCCAATGGTCAAAAATTCGAAAGGCAGCATCGAAATTCAAGGCTGAGTTACGCTAGGAAATACATGAATTGGACTCTCGATGACTGGTCAACAGTAATGTTTTTGGACGAGTCGAGATTCATGCTATACAAGCACGATGGAAGGCAAAGAGTCTACAGAAGACTAGGAGAGTGCTATAATATGGTAATAAACGATGCACAAAATGATCTAGTCTTACTTAATATATTTTTTCAATGTAACTTGCTAACTATCAATATTCAAAAAACCAAATACATAATTTTTGCGGCAAAAAACAAAAAAATTGGTGATTTCGAGCCTCTAAAACTAAATAATCAAATAATTTCCCGAGCAGACAATGAGAAGTTTCTTGGTCTTATTCTAGACAATCAGCTATCCTGGAAACCTCACATTGAGAAAATTAAGTCAAAATTAACGTCACTTATGGGTGCTTTACGAGGAATAGTCGGATGCTTGCCACGTAAAGTACGATACACAATATATAACTCACTTGCTAAACCACACATTGACTATTTAATTGAAGTCTGGGGTGCGGCGGGAAAAACCAATCTAAGTAAAATACAAATAGCTCAAAATAAATTAATAAAAGTACTTTTCCATTACGACTTTCTGACACCCACTAAAAAAATTTACGATGAAACTAAAATAATGAATATAAGGCAAACATATATTTATTATACTTGTATATTAATACGCAAAATTCTTAACAAAAATATACATACACAAATAAGCTTTACAAAGAAAATACAAATACAGAAAATCAGACTGAGAAATGCTAATGACATTTTACTAAGGCCGCCGCGTACAAATTATGGAAAAAAGTCTATTTTATATGAAGGTGCTCAATTATATAACATGCTCCCAAAAGACTTAAAAGAATCTAAAACTATGCATAGTTTCAAAAAATGCTTGAAAAATTATATTGCACACAAAATTACCTACAACCATCCATACCTGATCTAAGACGTCACTTCCAGTTTGATAGCTGTATATCCGCGTAACATTCTTTGTCGATATTGTATGTTTTCGTTTTATGTTTTATTTTCATGTACCCACATGTTTGGATATTTTCTAAAAAAACATATGTTTACGCTCATTTTTTAAATTAATAGAATATAATAATATTTATAATATGAAATTGTATTATTATGTAAGTGAATTGTAAAATTCTTAATAAGAATAAATGTTCTCTAAACCAATCAAGCTTGCATTGAAGATAAAGTGTCATACGGCGGAGGCTCCATACAAATGTGGGCTGGAATTTCTTCTGAAAGCCGCACCGAGCTAGTGGAGATCGAAAATGGAACTTTAACTGCAGAGAGATACACGAATGAAATCTTAAATGAGTGTGTTGGCTCATTTTTAGTAAACATGGGCGAGAACGCCATCTTTATTCAAGATAACGCTCGTCCCCATACAGGTCGGATGGTGTTTGACTACCTTGATGATGTCACTATCACACGCATGGAGTGGCCAGCACGCAGCCCAGACTTGGACCCCATCGAGCATGCCTGGGTTGAACTGGGACGACGAGTACGCCAGCTAAATTTCCCTCCAAGTGAACTGAAAGAAGCACTGATAGAGACATGGGAGAATATTGCTTAGCATCGGCTCAGAAATCTGATGGAAAGCATGCCAAACCGTGTAATAGCTGTTATAATAGCTCTGGGTGGTAATACAAATACTGAAATGTTTTAAAATTGCACATTTCACACCGTGCCACATTTTTCGAAATCTAGTGCAGACATTGATAAGTTTTATTCAAAATAAACTTTTTGATCTTGAACTTTTATGACCTCTTTTCATTTTTATTTAAGCACTATAAAATTGTATATTACAGTCTTTATTTCAGAAAGTTTGTTTGTTTATTTGTTAGTTACTAAGGTTTTCGTTACCGAACCGTTTTCTTTGCTATCGAGTGTATATAACTAAAACTATACCCGTTGAATGCAAATATATTTTTCTAGCGGATGCCTAGCGGCCACTTTTTCCGTTTCCGTGAGAATTTCCCAAAATTCTTTTTTGGCGGATACTACGTCATATTTGCTATTTGTATGCCAAATTTCAGCTCGATCCGTTCAGAGGTTTGAGTTGTGCGTTGATAGTCAGTCAAGACAAATGATTTTATAAGTGTAGATTTTAACTTCATCTTCAGCTCTTTAACTTCCCAAACGAGGGGCTCGAGCCTACCCTTAATTAGGGCTAACTTCATCATATCAGCTCATATACATCACCACCGAGGGGCTCGAGCCTACCATGAATTAGGGCGATCAGGCCTTAGTCGACTACGCGGGCCCAGTGAAGGTTGGTCGACTTCACACACAACCTACGAGTTTCTCCGCAAGCGTGTGCAGGTTTCCTCACGATGTTTTCCTTCACCGTAAGAGCGTCGTATAAAAGTACATATGAAATCGAAATTCGAAATCATATTGGTACGTGGCAGGATTCGAACCTTGACCTCCCGGACAGGAGGCGGCGGCCCTAGCCGATACGCCACCGACGGTCATTCAACGTACTTTTAAGATTTTAACTTAACTACACACCTAATTTATATTGCAGTATATTACATATAGCGTTGTACTTTATGTTTATTTTTATCATCGCTTTTTGGAGCTAACGCCTTTTTCTAAAAACGTGACAGTAAAATATAATATCCAACTTTTTTTTGATGAAAATCACTTTATCAATGTCTCATCTTGTGGTGGCTGTCTCATCTATTATTATTATTTCAGCAGCATTATAAATAACCTATTCATTTCCGCGGCCCCATTACGTGTCGATAGCAATTTTTGGTTGATGAAAATATCATTTTAAAATTATTTTCATTTTAACCGCCTAGCGCCTCCGTGGCGTAATTATTAGGTCATATCAGGAGGTCGTGGGATTGATTCCCGGCGAAGTCTCACTTTAGAAGACTCGGTTTGGTTGGTGGAAGGGAATTTTTTAAACCTGCCTAGCTAGCTACCACCATCTCATCTAATTCTTGCCGACAAACATCAATGTTAGTATCATTGACGTGTTGATGATAAGAAAGCTAGTTCCCCATTGCGTTGGGGAATCTTGGTAAGCCCGCATACATCTTCGGCATCATCCGGTGAATAAAAATACCAACCGAGAATAAAAAAATCTGAAGTTGGTAATAGCAAACGATCGTTAAAAAAACACAGTGCCTCTGGTCTGGCCATAGACCATCACAGGAATGAGCATGTCCTGGGGAAAATCGACGAAAGAACTGAATTACGGAAGATCACGATGAAGGAACCTCAAGATTTATAGGAGACTAGCTTGTGCCAGCGGCTTCGCTTGCATGAAGATAGATTCTTTGAGTGTCCCTTGAAAGATGCTCAGTGCGCGAGCGAAGCGGATCTGTTTCAGTATGGGCAAAAATGCTTTCGTATGTCTTTACGGTTGTTCTACTATATAGGTTGCATTTCTCAACCGATTCTCTCGAAATTATGTGAGCAGTTTCGATAATTATATGGAATTAAATTACTTGGACAAAAGGACAATAAAGAGATCTTAGCAGAGTTTTCTTTTGAGGTACATCATCATTATCATATCAGCCAAAGGACGTCCACTGATGGACATAGGCCTCCCACAAGGATTTCCACGACGACCGAATCTACGCTGCCTGCATACTGCGGCTTCCCGCGACCTTCACCAGGCCATTGGTCTACCGAGTGGGAGGCCTGCTACGTTTTCCGGTGCGCAGTCGCCGCTCGAAAACTTTACTGCCCCAACGGTCATCTGTTCTACGAGCTCTGAGCCCCAACCACTGCCATTTAAGTTTAGTAATTCTGAGAGTTCCGTCGGTTACTTTGGTTCTCCTACGGATTTCGTTGTTCCTGATTGTATCACGCAGAGAAACTCCGAGCATACTACGCTTCATTGCCCTTTGGGTGACCTTTAGCCTTCTTATGAGACCCATAGTAAGCGACCATGTCTCAGTTCCGTATGTCATCACTGGCAAAACACACTGGTCGACGACCTTGGTCGTTTTAAGACACTGCGGTATCTGGGACGTGAAGATATTACGAATCTACCCGAACGCTGCCCAGCCGAGTAGGATTCGATGATTGATCTCTTTCTCGAAATTGGACCTATCTATGGACAGTTGTTCATATTTGGCAACAACTTTGACTTTAGAGCCTCCAAACTTCAGAAGAGTAGGTGTGACACAAACTTTTGACTATTTTTTGTCTTGTCCATGTTATTCTAAGACCAACTTTTTGAGAGGCTCTATACTGAGGCCATCCAGCATTTTTTCTAAGTCGACCATATTCTCAGTCATGACCACGATATCGTCAGCTAATTGAAGGTAGGTGATGTACTCGCCGTTTATATTGATGCCAAGTCTACCCCAGTCTAAAAGCTTAAAAACATATTTCAGGGTTTTGGAGATATGACGTCTCACTGTCTCATCCCTCACGCTGCAGCAGGGTAGGTTCCGAGTTTTGATCCTGGAGGCGAACCAACATGGTGGCGTGTTTCATACAAACACTTTAGCACTTCGATATATCGATAGTTAATTTGGCACCGCTGGAGAGACTGTAACATAGACCAATTTTCGACCAAATCAAAGGCTTTCTCATAATCAACAAACATTAAGCATAGTGGCTGATTGTACTCTTCGGTCTTCTGAATAATCTATCGCAGCATATATATTTGTCTGTGCTACTAAAGCCTTTTCGGAAATCGGCTTGTTCGGGAGGATGGAAATCGTCAAACCTGTTTGTGAGACGATTCGTAATGACTCTCAAAAACAGCATGTTGACATGGCTCAGAAGTGAGATGGGCCTGTAGTTTTTTAACAGGGTATTTTCTCCCTTTGTGAAGAAAAGGGCAACCACGCTTATGTGCCCTGCATAGGCGTTTGTCCCTTGAGTATAATGGAATTAAATAACTTCTGAATAGTTTTAAGTACCGGTGTTCCACCTGCTTTCAGAAGTTCAGCAGTAATTCCATCATCACCCGATGCCTTATTGTTCTTGAGCTGTTTGAGAGCCATTCTAATATAGTAAAAGCTGACGTCCGGGATATCTTCAGTATAATGTATGGTTAGTCTGGCTCTAGGTTCTTTAGCCAGATCGCTGACAGGCAGACGTATGGTCGGTTACAATAATTGTCCGTGGAACTTCTCAACTTCTTCCAGCAAATCAGTCTTAAACGATATTGTCCTGCTATCCTCAGTCTTCAGCTTGGTCAGTTGACAATTTCCAACGTACAGATCTCTCGCGAACACTTTAGAGCCTCTGTTGTTCTTAATTGTCTCTTTAATACAATCATCAATCAATCAAAACAATTTATTTCAAATAGGTGTTTACACACACTTTTAAATAGTCAAAAAAAATTATTATATCACAAATAATATTATGATTCAGATTACAGTCTCAGGTAATGGTATTTGTTATAGAATCAACATCTATATTATGAGTCTTGAATTTATTATCTGACAAACTAGTTACATTTTCTGGACTTTTATTATACACTGCCCCACAAATGACTTTTTAACCTTACTCAGTCTCGAAAAGGCTATATCTATTTTATTTACATTTCTTAAATTCAAATTATGCCTGCCACTGTTTTTAGGAAATAAATGCAAATTCTTACGAACGTACATTTTTTTGGTACATGATGTTTTCATATATAAATTGACTAGCAACAGTTAAAATATTGATTTCTTTAAACTTATTCTCTAACGACTCACGTGATCGCATCTTATATATATATATATATCTCGAAGGAAGTGAGTGGTTAGGTTATGGTTGGCCTCGTGGTTCACGTCCTTAACTATTTCGGTATTGGGCGTCGAAATAACAATGCAGCTATATCACAGAGGTCCTTCTTCAATAGTCTTGATCATTTGGTAATTGAAATTGTACAGGATGCCTTGGATAACAATGGATGCAAACGCGGTGATCACAGCGATGGCGTGACACGTCCATTTTGCTCACAGATCACCACTACTTGTGTTCTGCTCGACGCTCCGTCAAAAAGTGTCTGCTCCGAGACTGACGTCCAGCTAATGTGGCTTCTCCACAGATCTAATAAATTCTCAACTCAGTGTGGCAGCACAAACAGCCTTCCGTTAATACATCATCTTTGCTACCACAAACGATCGTCTCACGAGTACAAGCGATCGTCACGCCACCACCGGTTTCACCCAGGTACTAATACCTGACGTTTGATCCAAACAAAGTGTAACTATGTAAACTTATCTCGAGCTGGTATTGGTCGCGTTTTCAATGACACTCCGACACGGCCATCCTGCGAGTCACACGTCCTCGGGTGACTAACCTGAAAAAGAAAAGGGTAGCCAGTAGATTCCATTTCGTTCGGCCAATCCTGACCTTCATTAGGAAGGTCCACAGCTCAAGGAATAAAAGCAACGCTAATAATGTGAAGCTTTAATTCAAGACTACAATCATGGTGACAACACATTTTAACAGTCTCAAAAAACCAAAATAATTTCAGTCTCGTAAACTAAATAAACCTCAGCATTAGCATCGTAACTCAAACAATCTCAAATCAGTTTAGGTCTCCAAGGTAAATCACAGCTGCAAGGCTTGAAACCTTACAACCATTTACAACTTTTAGGGGCACATAGAACGGAACATAATCATCATCGCAAATCACAAGCGACGGAACACCAGAACTAAACATCACCACATCCGGGTGGCGGGACACCACAAAGAATCATCATCACTAACGCCAAGCGACGGAATACCAATCAGTCATCATCACCAGTCCAGGTGACGGAACACCATCACCACCAATCTAGGCAGTGGAACACCATCATCACCAATCTAGGCAATGGAACACCATCATCACCAATCTAGGCAATGGAACACCATCATCACCAACCTAGGCAATGGAACACCATCATCACCAATCTAGGCAATGGAACACCATCATCGCCAATACAGGCGACGGAATACCATCATCGCCAGTACAGGCGACGGAATACCATCAACAGTTTTAGCCGGTAAACGGGATACTTCTTTTTTACAAAAACACGAATGTACCTGCTACACATCATGACAGAACGAGTCTGACAAAACAAGCAGCAGCCAATTCATGCAAACATATAGCGCCATTCAGCACTCTTCATTTACCGCTGAAACATGTTGGAATACTTCAGTACTACACACAAAAATAAACGATAAAGAAAAAAATTACAACTGTACACAATTGATTGAGTTACGATCTGTCAATACAATTAACATTGAAAGGTAGACGCCTCTGCACCAGATTCATCGTCAACATCCGGAGGCAAATAACCTTCGGACATACTACGTAAACGGTCATGGGCATACTTGTAACTTCGTCTCAAATTCAAAGCTTGTAATTTGTATCTGTCACCTTCTAAGACCTCTACGACCCTGAACGGCCCTCGGTATTTGGGATCTAACTTGGTTTGGTTACGCTCCTTATTTTGTATCACCACAACAGTCACCCATCTTGGCAACTCTGGGCCACCTCCATCCGGTGCCCAAACAAACAACAGTCACCCTACCTGGAGACTCTTGGACCACCTCCCTCCGGCGGTGTCCAACCACATTATCGCATCCAGCGATCTCGAACTTCACCTAATTTTGGTAATTGCCAACATCACCTCCCTCCGGTGATACGCCTGCGAGCCAAACGCACGCCACACACAGTTGTGGCCGCACAGCAACGAGAAAATAACTCGGTGTTTTACGCCTACGTCTACGAATGGCTGAGGCTATTGGCATCCAGTTGCGAAAAATTGTTTACGTCTAAGGTTCAAAATACAAACAAGTGAACGTTAAAATCACGGTCACGTACAAAAGTCCTTAATCTGCACTAGTAGATGGTCGAGGTTCAGTCTCTCCATCATCAATTCTGTCCAAGTCAATAATACTGTCACTATCGGGCATTTAACGTAGTCTGTCCTCAATAACTGACGGTATTTGATATCTAAAGTGGTAGGTAACGCTTCTCCATTTGTAACAACACAAAGTTAGGTAACTTGTGAAACTAAGCTTTTGTCTAGAAATCAGCCAGTGGCGCTGCCTCAGAGCAATACACCACCCCATCTCTTCCCAAGGGTTTCACAAGAAGTGACTAAGGGACTAAAAATTTGAGGACAAGCAACATCGTCCTTCACGCTCATACTGTACCGCCAAACAGCCCGCCAAGCGTAGCGTTTTTTGTTGTTGTTTTTTTTTTTTTTTTTTACAATTGGTGAAACCGCTCCAACATGGGGGAGGCCCATGTCTATTACCACATCAGCAGCAAGCTGATTAACAACTCCTGTAATAGGATGCGTTACTCTCCGTATTATCACTAGTATGTTGTCGTGCTTCACTTAGATAAAATTACAGCCTGTGTGTGTAATCGACAAACATGACATTTAGAGGTTAGGCTACTTTACTCGTACCTAGAAGCAACTCCAGGAGGCTGTACTTCGTAACTCGGTTAACCCAACAGTTTGGTTGCTGCCAAATGATCATCATGGAAGGACTTGTAACATTGAAATCTCATTACTATACTCGAAGGAAGTGAGCATATTTTAAAGGACACTTAACTAAGAGTACCAACGTTTAAACGTGCTAAGATTCACCTGACCGTTGCCACGCGCCTAAAGCGTTTATGAACGTAAGTTCAAATACAAGGGGGCATTACGTAGATCGAATGACACGTGGACGTATTTGAACAGAGGTTACAAAATCAGTCATTTCGATTTAATAGGTAAAGAATGCACCTGATGTAACCACTAGCTATGCCTGACGTGGTTAAATAGTGACCACCTATGAAGTCAATCGATGTTCCAAGCTATCAGAGGAAGCAATTTCCGTTCAGGCATGTTGTTATCATTTTTTTTTTCACGGTTATCAACACTTGCGTTCTATGCTATCCTTTTTCTTTACCAGCATGATAAGGCCGTCAAAAAGGGAAAGCTTCGGGGCTTATGACATTCGCAGCCTCCAGCCCATGAATCCTGTATCATCATCACATCAGCCGTAAGACGTCCATCACTGCACTCCGCATACTACCCTGTTATTATTCTTTTTTTTTTACAATTGGTAAACAAAATATTTTATTGGGGTCCCCGAAACTCATCTACCTACATAGGGTCTATACGATAGCGGGGCATTAAGGATGCCCTCGACAAATTCATCACGAAAGCTATTAAAAATAGGCAACAACTTTGGCCTATGATCAATGAGAATATCAGTCCCAATACTACGAAAGCTAATAAAGGTTTTTTTTTTTTACTCCATGTAAAAATGTCAGTCTCAATATTATAAAAGCTTAAAGGGGTTTCAATACTTTTAATCTTGGTTTAGGTTTGTATAACCGAAACTAGTTAACTAAATGAATCATCATATTTACAATGAGTCCTCTTTTTAAATCTTCCGTTCAATCACGACGTTGTGTCACAAGTAAAAATCCGAAAGCATGTGAAAGAGTACTTTCCACAAGGCATCATTTTAGCTGCTAATGCAATCACTACTAGAAGGGTAAGGGACTAACTACTCTATTCGCATCCTTACCGACAGTCAAGCTGTTTTGTTATTGACAGACTCGTTTAAGAATACCGTCAATCCTAGATTTAAAATATCTGAGTCGATCATAATATCGTTCGTACTCGTCTGGCATAACAAGATATGACCATTCTGAACGATGCCCGTCAATATTACCCTCACTCGATATTTGTTCTGTACAGTAAACTTAAGAGTTGCCTACAAAAGTCAATAGTGCGTTAGTATTGAACACACTCCCGAAAGTCTATACACGAAACTTTCTTTAACGAGAGAACACTCGGTACCACCACAGATTAGGTAATAGTACTCGTACCACAACTATCAAAACAAAAGGGGTACGACTCACCGGATTTTCATAGCTCCGCGTACATCACGCACTTCGCTGAAGCTGCACGCGCCGCTTGCGTGGATCTCCGCTGCTGCCAGCATAGCCCACGCTGTCACCTCATTCCAATGGTCGTTCCGTAAGGGAGATATCGACAGTTGAGCGCCGTGCACGTGGATTAGCTTCCGGTATATTCCGGTTGAATGCTGGCAATATGATTGCAGCAGATGTAGTCGATGGTGCTTGCATAACCTCAATCAATCGCAGCATGTTCTGGTTCTGTAGCACGAAGAATTGTTGCCAGTGGTTTTTATTTCGCTGCTCCATCATCAATTTTCACATTTTCCCGTCGTTGTCCACTTGTTGCGAGCGCAGGGAACTATCCTACTTCTGATCTCGAAGGAAGTGAGTGGTTAGGTTATGGTTGGCCTCGTGGTTCACGTCCTTAACTATTTCGGTATTGGGCGTCGAAATAACAATGCAGCTATATCACAGAGGTCCTTCTTCAATAGTCTTGATCATTTGGTAATCGAAATTGTACAGGATGCCTTGGATAACAATGGATGCAAACGCGGTGATCACAGCGATGGCGTGACACGTCCATTTTGCTCACAGATCACCACTACTTGTGTTCTGCTCGACGCTCCGTCAAAAAGTGTCTGCTCCGAGACTGACGTCCAGCTAATGTGGCTTCTCCACAGATCTAATAAATTCTCAACTCAGTGTGGCAGCACAAACAGCCTTCCGTTAATACATCATCTTTGCTACCACAAACGATCGTCTCACGAGTACAAGCGATCGTCACGCCACCACCGGTTTCACCCAGGTACTAATACCTGACGTTTGATCCAAACAAAGTGTAACTATGTAAACTTATCTCGAGCTGGTATTGGTCGCGTTTTCAATGACACTCCGACATATATATATATATACTTATGCCCTGATTCAGGGTAGGCTCGAGCCCCTCGGTGGGGACGTATATGAGCTGTAATGATGATATATATATATATATATATATATATATATATTCTGCAGGATGAAAATAGTTTCTATATCAACCGCATAAATAGCCACTATAGCATACTAGGGAAGTAACTAAAATACACTAGTCTCACAGTACCCACATCCGTTAACTGTCTTATTTTCTTAACGGCATAAGCAGCTGAACTAAGCCTTCCCGCTAAAGTTTCAATGTGTGAAAAGGTTGAAGTGAAACATCCAAAGTTATACCAAGGAACACCGTAGTATTTACAAATTCTAATTAATTTTGTAATGTACTGGCGCAAATCACGAGTCAGGGACTTAGAGATTTGCCTGTTTAGTTGCCGATTCTGAATAGCATCTGCAGAGTACTGCAAACCCTTTCTTTTATGAGTTTGCTGGTGAAGTCTGAGATTTTTTGGTTCGGTTTGAACGGCGAGTTTTAAAAATCTTAGACCCGACCGTTTGGACAAGTTCCACAAATCTATCATTATAATCGTCCATATCATCGCAATCTCCTTGGCATCCAAATCGAGCTGAAAGCTCTCGAGGTTTTGGAGCTGGATAGGAGCTTGTCTTTGAGTAGACTTCATCAGTCGTCATCTTTCTTACTTGGTTTTTAGATCCAATTTGCCTATTACCATCAGGTGATCGCTTTCTGTTATGACTGAATTGATCACAGAGACATCATTGAATACTTGCTTCCTTGTCGACAAGTCGAGGTACATAACCTTTTTAAATAATATAATATTTGCTTTTTATTACAGGGCAAGATCGTAATCTTGAAATTTTCTCCAATACTTTAGATGTACTGTAGATTTTTCAAATGTCTCTATAAGTACTTTTTATTTTTACAGGTACAGTACTGATAACAACTCTTTAATTCACACTCACTGAACCCTTCAAGGGCATTTCAAGTGACACTCACCTCCCCCGGGACTCTTTCCAAAAATATTGTGACGATTGCACTCCAGATATTATCTGAAAGTCATCATCATCATCATATCAGCCGAGATAATTCTACTGCTGGAAAAAGGCCTCCCCTAAGGATTTCCACAACGATCTGTCTTGCGCTATGTCGGTTACATTAGTTCTCCTACGGATCTCACTCATCATGGCATATATTTACACTAATTCCGCATAATAGTGGCGCGTCGGGAGCCGGGTCGTACCTTTCCCTCTAATATGGTTGATGGGAGCGATAGCTGACTCTCGCGTTATACTCGTGACCGGGTGCTGTGCGTGTGACCTGGAATACTCTTGTTAAAGGCATTAATGACATTCAATGATTTTTATGTATAACTTTTCTTGTCATATTGTTTTCATATTCTATAGACATAATCTGGATTAGAATTTTGACGTTATTAACTAATTATTGTTTATTTCTTGATTCTTTACGAATGACATTGTTATTATTATTTTATGACTATCAGAAAGAGTGTAATTTGCACCTATTTTGAATAAATATATTGAATTTAATTGAATTCCACATAAATTGAATAAAACTACACGTTATAATTTGTCAGCGACCGTTTTTGAACACCATCTTCAAGGCGAGAGTGAATAGGCATTATCTGAGTTTGCGTGTACCATCCTCGACTGCATCATCACTTACCATAAGGTGAGATATAGTCAAACGCACTCAAATTTTTCATTTAAAAAATATAATCTTCAGGCAGACTCTTCCTTTTCCTGATCCTACGGATCTTTTTGTTTCTGATTTTCGTAGGGAAACTTCAAGCATGGAAAAAATATCTGAAATAACTGAAATTTTAAACAGAGGGTCCTTTTATAATTTAGATAAAACTATTCAAAAATCCAACCCCTTTATGATGTTGATAAAGGATAAGTCCGGACTTGTCAAAAATCAAAACCCCTTTATGATGTAGATAAAGAATATGTCCGGACTAGTTAAAAATCCAACCCCCTTTATGATATAGATAAACAATAAGGCCGGACTTGTCAAAAATCCAACCCCTTTATGATGAAGATAAAGTATAAGTCCGGACTTGTCAAAAATCCAACCCCTTTATGATGTAGATAAATAATATGTCCGGACTAGTCAAAAATCCAACCCCCTTTATGATGTAGATAAAGGATAAGTCCGAACTTGTCAAAAATCCAACCCCTTTATTATTTACATAAAGGATAGGTCAGGATTAGTCAAAAATCCAACCCCTTTATGATGTAGATTAAGGGTTAGTCCGAACTTGTCAAAACTCCAACCCCGTTATGATGTAAATAAAGGATTAGTCCGAACTTGTAATAAATCCAACCCCTTTATGATGTGGATAAAGGATAAGTCCGGACTTGTAAGAAAAAACCCTTTAGGATGTAGATAAAGGATTAGTCCGGACTCGAAAAAATTCAATCCCTTTATGATGTAGATAAAGGATTAGTCCGGACTCGAAAAAATCCAACCCCTTTATGATGTAGATAAACAATAAGGCCGGACTTGTTAATAATCCAACGGAACAGGGTATAAAACGAAAACAAAGTCACGGGCATGACAACTTCTCCCGGGTTCTGTTAGTTACGGATAAAAGGACATGATGAGTAATAATATTGCTTTTAGAATATTTTACGTGGATTCCATTAAAAGTCAAACTTGACAAGAAGCCAGTGAAAAAGTCGTTTATTATTTTACTATAACAAGAAGACAAGGTCGTGACAATATTTTTGCACAAAATTTATTTTTGATGGAATTCTCATTTCCATGATAATTACAGCCTCGTTTTCAGCCTGCATATTTTTTATTTGTGCAGAGCCTAAAGTTAAGTGAAATTGTTTTTTCCCGACTGCCCAATAAGAGGGTAATGTGTTTCGGTTGTTTGTATGTATTTATGTCTGTTTAGATGGCTTAACTTACAGCCTAAACGGCTTCACAGATTTTGGGGCTAGATTCATATATCCCCTGGGTGACATAGGATACAGTTCAGATAATCAGGTGTTTTTTTTACCCGACTGCGCTAGAAGGAGGGTTATATTTTTTAAGAGTATGATATACTAGCTTTTGCCCGCGGCTTCACCCACGTGGACATCGTTTTTATGACTGACTTTTAGGGTGAGTGGTGCGCGAGCCACAAGCGGCTCGTAAGCGCGGACGTGGGTTTTCCTCAGATCCTTCAGGGACGATATCGGTCTATGTCACTTCCCACCCCCTCAACCAATTCTATACAAAAAACCACTTCAATCCGTTGCGACGCTGACGTGCGCGAGCGCGGAAATGAGTTTTCCCTAGATCTCCCGGGAACCATGTCAGGATATGCTAATTAGTAAATTATGTCATTTCCACCCCCTCAGCCATCTTTGTGCAAAAAATCACAGCAATCCATTGTTCCGTTGCAATGTTAAAGAAGCTAGTCAAAAAAAACAGTACATTTTCAGTTCCCTCAGGAACTGCATCGGACTATGCTATTTTTACGGGATAAAAGTAGCCTATGTCTTTCTCAGTGACATAGGCTACCCGTATCTCAAATTTCATCAAGACTGGTTAAGGTGTTGACGCGTGAAAAGGTAACAAACAAATAAACAAACAAAACAACACATTTTCACATTTATAATATTACTAGCTTTGGACATCGTTTTTATGACTGTCTTTAAGGGTGATTAGTAAATTATGTCGTTTCCCACCTACTCTTGCATCTCTGTGCAAAAAATCACAACAATCGAGTATTTTTTAGTTCCCTCAGGAACTGCATCAGATTATGCTATTTTCCTGGGATAAAAAGTAGCCTATGTCCTTCCCCGTGACAGAGGCTACCTGCATGCCAAATTTCATAAAGATTGGTCAAAGTGTTGAAACGTGAAAAGGTAACAAACAAACACATTTTCAAATTTATAATATTAGTAAGGAGTACGGATAGTAAAATATACTATAGTAAGGATTCTTTAACACGCTCTGTAGCCAAAACGTCTTCAAGAATAGGCATTTTGACTATGTTTAAAATATGTAACAATTTGTTGTCATCCTAATAAAATGTAATGTAAACAGCAAATTTAATTAATGTTCTGAAGAAAATAAATTCATTTTCTGTATAAAAACATAAATGAAATTTAATTTTTTTTGTGGTTTGATCACGTGATCACGTGTTTGAAAACGCTCTGCGGTTGGTTACAACTCTGATGACGTCACACAGAAGTAAACATTAGTTTCAGTGCGTGCTTTCACTATTACAGCAGTTTGTTGTTTACTTATGTGTGACGTCATCTGTCAGAGCAACAGGCGCCATAGCGAATATTGCGTTTTGGCGCGTAATTTTTTAATTCAAACTTTAACGTTGATTTACTCCGTATATACGACAGAACTCCAGGAAATATTAAAATGGTTTGCATTTTATGCAATAACAAATAATAAAAGACTATTATCCAGTAGTAGTCAAATAGCCTATTTTGAACTGCGAGGAATCGTTATATTAATTTGTCTTGGTTCCGTGAGTGACATAGGATACATTACCCGACTGTTCAAAAAAAGAGGGGTTAAGTTTTTATGCAGTCGATTTTTTTATTGTTAAATAATTAGTTTAGTAATTAGGTAAATTGGTTAGGTTATTAAAAATGTAAAAGGTGCAAGAAATCTGAACACTGCTTATTTCATCATCATCATCATATCAGCCAAAACACGTCCACTGCTGTACAAAGGCCTCCCCCAAGGATTTCCACGACAACCGGTCCAGAGCTGCCCGCATCCATCGGCTCCCCGCGATCTTCACCAGGTCGTTGGTCCACCGTGTGGGAGGCCTGCTTATTATCTGCTTATTTCGCTAAAACAATATTTCAACTATTTCTTATACCAAGCACATGTAATTAAAGACTCAAAAATGGAAAATCAGAATATTGTTTACGCATCGTGCGGTGGCTGACAAAAAGTTACCCCCAGATATTGACTTTCGGGAAGCAATTAAGATAAAACCCCCATGGCCCATGGCGACATTATCGCCTGCCAGGGCCGGAGCCAGGCGATGATAATTTGTGTTTTCTTTTGCAAATTAATCTGCGGAACCAGCGCGTTTGATATAATTTCATCCAACCTTAATATAAACATGATTGGAACGTGATAGGGTGACTCATTTGAAACCAGAACGCTCGAAGAGATCTCTGAATGTTTATTATTATTATTTTTTAACTTTTTTGTTTATAGAAGGGAGTAGTGAAAGCAGGATAAGTTTTTATTAATCTACTATTGGCAAAGTATATTAGTACTAACATATAGTATGGACACTCCCTGCCACTCTCTCCATTGCTACCTCAACCCCTCGTCACCCAGATTGATACAGATTGGTTACAGTTTGGTTGTCAAACGTATAGGATTTCGGCGCCAGATTGTTTGTTCCGTCATTCCTATTTTGGAATATCATTCCTGGCCCGTTGTATGAAGTGTCCAGGGTGTCCTATTGGTAAAGCCTTGGCATCATCTCACCTGATGGCAAGTAACGATAATGCCAAAGATGAAAGAAGGCTTACCAATATTCCCCAACGCCATAGGAAACTGGCTAATCTTCAAGCTGAAAACCTATCAATGCTGTTAAGACTTAGATAAGATGGTGGTAGCTAGAGGACCTATAAAATGTCTTTCCACCAAACAAACCTTAGACCAGTCTTACAAAGTACGACTCCGCCGGGAATCGAACCTGCAACCTCCTGATGTGAGGCTAATGGACTTAAAGGCGATTTATAACGTTCAGTTCATAACAGGCGACTTAGTGATCGTCCGAAAATTCGTACTTATTTTTTAAGGGTTCCGTAGTCTATAGGGAACTCTTATAGTCCCGCCATGTCCGTTCATGTCTCTCCGCGGTTCACCTCAGAGACTCTTAGAAATAGAAAGCTAAATATTAAAAAAAAAACCGGCTAAGTGTGAGTCAGAATCGCACACATAGGGTTCATAAATAGCCATCATTTGAGATTGCGAGTACAATCCTCGACTACATCGTCACTTACCATCAGGTGACATGTAGTAAAATACACTCAAATTTCTAAAAAAAAATCTACTACACCCTCAGAGATTTTTTTGGGTCTGTTTGAACGGCGAGTTTTAAAAATCTTAGACCCGACCGTTTGGACAATACCCACCAATCTTTCATTATAATCGTCCACATTCTCGCAGTCTTCTAGGCATTCGAAGCTATTGTGCAACTCGAGTGGAAAGCTCTCGGGGTTTTGGATCTGTGAGCGCTGGTCGGAGCGTAGATTTCATCAGTCGACATCTTTCTAGCTTGGACTTTAGATTCAATGTGACTCTTACCATCCGGTTGATTTGAATTGATCACAGAGATCATTTTATATTTGCTTCCTTGTCAACAAGATGAAGTCAATCTCGTTCTTTGTTACGCCATTGGGATGCACCATGTCTACTTCCGCTGTTTTGACTTTTTGAAGAAGGAGTTCATCATAAAGAGGCTCTCTTTCTTCATAAAGTCGGCTAGCATCTGACTACGTGCATTTCTTACTCCGTATCCAAATTGCCCCACTCTAAGCTCACCATCGCTTCGTTTGCCCAGTTTCGCGTTGAAGTCCCCCATAACAATGGTTCCTAGTGCTATGTAAGGCTTTAGAGATGTCCTCATACACAGTATCTACCTGTCGCGTTAAAGTGTTCCTTGGTTGGCGCGTATACTTGTATGACCTTCATCAAATACCGTTTGGTGATTCTGAGTATAAGATATGCTACCCTTGTCGTACGCTCACGATCTGGACCATATTGTTAATGAAGGGCTTGTGGACAAGAAACCCGACACCACCCTGGTTGGTTGCCCTCACGAAAATAAAGCACGATATCTTCGAGTTCTGTAAGCTTGTCGTCAGTGCGCAGTGTACACGTGTTGTAAGTTTCCAGGGCCAAAGGTCGTTGGGATTGGTAGCCTAGTATCTGCTCGGAATTCTTTCGCAACCTCCGCCCCGCCGTTACCATGACTGCTACTGTTGCCAGGAATAGCAGGACCGCCGGGGGCTAGGGGCCGTTTTCTAGGTGTGGTATTCATAGGGGCGTTTTGCCGTATTCAACACGGCAGGCGGGTTCGCGATCGCACTGTGGTTGCAGGTGTGTTGCAATGCACGGAAAGGACGATGCTGCCTATCCTGCGGTTTTAAGTCCCTTAGTCGACTCTTACGACCCCCATTGGAAGAGATAGGATGGTTCTATTCTTAGCATTCTTATGGCAAAAAATCCGCCCTGGAAGATGTTTTCAAGCTTTCGGACTGAGTCGGATTCGGCATCAGTATCAACGGTGAGTACATTACCCACCTCCGTTTCGCTCACAATATCGTGTTCATGGCTGAGACTATGGAAGACCTAAGCACAATGCTCGATGGCCTCAGTAAAGTCTCTCAACAAGTGGGACTTAAAATGAACATGGACAAGACGAAAATATTGTTACATTTCCGTGTCGCACATACCCCTCGAAATCTATACTGAATCTATACTGACTCTATACTGAAAATTGCTGACAAATATGTATACCTTAGACAAACAGTCCAGCTAGGAAGGTCCAACTTCTAGAAAGAGATCAATCGACGAATCCAACCCGGCTGGGCAGCGTTCTGGAAGCTTCTTCACATCCCAAATATCGCAGTGTCTCAAGACTAAGGCCTTTGATCAGTGTGTGTTGCCAGTGATTAATTACGGAACTGAGACATGATCGCTTACTATGGGCCTCATAAGAAGGCTCAAGGTCACCCAAATATAAATGGAGCGTGCTATGCTCGGAGTTTCTCTGCGTTATCAAATTAGAAATAAGGATATCGACAAAAGAACCAAAGTAACCGACATAGCTCACAGAATCGCTATACTGAAGAGGCAGTAGGCAGGGCACATATCTCGTAGAACAGATGGCCGTTGAGGAAGTAAAGATCTCGAGTGGTTACCGCGCACCAGAAAGCGTAGCGTAGGCAGGCCTCCTACGCGGTGGACAGACGACCTGGTGAAGATCGCAGGTAGCCGATGGATGCGGGCAGCGCAGGACCAGACATCGTGGAAATCCTTGGGGTAGGCCTTTTTCCAGCAGTAGACGTTTTTCGGCTGATATTATGATGATTATGATGATGACACTCTCCTATTTAGACAGATATATATAGATATTTCTTTTAAAAATTAATCTTATCCCTGTCCTAATACGTGCCCGCTAAGTTCCAAACTTGGCATTGTTTCGTTATTAATGGGATATCGGCCATGGCTGCAGACAATTATAAGTATTGGACTTGGCAACATCCGTTCTCGGGACTGTACGTTCTGTATAAAGTTAATGTTATATACAGGATGTGAACAAAAACAAGAGCGTCGGTGGCGTAACGGCTAGGGCCGCCGCCTCCTGTCTGGGAGGTCATGGTTCGAATCCTGGCACGTACCAATGTGATTTCGAATTTGTATTTCATATGTACGTTTATCCGACGCTCTTACGGTGAAGGAAAACGTCGTGAGGAAACCTGTACACGCTTGCGGAGAAACTCGCAGGTTGTGTGTGTAGTCGACCAACCCGCACTGGGCCCGCGTGGTCGACTATGGCCCGATCGTCCTAATTCAGGGTAGGCTCGAGCCCCTCGGTGGGGACATATATGAGCTGATATGATGATGAACAAAATAGTTAGGTCCCGTTAACTGGGGCTTCTACTCACCTTACCAAACAACTTAATGTTCTATGACTTTGCTGAAATCTTAAAAAAAAGTATAAAACTGTTCATACAAAACGATCAGCTGATCGACCAATGTCGTACTTTTTGTATGGAAGGTCCACATTAAAAAAAAAAATACTATGGGTTCATTGGAAAAAGTTGATTTATTGATTGAAAACACTTTATTGCACAACATAAGAGGGAAAAAGTTACAATGATTGAGTCAGTTGTACACATATGCGGTCTTATCGCTTACAAGCGATCTCTTCCAACAACCTTTAGTTTACCTTCAGAAGCTTGAATAAAAACCCCCAATTAACGGTACCTACACCACTTTTGTTACATTCTGTATATTTAGGTACAGTTAGCGTCGGAATGATGGATTGCTGAAATCTTAACTTAGAGTTAATCATTTCGTAATTCATTAATGCAAGGGCTTATATAGATATCTATACATAGGTATATTGAAACTGTAACGAGGCCGTGACTGTACATGAAATTTCACGCATCGTTCAAAAACGGTTGAACCGATTTGAGCGAAACTTTGCACGCCTTATATGCAAGAGTAATAAGTATCCAGGTTACCGACTTTTTATTTCGGAAAATTCAAGTGTTCCTGGAAGGATAACAAGACACTGAATTTATAAAATGTTTTATTACCCAAAAACCACTTAACCGATTTTAGTGATATTTTAGCTCCGTTCAGCTTTACTAAGTTTGAACGGTATTTTTTTCAAGACTAAAAATACCATAGGTTCATCATCATCATCATCATCATATCAGTCGAAAGACGTCCACTGCTGGACCAAGACCTACCCTAAGGATTTCCACGAGGACTGGTCCTGCGCTGCCCGCATCCAGCGACTCCCGTGACCTTTAACCAGGGCATCGGTCCACCGCGTTGGAGGCCTGCCTACGCTATGTCTTACGGTGCGCGGTCGTCAACGGATAACTTTACTGCCCCAACGGCCATCTGTTCTACAAACTATGTGCCATGCACACTGCCACTTTAGTTTAGCGATTCTGTAAGCTGCGTCAGTTACTTTGGTTCTCATGCCGATTTCCTCATTTCTGATTCGATCGCGTAGATAAATTCCGAGCATAGCTCGCTCCATTGCACTTTGGGTGACCTTGAGCTTTCTTATGAGGCCCTTAGTAAGCGACCATGTCTCAGTTCCGTATGTCATCACTGACAAAACACACTGGTCAAAGACCTTACTATTGAGACACTGCAGTATCTGGGAAGTGAAGATATTGCGAAGCTTCCCGAACACTGCCCAGCCGAGTTGGATTCGACGATTGATCTCTTTCTTAAAGTTGAACCTACCTAGCTGGACAGTTAGTCCCTGGTATACATATTCGTCAACAACTTCCAGTGTAGAGTCTCCAACCTTTAAAGGAGTGGGTTCAACACGGACATTTGACATTATTTTTGTCTTGTCCATGTTCATTTTAACCAAAGGGTATTAGAAATTTAGTGTTAACCGAGGAACAACCTCTACGCGAAGTTGCTGGCAACAGCTATACAGTCGCAAAAACGATACCCACGCAGGAAAAGCAGCGGGTAAAAGCTAGTGAGATGTAAGAGACTAGTGAGTCAGTAGCAAACATTAAAAAATATTATTTTAAAAAGTATCTGTAGTAATAATTTATAGTAAGTATTCTTTGCTAGTGGGAGCCCGCGACTTCGTCTGCGTTGATTTCGGATTTAAACTGTACGTTGAACCCGTTGAGAATATGATTTTTTAGAAAAACTTCAACAAGGATTACATTTTTGAGGGAACACATTGGTAGAGCGTCCGTGGCGCAACGGCAAGGGCCGCTACCTCCTATCCGGGAAGTCGTGGTTCGAGTCCTGCCACGTACCAATGTGTTTTCGAATTTCGATCTCATATGTACGTTTATCCGACGCTCTTACGGTGAAGGAAAACATCGTGAGGAAACCTGCACACCATCTGCGAAGAAACTCGAAGGTTGTGTGTGAAGTTGACCAACCCGCACTGGGCCCGCTTGGTCGACTAAGGCCCGATCGCCCTAATTCAGGGTAGGCTCGAGCCCCTCGTTGGGGACGTATATATGAGCTGATGTGATGATTCTTTGCGAGTGGGAGTCCGCGACTTCGTCTGCGTTGATTTCGGATGAACGTTGAACCCGTTGAGAATATGATTTTTTAGGAAAACTTCAACAATGAATATATTTTTTGATTGTACACATTCGTACCGCTACACATATCAAAATGTGTTCCAAATTTCTACTTACAAAAGCTTAGACTGTGCGTTATCTGTTTGCTACTTCATCATAATCATCATCATCATCATCATCATATCAGCCGAAGAACGTCCACTGCTGGACATAGGACTCCCACAAGGATTTCCACGACGACCGGTTCTGCGCTGCCCGCATCCAGTGGCTTCCCGCGACCTTCACATGTTCATCGGTCCACCGAGTGGGAGGCCTGCCGAGTGGTTTTTTTTTTTTTTTAATCTCACATGGTCATCTGGTTTGTTACTTACATTTCTGTTATACAGGTGTAACAATATTGGTGTAAGATCCGTTAACTGGGCCTAAAATTGGGTGGAGCTGTGTCGGGGCACACGGTCGTTGGTTAAACATGAAATTTCTATGACAACAAGTCGCTTTTAGTGTTGAAGATTGAAATAACGATATTCATCTGGTTTGTTACTTACATTTCTGTTATACAGGATGTAACAATATTGGTGTAAGATCCGTTAACTGGGCCTAAAATTGGGTGGAGCTGTGTCGGGGCACACGGTCGTTGGTTAAACATGAAATTTCTATGACAACAAGTCGCTTTTAGTGAAATAACGATATGTCTACGATGAACGGTTACAGAGATATAGACATCCAAATATTTGATCCCCAAGTGCCTAAATCTGGTCGACACAATCCATTTGAGTCCAAACATGAGGGATCTACGATAATAGATAGTTATAGAGATATTGGTATGCAAAATTTTCACGTCAGTGACCTTGCAGGACTCTCTGGGATTTGCCCTACGAGAAGCTCTTCCTATGGATTCGCAGGGAGCGCTTCGGTTTCCACTCTACGATAAATTCGGCTTGCAGCCTCGCAATCGCAGCCGTTACTTCGTTGTATAGAATTGCTCTCTCCGACGACACTTTTAGGCGGTATGAGTATGGAGCTTTAGCTTTGTCAGGCGGTATGGATATGGAGGCATACATAGAAAAATAGTTTTTTTTTTCCAAATTTATTCAGTTCAGGGTCACATTTTTGTAATCATAAATCTGAACATCTTTCCCAAGTGACATGTACTATCGGAACCTCAAAAAGTTTTCACTTCTACCACTAAATAGTCGCGGGTTCTATACCGGAAATAGATTTAAGTCTATTTCATTATATCCGTCGCATTTTATCTTTCTGTCCTGGTACCCCGTACGTAATTTTAAAGATGTTTCACGTCAAAAATAATTAAAATCTTCAATTAGAATCATTTGTGAATTGATTTTGGGTTCCTTGGAGAAAGTCATTCTGTGTGTCGTCCCAGTTAACGTCAGTTGTTTTTTAGGGTTCCATACATGCAACGGGTGACCAACGGGACCCTATTACTAGGCCTCCGCTGTCTGTCCGTCTGTTCGTCCGTCTGTCAGCGGGCTGTATTTCATGAACCGTTATATGTACACAGTTAAAATTTACACTAGATGTGTATTTCTGTTGCCGCTATAACTACAAATACTAAAAATTAGAAAAAGTGAAAAAATGAGGAGGGTCTCCATACAAAAAAAATCCTGTTTAGTAAAAGTCTTTAGAAGTATTTTTGAGTTAGCTGTATCGTAAACACGGTAATACATACAAGCGTGAAACTTGGTGTGATTATAGTTCTTATACTGAAGTAAAACAACTATTAATAAAAATTTGCCAAGTGTGAGTCGTACTCGCACTAAGGAGTCCGAACTCAATGACAAAACAAGCATATTTTTGTCGCTCATTTTGATGTCTTTTGTTTGTAATGTGAATAGGTATAATTGTCCTTATGCTATATAGTTGTGTGGAGAGGTTTAGTGGTACGGAACCCTTGGTGTGATAATCCGACTCCCACTTAGCCGTTTTTATTACATATTGCGTTAAAAAGCGGCCCTACAGTCACAAATAATCTAACTGCGCAAAATTGAGCAAAAACTCCAATCACGTGATTCGCTATCACCAATATATAAGTTGCGAAAGAATCGTTTGATCAGCCCAAACTCGGCAAATTGCTCGGAAGGCTCTACGACTTTTGTTTCACGTCGCAGACGCAGCTGGCAAGAATTACGGATAAGTTTGCGCTGTTGTTCTGGGGAACACATGTTAGGGTGATATCAGTCCCGTTGTCAGTGAGTGCGAGCTCCTAATTTTGATAGTAGTTTGTTGTGATTTCAATGTTTGCTACTGAACTGGTGTTTTGGTACTTGAGATATACAGGGTGACTGCTAAGTAGTGCTAATCCTTTTAAGGGGATAAACTACATCTAATTTAACTGGGGGTCGGAAATCAACGATTTTCGAGTTAAAGCCCATTTAATTTTTCAATTTTGTATGTAAAACGCATTTGTTTAAATGTTTTGAGATTTTCCAAAAAAAAACTAAAATATAGTTGACTTGCAAAATACGATAATAATATCTTCCTTATTTTATCATATTTCCATTAACATAAAAAAGTTAAAAAAATACAAATAAGATGTAACAAAAAACAATGATTCCTGTCAAAAGGGTGCCTCAAATCCCATACAAATGTTCAAAAATATTTTTTTTAAATTCCAAGATTTATGATGTTTTTCGCATTAACATAAATCTTTGACCCTCTACCATCATCGACTAACTTTGATTCCCAAACTCATCCAAAAATTCTAACTTGATTTTTTTCATACAAAATTGTTGGATAAATTAGGTAGTATGGGACTTGAGACACCCTTTTGACAACAATCATTGTGTTTTGTTGCAATTCATTTGTATTTTTTTAACTTTTTTTATTTTCATGGAAATATGATAAAATAAGGAAGTTTTTATCGTATTTTGCAATATATTTAATTTTTTTTTAGAAAATCACAAAACATTTAAACAAATGCGTTTTACATACAAAATTGAAAAATTAAATGGGCTTTAACTCGAAAACCGTTAATTTTCGACCCCCAGTTAATATGACTTTTTTTGTTCTAAATTAGATGTAGTTTATCCCCTTAAATGGATTTGCACTACTTACCAGTCACCCTGTATATTGTGCCTACGTATTAAGGATTCAATGTTATGACAATGACTATACATGACAGGGCAGGACGGACAGACGAACGAACGGACGGACCTAGTACAGAACCCATAAAAAAGATCTCAACATAATATAAATGTAAAAGGAAGCCAAATTTGATAAAAAAACCTAACCTAACAATGTTGTACCTGCCAAATTTCATTATTCTAGGTCATGACTATAGGTTTAGATATGCGCCGTATTATTTTTATTGCGCTGACTTAAAAGCTTGCATTTTTAAGGCTACAAGGGACGGTAGATTTAGTATTTAATATTAATTTCAATTTGATACCTCCAGAACTAGTCTTAACAGATAGACAGACGTCAACGAAGTGATTCTCTAAGAGCTTTTTTTCCTTTTGAGGTACGCAACTCTAAAACCAACAAATCTATATCTATATCTATCTTGTCATCGCATCACGCGTGAACGGTTTGACCGATTTCGCTAAATATGTTTTTGTTGAGTTCGTTATTGTCAGGAGAAGGTTCTTATGTAGGGTAGGGTAGGGAAGGATAGGGTAGGGAAATGTAGTTTAAGGTAGGGTAGAGTAGTGTAGAGTAGTGTAGTGTAGTGTAGGGTAGAGTAGGGCAGGGTAGGGTAGTGTAGTGTATGGTAGGGTTAGGGTAGGGTAGGGTAGAGTAGCGCAGAGTAGGGTACGGTAGTGTAGTATAGTGTAAGGTGGTGAAAAGTTCGCCGGGGCAGTTAGTATATAATAAAATTCGTCTAGCGAATCAAGACAGCGCGGTACAAGCCACGCGACGACGACGTTTCGATGAAACGTAAGCTAAATACAACAAACTTGCGAACATGCACACATTCGCGACAAATCGCGCGCTTTTAATTTATCGTGGCGCTGCGCGCGCTTATAAGAAGTTTCTGTATCATAGCGTTCCGCCTCTGCCTTCCACTTACCCTTCAAAAGGCGATGACTATCGCGACATTCTCTGCACTTTGCTACTAGGGTCACTTACATCATGCCGAATTTATTATTAGTCTAGATCATTTCACGTAAATGTCCTTTTGTGTTTGGTATTTACTAGGTAGGTTTTCGAGAGAAAGTTACACAGGGTGTAACAAAATTGGTGTAGGTCCCATTAACTGGGGCTTCTATTCATCGTACTGAACAACTTTTGTTCTACCACTTTGCTGAAAATAAAATAAAAAATGTAACACTTCATACAAATTAATCAGCTGATCTACCAATTTTGTGCATTTTTGTATGGAGGGTCCAATTTTTTTAAAAAATTGACTATAGGTTCCTTGGGGAAAGTTGTTCAGTATGATAAGTAGAACCCCCATATAACGCGTCCTACATCAATTTTGTTACACCCTGTATAAAAGCAACTGTACTGTTTTTAAGCCCCGACACAAAAATATGGGTGTTATAAGTTTGACCTGTCTGTCTGTGTGTCTGTACATATCATAAGAGCATCTATCTTGTACAGTTTTGACGGGCACTTGACCATCTCCATGAACGGCTGAATGGATTTTTATCAAAAATGTTTGAGAACCGTATCGGTTAATCTAGCTTTCAAATGAAATAATTTTCGAAAAACCTTAAGCTTTTAATATTGCATTGTTACGCGATATACATATGTATGCAAAATTTCAGCTCAATCGGAAACCGGGAAGTGGGTCAAATTTAACTTGCAATATTACACCCGAAAAACATACATTTATTGCAAGATAAATAAAAGCTTGTAAAAAATAAGTACAATGTTATGTACAGACACACAGACAGACAGATCAAACTTAAAGGCATTAACCTTGTCCAGCAATTTTAACAAACGAGCTTTCGTAAGATCCGGCTTGATTCAGAATGTGTCCTGGGCTACATAACATTACATCACAACCGTGCATACTTACTACGTCTTTTTCAGTAGTCGGGTTTTAGCTTTCCGCTGTCTCTTTGTTCAAACCAATCAAACATCACTAAATCTTACCTATTGCTTTAATAACAAAGGCAATTGGACTCCCAGCCAGGAGGGGGTTTTAACCAAATATAACATACACATAACATTACATCACAACCGTGCATACTTACTACGTCTTTTTCAGTAGTCGGGTTTTAGCTTTCCGCTGTCTCTTTGTTCAAACCAATCAAACATCACTAAATCTTACCTATTGCTTTAATAACAAAGGCAACTGGACTCCCAGCCAGGAGGGGGTTTTAACCAAATATAACATACACATAACATTACATCACAACCGTGCATACTTACAACGTCTTTTTCAGTAGTCGGGTTTTAGCTTTCCGCTGTCTCTTTGTTCAAACCAATCAAACATCACTAAATCTTACCTATTGCTTTAATAACAAAGGCAACTGGACACCCAGCCAGGAGGGGGTTTTAACCAAATATAACATACACATAAGATTACATCACAACCGTGCATACTTACTACGTCTTTTTAGTAGTCGGGTTTTAGCTTTCCGCTGTCTCTTTGTTCAAACCAATCAAACATCACTAAATCTTACCTATTGCTTTAATAACAAAGGCAATTGGACTCCCAGCCAGGAGGGGGTTTTAACCAAATATAACATACACATAACATTACATCACAACCGTGCATACTTACTACGTCTTTTTCAGTAGTCGGGTTTTAGCTTTCCGCTGTCTCTTTGTTCAAACCAATCAAACATCACTAAATCTTACCTATTGCTTTAATAACAAAGGCAACTGGACTCCCAGCCAGGAGGGGGTTTAATCAAGTATAACATACACATAACATTACATCACAACCGTGCATACTTACTACGTCTTTTTCAGTAGTCGGGTTTTAACTTTCCGCTGTCTCTTTGTTCAAACCAATCAAACATCACTAAATCTTACCTATTGCTTTAATAACAAAGGCAACTGAAGTCCCAGCCAGGAGGGGGCTTTAACCAAATATGGTCTCCATTACACATTATATTCCAATATTAGAGGCGTTTATTCACATAGATAGTGCTGTAGCCAGCGAGATGGCGCCTCTGTAATGCTCGGGGGATTTAGCGAGGTCCGACCCGAAGCTAAACGTGTTAGCTCGCTTTATTGAATATCGGGAATATGACTTTAGTGATGGGATCATAAAGTCGCAGTTGTGTCTGTTACTATGCCGATTTTGGTCTTAGTTAGAAAGTTGTTGGCCCAATCTTTCGAAACGGACTCTTCTGAACTGATCATAAATTATGATGACGTAATCCTATCCTACTAATATTATACTAATATTATAATATTATATTATAACTACTAATATTATAAATGCGAAAGTTTGTAAGAATGTAAGGATGTATGTTTGTTACTCTTTCACGCAAAAAATACTAAACGGATCTGGCTGAAATTTGGTAAGTAGACAGATTAGAACCTGGATTAACACATCGTCTACTTTTTTCCACGCTCGTGAACCGCTGGCGGCTCGCGCACTGCACACCCATGAAAAGTCATAGAAACGTTGTCCACGCGGGTGAAGGCACGGGAAACAGCTAGTTACTTAACATAAATGCAGAGCGCTGACGATAAAATGATCATATAATATAATATTGAATTGACGAAAAAATTGGTGTTAAATTTTTTTTTATTTTTTTATTCTCAATTGGTAAGCCCTTGGCATATGGTAAGTTACCCTCACTTGATGGTAAGTGACGATGATGCCGAAGATGGAAGCGGGCTTACCAAGATTCCCCAACGCAATGGGTATCTGGCTATCTTATCTTCAATAATAATAATAATATAATTTGTATGAAACTTAGGAATTAAATTTATCACAGTTTATCAGGAATCATATTGAGGGGTTTTGCCGTAATCGCAATGCTTATCAGGCGGGTTGGCGATCGCAGTGCGATAGCAGGTCGATTTCAAGTGTGTGGAATGGACACTGTGCTGCCCATTCTCTAGTGTGTCCCTTAGTCGTATCTTACGACACCCACGGGAAGAGATATGATGACCCAGTTTTAAGCCGGGAGCCATAGAAAACGACAACCTGGTGAAGATCGCAGGAAGCCGCTGTATACGGGCAGCGCAGAACCGATCTTTATGGAAATCCTTGGGGAACTCCATTGTTAAGCAGTGGACGTCTTTTGGCTGATGAGATAAATAAGAACGATCATAAAACCATCATAAAAAGAAATTTCTGAAATTTTAATAGTAGTATTTACTACTAAAATTAAAATTCATTAATTACTATAAAAATATATACTATTAAAATTTCAGAAATCTCTTGACATTTACACTCTTGAAAAATATTCAACTTCCTAAAAAAATCACTGGTAAAATTGTTTTTTTTTTAATTTATTTATTTGTTAGAACACAAACAGTCATACATATATTGTATAATTATATAAATTTAGTTGTAAATAGGCCTGGAGGTTCATAAATTAAAGTAAAGAAATATTCGACCAGTCTCGTCAAGGCTCACCCCTAGCAATCCCCATGGGGGCTACAATATCGGAGGTCGAGTATTTCGCAGGGGTTGCTATCTCGGCGGGTTTTTCGTCTTACAGGTGCCAGGTAATAGTTTTTTGATGGGAACTAACCTTAGGTAAATATGAATTTTCTGTAGTAAAATATCACTTTGCATGCCTTAACATGGGATAAATACGTTTAAAGCGGTGATTTTAAACAATAAATTTTCGTTTTCTTAAATAGCCAGTTCCCCATTGCGTTGGGGAATCTTGGTAAGCCCGCTTCCATTGAATCAGTTCATTTGAATTTGGCGCCAAAAATCCGCCATTTTGTTTTTATTTATTTTGATATACCCAGTGTCATTCTCACAGTAAAAACGTATCTAACGACAACCCTTAAGCTATAATTAATCGAGCCGTTCAGGCTGCAGAGCGTGTCAAACATTTGAATTTTGCGCCAGAAATCCGCCATTTTGTTTTTTTTATTTTGATATACCCAGTGTCACTCTCACAGTAAATACGAATCTAACGACACGTCTCAAGCTAAAATCCATCTAGCCGTTCAGGCTGCAGAGCGTGCCAAACAATTATTATACATACAAACATACATACATACATACTCTCGAAAAACATAACCCTCCTTCTGGCGCAGTCGGGTAAATATAGGACTGTTTGTGTTTTAAAGAAAAAACCTTATATGTATTCCTTTATTAAGGTAAAAAAACACATCATCATCATATCAGCCGGAAAACGTGCACTGCTGGACAAAGGACTCGCCAAAATATTTGCCAAAATATTTTGGGTAACTTTTATAATTTGTACGTAACATGAGATCCATTATATTGTATCAGAATGACATTATTACATATATAAGATTATCTTAAAAATAATTTATTGATATTTAAATTTCAGGCACCTCTTGTTATGCCCAGAGCCTACATTGTCGGAGGTCGAGTATTTGGCATGCGTTGCTATCTCGCCTGGTTTTTTGACTCTACAGATTGCCAGGTAATAGGTTTTCGATGGGTATCAACCTTATTATTATTATTATTGGGTAAGAGGGGAATAGGACGAAAAGAGGGTCCTAATGGATCACCGCGACCTACAAGATCTATTGTGATCACTGCCCCTGTTATATAATTTCCTCAAGGCCAATAGTTCTGATGAACTGGACGATGCACTTGGGATCGAGCTCCCTGATGTCCTCTGGTGCTATCATTGGCCCACCCAGGGAGCGACTTCTGGCTTGGACGAGTGCCTCGCACTCACAGAGTAAGTGAAGAGGTGTCTCCTCTTCTTCGAGGCAAAATCGGCACTCGTCTGAGACTGCAAGCTTCATTTGATTTAGGTGTTTATTAAGCTTGCAGTGGCCAGTCAGAGTTCTGACGAGAGCTCGAAGTCCAGGCTTTTGCAATTGCAGTGCTCTAGACGTATACCCCCGAGAGAAACCAGAAATGAGCATTTTTGAATGCTTTTGGCCTGGAGAATTTGCCCAGAGTGCTTTACTCTGTTCATTTGCCCATTCCTTTAGCATTCTTTTCCCCGTGCAACGTGACACTCCCACTATTGGTTCAGGTCCAATAGCTGGTGTCTCTGCTCCGGTTCTTGCAAGCTCATCTGCTATTTCGTTACCCTTGACGCCGCTATGTCCCGGCACCCAGTATAAGGTGACCTTGTTTAGTCTCCCCAGCTGGTCGAGGGCAGCAGCGCACTCAAGGGTTAACTTGGAATCAATTTCATGGGATTTCAGTGCCATAAGGGCCGCCTGACTATCCGAACATATTACTATGTTCCTATTTTTATAGGACCTGAGAAGGTTTTCTTGTGCGCATTTTACTATCGCGTACATTTCCGCCTGATAAACCGTTGCATGCGGGCCTAAGCTGTATGACAGCTTTATATCTAAGTCTCCGCCGCATACCCCAGCTCCGGCTAAACCCTCCTTTCTAGAACCATCAGTAAACCAGATAAGGTCACTAGAATTGAGGGTTTTGGGTACCGCTGCGTTCCATTCGTCCCGCTGCGGAATGTGAACCGTGTACAGTTTATTAAAACTGTACTCTTTTAAAAGGGAGTCGGATGGCATGGCTAGTACTGGATTCACTGTGAGCGCACCATAGAGGTCCTTCATCACTTGTGATTTCCAGTCCACCTTACCACCTCCCATTGCACGCAGCATGGCCAACCTGGCCTCCTTTTGTAAATGGATGTGCAACGGTTCGAGGTTAAGAATGGCCTCTAAGGCTGCAGTCGGGGTTGATGAGATGGCATTAGTTGCCATGCGACAAGGAATTCTTTGTAGGCTATTAAGGGTAGCAATGCATATATGCTGCTGAGTCTTCTTGTGCCAAGCAGCACATCCATAGGCAACCATAGGCCGCACTATGGCGGTGTAAGCCCACAGCACCGACTTAGGCTGCAGACCCCACCGAGATCCCACCAGCCGACAGCATGCTCCTAGCGCTATTTTAGCCTTCCTTGTGATGTATTCAATATGTCTATTCCAGGTAAGTTTGTCATCTAGGATTACTCCTAGATACTTAGCTTCCCGTGAGAATGGTATAGTCCTTCCGAAGAGTGTAGGAGATTTTAAGCCCTCCGTTTTCCTTCTTCTGGTGAAGGGGACTACAATTGATTTTTCCGCGTTAACTGATAGCTGAAAGTCGTTACACCACCGTTCTATCCTGAAGAGGGCCTTTTGCAGTTGTACTGAAACAGTAGTGGGTGACCCTCCTACTATTGACACAACCAGATCATCTGCATAACCCTGTGTCTCCAGGTTAGCTACGTTTAGCTCTTCAATAAGACAGTCGACAACTAGGGACCATTCTAGAGGAGATAGAACCCCTCCTTGCGGACATCCTCGGGTAATCCTCACTTCCAGAGTGTCACCAAGTAAAGTCGTTTTTACTGTCCTATTTGTTAACATTGACTTAACCCACTCAGTGGTGGTTGAGTCAATGTTCCGCATCTTCATACATTTAAGGATGATGTCAGTAGAGGTGTTATCAAAAGCTCCCTCTATGTCCAGAAAGGCGCAGAGGGCTATCTGTTTTTGGTCCAGTGCTCTCTCTAGTCTATCGGTAAGCTCCATAAGGGCTGTTTCCGTAGACTTGCCCTTCTGATACGCATGCTGTTTTACATGTAAGGGACGCTTCAATAGATATGTTTCCCTAATATGGACGTTAATCACCTTTTCCATGGTTTTTAGTAGGAAAGAAGTGAGACTAATGGGTCGGTAGGACTTAGGCTGTGACTTATCTCGATCTCCAGCCTTGGGGATGTACGCTACCTTGACCGTAGTCAACTTATGGGGTACGTGGCCCCAGGCAAAACTGGCTCTGAATATTTTCGTCACCAGCGGAAGGATGATTTCGACGCCCTGTTGCAAAAGGGCTGGGAAAATGCCATCCTCCCCACCAGTCTTGTAGGGCTGAAAGTTATTAATAGCCCATTTGACTCGGTCGGGTTTAAAAACAACCGAAGCCATCCTCCAGTCCTCAATCTTCGGTCTAGTTTTGCTGACCGTGCAGACCGAAGGGTACCTCGCGTTGGCCACGTCTGACCCAGGAAAATGCACTGCTGCTAACAGCTGCAGGGTCTCTTTTGGCGTGGTAGTAAAAGATCCGTCTGGTTTCTTGAGAAAACCCAGATGATTAGAGGATGATTTGGCCATGATTTTATAGATCTTGGCCACATGTGCAGCACCTTTGATCTCTTCGCAAAAGCCGCGCCATGATTTCCTTCTAGCTTTCCTAAGCTCTTTATTGAAGTTGCTTAGAGCTTTGCTATATGCTTCCCAGTTCCCGTCCGACTTAGCCCTGTTGAACAGGGTACGGGCGGTTCGTCTAAGTTTATGTAATTTGCCGTTCCACCATGGTACGTTTCGGTTAGTAACCACGGTCTTGAGGGGACAGTTGTCGACATAGGCTTCGACAATACCGGCAGTTACAGCATCAACCGCGAATTCCAGTTGATCCCTGGTTCTGACGGATTTGCTTATCGTACTGAGGTTTTCCCTTAGGTCTCTGCGGAAATCGACCCAGTTAGTAGCCCTACAGTTGCGATAGGATTCTGCTCTTACCGTTTTGGTTAGTGTGAGATTGAATCTAATATGTCTGTGATCTGACATGGACGCTTCCTTGCCTACATGCCAGCTTCTTATACGATCAATAAGTCGATCTGTACAAATGGTGACATCTAAAACCTCCTGTCTGGCTGATGTGACGAAAGTCGGTTCGTTGCCAATGTTTAGAACCTGGAGGTTATTAGATATCAAGAAATCAAACAGTAACTCACCCCTCCTGTTGGTATTTGTACTACCCCATGTGGTGTGATGGGAGTTGCAGTCGCAGCCAAGGAGCAGTTGCGTCTTCTGCACCCGGCAGTACTCAATGAGGGGTTCCAGTTGCCATGTTGGATCCGCGGTGTCGCCAGGCAGGTATGCTGAGCAGACTATTATCCTCTCGTCGCTGCCTGGCAGTGCTACATACGCTGCTACCAAATCATCTGTACACATACAAGGAATTGGTAAAATATTAAGATTTTTCTTAAATACTATACAAGCTCTAGGTCTGACCCCATTAGAGTTAAAAAGCAGTTTACCTGCAGAGTTCAGACCCGATATTGTGTTCCCAGAGTGGATCCACGGTTCTTGTATTAGAGCCATATCAAGTTGGTCTTCTGCGAAGTTCTGGCATAAGATGGTGCTCGCCGCCTTGGCGTGTTGAAGATTAGCTTGTATGACTTTTAGCATTTTTGGGAATAGGTGTTTGGTCAAGGGATAATAGGATGGGAGAAGGAGAAAGGGGTGGGGTAGATAGGACTGTTTAGTGTAAGTGTGTTTGTGTGTTGTGTCTGTTGCGGTGTGTTAGTGTTAAGTGTGTGGGGGTGGAGGTTGGTTATTAAGGGGGTTGCGCGCGGCCTTCCTGCTCGAGTGCTCGCTAGCTATGGAGGGGAGCTGGACTGGCCGTCCCCTCGCGAGCCCCCTCGCTGCACTTTGTCCGGGCCGCCCCCTGGCCCCCCGCGCTCGAAATTGACCCCCCCGTGTGGCCGGCCTATTAGCCTGCCCAGCTGGAACCGTGGGTGCATTAGTGCTCCCCTTCCTTCCCCTATAGTGGTGACTCGCTGAGTGGGCCCTGAGGGCACCACTAGGAGTCACCGCTTGCCTAGATGTTCCGGCAGTGGGGTTGGCGATTCCAGCTGCTGCAGGCCTCCTAGATACACCGGCAGTAGCCGCGGGCCCGTCCAGGTCCCGTGGTGCCTGCGTTGTGGCAGGAGGAGCACTGTCGCCTTGGGCCTCAGAAACCGGCCTCATACCCTTCACACGAATGTGAATGAGGCCAGTTCCAATGTTCCCAGACGTGAGGTGCACCTCGAAGTTGTTCCCCTGCAGAATGTCCAACGCAGACTGATCGAAGGAGAAAGTGACAGTTTGTCCCCTTTCTTCCCTCTTTACGTTGAGCACTCTCCAGTACAAACAACCGAGACTGCGGTTTTGCCTGTGAAGCCGGTATAGCAGAGTCTTGGGCTCCAATGACTCATCCGGGATCCAGGCTACCCCAGTGTAAGGCTTAGGGAGGTCCGCCTCATCCACAAGCCTCAGATGTGCACCCTCCCACGGCTTCAGGTCCGCCATACGACTGGCAAGCCAGTTTCGGGTGTCTCTGTTGAAGCACGTGAGAAGCATCCACCCTGCCTTAAGAGTGCTCTTTGTGATGCGAGGCTCGAGCTCCTCTTCTTCAGGTGCGGTGTCGATCGCGTGACCAATCGCCTTCATAACAAGTCTGTGGTCATCCTCTCCTAGCGGTTTCTCGGCCTTGATGCCGACCCGAACTGACCCAGCGACTTCGGTGTAAGTGGGCCCCGAGGACCCAAGCTTAACCGTCTTGCTCGGTCGTTCTCCAGGAGAGGTCTCCTCAGACCTGGGGCGCTTCGCTGCAGCTGTTTTGGTTTGAACCTCCGGGAGGTCTTCCAGCTCCGCAAATGGCTTCAAGCACAGAGCAGAAGCATCTTCGACGCTTCTGCCCTGCTGTCTCCACCAATTAAAACGTCTTTTGGCGGCTCCGGTAAGAGGCTTTTTAGCTCTCTTACGTTTGCCACCGACATCGAGTTCCTTTTGGCCCTCGTTGTCATCAGGTTTTTGGGTATGGGCTTGTGACTGAGTGTCTCCAAGCTCCATAGCCTCAGAGACACTTGACGCGCTCTCTTCGGCACTTAAGGCATGAACTTCTGTCATGATTTTCGTAAGGTCGTCCATATGAGTCCCACGAGTATGGAAGAAATAAAAGTCCGCCCACGGCAGTGCTCCATACCGCAGGTAAGGCCTTCGACTGTCCCTGAGTCGGCCTAGCTCAGAGACCCCCGTTCGCGACTGAGTAACCCCCCAGCCATTCATCCTTTGGCACGGTGGAAACACCTTGGATTGGGGTTTTGTTTTTTTGGAGTCGAGGTTTGCTCCTCCAGGAGGGGAAGGATATAGGAGAAGGGAGGATAGTGACAGGATGGGAAATGAAATTGGGTTTGAAGAGAACTGGAAAAGGGGTATATAGGGATGCTACCGAGTGGACAGGTTAGGGTAGATTCAAGTAGCAGCTCGAGGAACCCGGGATCGCGCCCCCGTGTACTCCGGAAAGGAGAACCCTCTGGGTTGTCGGCACTTAGCCAATCGCCAGCAATGCTCCCTTCACGACCGAGCATTGCTAACCATTGTTGCCCAGGACGCACCAGACGAGTGAGCTGTGTTTCGGAGGAAATAAATTCCTTCCCAACCACAGCTGCAGCTCGCGCACGAGGAGGCAACCGACCACGTCCCGGGTATCAACCTTAGGTAAATATGGAAAATTTATATTAAAGTATCAGTTTACATGCCTTAAAATAGAGTGGTGATTTATTTACATCGGTGGTTCCAAAAATGTACCTTTTCACCTCTACATGGTAAAATACCTGAAAATCTTTAACCCTATAACGCAAAGCGTCCCTCTCCAACCCATAAAAGTTTTTGGGAAATAATTTAAACGTTTTTGTGCTGGCATTCTTCATAGTTTATAACCTTAAACATACACTGACATTTATTCATAGTAATTTAGGGCACAGCACTTGCAGAAAAAAAGTTAATTCAGTTTTAATCCAAACTTCGACAGAAGGTGAGTTGTTCTGTGTTTTCATGAAATTTTCTCAGAATTTCTTAAGTAATTTTATTCTGTTTTTTTTTGAGAATGAGTATAAAAATAGCACACATTCCATAAAGTTTTCATGGATATTTGCGAAAGTACTATGGGGCGCACCAAGGACCGTATGTAGTTGTGTCTGTAAAGTGTTGGTAAGGAGCGGGACGGGACCGTATGCAACAAGGGGTCGAAACTGTCTGGTTCACACATGACTCGATATGCAGTAGTGCATCATTTTTTTTATTTTTTGGACCGTCTGTATCAAAACTGTTCTTCAATACAAATCAAATGAGCCTAATATTGAAGCAATTCGTCATTTAGTTGTGAACCATCTTGAACCCCTTTTTGGTTTCACCATCAGACTATCTCTATGAATACTACTATCGCTTTTATTTTTAATATGTTTGCGAAATTATAGCGTAATTGAACCTCAGGGTTGAGTTTAATTGACAAGATTGATCATCTAAACAGTTCTAGGACACATATTAATTACTTGGGTTGACAAAGTTGTCCTAACTGCACACTGTCCCGCGTAAACACAAATTAATTTCCCTAAGTGTATAGTGTCATATGTGGGACACAGGGTAGAATTTTCTTTTTCTTTTTTATTTTTATCTAAATATTAATTCTATGTAGTAAGGGGTTAAATGAGGGGGAGAGGGGTCCAACTCATGAAACTGAACAACAATCCTCTAGGAACCTATACTCTATTTGCAAAATAATTTTTGGATTCTTGTTTTTTTACCTCATATCTCCAGAACCGCTGAACGGATTTACATAATTGAGGTATCGTTAGATTTGTCTTAGCAGCCCAAGTGTTCTTGGATAGGTCACGTTAAAAAAACAAACATGGCGGCTGTGCAACGCAATTGGACTTATAAAAAAAAAAAAAAAATCTAATACCACAATATGGGTATCAAATGAAAGGGCTCTAAGTTATCATTCAATTTCATGCTTTAGACTGTGTGTTATGTATGGTATTGCATTTTCGAGGGACTACCGTATTGATATTTTTATATGTACAGTACTTACGTTTGATATTATTTCGATTTATTTATGTCAGTTGATAGCGAATTTTTTTTTCAGTTAAGGTTCTTTTGGGGAAAGTTGTTCAGTTTTATGAGCTGATCCCTTCCTTATATTATTTTCAGGTATATTTCGGTAAAAATTCACATTAAGAGAAAAAAAATAAAGTATTGTTTCTGTTATTTGTGGACATTCTTCGAATCTGTTATTAATGTTTAAGAATAAAAAACAATAAAAAAGTAAGTATGCCAGAGCTGTTATCCCTAAAACTTTGTGCCTAAATCACAATAGGCTAGGGTAATAAAAATAAAAGCCGAGTTTGGCGTCGCCTCGCCATCGCCGAAGACATCAAAAACATTTTCCATTGGTACTTAAATATTGGAAACTGCGGTATTCCCATAAAAACTCACATAGAAAGTTTTTTCAACAACAGATGGGCCCCGTATTAGAGGAACAATTTTTCTTTACGACCTCATTTAAATAAGGATCTTATAAGAGCAACGACGCTTATAATGTAGTAAGCAGTCATCTTTTCGGTGTTTTGCAAATTTTTAAGTCCAGTGACATTATCCTCCATCTTATGAAGTCATATAAAATGGTGACATAAACTGTAAAGGAGGAGATTATATGTTCGTCTGTATGTATTTTTATGTATGTTCACCGATATTTTTGTCAATTATTGTGGATCAACTTTTAAAAATCTTTTTTATTTAATAGGTTGCTGCTTTTGCCCATGGTTTTGTCTTTAAGGGTGAGTGGTATGTGAGCCACAAGCGGCAAAAAAACTGGCCAAGTGCGAGTCAGCACCGCACACGTAGGGTTCCAAACCATCTTACTAGATGGCGTTAGTACAAAGGGTTCCGTACCATCATACTAGGTTTCTTCACGTTTAAAAAAAGACGTTTTTGTACCCTTCTTTTTTTACTTTTTCTAATTTTCTATTGTTAAAGCGGCAATAGAAATACATCATCTGTGAAAATTTCAATTGTCTAGCTATCACAGTTCATGAAGTACAGCCTGGTGAAAGACGGACAGACAGAGAGACGGACGGACGGACAGCGAAGTCAAATTAATACGGTCCCTTTTTTACCCTTTGCGTACGGAAATCTAAAAATCACAAACAATCCGTTTCTCCATTGTGATGTTAAAGAAATCAACCAAAAAAAGAGTCTGTTTTTCTGTTCCCTCAGGAACTACACTTTTTCACAGGGCAAAAGTAGCACATGTCCTTCCTCATGACACAGGCTACCTTCATGCAGATTGGTTGAGGTGTTGAATCTTGAAGAGTTAACAAACAAACAAACACATTTTACATTTATAACATTAGAAAGGTCGCCTTCAGAGTGATTCCTTAATTATAAATTTTATGAAGATCGGTCTGATAATTTTTACATCTCAAATACCTTACTGTCTCAAGACTAAGATCTTTGACCAGTGTATGTTTCCACTGATGAGACATGGTCGCTTACTATGAGCCTCAGAAGAAGGCTCGAGGTCACTCAAACGGCAATGAAGCGAGCTATGCTCGAAGTTACTTTACGTGATCAAATCGGTAAAGAGGAGATCCATAGGAGAACAAAGGTAACCGTCATAGCTTAGAGAATCTCTAATTCTAATGAGCGGAGGGTGGGGTACATAACTCGTAGAACAGGTGGCCGTTGGGGTAGTAAAGTTTTTAAATGGCGACCGCGCACCAGAAAATGAAGCTTAGGCGGACCACTTACTCGGTGGACCAACACCCTGGTAAAGGTCACGGGAAGTCACTGAATGCGGGCAGCGCAGGACCGGTGGTAGTTGTGGAAATCCTTGGAGAAGGCCTTTCTTCCGCAGTGAATATCTCTCGGCTGATATGATGATACTTTTAAAACGGAACAATCTTAATCCATGCTCCTACCATCTCATAAGTAATGGTTCGCCCCGAACTGTAAACTCGCGATGTACTCATTTTAAAAATATAGGTACGCTCACTAACGCTTGCGTAATGAAGGATCCGTCAAGTGCCATCTAAAGATATTTAGAGAAACCATGTTTTCAACATTACAACCCCCTATATCGCGGCCACCCCTTGACCGATTTGGCTAACATTTATTATTAAAAAAATGTCTTTTCTCATTAATTTGCCTACCAAATTTCACGGCGTTCCGTTAAACAATACTTGAGTTATCGTCGAACAATCATTTATAAACACATACATACATTCTGAGAACTTTGCTCGCTTGACTTGCTCGTTTAGTTTGGTTTTGTCCCAGTTCTCAACTAAAATGCTAAATATTACAGATTTTCGTTATTATTGAAGTTAATTACACCTAAACGATAGAAAATCCAATGTTTAAAAAAATACCATTTTGACTTTATGGAACATCATCACGTTCCTTAAAATCAAAAGCTATTAGAAACACGATTGAGCGGTTTCGGCTCGATAGAAAAAAAAACCAAAGATATGGGTCTACAAAGTTACTTTCAACTCTAGTTGTGACTAATATTTTAAAGTATAAATTTTAGAAAATATACAACAATATTTACGAATTTCAGGTAAAACGAAATAATTGCAATACCTTGATGGCAAAGTTTCCTTTTTTCTTCACTTTTAATGAATAATATTGTATTACTTAATGTATTGAACACTCCTTAAGTAACAAATCTAACTACAAGTACTAATATCATGTTGTTATCGTGCTTCACCGTTAAACTATAATCACTCAAAACTTAAAGTGCTCTTTATCTTATCATATCATATTAAAATGAGTACCAATGAGTTTTTCAAAACTTACGTACATATACTTACCGATTGCTTTAACGGTGAAGGAAAACATCCTGAGGAAACCTGCACACGCCTAAGTAGAAACTCGCAGGTTGTGTGTGAAGTCGACCAACCCGCACTGGGCCCGCGTGGTCGACTAAGGCCTGATCGCCCTAATTCAGGTAACAAAAAAAGAGACAACTGTTCCAATCAATGCCTCACCTTGATAAGTTGAGCATTAGGGAATAACTTCAATGTCCTATAGCGCAACTGGTGGAGTACTTCAGTTGAGCCACACCCTGGACACTTCATACAACGGGCCAGAAATGATATTTCAAAAAAGGAATGACGGAGCAAATAAAATGGTGGCGAAATCCTATACGTTCGATAACCAAACTGTAACCAATCTGTATCAATCTGGGTGACGAGGTGGTGAGGTCGCAATCTAGAGAGCGGCAGGGAGTGAGTCTACATACTGTTTGTTAGTACTAATATATGTATTAATGTATGAAATGTGGCAAAAAGATGACGGCCCACGTGATGGAAAGGAAAAAGTAATGCTCATTTTTGTCAGCTACAGACAACACTTAAATCATAGGTAGTTAAGCGAATGCAGCTAAATCCAATTTAATTTCCAACTCGGCAGCACAAAATACTGTCTACGACGGGTTTTACAAAGTCGGAATACTTTTTCTAACTCGTACGTTTGGTAACAGCAGAAGTTAGTTACATTACTAGTAATAACATTACGTCCCTGCGTTCCTAGTTTTGCATGCTATGTCTCTTTGGGTCATTTATTTTCCTTCTCGGTCTACATTGGGTCTTTTACTACATTTGTTTTCTTAGTCGTTTTTGAAGCCCAATTTTGCGGAATGAGCGAGGTCCGCAGCTAAAATGGAATTGGTAGGTCATTATATCAGCCGAAGGACGTCCACTTCTGGACATAAGAATATACACGACGACCGGTTCTGCGCTACCTGCATCCAGCGGCTTCCAACGACCTTCACCAGATCATCGGTCCACCGAGTGGGAGGCCTGCCTATGCTACGTTTTCCGTGCGCAGTCGCCACTCGAGAACTTTACTGCCACAAAGGCCATCTGTTCTACGAGTTATGTGCCCCGCCCATTGCTTCTTAAGTTTAGCAATACTGAGGTAGGTAATTGGTAGGTATTCTCAATTGGGTGCCCACAAGTAATGCCTCCCATGCGGTGGACCGACGACCTGGTTAAGATCGCGGGAAGCCGATGAATGCGGGCAGCGCAGGACCGGTCGTCGTAGAAATCCTTGGGGGAGGCCTTTGTCCAGCAGTGAACGTTATTTGGCTGATATGATGATGATGAAGCAGTGCCGGAATTGAGTTGCTTGGAGTCCCTGCTATGGCTCCTACGTACAGTCCTCCCTATTTATAAAGCCGCGAGTTCATATCTGCGGAAATGCAAATTTTAAGTTTTTTTAATTTCATATTTTAAATGTTTTTTATCTTTTTATCATAACCAGTGTGTAATATGAATGCCATGCGATATATAAATAATATTCAATCAAAAAATTAATGGTCCTAGATACAGGATGACTAGTAAGTAGTGCAAATCCTTTTGAGAGAAAAACTACATCTAATTTGTAACAGAAAAAGTCATATTAACTAGGGGTCGAACATCAACGGTTTTGCACATTTAATTATCAAAATTTGTATGAGTTTTGAATTAATTTTTTGTGTGAAAACGCATTGATTTATTTTTTTGTGATTTTGTAAAAAAAGTAGCATGCGAAATAAAAAAAAATTCTTATTGTATCAGTTTTCCCAAAAAGGTTATAAGAATTAGCAAAACATCAATTTAAGAATAACAGAAAAAAACTTGCATCATATCCCAAACAATTAACCATAGAAATAGGTTTACATAAGTTTTTAATATCTGAAATTTTACAATGTTATTTTTTAAGTGAAACCTTCTTTAGGCAGGTTGGGCATTTTTTGAGATGGGAAAAAACCATTGATCTCGCGACACCGTTACCAAACCTTACCAGGAATACTCGCAGGGTCAAAACTTTGTCAATCTAGTTGTTCGCCAGGAACACTCGGAGGGTCAAAACTTATAAAACTGTAAAAAGTTTTCACTTCTGCCGGCATTCCCGGAGTGGATAGGTTAGGTTATTTTTTATATAACTACTCATGAGTGACCATTTAGCATCATTTTAATTACGTTTATTACCACGTTAATCGTAAAAATCGAGACCTCATTTTTCCACAGTAAGTTGATAAAAAAAATATGGGACTTGATGCACCTTCTTATTAAAAATCATTATATTTTGTTTTTATTAAATTGATGTTTTGCAACTGTAATACCTTTTTGGTAATAAATTTTTGCTAATAAATTATGAATCATTTTCTCGTATTATACATGCTAAAGCACATTTTTTTACAAATTAAAAAGGCTTCAAAGCCTCGAGCATCACCGCATAGTCACCTGTCTATCGGTGTTCTACAGGATTAAATTCGGAGAGTGTGCCCTGGAGCTTCATATACCCTGTATATTCGTAAGAAGTTTGTATATATGTGGCCTTTCCTGACTAATTCACAATTGTGCCTTTTCTTAATATAAGGGCATTTAAGGGCCTAATTACACTTACGAGTTGCGAGCGAGTGGAAATCGGGGCGATTGCGCAGCGAGCTCGCAACGTCTGCGCGGCGAACACACCGCGGGTGCGCAGCGAGCTCGCGTCGAAACGCCGCGGGTGGGCAGCGAGTTCGCGGTGATCGATCCGCCTTTTGTAAATTCAGTGCCAGAAGGGAAACAGAGTGTATAAAATGGCTTCGACAGCGCTGTTCGCCGCGAGCTCGCTGCGCAGCCGCGGCGTGTTCGCTACGCACACGTTGCGAACGTGCAGCGAGCTCGCTGCGCACTCGCCCCGCTTTCCACTCGCTCGCAACTCGTTAGTGTGATAAGGCCCTCAGAAAAGGAGGCACTCTGGGCAAAACAAATGAATCAGATTTTGGAAAAGATGACGGTTTATGTGAAAGTGTAAAAACAACCCTTAAAATAATTTATTTTTTATTTAGTGTCGCAAATTAAAAACAAACCTTAGTTTAAAACATTAAGTCTAGCAAAGTATTCAAATTCTAAACCAATTTCGACAAAGAGAATGTGACCTAAATACTGTGAAGACCGAAGACAAAACATTAAGTTACCATAAAGTTGCTACCTAAGCAATTTAGCTAAATGATTATTCCGGTACTGCAGCTAAGTTTGGCTGGCGACTGCTGGGTTTCCTCCATCTTGATTTTTAACTCAATTTGTACCAGCTACTGGTTAGCGCGAATGCTGAATGCTTAATCATGGCTTAATTGGAGAAAATTTGAATACATTAAGATCAGTCTTAATTTTATTTATGGGAGAAACAGATGAAAACATTACAAGAAAGATGCGGCTGGGACAATTTTCAACACCTATACCAATACATAATATAATAAAGCTGTAACGGGGCCGTGTCTGTACATGAAATATTTTGGAAAATTAATAACTGTGGTGGACATTGCTAACGATATAGAGGCCAAAACAACAATTTTTGGAATTTTTCGTATGTCTGTGTGTTCGCGCATCACGCAAAAACTTTAAGGCCGATTTTGATAAAATTTTGTATGGTGGTTCTTTATAGCCCGTGTTAACATATATAATGATACTTTTTATCACGGAAAATTCAAGAGTTCTCTTGGAAAAATTCAAAACCTCCACGCGGATGAAATCACGGGCACAGCTAGTACATAATAATATTTTAAAACACCTTTACTAAAAGACCTAGTAGTGACCGAGCCGAACATCATCAGGGAAATAAAAGCAGCCCGACTTCGCTGGCTAGGACACGTAGAAAGAATGGCAGAGGATCGAGCAGCCAAAAGAGCATATCTTGGAAAACCCTCGACCAAGGTATCGCTGGAAAGATGAAGTCGCCAAAGACCTCAAAGAGTTGGGAGTGCCCGAATGGTCAAACTTGGCACAGAATAGGATAGAGTGGCGCACTTTAATGTCGGAGGCCAAGATCCACTTCGGGTCGCTGAGCCATAGCGAAGTAAGTAAGTACGTTTACTAATACATAAAAAGTGGTTTGTATATAAAAGTAGCAATTGAGCAAGAAACTATTTGTCTCAATTGATTAGTTTGCAAAAAAATTGTCTAAAATTTAATTTATTTGGAACTACTGCAAAGTAAAAAACATTTTTAGGGTCCGTACCCAAAGGGAACACCAGACACTGTCCGTCCGTCCGTTTGCTGTTATAGGGTTGTAAGATTTTTATCGTGCAAGGTAGATCATAACACGATATTTATAACTATGTGCTCTACCATAACAAATAAAATAAATTGGATAGCCACGTTATGCATACTTTCTCGCTTAGTATTCAACATTGATATGGTTAGACACAGAGATATGCTAAATATAAGAGGAGTTTGGACATACATTAATTAGAAGAAAAGATCGATAAAAAAACCTAACCACTCTGGGAGTGCCGACAGATATGAAGTTGTATAGCTTCATAAGTTTTGACCCTGCGAATGTTCCTGGCAAGGTGTCGGTTACGGTAACGGTAATAGTGTCGCGATTTCAATGGTTTTCTCTCATCTCAAAAAATGCCCAACGCGCCTTAAGAAGTTTTCACTTCAAAAATAATCTGGGTTGGTATGGAAGTGCGTGATTTATTCAAAATTTTCCTGAAATAATAAACAAGTAGCCATTTTTATAAATATCTGGATTTTGATTGGAAGTAGCTCATTCAGGTTTTCCCTTGAATCATCATATCAGCTCATATACGTCCCCACCAAGGGGCTCGAGCCTACCCTAAATTAGGGCGAATTATTCCCTTGAATAACCAACCGAAAACGTAGCGTAGGCAGGCCTCCCACGCGGTGGACCGACGACATGGTGAAGATCGCAGGAAGCCGATGGATGCGGGTAGCGCAGGACGGGTCGTCGTGGAAATCCTTGGGGGAGGCCTTTGTCGAGCAGTGGATGATTTTCGGCTGATATGATGATGATGATTCCCTTGAATAACCAACTAATAACGTAGAAAACAAAAAGATATAGTAACGTACAAAGTTTCATCAAAATTGAAATCGTTTTTCCTTACTTGCTTTTTAGAGTTGCCACCACAGTAGGAATTATGATGGCAACCCTAAAAACAACAAAGGAAAAGTTTTAAGAAAAGGGCTAAAGATAGAAAAATATATTTCCCTTACCCAGATTGAAGGGATAAGCTGTGTAATTACTGAATATGTATCTTTATTTCTGTGTTATTATTTATTATAATATGTAATTATATGTAAGTATTATGTATGTATAACATGAGTTTATTTCTTAATTACTATGGAATAACTGTTTTATGTTTATTTTTATATATATATAATATTTTTTTTTTTTTATTTGTATTTTATATATTTATGTAAGTATATATTATATAATTTCGTAACATTTTTTTTTTAAACTGCAGCCACCCGCATTTACCCTTTTACCTACCAACTCCTACCTTAGGTTGCCTGGAAGAAAGCTAAATTTTGCACTGTACATATTTATATAAAGTTTCTGTAATGCTTTTTCTGTTAAGCATTATAGGATAATTCGTTAAATGATGTCATTATCATTTAGGTCAGTCAAGTTAATATCATCGATAAATGATGTCATCATTTAGGTCAGTCAATTTAATATCATCGTTAAATGATGTAATCATTATTTAGGTCAGTCAAGTTAATTACATCGTTATATGATGTCATTATCCTTTAGGTCAGGCAAGTTAATATCATCGATAAATGATGTCATCATTTAGGTCAGTCAATTTAATATCATCGTTAAATGATGTAATCATTATTTAGGTCAGTCAAGTTAATTACATCGTTATATGATGTCATTATCCTTTAGGTCAGGCAAGTTAATATCATCGATAAATGATGTCATCATTTAGGTCAGTCAATTTAATATCATCGTTAAATGATGTAATCATTATTTAGGTCAGTCAAGTTAATTACATCGTTATATGATGTCATTATCCTTTAGGTCAGTCAAGTTATTAATATTATTGTATCTAAAACCCACACAGAACAAACACAATATGTACAATTTTTATTTTATAGTTTCTTTTTGGACCCTGTTAGTGTAAGACAATCGAACCTCATCAAAATCTCAAGTTTGTTTTGTTTGTTTGTACTTTCTTGCATCTTCGTCGCTCTAAGGTGAAAATCAGTAAACAAAGTATTTTTGGCAATAGTGTTTCTGAATCGGAGGCCCGTGTTTAAATCCCTACTGAGTAATAAAATCAAAATCAAAAATTAAAAATTGTTTATTTTGTAACGGATATTATATTTTTTAAATGATATTTTGTGTTTTGACATCCTTATAAGTAAAAAAAAATACTTGTGGTAGGATGCCCAGTTCTTCCATATCAATAAGTACAAAGTGTACAAAACAAGTATACAATTAACTGAATCATTGCTTGAATTAGTAAATTAAAAGTTTATTAAAAGACAGAGACACGAAACAAAAAAAAATAAATGAATTACGTGTGGTGTGTGTATGTATGTATGTTTTACGTTATGCCATTTTACTCATACGTCCCTCCACCTCACAGTATGTTACATTTTTTAACCATTCTACAACTAGTTTTTTTATTCATATTCGTATTTTAGTAAGTTTTTTTATTCATATTCGTATCGTAAGGCGATAGATGTTTGAAATATTATTTATTTTAGTACAAAAACTGATTGACATTTTTAATTATGACTGGAAAACTTCTGGCAAATATCGTCTTATTTATATACAGCTGTCAACATTGTCTTTCTTTCTTTTGTTTAAAATACTGCAATCATAGGGAAGTGATTTATGTAAGGTTTTTTTAGTGAAAGCGTCGGTGGCTCAACCGGTAACGACTCGGTCCATCTAACCAGAGGTACCGGGTTTAAATCTGGACGGCCAATGTACCAATGAGTTTTTCAAAAATTTACGTACATATCATTACCGATTGCTATAACGGTGAAGGAAAACATCGTGAGGAAACCTGCACAGGCCTGCGAAGAAACTCGAAGGTTGTGTGTGAAGTCGACCAACCCGCACTGGGCCCGCGTGGTCGACTAAGGCCTAATCGCCCTGATTCAGGGTAGGCTCGAGCCCCTCGGTGGGGACGTATATGAGCTGATATAATAATAATAATAATTTCTTAGTGAAAGTAGGTTACATGTTGAGAACAGCTCTTTGGTAGGAAATCGATAAATTTCGAAAAGTGATCGTTGTGTTCTCTCTACTTCATAAAATTTGATTTTAGAAGATCTTACCCAGATTAGAATACAACAATTTAAGTAATTAAATCTTTTTAACGGTATGTAACCCTTCGTGTGTTCTACTCGTCGCTTGCTTAATACATTAATTAATAGCATCACCAACCAACCATATTAAAGTGTGTAGATAACAAGTAAGTAAATGAGTTTCCAGTCAAAACACGACAGCCGCCATTCTTCCTCAGTCACGACGTCCCGCCCGCTAAAATGAAGTATTACGCCCAGTTATAGCGCAGGACATCAAGCAAGACTGATGGCCCGGCCACAGCATGAATATTTCAGAAGTCGCATTATGAGTAGGACACGGAAAAATAAATATGGCCGTCTTGACTGGACGCATTTGTGTATAAATCGTGGTGGTCTGCACGTGGTTCGAATAACGAACGCCAGGGTACGGTCCGCAGTTATTTATCAGTTAACTGTACATCCATCACCCCGGCCGGATCCATCCGGAATTTTTATTGGAACAGTCGTAAAGGCTCTGCGCGATCCAGATGCTACCAGAAGTGCAGTTTCTTTTATATATTTTTAACTAGCTTCTGTCCGCGGCTTCGCATTCCTGGATACCGTTTTTATGACTGCCTTTGAGGGTGAGTAGTGCGAGAGCCGCAAGCCTTCTATATGACTTCCCACCTCCTTAGTTATGTCTGTGCAAAATATCACAAAGCGTGAAAAGAAGTTTTCTCCAGACCTCTCGAGAACTATATCGAGCTATTCTGATTAGTAGTCTATGTCAATTCCTGCCCGTTGCGATGCCGACGTGCGCGTGTGTGTTTCCACAGATCCCTCGGGAACTAGTCTATGTAACTTCCCACCTCCTCAAACATATCTGAGCCAAAAATTACAATAATCCGTTGCTTCGTTGCGATGTTAATTAATAAAAAAAATGTATTTTTCAGTTCCCTCACGAACTGTATCGGACTATGCTATTTTCACGAGATAAAACTAGCCTATGTCCTTCTGCATGACACGGGCTACGTGCTCGCCAAATCCTTATCCTTTCCTCGAGATTGGCTGAAATGAAACTGAAAACGAAAAATGTTTATTTCAGTAACAAAATACAAAAATATCTGCAGACATGGATGGGACCCCCTTTTAATTATTAGGATACCTGTCTCAGGAGGTTCCGCTCTTCTATAGTATAATTAGTTTCTTAACTTGAAATAAACAATATAAATTAAGATGTTGCCAAATAAATTGTACATTTCCTAATACCGTAATACAAAAACGGTGTATACGAGTATGCGTGCGCGCACGTGTGTGTGTGTGTGTGTGTGTATGTGAAATTTTGATACATTTACACATTTATAATATTGAATATGTAAGGAGGATAAGGATTTGACATTTATTATACTTATGGCATCGAAATATACAGAGAAAATGATCTTTCGGCGGTCTATGTAATTATAGTTTCGGTAAACATCATGAAATGATGTCATCATTATTTAAATCAGTCAAATTAATATCAACTTTAAATGATGTCATCATCATTTAGGTCGATCAAGTTAGTATCATCGGTAAATGGTGTCAGTCAAGTTAATATCATCGTTAAATGATCTCATCATCATTTAATTCAGTCAGGTTAATATCATCTTTAATAGATGTAATTTTTTTTGGTATTTGGCTAAATTTTAATTGTACTCTATTGTAAACTATAGGAATTACCACCGATGTTAATGTAAAATAAAATCCACGAACAGCGCGTTTAACTTCATTTAAGTGCCAAAAGATTTTTGTCTATTTAGCTCAGGAACCCTAAAAATAACTCATTATTTTTTCTCAAAAACGGCTCTAACGATTTTAATGAAACTTTGTATACGTACTACGACGTCCTACGACCCTCTATTATTTTAATAAAACTTTTAGAGTAACTAGAAATTAAAAAAAATCGAGCGAGACCTACAGTACTCGCATATGATGTGTAACATGTGACAAAATACTTTATAAAAGGACAGCAAAGATACGGCAGACTAGGCTGTATGGTCATAGATACCTTTGCCTTTTCCGCGCTTTTAAAGCCTGAAAAAACGCGACTCCCTGTTACACATTTCCGTCCCATGGGACACATTTCCGTCCCATTTCACGAAATCACTCCCACAAATTACAGGAAAGCGAGAGCAAAGATGTTACACATCAAAAAGGCCTACTACACTGGTGGTCACTATTCCAGAAAAATAATCGACATAAGTTACCTCCCATACGAACCCAGAAGATTATTAGTAAGCGTATTTTTAAAATTTTTGCTTACCGTACGGCGACGGCTATGCGAGAAATAATGCACAGCGGGCTATCATCATATCAGCTCATATACGTCCCCACCGAGGGGCTCGATCCTACCCTGAATTAGGGCGACCGGGCCTTAGTCGACCACGCGGCACAGATTACTAAATAGCACGCGGGCCCAGTGCGGATTGGTCGACGTCACACACACCCTTCGAGTTTCTTCGCAGGTGTGCAGGTTTCCTCACGATGTTTTCCTTACGAATACGTAAGTTTGGAAAAACTCATTGGTACATTGGCCGTCCGGGCGCAGCGCTGCGGGCTATACAATTTATTATTTACTAGCTGTTTCCCGCGGTTTCACCCGCGTGGACAACGTTTCTATGACTTTTCGAGGGTGCGCAGTGCGCGAGCCGCAAGCGGCTCGCGAGCGCGGTAAAAAGTAGCCTATGTCTGAATCCAGGTCCTAATCTGTCTACCTACCAAATTTCAGCCAAATCCGTTCAGTAGTTTTTGCGGGAAAGCGTAACAGACAGACAGAGTTACTTTCACATTTATAATATTAGTAGGGATTTATTTACACGTAGAACACAATACGCAGGTATTTTGTTTGTTTGTTAACTCTTTATTGTGCAACAAAATATACAATTATAGATACATAATAGAAGTAAGCACAAAGGCGGACTTATCCCAAACAGAGATCTCTTCCAGCCAACCCTTAATCGCTGAAAGGATTTAAACTTTAAGCAGAAACAAATTAGTACACAATTTAAAAGAACTAAAAACAATAATTTAAAGTAATAAACAGATATAAACTACAATTAGATATATTTAATAAAGGTTTAATAAAGGTTTATTTTTATTATATAAATAAATAAATATTCTGGGACAAATCACACATGGTCATCTGGCCCCAAAGTAGGATACCATGTGTTATGGAAACCAGAGACTGATATACATACTTCATCATTACAGCTCATATACGTCCCCACCGAGGGGCTCGAGCCTACCCTGAATCAGGGCGATTAGGCCTTAGTCGACCACGCGGGCCCAGTGCGGGTTGGTCGACTTCACACACAACCTTCGAGTTTCTTCGCAGGCGTGTGCAGGTTTCCTCACGATGTTTTCCTTCACCGTTAAAGCAATCGGTAAGTATGTACCTACGTAAGTTTTTGAAAAACTCATTGGTACATTGGCCGTCCAGATTTGAACCCGGTACCTCTGGTTAGATGAACCGAGTCGTTACCGGTTGAGCCACCGACGCTTCAATAACTTATATAAGTTTAAATACATACGTATATAGATATTTAACACCCAGACACAGAGCAAACAAATCTGCTCATCACACAAATGCTTGCCCTGGGTGGGGATCGAACCCACAACCCTCGGATCAGTAGTTAAGGGCACTAACCACTGAGCCACCGAGTCAGTCAACGTATCATTTATTTTTCTGTTTTGCTCGCTACCTGTTTTTTCTAGCTTTTTCCCCGAGACCTGGGTTGTCCGTTAGAAGTCGCTTTTAGCAATAAGACCGCCCTGTCTCTAAGTTTTACCTTTGGTTTTAAACATTATTTAGTTAAGTTAAATTTGCAACAAAGTTTTTAAGTTAACTTAAGCCAAAATACTGAAACACAAATCTCGCTAACCAGCGGGTGCCAGCGGCGTTCGGCCAGGTCGCCAGAGAGGGGAGCCCCACATAAATCGCGGCTAGAGCGATATGGGACTTTACCTAAATTTCCTTAAGTGCAGACTAACGAGTCCTCGTGGCTTATGAGGTGCCGACATGCGAAACGTATTTGCATTTCGTTGGTTGCATTAATTGTTTCATTGCTGGTTTCAATTTGTTTTCTGTGTTGCACCTAGTTCGGTTTACTATATTACAAGCTTTTATTTAGTTTCACCTGTCCCGGTGAAAATCTAGCAAGTTAAATTTTACCCACTTCCCGGTTTCCGATTGAGTTTAAATTTTGCATGCATATGTATATTGCATGACAATGTAATATTAAAAGCTTGTACCTAAAAGTACCTAAAAGAAATTATTTTTATAGTTTGAATTATGCACGGATTTAATGTTGTCTTCCATCTTCCAATGTTCTTCGCGCCAACTGCTAGGGCACTAACGCTGCTCAACTTGATGCTCACTATGCACCCAAACGTGGACATATTCTTTGATGGACAAGGTATTGTGCATCGAATAATACTATCCTTTGCTGAGAGCCTTCTGTGATGTGTACCTACATATTCTCTTAACTATAATTTAGTATTTCCATGTAACATTTTTTTTTCTAACTATTGTAATTTTATGTCTGAAATTTTATCCATGTAAGTGCTTTGGTGTAAAACTGTTAACTTTCATGTAAATAAATAAATAAATTTAACCCCGTGAAATGTGTGGTGAGGAAATCTTACATGCAGAATGTGGCAGGGTGTGATATACCCAAATTGTGAATACTCTTCTTAATGTGTATTTTTTTATCTACCTTGCAATAAGGCCGCCTGTTGTATAAAATTTCTCTTTCTATGTTTAATAGGTACATTTTTTCCTTTAATTTTTTTACATTCAAGATTCAAGATATTTTTTAAAATAGGTGCAAATTACACTCTCTCTGATAGTCATAAAATAATAATAACATTATTTCATCTGTGAAAAATCATTATATAAACAATCATTAGTTAATAACGTTAAAATTCAATCTTTGAAATAAACCGGATTATGTCATCAGAACATGAAAACAATATGACACGAAAAGTTATACATAAAAATCATTGAATGTTATTGGTACCTTTGACAAGAGTAGGCCAGTTCACACGGACAGCACCCGGTCACGAGTATAACGCGAGAGTCAGCTATAGCTCCCATCAACCATATTAGAGGAAAAGGAACGACCCGGCTCCCGATGCGCCACTATCCGCACGAACATTTAAGCGAGCATGCACCACTCATGTCAATGCTAAGATAAAAATATTAATTAAAAGAAGTACTAGACTTTTCAGGTCTTATCGCTAATTAATGCAATTAGGAAATAAAGTTTAAGGTTTTAGATTATCGACAAAAGCAACCAAAATTATTATTGTTTTGTGCATAAATCAACTTGAAACTGAAAGTCAATAAGATCTTGGACTTAAATAACTTAAAACTTAATTATTTTTGTATCTTAATATTTTATATGTGAAAATGTGCTTGTTTGTTGCCTTTTTATGCTTCAACACGTACCAATCTTGCTTAAATTAGCCATGTAGGTGGCTTGTGTCACTGAGAAGGACATATGCTATTTTTATCTCGTGAATAGTCCGATGTAGCTCCTAAAGGATCTGAAAAATACTCTTTTTTGGTTAATTTCTTGAACATCGCAATGTAACAATGGATTGTTGTTTGGTTTGTTGTGTTTGACTGTTCTGTACATAGATGGTTGAGGAGGTGAAAAATTACATAATTTCACAAATTAACACATGCTGAGATAGTTCTTGAGGGTTCTGGAGAAAACGAATTTCCACGCTCGCGCTGTTGGCTGTTAGAGCAACGGATTGAAGTGATTTTTTGTATAGAATTGGTCGAGAGCTTGGGAAGTGACATAGACTGCTTATCAGAATAGCCCGATAGAACTCCTGAGGGATCTGGAGAAAATTCATGTCCACGTTCGAGAGCCGCTAGTGGCTCGTGCACCGATCACCCTCAAACACAGTTATAAAAACGATGACCAAAGGCTAATACACATAAGTTTTTGTTTTAGATTTTCTTATTTTTATTAAGAATTTTGAACTTTACTTCCAGCCGCTGGATGCGGGCAACGCAGAACCGATCTTCGTGGAAATCCTTGAGGGAGGTTTATGTCCAGTAGTGGACTTCCTTCGGCTAATATGATGATGATGACTTTTTTTCAACCAGATTATCTATAATCACTGCAATCATGCCACTATCCTTAAAGGCGAACCCTTCGCTCCAGCTACTACTGTAGAGGCAAGTGTTGCAGGATCAATACTTAAAAAAATATACACCTTTCATTAATGTCCTGGGCACAGTATTACGATATGGCTTACAGTAGCGCAACGCCTTTGATGTCGTACGATGCCGCCACGGCGCAGGTACTAGCAGTACTAGCCTGGCGGTGATACTGCTTACACATTAGTAAGCCTCCCTCTGTCCCGGGGACGTAAACTAAACAATATTTGGTAGTAAAGCGTGGTTTTTGTGATTTGTAGCCCGCTCCGAGTGCGAATGCGCTACAAGTTTTGGTTATAAAATTAAATAGTTAATTTTCTTTATTCTTATTGTACGGTAGCTTACTAGGAAGCTTGCAACAGCTGAGGTAATAATTTGTTATTCACTTTAGGGCTTGTGCACAAATCACGCGAGGTTTTTTCGACTACTTTTTGACCCCCTCCCTGATATTTGGTGAGGTTCTTGGCTACCCCCTCTCCTCCTCACAACCTCATGAGTATTTTTTTTATTCCACCTAATTTTAAGATTAATAGTATTATATATAGCGGGCGGGGTCAAGCGCGGTCAATGCCACGCGCGCCAAAATTTCGTAAAATAGACTAGCTATTTTGAAGTATTTAACAAGTGAAGATCTATTTTTAATGAAACAGAGAAAACTATCTACTCATGTGTTAGATTTTTTCTTTGTTCGTTCACTTTAGAAAATACACGTGAGGTCCCTTGTACCCCCGCCTCCCCCAACGTGATCCGTCGTGGTTTTTTCATGACCCCCCCTCGAATTAAACCTCACGAAATTTGTACACAAGACCTTAGCTAAGGTTAGCAAAACTGTAAAGTTATATTAAATAAATTAAAGTTAGGTCATCTTTGAATCGGTTTAAGGTTTATTTCTACAATTCAAAGTTAGCTCATCTTTGATTGATTTAACAATTTTATTCGGATACAATTTAAAATTAGCTCTTCTTTGACTCAATTTGGTTGAGATATTTTATTGCAATTGGTACCATGGCTCCGTAACTGACGGCGTTGAGGTAGCTATTGACAGCACAGTTGAATGTTTCTCTGGGGCTTCCGGCCTCATCAGTCTCTATGACATGGCCGATGCGTTAATCTCCAAGGCCCCTAAGGTTGAGGAACGTATGGCTGTTGTGCTGAGTTTGTATGCCCAGATCCTGGAGTCGGTGGACCACAACCTCGAGGGCGACATCGCGATGGCAGCCACTGTCATTGTGGATCAGTGCACTCGCATGGGCTATTAAGTGCTCCAGACAGTGACGTCTATCGAGAGACGACAGGCGGGTGGCCGCGTGGAGGTACTAGCCGGTCCCTCCAGATCCGAAATACACGCTCCCCTGACGGCAGTGGAGGTACCAGTTTTTGATGATATGTACTGTCCGCGATTTCGGCATTTATTTAACAGCGTGGTGCATACCCACACGGGGTTGACACCAGCTTAATAGATGGCGCAATTGTTAGGCCGTCTGCGCGGGGAGCCCCTAGATATGGTGACGACCACTGTGAGACCTCGAGGCAATTACTGAAAGATAGCAGATTCGCCGTCTCTTAGTGGATCGCTTCATGCCGTAGATCCTTTCATTGAAGCCAATCCAGAGCGTATCGGACTTCCGAGGCAGGCTACTCAACCCTGTGTGCGTGGCAGTCAACGCGTTAGAGCGCTTGCAGGTTCCAATGGTGTAGAATTACATGTTAGTCCATGTAATTCTTCGCAACCTACTTGGCGACCTGGTGGCTCGATTTGAACAGGGACGAGGGGACTAGACGTCGGACCATCTGCCGTCATATGGTGAGCTGAAGTTCTTTTTGGGGGCCGAGTGTCGACGGACTGACTGTCAGTTCTTAGGCACTCCTACAGCAGCTTCCAGTTCACCGCGACACCCCGGCCGATTGGACGACCCCACGCGACAGGCCCCGCAGCGTACGTAAAAAAAGAATGATCAAAATCGGACTACTCTGTAAAAAAGTGTGCTTAGGGTATTTCGAATCAGAAACGAGGAGATCCGCAGGAGAACTAAAGTAACCGACATAGCTCACAGAATCGCTAAACTGAAGTGGCAGTGGGCAGGGCACATAGCTCGTAGAACAGATGGCCGATGGGGTAGTAAATTTCTCGAGTGGCGACCGCGCACCGGAAAACGTAGCGTAGGCAGGCCTCCCACGCGGTGGACCGATGACCTGGTGAAGGTCGCGGGAAGCCGATGGATGCGGGCAGCGCAGGACCGGTCGTCGTGGAAATCCTTGGGGGAGGCCTTTGTCCAGCAGTGGACGATTTGTGGCTGATATGATGATGATGAAGGGTATTTCACTGTTAGTGGTGTAGGGTGTATTGTGGCTACAACCATCGCTTTATTAATTACAAATTATTCTTAAGAAATCCCTTGGATAACACGGATAACTATTCTACACGATAAGAAGAAGAATATACAGATTATTATTCAGATTAAATAGATTTTTAACCGCCTTCGTGGCGTAATGGTTAGTCCAATCGGTTCACACCAGGAGCTCGCGGTTTCTATTCCCGGTGGGGTCAACTTGTAAGACTCGGTTTGGTTGGTGGTAGGGCGTTTTCTAAGCCCGTCTGGCTAGCTACCACCATCTTATCTAAGTCTTGCCACCAAACATCAGTGTTAACAACATTAATGTGTTCCGGCTTGTAGATAAGATAGCCAGTTCTCGATTGCGTTAGGGAATCTTGGTAAGCCCGCTTCCATTTTCGGCGTCATCTTCACTTAACATCAGGTAAGATGATGCCAAGAGATTACCAATTGAGTATATATGAAAAAGGTTACGTACAGGACAAGTACAAAAATGCTGTTTTAATAGTCTTAACTCTCAATTTCTAAGCACATCAATGCTTGTCAGAACAAGTATTTCTTACAATTTATTATGAAAATCAGTGAAGATCGTTTTTATTAAAACTCATTGATTTTTTTCTTCGTAAGCCCGATCAATCTATTCGAATCGCCTAATTGAAACATCGAGCTAACGTCTCTGGGGGGAACGTGCAAAAATCGCCACGTCACCACCCCAAGTTTAAAACAAGCAGCGTTTTCCCCCAAATGAAGTGGTCGGCAACTTTATCGGGGCCCGATTGCTTAAGACATAGTAATCAATCAAATGTTTGGCAAAGTCATGAATAAATCCGTGGAACGAACTTCGCCTGTGAATTTCGCAAAACAAGAGTGAATTTTGTAACAACGCTACGCCCGCAGCCGCCGTGGTGGGCAGGGTTGAGGAAATACATATTTCAACTGGCAGTTTTTTGATTTTGCTCCATAAGAAACTATTATCTATATTGAAATCGAGTGATACATTTGTTTACTCACGTTGTTTACTCTAAGTCACCTTTTATATCAGGAAAACTCCATGGCCATACAGCCCAAAACGCGAGCCCGCAGGTAGAAAAAAAATTCAAGGTGAGTAAAATCCTATCGCGCGTCGGAGATGACACTCACACTTTTAAATCCATACATATTTTAACTGATAGTTTTTGGAGTTTATTATTTTATATCAGCTCATATACGTCCCCACCGAGGGGCTCGAGCCTACCCTGAATCAGGGCGATTAGGCCTTAGTCGACCACGCGGGCCCAGTGTGGGTTGGTGGCCCAGTGCGGGTTGGTTTTTGGAGTTTTTGGAGTTTACTCCTTATAAAACTATTAATAGATGGGGAGCGATATCGAGTGTACTTAAGTTGTTTACTCAGATTTCATGTCAGTCACCTTTTTTATCAGGAAGGCTCCATGACCATACAGCCTAAACCGCGAGGCCGCAGGATGAAAAAAAATTCAAGGTGAGTAAAATCCTATCGCGCGTCGGAGATGACACTCACACTTTTGAATCTATACATATTTTAACTGATAGTTTTTGGAGTTTACTCCCTTAGAAACTATTAATAGATAGAAAGTGATATCGAGTGTACTCACGTTGTTTACTCACATTTTATGTAAGTCTTCACTCTTCGGCATCATCGTCACTTAGCATCAGGTGAGATGATGCCAAGGGCTAGCCAATTGTAAATAAAAAAAAATAAAAAAATGATGTCAGCCTCCTTTTATATCAGGGTGAATAAGACCGCGAGGCCGCAGGATAAAAAACTGGCCAAGTGCGAGTCAGAACCGCACACAAGGGGTTCCGTACCATCATACTAGATTGCGCTAGTTTCTTAATGTATCAACACGTTGTTTGTATAAAAACCCCTCTTTATTTTTTGCTTTTTCTAATTTTTATTATTTGTCGTTATAGCGGCAACAGAAATACATCATCTGTGAGAATTTCAGCTGTCTAGCTATCACGGTTCATGAAATACAGCCTGGTGACAGACTGATAGATAAACAGATGGACGGACAGCGAAGTCTTAATAATAGGGTCCCGTTTTACCCTTTGGGTACGGAACCCTAAAAAATCAGAATGATTAAACTCGTGAATAAAATATTCGGGTTCGAATCTAAAAATAGTTTAATATGAACGTAGAAATTGATGAGCGATAGATTTTTCTTTTAAACACGAATCAAAACCTAATTGTCTTTGATAACTGGGTGTGGATATTGATTTCAATTGAATCTTTATTTAATGAGTTTATAAAACTTAGCATCCATTCAATGATAAAAAGCGACGCAGGTATGTCGTGAATCCATAATTTGGGAACAATAACCTATAAGGCGAGGTTTTGATTAGAACAGTTGTCCCTGTCTTTTTCTTTACATGTAAAGAGTAAAGAAATTAACCACACTTTTGCACTTTTTCAGTGTTTTTTCGTTTCAATTAAAAACAAAAAATATTTTTTTTAAAATCCAACTAGCATATTGAAGTGTGTGTTTAGACTAATCGAGTAAATAAATTTAGAGATACCTATTCGGTCTGGTTTGCCTGTAGAGTGGAGAGGAGGTTTCTTGGATATATTTTTTTCTGTTACGAAAATTTTACCAATCGTTAGTTTTTTTTTTTTACAGCATTTGCAGCAGCCTCATTCTGCGGTGGAACACCCAGTTGCTGTAGGGCGTTAATAAAACTGCACCCACTGCAAGTTGAGTTCTCACGTCCTCGTTCGTTTTATTTTCTTGTTCTCCACATTGCTCACGTGCACTAGACGATTTTTTTCCAAAATGCACCACTTCTTGAACAAAATCCTAGCAGAAAACAATGCAAAAACAACAAAATAAAACTACGAATGCGTTCACCACAAATCCCGCCAAAAACTATCCGAATACGAACCTGTCAGAGTAAGGTAAGGTAAGCATACAACCTCCTTGTTGAAGAGTGTTTTCGAAGACAATGACAACCCTGCATATACCAACCTACTTGAATTTCCACGAGGAACTGTTTGCGAAAGTTCGTCTTTGGAAAGTATTAATATTTCATGGGTATGGAATATGTAGTGATAGAATATTAATAGCTTTCGTGGGCAAAGAGTATTGTAAACACTTCAGGTCGGATGTTCGACGCTTGAGGAGCTTCGTGTAGTCTTCTGAGCACTAAAATCTTAAGTTGATGGTACTACAGTTGGTATAGAAAATTCATGGACTGAAAACAACCTAAAGGAATAATACATTTTAAGATCGAAATAATGCAATTTTTTTTTTAGTATACAATCAATTAGCTACTTAACATATTTATTAATTACTAGCTGTTGCTCGTGACTTCTTTCGCATGGATAGCTAAACATTTTTTTATTCACAACTAGCTGTCCCGGCGAACTTCGTTCCACCTTACACTACACTACCCTACCTTACCCTACCCTACACTACCCTACACTACCCTACCCTAACTACACTACACTACACTACACTACCCTACCCTAAAACCAATTATTTTTTGACTGATACATTTATTTTTTATTTATGAATATAAAATAAATGTATCAGTCAAATAAATGTATCAGTCATAATAGTTTTTGAGTTATAAATGGTGTAACTAACACGACTTTCTTATATATATATATATATATATATATATATATATATATATATATATATGTCGGAGGGTCATTGAAAACGCGACCAATACCAGCTCGAGATAAGTTTACATAGTTACACTTTGTTTGGATCAAACGTCAGGTATTAGTACCTGGGTGAAACCGGTGGTGGCGTGACGATCGCTTGTACTCGTGAGACGATCGTTTGTGGTAGCAAAGATGATGTATTAACGGAAGGCTGTTTGTGCTGCCACACTGAGTTGAGAATTTATTAGATCTGTGGAGAAGCCAGATTAGCTGGACGTCAGTCTCGGAGCAGACACTTTTTGACGGAGCGTCGAGCAGAACACATGCAGTGGTGATCTGTGAGAAAAATGGACGTGTCACGCCATCGCTGTGATCACCGCGTTTGCATCCATTGTTATCCAAGGCATCCTGTACAATTTCGATTACCAAATGATCAAGACTATTGAAGAAGGACCTCTGTGATATAGCTGCATTGTTATTTCGACACCTACAACCGAAATAGTTAAGGAGTGAACCACGAGGCCATCCATAACCTAACCATCACCCGCACCTTTGACATATATATATATAGCTGTAAGCTCTTGGCACCAACTCACCTGATGATAAGTGACGATGATGTCGAAGATGGAAGCGGGCTTACAAAGATTCCCCGACACAGTGGGGAACTGGCTATCTCATCTTCAAGCCGGAACTCTTCAAGCCGGAACATTGTAATAAGAATTACTTTATCGAGAACCACTTTGCTCAAATGAGTTTTGGGGTGTTATCACTCTCGATCGCGGACATATTAGCTGCACTCTAATCGGCTTCCGGAGCGTGCTCGCTGTTCATACGTGGCTGATCTAGCAACACGAGCATCGGTGGCGTAAAGGCTAGGGCCGCCACCTTCTGTCCTGCAGGTCGTGGTTCGAATCCTGCCATGTACCAATGTGACTTCGAATTTTGATTTCATATGTACGTTTATTCGACGCTCTTACGGTGAAGGAAAACATAGTGAGGAAACGTGCACACGCCTGCGGAGAAACTCGCAGGTTGTGTGTGAAGTCGACCAACCCGCACTGGGCCCGCGTAGTCGACTATGGCCCGATCGCCCTAATTCGGGGTAGGCTCGAAGCCTCTCAGTGGGGACGTATATGAGCTGATATGATGATCTAGGAATAAGCCGGTTCTGTGATTTTGGTTTAATCCATTAGCGTGATATGCGTCCGAACAAACAAACAGACAGACAACAATTTTAAAAACTATTTTTACATGTTTACTTACTCATGTTAAGTCGCTCTAGTTGATTTTTTTGCATCTACGATTTTGATATATGTACTAGGTTTTGCCCGCTTGATCATGGTTTTCTTATCATTGTACCACCCTTGGGAAATCTCCTTACCAACAAAAAAAGAATCATCAAAATCGGTTCATAAACGGCCAAGTTATCCGCGAGCACACATAATTTCGGTCGATTTGAGAAACCTCCTGCTTTTTTGAAGTCGGTTAAAAACATTAAACCTTTTGTATACAAGATTTAATCTGTTTTTTTTAATTATTTCGTATTCTTCTCAGCAAACCCTTTTATTTAAAATGGGTGTCAATTAAATGGTTAGCATAGTATTGTTATTTCTGTGAGCAGAAAAATATAATCGGTCAGCAGAAATAGCTAATCGGTCAGCAGAAATAGCTAATTGGTCAGCAACTCATGGTCAGCAAACATTTCAAAATCAATCAGCAATTTATGTCATTCTGGATGGCTGTAATTATTTTAAACATCCCCGTACTACACTCTTCCTACAGTGTTGAGTGGTCGACGGAGCCCCTTCGGGGCTCCTACTTCTGTGTTCTCATGTTAAACCTAACACTACGACTGTGCGGGGAGGCGAGCTTAGCTCGCCTCCCCGCACAGTCTCCGAACCTAACGGATCCGAGTCGGGGTGCTCCGCAAGTCCGAGCTCGCGTCGCTCGCTCCCGCTTCCATTTAGAACTCCCCGTACCACACTCTTCCTACAGTGTTGAGTTGCTGCTTATAGACATGTTTTTCTGCCGCTCAATCATGAAATCTTGCCGCTCAAGTAGTTATTTTGCGGACCGAATGTTTATTATGCCTTTAAAAAATATATATTTCATTTAAAATTCATATCATGGGTGTGCATAAAAAAATAACGTGTCCACCATCTTTGGGAATCCACCATATTGGATTTAGAATAACGTCACTGTTCCGTGCATTGTTCTCCAAATTTAACGAGTATGCAAAATTTCAGTTCAATTCTCTTCTCTTCTGTTATCGTGTGGCACAATTAACCGTGCTATCCAAGGGACAGACGACAACGATGGTTGCTTGTTGTTGCGCTTAGCATCACCCGCGGTCACGTGTAGGGCATTTATAGTTTCACCAATGGAGGAATGCAACGCGACCTTAATACACATCTGGAATCAGATGTGCAGGTTTCCTCGCGATGTTTTCCTTCACCGTTAAAGCAATCCGTAATATATGTACGTAAGTTACGAAAAACTCATTGGTACATTGGCCGTCCGGATTAATACCCGGATTAATACCGGAGTAATACTCGGTTCTAATAACCCGGGTTAATAGAACCGAGTCGTTATCGATTGAGCCACCGACGCTATATAGCTTAATTGGAAACAGGGAAGTGGTTCTAATTTAACTTCCAAGATTTTTCCCAAACTAACTAACACGGCAAGATAATAAAAAGCTTGTAAAAAAATCATTTAAATCGGTTTACATTTAGCGAAGATATCGAGTCATCATCATCATCATCATATCAGCCGAAAAACGTCCACATAACGTAAGGATTTCCACGACGATCGGTCCTGTGCTTCCCGCATCCATCGGCTTCCCGCGATTTTCACCAGGTCGTCGGTCCACCGCATGGGAGGCCAGCCTACGCTACGTTTTCTCGTGCGCGGTCGCCACTCTAGAAATTTACTACCCCAACGTAGATATCAAGTACAAGCACAAAAACATTCAAACTGGGAAACTCCTCCTTTTGTTTTAAAGTTGGTTTATAAGAGAGGTACAGTGCTTAGTAAGTTTTATAAGGTTGTTGCGCTTAGCAAGCCTCGAAGCCGACTGTACACAAGGTCTGAATAATGAATAGGTATTAGAAGATGTGAAATACAGAATTGCAATTGAGGGGTTAATACGGCCAAGTCTTCAGCAAACTGCTCAGGATTTTGTTTAGACGAGGACATTAAGTAATAAAGATACTAGCTTTTTCCCGCTGCTTCGCCCGCGTGGACATCGTTTTTTATGATTGTCTTTTACGGGTGATTAGTAAATTATGTGATTTCCTACCTTCTCAACCATCGCTGTGCAAATAATTTTGAACAAAAAAAACCGACTTTAACCAGGAAACTAAGGTTCCTCTTGATTTCTCTGGGATGCCAGCATCAGATCCTGGTCTCCTTATCATGGTACTACCCTTGGGATATTTCCTTTCCAATAAAAAAAGAACCATTAAAATGAATCATCAAAATCGGTTCACAAACGACGAAGTTATCCGCGAAACAGAATTGAGAAACCTCCTCCTTTTTTTAAATCGGTTAAAAATCACAACAATCCATTGTTCCGTTGCGATATAAAAAAATAACAATAAGAGTATTTTTTTAGTTCCCACAGGAACTGCATCGGATTATGCTATTTTTCCAGGATAAAAAGCACTACGTCCTTCACCGTGATACAAGCTACCTGCATGCCAAATTTTGTCAAGATGAGGTGTAGAAGCGTGAAAAGGTAACAAACAAACACATTTTCACATTTATAATATTAAGTAGTGATATTTAGTTGTACAAGGTATTAGGCACCTAAAGGACAGACCTTAATCTATTTTTCTGATAATCTAAAATCACTTAAGAGGAAACGCGGTCTAAATTTCCATTTACATTTCTTAATTTTTTGTGCAGTCAGGACACAGAAGGATCTGATGGTCTGGACAAATCTACTATGGGAATATCATCGTCAGATTTTGCGTCTGATGTAGGAGCGCTACATACGTGAAATTGTTCGAGAAAAATTAAACGCGAGTGATCGCGAGTTCTACTATTGTAGAAATTCACTTTTGACGCGAAATTTGTCTGGCGTACGGCCGCGTTGGTAGCCGCAAGCGCAGTAATAATGTTCATAAGTTAGTATTAGAGGAATATTATGAGTGTGTGTGGAAGTAACTATCAATTTGCGCAAATTTCACGAAATACATGTACGTTCTACAACGGTAGAACGCGTGACAACTCAAGTGTCAAATAGGAGGCATCCCTGAAATATGTTTTCATATAGGTGATAAGCTATCAATATATAGCGTCGGTATATAGCGCTATATAGCGTCGGTGGCTCAACCGGTAACGACTCGGTCCATCTAACCAGAGGTACCGGGTTCAAATCTGGACGGCCAATGTACCAATGAGTTTTTCAAAAACTTACGTACATACTTACCGATTGCTTTAACGGTGAAGGAAAACATTATGAGGAAACCTGCACACGCCTGCGAAGAAACTCGAAGGTTGTGTGTGAAGTCGACCAACCCGCACTGGGCCCGCGTGGTCGACTAAGGCCTAATCGCCCTGATTCAGGGTAGGCTCGAGCCCCTCGGTGGGGACGTATATGAGCTGTAATGATGATAGGTGATAAGTGCCAAATTGATTCTTTAAAGTCACTTTAATAGGAGGCACCCAGGCACCTATGAATTGCAATTGAGGGGTGAATACTGCCAAGACTTCAGCAAGCTGTTAACATAGCCACACCCTAAACACTTCATACAACGAGCCAGAAATGATATTTCAAAAAAGGAATGACGGAACAAACAAAATGGCGGCGAAATCCTGTACGTTCGACAACCAAACTGTAACCAATCTGTATCAATCTGGTTGACTGAAATATGTTTTCATATAGGTGATAAGTGCCAAATTGATTCTTTAAAGTCACTTTAATAGGAGGCACCCAGGCACCTATGAATTGCAATGGAAGGGTGAATAAGGCCAAGACTTCAGCAAGCTGTTAACATAGCCACGCCACACCCTGTACACTTCATACAACGGGCCAGAAATGATATTTCACAAAACAATGACGGAACAAACAAAATGGTGGCGAAATCCTATACGTTCGACAACCAAACTGTAACCAATCTGTATTAATCTGGTTTACGAGGGGGTGAGGTCGCAATCTAGAGAGCGGCAGGGAGTGTCCATACTGTATGTTAGTACTAATATTATATACTTTGACATAGCTAAGACTTAAGTTTAGAAGAGGACATTGATTTCTAAAGATATGGTAATGGAAATTAATTTTAAATATGCATGAGCAAAATTTCATCAAAAGCGGTCCAACAGTTTGGATCAAACATAAACACACACACAGACGCACATTTTTTCCTAAACACTTTTTCGGTATCTTAATGTGATACAGAGTGTTTTTTACTCACTAGTGACAATCACTAAACGTTATTTTTTCGAAGGTAAAAATGCTGTTGGAAGCTATAAGCAAGGGTTTGTACTCATAAAACTAAACGGACACCCATACCCATAAGAAATTCATAAATTTACGTTAAAGTATCCGGGAGCGCTCTTTTTACACCAACACATTGAATCCATTTCTCATTTTGGGTCATTAGTTTAGATCTATGGAGGCAATAAATATTACTGTAGGTGCTATAGTGGTACAGAAAGGAGACTGTGTCGCACGGACAGACAGACGGATAGGGCGAAATTATGAGGGACTCATTTTTCGCAAAGGCCAAAAATTAAAAGTTTGTAGGAAAAGTTTTTAAAATTTACGTCATCGTTCTTTCCGAAGAATGGAAGGGATCTGTGTTTTTTACGTTAGTAGTAATGTATATATCGCAGGCATACTGTATAGTTCGTCATTATACATATGGTCGGGCAAATGTCAGGCAAATTATAAAATGCGAGGGCGGGGAGCCTCGATCGCGAGGCTCTTTAACATTTAAGTCAATCAAACCTGACCGAACCTAACATCGCTCGCTTCGCGAGCTCATTTACAATCTGCCGTACGTTATTTTGACAATTTGCCTGACTCGGAATTGACCGTTTATATACGGAAGAATTATTGCAAGTTGCCTGGCTCGGCATTTTACAATCTGCGTACAGAATTTCGCATTTTACCTGACAGTTTACATACGGACGAATTACACAATTTGCCTGCCACATATACATATTTATAACTAGCCACATAGTCATAGCTTTTATGACTCTTTTTGAGGATGAGTGGTGCGCCAGCCGCAATCAGCTCGCAAGCGTGGACATGAGTTTTCTCCAGGTACCTCAGGAAGTGTATCGGGCTATTCGGATTAGCAGTCTTTGTCACTTCCCACCCCCTCAACAAATTCTATACAAAAAAATCACATTAATCTGTTGCTCCGTTGCGACGCCACCGACGTGCGCGAGCGTAGAAAACAGTTGTCCCCAGATCCCTCGGGAACTATGTCAGGATATACTTATTACTAAATTATATCATTTTCCACCTTATCTCTGTGCTAAAAATCACACCAATCCATTTTTTCGTTACGATTATAAATAAAACGAACAAAGAGTATTGTTTTAGTTTCCTCAGGAACTGCATCGGGCTATGATAATTTCCACAGATAAAAGGTTTACTATTTCATTCCCAGTGATACACGCTACCTGCATGCCAAATTTCATCAAGATTGGTAGAGGTGTTGAAGTGTGAATAGGTAACAAACAAACAAACACATTTTCACATTTATAATATTAAGTAAGGATTTCTAAATCTTAAATAAAATATAAAGCGCCGGTGGCAAAGCCGGAAGGTCCGGAAGGCCGTGGTTAGGATCCTGCCACTTACCAATATCTATACGAATATCGATTTCACACTGGTATGTACGTTTATCCGACGACAATCTTACGGTGAGAAAATATCGTGAGGAAACCTGCACACGCCTGCGAAGAAATTCGAAGCTTATGTGTGAAGTCAGCAATGGGCCTGCGTGATCGTCTAAGGCCAGATCGCCCTAACTAAGGGCAGGTCGAGCCCCTTGGTGGGGGACGTATATAAACTGATATGATGAAAAAACACATATTATACCTATATTATCAAAAAACTAATTCAAATCATTATAGGTATCAATCTAGTAATAAAATTTCCTAACAATATTAATATGGGTCAAATCCTCGAGTCGTATCAGCTCCAAAGGAGCCCAAGACGCACTTCTCGTTGCCGCGCTGGATGGCAATAGACAACCTTAGCAGCAGGTAGGACCTCACGTCACATCTCCTCTCTCGAAGGCGAAGGCCAATCTTCTTTGTGAAGGCAAAGGCCTCTGAGGGTTCAGCAGCCGGTTGTCTCACAGACCAGCGGCACAAAGCAGTAATTTGCCTCCAAGACCGAGTACTTATTATGCTTCTTTCTCACCGCAAATTGAGCAGCAGTACCGTACGGGTGAGGAGTGAGGCAGAAAAAGTGGCTTCCCAAAGCAGACGCGTTCCTCTCTGCCATAGCACCTGTTTAAACCCTCCGGCCTTTTGCCATCAGATCGACTAAAGCCCGGCCGGCGGCTGCATCAAAGATGGAATATTCCATTCTGTCTGGAATCATTTCCATCTGGCCGAGACCAGTGCCCTCCGAGTGAGGTCATTAAGGAATTGGTGACGTGGGAATCTTCACAAACACGACTGCAACTCAGTGAGTGATGGCCAATTGCCTCCACCGTGGTAGCGCAAATATATTGATGAGGTTCACAGATATTGATATTGCAGTCGGAGAGCAACTGCCACACGCAAATAGTCGCCGTCAGAAGAGTTCCCATATATGTGCCTCCTGTTAAAAGATGCTAAACTCGATTTATGTGTTTTTATTTTTTTACACGATTGGAAACTGTAAAAAAATACCTCTCTGTTCGTCTATGAAACACATCGCTATCGTACCATAGTTCCAGAGTTTAAAGTAGCGTATACTGAAAAATACATAAAAGAAATCCACTCAAAAGTATGAAATAATATGTTAATGTTTTAATACAACTTAAGCGCGTTTTATTATTCCTGCAGTGCCATCTATTGACATTCTGCTTCTATGATTATAATGTTTGGTATGTGTAGCTAATATATAGAAAAAAGTACTACTCTATTGATATTATTGTAAGTATCTATAGATAATTTCCCACGGGACCTCTTTAGTTTTCCGGGATAAAGAATACCCGACTATACAATGATGGTCAAAAACACCCCATCCCAATGTAAAGGTTTCATATTGTTACGTTGAGTCATTCTAAAGATACAATTTTTTGCATTCCTGTAGGAACCCTAATTTTTTTGGGAATTACAATGTCCCAATTTTAGTTCGCGATAAGGGTATCAACGTGTATTTGATTGTAATAGGTCAAGCCACATTTGCGTGGTGAGCCATTCTATTAATGAATACTTTTGATTTTCCCACGGGAACTCTTGAATTTTCTGGGATAAAAAGTATCCTATATGTTAACCCGGGCTATAAGGAACCACCATACAAAATTTCATCAAAATCGGCCCGGTAGTTTTTGCGTGATGCGCGAACATACAGACAGACAGACAGACAGACAAAAATTCCAAAAGTCGTTGTTTTGGCCTCTGTATCGTTAGTAATGTCCACCACATTTATTATTTTATTTTCCAAAAATATTTCATGTACAGACACGGCCCCGTTACAGTTTTATTATATTATAGATAAAACAATTTCTTGTTACCCGACTGCCTCAGAAGGAGGGTTATGTTTTTCGAGTGTACTTATATATGTATGTATATGTATGTATGTGTGTATTATGTATGTACGTATGTAGATTTCTAAGTTCCCTGCTACAGCCTGAACACCTTGAAGGATTTCAACGTATGAGGTATGGTTACATTCGTCTTGATCCCGTGAGTGACAAAGAATACATTTTACCCGACTGGGCAAAAAGGGGGGTTTTGTTTTTACGCAATCGGTTTTTAAATTTTTAATGAATTCCTAAATTAATTAATCGGATGGCTTTGTCCGGCCGTCAAGGACTATAATTTTATAAACTGCGTAGATCGACTGGATTCTAATGCTGTGAGGTTGGATAAGGAAAAATACAATACATATTTAACTAGTTTAGTTTGAACGTATTATTTAAGGAGGAGCGAGGAGGAGCCCCGCGTTTCCATACAAACGTAGTTCCGCAGTAATTCAAAAATGAAAAATTCTTTATTATATGTTAAAATGGTACATATACGGTTAAACATCGTCATCTTAAACTAATCTTAGCAATCGAAGAGTTCGCCCCGAGTCACCCCGGCGCATAGGTGCCCATCACATTCATAAGTATTCAAAAATTTAATTCATAATTTGCGAATGTATTTACTACACATATCGATGTTAGTAAATAGCTTTGTTAATACTAAAATAAAACAAAAAAAAAATAAGACCAGTTTCAAACTTTCTGTACAAAACTAATGTAAGTCTTCGTTTAGTTATGTTTAAATTTACTACGATGAAAACTAATTACAAACATCGATAAGCGTCTATTCAATATACTTACAAAGTTTGGATTCAATCCGGCATGTAGTATATGTATTAAAGGGTAAATATGTTTGTATCGAAACACAAGCCTCCTGGCACACCCTGGATAGAAGTATATAAATACAACGGGTCAGAAATGACAATTCTAAAAAGGAATGACGAAACAAAAAAATGGCGGTGAAATTCTATACGTTCGACAACCAAACTGTAACCAATCTGTATAAATCTGGGTGACGAGGGGGTGAAGTGGCAACCTAGAGAGCGGCAGGGAGTGTCCATACTTTATGTTAGTACTAATATATATACTATGCCCTTGGGGACCCTTAAATCTCAGTGAACATTCAATATTTTTCGAACTAAGAAACTCTGAGAGCAAACAGAGTGGTTCTGCTACGGTAAATTCAGATCGCCCACAATATTATCTCTATTATCGTTTAGAACCAAAAATATCATCATCATCAGCTCATATATACGTCCCAACCGAGGGGCTCGAGCCTGCCCTGAATTAGAGCGAAAAAAATTAATACAAATATAATTTCAGTTCATTAAGACGCCTTACCGCAATGCGTATCCCATAGAAACTATTTATTAAAATTTCTTAAAAATGAATGGATCGTTTCTTATAAATGCTCACACACACAAACAAGTTATAAAATTGATAAATTATTAGATTTTTACATGGCTGACATAGCTCTCAGAATTGTTAAACTTAAGTGGCAGTGAGCGCCGCACATAGCTCGTAGAACAGATGGCCATTGAGGCATTAAAGTTCACAAGTGGTAACCGTGTACCGGAAAGCGTAGCGTAGGCAGGCCTCCCACTTGGTGGACCGATTAACTGGTGAAGGTCGCGGGAAGCCGCTGGATGCCGGCAGCGCAAAAACGGTCGTCATAAGGGGAGCCTTTGTCCAGCAGTGGACGTCCTTGGGCTGATATTTTTTTATTTTATAAAAAAAACCAATCGGACTCGCACAAAGTAGAATTCCGAAGTCTTTTCAAAAAATAAATGTTAATTTTAAAAAGGATTTTTTTTAGAGTTGGTACTGAGCCTGTATATGCATTGCAGTATGGTTAAGTATATATTATGTAGGTATGCATTACTTAACTTATTATTTTTATATATATGTATATTTTTCCTTTTGTTTTTATAAGTATATAGCTCGTAGACGACTGTTGAGCACCTAGACAAACCATTCAGGTTTAATGGTGCTAGATGATAAAAATTTTTGTATTTTGTTTTAAATTTGGTAAATAAATAAAAAAAAAATACAACATTTTGTATGGAAAATCTATGAACTTTTGACAAATTCAACTGCACATCTTAAGTTGGTCGACTATTACTCCTAAACTAAGCCGTGATAGTTTTCCTTTGAAAATTGATTACGTACCCTACTATTTACATGTTTTTTTCAGATGTACTGAAATAGCGGTATAGCTTGTAAGGTGTGGGAACACTTGACTCGAACAAAAATTAGCACTTTAAAGCTTAATATTTCGCAAATCAAACCCTTAATCAAAAAATGGTTTTAACAAACCCTGAGTAGTTTTGAAATACCTATTCAACAATACCCTACACGATTAGGTGTGTTAGCAAAAAAAAAACCCTCTAATTTAAAGACATGTAGAGGAGGTATACCATAAAAAAAACTCGAGATTTTATTGTACAACTTTGTCGACGTGATTAATATGTATAACCATGCCAAATTACAGCTTTCTAGTATTAATAGTCTCTGAGCTAAGCCGCGGACAGACGGACAGACAGACATGGCGTAACTATAAAAGTTCCTTGTTGACTTCGGAACCCTTAAAATTAGATGACTGTTTTGCGTGTAAAGGTTCATTAAAATCGGCTGATTCATTATCTAGAAATTGAAATCTTTAATTTGGATGGAAAACGAGTTTCGGTAAGGCCCTTTAAAAATATGAATTTATCTCCTGTGGGCCCTTATAGTTTCGCCATGTCTTTCTGTCCGTCTGTCCGCGGCTTAGCTCAGAGACTAGTTATACAAATATTTTTTAGGCCGGTTTCTACTTATGAAAATGAAAAACTTTTAAATTAACCACTATTCTGAAATAGTAAAAAAAAATTACCTCCAAAGAACGTTGACTAGTTGGACCTCCAAACAACGTTGACTAATTGGATCTCTCAACAACGTTGACTAATTGGACCTCCATTCAACGTTGATTAATGGACGTACAAACAACGTTGTGTAATTGGACAATCAAACAACGTTGACTAATTGGACCTCCAAAAAACGTTGACTAATTGTACCTTCAAACAACGTTCACTAATTGGACCTCCAAACAGCGTTAACTAGTTGGACCTCCAAATGACGTTAACTAATTGGACCTCCAAACAACGACTAACTGGAACTCCAAACAACATTCACTAATTGATCCTCCAAACAACGTTAACTAATTGGAACTCCAATCAACGACTAACTGGGCCTCCAAAAAACGTTAACTAATTGGACCTCCAAACAACGTTAACTAATTGGAACTCTAAACATCGACTAACTGGACCTCCAAACAACGTTAACTAATTGGACCTCCAAATAACGACTAACTGAACCTCAAAACAACGTTAACTAATTGGACCTCTAAACAACGACTAACTGGACCTCCAAACAACGTTAACTAATTGGACCTCCAAACAACGTTGACTATTTGGACCTCTAAACAACGTTGACTAATTAAACCTCCAAATTGGACTTGAATTGGATTTGTAGAAAGACAAACAATAGCGATTTCATTAGATTTTTTGAACAAAAGTTATTCAGTTTCTTGAGTAGGACCTCCCCCCTACCCCTTAAAAATATACTTCATTATACCTGGTTATTTCCCTTTCTTGATTTCCTGATAGGCACAAACATCTATAAACATATTTCAGAACAAACGAACAACCAAAGTGCTGTCTCGAAAATAATTTTAAAAACACATGTGATAAAAATGACCGCTGTGCTGTGCTACACAGCCGTACATTACCAAAATATGAGCCAAATCTAAATAAGGACAATATTTAGTGCGCCATTATGTGCCTTTTGTACGGCTAAAGCTGCACTTTCGGTGTAATCGGGACACTTTTGTGGCAGAATTACCATAGCTATCCAAAATTCACTTTTTTGTAAATTTTTTAATGTGATTTAATTTAACCATTGGTTTAAGTAAGGTTTTCCATGTATTTAAAAAGACTTCATTGTACTTCAATAGTGTAATTGTCATTACAAAATAAATTATGTATAAAAATATTGTTCATTAATATTTTCTAGCATTTATCCTGCAAAGGCACAAAAACTTACTCATTTAATATTTTAATACATTCTCAATTTTATTTTTCTTAGCTTTAGTCCGCGGCTTCGTCCGCGTGTACATCGTTTTTATGACTCTCTTTGAGGATGAGTAGTTTTCATTGTAGTAAATTTAAACATAATTAAACGAAGGCTAACATTAGTTTTGAACTGAAAGTTTGAAACTGCTCTTTTTTTTTGTTTTATTTCAGTACTAGCTTTTGCCCGCGGCTTGGCCCGCATATACCACGTTGTTATGATTGTCTTCGAGGGTGGCGGCTCGCGAGCGTAGACATAATTTTCTGCAGATCCCTCAGGAAATATGTCAGGCTATTCTAATTAATAATCTAAGTCACTTCCCACCCCCTCAACCAATTCTGTATAAAAATATTTTCAATTCGTTGCTCCGTTGCGACGACGTCTACGTGCGCGAGCGTGGAAATTAGTTTTCCCCAGATCCTTCGGTAACTATGTCAGGATATGCTATTGTCATGAAAAAAAGTAGCCTTTGTCCTTCCCAGTGACACAGGCTACCTATATGCCAAATTTCATCAAGATCGTCGTGGTGTTGAAGCGTGAAAAGGTAACAAACAAACAACTAAACACATTTTCACATTTATAATATTAGTAAATATTAAAAATCACAAATCAGACGTTCAAGACAATGACGTCACATGCCTGCGACACAAACGATGATAGGATAGTTCGGCTGCCCCATTTTAAAACACAGGTGAAAAAATTCAACTTCATGGGAATAAAGTCACCGTGCTCTCAAAATATCTAAACAATAGGCATATTATTATGTTCACCACCATTTAATTTATATTATTCTAATGCTATTTTGAGAATAAATTGTGTTTTCATAACTATTGTTCTAAATACTAGTTTTTATTTTTAAACTTTTTTATGCAATCGGCAATTTTATAGGTAAATACCTAATATACATATTATATTAAAGGTATTAGATACTAGCTGTGGGGCATGCTTCAGCCTAAACGGTTTGATGGATTTTGGAGTGCGGGGTGTTGTTAATTCCTCTTAATCCGATGAGTTGTCAAGGGTTTACCAATTGTGAACAAAAGAAAAAAAAAAGGTTCATAGAATACAAATGATTTCCAATATTTTATTTAATTGTTCAGAGTATTCCAACCTTTAATTTATGTAATACTAGCTTTTTCCCGTGGCTTCGCCCGCGTGTACATCGTTGTAATGACTGTCTTAGAGGGTGCGCGGTGCGCGAGCCGCAAGCGGCTCGCGAGCGTGTATATGAATTTTCTCCAAATACCTAGAGAACTATGTCAGGATATGCTTATTAGTAAATCATGTCATTTCCCACCCCCTCAACCATCTCTGTGTAAAAAATAAATTGTTCCGTTGCGATGTTAAAGAAACTAACAAAACAAATTTTTTTTTCAGTTCCCTCAAGAACTGCATCGGGCTATGCTATTTTCACGAGATAAAAAGTAGCCCATGTCTTTCCTCGTGACACAGGCTATCTGCATGCCAAATTTCATTAAGATTGGTTAAGGCGTTGAAGCGTGAAAAGGTAACAAACAAACACATTTTAACATAAGTATACAATATTAGAGGATTAGTAAGAATTAGCTTTTCCCGCAGCTTTGCTTACATGAATATCGCTTGTGCCCGCGACTTCGGTCCCGCTTTATTCGCTATCCCGTAGGAATTTAAAAAGTTAACTCACCTACTTATTTTGAACACCCTAATCCGTCCCTGTGGATTTTTTATTATTATTTTACATTAACGTTAATCAGAATAACTCGTTTTTATGTCTCTAGCAGCAAAAACATAGAACTTTCACATAAATTTACGACAGCCTTTGGACCCTCTTAATTTGACCCTGTCACAAAATCCGTTCTTAGCTGATGTTTCCTATCTATAAACCACATACCTGTCAAATTTCAGCTACATAGATCAAATAGTTTCCGAGATTAGTGTTAGAGTGAGTGAGTGAACTTTTTGATTTTAATAGAAGATTGCCCTTATCCAGGGTAGGCTCGAGCCCATCGCTGGGGACGTACAATAACTGATATTATGATGATGAGTGATGAGTGATTGAGTGAGTGATCTTTCAATTTTAATAGATTGCCCTAATTTAGGGTAGACTCAAGCTTTGGGGACGTATAAGAGCTGATATGCTTTATGAGTGACTAAGTGAGTGACCATTCGCTTTTAATTGAAGATAGGTTTTGAAGAATAATTTTGTGGTGTTTCTATTGAGGCAGATCATCATCATATCAGCTCATATACGTCCCCACCGAGGGGTTCAAGCTTACCCTGAATTAGGGCGATCGGGCCTTAGTCGACCACGGGAGCCCAGTTTGGGTTGGTCGACTTCAAACACAACCTTCGAGTTTCTTCGCAGGCGTATGCAAGTTTCCTCACGATGTTTTCCTTCACCGTAAGAGCGACGTAAAAACGTAAATATGAAATCGAAATTCGAAAACACACTGGTACGTGGCAGAATTCGAACCACGACCTCCCGGAGAGCAAGTAGCGGCTAAATCCATTACACTAAATATTACTTCTACTATTAGGCAGAAAGATCATAGTAAATCTAATTTCTAAGCCAAAAAATCTATAAAATACTATAGTGACTGAATGGATGGTTTATTAATTTGGTGGTCGTTATGTCTGCTAGACCGTGATCATAGGTTCGATTTGAGCTATAATACTGTTGTACCACAACTGTGCCCATCGACTAGATACACCGGACGCCCCCGGAATACCAGATCAAACTAAACGACGAAGCTTTTAAGGCGACGCATTGGAAACTTTGGTCGCAGGATCTTGATTTTTTCAGCAATTACAAAATATGTGAAAGTGATATTTTAAAAGCTATTTTTTATTATTTAAATGACTTGATTTTGTCAGTTGCAGAAACACGATTCGTTAACTTTGGTAACAGAAATAAATATGTCAGAGGAACCTCTTTTAAAACAGAGATTTGCATTTTATAGGCAAATCAGACCGATTTAAACCTCTAATATTTTATTGTCGATTGGTCTTAACACGCACTTTAATATGTTAATTGGATTTTTTTAAATTAATTGTAGTTTATAATTGAAAAGAAAAAACCATTAAAAAGTGTGAAAGTGTGGTTATTTTCTTTACTCTTTACATGTAAAGAAATAAACAGAGACAACTGTACCAATCACGGCTCCATCCCTAAAATTAGTTACTTGATTCATCATGTTTCAAACATCGAATGATATAGCTTGGAAAGAAGGTTCTTGTCAGCTCGTAATGCTATGTGGATGTTACGGCAATCGCTGCGGGCGAATCGTGCGAAAATTGTGGTTTTTTATTCACTAAATAAATAAAATAACAAGAATTGCCAAAAAGTAAGAAAACAAAATCTTTTTATATTGTTTTGATAAGAAGTTCATCATCATATCAGCCGAAGGACGTCCACTGCTGGACATAGGCCTCCCTCCCCCAAGGATTTCCACGACGACCGGTTCTGCGGTTCTGGTTCTTCTTCTAAGTTCATAAATTATCATAATATTATGATTAAAACTTCAGCAGTTCTATTGTTACATTTAGAAAAGAAAGGGTGCCTTAAGATATTTTTTCTTTAGGTCTGTGTATTAAAATAGAAATTGAGGAAATAAAAATCACTCCTCATGTCCTGTAAATCACAAAACATTTTTTTTTCGAAAACAAATCCTTAATTAAAGTAAAAAGTAATTACAAATTTGGTCGTTGGCGGCGGTAAATTTATGGTTTTCTGTATGTGACTTTTGCCATACAATTACATAAAACTACTTCTATATTATAACACTATTTATCTACAGGATGTTTTTAGGTGGACAACACCCTTTCAGTGAACAACTTTTGTTCTGAAACTTTGCTGAAATAAGAAAAAAAATGACTTTTCATACAAATGATAAGCTGGTTGACCAATTTTGTATGGAGAGGCCATTTTTTTTAGAATTGACAACGCGTTCTTGGGGAACACTGTTAAGTTTCATGAATAGAATCCCTCCCGAAAAGCGCGTTGTCGATTAAAACATCCTGTATAAACCGGACACTTATAAACAGGACGATTCCAGCGCACTATTGTGGATATGAATGAAACGCGACACAAAAACAATTGTGTATATAAATTTGAATATTGTTATCGCGTAGTGCAGCGTACTCATATGGTTGGCGTTTAATTTAAAATCAGTAATTGTTCTGGTTAATTTCAGATTGTGTATATTATGTATGCACTTTGTTATTTTACATAACGTATTTATTTAAATCAATAATAAAACAAAACCATAACAACTAGCTGTTTTCATTGTTACATACATAAAGCATAGACCATATTAGCGCTGTAGGCACAGATTACTAAATAGTTACCTGTAGGTACATAGTTACCTACAGCATATGCTGAGTCGGAGCCATTTCTGAGCCACGGCACAATTTAATGTATCTACCCTCTTTTTACATTTAAGCTTAGATATAAGAAGTTTTTATTATTTTTTGTTTTCTTTTTGTGTATCAATTGTAATGTAGCTTTGAATAAATGTTTTATCTATTAATATATCTATTACAGGCTTTTTTATTTTTGCACCCAGCAAAGAGCATCCTCAGCGGGAGGGAGGCGATGATTCCTAATGGATACCCGTACAGCCGTCTGTACCGGTTATGTGGGACTCACAGCTAATCTGTGCCTACCCACTAATTTCAATACAATACAATATTCTTTAATGTATAAAAAAAAGAAATAACAATATATTAGAAAGCCTATACAATAGGCGTCCTTATTGCTAGGTAGCTAGTTATGCTAATTACCGCCTGCTGTTGGCTTTAGCTCATGGGGCCTTGAAGCCTTCATCGGAGACAAACCCGCTCTTGGGAAGAGGAACGCTCAGCCACACCCTGGACACTTCATACAACGGGCCAGTATTGACATTTCAAAAAAGGAATGACGAAACAAACAAACTGGCGACGAAATTCTATACGTTCGACAACCAAACTGTAACCAATCTGTATCAATCTGGGTGACGAGGGGGTGAGGTCGCAATCTAGAGAGCGGCAGGGAGTGTTCATACTGTATGTTAGTACTAATATATATACTTTGGCTCAGCGGTGCTCCAGATGGGATCTACCTCTTAGAGGGTTGCATTTGTGGTGCTAGTGAGGAAGGTTGTGACATACTAGGATTGACACTATCGGTTTCTCCCTGAGCCGCCAAAAGGCAGTTCAGATCGGCTAAAGGTTGGTCAGGAGGATCAGACAGTCCCTAAATACAACCCAATTCGAACTGACAGACTGGACAGACATGGCGGAGGGACAGCCATCTACTACAAGTGAGCAATTCATTGCTTTCATATTTACCCACTCGTAAACATGAAATCCACCATAGTCAAACTAGCCATGATATGTAGACTGATTATGGCATCTGCCTACATCCCGAGTGATTCACCCCGCATACAGAGTGATTTCGATACTATCCTCGCCCTAAGCGAGTCCACCATTATGTTTGGAGACTTCAACTCCAAACATACTGAATGGACGTGCCTATTGACCAACCAAAACGACATTAAACTTCTCGAAATCACTAAAACACTTGACTTAAAAGTATATTCCCCGTACTCCCCCATGCACTACCCAGATAATCTGTACAACGCCCTGACATACTCGACTTTTCCATAGTTAAAGGAGTGTCCCTCATGTAACAGGTGCAAGAAGCATGTCATATTATATACTTACAACAGCTTCTCCCTCCCTAATCGGAACGCAACTAGGAACTGCTGTGACAGCGCGGCCGCGGTGGAGCCAACTCGTCTGCATATGTTACAATATTTTTTTTCTGTCGCAGAAAACCTGCTCTCACCATTACAGCTCATATACGTCCCCACCGAGGGGCTCGAGCCTACCCTGAATCAGGGCGATTAGGCCTTAGTCGACCACGCGGACCCAGTGCGGGTTGGTCGACTTCACACACAACCTTCGAGTTTCTTCGCAGGCGTGTGCAGGTTTCCTCACGATGTTTTTCCTTCACCGTTAAAGCAATCGGTAAGTATGTACGTAAGTTTTTGAAAAACTCATTGGTACATTGGCCGTCCAGATTTGAACCCGGTACCTTTGGTTAGATGGACCGAGTCGTTACTGGTTGAGCCACCGACGCTTCAAAGGAAAGTAACTAGTAGTTTACTTTTCATTATTTTGGAAAAACCTAAAAATATTTTAATTATTTCGTATTCTTCTCAGCAAAACCTTTAATTTGATACTTATATCATGGGGGTGCATAAAAAATATTGATCCAACATCTTTGGAAGTCCGCCATATTGTATTCTGAATGACGTCATTTAGCTAACCAAGCTGTTCTTTAAACTGAATGTGTGTTGAAAATTTCAACTCAATCGAAAACCGGGAAGTGGCTTTAATTAAGCTGCCAAGATTTGTCCCAAACTAACTGACAAACATATAAAGCTTGTAAAAAAGAGGTTGTTCTCATATCGACTGTAAGGTTTTTTTTACCCGACTGCGACAGAAGGAGGGTTATGTTTTTCGAGGGTATGTATGTATGTTTGTATGTATGTATAATTGTTTGGCACGCTCTGCGGCCTGAACGGCTCGATGGATTTTAGCTTGAGAGGTGTCGTTAGATTTGTATTTACTGTGAGAGTGACACTGGGTATATCAAGATATAAAAAAACAAAATTGCGGATTTTTGGCGCCAAATTCAAATGTTTGGCACGCTCTGCAGCCTGAACGGCTTAATAGATTTTAGCTTAAGGGGTGTCGTCAGATTTGTATTTACTGTGAGAGTGACACTGGGTACCTATATCAAAATAAAAAAAACAAAATGGCGGATTTTTGGCGCCAAATTCAAATGATAGGCACGCTCTGCAGCCTGAACTGCACGATAGAATTTAGCTTGAGGGGTGTCGTTAGATACGTATTTACTGTGAGAGTGACACTGGGTATATCAAAATAAATAAAAAACGGTAATTTAAAAAACTAAAAAACCCGACTGCGTTTCTGTGTAATTTGGAAATGAAAAACCCTAAAACATGACACACATTAAGATTACGTAGACACACATTAAGGCCACGTAGATAATTAACTTATCAGTTGATAGAATAGTATTCTCGTAAACGTTGAAGCTCTATAAAAGAATTCTGATCGTGTGGTCGATTCAAAAGTTACGTTAGTTAGTTAGAAAGTCAGTAGATTGGAGTAATCTGCAATGTAATATTGGTTGTGCTCTGAATTCACTAAGCCTCCATTTCTAGAATGGGTCCCAACTGCTACAATTTTTCTTGTATTTAAAAATGTTGTTAAAAATATCTACAATGAGCTGCTGTTCTATAATTTACCTACCCCTATTAGTCGAATGCCCATTTGCACTAAACTTCTGCGCCTAAAGACTATTATGTAAGGTCTCAATTGACATTTTTGGTATGAATTTGACGCAATTTATAAGCATCGCCTTAGCAACTTTGGCGATTCTTAAGTTAAGTGCAATCGGGTATGACGACTTTCTTGTTTTAGGGTTTTTCATTTCCAAATAACACAGAAACGCAGTCGGGTTTTTTAGTTTTTTAAATTACCGTTTCTTTAGTTTAATTTTTAGATTATCCTTTTATATTTCTGTTTATTTTTGATTGCAGTGTATTGAATAACTTTAACCCCCAACATTTTTGAACGACCTATCCAACAACACCCCACACCATGAGATAATCGCGAATTAAATGACCTAACTTTACGTTTACCCTAAATATTTTTTTACAAGACTTATCCATACCAAATTACAGCTTTCTAGTACTAAGAGGCTATAAGCTAAGCTGTGGACGCATGGACAGACGGTCATGGAGAAATGATAATGGTTCCTTACTGATTACGTAAACCCAAAAATAATAATAAAAAATTAATACGCTTTTTTCATTGTTGTTTTCAAAAATGTGAAAATTATTTTTTGATTCTATTTGATTTTACCCGACTGCACCAGAAGGAAATGATGTATGTATACATGTATGTACGTATGTAAGTATGCTTATTTATTTCTTTTCCACGCCCTGTAGCCTAAGTATTTTGTATATTTTGGAGTTCGATGTATCCTTAGATTCGTCTTAATCCCATTGAGTGACATTTTACCCGAATGGCCAAAAAATAGGGGTTCATTTTTATGCAGTTGGATTTTTAATTTTTAATTAATTTCTCTAGTTATTAACCACTGGAAAACAACTAAATCTACTAACGTCCCTATTAAAACAGATATAAAGTTAAAATATGAGTGTTCTCAGTAATTTCACAAAGCTCTCTCTCTCCATTTAGCAACTTAGCGCTGTCCAATTATCTAACTAGTAGATGCTGTAGATGTCATCTTTCGCGAGTCATTTGTCCGGATTAGTTGTCTCATGAGCCCCGGATCCGGTTATAGCTGGTTATTACCAGTGCTGAGCTGAAGTCTGGTTTCAGCATTGTAATTATATTATGGTTCTCGTCAAGTAGATCACGGGTCTCATACTGGATCGATGACAGAAACTGTCCACCCTATGATGACAGTTGAAGTTTCAGTTTGCAAAGGGTTTTAGATTTTTTCTAAAACGAGCTCATACAAAATAGCCATGCACCGTTATTGAGATACTTTAAAATAGTTGACACTGTTTTCATTCGGTGTATATGTCGCAGGCATATTGTATAATTCGTCATTATACATACGGTCATGCAAATGTCAGGCAAATTACATAATGGTTTTTTGACAGTTAACTCAATCAAACCTGACCAAACCTAACATCACTACGAGCTACAAAAACCGGACAGCCCAACACTACTCTTAGAAATCCAGTTCTGGCCTGTTATAACCGGTAAAGCGAGTCTTACCGGTTAATAGCGGCATGCCGTTAATTGGAGGCGCCTCTCTCTACGTTGTTCTACCCTCATTAACAGAGACATCAGACGCTAAGAATATTCTACTAAATTGAGACCCCTCGACGTGGAGGAGTCTCTGATAACTTTTGTGTAGATACGAGTATCTTGGAATAAGATAAGACATGCTAAATAATCTTTTTATTTTATTTTTTCAGCTGGCCGTTGGGGCAGTGAAATTCTCGAGTGCGGACCGCGCACCAGAAAACGTAGCGTAGGCAACCTGGTGAAGATCTCGGGAAGCCGCTGGATGAGGGCAGCGTAGGACCGGTCGTCGTAGAAATCCTTGGCGGAGGCTTTTGTCCAGCAGTGGACGTTTATGGGCTGATATGACGATGATGATGATTTTATCACGTCTATTAAAAAAAACGTCCAACTCGCTCAAAGTAGGGTTGCGTAGTATTTTCAAAAAATAAAAATAAAGTTTAAAAAGAAAATTATATTTGCAGTTGGTAATAGAATATTTTGTATGGAAGATCTTTGAACTTTTTACAAATCGAACTGCATACCAACTGCTTGGTCATCTAATACACCTAAACAAACAAAGTCTACTTAGCCATGATAGTTTTTTTTTTAAACTGATTAGACGTCATACTATTTACAATTTTTGTAAGATGCCCTGAAAAAGCGGTTTAGCTGGTAGAGGAGGGGGGACTTGACTCTAACAAAAAAAAATCACTTTGAAGCTGAAATCGACAATCACACTCATATTATAAAGGCGAAAGTTTGTGAGTGTGTATGTATGTTACTTCTTTACTCAAAAACTACTCAACGAATCTGGCTGAAATTTGGTAAGTAGACAGATTAGGGCCTGGATTAACACTTAACCTACTTTTTTTAACCCTTGAAAAGTCAAAGAAACGATGTCCACGCAGTTGAAATGGCGGGAAACAGCTAGTGGTTGTATAAAACCTTCAGTAGTTTTAAAAGACCTAATCAACGATACCTCACACGATAGGGTACGTCAACGAAAAAAAATTCACCCCCTCTTTTTATGTAGGGGAGGTACCATATTGTTTTTTCAAAAAAAATTTGTACCGCTTTGTACCACTTTGTTTATATAAGTACCCATGCTAAATTACATATTTCTAGTACTAAGAGTCTCTGAGCTAAGCTGCGACAGGCAGACATATAGACAACCAGACTTCGCAAAACTATAAGGGTTCCTTGTTGATTTCGGAACCCTAAATTACCTATTACCTGAGGAAATGAAGGAAATGACGCATAAAAAATTTTTAAAGTCACTAAAAAAATTACATTTTGATAACTGTTACCACTCGGTTGAGTTTTTAGATAAAAAAATGAGAAGTTTTATTTCCTAAGTTGTTGTTTGCATGTCTTTGAAATAAGGCTTAATGTGTATTGCACTATTAATTTATTTGTCGCTATACTGCACCTACCACATTTACGCAAATAAAATATTATTATATTCTATTCTAAAAAGAGCTGAGTCTGAGCCGAAATAGCTATTTTATCCGTAGGAATTAAAAATGATTTCAATTTAGAATTTGAAGTATTGCTAGCAAGTCTTCCAATCTAAGCGGCAAATAAATCTACAACTGTAACGATGAAATTCCAAATATAAAAATTAGCCTCTGATTTTTTGTATGTTATGTATGTCTACATACAATTAGGAACAATAAGATATACATAACATAGAAATAATCAAAGGCTAATTTTTATATTTGTAATTGTTCAAATATAAAAATTAGGCGAGAGTGAATAGGTATTATTTGAGTTTGCGTGTACCATCCTCGACTACTTTGTCTTTTACCATAGGGTAAGATGTAGTCAAACGCACTCAAATTTTTAATTAATAAAAGAAAATTCTATATTATAAAAAAAAACAAATGAGAATTTACTATGGGTTTCTTGGGGAAAGTTGTTCAGTTAATGAGTACAAGCACCAGTAAAAAAGAAATCATACCTTTGTTAAGACCCTGTATAATTGAAAGATAAATACAATATAAAAACCAACCAAGTGTGAGTTGGACTAGCACTCCGTGGGTTCCGTACCACCACATATTTCCACACAGGCATAGTATAATGACAATGATACCTATTCACATTACAATCAAAAGACATCAACGTGAGCGACAAAGGTATTCTTTTTTTTTGTCATTCAGTTTGGTCTCCTTAGCGCGAGTACGGCTCACACTTGGCCAGTTTTTATTATTTGTTGTTTTAATAGTACTATAATCACATCAAATTTTATTATTTGTTGTTTTAATAGTACTATAATCACATCAAATTTTATTATTTGTTGTTTTAATAGTACTATAATCACATCAAATTTTATTATTTGTTGATTTAATAGTACTATAATCACATCAAATTTTATGCTTGTATGTATTGTCGTTTTTAAAATAGAGCTAAATCAAAAATTTAAATAGAAATAGTTTATTGGCACTTACTACTCACAAACATTGAGATGCAGTCCTAGTTCCCAAACTAGTCGTTAGACTGTATCTTGGGAACCAGTTCCTTCCATTTTTATTAAAGGACACGATAAAATAAGTACCTACACAACTTTACACTATGTACACTATTAATCAAAATAAACTTAGTCTAATTTTAGAACTTATAAGTCATTGTTTTTGTATAGTTTAAAGTGTGAAAGGCTCAGTAATAGCACACCCTGGACACTTCATACAACGGGCCAGATATTACATTTCAAAAAAGGAATGACGGAACAAACAAAATGGCGGCGAAATCAGCAACGTTGAAGAACCAAACTGTAACCAATCTGTATCAATCTGGGTGACGAGGGGGTGAGGTCGCAATCTAGAGAGCGGCAGGGAGTGGCCATACTGTATGTTAGTACTAATATCATATACTTTGGTAATAGGGTCCCGTTGGTTGTAAGGAACCCTAAAAAGGTCATAAATGATAATAAATGAGATAGTGGAAGTATTTCCACAGGTTTGAGGGATTTATACAAGTTTTCTGGCTCCTAGTATTGTGGTGAGCGGGGGAACTTGTTATGGAAGCGTGAAGTTTTAGTACGAGTGGGTTTTATAACTTCTTTTCAGAATTTCTAAGTACCCTACCCACAAGTTATTTATTGAGTATGAGTTAGAGGCGGTTGAATTGGTTTTAAAAAAATATATTTTTATTGTATTTATTATAAAGCCAGTCTGTTTAAGAATGGCTTTAATTTTTCAGTGTAACCAGAAATATTCATACAATTTTGCAATGCTCTCGATAAATGCTTTAATCTTTTAATATTTTTCATTTACCCATTAAGTAATAATTACTTTATTTTGTCTATATATTTGTACCTAATAAAAAAATATTTAGTAATAGAAATGTTACATTTACTATACAGGATGTAAAAAGACCACTCCGGCAACTTAAACTGGGGTTTCTACTCATCATAGTGAACAACTTACTCCAAGGAACTCATACTGAATTCTCAAAAAAAAAATTCGACTTCCTATACTAAATTGGCCGATTTGCTGGCTGATCTGTATGAAAAGTCGAAAAACTTTTTCGAGAATTCAGTATGGGTTCCTTGGAAAAAGTTGTTCAGTGTGATGAGTAGAAGCCCTAGTTTAAGTTTCCGGGAGTGGTCGTTTTACAACCTGTATACAGGTAAAATTTGATTTGCTTCTCTCCGGCAGCGTAGGTAGTGACTCTGTTTCTAGAAATACAATATAAAAAAATGTTTTAGGTACAAGCGTTGTTTCAGTAAGTTTGTAAAAAAATAAGATAAGTACGACATTAAGTCTCTTAACCTCACCGATGTTTCCAAGTTCGAAAAAAGGTGACCGCAGTATTTCTTAGGATCTTATTGTAAGCAATAGACGACCCTGGGACCTTGACTTCACCTCCAAAGTTCATCGTCAGGTCAATTGTACAAATACCAAAATTATCTAAATATTAATAACAGGAATACGATTTCATACCAAATTTCAGCTCAATCGGACCCCTAAAAGTTGCTCTAAAATCGAAAGAAAACCATAAAAATAAATAAATAAACAAACTCGCACAGAAAAAGAATAAAAGCTAGTTATGATAACTTAATCAGATAAGTAAAAAAAATAAAGACGCGACTGCATAAAAAAACGCAACCTCCTTTTCAGCAATCGGGTAAATATTATGTATTTTATGTATGAGTGCAGAGGATCAAGACGAATCTAACGACAACTTGTACTCCGTAATTTAACAAGCCGTTGAGGTTACAAGCTCAGCCAAATAAACAGACATACATATACATACATGCATACATACTTATATAAATAATATACAAATACATACACTACGTAATGGCAAGGGCCGCTACCTCCTATCCGGGAGGTCTTTGTTCGATCCTGCCACGTACCAATTGATTGATTGATTGATTGAAAACACTTTATTGCACAACATAAGAGAAAAAAAAAGATACAATTGTTAAGGAAGTTGTACATATAGGCGGTCTTATCGCTAACAAGCGATCTCTTCCAGACAACCTTTAGGTGAAGGAAATATGAGAAATGTGTTTTCGAATTCCGATTTCATATGTACCTACGTTTATCCGACGCTCTTATACGTTGAAGGAAAAACATCGTGAGGAAACCTGCATACGCCTGCGAAGAAAGTCGAAGGTTGTGTGAGAAGTCGCACTAGGCAACCCGCACTGGGCCCGCGTGGTCGACTAAGGCCCGATCACCCTAATTCCGGGTAGGCTCGAGCGAGGTGGGGACGTATATGAGCTGATGTGATGATGATTACATACACTGAAAAAACATTACTATAATTCTTGGGTAGTCGGGTAATTATAAAAACAGTCCTTTTAAAATGGTCACAAAAAAGTAATATCGACTTTGCGTACAAAGGTACCTATAATGCGGTATAATTATCTGTGGTACCTGGTATACGGGGTCTCGGCAAACAAACCTCTTTGTGGCCATGCTGAGTTGTGTTTGTGTTGTGTCCATTCTTGGTCCAACTATCCACCAACAATCTTGTGGCAACTTCTGAACTTGTGGCATCTCTATCTATATCGGGGTTGTCATGACACTATTTTGGATCGTTGGGTGGTAGGGTACCTATACCACTATACCACAGTATTGCGATATAGCCTACAGTAGCGCAACGCCTTTGATGTCGCACGATGCCGCCACCGGCGTAGGTACTAGCGCTGACATACGAAATAACGGAAGGGTTGTCACAAAATTGAAAATAAATCAGTTATGATATATTATTATTGATATAATATGGCGATCGATCATTTATTGAGTAAGATTAAGATATACATATTTATAAGTGTTGCAGTGCCAAAAAATTACGAGACACTTTAATTTTAGTCGTTTTAAGATTGTGCTTATAAAATTTTATTGTATAATAGATTCGCATTCGGATGAATCCGTGATACCTACCTAACTATCCTACTGTTGACCTGTACGGTGCGCAGTACCTACATATTTCACTGGTGGCACGACGCCATCCAGATCCCGTAACTGACCCGAAAAAAATAATAATTATGGTATTATTAGCTCTTAAAAAGATCAAAATACTTACCTGGGTGCTTACCTATGTACATACATACACATTTTTTTAAATAAGTACCTCAACAAACATCACGATGAGAATTTAAGCCCAAAGCCCAGGTCAAACCAGTGCCCGTACTTACTTATATATATATATATATATATATATATATATATATAAGTTTTGACTGACTCGGTGGCTCAGTGGTTAGTGCTCTTGACTACTGATCCGAGAGTTGTGGGTTCGATCCCCACCCAGGGCAAACATTTGTGTGATGAGCAGATTTGTTTGCTCTGTGTCTGAGTGTTAAATATGTATATATGTATGTATTTAAACGTATATAAGTATGTATATCAGTCTCTGGTTCCCATAACACAGGGAATCCTACTTTGGGGCCAGATGACCATGTGTGATTTGTCCCAGAATTTTTATATTTATATTTTATATTAGTACGTATATATACGTATATTAGTACCAAAGGGCAATGGAGCGTGCTTTGCTCGGAGTTTCTCTGCGTGATCGAATCAGAAACGAGGAGATCCATACGAAAATCAAAGGAACCGACATAGCTCTCAGAATTGTTAAACTTAAGTGGCAGTGAGCGGGTCACATAGCTCGTAGAACAGATGGCCGTTGGGGCGGTAACGTTCTCGAGTGACGACTGCGCACCGGAAAGTGTAGCGTAGGAAGGCCTCCCACACGGTGGACCGATGATCTGGTGAAGGTCGTGGGAAGCCGCACGTACCACCCACCTATACTATAGTATGTATATTCTAAGTAGTACCTACATCACTACTTAGAAACATAATTAGATATAATTATTATAATATATGTATAATCTTCATACTCTGTGCTTATACTTACTTATAATGGGATTAGGTATCATTATTATTTTTTTATTTACAATTGGTAAGCCCTTGGCATTATCGCACCTAATGATAAGTGACGATGATTCCGAAGATGGCAGCGGGCTTACCAAGATTCCCCAACGCAATGGGGAACTAGCTGACTTATCTTCAAGCCGGAACACATCATATTGTTAGCATTGATGTTTGGCGGCAAGACTTAGATAAGTGGTGGTAGCTAGCCAGGCGGGATTAGATAATGCCCTTCCATCCACATTACAAAGTTAGACTCTGTTATTTAGTAAGACTCCGCCGAAATTGAATCTACGACCTCTTAATGTGAAGCTAATGGCCTTAACAATTACGCCACGAAGGTGTTCAATAAAATATTAATAATACCATAGATTATTAAATTAAATTATTAAATCAAATAGTAGTAAGTAAGAACCTAAACATAAAAACTTACATACCTACCTACCTCTTGTCTTCCCTTATATACCTATAGCATATCTCTGCCCTTGTTATACTTTAGTGTCGATTAACAACCGCGACAGAACACTATGTAAGTATCCTATAAACGAAAGTATTGGTTATAAACGTAATAAGAATAAAAGTATTTTGAGCCTAGCAAAACATGCACGCGTCGATGCCCCTTCGCGCTAGACTGGCAAACTCAGTGGAGTTTGCTAGCCGCATGCCCCGCCGCCCGCTGCCCCGCAAGTACCCCTCCGTTGCTCTGCGTAAGTACATTCGTTGCGCTACTGTAGGCCATATTGTAATTCTGTGACTATACTACAGTATATACAGGCCAGGGGTGTCCAACATAATTTGGTGGAGGGTCAGGTTTAGGATTTTTAAAGCCGCAACGGGCCAAAGGAAATGTCCAAGAGTAGAGTGAATTTTTAATAAAAGCAAAACAGTAATTTTTATAATTTTTTATTAACTTGTGGCGGAGCTGCATACATTCTGTATACATACATCAATACTGTTTACCTCAGACACGACGCTGTTAGAGGAGGGCTCCAACCCACTTTTACCGGACCTTACGAGGTGCTGGAACGAGCGGAGAAAATTTATAAGATCCTGATAAAAGGTAAGGAACAAACTGTATCTATAGACAGAATTAAACCAGCGTACATGATTAACAGCTCACCTTCTTTGGAAACAGTTCCAACACTATCTGAAAACAGAAAAGATGAGAACGTGGTAACAAAGGAAGCAAGATCAGTGAGAAAGTTCAGATTCCCTGATTATTATCGCCCATCCTAAGATGGTCTCTAGGGGGAGTAATGTGGCGGAGCTGCATACATTCTCCTTTTCAGAACTATTTATTTTATTGTTGTGAAGGCTCTGTCTTGTCTGTCATGATTACATGAGTGATTTTGGTACACAGAAAAAATAGCATTTTCTCTAATTTAATTTATTTCTTACACCTTCCCCGGGACTCCTGCCACCGCCAAAAACTTAAGTTAGGAAGAAGAGTCACTTGTAAAAACCTACCTAATTCGATGACTGTCACCTTTTTTGTTTGCACAATACATTTATTATCTATATCTTTGTTCAACTTATGTGCCGCGGGATAAAAGTAGGTACCTTCGCGCAATAACTCGCACCTCCAGTACGAAAACGACTCAATTAAAAAAAAAAAAAGAGTTATGATCGTGAAAAGACCTAAAACAATCATATCCAACTATCTGTAATTAATAAAAAGCCACATTCGAGCGGGAACAGGACAAAACCGCTGTGTTGGTCTCTTTCCCACTCGGAGAATTTCGGGGCGTGGCCAGTTCTAAAACGACGCTTTTAGTGTTGTGTTGACGTTGTTGTAGAGAGGACTTCACGCACACGGAAAGATAGTGACCTAACGCAAATTAAGTCGTTTTTGTACCGATACCATCAGTAAGTTCACCTTAGTTTATTTAGTACTAGCTTTTGCCCGCGGCTTCGCCCGCGTGGACATAGCTTTTATGACTCTTTTGAGGGTGAGTGGTGCGCGAGCCGCAATCAGCTCGCAAACGTGGACATGAGTTTTCTCCAGGTACTTCAGGAACTGTATCGGGCTATTCGGATTAGCAGTCTTTGTCACTTCCCACCCCCTCAACAAATTCTATACAAAAAATCACTTTAATCCGTTGCTCCTTTGCGACGCCCGCCACCGACGTAGATCCCTCGGGAACTATGTCAGGATATACTTATTAGTAAATTATATCATTTTCCACCTCATCTCTGTGCTAAAAATCACACCATTCCATTTTTTCGTTGCAATTTTAAATAACGAACAAAGAGTATTGTTTTAGTTTGCTCAGGAACTGCATCGGGCTATGATAATTTCCAGAGATAAAAAGTAGACTTTTTCATTCCCAGTGATTCAGGCTACCTGCATGCCAAATTTCATCAAGATTGGTAGAGGTGTTGAAGTGTGAATAGGTAACAAACAAACAAACATATTTTCACATTAAAGTAAGGATTTCTAAATCTTAAATAACATATAGAGCGTCGGTGGCGTAACGGTTAAGGCCACTACCACCTGTCCAGAAGGCCGTGGTTCGAATCCTGTCACTTATCAATATCTATACGAATATCGATTTCATACTCGTATGTACGTTTATCCGACACTCTTACGGTGAGAAAGACATCGTGAGGAAACCTGCACACGCCTGCGAAGAAACTCGAAGCTTATGTGTAACGTCAATAACCCGCAATGGGCCCGCGTGATCGTCTAAGGCCTGATCGCCCTAACTCAGGGCAGGTCGAGCCCCTTGGTGGGGACGTATATAAACTGATATGATGAAATAACACATATACCTATATTATCAAAAAACTAATTCGAAACATTATATCAATCTAGTAATAAAATTTCCTAAAAATATTAATATGGGTCAAATCCTTGAGTCGTATCACTTCTCGTTGCCGCGCTGGATGGCAATAGACAACCTTAGGAGCAGGTAGGACCCGGAGCGGGCGTCACGTCTCCTCTCTCGAAGGCGGCAGCCAATCTCCTTAATGAAGGCAAAGGCCTCTGAGGGTTCAGCAGCCCACAGACCAGCGGCACAAAGCAGTAATTTGCCTCCAAGACCGAGTACTTATTATGCTTCTTTCTCGCCGCAAATTGAGCAGCAGTACCATACGGGTGAGGTGTGAGGCAGAAAAAGTGGCGTCCCAAAGCAGGCACGTTCCTCTCTGCCATGGCACCTGTTTAAACCCTCCGGCCTTTTGCTATCAGATCGACTAAAGCCCGGCGGCTGCATCAAAGATGGAATATTTCATCTGGCCGAGACCAGTACCCTCCGAGTGAGGTCATTAAGGAATTGGTGACGTGGGAATCTTCACAAAAAACGACCGCAACTCAGTGCGTGATGGCCAATTGCCTCCACCGTTGACCCGCAAATACGTTGATTGAGTGAACCTATCACAGATATTGATATTGCAGGCGGAGAGCAACGGCCACACGCAAATAGTCGCCGTCAGAAGAGTTCCCATATCTGTGCCTCCTGTTAAAATATGCTAAACTCGATTTATGTGTTTTTATTTTTTTTACACGATTGGAATCTGTAAAAAAATACCTATCGGTTCGTCTATGAAACACATAAAAACGTGCCATAGTTCCAGAGTTAGAGTTGTGTAAAGTAGCGTATGCTGAAAAATACATAAAAAAAATCTAATCAAAAGTATGAAATAATATTTCAATGTTTGAATACAACTTGAGCGCGTTTTATTATCCCTGCAGTGCCATCTATTGACATTCTACTGCTATGATTATAATGTGTGGTATGTGTAGCTAACATGGGGAAAAAAGTACTCTATTGTTATTATTATTGTAAGAATCGATAGATCTAATTTCCCACGGGACCTCTTTAGTTTTCCGGGATAAAGAATACCCGACTATACAACGATGGTCAAAACACCCCATCCCAATGTAAAGGTTTCATATTGTAACGTTGAGCCAATGTAAAGATAGAATTTTTTGCATTCCTGCAGGAACCCTTAATTTTTTTGGGATTCACAATGTCCCAGTTTTAGTTCGCGATATAGGGTATCAAAGTGTATAATTAGATTGTAATAGGTCAAGCCACATTTGCGTGGTGAGCCATTCTATAAATGAATACTTTTGATTTTCCCACGGGAACTCTTCAATTTTCCGGGATAAAAAGTATCCTATATGTTACCCCGGGCTAAAAGGAACCACCATACAAAATTTCATCAAAATCGGCCTGGTAGTTTTTGCGTGATGCGCGAACATACAGACAGACAGACAGACAGACAGACAGACAGACAGACAAAAATTCCAAAAGTTGTTGTTTTGGCCTCTATATCGTTAGTAATGTCCACCACAGTTATTATTTTCCAAAAATATTTCATGTACAGACGCGGCCCCGTTACAGTTTTATTATATTATAGATTAAAACGACCGATTTAGATATGTGATTGTTTTCTTCCGACATTACCAAAACATCCAATGACTTATTTAAGTTTACATAATTTTAGTTTTTAAGTTACTGTTCATTTAAGTGACTGATTTATATTTAAGTCATTTTCTTAACGAATAATAGCTTAGGTATGGTTCAAAACTTTGTCTTTATCGTATTTAACACATTGTTATTGTATGTATCTCATTAATTATTGGGTCTGTTTTTTAATAAGCTGAAATAAGAAGATGGAGTTTCATTAGTAAATGTGTCGTTTTAACAACAAAATAATATACGAAATTAAAAAAAAGTTCACTGACAATGTCGAAAAGAAGAAGAGCCAACATAATGAAAACTGCAGAAAAAAAACAACCTGAGAAGGTAATAAAATTATTGTTTTAATCTTAATTAATTATTTTTTTTAGATTTTTTTTAATAGATGAATTTTATAAATATAATAATGGCTTACCCTTTAAAAAATTTATTAAAAACTATTTAGTTAACAACCCATAACTTCTGGGGTACCTCCCAAGAAGGGTAACCCATATATGAACATTGATTCGCAAACGAATTAATACCATATCTGCCCAGAAGTGTTTTAGATTTTCGATTCTTGTAAATTTTGAGTATGTTTGTGCTTTATGTCTTTGTTAATGTTTTAACTAGTTTCAAGACCGTAGGTATTGGATAAGTATGTTAACTTTTAGTAAATAAATAACACTAGTTTATTCTACTTATGGTACTCTGCAACATGAGCCTGCGTACATGCGTACCTAGCAGCGCATCCACCCACCGTGGAACGTCCAACTCTGGATCCGCGAGTTCCAGACCTGTGATCAGCCCTTGCACAATTGATGGCAACCAAACCTGAGGAAGAACCCCGACCACATCGTCCGACACTGCTGATGTCATATGACAACACATGCCTGGAACAGCTCTAGCGCCGTCCAGCTCAAAGATTATGTCAACCTGACCCCTTAGATTGGCAACATGTTATCAACATAGCAACATTATCTTGCCATTTGATCCCCTAGCGCTATTCCTAGTAGTGGGCAAGAGTACACGATCGAGCCTACCCTGAATAAGGGCGATCAGGCCTTAGTCGACCACGCGGGCCCAGTGCGGGTTGGTCGACTTCACACAAAACCTTTGAGTTTCTTCACAGGCGTATGCAGGTTTCCTCACGATGTTTTCCTTCACCGTTAAAGCAATCGGTAAGTACCTATGTACGTAAGTTTTGAAAAACTTATTGGTACATTGGCCGTCCAGATTTGAACCCGGTACCTCTGGTTAGAAGGACTGAGTCGTTACCCGTTGACCACTGATGCTTGAATGATTGATTATTATTAAAACTAAAATAACAGTAAATGTCACTGGAAACGTCATATTATTTTTATTTTTAAATTTCGTCTTGACTTTGATCCACCTTTCTAAAATACCAACTTGAAAAGAAATTATTAGGACTTTAATAAAATCAAACCACAAACACACCCTGGACACTTCATACAACAGGCCAGAAAAGACATTACAAAAAAGGAATGTCTGAACAAACAAAATGGCGGTGAAATCCTTTACGTTCGACAACCAAACTGTAACCAATCTGTATCAATCTGGATGACGAAAGGGTGAGTTCGCAATCTAGAGAGCGGCAGGGAGTGTCCATACTGTATGTTAGTACTAATATATGTATATACTTTGCATTAAATGAAGCCCCCAATCAGCATTAGAGGGTTTAGTCTCTGACGCGACGCTGAGTTTTATTGATCCAATAACTCAGGTTGTTTTGACAGTTCCTTCTTAAACCCACTCGATAAAAACATAAACAAATTCAATAAATTAAAAAATAATATTATAAATACTAAACATAGTTTCAGATATTTTTCCCAAAGGTTGTCTTCCTCCTAGCTGAGACAAACAACAGAATTTTCAAGCAGCAAAAACATCAGTTCGAGAGTGTACAACACGATCACTTAATTCCCAGGATAGTGGCCGCTACAGGGCCGGCGCAAGGACACTAGAGATAAGACAAAACGACCGGGATCTTGTTAATTTATGAACGTGTTGTTACGGCCTCACTACACAATACATATACATAAGTAAGTAGGTACATACATAGGACGTGGTGATACGCGAAACTTATATTGCATGTATATAGGATGGTTTTTTTTTGTCACTGTCCAAATTTTTGAGGGTATTAGTACCCGTGAAATTAAATACCTTTCTCCAAGGAACATGGGTCCAAATATGAAAAAAAAAATCTGACCTCCCATACAAAATCGATCAGCTGACTATTGACTTTGAATGGGAGGTCTGACTTTTTCTTCATATTTCGACACATCTACCTTGGAAAAAGATGTTCAATTTTACGGCTACTAATCATCCAGAAAAATTTTAAGGGTGACCCTGTATCTTAATCTTAAAACTTCACCAAATTATTAATTTAATTTAATCCACATGTTATTTTTAGGTTGACTGAAAGAGATAGCGTAAGGGATAAGTCCTCCTTCATACTACTCGTTTAAATATCTGTTTTAATTCAATAAAGAGTTTATAAACAAAAAAAAACAAACAAATTATTCAAAACGAGCTGTTACCCGTGGCTTTTCCCACTTGGATATCGGATGTGCGTGGATATCGAGAGGGCGCGGTGCGTGAACCGCAAGCGGTTCGCATTTTTTTAGCCTATGTTTAGCCGCAATCACGTTGATTATTTAGAATAAAAGCAGTAAGAATGTAGTATCTGCTTTTCAAGCGACTTCCAAAAAGGAGGAGGTTCTCAATTCGTCTGTATGTTTTTTTTTTTTTTGTTTGTTACCTCATAACTTTGGACTGGATGAACCGATCTTTATGATTCTTTTTTTTATTTGAAAGCTAGTGCTTCCCGTGTGGTGCCATATAAATTTTATTAAAATCGGTGTAGAACTTCATTCGAAAATTAACAAAAACCAAAAATAGTAATGCAAAAATGTACTAAGTTGTTGCGATGGAAGTCAGTTTTTTAACGTGTTTAGCGTTTTCAATTATATCGTAAGCAACTCATATAATTAAACCCTACCGAGTCTTACAAATTTAGACTCTGCCAGGAATCGAATCCGCGGCCTCCTGATGTGAATCTAGCCTAACTCAACCATTACGCCACGGATGTGGTTAACCCTTCGCATTCTTTTCTTTTCTTTTAGACCCCAAGGGTATTAAAATCTAATATTTTTTTTTAAAATTACGTAACGGGGAGGACTGTAATTTTGAGAAGCTGGGTTAGCGGCGTTGCCACGTCGACATGTTGGGTTAATTCAGTGCTGCGCGGGTGCTTGACTGTGATAGACGTGTTTAGAGTCAGTGAGACGCATATGTGTTTTGTAAAGGTTGTTTTAAAAATGAAAATAAATTGTAACTGGAAGTTCCTAACGCTAGTTACTATTTTAAGACTTAATATTATTTTCTGTTTTTTTTCTAACATCATTTAAGTTTAACTATGCTTAGTTTTTCAGTTTAAATGAGCCTCCTGAGCCTCATATTTCACGGCAAAAGTAAAACAAACCATTGATTGCAAGGGAAAATTGGCTTTTCAGTGTCGTTCTAACTATCCTCTAAATTGATAAAAACGCATTTTTGAATGTATTTTTTAAAGTATATTTACACAGGAGTCACTTATGTTCGGGTCATTTAGACCCCACCTTGTATGGCACGTAACTTTTTGTCACCTTGTATGCAAAGGGTTAAAAGTTCTTTTCTTTTGTCAAAAAACGTTAATTACATGCTGCCATTAATCTAAAGTGTTAATGTTCAAAATTATAAAAAACGCTTAGGTATATTTTGTAATTACCTACTGCCCATAAACAAAATACTCAATACTTTCTGAAAAGTAAATAAACGGCTTAAATAAATGTAGTTTTAGTATGTCTAGTTACTGTGCATATGATTATCAACAGTAGCATGTAAATATTGGAGCTGCACTTACGAACCCGGAGTATGTATACTTACTGTAGCAATACTCAGTAAAAGTTGTCATTATGACATAACAACTCCTCCTCCTTGGCGTAATGGTTAGTCCATTCGCTTCACACCAGGAGATCGTAGGTTTGATTCCCGGTGGGGTTAACTTGTAAGACTCGATTAGGATGGTGGTAAGGCATTTTCTAAGCCCGCCTGGCTCGCTACTACAATCTTATCTAAGTCTTGCCGCCAAACATCAGTGTTAACAACATTGATGTGTTCTATCAGGTGAGATGATGCCAAGGGCTTACCAACTGTGAATAAAAAAAAATGTCATCATGACTTCTGCCCTTATCCATAATGACATTTACGGGTTCCCATTAAGGCGAGGTTGGAACAGTTGTCTCTATCTTTTTCTTTACGTGTAAAGAGTAAATAAAATAACCAGACTTTTGCACTTTTTCAATGTTGTGTCGTTTCAATTAAAGATACAATTAACTTTTACAAAGCCAACTGGCATATTAAAGTGTGTGTGTTTAGACTAGTCGTCCTAGATAATTTAAACGTACTAAATCGTTCTGGTTTGCCTGTAGAATGAAAATATCTGTTTTAAAATATATTTCTTTTATATATTATTTTCTGTTAAAAATTAAAGTCATTGTGATGAAGAATCAGGTTACAAAATATCACTATAATATGTTTTGTTATTGCTAAGAAAAATCGAGATCCCTGCGATCAAAGTTTCTAATGCGTCGCCTTAAGCTATTGAAACGGTGGTCAGACCATAATGTAGACCTCATCGTGCTGATTCCAAATCTGTATGAAACTTGTTAGTCAAAAACAATACTCACTGCCTTTATTGCTAGCGCGGAAGAATTTCTATGTAAAAAAATCGTAACGGCCTTTTAATAAGGTTCCGTAGTACAACAAGGAAGTTTCGTCATGTCTGACTGTCCGTCTGTCTGTACGCGGCCTAGCTCCTAGACTATTAGTAATTAAGAGTTGAAATTTGGCAAAGATATGTATAACGCAGTAAAAACTGTAAAAAAAATTTGGAAATAAAATACTTTTGAAGGGTATCTTCCTTACAAGTAAAGTGAGGACGTTTTTTTTTCTCGTTAAACCCAGTCGTGTGGGGTAACGTTGGTTAGAGCTTAAAAATAGTTGTGAGTCTTTTAAGATCATTTTATAACTAAGGGTTCCGTTTCCGAAAAATTATGCTTGAAAGTGCTAAATTTTGTTGGAGTCGAGTGTTCCCACCCCCTAACAACTAAACCGCTATATGTGGAAATTTGAAAAAAAAAACATGAAAGTAGTCTATAATTGAATTTAAAAGGAAAACTATCCCGGCTAAGTAGGCTTTCATATTTTAGGAGAAACAGTCGACCAACTTAAAAATGTGCACGTTCGATTTGTAAAAAGTTCATAGATTTTTCATACAATTATGTCTATTACCAACTGAAAAAATAATCCCTACTAATATTATAAATGTGAAAGTAACTCTGTCTGTCTGTTACGCTTTCCCGCAAAAACTACTGAACGGATTTGGCTGAAATTTGGTAGGTAGACAGATTAGGACCTGGGTTAAGACATAGACTACTTTTTACCACGCTCGCGAGCTACTTGCGGCTCGCGCACTGCGCACCCTCGAAAAGTCATAGAAATGTGGTCCACGCGGGTGAAGCCACGGGAATCAGCTAGTTTATATATATTTTCGGAAGAGACTACGAAACCATACTTTGCGCGAGTCCAACTTGGCCGCTCAGAATTCCGTGGACCGCTATGAGAACCAACGAGTCCATACTGCAGGAGCTTAACATCACGACAAGGCTCTCAGCAATCTGCCACCAGAAGGCCCTACGCTTCTTCGGACATATCATGCGGTCTCCTAAGCATAGTCTGGAGAAACACGTCATGATCGTGGGCCAGATGGAGGGAAGATGAGCCAGGGGCAGAGCACCCTCAAGATGGATAGACGCCATAAAGAAAACTGTGGGGCCGGACATCCAGACGGCAGTCCACAGCACTTACAACCGCAGCCAATGGAGAGCAAGCTGTTGTGGTCGCGATCCTCAGCACTGAGGGACCGAGGAAGAAGAAGAACTTGGCCGGTTTTTATTAAAGAGTTCTGTGGCCAGACTCGAGTTGGTACAAAACCGATAACCCATATCAACCAAACAAATGATATCCTAAAATGCACAATATCGACACTGAATGAATCCTAAAACGTATCGTTGTTATGGCCATAAACGTATGCCGTTATCGTCTTTACGAGGACCGAAAACGTCATCACCACTCTACGTTTTAATGGATTCCATGCGCAGTATCGACTTCCGTTTCGTAGAATAATTTATATTCCAAAAAGGTCAACAACGATTTTAATGAATTGTGAGTTCCAAGAACTTGATGACTACGACTAGCTAGATGCTTGCGGCTCGCGCACCACTCACCCTCAAAGACAGTCATAAAACGATGTATAAGCGAGCAAAGCCGCGGAAAAGAACTAGTTAAACGTATATAAGTATGTATATCAGTCTCTGATTCCCATAACACAGGGAATCCTACTTTGGGGCCAGATGACCATGTGTGATTTGTCCCAGAATATTTATTTATTTATTTAGTTTCTCCATAAAAATCTTAATAAAGTAGGTACCTCCCAGATAAATTTAAATCATATAAAGTAAAAAATACACTCATTTTTAAAAGCTTTTATTTAATTTTCATTGCTAGTATGTATGTATGTTTGTTGAGTTCAAATCTTGCGATCGATTTTATAGCGATTTCCAGGGGTACGATGGGGCTGAAATTTGGAATGAAGCCAGATTGATCTGATGATGAACTTTGGAAGTGGAATCAAGGTCCCAGAATCGTCTTTTATTTTCAGTAGAATCGTATGAATACAGTCTTTTTTATTTGCTATTTGGAATGTGTATTTTTTATATTCATTTGATCATTTGGCTTTTTTTAACATAAAACTCTTTACAAATAAAAGCTTGTACCAAATAGGAAAGGAAAGGAAAGGAAAGGAGAAGAAAGGACACAAAAAAGGGAACGCCAATATACATTAACAAATTCTGTTCATATGTGTGCCGTATTCTTTCAGTTAAAATGATCATTCGGTATAATGCAGCTTTGAAGCATTGACATTCGAAGTTGCATACGATACCTCGCCGTAACGGTTAAAATTCACCGTGCATAACTGTTAAATTTTACCGTATTTACGTAAACTATAAAATTTAACCGTATATTTACTATAACTGTAAAATTTTACCGGCCGAATACCACGGGCCGTTGTCATTCGTGAAAGTTAACAACTCCATTGGAGTGAAGCTTTAGTTTCGTAATGAGAGTAATTAAGCTTTGAAATAGAGTTTGTAGTTTTATGGGGAGTTAAAATTATGTTTATGACGGGGTTGGGCTTTTAATGACGTTATTAACACGGGGCTTGCCATATCAGAGTCAAAATGTTTTAATATTTTACTTCAAAATAATGTCAATTTTATTTGAGTTCAGCTTGAATTGGTAAATGAACTGGAATGGAATTGAAATTGGCACATCTGTTACTTTTCTATAACTGTGTTTAATTAGTTGTAAAGATGAAAGAAATAAAATGTTTGCGGGGCGTCGAAATTGTTTTTTTTTTTTGCCATGGCTGTTAATTTTTCTACTAAGTAAAATGAATGAACAAAATTATTATTTTTAGGGTTACAGAGTCGACAAGGAACCCTTACAGTTTCGCCATGTCTGTTTGTCCGTATGTCCGCGACTTAGCTCAGAGTATTAATACTAAAAAGCTGTAATTTTGCATGGTTGAAATAAAAAAATTTAATAAAAATTTAGGGTACCTTTCTTACAATACTTTTAAACAGGAAGTATTTTTTTCCTTGACGTACCTCATCTGTTTATTATAATTAAATAGGTCTTTCAAAAATACTGTGATATTGCTTAAACCGTTTTTCAATTCAGTGATCTGTTTGCGAAATATATAGTTATGAAGAGCATATTTTTGTTATAGTCGAGTGTACCCGCCAGCTAAAATGCCATTTCATGACATCTGAAAAAAAAGAAATTAAATAAGTAATAATAAATAATTAATATTTATTTTAACATTCAGTTTTCAAAATAACTTTAAAAATTAAGAGTTTAAACTATCACACCAAAGTACTTAGTTTAGGAGTACCTAATATTTGACCAACTCAAGGTGTGCAGTTGAATTTGAAAAAGTTCATAGAGTTTCCATACAAAATATTATATAACCAACTGCAAATATAATTTTGTTTTTTAAAATACACATTTATAGTTTTAAAAGACTACGGAACCCTACTTTGCGAGTTCGACTCGCAATTGGCTGTTTTGTTTTTTTTATTTAATTTAAAGAAGCGAGTTAGCACTAGGCGGTCGTAGTTCTCGGCTACGAATTGTAGGCAATCAGCGTCGTAGTAACTTACTACGAATTGTAGGCAATGAGCGTCTTAGTAACTTACTACGAATTGTAGGCAATGAGCGTCGCAGTAACTTACTACGAATTGTAGGCAATGAGCGTAGTAGTAACTTACTACGAGTTGTTGCGTACATGGACTGTAGGAAAATAATTCTGGAAAGTTAAAAGTTGACCTGGCGAAAAACGCGGGAAGCCTCCATATGCGGGCAGCGCAGGAGAGGTCGTTGTGGAAATCCTTGGGTGGAGGTCCTTTTCTTACTTTGATGTGATCATAATAATTTTTTATAAATATAAATAGTAGTATTAATAAGTCTATAATTAGTTAATTTCTAAACTGAGAAAATCTTAAATAAAACTAAAAGGAACCAATGCATAAGAAGATTTGCTAACGCAAAAAAATACGATTATGATAATCAATACATAAAAAATCGCGTTCGGGGAAATCCCCTGACAATCTATGACTCTAAGGGTAAAGACATAAAGAGGCAGGTTCCCGGTGCAGACAAACCGGTACCGATCTGTACAGGTAAAATATTCCAATGTTATCATATGCGCTCACGTATAAAGAAACAGGTTAGGACTTGTCGGTACCGACTACCTGCACGGCGTCATACGGGCTTGAATGTTTGTGGGTCTAGGGTATCTTTAAAATGGATATAGACAAAGACTAAATGGTGACGACTAGTCTTTCTTCAGGTGAAATGGGTTGAAGATGCCAGTTACATAAGTTCTTAATTAAGAGATGTTCTATTTTATTTAGCACATAGTCGAATGTTTCTGGTGTCATCCTGGTATAATCATAAAAGTAGTCTTCATCATTCCTTATGTCTTTTAGAAATAAATGGTGATATGTACTAAATTTATTTCTTTTACTATTAATATTAGATAACACCAACCGTCCTTCTTTTTCTACATTATAAGATTTTAAGATTTTAACCGCCTCCGTAGCTCAGAGGCAAAGTTAACTGGCTTTACACAGGAGGTCGCGGGTTCAATTCCCGGCGGGGTCAATTGTAACACTCGGTTTGGTTGGTGGTAGGGCATTTTCTAAGCCCGCCTGGCTAGCTACCACCATCTTATCTAAGTCTTGCCGCCAAATATCAATGTTGATATCATTGGTGTGTTCCGGCATGAAGATAAGATAGCCAGTTCCCCATTGCGTTGGGGAATCTTGGTAAGCCCGCTTCCATCTTCGGCAACATCGTCACTTACCACCAGGTGAGATGTTGTCAAGGGTTTACCAATTGTGCATAAAAAAAAAAAAAAAGTAAACACTATCTAGAAGAAAATCGTCGTCCGACGAACTCGAAGCCATGATGGTCAATATAAACAGATTTACCTGTTTTTTTATGTGTAGGGCATCCTGCACCGATCCGTACCGACACGCACCGACAAGTCCGTACCGGGAACCTACCTCTTTATATCCTTACCCTAAGCCGGTTAAACGTTACGTAGACCCATGTCCGCCAATGTTAACACAACTGTATTGTATATGTCGCAGCCATCTGGTTAAAGCTGCCGTTCAAATGAACGACTAGCTCGTTGATTGAATACCTACGCGCCACACACTAAACCAAGGCCACAGATTACTAAATAGTTACCAAGGCGCTACACGATAAACCTACGCGCTACACGCTAAACCTATGCGCTACACGCTACGTTCTATACGATACACTACACTACACTGTTGTTCAATTAACCTTCGGGCTAGCTTACAATCAGCCAACTAGTTGAGAGTTGAGTGACGCTTGTTCAATCAACGTTCAGCCTATAGTCATTCAATTGAATGTCGCCATTTAATCAACGGGCTAGCTGTTCAATCAAATGGCAGATTTAACCTTGTGGCTTCGACATATACTCGTACATCTGTGATACGAATACGTGCGACAGCCAATCATACGTAGTATGATATATGATGCGTTTAACCACCTTCGTGGCGTAATGGTTAAGGCCATTTACTTCACATTAGGAGTCGCGGGTTTAATCCCCAGCGGAGTTTGAATTTGTGAGAGTCGTTTTGGTTGGTGGAAGGGCATTTTCTAAAACCGCCTGGCTAGCTACCACCATCTTATCTAAGTCTTACCGCCAAACATCAATGCTTAAAAAATTGACGTGTTCCGGCTTGAAAATAATATAGCCAGTTCCCCATTGAGTTGGGGAATCTTGGTAAGCCTGCTTTCATCTTCGGCGTCATCGTCTATCAAGTAAGATGATACCAAGGGCCTACCAAATATGGATAAAAAAAAACGGCGTGTCGAGCCACGCTGATGTAGGGTTCCGTAGTTGCCATTATCGCGTCCATATCTAATTTTCAAATTTCCAAATACAGCGGTTTAGTTGTTAGGGGGTGAGGACACTCGACTAAAACAAAATTTAGCACTTACAAGCCTATTTTTTCGAAAACGGAACCCTAAATAATAAAATGGTCTTTAAAAACTCAAAACTATTTTTAAGCTCTAACCAACAATACCCCCACACGACTGGGTTTGACAAGAAAAAAAAATATCCCCACTTTACTTGTTGGGGAGGTACCCTTAAAAAGTTTTTTTTTTCCAAAGTTTTTTTTTACAGTTCTCTCCGCGTTTTTAGTAAATAGATATTTGCCAAATTTCAGCTCTTAACTACTAATAGTCTAGGAGCTAGGCCGCGGACAGACAGACCGACATGACGAAACTATAAGGATTCCTTGTTGTACTACGGAACAAAAAAGATGCTTGCTTCAGGTCTGTTAACCTGTATGATCGTCGCAACCACGCAAGTGGCTCTGAGTTACGACCGCCTATAGTTAGCTACACCATACATACATAGGTGTAATAAAGTGCTATTTACACCTTTTGTCCCGTCCAAATGGACACTATTCGTCCCAGAGGACGAATAAAAATAATATACAAGAGGATAAACCTAATCCCATGATGGATGACGGTCCGGCGCCGGTACAGTCAACGACGGGACTCGATGAGACGTGATGGGATATAATAGATAATACTTATATTAAAAAAACAAGCTGTTTCCAGCGGCTACGCGCCCGTTGCGCAGTAGGCGGCATGGCCATGTTTCCTTAACCCTCGTGTCTGAAAAAACGTAATGACACTAAAAGTTTTTTTATTCATAATTGGTAAGCCCTTGGCATCATCTCACTTGATGGTAAGTTACGATGATACCAAAGATGGAAGCGGGCTTACCAAAATTCCCCTTCGCTATCTTATCGAACTGGCTATCTTATCTTCAAGCCGGAACACATCAATGTTGTTAACACTGATGTTCGGCGGCAAGACCTCGATAAGATGGTGGTAGCTATCCAGGCGGGCTTAGGAAATGTCATACCACCACCCAAACTGAGTCTTACAAGTTGACCCCACCGGGAATCGAACCCGCGACCTCCTGTTGTGAAGCGAATGGACTAACCATTACACCGTGGTGGCGGTTAGTTGTTGGTTTGTGAACTCTTGTCGTCATGAAAATCCTTGGTGGAGGCCTTCATCCAGCAGTGGACGTCTTTCGGCTATCCCTACTATATATTCAATCAATCAATCAATCAATCATTTATTTATAAATTTAAATAAATTTACACGTCACAATTTAAAACATAATATTAGTTAAAAATAAAATATAAAATTATGATTAATTAAAAAATAATTTATCTATTCTACCTTCGTAGTGCTGAGTCACTTGGACCACTTTTTATTAAGGAATTCATTTGTGTCATATAATGCCGCATCAACCAACATTTCCTTTAATTTAGTCATAAAGGTCGCGTAGCTAGGGCTGTCTCTCACTCCTTGCGGTAGTTTGTTGTAAACCTTCGGTGCCATTGCTTTTATACACATCTTCGATAGCTTCGATAGCCTGGATAGCTACCACCATCTTATCGAGGTCTTGCCGCCGAACATCAGTGTTAACAACATTGATGTGTTCCGGCTTGAAGATAAGATAGCCAGTTCGATAAGATAGCGAAGGGGAATTTTGGTAAACCCGCTTCCATCTTTGGTATCATCGTAACTATTATATAAGGTCTAACAAAATTAGCTGAAACTATTTTAAGGGCAAGTTCAGTAAACGAAACTGAACAACTTTTTCTTCAGCGACCATACCGAATTCTAAAAAAAAATTGCCACATTCCATTATTGCCCACTATAATATTCTCGTGTTGTAGAACGGTCCTGTCTTTTCGCTGGATTCGTGCCTTGCCGCAACGAAACACTGCGCTGTGCCTGGCCGTTGACCTTTGGTAGTTCTCTCAATCAATTCTTATTTAAAAACTAATATTACCTATTTAAAACCTTATAGTTCCCCTTTTAGATGTAGGTAGTAAAATACAACCTAACAGGTATTTACACTTTTCGAAAAATAAGAAATTGAGCGGCTTCTTTGAAGCGTTGAGGCCATTGACCATTGAACTATTTTGCTGCTCGCTCGTAGGTACATTTCGCCTACAAACAAGTGTGCGATGCGTGCGCGAAAAAAATATCTCAGTTACTCTCGCGCACTCATTGAGTTACGTTCTCAAAGCCGAACCTACAGATAAGTGCCTAAGTTAAGTGTTTCATTGTGAAAATGCCATGTACAACAATATTTGGACATGGCGGTGTGCTATGAAGATTGTAACCACAACCTAATAGACACCAGGAACATGTTTCAAGGTGCTTTGCAGCGATTCCGGGATTACGGTACTTTTACGAGTATGCCACGACCTGTAGATGCCGGTCAACCAAGAAAATCACCGGAGACATAAGAAGCAAGTAGGTAGGTAGTTCGCCTTAGCCTGTTTGCGGACAAGTCACATTAAAGAAAAATCTATTTGTTTGGAAATGGCCAAACATGTAAACAAATCATTTTATCACTTACATTTGGACATCAAGGATTTTATTGACATAAATACTGTGTTTTAGTTCATTTAAGACTTGAAAACCAATTGAAACTAGTTTATTGAAGTTCATGTTTTGTTTACATGTCTGGCTATTTCCAAACAAATAGGGTTTAGATACCTACCCAATATGTGTCCGACGCGACGGAAGACACGGCTTGTACTATCTGGCGTGGCTTGTGGCGGAGCCCGGCGGAGGCGCGTCAGGCGCGTAGACTGCTATGGTACGATGGCCAGTGCCGGATTTATTAAGATTTCTTTTTTTTTATTGTAGATTTTTTTTCTTAGATTTCAGTATGGTCGCTGAAGAAAAAGTTGTTCAGTTTCGTTTACTGAACTTGCCCTTAAAATAGTTTCAGCTAATTTTGTTAGACCTTATATATTAATATTATAAATGTGAAAGTAACTCTGTCTGTCTGTTACGCTTTCCCGCAAAAACTACTAAACGGATTTGGTTGAAATTTGGTAGGTAGATAGATTAGGACCAGGATTAAGACATAGACTACTTTTTACCACACTCGCGAGCCGCACTGCGCACCCTCGAAAAGTCATAGAAACGTGGTCCACGCGGGTGAAGCCGTGGGAAACAGCTAGTTATGAATAAATATAATATTGTTCTAGAGATTTGTAAACTGTATTAATTTTTAAAGGGTTCGTCATAGTAATACGGTCGATCGACACTAAGTGTCGTTACCGTGTCGCAATTGTAACTTACGAGACTATTGATTCTAATGTTGTAAATGGTTTTTTATGTGCAAATCAAGAATATTGACCCAAAGCGATCCCAGTTTGAAATTAACATGTGACTCATTATAATTATGTGACAGATGACCGAAAAAAAAACCTTATTGCGCACACTTGCAAAATAAATCCAGTACTATTGTACTATAAACAGGTTTTGCGCAGTTTTACTAAAATTATGTAGACATAGATAGTTTTCATATTAAGCTAATTTAACTTTTTTTTTTCCATCCAAAATGTATCTGACACACAGTTTCGTTGACAACTGTACAATATTAGCCGTACTACTATCGTTGCAGCTAAATGATAAATGGGGTAGTGAATACCTTTGTCATTATTACCTGGATATTCGGGTCCCACGCGGAACATCTCTATTATTACCGGGATATTCGCGCGGTGGCACATCTCTAATATTATATTAATGCGCTGGCCAGAGTGCTTTTCGCTAGGGACTAGTGTTTCTACATATAAGTGCGCAGTATGTAAAAGTGCCTTCCCATATATGTAAAAAGAGGTTAAAGAGGTATAAAAAAAGTTATAAAAAAACGTTGCGTTCCTAAACGAAATGGCTTAGTAGGACTTCGTATTAACTTTTAAAACATATTTTGGATGGGGGAGAGGAGTGTAATGGGAGCTTACTAAATTTAATTGAACAAAAAACTTTAATCGCAACAACCAAGTTAAATTGTGTTTTTTTTTTGTTTTCGTTAATTTTCTATAAAAGCACTCGATAACATTTATATGGGAGCACCTTAGGAGTATACTCTTTTGTGCAAAAAAAATATTTTAAAAATCGGTTTACAATTTATGGAGAAACCAGTTGACATACATTAACAAAACACGTTATCGAACATAGAACGTCCTTCTTTTTGAAAGTCCGGTAATTAAAATTTTGTCCGAAATTGACGGAGAAATCGGTGGATATACAGATTGTAACAAAATTGGTGTAGGTACCGTTAACTGGGGGTTCTACTCGTCATACTGAACAACTTTTTCCAAGGAGCTCATAGTCAAATCTCGTAAAAAAAATTTACCCTCCATGCTAAAATTCAAGGTATTTATTCAAAATAGGTGCAAATTACAATCTTTCTGATATTTAAATAATAATAACATAATGTCAGATGTGAAAAATCAATAATTAAATTATCATTAGTTAATAACGTCAAAATTCAATCTTTGAAACAAACCGCATTATTTCATTAGAACATTTAAACAATATGGCACTAAAACTTATACATAAAAATAAATGAAAGTCATTAATGCCTTTGACAAGAGTAGGCCAGTTAACACGGACAGCACCCGGTCACGAGTATAACGCGAGAGTCAGCCATCACTCCCATCAACTATATTAGAGGGAAAGGAACGACCCGGCTCCCGATGCGCCACCACCCGCACGAACATTTAAGAGTGCATTTCCATACTGATTGATTTTTATGAAGAGTAAAACATTTTTTTAAAAGTTTTCAGCAAAGTCGTAAAACAAAAGTTTCATTAGAATCGATCCATTCATTTAAAAAAATAGTAATTTTAAGTTTGTATCGGAAACTATTTTTTTTATATTAATCTCTTAACGAGTGACACTTAAAATTATACTGACGTAACTATGGTATAAGTATAAATACAACATAATAACTAAATGCTCACCGGGTCGCTAAAAATCTGACTTTTTTATAAGCACATCTGTCTCGAGAGACTAAACGAAGGGCACTAGCAGCGCGAGCACATCACGGTTCAATGACCGACGAACATTTCCGAGTGCCCCACGAGTGTGAGCAATGTGTCGTGCATACTCACACCGCTCCGATTATCCGCTATTCCCCTATCCTGTAATAAACAGTTTCAAGTTGTAAAGTAATTACTACGGAACTCTGCACTATGCGTGGTTTTACACCCACTTGGCTGGTTTTTAGGGTTCCGTACCCAGAGGGTAAGAACGGGACCCTATTACTAAAACTCCGCTGTCCGTCTGTCACCAGGCTGTATTTCAAGAACCATGATAGCTAGACAGTTGATTTTTTACAGATGATATCGTTCTGTTGCCGCTTTAGAAAAAATACCAAAAATTAGAAAAAGTGAAAAAATAAGGGGGTCTCTAAACAAAAATATTTTTTTATCGTTAAGAAACTAAAAAAACTAAAAGAAACGAAATTCCCTCTTTCAAGTAGTATGACATATAATCAATTTAAAAGGAAAACTATCACGGCTAAGTAGGATTATTCATTTTGGAGTAAAAATCGAAAAACTTAGGATGTGAAGTGGCATTAGTATAAAGTTCATACATTTTGCATAATGTTCTATTACCAGCTGCAAATATAATTTTGTTTTTTAAAATATACATAATTTTTTTTAATAGACTACGGAACCCGACTTTGCGCGAGTCCGACTCGCACTTGGCCGGTTTTTTTCTTCTCATTTTACTCTATTTTCATCATCGTCCGTCACCTATTTACAAAGCGATTGAAATCTTTTTTCAACTAAATTCTTTTCTTAAGTTAAGAAACTAAAAAAGCGCCATCTAGTACGATGGTATGGAACTCTAAGTGTTCTGACTCGCACTTGGCCGGCTTTTTTTCCCATTTTTCTGTATTTTTATCATCGTCCGTCACCTATTTACAAAGCGATTGAAATCTTTTCCATCTTGAACCGCCTCCGTAGCTCAGACGCAAAGTTCACTGGCTTTACACAGGAGGTCGTGCGTTCGATTCCCGGCGGGTTCAATTGTAAGACTCGGTTTGGTTGGTGGTAGGGCATTTTCTAAGCCCCCCTGACTTGCTACCACCATCTTATCTAAGTCTTGCCGCCAAATATCAATGTTGATATCATTAGTGTGTTCCGGCATGAAGATAAGATAGCCAGTTCCCCATTGCGTTGGGGAATCTTGGTTAGCCCGCTTCCATCTTCGGCAACATCGTGACTTACCACCAGGTGAGATGTTGTCAAGGGTTTACCAATTGTAAATAAAAAAAAATAAAAAAAACACTTTCAATTGAACTGTAGGTTTCTTTGTGTGTTTATTACACGATATCTTCGCAGCTTGTGAAACAATTTTCACGGTTGTTTTTTATTCGATAGAGTATGCTCCCGAGTTGATCCCATATAAATTTAATCAAAATCGGTGTAGTATTTTTTTAGGGTTCCGTACCCAAAGGGTAAAAACGGGACCCTATTACTAAGACTTCGCTCTCCGTCTGTCTATCCGTCTGTCACCAGGCTGTATTTCATGAACCGTGATAGCTAGACATTTAAAATTTTCACAAATGATGTATTTCTGTTGCCGCTATAACAACAAATACTTCCAATTTTAAAAAGTGAAAGAATAAGGAGGGTATCTATAATAAAAAACAGTTTTTTTTAAAACGTGAAGAAACTGGTGCCATCTAGTTTGACAGTACGGAACCCTTTGTGCGAGCGCCACTATAAGCTATAAGCTTCGAATAACGGTCAAGTCAAATTAATGGTAATATCGGTAAACATAATACCAAAATAAGTGGGTAGAAGTCGTCACTTTTGATAAAATGTCTTCACCAGCCACGTAACCACACTCCATATAAAACAGAAAATTAGCCACACTATCGACATAATTACAGAAATTACCACTGAAATAGCAAAACTACTAAGCGCCGAATCCGTTTAAACAATTCCGAGTTGATTTTGTACGAAATTAGACACTTAATTTAACAATCAGTTTATTGTAGAGGGTCGTTAGCAAGTAACTGCTCGGAACGGAAGAAATATTTAAACGGAATAGAACTTTAGATGGTGTTTTCGAGGAATTCAATAGCGTCGGATTTTGTTTGATCTAAATAATTATTACAATAGGTTTTGTGTAAAGAGGTTAGTCACCAATACCTACTGTAATTTATACAATAATAATAGATAGTAATAAAGAGCGTCGGTGGCTCAACCGGTGACGACTCGGTTCTTCTAACTAGAGGTACCGGGTTCAAATCTGGACGGCCAATGTACCAATGAGTTTTTCAAAACTTACGTACATACTTACCGATTGCTTTAACGGTGAAGGAAAAACATCGCGAGGAAACCTGCACACGCCTGCGGAAAAACTCCCAGGTTGTGTGTGAAGTCGACCAACCCGCACTGGGCCCGCGTGGTCGACTAAGGCCCGATCGCCCTAATTCAGGGTAGGCTCGAGCCCCTCGGTGGGGACGTATATGAGCTGTTATGATGAATAGATAGTTGTGACGAAGCCATTTTTTTCATTTTTTTATTATCTTGATCTTGATTTTATTATCCAATTTTAGGGCTCCGCAGTCAAAAACGAACCCCTATAGTTTCCCCATATGTCTGTCTGACTGACCGTATGTCTGTCTGTCCGCGGCTTAGCTCAAAGACTATTAGTACTAGAAAGATGTACACACGATAATAAAGATGTAAAGAGGAGGTGATTTTTTTCTCTGTGACGTATCCTATCGTATGGAGTATCGTTGAATAGGTTGAGTAAGTTTAAAATAAAAACTATCGCGGCTAAGTAGGCCTTCTTAGTTTAGTAATATTTGACCAACTTAAGATGTGCAGTTGTAATTGTAAAAAGTTAATGGATTTGACATACAAAATATTATATTACCAACTGCAAATACAATTTTGTTTTCGAAAACATACAATTATTTTTTGTAAAGACTATGGAACCTTACTTTTTGCGAGTCCGACTCGCACTTGGCCGGTTTTTGTGATTATTGTTTCATAAATCGGTCTGGTGGTAACAGTTTTTATACTTTATGAACTCTGACAGCCCATCAAGTCTTAATTTATAAATGTGCTGGATTAGACGCGGTTGGAGGGCGCGTTAAGGCTGCATAATAAGACTCTGACATTGCAAAAGAATTTTATGGAGTTTTTGGCTTAACTCGTGATTCGAACGCCAAATGGTCAAAAACTGGCTTAATGCGAGTCGAACTCGCACTCCGAGGGTTCCGTACCACCGCACCTCTCTACACAACCATGGCAATGTACTTATTCACATTACAAACAAAGGACAACAGAAATATACTTTTTTATTTAGTTCGGACTCCTTATATATTCTTTATTGCACACAGATATTTACATGAAAAACACTTACAAAGTCATTTACAAAGGTGGAGTTATCTCTATAAGAGATCTCTTCCAGCCAGCCTTACCGGGTGTTATAAGAATTCAAAGGACGGGGGCAAACCTATGTGTACCTAAAATTATACTAAATGAAATACTACTTAAATATAATGTAAACTAACCCGATTAAAACTATCCTCCTTAGCGCGAGTAAGACTCATACTTGGCCAGATTTTGTTATTTGATGATTTACAATTTTTACTGTAATTACATTAAGTTTAACACTTGCGTGTATTACCGTTTTTACAATACAGCTAGAATAAAAATAAAAACACTTTTTTGAATGGGGTCCCCATTTTCTAATTTAAATATTTCTCGTTGTAGCGGTAAAAGAAATACACACTCAGTAAACATTTCAACTATCTACATATACGAGTCATACATACAGAACGACAGATGGACAGACGGACGAACAGCGGAGGCTTAGTAATAGCACAGTATTACGATATGGCTTACAGTAGCGCAACGCCTTTGATGTCGCACGATGCTGCCACGGCGTAGGTATAAGTTATACTAGCCTGTAGCCAGCCTGACAAACTCGCGGAGTTTGGCAGACTGTGACCCGCCGCCCGCTGCCCCGCAAGTATCCTTCCGTTGCTCTGCGTAAATACATTCGTTAGAAAATAGAAAAAATAGAAAATAGAAAATCATTTATTTGCCTTAAACACGGTATACAGAGATCTTTAAAGTTATATAGCACTCATGTTTAGCTATTGAAAACAGCATGCAAATATTAAGGTAATAATTACAATAATACTAGGTCAGTGATATTATGATATGTAAACATAAGGTATAAATTAGTTGCACTACTGTAAGCCGCTATATTGTAATACTGTGGTGAAGGGTCCCGTTGATCACCCGTTACGGAACCCTGAAAAACGATATCCACACGGGCAAAATCTAGTAGCAAATGAAAATTTAACAGTACTAGTTTCAAACAGTTGAAAGTTTACGTTGCCTGGAAGAAATTGCTATCTAGCTATAAGGCCGCCTATTGTATAGACTTTCTTCTATATTGTCAATTTCTTTTTTTTATGTTGTGATGCAATCCTCGACTAATGCAGTTGCTATCGTACACATTAAGTTTGTACACTTAGTTTAAGTTCCAAATATTTTTTTTTTTTTTTTTAATTTTTATAAAGAATATTGTATTGTATTGTAAAGTACCTTTTTAGGGTTCCGTACACCCAACGGGTGACCAACGGGGGCTCCGTTATTATTGGGGCTTATTACTAAGTCTCCGCTCTCTGTGCGTCTGTCCATCTGTCAGCAGGCTCTATTTTTCGAACCGTTATAGGTAGACACTTGAAATTTTTACAGAATATTTATTACTGTTGCCGCTATAACAACAAATACTAAAAATTAGGAAAAAGTGAAAAAATAAGGGGATATCCACACAAAAAAAGTGTTTTTTTATAGGTCTTTAGAAGTATTTTTGATTTAGATTTATCGTAAAAACAGTAATACATACAAATAAAAAACTTGGTGTGATAATAGTACTAACACTGTGGTAAAAAAAATAAAAAAAATCAGTCAAGTGTGAGTCACACTCTTTTTTTTTTTTTTTTTTTTTTTTTATTAAAAATTTGAGTGCGTTTGACTGCAACTCACCTGATGGTAAGTGATGATGCAGTCGAGGATGGTACACGCAAACTCAAATAATTCCTATTCACTCTTGCCTTGAAGATCCCCAAATTATAGGAATCGGGAAACACTGACGCAGGCAAGGAGTTCCACTCCTGCGCTGTACGCATAATAAATGAAGAAGCGTAACGATTCGTGCGAAAAGGTGGAACATCAACAACAAAGGGGTGCAACCCCTCCCTGCGTCTCGTTGACCGACGGTGGAATGGAGCAGGGGGAATGAGGTCGTGAAGTTCTTGCGCGCACTCTCCGAAATGAATTCGATAGAATACCGATAGACAGGCGACTTTGCGGCGATGCTCAAGGCTTTGGAGCTTGTCATTGACTAGCTCATCGTCGCCAATGAGTCTCCGTGCGCGTCGGTCGATGGCGTCCAAGGTATCCAGCTGATAGCGGGCTGATCCATCCCATAAGTGTGAACAGTACTCCATACATGAGCGGACCTGTGCTTGATACAAGGTAAGCAGCTGTCCAGGTGTGAAGTACCGTCTCACCTTAGAGAGAATGCCCAGCTTCATTGCAGCAACTTTTGCCTTGGACTCAATGTAACGACCGAAGTTAAGATTGGGTGTTAAATCCACGCCGAGGAGTTCCAGGTGGTCAGATAACTCGCGCTAATGAAAAAAAAAATCAAATCAAATTTAGGCAGCTCGCGTTGATGTCTTTTGTTTGTAATGTGAATAGGTATCATTGTCATTATTACTATGTAGTTTTGGAAAGAGGTGTGGCAGTACGGAACCCTCGGAGTGTCAGTTTCACTCGCACTTGGCCCGTTTTCATGTACACGTAATCTAATTCTTTCAAGGATTCGTGCTACATTACGAATGAGAATAACAAATGATCGTTGCTCTTATCATTAATATTTTAACCTCTCGCTGGGCGTGTAGGCAGTCGTTTGTATACCGGTTTAATTCGGGTGCGGCCACACTGTTGCGGTTAAACCCACATTCCGCAGAATTTTCCACTAGAAAATGTTTTCACTTGTTAAATTATTCGCTATACTTTACATTACTTACACATAAATTAATAGTTTTTTTTTTGTAGAGAAACTTCTACACAGGGTGTAACTAAATTGTTGTAGGCCCCGTTAAGTGGGGGTTCTACTTGTCTTATTGAACAACTTTCTCCAAGGAACCCATAGTCAATTCTTGAAAAAATATTTGGACCCTCCATACTAAAATGCACAAAATAGGTCAATCAGCTGATCGATTTGTATGAAGAATAATATTTTTTTTTACGTTTTTAGCAAAGTCGTAGAACAAAAGTTGTTCAGTATGATGAGTAGAATCCCCTGTTAACGGGACCTACACCAATTTTGTTACACCCTGCATAGACGGTATTAGGATTTTTTCTGTCACTAAAAAGCGTTACGGCCGCGTTACAGTTACTAGTTAAAAAAAAACTCAAAAACACGCTTTTAAAGCACATCAAACTCAATACTGAAAAATAATTCTTTCACAATAATACTAATATTTTTCGTTCATTATTGTTTTCAGCTTATATTAAGAATTATTTTTCACTTTTTAGTGTGATGTGCTTTAAAAGCGTGTTTTTTATTTTTTTTAACTATATTTTTTATATAATAAGGAGTGGTAAGTTTATTTGAAAACAATTAAAGAAAACTTGCATACTTCTTCTTTTCGAGTCGACGGCAAACTCAAATAGTCCCATCCCAAAACCGAGCCACGCAAATGGCCTTGTCAGTGGCCTGTATCAAGTTCTCCCGCGTGCATACTTAAAATACTGATAATTTTATTGTTACTGTTTTGTTAGAATTTCCTTTATTTGACTTTTTTTTTAAATCCACAAATTGATAAGCCCTTGGAATCATCTCACCTGATAGTAAAGTGACGATGATGCCGAAGATGGAAGTGGGCTTACCAAGATTACCAAACGCAATGGAGATCTGGCTACGAGTAACTTATCTTTAAGACGGAACACATCAATGATGTTAACACTGATGTTTGGCGGCAAGACTTCCGGGAATCGAAAACGCGACCTCCTAGTGTGAAGCGAATGGACTAACATGTACGCCACGAGGCGGTCACTTTAATATGTAGTTAGGTACAAATAGGTAAGACTAAAGGGCTGGCTTCCAATAACAGTTTAGAGTTTAGTGACAATGCCCAAATCTCCCGACATTGATGGCCCTGCATAAATAGGTGGGAAGGCCCGTCCCCAAATCGGTGCGGGTTGTAGATTTGTGACCCACAACTAGGATGCGATGGGACCAATCTAGGACCCTAATAACTCTACAGATTCACGAGTTTTCGAAGCGATTTGGTTTGGAAAACGGTGAAAGTAAGTGACCCTGTTGTTTTATTGAGGGCTAATGATTATGGGGGTTTTCCCTCCCAAGCGAAAAACTGAAGCTAGTTACAGGCACGCTATACGCCATCCATAGACAGCATTGAACACATCTTTAGGAACGTTGCGTTCCTATTTGACGAGAGCAAAGGAAGATGTCTCCGCCAGGCTAGGTGGTATGTCTGGGGTCCGGCCGTGGACCAATCGTTGATGATTGGTATCTGTATATATACTCAGCGCTGAAGAAATTCTAATAGCGCGTTCTAGATGTCGTATTTCTTTTGTTCTCTCGTTGCTTATGTTAAGGTTCGGTGGCAGGTTATTGCAGTTGCCACCACACATCCGTGTCCTTACTTGTTACGAGGCTTCGTTAATTAAGCGTTAGGGGGCTTGAGCGTGTTAAGAGGGGGTACAATGCAAAATGTTTGTCCCCTCGCTATCGCACAATTTTTATATTGACATATTGCTTACGCAATGCGTTCCTTTGCTTTCCGTGCACCTTTTCTATATACAAAGATAGACAGAGCTCTAAAAATTATGGCGTGCTCAAGATATTCCTGCAAGAAAAAAATAAGGACTGGCTACTCAACTTGGACTACTTCTCAACTGAAAAATTCATGATACCTGTCGCGGAGCGATGTATACGTCTGTATCTGCACCGCGAATGTCACGTACAAACTTATAATTAAACTCTGGATATAAAATAAATTTCTTAATCATAAAGGGAAGTATGCGTAGGTCTTGTAGCTCCTTGCAGTACCATAGAAAAGTGTTATAGCTGGGTTTGAACCAGACTAGTTCATGTGAGTCCAAATTTGTATAGCTGGTTTCGAACCAGACTAATATTCTTATCCTTCCTGTGTTTGTTCGGCGATTAATTTAGTTAAAACTGCTTCGCTTTAGTGGGTTCTATTGGATCCTCGGATCCCCAGCTGTGCCTCCATCATGTCGCGGAGCGATGTATACGTCTGTATCTGCACCGCGAATGTCACGTACAAACTTATAATTAAACTCACGTGTGACTCGCTGTTCTGCACAACAATTCACGTCCTTCACCATCGCAGGGTACACCCGACCACCCGTGCTGCCAGGTGTTCATCCAACTCCTGTAATTAAACTGGCACGAGTATGATAGCGGATCCCATAATCTGTCGTGAGGAGTGGGGTTCTGCCTTGGGATGGACATGCCGTCCATGGCTAAATTACGAGACGAGGGTGCACAAAAAATAAGCAATCAGTGTTGTATGAGGCGCCTTTCTATGAGTGTGTGTTTGATGTCAGGTGTACATACAAATGAATATCACATAATACATGAACACAGTAGCATGAGTAAGGCAATGGTTAGTCACACGTCAAACAACAATGCTGAAAGAAATAGATCATTAATAGGTCGGTGGTAAGGAAGGTGAGGGAAGGTAAGGAAGGAGGATCCCATTGTCATGTCCCACGTTGGAGGAGCAACTCATTCCCCATGTCCCTCGTTGGAGGAGCAACTCATTCCTCGTGTCCCTCGTTGGAGGAGCAACTCATTCCTCGTGTCCCTCGTTGGAGGAGCAACTCATTCCTCGTGTCCCTCGTTGGAGGAGCAACTCATTCCTCGTGTCCCTCGTTGGAGGAGCAACCTCCTCGTCCCCTCGTCCCACCCGCGTCCGGGCTGGCGAGTCGTTGGGGACTGTTGGGGGAGTAACGTTCCCCATGTCCCACGTTGGAGGAGAAACTCATTCCCCATGTCCCTCGTCGGGGGAGAGGTTTAATTTCCCCATTGCCAGGCGACATCTGGCTATCCGTCCCCTCATCCCACCCGCGTCCGGGCTGGCGAGTCGTTGGGGACCGTTGGGGGAGTAGGTAGCGTTCCCCATGTCCCACGTTGGAGGAGAAACTCATTCCCCATGTCCCTCGTCGGGGGAGAGGTTTAATTTCCCCATTTCCAGGCGACATCTGGCTATCCACGTTCACCGAAGCATCAGCGGGTACCACGCTATTCTCACACGTCGATTGATCCACATCTAGGTATTCGGCACTCCGGAAAGATCTGCGGCTTCCCGTAACTTACAGATCATACTCGAATATGTTGTCTTCCGTATATCCATAAACAGTCTCAGGTTCATCCAAGGTATTGGGTTCCTGTCCGTTCCGTGTACTCAACAGGATCTGCAGCGCGCTCGCCACGTCAGCGCCACGTCGTCCAATTGTCATCTCTCCACCTAGCTGTGTTAGGAAAACAATGTGTCAAAGGACACGATGATTATAGGTTATGTGCGAGCTGTGGCAGCGTGTATGATGTGTCGTGGAAATATGGTGCAAGGTCGATGGGGTTTGGTGATTGTGGAGCCTTCAGGCTGATACCGGCACCAGGCATTGTGTAAATATCAAGATTACATCGGATATAGTTACATGAGCAAGTTAGAAGCAAAGAGATTTCGACAAGATATGAAATCAACTATGATACTCAACTTGGGTCCTTTGGCGCAGTACTAGTAGCAGCTGGCTCGTGTCTCCTTCCTTCCTCGTGGTTGGCTCGAAGAGGTGTTGATCGAAGCACACGCGAAATCGAAATGAAATGAATTATGAGCCCGGCGCTCCTATATAAAACGAGTGAAATTACTAAGAGGATAAAAAACTCTTTGCTGTTTACCGATTCGTCACAGACTAATCAATTTAAGTTAGGTCATCTTTATGAAATTCATTCGCGACAAGATATTAAATCCATCGTGTTCGCGACAATACCTATCAATTAGACAGTTTCATGTACAATATATACAGAGCAGATACACACACATACACTCATTCTCCCTGTCTCTCTTTCTCTTACACACCCACACACACACACGCACACCTCTAGTTGTTTAGTGTTTCTCTTGATTTTGTTTACTTTTCTTTTTTTCTGTGTTTATTTTTATTATTTTCAATAATTTATCGTTGTTTGGTATATTCTTACTTTTTTAAGCCTGGGAAAGAAACTAGCTCCCCCAACACAGGGAATCCTAGAGGGGTTCTAGAGAGCCCAATTCAACGATAACGTACCATTGTAATATCTTTGTTAACAATAAACAATTATAATAGGGATGACTACAGCATCAGAAATAAATCACTAAATTGTCCTCCTACTTAAATTTCGGAAAACCTTACTCGTTTTTATTTCCATCAAGTCCTCGATTTTTAATTCACCAAAATCACAAAATGAGTACATATATGACGCTGCTAAACTATGACGTTACGCCTATGTGTTTCTAAAATTTTTTAGAACATGTCGTTTTTTGACACATGACAAAAAGTAACTCAGATGACTAGCATTCGTCGTCCCTATTATTACATTGCGCTACGCTTTTGGAAAACTCAGCGGGTGCCGTGAAAATTGAGTTTTAATAAATAAATTGAAATAAAAATAAGGAAGCGAGTTGTTCCCGAGATACAACCGTTAATCATTTAATTGGATACTTCTTATCCCGCCTCTTCAGAGCAAGGAATTCACGTCGGTGCATTTGCTTACGAGGTCGTTTCAAAAGCCTCAATACTTCAATCAAATAAAAACTTAATTAACATAAATAATAAATTAAAGCATCATCATATCAGCTCATATACGTCCCCACCGAGGGGCTCGAGCCTACCCCGAATTAGGGCGATCAGGCCTTAGTCGACCACGCGGGCCCAGTGCGGGTTGGTCCACTTCACACACAACCTGCGAGTTTCTTCGCAGGCGTGTGCAGGTTTCCTCACGATGTTTTTCCTTCATCGTTAAAGCAATCGGTAAGTATGTACGTAAGTTTTTGAAAAACTCATTGGTACATTGGCCGTCCAGATTTGAACCCGGTACCTCTGGTTAGAAGAACCGAGTCGTTACCGGTGGAGCCACCGACGCTTTTTTAAAAATTAAAGTATATCATGATTGATTTAAAACGTAACAATCTACGAGTATAATAAAAAAATAAAAATCTTCTGCCTTAAAAAAGTAGTTTTGGATGTGATTTACAAAATTCATACTACCAGACCCCGAACAAAGAAGTATCCACTTCAAACATTAAATTAAATTAAATTTTAAATTAAATGTATTTATTTGGCACTTACACTATGGGTACAAATTTAATGTGTACGATAGCAACTGTATTAGTCGAGGACTGTGTCGCAGTTACTAACGCCCACGGCCGGAAGAAAGAATAATGTGACGTTCCTTAACGCATAAATATAAAACGTAAAAATAATTTAAAAATATTTCGAAGGGTTAGGTTAGGTTATGGATGACCTCGTGGTTCACGTCCTTAACTATTTCGGTCATAGGCGTCGAAATAACAACGCAGCTATATCACAGAGGTCCTTCTTCAATAGTCTTGATCATTCGGTAATCGAAATTGTACAAGATGCCTTGGATAACAATGGATGCAAACGCGGTGATCACAGCGATGGCGTGACACGTCCGTTTTGCTCACAGATCACCACTACTTGTGTTCTGCTCGACGCTCCATCAAAAAGTGTCTGCCTCGAGACTGACGTCCAGCTAATATAGCTTCTCCACAGATCTAATAAATTCTCAACTCAGTGTGGCAGCACAAACAGCCTTCCGTTAATACGTCATCTTTGCTACCACAAACGATCGTCTCACGAGTACAAGCGATCGTCACGCCACCACCGGTTTCACCCAGGTACTAATACCTGACGTTTGATCGAAACAAAGTTTAACGATCTATGTAAACTTATCTCGAGCCGGTACTGGTCGCGTTTTCAATGACGCTCCGACATATATATCTTACAGATATGAAGTAAAGTAGAAAAGTACAAAAATTTACTAAGCTACCTAAAAGTAAAATCAATGTAGAATCTCAGAAACATTTTCGTTATTTTTTTTTATTAAAAATTTGAGTGCGTTTGACTATATCTCACCTGATGGTTAGTAACGACATGATGGTACACGCAAACTCAAATAATGCCTATTCACTCTCGCCTTGAAGATCCCCAAATTGTAGGAGTCGGGAAACACAGACGCAGGCAAGGAGTTAGACTCCATCGCTGTCCCCATAATAAAAATATTTAGATGTTATGTAATTCACAGCCCGTAGAATTAGCCGTTTAGAAAAACGGCGAAACGCTCTATAAACTACTAAGTAAAAAACAACGAACAAGAGTGAATCGGGCGGACGGACGGACAAACAGTTAGGTTAGCATGTCTTGTTCTACCGAGAAAAGGAGCTCTGCAAATTCGGTTCTTTTCGGAGTTTTTTTACTCAATAGTTACTAAAATTACTAAGCGGTCGCGTGCCGTTTTTCAAAACGGCTAATCCTACAATACGGCTGAGACATGTTTAAGTAGAATAGTTTCATTTTTCAAAAACTATCATACTAGATGGCGCTAGTTTCTCATGTTTTAAAAAAACACGTTTTTTTACAATATTTTTACGCTTATTTTTCTTTTTTTTGTATTTGTTGTTATAGCGGCAATAGAAATACATAAACTGTAAAAATTTCTAGCTATCACGGTTCATGAAATACAGCCTGGTGACAGACGGACAGACATACAGACAGACAGACGGACGGACAGCGGAGTCTTAGTAATAGGGTCCTGATTTTACCCTTTAGGCACGGTACCCTAAAAACATTTACGTTTTTCGAAAATTATTATTATTATGTGACTTTGACTACACTCGCATCTGTAAAGTTTGGATTAGATCCAACATCACATCAGCTCATATACGTCCCCACCGAGGGGATCGAGTCTACCCTGATTTAGGGCCAAAATCGACCACGCGGGCCCACTGCGGGTTAGTCGACTTCACACACAACCTTCGAGTTTCTTCGCAGGCGTGTGCAGGTTTCCTCACGATGTTTTCGTTCACCATTGAGCGTCAGATAAACGTACATATGAAATCGAAATTCAAAAACACATCGAACCACGACCTCCCGGACAAGAGGTAGCGGCCCTTGCCATTACCCCACCGACATTACGCCACGTTATCCAACATGTCATTTGTAAATTAAAAGGGAAACTTCGCTAGTACAGAAACGAACTTTCCCTTTAATCTGCCCTTTTCTTTAGACGGTACCAAATATAAAGTGTGAAACATTGACGAAACATTTCTACCAAACTTTTATATTTCCACATCTTTATAATTAAAGTGCCCGAAGAAAGTTTCACGTAAGCGCCTACTTCGGTACATCGGAAATCGCAAACTTTTTCTTTTTGCGGTCTCGCCGAGAGGCTTCTCATACAAAGTTCGGTTCGATTATTCAGTTCAGTCCCTCCACTTAGTTTTTACTGTTCTTGTACTTAATTTAGTATGAAAATGTTCTCGAAATAAATAGACATTGTACCTTTCGGTTTCTCGTTGACAACTTCTCAAGGGAAAGATGTATTTAAATGTTTACAAAGAGAAAATGATCTTTATAATATTTTACTTTAAATGACATGGCTTGATGAAGTATGGGCGACTGCCCCAACAATGTATAAATAATGTACCTACTAATATGTGACGCTGAATAGCTAAATATCAGTAGTCCCCATGAAAAAACTTTTACGAACTTTTCGTTATTTCATAATTCTGGAAAATAAATAGTAGAACTCCTGCTATGATGATCTATCCGACCGATTTCGGTCATGGCCACCACTTCGACTCCTAGTCGGTTTGCCGCGCGTGCGCTCGAAGATGGTTTATTTAGAACTACTGCTGTAATACATGCTCAAACAAAAGAATATTTCCTGAAATTTCTATGAGATTTATAAGTAAGTATACCTATAGTAATTAATAATTGAATATTTAAATACTAAGTGTTAGTGAGAAGTTTTTATACATGACAATTCATAAATTTCATTCCTGCTTGGGGCAGTGGCCTAACCAACTCCTTTATTCACTATTATTTTTTTATGATTATGACATAATCGTTCAATGTGCCTACCACTATGGGTGTTTAGTGATTGATTCTATCACGAGATTAATTATCTTACGCAATCTAAAGGCACAACACAGTATTACTGTCCAATATGGACATGAACTTAATATAATTTAAAATACCTATGTACAATTATAGGGACATACTTTTTATTAATAAAAAATAAGGAATCATAACTGTTGCTTCTTTAAGATTTAACATATTGAAGATAAGAAATACAAGATTTAACAAGATATAAAACAAATTGAACATTTTAGAAATGATTTATCTGAAACTTAAAACACCAAAAATTAAATTAACAAAAGGATTTATTGTCACCGGGAATACGACTTCATTTCAAATTTTAGCTTAATCGGACCCCTGTAAGTCACTCCAAAATCGATCGCAAGATTGGAACTCAACAAACATACATACATTCAAACATTGCAAGCTAAATAAAAGCTTTTAATAAGAGGCGTTGATAGTATAAAACCCACATTAGATCGTTTTTAGTCTGGTTCAGTTTTAACATACTAAGTACCTGGGAGACCGAACTTTGCTCGGTTATAACTATTTAATGTAATATGAAACAATAAAAATTAAAAAAAAATGATATAAACTTGAACATATAAAAAAAAACAAAAGTTTTTTCACCGGGAGGGATTCGAACCCGTAACACTCGTTTCTTGCCGTCCGCGTCTTAACCCGCTGGACCAGACGGACAGCCGGCAACAAACACGAAATTAGCGGCCATATCTTGCGTGGAAAGAAAAAAGCATGAAAACTCGAAAACATGCGTTTTCCCAAACATAAGACTAATCTAGATCGATTGTTTATCCCCAAAAACCCCCATATACCAAATTTCAGCGAAATCGTTAGAGCCGTTTCCGAGATCACGGAAATATATATACAAGAATTGCTCGTTTAAAGGTATAAGATTTATCATCATCATATTATTATTATCGGGCGAAAGACGTCCCACTACTGGATAAAGGCCTCCACTAAGGATTTCTACATCAACCGGCCCTGCGATGCCCGCATCCAGCGGCTTCCCGCTACCTTCACCAGGTCGTCGGTCCAACGAGTAGGACGCCTGTCTAGCTACGACTTCCGGTGCGCGGTCGCCAATCGAGAACTTTACTACCCGAACAGCCATCTGTTGTACGAGCTAATTTCCCCGCTCACTGCGATTTAAATTCAGCGATCACAGAATACCTGAAATATTTTTTATTATGATTTCCTACTAAGAGCTCCTGTGCGGTCACCACTCGAGAACTTAACTGTCCACTGTAAAGTTTAGCCGTTCTGTGAGCTTTATCAGTTATCAGGTTGATACATATTTCAACAATATTGAACGTAAGTCTATTAATTTAAAGTTCAAATCAATGCGGGCTTCAACGCGGCTGTTACGTTGAAACCGAACGCGCAAGTCTCGATTTTTACATGTTTTTATTACTTCAATCATTTTCAAATCTTTAATATATATAAATCTCGTGTCACAATGTTTGTCCTCAATGGACTCCTAAACCACTTAACCGATTATAATAAAATTCGCACACCATGTGCAGTTCGATCCAACTTGAGAGATAGGATAGGGTAGGGTAGGGTAGTGTAGGGTAGGGTAGTGTAGGGTAGGGTAGGGTAGAGTAGGGTAGGGTAGTGTAGTGTAGGGTAGGGTAGTGTAGTGTATGTAGGGTAGGGTAGGGTAGTGTAGGGTAGGGTAGTGTAGTGTAGTGTAGGGTAGTGTAGGGTAGGGCAGGGCAGTGTAATGTAATGTAAGGCGGTACGAAGTTCGCCGGGACAGCTAGTAAGTTTATAAAAATGTGTTCAATTAAAATGAAAGGTCTTAAAGTCACCGATTTTTGTGTGTTGGTTTCATTCAACATTAACTATTTGTTTTCGAGAAATTTCACAATTAATGTCAAAAACAGGGTTTACAGTATATTTTTTATCATCAAAAGTAGTAATATTTTTAAAATTGTATTCTATTAAATTGATTTTTTATTACTTTAAGTATATTATATATTATTTCTATGATGATAGCTTAACATAGTCTTTCAATAATTTGAATTGAACACTGTTATTTGACCCATCTTAAGGTCTTATAAAGGATCTCGTTCAAACACTTAAAAAATCTCCGAGCATAGCTCGCTCCGACGCCCTTTGTGTGACCTTGAACCTTCTTGAACTACGATAAATCTACGCTGTTTGAGTTCAATTCGGCTTCATGATTGTAACCTCGTTCGTATGACTTAAGTTGACTTCTAGCACACCCTGGAAACTTCATACAGCGGGCCAGAAATGACATTTCAAAAAATGAATGACGGAACAAACAAAATGGCGGCGAAATCCTATACGTTCGACAACCAAACTGTAACCAATCTGTATCAATCTGAGTGACGAAGGGGTGAGGTCGCAATCTAGAGAGCGAGAGGGAGTGTCCATACTGTATATTAGTACTAATATGTATACTTTGCTTCTAGTGACTCTTGAACGTTATTTGTTATCAAGCGGTTAGTATTGTTATAAAACGTGAAAGTTTGTAAGAACGTGTGTTTATTAGTTTTTCACGCAAAAACTACTGAACGGATCTGTCTGAAAGTTAGATAGATTAGGACCTTAGGCAACGTTTTTCCTCGCTAGCCAGCCGCTTCTTGCTCGCGCACTGCGCACCCTCGAAAAGTCATAGAATCGTTGTCCATGCGGGTGAAGCAGCGGGAAACAGCTAGTTGGAAATATTATTGGTAATAATAATACTTTCGATTTTTGGTTTTATTAACAAACTAGCTATCCCGGCGAATTCCATACCGCCTCACACTACACTACACTACTGCTACCGCTACCGCTACACTACCGCTACACTACCGCTACACTACCGCTACACTACCACTTCACTACCACTACCACTACACTGCACTACTTTTTGTAGATATTGCAGGAATTTTTAGGTCATTTTTACACCTTGGGTTACATTATTTGAGATTTAGTAAGGATCTGTATTTTTTTGAAAATATAATGTAGCCTATAGCAACCGCGGATAGTGTAGCTTCTCAACAGTGAAAGAACTTTTCAAATCGGTCCAGTAGTTTCGGAGCCTATTCAAGACAAACAAACAATCAAATATTTCCTCTTTATAATATTAGTGTAGATATTCCCTAACTTATGCAAATAGTACAGGAATTCGTTTTATAAACAGTTGCATATCTCAAGCACCAAGATTCTTGGGATCCGTCTCAGTTTTCGCAACGTTTGGCCGGGAATTTCCCGGGAATTCCGCGAGATTCCACAAATGAAACGCGTTTCGCCTGCAATTGTCAGATCTACCTACATTCTAGAAATAATTGTTCTGCGAATGCGAGATACGTCGAGACACAGAGATACAAATATTTTGTTAAGCAAAGAGTTTTCAAACTTTAACATATTTTTTAACACATTTTATTTAATAAAAACTCAGGAAAAAAAAAATTACATATTTTTAAAAGCGTCGGTGGCGTAACGTTCACGGCCGCTACCTCCTGTCCGGGGGAACGTGGTTCGAATCCTGCCACATACCAATGTGTTTTCGAATTTCGATTTCATACATACGTTTATCCGACGCTCTTACGGTGAAAGAAAACATCGTGAGGAAACCTGCACACGCCTGCGAATAAACTCGAAGGTTGTGTGTGAAGTTGGCCAACCCGCGCTGGGCCCGTTTTGTAGACTAAGGACCGATCGCCTTAATTCAGGGTAGGCTTGAGCCCCTCGGTGGGGAGGTATATGAGCTGATATGAAAAATATATTCTTTACCCGTCTGCTGTGAAGAGGAAGGGTAATATTTTTCAACGGAACTAACATCTCTTCTTTTTTTTATAACCAGTAACCACTTATATCAATCAGATACAGAAACGAGGAGATCCACAGGAGAACCAAAGTAACTGACATAGCTCACAGAATCGCTAAACTGAAGTGGCAGTGGGCAGGGCACATAGCTCGTAGAACAGATGGCCGTTGGGACAATAAAGTTCTCGAGTGGCAACCGCACTAGAAAAAGTAGCGTAGGCAGGCCTCCCACGCGGTAGACCGACGACCTAGTGAAGATCGCTGGAAGCCGATGGATGCGGGCAGCGCAGGACCGGTCGGCGTGGAAATCCTTGGGGGAGGCCTTTTTCCAGCAGTGGACGTTTGTCGGCTGATATGATGATAATGGTGATGACCCAATCGACTTTTCTACCGATTTTGTGCATTCTGATGTCTTCAGTAATCATATTCCATTTGTCACACTCACCTATAATAGGGATGACGACAGCATTATGAACTCGTGATCACTAAATTGCCCTCCTACTTAAACTTCGGAAAACCTTTTTCGATTTTTAATTAACCATAATCACTAAATAAGTACATAAATAACGCTGCTAAACTATGACGTTACGCCTAGGTGTTTGTAACATTTTTATTACAAAATTTCGTTTTTGACAGATGATAAAAAGTAACTCAGATGACTACCATTCGTCATCGCTTTTGCCATAGATTTTTAACCCCGGACGCAAACAGTGGGGTTGTTATAAAGAAGCCTTTAATTATCTTCCTGTCTGTGTGTCTGCGTGTCATCACAGCTCCTAAACTGATTTTAATACATTTTTAACTGACTTCAAAAAAAGGAGGAGGTTTCTCAATTCGACCGTATATATAATATTTTTGTATGTTTGTTCGCGGATAACTTCGTTGTTTATGAACCGATTTCGATGATTCTTTTTTTTGTTGAAAAGGAGATATCCCAAGGGTGGTACCATGATAAGTAAACTAGGATCTGACGATGACATCCCGAGAAATCGAGAATAACCTTCAAAAATCGTAGTGGCGAGGTGACTAGTGCGTTTGAAGTCGGTTTTTTTTTGTTTAAAATTATTTATTTCAAAGCTAGACCACACCCCGGACACTGCATACAATTGGTCGTGAAATGACATTTCTAAAAAAATATGACGGAGCAAACAAAATCACGGTGAAATCCCATACGTTCGAGAACTTAACTGTAACCAATCTGTGTCAATCTGGGTGACGAGGGGGTGAGGTCGCAATCTAGAGAGCGGCAGGGAGTGTCCATACTGTATGTTAGTACTAATATATAAACTTTGGCTAGACTATCCGAAGTGGTTCTTAACTATATTTGATAGAATTCCCTTCATAGAGATGATCTATTACTCGCGAAGACGGTGGTGAGAGATAAAGTAGTGGAGCTTTTACTAAAACCATGTATACCCTGGGCAGATAATGGTGGAAAAAAACCGGCCAAGTGCGAGTCTGACTAGCGCTCCGAGGGTTCCGTACCACAACACCTCTCCATACATCTGCATAGTATAATGACAAATGATATCTACTCACATTTTAAATCAAAGACATCGTAATCGACAAAAATATGCTTTTTTTGTCATTCAGTTTTGACTCACTCTTGACCGATTTTTATTATTATTTGTTTTTATTTCAGTATTAGATATATATTATTATTATTAAAAAGCGTCGGTGGCTCAACCGGTAACGACTCGGTCCATCTAACCAGAGGTACCGGGTTCAAATCTGGACGGCCAATGTACCAATGAGTTTTTCAAAAACTTACGTACATATACTCACCGATTGCTTTAGCGGTGAAGGAAAACATCGTGAGGAAACCTGCAACACGCCTGCGAAGAAACTCGAAGGTTGTGTGTGAAGTCGACCAACCCGCACTGGGCCCGCGTGGTCGACTAAGGCCTAATCGCCCTGATTCAGGGTAGGCTCGAGCCCCTCGGTGGGGACGTATATGAGCTGATATAATAATAATAATAATAATAATAATAATAATGTATTACTGGTTTTACGATAGAGCTAATTAAAAAATACTTCTAAAGACCTTAAAAAAACCCTTTTTTTGTATGAAAACCCCAATTTTTTTTTAAATTTTTGATACTTTTTATAGCGGCAACAGAAATATACATTCTGTGAAAATTTCAACTGTCTGCCTATTACGGTTCATGAAATACAGCCTGCTGACGGACGGACAGACGGACATAAGAACAGACGGCAGAGGCCTAAGCCTCGGATTTTTTAGCCAAAAAAAGTTACTTCGATTTAAGTTTGATATTTTATTTTGCGGGATACCACGGATGAAACCAAATTACGCGGATCATAGTTTTAGCATGTATTTATCAGTTTTGCCAATAGACCAAATTTGAATCATGTTCCATACTACTATTAAAGGCACAGTTTTACTGCAAATGGACGCACCAAAAGTATTTTCTGAAAGATATCTTTTTTCCGGTAAAATCTTGTACGTAGCTGTTACTGTGACGCGTAGAAGGGCGACATAACAGGCAACCAACCACTTACGGGACCAAGCTAAGAAAATCCTCTATCCAATTAATTTCATCGTCCAATAGTGTCCTACGAGCCTACGTCCTACAGTGCGAGCCCACGAAACTAAGCCATACGAACAGAGTACAGCCGACGTCTTGTAACAGTTAAAACTACTAGCTACTTCGTAGAAGTAGTCGGGGCTTAGTGGGGTTTGCATGGTTGGGTTGATCTTGCAGGTTAACTGACCTGAGCTACCTAGATGGGTTTGACTGTTAGTAGCATTTTTCTCGACCGTTTCCTTTTTTTGCTCTCCTGTACAGTTTGAAAAAATCAGATTCGAAAGTTTACCAAACAGGTGATGATATAGAAAAAGAAAAAATATTTTAAACACTTTGCTAACTTTACTAAAAAAAATGTGTATTTTATTTAAAGTAATTAAATAGTTGCGTTATCTGTTGAAATATTATGTATTGCGTTGGCATAGCAAAACTGATGAGTGACAACAGTTGCATCCTCTTCTTTTCGCGTTGCTGTATGTTTGTTGAGCAGTCTTGAGGGTAGTATACGCGTATCTGCTGATGCACATGCGCAGTTATTCCGATGCCGGTGGTTTAATTAAAAAGGAGCGCAGTTTGCGCCTCCCTTCCGCAGGGTGGGGTCGCTTCCGATGAAAGTTTCAAGGTCCCACGGGCTAAAGCCAACAGCAGGCGGTGTTTAGTAGGTAGGCACAAATTCGCTTGGAGTCACATTTAACCCGTACAGACATGAGGATTCACCACCTCCCTCCTGCATGAGGGTACCCTTTGCTGGGTGTAAGAAAAAAAGCGTATCGCGCAGTCATCAGTCAGCAGCCAGCTCGTGCGCGTGTAGCCGGAGCCATCACAAGCGAGCTCAGTACTCAGTTCGACGTCCTGGCGTGGTTTGAAGATTGGCAGTGTTTCCTGAAGAACCAGCTGTTGGCAGTTGCAATCAATGTACCACCGTGTCCATCCTTGTTTTTAACGATCGTCCGTCTGTCATTAGTTTCGAATGATGACTCGTCTGTTTTTATGAATAAAGTTGATTCCTTGTTGTTTTATTTTCCCAAAGTGACTTGTGCATTATATGCATTTTTAAATGAGGTGTTGGTTGTCTGTGTGTTTCTGCATAGCTTGTGATAAATAGTTTGCTTGACAAAGGTTTCACTGCTACAGCCCCGTGATGTCACGTCATTTCGCTAGTTGTTTTTTTTAAATATTTTTCTTAGTCTACCCTCATTTGCGAATGTGTAGTTCAAGATGCGTTGTATGCGTAAATAAAAAACTAAAAAACCCGCCTGCGTTTCTGTGTAATTTGGAAATGAAAAACCCTAAAACAAGAAAGTCGTCATACCCGATTGCACTTAACTTAAGAAAAATTGTAGCAGTCGGGACCCATTCTAGAAAATCAGCCGTCTAGTCAGTATATTGGAGTAATCTGCAATGTAATATAGGTATGTGCTCTCAATTCACTTTGCCTCCATTTCTAGAATGGGTCCCGACTGCTACAATTTTTCTTAAGTTAAGTGCAATCGGGTATGACGACTTTCTTGTTTTAGGGTTTTTCATTTCCAAATTACACAGAAACGCAGGCGGGTTTTTTAGTTTTTTAAATTACCGTTTTTTATTTTATTCATTTTTTAAGTTTTATTATTGAATGAGTTCATTTGAATTTGGCGCCAAAAATACGCCATTTTGTTTTTTGAAGTGAAAACTTCTTTAGCGGCGCTGAGCACTTTTTGTTGGATGGGTAAAAACTTCCAAACTCGCGTCAGGGTCACGTGATGCTGATCGAAAAAGCGTAAGATCGAGGGGAAGGGAGAGGAACAAGTATCTCCCACTCTTTCTACCGTGCCTGAGTGTGCTGCTCTGCTTAGGCAGCACAGGGTGCTTTTCTCAATTTTCCATCTGCCGGTTAGTAGCAAAACTACTCGCCTAGCGACCTAACATCGACATATTGATGTCACTACGTAGTTCAGCTATTTCACACTAGATGTCAATAAGTGTAGAAAGTAATGGGACGTACTCAGAACTATGAGCTTTAAAAAGTTTGTGTAATAAATGAATAAAATGAGGGTTAACATTTTTACTGTTTTGTATGTGTACTGACGTACTTAAAATTTCTAGCACAAAATAATAGACAAATTATTATTACGAACATAATTTTATTTACAAAATTCAATTACCTGCGAAAATAACAGTTTTAGTTAGTTGTTGTCGGTTCGTTGCCCTATCGTTTTGAATGGTTGCGAAATGCTTAAAACGAATATCTATATATTTTTCTGATAAAGATTTAATCAGCAGTATAATATGATTTACAGTCGGTGATTGGCCAAAGCTGTAATTTAAAAAAAACACACCGGTAGCACTCCGGGAGTGCCGGCAGAAGTGAAAACTTTAGTATTAACGTTGTGTTTAATTATAAGTACAAAAATACTATCATTTATGAGGTAGAATACAATGTTTATTTATTGCGCTATCGTACACAAATATGACAATTTACATGTTATTATTCATAATATTCTATCGTTATTTATTTATATATTACATTAATTTTTATCTCTTAGAAATATCAACTTTCATCCATAATTTCGACGACTTTTTCACCATCGTTATTACCAGAATCATCATCGCAAATTTCTAAAACTGATACAATCGGGTGGCGTAACTTTTGTGAATAAAAAATACGAGTACGTAAAGTTCCGCATTGGTATATAGTTATAATCATACGTGGATACTGAAAATTAAAGTATACAATTAAACCTGAATACTTTTTAGTCGCCAAAACAGTACTTTAGTGATTTTTATAATTATATTGTAAACAGGCCACCATCTATCGTCAACAAGAACAACTATTTTCAACGTACCAAATATCCAGGGCCGATATTGTAAACAGGCCGCCATCTATCGTCAACAAGAACAACTATTTTCAACGTACCAAATATCCAGGGCCGTAATTAGATTCAAATAATTTTACCGAATAACACACGGCTATGGTCAGTAATGAAATAACATTTTCATAGCAAATATTTTCAAGTAACAAAGATCTGAGTTGTATACATACTCGTACTATTCTCCGAAATACAATAATAACATGTAAATTGTCATATTTGTGTACGATAGCGCAATAAATAAACATTGTATTCTACCTCATAAATGATAGTATTTTTGTACTTATAATTAAACACAACGTTAATACTAAAGTTTTCACTTCTGCCGGCACTCCCGGAGTGCTACCGGTGTGTTTTTTTTATTTTGATATACGCAGTGTCACTCACACAGTAAATATGTATCTAACGACACCCATCAAACTAAAATCTATAGAGCCGTTCAGGCTGCAGTGCGTGCCTAACATTGGAATTTGGCGCCAAAAATCCGCCATTTTGTTTTTTTATTTGGATATACCCGGTGTCATTCTCACAGTAAAAACGTATCTAACGACAACCCTCAAGCTATAATTCATCGAGCCGTTTAGGCTGCAGAGCGTGTCAAACATTTGAATTTTGCGCCAAAAATCCGCCATTTTGTTTTTTTTTATTTTGATATACCCAGTGTCACTCTCACAGTAAATACGAATCTAACGACACGTCTCAAGCTAAAATCCATCCAGCCGTTCAGGCTGCAGAGCGTGCCAAACAATTATACATACAAACATACATACATACATACTCTCGAAAAACATAACCCTCCTTCTGGCGCAGTCGGGTAATAAGGCGTGATGTCTACAGCCTTACAGTGTTGTTAGAGGCTCTTAATATCATAAAAAAAAGAAAGGCTAAAAAGAAACATGAGAGATCGTATCATCGGCAAGTAACCTTACATTGTTTTTTTCCTGCAAACAAATTAAATAAACGCATTTTGTCCTTTTAGCGCATTACTGACGTCAACTCTCGCCCACGCTAGTTCGTACGAGTTATGTCAGATGGCGCTACTTTTTGCTTGTATGAAGAAAATCTGAGTAAATATGGGGACGGGCGGATCCTTCTGACCAAATCTGTGTTTAGTGCCTTATTTTCCTGCCATGTGTCGAGGGCGTCGAGGTAAACACGTACACCACACATCTATGTAGTCCCGCACACTCGTTTAAAAAAACACATTTCCATTAACGCACACTTTAATAAAAACTTTTTTACTCAACTGCCTCAGAAGGAGGGTTACCTATGTTTTTCGAGTGTATGTATGTAGATTTCTGTGTTCCCTGTTACAGGGCTTGAAAGATTTTAACGTATGAGGCACTTTAATAAAAACTTTTTTACCCAACTGCCTCAGAAGGAGGGTTATGTTTTTCGCGTGTACGTATATATGTGTGTATGTAGATTTCTGTGTTCCCTGTTACAGCCTGACGGCTTTAAGGATTTTAACGTATGAGGGAGGTATCTTTAGATTCGTCTTGATCCCGTGAGTGACATAGGATACATTTTTACCCGACTAGCCAAAAAGAGGGGTTAATTTTTTTACGCAGTCGGGTTTTTGATTTTTAATGAATTCCTTAAGTTTTTAATTTTTAATGATTTCTTCAGTCGTATTATTTCTCGTTTTATTTTTCATTTTCCCTTAGAAGTTCCTGCGACCTGTGACACAAGGTCTTGAAATAGCCGGAATGGTAATTAGGATTCGATTGTTGCAGTGTGGTTTCGCTTGATGAATTTAACTTTCTTGAGTTCTGATTTCAGGGAAGTAACTAGTATCTCATCTGTGTCCCAGGTATTCTTTGAAGATGTTCATGCATTGGCGAAAGTCATTGAAGGCGTCTGTTAGCTGAATGGCTTCTGATCTGAATAAACGTGATGTGGGTTCCAGTTTTGGTGAAGACTGCTCCATCGCGTTCAGATAGGGAGAAGGTAGTATGAAGCTGTCTTTTTGGGGATGTAGGAAGGAATGAAATATATGTCATTATTATATTAAAGATAATGTTCCCTATTCATTGGTAAGCGAGGTAGTTGGAAGCTTGACGTGGTTGGAAGATTTTTTTCAATCCACAATTGATAAGCCCTTGGCATCATTAAGTGAGGACGACGCCGAAAATGGAAGCGGGCTTACTAAGATTCCCCAACGCAATAGGGATCTGGCTATCTTATCTTCAAGCAGGAACACATTAATGCTGTTAACACTGATGATTGGCGGCAAGACTTAGACAATATGGTGGTAACTAGCTAGGCTGGCTATAAAAATGCCATACCACGAACCAAACCGAGTCTTACAAAGTTGACACCGCTGGGAATCGAACCCGCGGCCTCCTGGTGTGAAGCGAATGGACTAACCATTATCATCCATTACGCCACGGAAGCGGTTAATCCAGGTCCTAATTTGTCTAAATTTCAGCCATATACGTTCAGTAGTTTTTACAAGAAAGAGTAACAAAACATCCATACAACCGTACATACAAACTTTCGCGTTTATAATATTAGTAGGATTAGTTAGGATTAGGTTCCTACTTAGTCACAGGTTCACATTTTGAGCAACTTAAGAAAAAAGGTTTGTGTTTGCTTTAAGGCCGTAAAGTTTATGCCGTTAAGTGTACAAAGGTATATTTTTTAATATCTGCTGTACGTATTCTTACCTTTGTTGTATGTAAGAGTTCTGTACTTATTGCGGGTGCCACCTGACTTAGGGTGCTGACTGTACATGACTGCGAGGGATCAGATTGAAAAACTGCGGAACCCTAACGACAGACCGCGGGTGCGGACGGTAGGCCACGTATTAGAGCCTCCCCTCATTCCGGCCACCGCGACCGAGGCCACTGTCCAGGGCTGCACTCGCCAGATAATAATTTAATTACACGATCTTAATCAATCATATTGTAGTGCATATTAAAACTTATAATGGCATCACAATGTTTTTTTTATCGTGTAAAAGAACTGTAATAAGAGTCATCCATCCTTACTAATACTATAAATGGGAAAAAATGTTTTTTGTAGTACACCAAAAACAATTTCGTAAAGCTAATACATACCTAGGTATATTTTATATAACGTACAGCAGGCGGTCTTATTGCTTGTTTGATTACCTTTTCATGCTTCAACACATCGACCAATCTTGATGAAATTTGACATGCAAATAGCCTGTATAAATAAAACGGATATAGACAACTTTTTATCTCGTAAAAATAGCATAGTCCGATGCGGTTCCTGAGGGAACTTAAAAAACATTCTTTTTTTAGGTAATTTCTTTAAAATTGCAACGTAACAATGGATTATTGTGATTTTTTGCGCAGAGATGGTTGAGGATGTGAGAAATGACATAATTTACTAATTAGCATGCCCGGATATAGTTCCCGAGGGATCTGGGGAAAACCCATTTCCGCGCAACGTTTAGAATTTAGAGCGCGTTTAGAATTGGATAAGGGGGTGGGAAGTGACATAGACTGCTAATCAGAATAATCCGATACAGTTCCTGACAGAGAAACTTGCGGCTCGCGCACCAGTCACGATGTCGACGCGGGCGAAGCCGCGGGCAAAAGCTATTTTTATATAAAAGGTTTATAATATGGATTTTGGCCAAAAACAGCAAAATATTATACCGGTTTATCTGATTGTTAACCAGCTACGATCAAAAACTAGCTTTAAAAACCGACTCGTAATTACCGATTTTATTATTAAACACTTGATATTTACTATATTCGCTTTGTATATACTTATAGTTAGTTTTTTAATACAGGGTGTAACATAAACTTGCAGTGATACTGTAAGGTGGGCTTGCACTCATTAAACTGAACAACTTTTGTTCTACGACTTTGCTGAAATCGGGTTTTTTATTTTATTTTTCAAATAATTCTAATTTAAATATTACTGTACTTTTATGTTACACCCTGTATACGAGTATGTCACATATTCTAATAACACATGTAGTTGTCATCAAATTGCAAATTTCAATTTAAATATTTATTTCTAAGAATTAATGTTACGTAAATGAATTATATCGCATTAAGTTTCTAAATCAAGTAAAATTTAATAAATAAATAGCGTGATAGGGATAAAGATCGCTTGTAAGGGATAAGACAGCCAATAAGTTAAACTTATATTAAACTTCCTTCATCATATCATCATATCAGCCGAAGGACGTCCACTACTGGACATAGGCCTCCCCCAACTTCCTTACTCGTGGTATAACTGTAATTTTCTTCTAAACTGATTAATTTTAGACTGTTTTCCAATCAATCAATATATCAACACTATCCACAAATTTATCTACGAGTAATAGTGAAAAAAAAAATCCCCAAGTCCGCCCCCCTGCCGTCCGAAATAACACAGATCGGTTACGAAACACAATGTCGTTCCGGCGAATCTATCCCGGCCCTTAATCCAGAAAGGTCGGGCTATTCAATAACCACTTAAGAGTGGCCGCGATTGTGCCGCTCTTGATAAGGGCGCGCTGTTCCGACTTGGCTATTTTCACTGAGCAATTTTCTTGATGGTCGCGTTGTGACTTCGGATTGGCCTGTTTTCAAGCAACTTCCAAAAAGGATCGCCTACGTGACGTAATGTTTAGTCCATTCACTTCACACCAGGAGGTCCCGGGTTCGATTTCCGGCGGGTTCTACTTTGTAAAACTCGGTTTGTTTCGTGGTAGGGCATTTTCATCCCCCTCCTGGCTAGCTACCACTATCTTAACTAAGTCTAGCCACCATACATCAGTGTTAACAGCTTTGATCTGTTCCGGCCTGAAGATCAGACAGCCAGATCCTTATTGCGTTGGGGAATCTTGGTAGGCCCACTTCTATCTTCGGCATCATCGTCACTTATCATCAGGTGAGATGATGCTGCCAAGGGCTTATCAATTGTGAATAAAATTCGTTACGCGATGTCTTCGCAGATTGAGAACCGATTTTCATTATTCTTTTTTATTCGATAGGGTATTCTCCTGAGTTAGTTTCGTATAAGTTTTATCGAAATTGGTGTAGAACTTTATTAGAAAATTAACAAAAACCAAAAATAATGCAAATAGTGCACAGTTGTACTTAGTGGTTGCGATGAAAGTCGGTTTTTAACGTGTTAAGCGTTTTAAATTTTTGTTGGACTGCATCAGTGATGTGCAAAGGAATCATAACTTATTGCAATCAATGAGTCTATATAATATCTCAAGAGGAAGATTATATTTTAACTACATGGCCCACGTGAAGTATGCCGTATGGCTGTAGTGACAGTCAAGCAAATGTAGTGTATTTTTAAACGACTTCAAAAAAGGAGGAGTTTCTCAATTCGACCGTATATATATGATGGAATCCCAGGGAAATCGAGGGCAACCCTCAAATTTTATAGGCAAGTATTACGTGTTTCATACGTTTTCTAAAGCTATTAAAGTATTTGCATTTGGCAGTCATTATCTTATGATGATGAGCTGATTAAGAAAGGTACAACTCATTAACGGGTATGAGTTAGTGGATAATTCTTTAAATATAGATACGTAGGTACGCATAGACCGAAAGTTGTATTCTTTCGGGTTATTTAGATGAGCTGATGATGGTAGATTTAACTCTCATGCTGCTGAGATGATGATGGAAGCCACAGGACTCTGTATCTTTTAATAAAACACATGCATTATGATTTGATGATTCCTATTGGCGAGTAGGTGATTGGGTTTAACGTTGTTAGATAGACAGCATTATCACTTAAATAAGGGAAATAAAAAAAAGTTTAAAAAAACTGAAAAACGACTTCAAAATGAAATTTACTCAAAAGTATGAAATAATATTATTATACTTAAATACACGACATTAACCAACAATAACGAAATCAAAGGTGGGTATGAATTAAATTAGGGGCTTAAATTTTTTTTGAGGTCGGTGTCAGCAAACCATTTAATCCAAAACATTTGATACGTAAGTAGTTGTGTGCTGACCTTTGATTTCGTTATTTTTCGTTAATGTGTATTTAAGTATACAATAATATTATTTCATACTTTTGAGTAAATTTCATTTTGAAGTCGTTTTTCAGTTTTTTTTAAACTTTTTTTTTATAAAAGCCCCTTATTTTATTCGTTAAAATAATATTATTTCATACTTTTGAGTAAATTTCATTTTTAAGTCGTTTTTCAGTTTTTTTAAACTTTTTTTATAAAAGATTTTTTTGAACTGGCAATGTTTGTATGTATGTAAAAATAAATAATAAATAAATATCTTTTATTGCAAATATACAAAAATTAAAAAACTTATTAACTAGAAAAATCCACAATGATATGCAGAGGCGCGCTTATCGCTTTAAGCGATTTAATGTATATGTATCATCATCATTATATCAGCCGACGGACGTCGACTGCTGGAGAAAGGCCTCCCCCAAGGATTTCCATGACGACAGGTTCTGCGCTGCCCGCATCCAGCAGCTTCCCTCGACCTCAGTTTCAGTTTATTTAAAAATATTTGTATTCGAAATACGTACAACTCATTATATGTAAGAAAAAAATCCAAGATTACAAAAGTTATTAAAATAACATTCTAAGATAAGTAATATTAATTGCCATATTTTAAATTCCGTCCAAAGATTAAAAGCACTCCCTCAGCAAGAAAGCCCTAAACTGTGCCTTAAAACTAGCCAGAGTGACGTCACCCTTGAACTCTAACGGCAGTGCATTAAAAAGACCTTCACTGGTCCACCGAGTGGGAGGCCTACCTACGCTACGTTTTCCGGTGCGCGGTCACCACTCTAGAACTTTACTGCCCCAATAGCCATCTGTTCTACGATCTATGTGCCCCACCTACTACCACTTAAGTTAAGCAATTCTGTGAGCTATGTCGGTTAGTTTGGTTCTGCTACGGATCTCCTCGTTTCACGCAGAGAAACTCCGAGCATAGTACGCTCCAGGGTATGTAAGTATATAAATATGTTTGTTTAATTTAAAGGAGAATGCCCCAAAAAAAGTCGATTAAAATAATTTATGAACAGCAAAGTAGACCTTAAATAGAAGGTCGCAAATACACAACTCGTTTCGCATAAAACCATTTCCAAAATAGGTCGGCAGCATGCAACAGTTCTGGTGATTGTTTAATCGAAAACAATTATTGGATTTCAGATATAATATGTATACTCTACCTTGCCATATATATAAATCGTTTTAATCGATTCCGGGTTTTTGGTCCATACATTTTTGGGCATTCTCTTTTGCCATCGATTTTAGAGCGGCTTCCAGGGCCAGGGGTCCGGTTGAGCTGACATTATTTTGAAATGAAGCCGTATTCCCGGTGACAATAGATACTTTTGGTATTTTGAAGTTGATCTGATGATGAACATTGTAGGTGAAATCAAGGTCCCAGAATCGTCTTTTTTTTCAACAGAATCGTATAAAACCTCAGATTAAAAATAATGTAGATATTGAGTTTCATACAAAAATCATAACAAAAAGTGGGGTAACGCTTGTTCTATTATTTATCTACGTATTTATCTTTATATATATATAAATCTTCTGTCCGTGTGTTAGTCATTGAACTCCTCCTAAAAGGCTGGACCGATTTCGCTAATTCTTTTTTTGTCGAGTTCGTTATTGTCAGGAGAAGGTTCTTATGTAGGGTAGGGTAGGGTAGGGTAGGGTAGTGTAGGGTAGGGTAGTGTAGGGTAGGGTAGGGTAGTGTAGGATAGGGTAGGGTAGTGTAGGGTAGGGTAGTGTAGAGTAGTGTATGTAGGGTTGGGTAGGGTAGTGTAGTGTGGTGTAGGGTAGTGTACGGTAGGGGAGTGTAGAGTAGTGTATGTAGGGTAGGTTAGGGTAGTGTAGTGTAGGGTAGGGTAGTGTAGGGTAGGGTAGTGTAGTGTATGGTAGGGTAGTGTAGAGATGGGTAGTGTAGTGTAGGGTAGTGTAGGGTAGGGTAGGGTAGGGTAGTGTACGGTAGGGTAGGGTAGTGTACGGTATGGTAGTGTAGAGTAGTGTATGTAGGGTAGGTTAGGGTAGTGTAGTGTAGTGTAGGGTAGGGTAGTGTAGAGATGGGTAGTGTAGTGTAGGGTAGGGTAGTGTAGGGTAGGGTAGTGTAGGGTAGTGTAGTGTAGGGTAGAGTAGTGTAGTGTAGGTTAGGGTAGGGTAAGGCAGTGTAATGTAATGTAAGGCGGTACGTAGTTCGCCGGGACAGCTAGTATTAAATATACCTTTTATGTATTTTTGATCAGAGTGTGAGACATAGTCTTTTCAGGGTTACGTACGGGCGCCTATTACTAAGACTCCGCTGTCCATCCGTCTGTCTGTATGTCTGTCTGTTCGTCTGTCACCAGGCTGTATTTCATGAACCGTGATAGCTATACAGTTGAAATTTTCACAGATGATGTATTTCTGTTGCCGCTATAACAAAAAATACTAAAAATTTGAAAAAGTAAAAGTATCCATACAAAAAACGTGTTTTTTTGAAAAGTGAAGAAACTAGCAACATCTAGTCTGATGGTACGGAACCCTTTGTGTGCGGTTCTGACTCGCACTTGGCCGGTTTTTTGAATTTTGAACGGTGTATTTTTTATATTCATTTGAGAATTTAAAGAGCGTCGGTGGCGTAATGGCAAGGGCCGCTGCCTGCTGACCTCCTAGTTCGAATCCTGCCACGTACCAATTGGTTACTGAATTTCAATTTCATATGTACGTTTATCCGACACTCTTATGGTGAAGGAAAACATCGCGAAGAAACCTGCACACGCCTGCGGAGAAACTGGAAGGTTGTGTGTGAAGTCGCACTGGGCCCGCGTGGTCGACTAATGCCCGATCGTCCTAATTCAGGGTAGGCTCGAGCCCTTCGGTGGGGACGTATATAAGGTGATGATCAAAATACGTGACATAGTATCTTAATATGATACATTTTTACCCAACTACCAAAAAAGTGTTTATATTTCTATGCAGTCGGGTTTTCAATTTTTTTACAAACTGGTTAGATTATTTGAAATCGGCTGAAAAATTTTCAGATGTTATCCTTATCGGCATCGATTGTATATAGCAGGGGTGACTTGTACAAAACTTGTTATTCAGCTTGTAAAAATGAACAACTATTGCTTTGAAACATATACGCAAATCTCTAAACTGGTCTTTTAGATCATTAAAGTGAACAACTAAGCTGGTTGCATAGCTCATGAAAGTGAACAGTTTTCCCTCTGAAAACGATACTCAAACGTAAACACTATTGAGAGTGGACCGCAGAAAAACACAGGGTGTCTTTTTAGGGATGTTCCCCGTGTTTATTTTCTTTTTCTTCCTTTCTTTCTATTTTTTCGGATCGGAACTGAGGTCAATACAAGGAGAGCCCATACGATTTTGCCCTAGTTTTAACTTACATTTTTACTATCGTTGTGTCCTTTTTCGTAACATAACTCTTAATGTATGCTAGTGACAATAATAAACAAGTATTAAATAGATAGCCCACGTAATTTTCTATTATAATTTAATTTCAATTTATCTTAATTAATCTATATGAAGGGCACAAGGCTAAAATGATATAAATGTCCACTTTTGATGTTTTTGAGATAAAATGAAATTAAAATGTAACAAGTGATAAAAGTGTGACTATATGGTTTTTATACATAATTTTAGTTAAGTATTATTACTTTGTGTATTAGGATGATAAATGAAAACGAAATTATATAAATCATATTTTTTAATATATAAAAAAAACTTAACTCTAAGGTGTAATGATAACATGCTAAAACGGTGATAGTCCATGGACATTCATTGTTTTTGCATTGTCCCATACTATGACTAAAACGTAATTAATTAATAATACGTAATTAATTAAACCTAATTAATTAATATTCACAACAGTCAGATATCATCAAAATCAAAGCTTTGACTTGACAGTTCACATAGTGATTTCTATACTCTTTAGACAGTTCATTATGTCTAATCGGTATTGACTGTCATCGATTAAGCGTTATATTGACTTGATGCTCAGCATTTTAGTAGTGCACACGATTTTTATTTACTTAAATAAATCGCGACTCTCTTTGGTTAACTTTTTTCTCTTTGTGCAAAATAGTTTATAGTTTATAGTCATTTATTCACCAGGCAACAATGAACATTGCTTAGAGGCAGGTCAATTTTACAAACTTAAATAATAACATATTAACTAACATACTAATTAATAAATTACATTTAATAGCACATTCATGTTCACTCGCAATCTATTTGAGAAAATGAGTATTTGTTATTATTTCATTCATGTATTCATTTACTGAGTAATATGCATGTTTTTGAAAAAAATCTCTCAATTTTGCTTTCAAAAATCTCTCAATATGAAGCTCGCGGAACACATAGACAACTAAAAAAATGTTAAAAAATTTTTTGGTCCCTTATCATTCTAGCCTTGTGCCCTTCATTATTTTTGCTTAAATCAGGAATTATTTGCAAATAAATAGTCCTATTTATATATTTTTTTACACTTTAGCATTTTGCGTGGCTTATATCCTAGCATTTCTTACTAGAATAACTGATTTTTCTGATACGTAGTCTTATAATCTAAGTAAAACACATTAAAACATAACCATTTATTGCATAAAACAAAAAAAAAAAGAACAACTTTCCCTCTGAAGCTTATAATCAAAACTCTTAGCCAGTTATTCAGCTCATGAAAGTGAACAACTTTCCCTCTGAAACCTATTCTCAAATCTCTTTGCTGGTTATACAGCTCATGAAAGTGAACAACTTTACCTCTGAAACCTATAATCAAATCTCTTAGCTGGTTATTCAGCTCATGAAAGTGAACACCTTTCCCTATGAAACCTATTCTCAAATCTCTTAACTGGTTATTCAGCTCATGAAAGTGAATAACTTTCCACCTGAAAACCTGTACTCAAATCTCTTAGCTGGTAATTCAGCTTATAAAAGTGAACAACTTTCCCTCTGAAACCTATACTCAAATCTCAAATAAGTTTTTAGACTTGCCACACAAAGTTAACTGATCAGATGTTCAATTAATATGGAAAATCAAAAAAATATATTTCTCGAATTTTATTTAGGTTTCTTGGGGGAAACTTGTTCAGTTATATGAGCATAATCACCGTATAAGAGGTAACCATTTATGCTACCAGTGATCCTGTACAGCGTCTATGAACGAAAGTCCACCTATTTGCCACTAGAATAGTTTTTCCTTGATGCAATAGGATCTGCTCTCAATACTATCTCGACACGCCCTCCGTTCACTGGTTCCTATATAAATAGGTCTGTAAAGCTAGCATTGACACCGTCTAGCGTTATAATTTGTTGCTAACGAATTACTTGAGCAACAAAGTTCTCATTAGGGCAACTAATTAGCAATAAATTGTATCAAATAAATTTAGTTGCTTAAATAACAACCGAGAAACAAATTACAATGCTAGGCGGTGTCAATGCTAGCTTAACAGACTTAAAAACAGGCATGACACCGTTTAGCATTATTATTTGTTGCTTAGAAATTACTCGAGCAACAAAATTCTCATTAGGGCAAAGTATTAGCATCAAAAAAGCAATAAAACTATTACAACAAATAAATTTTGTCGTTTGAATAACAACCGAGCAACAAATTGGGTCCTGTTTAGCGTCACACGCACACTTACATCTCATATGTGACGACGTTAAGTATCTACCTTTTGTTGTTGTTTATTTTATCTTTTACTTTGTGTATCTACATTTTTTTTGTCTACTCGTGTTATATTCTTTTGTGTTGAGTTGTAATCGTAGTGTTATGTCTAATAAATATTTGAATCTGAATCTGCATCTGAAATTACAATGATATACGGTGTCAATGGTGTAAAAGCGTCGGTGGCTCAACCGGTAACGACTCGGTCCATCTAACCAGAGGTACCGGGTTCAAATCTGGACGGCCAAATGTACCAATGAGTTTTTCACAAACTTACGTACATATCATTACCGATTGCTTTAACGGTGAAGGAAAACATCGTGAGGAAACCTGCACAGGCCTGCGAAGAAACTCGAAGGTTGTGTGTGAAGTCGACCAACCCGCACTAGGCCCGCGTGGTCGACTAAGGCCTAATCACCCTGATTCAGGGTAGGCTCGAGCCCCTCGGTGGGGACATATATGAGCTGATATAATAAACGGTGTCAATGCTACCCTTACAGACCTCCTTTATAGCACTTTCTCTCTTTCCTTATAATAAGAACGGGTTCTGGTATAATAAGAAGCGTTTCAATTTATGCAATCGCTCAAAGCCATTGAGCCAATGAAGTGAAAGAGACGGATACCGTCCAATGCAATTCTTTCAATCGGTGCAATGGGTTTTTTCATGTGATTCGACTAGTATGCGATTATCAAAAGAACTTTACTACCCCTTTACTAACAATTTTCTAAAAATCTGAAAACTATTAGGTACCTACTAGCTTTTAATATTGCATTGTCACGCGAAATACATATATGTCGGAGCGTCATTGAAAACACGACCAATAACAGCTCGAGATACGTTCAAATAGATCGTTACATTTTATTTGAATCAAAAGTCAGGTATTAGTAACCTTTGGTGGCGTGACAATCGCTTGTACTCGTGAGCCGATCGTATGTGGTAGCAAAGATGACCTATTAACGGTAGGCTGTTTGTAATTGAGGTGGCAGCAACGAGTTGAGAGGCCATATTATCTGAACGGCTGGACGTCAGTCTCGGGGCAGACACTTTTTGACGGAGCATCGAACTGAAAGGATGTGTCGCGCCATTGCTGGGATCGCATCCATTGTAATCCAATTCTATACAATTTCGATTGCCGAATGATCAAGACTATTGAAGGAGGACACCTGTGATATAGGTGCATTGTTATGTACAAGTTATTGTCGACGAGAAGGCGAATACTCAATGATGTCTCTGAGATGAACTCAGTAAAAACAGGAAGCGATCACCGAATAGTAAGAGGCACATTGAATATAAAGACCAAGGTAGAAATATGTCGACTGATGGAGTTTATGCTCCGACCAGCACCTATCCAGCTCCAAAACGCTTTCAGCTCGAGTTACACAATCGCTTCGAATGCCAAGGAGACTGCGAGCTTATAATGACAGGTTCGTAGAAAATGTCCAAACTGTCGGGTCTAAGATTTTTAAAATTCGCCGTTTAAACAGAACCAAAAAAACCTCGGACTTCACCAGCACCTCATGGAAGAAAGACGCAGATTGGTATTGCAGTCCTCTGAAGACGCTACTCAGTATCGGCAACTAAACAGACAGATCTCTAAGTTTCTAACTCACGATTTGTGCCAGTATAATACAAATTGTACTAAAGAGGCAATTGAGAACAACAAAGGCTTAAAGTGTTCCCGAAAGATCTGCCTGTTGGACAAAGCCAACTGACCAAGCTGAAGACTGAGGATGTCAGAATCATATCGTCTAAGACTGAGTTGCTGGAAGAATTTGAGAAGTTCTACAGAAAATTGTACACGACCACACGTCTGCTTGTCAGCGATCTTGCTAAGGACTCAAGAGCCAGACTAACCCGACACTATACCGAAGATATTCAGGACATCAGCCTGTACGAGATTAGAATGGTTTTCAAACAGCTCAAAAACAAATGAGGCATCGGGTTATGATGGAATTACAGCTGTACTTCTGAAAGCAGGTGGAACACCGGTACTTAAAGCTCTTCAGAAGTTATTTAATTCCGTTATACTTGAGGGACAAACGCCTAAGGCATAGCACAGAAGTTTGGTCGTGCTTTTCTTCAAAAAAGGCGACAATACCCTGTTGAAGAACTACAGACCCATCTCACTTCTGAGCCATGTCTACAATCTGTTGTAGAGAGTCATTACGAATCGTCTTGCACGCTGGTTTGGTGTTAGCCTCCCGAACAAGCTAGTTTCCGAAAGGGCTTTAGTACTATAGAACACATACATACGCTCCGGCAGATTATACAGTAGACAGAAGAATACAATCAGCCACTATGCAGGTTTGACGACTTGCAACCTCCCAAACAAGCTAGTTTACGAAAAGGCTTTAGTACCATAGACCACATACATACGCTCCGGCAGATTATACAGTAGACCGAAGAGTACAATCAGCCACTATGCTTGACGTTCGTGGACTATGAGAAAGCCTTCGATTCGGTCGAAACCTGGGCTGTGTTACAGTCTCTCCTGAGGTGCCAAATTGACTATCGATATATCGAAGGGCTGAAGTGTTTGTATGAAAATGCCACCATGTCGGTTCGCCTCCAGGATCATAACTCGGAACCTGGCTGTAGCGAGGGGTGAGACAGAGAGACGTTATATCTCTTCACTGTTCACCGCCGCCCTGGAAGATGTCTTTTAGGCTTTTGGACTGAGGTGGACTCTGCATCAATATCAACGGCGAGTACATCACCAATCTTCGATTCGTTGATGGTATCGTGGTCATGGCTGAGACTATGGACGAGTTAGGCACAATGCTCGATGGCCTCAGTAGAGCCTCTCAACAAGTAGGTCTTAGAAAGAACTTGGACAAGACGAAAATTATGTAAAACGTCCGTGTCATACCTACTCCTCTGAAGGTTGGAGGCTCTACACTCGAAGTTGTTACCGAATATGTGCACCTGGGACAAACAGTTCAGTTAGGTAGGTTCAACTTCGAGTAAGAGATCAATCGTCGAATCCAACTCGGCTGGCTGGGCAGCGTTCGGGAAGCTTCGCAATATATTTACGTCCCAGATACCGCCAGTCTTTAACCAAATTGTGTTGCCAGTGATGACATACGGAACTGAGACATGCTCGCTTATTATGGGCCTCATAAAAAGGCTCAAGGTCACCCAAAGGGCGATGGAGCGTGCTATGCTCGGAGTTTCTCTGCGTAATCGAATCAGAAACGAGGAGATCCGTAGGAGAACCAAAGTAACCGACATAGCTCTCAGAATTGCTAAACATCAGTGGCAGTGGGCGGGGCACATAGCTCGTAGAACAGATGGCCGTTGGGGGTTAAAAACCGTTTTACTGAAATGAGTACCTATATAGGTTTTCTTCGACTGAAGCTTATCTTTTCAAGAATTTAGAAAATACCCACAGCTGTTACATCGTTACTTGTAAAAGCGACTATTTGATTCGTTTTCCATTTAAATGAATGCAAACGTTTCGTTTGTCTGTTCTGGTATTATGCCCGTGTGAAAACCTTGCATTGGAAATAATAAAATTGTTCACTGAAGGGGTGATAAGCTGTCCAGCATTGAATAGCAAACTTTCACTTCACTTGTTTTGTTGTAGTTTTAATATTCGAAATATATATAACTAAAAGGTGACTGACTGACTCACATAGTGATCTATCAACGCACAGCCCAAACCACTGGACGGATCGGGCTGAAATTTGGTATGCAGGTAGATGTTATGACGTAGGCATCCGCTAAGAAAGGATTTTGGGAAATTCCCACGAGAACCGCAAAAATCGGGATCTGCGCGGTCGAAGCTGCGGGCATCCACTAGTTAAATATATTTAGGTTAAAGAGAGTCGGTGGCCGCCTCCTGTCCTGGAGGTCGTGGTTCGAATCCTGCCACTTACCAAGGTGATTTCGAATTTAGGTTTCATATGTACGTTTACCCGACGCTCTTACGGTGAAGGAAAACATCGTGAGGAAACCTGCACACGCCTGCGAAGAAATTCGTAGGTTGTGTGTGAAGTCGACCAACCCGCACTGAACCCGCGTGGTCTTCTAAGGCCCAATCACCCTAATTCAGGGTCGTTATATCGAGTGACGTTTTACAGAGTTTAAAGATAAGGTAAAGAGATAAAGATAAAGATGTTTATTGCTGTAAATGCGGTAAATACAATAGATCTTACAAAACGTAAGGTGGTTCAGCACATTTAGTCATTAGTACGACATACTAAAATTTAAGAAAAAAAAAGTAAATATAAATTATGGCATTTATGTATAAAAATAAAATGAAAATGAAAATCGTATTCCTATCATGATTTGACATCAACATAATTGAAGACGCTAAACACGTTAAAAAACCGACTTCCATCGCAACAAATTAGTACATTTTTGCATTATTATTTTTGGTTTTTGTTAATTTTCTACTAAAGTACTACACCGATTTTGATAAAATTTAAATGGGACCACACGAGAAGCACTAGCTTTCAAATGAAAAAAGAATCATAAAGATCGGTTCACCCAGTCAAAAGTTCTGAGGTAACAAACATAAAAAAAATAAAAAAAAAACATACAGACGAATTGAGAACCTCCTCCTTTTTGGAAGTCGCTTGAAAATAATCAAGTGTTTGGTTCAAGTAATTCTTTAATTGAATATAATATTTTTTCCCTTAGCCGTTTTTTAAGGTTTTTACGAAAGCGGGGTTATGGTAAGATTTTGATTTTACCTGGAAGTGCATTATATGTATACTTTGACACACAGTGCATGAATTTTTTTGGTACTTTGTGGTCAAAGTTGTTGTTTTTTTCCTTTAGCCGTTTTTTAAGGTTTTTACGAAAGCGGGGTTATGGTAAGATTTTGATTTTACTTGGAAGTGCATTATATGTATACTTTGACACACAGTGCATGAATTTTTTTTGGTACATTGTGGTCAAAGTTGTTGTTTTTTCCTTTAGCCGTTTTTTAAGGTTTTTACGAAAGCGGGGTTATGGTAAGATTTTGATTTTACTTGGAAGTGCATTATATGTATACTTTGACACACAGTGCATGAATTTTTTTTGGTACATTGTGGTCAAAGTTGTTGTTTTTTCCTTTAGCCGTTTTTTAAGGTTTTTACGAAAGCGGGGTTATGGTAAGATTTTGATTTTACTTGGAAGTGCATTATATGTATACTTTGACACACAGTGCATGAATTTTTTTTGGTACATTGTGGTCAAAGGTCACACTTCATAAACCAATCGATCTGGATTTCTAATATTACGGGAATGAATGTCTCCTGCTAATGATTGTTTGATTTAACAAAATATAAGTACATAGATGGAAGTGATAATACCCAACTTTTTAAAACTGTATGTACTAAGTACGGGTGCTGGAGTATACTAAGACAATGTAAGTACCAGCTGGAAACTGTTCAAGTTATTTTTATTCCCGTGCTGTCACGGTAGCTTTTAACACTTTAGTTGCCGGCAACGCGATATCGCGTGGGCCAGCTGGTAGCCGGACACGTGATATCTCTTAGTATATTTTCCTAACAATTTTTATGCACGGTAGAACATCAGCTACAGTGTAATGGCACGTGGTAGGTATGTGTTTTAGATATTAGGAAAACCAAATTTATGAAGAGTAATTTTAGCCCTGTCTGAAACCAGAATCCTGACGCCCGGCAATGAAATTGTTACAAAAAAACGATAGTGCATTACTGCATTGATAGACAAACGTGTAAATGTGGGCCGAGGCGAAGTCGACACACACATACGTAAGTCCATCAACGCCTAGTTAGTTATGGCCAAGGCTTGTATAGTACTTTTCTCAAATAATGCGTGGAAATTAAAACTAAATAGTACCTAGGCAGAATCAATGACGAACAACAATATTTTTTCACGCGCCAAAGTGCTTTTTTTTTGCAATAAACAGCTTTCTATTTGCGAGCCAGTTGGAAATTGAAATAAAACCTTTAATAAGTTACCTCCTTGATTGCCATGTTTCAAAGTAAAAGATCGTTAAATTTTTAAGTTACACGACAGATATGAGTTCACATATATTTGGCCGCTAAAACTCGGCAGATATGGATTTTCATACAACTATTGCCGGCCGCTGCTTGCATTTATTTGGCCAGTACAGCAATTTTGATTCACCTCGAAGAAGGTTGTCAAAATAATGCTCAAATTTCCAATAATGTTTGAGAAATGTATATTTTCTAACTCAAACATCCACGTTTCCAATCATCTTAAATAAAATAACAAACAAAGTAATTTAAAAAGAATACTTCTAATATACAATCCCATTTCCCTCAACCATCTCTGTCTTGAAAATATGGCGGAAGTAAAATCCTCTCTTTCACGATTATGATCGATGACAATAATAACTTGGTCACAGCCGTCATTGGGCTATTCATTATTTATTATTCTCCTTCTAATATATCTAAATGTCAACCGTTAAAGGGTCCACTTCCACGCCGACTTTGATATCCTGGTCATCAGCGGACATAGCGGAAATATCCTGGTTCCTGGTTTGACTACGAAACCTTAAAAATCACCGATGTCTGATGAAAACAGCTAAGCGTCAAGCATATCATGGATAATATTTCAACAGTTAATTAAGTCCGCCGTATTTTAAAGTGTATATTTTGTACAATAAAGAGTATCATTACAGCTCATATACGTCCCAACCGAGGGGCTCGAGCCTACCCTGAATCAGGGCGATTAGGCCTTAGTCGACCACGCGGGCCCAGTGCGGGTTGGTCGACTTCACACACAACCTTCGAGTTTCTTCGCAGGCGTGTGCAGGTTTCCTCACGATGTTTTCCTTCACCGTTAAAGAAATCGGTAAGCTTGTACGTAAGTTTTTGAAAAACTCATTGGTACATTGGCCGTCCAGATTTGAACCCGGTACCTCTGGTTAGATGGACCGAGTCGTTACCGGTTGAGCCACTAAAGAGTATACAAACAATAAAATGATGTGACCTTAACAATAAATGTCTATTTTACATTATCGACCTATTAGGGTACGTACGTACGTAGGATAAAGGTAGTATTATGTTATCGCGAAAAAAAAGAAGTTTATCCAATTTTCGTTAAAATGTGCTCTATACTCGTAACATTAACACATACCGAAAAACCAAACATATTAATTCCGTCCGTCCATGCGTGCGTCCGTCACGCTTAGCTCAGGAGGCTTAATCTTTAGTCCGATTGGGACCAAATTTGGAACTGAAGTGTTTTAAATTATTTCATCTAAGGAAAAGTTTATTCGTACCGTTAAACCGAAGAGTAGCTGTCATATAGTAAAATCTGATTTTTGTTTTCAGAAACGGCTCTAACTATTTTGATGAAACTTTGCATGTCGTTATTTCTTATATTTTTATTTTACATAATAATACCCATTGGTCTGGGAAAAATCGTGTTTGTATGGTTCTCCAATGAAATTGAAACTTGCGATTAACTCACAAATGGTTGGAGCTATTGAATTGCCATGTATTACGAATAAGTATATCTTTGGTAACGAATAAGTATATAATATATACTTTTTCGTACAAAAAGGTAATAAAAAAACTACATCACTTTGATCAATTCATGTTGCATGACCAAGTATTTGATCATACTATGTATGATTTTTTTTATAAAATTTGTCGAGAAAGTTAAGTGCGGGCTTCCGTACAATTTATTAATGTTACTTATTATGAGATCTAAACAAGCCTTGTCTTTTTTATTATGTCCTTAAATTATTTAGGTCCCCTTATGTTATTATCTTTTTACGGATATTTCGTCACTAATCTATGTAGCAATATTTCAAAATTTTTCAGAGAAAAAATATGTGTCCCTTTTATTTTTAGGAGGATTTCTATGAATACAACGTATGAACATATTATGACAAAATTATTGAAACAGCATTCAAATCATTTGTCAGCTTGTAGGTCATCGGATGGTAATTTTCGTAAAAACAAGAACTTTGTAGACCAGAACACACGATCCTCTCCTGTTAGTACTGCAGGAGTAACCAGCTGAAATTTCATAGTTACGTAAATTTGAATAGTTTTTATTTTATTTTTTATTTTATTTTTAGTTTTTTTAATTTTCATTAGAAGCTCCTGTTATGACTCACTAACATGGCTGGTGTCAAGTTTCTAGGTCAAACAGTTTACAATTGCCAGGGGGACGATGTTATGCCTTATTAGCGTCTTTTGCAAACGGTATTTTGCAAACTTTTTAAACCTGATTTAAAAAGGTAGGACTTATGAATATTATGATGCTGGGTATCTTGGACGGAAGGACAGATGGACGGACAGTCGGACGAACTAGTAACGGTTTCTAATAGGGATTACGTAACCCGAAAACCCAACTGCTGAAAATGTACTCTATATCACTCCAGGGATCAAGAAAAAATTAACGACAACGACAAGTCGCACTCCAAAATTCATGAAGCTGTTCCAGTTACAGGCTCAGCCAAAGAAACAGACGTGCAGAAAGGACAGTAAGAGTTTAGTGAGTTCAGGAAGGACAATAAGAGTTTTCGACGTATAGTGCCAGAAACGCAAATTACCGTACACGCAAAGTATCATACGTGATTCAGAAAGGACAATAAGAGTTTTCCACGCATAGTGCCAGAAACGCAAATTACCGTACACGAAAAGGATCATACGTGTTTCAGAAGGGACTATAAGAGTTTCGCATAGTGCCAGAAACGCAAATTACCTTACACGCAAAGGATCATACGTTTTTCAGAAAGGACTATATGAGTTTCGCATAGTGCCAGAAACGCAAATTACCTTACACGCAAAGGATCATACGTTTTTCAGAAAGGACTATATGAGTTTCGCATAGTGCCAGAAACGCAAATTACCGTACACGCAAAGTATCATACGTGTTTCAGAAAGGACTACATGAGTTTCGCGTAGTGCCAGAAACGCAAATTACCGAACACGCAAAGGACCGTACGTGTTTCAGGAAGGAAAATAAGAATATTCGCCACATAGTCCCAAAAAAGCAATTTATAGTACACGCAAAGAATCATACGTGTTTCAGGAAGGACTATTATTGTTTATTTATTAAAGAGACAACATGGGTCCATGACAGTCATGTTATTAAAAAACTTATTGACTATGTTAGTAAAACAAGAAAATTAAGTACAGCTTAAATAGTTATTAATTAATAAAAGGGTAATATGCACGATTTTTTTTATAAATATGAAAATTCCTTAAAAACAACGTCAAAAACTGAAATGAAAATTTGAATAGGCCAAAAAATACGGAACATAATATAAGCATTTTCAACTACTAATTAGACAGAGAGATCCGATACGTAAATGTGACGACATAAAACACACAGTCCATATAAACTCTATGCTACATTCTGTTTTGATAGAAAGCGATAGAAATAAATCTTGAATGGCTTATATGAGTATCTTGATTATTTTTAAAGTTATTCAAAAATAGTTTTTGTATACCGTTTCTTATATGAATGAGCAAAAAAAAAATCATTCATTTTCCCCATTATAACATGCCCACCGTTGCCGTACACGCAAAGGACCATATTTTCTATAGCAAACTACCAGATACGCAGAAGATCAGAATGTATTTTCTCAAATGACCAGTATTTAAATAATACGCATAGTGCTAAAAACGCAAATAACCAAACACGCAAAGGACCATATTACAAAAAATCCAATAAAATCCCAGTGATTTCTAAATTTGTGGTTGAAAAGCAACACGATCGTTACCGCTTCCCCTAGTCAATGGAATAAGGCTGGAAATATATCTTGTTTCCTCCATCGGGGCCCTCCTATAATTTAATAAAGGCCGTAATCGTAGCAGTGTTTTATGGCGATTTTCCATTCACCCAGAAAGAGGAATGTTTACTTGCGCTGCGAGAATTGTTTGAACCTTGAATGCATTATATGAGAATTTTGATATAAATGCATACCTGTTTTGTTCTCAAATATAATAAACTCAACCTTAAATCGCTCATTTTCAAGCGACTTCCAAAAAGGAGGAGGTTCTCAATTCGTCTGTATGTTTTTTTTTTATGTTTGTTACCTCATAACTTTTGACTGGGTGAACCGATTTTTACGATTCTCTTTTTATTTGAAAGCTAGTGCTTCCCGTGTGGTCCCATATAAATTTTATCAAAATCGGTGTTGTACTTTAGTAGAAAATTAACAAAAACCAAAAATAATAATGCAAAAATGTACTAATTTGTTGCGATGGAAGTCGGGTTTTTTAACGTGTTTAGCGTTTTCAATTATGATATAAATGCATACCTGTTTTGTTCTCAAACATAATAAACCCAACCTTAAATCGCTCATTTTATCTTATCTAAGTCTTGCCGCCAAACATCAGTGTTAACAATATTGATGTGTTCCGGCTTGAAGATAAGATAGCCAGATCCCCATTGCGTTGGGGAATCTTGGTAAGTCCGCTTCTAACTTCAGCATCATCGTCACTTACCATTAGGTGAGATGATGCCAAGGGCTCATTGATTGTTAATAAAAAAAACGTACGTTACTATAAATTCATAAAGCATAATAATATATTATGCGTCGTAGTTCATTATCAGTTAAAATGAAATATCTCCCACGCAAACGCAAATTATCAAATCTAATACAACTGTATATATTGCTACTAGACAAGAGCAATGTTTTTTGTTTTTAATCGAATTCAAAAAAGGAGAAGTTTTCTTGATTCGACCGTATATATATATATATGTCGTAGGATAATTTGATAATCCGTCGTTTCGCGAAAATCCTAGGAATATTAGATACTATGGAGTAGAAAACTCCTAATAAAACCAAATCGAACGGAGCCCCGCTTCGTTAGGTAGGTTAGGTTTGGTTAGCATGTCTTTTTCTACCGTAAAAAGGAGCCCCGCATAGCAGGGCTCCGTTCGATTTGGTTTTATTAGGAGTTTTCTACTCCATAGTATCTAATATTCCTAGGATTTTCGCGAAACGACGGATTATCAAATTATCCTGCGACATATATATTTTATGTGTGTTCGCGGATAACTTCGACATTTATAAATGGATTTCAATGATTCTTTTTTGTTGAAAAGAAGGGTAGTAACAAGATAAGGAAACCAGGATTTGATGATGGCATTCCAGAGAAATCGAGGGGAACCTTCGAAAATCGTAGTGGCGACTAGTGCGTTTCAAGTAGTTTTTTTTTTTTTTTGTGTATGGTTACCGACTACATCAGATAGCGAACGCTCCTGAGACAGCATGCACAGCGTTGCTGTACAATATATTAGTTAAGTATACCTAAGACTTCTTATTTTTAATGTTATTGTATATCATATATTTCTATGGGCCCCATTCCTGAAATAAACTAGTGATCATCATTATATCAGACCAGAAACTTCCACTGCTGGACAAAATCCTTTCCCAAGGATTTCCACGATGACCGGTCCTACACTGCCCGCATCCAGCGGCTTCCCGCGATCTTCACCAGGTCGTCAGTCTACCTCGTGGGAGGGCTGCCTACGCTACGTATGGCTCCCGACTTAGAATAGGACCATCCCATCTCTTCCAATGGAGTTCTTTAAAGTAGACTAAGGGATTTCAAACCGAAAGATGGGCAGTAGCGTTCTTTCCGTGGATTTTAACACACTTGCAACCACACTGCGATCGCCAACCCGCCTGTCAAGCGTGCCCATTGCTGCAATCCCCGCCTATGAATAACATATCCAGAAATAAACTAGTAATTAAAATAAATAAAACAAATATTGTTTCCAAACTCCAGAAGGATAGGCCACACTCCACAGCATTCCTGTAAGTCCGAATTAGTGGAGGTTGTATGGTTACTGGCAGACCCCACAGTCGAAGGTTTTCAAGTCTCCTATGAAGCCTCAAACACGGTTTTACGAATACATAGTTATAGTAACCGGCACCAATGGCTCAACGTGTCTTACAAACCACGGAAACGTTCGAGATAAACGCTAGTTACAGTCGAACCCATCCAGCTAATGATCGTGGTTATGGTCAGTTGACCCACAAGATCGACGCAAACTGAACTAAGCTATGCCTGACTCGTCAAATTGTCTTTGCCCGGATGTTTTTTCGCCCACTTTTGTCCAAAATCAATTAAATATATTTAAATATAGGTACAGTAACATTTTTTTTTTATATCTATTACAAATATTGTCAAGCGTCGGTGAAGTAATGGCAAGGGCCGCTGACTCCTGTCCGCGGTTGTGGTTTGAATCCTGCCACATATCAATGTGTTTTTCTCATCATGCCACGTTCCAATGTGTTTTCAAATTTTCATTTCATACGAGTATGTACGTTTATCCGACGCATACGGCGAAGGAAAACATTGTGAGCAAACCTACACACGCCTGCGAAGAAACTCGAAGGTTGTGTGTGAATTCGACCAACCCGCACTGAGCCCGCGTGGTTGACTAAGGCCCGATCGCCCTAATTTATGGTAGGCTCGAGCCCCTCGGTGGGGACTTATATGAGCTGATATCATGAAGCAAAAAACCATTGGAGAGCGCGTGTGGGGGTGACCCCGCTCGCCAACCATACTCGTAATATGCTATTATTAGGGCATGTTGGTCGAATGAAATATCACGTCCCATTACGTCTTATAGCGTAAGCCAACGGGAGCGTTTACTGTCGCCTCTCCACGTATGTACGTGTACAAATGTACGTGTACACTCTCTCCACTGGTTTTTTGCTTTATGGCTGATAAGATTGACAAATTATTTCATGATTCAGATTATCGTCTCAGGTTATGGTATTTGTTGGAGGATAAGCATGTACTCGTATATCTCCGTCATTTACGTAATCTGTTATTTAATAATATCCTCTAAAGAACAAGCATTTTTTGACATGAGTCTTGAATTTATTCTCTGAAAAACTAGTAACATATTCTCTAATTTTAATGTACAATCTTATACACTGCTCCAAAAATGTTTTTTTAACCTTACTCAGTTTCAAATAGACTATATTAATTGTTTTTGCATTTCTTTTTTTTTTTAATATTTTAGGAAATAAATGCAAATTCTTGTGTTAGAACTTATTATGTAACGACTCACTTAATTTTATAAATAATTTATAATCAAGCGTATAAACTCGACAGCAAAGAAAATGGGTCGTTAACAAAAACCTCAATAACTTCCAAAATATTGTAACTAGCTTTATATAATAAAGACTGCATTATAGACAATTTTATAGTACTTAAATAAAAATAAAAATAAGTCATACAAGTTGAATATTATAAAGTTTATTTTGAATAAAAGTAGGTTAAATAAAAACAGAAATTTTTCACTAGATTTTGAAAAATGTGTTACGGTGTCTAATGAGCAATTTTCACTCATTTCAGTATTTTGTATTACCACCACGAGCTATTTAAACAGCTGTTACACGGTTTGCCATTTAAAGCTGTTGATATCTAAATGAAGATTAAATATTCAAATAATATATTAAATAAAATATTTTTATTAAATCAATTTCCATCGGTTGTGTTGTTAATTTTAGGAAAAAAATATTTTGTATGCAACTTTTTTAAGGTGAGGTGATTACAAATAAAAAATAAACGTAGGCTTATCCATACTTGTTACTCTAGTAATTTCATTTTTAAGCTTATGAATAAATTCAATTCTAATTCAAAATAACTTTATGTATTTATGTGTCCAGCAGTGAACGTCCTTCAGCTGATATGATGATTTATTTATCTAACATATTATGTATATAAAATAATATCATCCTCTTATTAGCCCATATTTGTCCCCACCGAGAGGCTCGAGCTTACCCCACCACGCGGGCCCAGTGCGGGTTGGTCGACTTCACACACAACCTTCGAATTTCTTCCCAGGCGTATGTACTCGTAGGTATCCGTTTTATATTTACATACCCACAGATAAGAAAAAAATATTGAATTCTTCTATTCTGTGTCTATACCTCCACTTTATTTTAGTACTTAATGTAATTAAGAGCATTAATAACTGTCTCAAACAACGGCATACAGCACAATTAAAATTTAAAAAAAACAGATCCGTTCATTGGATCTGGGCTCGGAAATGAATTAATTATTGTATTTCCCCGAACAACGGTATATTTGCTTTAGTTCATCCCTCACGTAATTCATTGAGGGCTTAACGAACGAAACAGAATTCGGGATCGATATGACGCGGACGAATATTTAATCTATAGGCGGATTATTCTCTCAGGCATCAAAAACTTATTTAAAAAGTCGAGAAGATAGAACTTTTGTTAAGTTTGTCTTTAACAGTTTTGTAAATGATGCGTGATCTTATTGTTAATAATTGGTAATAGAAAAGTATGCAAAAAAAATAGGTTTTTTTTTTGTTTTTAGGGTTCCGTACTCAAAGGGTCTAAACGGGACCCTATTACTGAGACTTCGCTGGCCGTCTGTCCGTATAACCGTCTGTTCGTCAGTCACCAGGCTGTATTTCATGAACCGTGATAGCTAAACAGTTGAAATTTTTACATATGATGTATTTTTGTTGCCGCTATAACAACAAATATTAAAAATAAGGATGGTCTCCATACAAAAAACCTGATTTTTTTGCTAGTTTTTGCTCGATATTGATAACGGCAATAGTTAGACGCTTGAAGTATTCACAAAATATTGAGTTGTATTATTAACTTAAAAATAAATAATTAAATTAAAATAAAATTAATATTTAAGGAGTCTCCGATACAACAAACTTGATTTTTATAGATAATGGTACGGAACCCTTCGTGCGCGAGTCTGACTCGCACTTGACGGGTTTTTTTTATTATTCACTATTATTAAGTCTTTGGCATCATCTAACCTGATGGTGAGTGAAGATAATGGCAAAGATGGAAGCGGGCTTACGAAGATTCCCCAACGCAATGGGGAGCTAACTCTCTTTTCTTCAGCCGAAACATATCAATGTTGTGAGCATTGATGCAAGGCGGCAAGACTTACATAACATAGTGGTGGCTAGCCAGGTGGCCTTAGAAAATGCCCTTCCACCAACCAAACCGAGTCTAACATTTACACTCCGCCGAAAATCGAACCCACGACCCTGATGAGCTAATGGACTTAACCACTACGCCATGGAGGTGGTTTATAGTATCAGAATGGCTAAATATTGAGGTGAATACATACAAATCCTGATTACATTTACAACAAACCTCCCTAACCTCTTTCTCTCTCTCCCTGCCACACACACACACATACAGACACATGAACACACACATACTCGCGCGCTCGCACAAACATACTTTAAATTTAAATACACCAGAAAAGTGATTTTTTATTAGTATTAAATCTTGCACGATGGTATGAAACCCTATGTGTGCGAGTCCGACTCACACTTGGCCGATTTTTAGGGTCCAGTGCCTCAAAAGGTAAAAACGGAAGCATATAAAGAATCTCACGTGTCTGTCTTTCTTTCCGTCCGTCCGTCCGTCTGTTACAGCCAATTTGCTCCCTAACTACTCCAGATTGAGTTGAAATTATTATGTGGATGAACCAAAGTTTGCAAAAAAAAAAACTCAAACTAATTTTTTTTTATAATTTTAAGATTTGTTTTTTTTTAATTTATTTAAGAAAATCAAGCGTCGGTGGCTCAACCGGTAACGACTCGGTCCACCTAACCAGAGGTACCGGGTTCAAATCTGGACGGCCAATGTACCAATGAGTTTTTCAAAAACTTACGTACATACTTACCGATTGCTTTAACGGTGAAGGAAAACATCGTGAGGAAACCTGCACACGCCTGCGAAGAAACTCGAAGGTTGTGTGTGAAGTCGACCAACCCGCACTGGGCCCGCGTGGTCGACTAAGGCCTAATCGCCCTGATTTAGGGTAGGCTCGAGCCCCTCGGTGGGGACGTATATGAGCTGTAATGATGATTTAAGAAAATATATGAAAATTTACCATTCCTCCCCTTTATCTTCGAAACTACTGGGCCTTGGAAAGTCACAGTAGGTACATGACGTTGAATGCATAGATTACTTACAGAAAAACTTAGAGAAAACCTGAAGTCCTTCCATTCCCACGGGAAACATAAATTTCCAAAATCTGCCTCCGTGGCGTAATGGTTAGTCCATTCGCTTCACACCAGGGGGTCGCGGGTTCGACTCCCGGCGGGGTCAACTTTGTAAGACTCGGTTTGGTTGGTAGTAGGGCATTTTCACCCGCCTGGCTAGGTATATATAATATAAAAAATATAAAAATGTTTATTTCTGTACCAAAATATTTGTGTCATAGAACAATGTTGGGAACACCAAGTAGATATAAAATACCTGTATTAGGTGAACCTGCTCTTCCATATAGCTACCACCATATTATCTAAGTCTTGCCGCTAAACATCAGATTTTAACATCATTGATGTGTTCCGGCTTGAAGATAAGATAGCCAGATCTCTATTGCGTTGGGGAATCTTGGTAAGCCTTTTTCCATCTTTGGCATCATCGTCACTTATCATCAGGTGAGATTATGCCAAGGGCTTATCAATTGTGGATAAAAAAAAACAGAATAAGAATACCCATATTTACCTAGAGCAAAGTATGTTCTGAGGGGACTTGTTCCGTTGGTAGTTTAAGTTGTGCGGAACCCTTTTTGTGTGACCCTGAGTCGCACTTGGCCGATTTTTTTTGGATGTAGGTATTAACCCATCGACTTTTGTATTTTGGATGTAGGTATCAACCCATCGACTTTTTTATTTTGGATACAGGTATTAACCGATCGACTTTTGTATTTTGGATGTAGGTATTAACCCATCGACTTTTGTTTTTTGGATGTAGGTATTAACCCATTGACTTTTGTTTTTTGGATGTAGGTATTAACCCATCGACTTTTGTATTTTGGATGTAGGTATTAACCGATCGACTTTTGTATTTTGGATGTAGGTATTAACCGATCGACTTTTGTATTTTGGATACAGGTATTAACCGATCGACTTTTGTATTTTGGATGTAGGTATTAACCCATCGACTTTTGTATTTTGGATGTAGGTATTAAACCATCGACTTTTGTTTTTTGGATGTAGGTATTAACCCATCAACTTTTGTTTTTTGGATGTAGGTTATTCATAGTCGTAGAAAAAGTATTGCATGTTACAATGGCTATCATTAATTGGCAGTGGCATAAATAACTGTTTCAGAAACTAATTAATATTTTTGTGAATTGGGAGATTCATCATCATTACTTCAGTAAAAAACTTTATTATTATTCTTTTATTATTTTTTACATGTTAAACTTAAACTTAACTTTAAGATCACTCAATCCGAGCAGGTTGACATGTGTTTTAATAATAACGAAGGTAAGTATATTCATTTTAAGTTCAAATCGATGCGGGCTTGTAGCTACTCTTGCTTTTTTACGTTTATCTGTTGATGTTAATGATTTTTTTTCTATTTTTAAACATTTTTGAAGTTCGTTCGCGTAATAAGCTGCACCTTTGATAAATGGTGCTCGTCGCTGCCGTCGAAAGTCGGCGGCGCGGTGGACGGTGCGATTGAACACAGGGCGGCCCCTTTGACGCAGTAATTCAGCAAACGAAGTATATTAGAGTAAAATTCTTAATATTCCTCAAACATAGTCAATCTTATATAATTCATAGTAGTATGAATGCTGTCGGCCATTGGATACGTTTGAAAATAATAAAAGAGGTTCTTTGGCTGCTATTATAATGCTTCTGGGCCGTCCCGCGTATGGATATTTTGTTGAAGAAACATCAATATCAATTTACATGGGAAATTGTTTGTTATTAATATTAATGTGGATCGAAAATGGATTTTTTACTCGCACTTTGCACGGTGTTTCCCTACGCGATTGAATCAGAAATGAGGAGATCCGTAAGATAAACAAGATAATCGCCATAGCTCATAGAAACGCTGCACTTAAGTGGCAGTAGGTGGAGCACATAGCTCGATGAAAAGATGGCCGTTGGGGTAGTAAAGTTCTCGACTGGCGAACGCACACCGGAAGATATAACGTAGGCAGGCCTCCCACTCGGTGCACTGATGATCTTGTAAAGATCGCGGGAAGCCACTGGATGTGGGCAGCGCAGGACCGGTCGTCATGGAACCTTGGAGGAGGCCTATGTCCAGCAGTGGACGTCCTTCGGCGGATATGATGATGATGATGGTTCACTGATATTTTTTTTGTACACATCGAGTTTTCTCAGAAATCCATATGAAAACCAAAAATTTAAATCACGGAACCAATACAATCAACATAAAAATGTTGAATAATATGTACAAAAGTGGCTTATCAGTTAGTATGTGAAATTCAAGATTTTTTTTAATCCTTGAAGAACGTTTAGTTTGAAATTAAGTCAATTTGGTCAGGTCAGTGAAATCAATTTGGTCGGTTAAATTATTTGGTCAGTGATATAAATTTGGTCAGTGATATCAATTTGGTCAGTGATATCAATTTAGTCAGTGATGTCAATTTGGTAAATGATATCCATTTCAAATTTAAATCTAGAAGGGAAAAGGTAGAACTGAATGACCTAAGATAATTCATAACGTGCAGTTTGCCGTGTGGATATCGAGGGTGCGTGGTGCGCGAGTCGCTCGCTGGATTTCTTTTTGCTTCGGTGTTGTTGCGCGTAAGTCCGAAAAACGGGAGTCTGCCCGGAAGATGGAAAATTCGTGAAAAACTGAAAGTAATCTCTTCTATGGGATTTTTCATGGTTCAAACGAAAAGCCGCGGAAAACAGCTAGTATATATATTCAAGATTCAAGATATTTATTCAAAATAGGTGTAAATTACATTCTTTCTGATAGTCATAAAACAATAATAACAATGTCATTTGTGACAAATCAAGAAATAAGAAAACAATCATTAATTAATAACGTCAAAATTCAATCCTTGATATAAAACAGATTATGTCATTAGAACATATGGCAACAATATGACACGAAAAGCTATACATAAAAATCATTGAATGTCATTAATGACTTTGACAAGAGTAGGCCAGTTCACACGGACAGCACCCGATAGATTATTTGTTTAGTGGCAAACATAATAAACAGTAATAGTTTATGTCATTCTTCTTGTAATTTAAGAGCTGGGCTCTTGTTGGTGCGGTATCCATGTCAGTTCGGTTGTGCATCTCCCTCCATCTTTCTCTATTCAAAGCCGTATCTTTTATCTCCCTGTACGACTTTACATTTAACTTTTTCTCAATTTCTGCTAAGTACATAACTTATCCTTAGTCTCCCTTTATAACTAAACAAGTCGTTAAATTATATTTAAACATAGCAGTAGCTGTTTCAGTTTAGTAAAACATCGAACATAAGTTATTTGAATGGACTGTATTCGGATGGGTAATAGGGGGGAGCGTCTAGTCTGCAGATACCTGGGTGCTTATCAAGATTTCCCAACATAATGTGGAACTGACTATCTCATCTTCATGGCTTGAAACTTGGTGGGATTATAGCAATAATCCTAAAGTAAAACCACAAATAGGTACGAACCGCGGGGCCGCAGCAGACGATTCGAGTACGCGATCTCTCGATTTAAATTAAAGTTTAAGACAATGGGAAACTCAACTCTTTCATTAGTACAACAAAATATTCAAAGCTTTTCCGGCAAAGATCTAGAAATAGAAATGTTTTTGGGTGAATATTTGGTTGATATACTTTGTGTCACCGAACACTGGTTTAAAGAAAACCAAATGATATTTAGTTTCGATAATTCTTACATGGCCTCTTCCTTCAATCGAAAGGTTGCCCAATGTGGAGGCTCACTTATTTTTCTTCGTAATAACTTAAAATCCAAAAACATAAAGACATGGTCAAACTTTTGGTTGAGAGAAACAATAAATTATCATGTGTTGAATTGGAGAAACATGTCATATTATATGTGTACAGACCCCCAAAAGATGAAAACTTCTTAGTTTTTGAAAATTTATTAGAAGGATGCCTTTAGAATATTAATAAAAGGTAGTAAATCTATTAATTTTCTGGCGATTTTAATGTGAATATCCTGGAAAATACAAGTTTAACAACAAAATCAATAAGTTTATTTAAATATTTTGATCTAGATTTTTTTTATTTCAAGAGCCTACTAGAGTGACAGCAACATCAGCTACATGTTTAAATAATGTTTTCTGTAATTGCAAACACAGACAAATAAGCATCATTAACTGTTAAAATCTGATCACAGTGGTCAGCTTGTACTGTTTCCTTGTAAAAAAACTGGCCAAGTGCAAACCTCTCCACACAACTATGACAATGATACCTTTTCACATGACGAACAAAAGACACAAACGCGAGCAACAGAAAAACACAGCTAGCGCTATCTAAGTAGTCGTGTTTTAGTGAACTATTTTCCGTAAGTGAACGTATTATAGTTTATCAGTTTGTTTTCAATTGATAGAATTCTTACAGGTTTTCCTGTAATCTACAAGCAATGAACTATAATTTTGTATTTTTAAAAAATATTTTAGGCTCAGTAGTTTCGGAGATCAAGGAAGGTAATGGTCAATTTTCGTCTTCTTTCATGACTGAAATCAAAACTATTTATTAAACAATGATAACAAAAATATATATGAGATCCTCAATCAAAATGATCCCTTGCATTTGATATATGACACAGTAAGGTTTGCACAACTTTTTTTTTTAATTTTCTTAATTTTACCCACGAAAATCACCTTTATTTAAAAAAAAACTAATTTACTTTGCACATCTGTATTTGGGTCATAGGATTACACCATCCTACCAAATTTCACCTGATTTGGTCCAGAAGATTCGGAGCAAATTGGCAGACGGACGGACAGACAGACAGACGCACGAGTGATCCTATAAGGGTTCCGTACTTTTTTGTTGTACGGAAACCTAAAAAGAAAGAGAAGTAATTACATTTCCAGCGAGACCTGTCACTACTCAAAGATTACAGATGTACAAAGATATACTTGTCCAAAAGCTACCAATCTCAATTTAAGATCAACAAGACTCGTACAGTTTCTTCAATTTATTTTTTTAAAGTGCTCAATATGTATGTTTTTGTTAAAAATAAATCTGCATCTCTTTTCACTAAATATTGACAAGCACAGTCGTAATCTTCGGAATAAAAATAAACTTCAAGTACCTAACTTATACCAGTAATAAAATACTAATAGCACATAGCTCGTAGAACAGATGGCCGTTGGGGCAGTAAAGTTCTCGAGTGGCGACCACGCACCGGAAAACATAGTGTAGGCAGGCCTCCCACTCGGTGGACCGATGACCTGGTGAAGGTCGCGGGAAGCCGCTGGATGCGGGCAGCGCAGAACCGGTCGTCGTGGAAATCCTTGGGGGAGGCCTTTGACCAGACGTCCTTTGGCTGATATGATTATGACGATGTAATTTATATGGGTTTTCTGGGAGGGTTGTTCAGTTTTATAAGTTAAAACACCAGTTTCAAATGATTTTGTTAAACCGTATAAATATCGAAACAGCCCTATTTTTTACAGTCAAACTGAAACATCCTTTGTAATCCCCATGAATAATACCAGATTAACAGGAGTTTAACAGTAATCCCCTTCCTTCAGTGGGATTCCTTGTGGAGGGTTGTCTCACGGGCCTTTTGTTGTAAACGTTGATTGTATTTAAATATTAAAGTAAATTTAGTCAGGTCCAATAGAAAAAGGCAGAATGTAAACAAACCAAGAAAAACTATATTTTTTTTAGTAGTTTTGTTATAAGTAATAGTTTTTAAGTAAACATTTTGAGTCAAGTTATTGAAATTAATTTGAAAGTACAATATCTTTTTAGGGTTCCGTACCGGCTAATGGGACCTTTTTACTAATCTCATGCCGTTTGTCAGTCTGTCCGACCTTTGGAGGGCTGTAAAATGTTTTAAATCGTAATAGGTAACTAAGTAAGTAGATATACTTTATTGCACGCCAAAAAACAAACAGGACTTACAATTAGGTAGCTGGCTGTTAACACAGAATATGTGTCATTATTTAGTAACAAAAAAAAGGGGGTTATTCCATGTCCGACTCGCACTTGGCCAATTTTTTTTTTACAATAGAGAAAAAAAACAATTATAACACGTTTTTAATATAAACACGTTTTTTTAACAATAGAGGAAAAACAATTAAAAACATGTTTTTAATTATTGTTCTCTATTGTTAAAAAATGGCCAAGTACGAGTGGGACTCGCGCAAAGTAGAGTCCCGTAGTCTTTTCAAAAAAATATTGTATATTTTAAAAAACAAAATTATGTTAGCAGTTGAAGAATATTTTGTATGGAAAATCTGTGAACTTCTTACAAATCCAACTGCGCATCTTAAGTTGGTCGACTGTTACTCCTAAACTAAGAAAGCCAACTTAGACGTAATAGTTTTCCTTTTAAATTGTTTATAAATCCTACTAAGTATTCACATTTTTTTTTCAGATGTCCTGAATTAGCGGTTTAGCTGGTAGGGTTGGGGGGGACACTTGACTCTAACAAAAAATAGCAGTTTAAAGTATATATATATTTCGCAAACGTATCGCTGAATCGAAGATTTTTTACAAACTAACTTTTTAAAAAAACCTAATCAACGATACCCCACACGATAGGGTACGTCACCGTAAAAACCTGATCAACGATACCCCACACGATAGGGTACGTCACCGTAAAAACCTGATCAACGATACCCCACACGATAGGGTACGTCACCGTAAAAACCTAATCAACGATACCCCACACGATAGGGTACGTCACCGTAAAAACCTAATCAACGATACCCCACACGATAGGGTACGTCACCGTAAAAACCTAATCAACGATACCCCACACGATAGGGTACGTCACCGTAAAAACATTCACCCCCTCTTTACATGTAGGGGAGTAAATCTAAAAAATATTTTTTTAATATACGTGTATCAAAAAATATATCATATTTAAGTGATATTAGCTTTATAATATGTTTTAGTATAAGATTAAAATTATTATTCATATATTTTTTTTGTTGTTGTTGTTCGCGTACTACCTGTCTCCTTGCTTTTTCTCCGAGCACTGGGTTGTCTGGTAGAAATCGCTCTCAGCGATAAGACCGCCTAAATTGTACGTCTTTTAGTTTTTAATTTAATTTTTGGCAGTGTAATTATTTTTGATGTACATTGGCAGTGTAATTATTTTTGATGTACATTGTACAATGAAGAGTGATTTGAATTTGAGTTTAAATCTTTGCCACATTACAGCTTTCTTGTACTTATATTATCTGAGACAGACAAGGCGGAACCACAGTCTAAGACGTAGCGAAACTATAAGGGTTCCTTTTTGATTACGGAACCCTAAAAAACGGTAATATACAAGCGTGAATCTTGGTGTGAATAACGTGCTAATCTCAAAGAAATTACTAAACGAATAAATTCAAAATTAATAACCCGGCTGCATGAAAATTAAAGGCAGGGAGTGTCCAACTGTATGTTAGTACTAATATGTATCATCATCATTACAGCTAATATACGTCCCCACCGAGGGGCTCGAGCCTACCCTGAATCAGGGCGATTAGGCCTTAGTCGACCACGCGGGCCCAGTGCGGGTTGGTCGACTTCACACAATATGTATACACTAATATTTATACTTTGACAGAACGTTCGAATTTCGTAGTTTGCCACTTGTAGTAGGTATATTTCTACGTTTTCGGTAGATTTAAGAGGTAACTTTTTTAGTTAAATACAAATTTGTCTTTTTCATACAATTTAGTAGATTTACCTGTTACTGATTTGCTAGTATTTTAAGTTTTTCCTTAACTTTGCATAATTTTAGTAGATGTGACTATAATTAAGGAGATTTTCAAAAATAAAAGCGATAAGTTGTATTAAATCTTTAAAATGATTTCAAAGATTATAAATTAGATAGATAATTAAGATTCGATTAAATAAAATAATAAAAATAAGAGATGATTTACAATAACCTGTTTTTTATAGCTATTGTAGTTGTCCCGTTTTAAAAACAAAACTTCCGATTATTTTAACCTTCCATTCTGAAATTTGACACACTGAACCTGGCAACACTATTTACCACCTTCCATTTCTGCGTAAAATATTTTGTTTACCATCAGTTAGACTTGTGTGGGCAGTACGTTAATCTAAACCTAATGTATTTTGTAAGTTTGCATGGAACAAAAACATTGTAACGGTTCAATTAAACCTACCTATTCAATTATGTTATCGCCTCATAAATTTTAGATAACTCTAAGTTACGAACATCAATAATTTTCGAAAACCTAAAAGCTTGTATTTTAAAAGAGTTTTTATGCTCAAAAGCCGAATGCTTAAATGAATAGAACATATTTAGGTTTATTCTTGCACTATTCCACAATTAATGTAAATAAAACAAAATTTGTTTATACTGCAACCGGTTTCGTGATCATCTTCAGGCAGTAGTAAATAAAGTAGTCTACTGCCTGAAGATGATCACGAAACCTGTTGCAGTATAAACAAATTTTGTTTTATTTACATTAATTGTGGAATAGTGCAAGAATAAACCTAAATATGTTCAGTTCAGTGTTCCACCAAGAACCTACTATATCAAGCATACAATACTTAAATGAATAGTCCGTTATTTTCAAAGTGAGAGACATATTAAAATTGCACTAATATATTTAAAGGCTTCTGATATGGTTAAAAGAAAATTCGCGTGTCAGCGAAGTAACTTGTATCTCATCTCATGAAAGTACGGAACGCTCTGGACTTCACCCTACGCGGAGTTCCTACGTGGGGCTCCTACGCGGAGCTCCTACGCAGGGCTCCTACGCGGGGCTCCTACGCGGAGCTTCTACGTAAGCTCGGCCTCCGGTCTCACAAAGAGCGATCCCGCCTTCGCATTACGCGGAGCTCGGCCTACGGCCTCACATTACTTTAGGCGAACGGTAACACGTTACCAATCTACACTCGATTTCACCCCTCATTTTTTTTTCATATCTGGCTATGTACTAAAGGAGTAAAATTCAAAAACATTGAGGAAAAAAGGGAAACTACTAACTAAAAATAAAAGAGTCCCGTCAAAAACATTTTTGTGTAAAAATTCACCAAGTTTCGTGAGTCTCCCCCAAAAAATATAGCAAAGTCTGGCAGTACTTTTAAAAACCAATATTAAGCAAATAGCACAGTAGTTTTCCATTAAACATACTGAGTAAATTATTATACTTAAACGTACTCGTATGTTCAATATATTTTATTCACCTTCTTTTTCTAGAACTTTAATTCATCTCATTTATTAAGATATTTTTTGTTACTTAGCAATTAAAAGACTTTACGAATTTTTACATAAAAAATGTTAGGGCTGATCAAGATTCCCTAACGCAAAGGAGAACTCACTATGTGATCCTCAAGTCGGAACACAGCAATGCCTCTCTTGGTGTGAAGCTAATGGAATAACCATAACGCCACGGAGGCGATTAAACTGCTGTTTGTGGGATATAGTAGGTAAGTAGGTACACGAATTCAACAATTCAAAAAGAAAGAAACATTACATTTAAAAAGAAATATCATTGTCGGATCCAAAACCTTAACTATCTAGAAAGTGAACAGTTACTTCTAACTGTTACATCATTGTTGCATAAACATACACACATTCACAACCCCTTACACACACACACACACACACACACACACGCACACACACCCACACACTACACATACACAGCCCACACACTACACATACACAGCCCACACATCTCACATACACTCACACGCACACATACCCACACACCACACATACAAACACACCCTCACACACTCACACACACATAAAGTAATGCATTTATTACTTAAATTTATTATGTTCACTTAATGGTCGGTTGGCATCGCATATTTTGTTCCTATCTCTGCTCGCTGACTGCTAAGGTACAGGCTACTAGTTTAGTAGCCAGAGTTCTAATAAGTAGATCTAAGATGTACAACTAGAATTAAGACAGACGACCCCCCAGAAACGAGACGTCAAATATGGAAGAATAGTGTCTTTATTAGTGGCCCCTTCTTTCCGATCTCCGAGAATCCCTCACCGGTATATAAGTCGCCATAGTCGACCTGGAAATCTCTTAACATACTCCGGACTCAGGTTGGCCGAAGTAAAGATAACTTGTTCAGGTGGGGATTCATTGGAGATACGAACCTGGAGCGTAGGTGTGGTGCTGTCCCTCAAAGGATGAACCACCTCATTACGTGTCCTTCTTGCCCTTTCACCTGCACGCGGGAGGACTTGATGCAGGCCACTGACAAGGCAATTCGCGTGGTTGGGTTTTGGGATGGGACTATCTGAGTTTGCAGTCGACTCGAAAAGAAGAAAAATAATTAAGACTTTGTTTTCTTACTTGTAAACTTTTGTGAAATAAATTAATTATTTAAAAAAAAACCATTGTCTTTTCCAATCATCTTCGAACCTCGTCATGAATAATTCAGCTTGTTTAAGGACTATAGCAATGAACTGAAACTAACAAAAAACAGCTTTGTTTCATCAACAATATTACTTCAGCCAAACCTCCGCGAAAACAATGGGATACTCGACTATCTTGTAAAAATACACTACAAAGTTAAAATGCGGTCGGCAAAGGCAGGTTTGTTCTAGTACGTTTGATGATAGTGCCGTGGAAGATGAAAAGTTAAGTTTGTGTCACGAGCTTGTCCAGCTCGAAAGGGAACAATAGCGGGCCGGATATTTGAAAAGAAACAGAGTTTTTTTTTTGGGAAAACTTTGCGATTGTAACAATACAGTCATTGTCTTGTTCGAAATGAAATAATAAATGTCTTGCAAAAACTGCTTCTTGTGAGTAATCCACTCCAGAATTGATTACGATGAAAAAGTGGACTTTGAACCATATTATTCAACCTTTAATCAGCTTTGACATCCGTAGAAGAATCAAAGTAACCAACATAGGTCACAGAATCGCTGTACTGAAGTGGCATGGACAGGGGCACATTGCTCGTAGAACAGATGGCCGTTGGGACAGTATAGTGCTCGAGTGGCGACCGCGCACCGGAAGACGTAGCATATGCAGGCCTCCCACTCGGTGCATCGATGACCTGGTCAAGGTCGCGAGAAGCCGCTGGATCGCGGGTCGTGGAAATCCTTGGGGGAGGCCTTTGTCCAGCAGTGGACGACTTTCGGCTAATATGATGATGATGATAATGATGAATCATCTTTGTATAATATCATCATGATACTGATACCTATAGAAAGTAAGTTATTTTGTAAATAATTGTTAATTTAATTAAATTTTAATTAAAATATTGAAAATAAAGATAATAATATGAATGAAATAAATTGTAGGTATTTTATTACGATACTCGTAAGGTTAAATAAATTTTGTTTAGACATGGTACAACATTTTTATCTTGAGAATCTTACATACAAATAAAAGAACATTACTAATATTGTATTGAGAATTGTAGAATGTCATCATTATTATTAAAATTATATAATTATTATTTATTTTATACTTAACCATACGTTAAAATCAACTCGATAGAATCTTCAAAATATACTTACGTTTGTACCACATTCAAACAAAATTAAAAATGATCGTCATAAAGTCGAGTGGTTAGCTTATCAGGGTAGTTCAGCAACGTTAGAAATATGATTTAAAAAATATTTATTACGTAATATTTATAACGCATTACGTGATAAAATAAACCTTTATTTTTTTTTTGGCAAAAAGTCGAATGGTTAGTATACAAGGGTAGTTCAGCAACGTTAGCTATCTAGGGTAAATAAGTTACGAAAGCTGCCTTAGTCTTCGTTCTTCTTTGCTTTCGTTTACAACTGATTACATACCCCTGCTGGGGTACAGGTTTCTACTCATACCAGGTGTTGGATGACACCTCACGGCTACCGGATTTGTGGAGGTTGCAGAGTTAGTGGCGAAGTTCATAGCCAGAAGTTCCCAAGCCGCTTTAAGGGTCCCCAGGAGGCTCGAGTTTCCACACAAACGTAGCTCCGCTTTAATACAAAAACTACAAGTCGGATTGAATCCAAACTTTGCAAATATAGTGAGTAGACACATATCAATGTTTGTTTTTACTTTTCGATGTACTAATATAAAACGAAAAAAAAACAAGAGCAGTGTCAAACTTTCAGTGCAAAACTAATTTAGACCTTCGCTTAGTTATGTTTAAATATACTACGATGAAAACTAATTACAAACATCGCTATGTGTCTACTCAATATATTTGCAAAGTTTGGATTCAATCCAGCATGTAGTTTTTGTATTAAAGTGGAGCTACGTTTGTATGGAAACTCGAGCCTCCTGGGGACCCTTAAGTCTTCTGTACAAACCGTCAAGGATGATTTAACATATTGTATTGAGAAGCATTGAAATGATTGAAATTAATGTATTCCAATGACAGTGCGAACCTTGAGAGTGTCGATGGCTCAATGGCAAAGGCCGCTACTTTCTGTGCGGGAGATCGTGGTTCGAATCCTGACACGTACCAATGTGTTTTCGAGTTTCAATTTCATGTGTACATTTATCTGACGCTGTTGCGATGAAGGAAAACATCGTGAGGAAACCTGCACACGCCTGCGGAGAAACTCAAAGGTTGTATGGGAAGTCGACCAGCGCCACACTTGGCCCGCGTGGTCGACTGCCCGATCGCCCTAATTCAGGGTAGGCTCGAGAGTCGAGCTCCTCGGTGGGGACGTTTGTGAGCTGATAAAATGACGCAAGTCACGCTGAGCTACGACCGCTTCGTTGTCATCAACGATAAGTGATATTCATCATACAAATGTATGCCTTGATCGATAAAATTAAATCGATCCTACGAACCGGCCGGGTTGGCCAGCACTTTTTACTAGGCCACCGTGTGTTCTAGCTGTGGTTTCTGGCACAGAGCCAGTGAATAGTAGCGGCTAAGTTAAGTACCTATATGGAAACAGATGCTATGTTACGTTACTATTTTGGGGATGGTAAATTAGAGGCATTTTGCATGAGAAAAAAATTACACACTTACCTATAACCGCACCGCACAGTAATCTCATCAGCCCTGGGCCACTCTGAAAACCAGCGCTGTGTTGCAGCATAAGCTTGTAGGCAGTATTTTTGTGCTGAGCGCGGTCCGTGATTCTTACACCCCGTACACACACACTCACACAGAGACACACGCACGCACACACTAATGCACACACGCATACAACACACAACATCTTTTTCTACTTATTTTGTTATTGTAATTTTCGATTATCCTTCCTCTTTTTGTTGTGCGATTTTTTCCGATGTTATGTTTGGTAGGTGTAAAGGAATCAACAAATGTTTTATTTCTGATATCTGTAGAAGGCTCAAGGGCACCCAAAGGGCAATTGACCGAGCTATGCTCGGAGTTTCCCTACGCGATCGAATCATAAATAAGGAGATCCATAGGAAAATAAAATTAACCGACAGAGCGCACAGAATCGCTAAACTTAAGTTGCACTATATAGCTCATAGAACAGATAGCCGTTGGGGTAGTAAATTTCTCAAGTGGTGACCGCGCTCCGAAAGACGTAGCGAAGGCAGGCCTCCCACTCCCTGGACCGACGACCTGTCGAAGGTCGCGGGAAGCCGCTGGATGTGGGCAGCGCATGACCGGTCGTCGTGAAAATGTTTGGTGGAGGCCGTTATCCAGCAGTAAACGTCTTTCAGCTGATATGATAATGATAAACGTATTTACACCGTTACATACAAACTACCTGAAGCTACTCGTCTATAAAACGGGCTTGGGAAATATCAATAAGTTAGTAGGAATCTGTTTAAAGGCATGTTCTCAGTTCCTTTTTCGAGAACGACCGACGACGTTCAATTTTACGACATAGACACACACTCTAAAAATGTATTTATATATTTATTTTTATTTCTACAGTTTGGGAAATCAAACAGCTATTCTTTAACACGTGTAAACTAGATGGTATGACTTAATTCTAAAGCCTTTACAGATTTCTACAGTTAGATAACTTAGAAGGATATTACTACAAACTTAATAAACATATTTTAACAAATTTGTACATCCGATGTTAAGAAAGTTATACAAGAAGAAAAAATAATAATAATAGTCAAATATTAAAGAAATAAGTAGGTCAAAACAGGAATGACGAGATTTTATTTAAAAAAAAGATGTGTGTATGTGTGTGTGTTTTTATTATAACAGCTCATATACGTCCCCACCGAGGGGCTCGAGCCTACCCTGAATCAGGTCGATTAGGCGTTAGTCGACCACGCGGGCCCAGTGCGGGTTGGTCGACTTCACATACAACCTTCGAGTTTCTTCGCAGGCGTGTGCAGGTTTTCTCACGATGTTTTCCTTCACCGTTAAAGCAATCGGTAAGTATGTACGTAAGTTTTTGAAAAACTCATTGGTACATTGGCCGTCCAGAATTGAACCCGGTACCTCTGGTTAGATGGACCGAGTCGTTACCGGTTGAGCCACCGACGCTTTCGTTACCGGTTGAGCCACCGACGCTTACGTGTGTGTTTATATTAATTATATTTAACTTAATAGACTATCTGATCGAGGGCTAATCCTTAGAGAAAACACGATTGCTCATTATTTTAAAAGCTTTTATTTAAAATCTTTTAGTTAACTTGGAATGTTTGTATGTATGTATATTTGTTTAGTTCAAATCTTGCGATCGATTAGAGCGACTTCCAGGAATTTGGAATGTAGGCGTATTCCAGGTGACAATAGACCCCTTTGTTATTTTGAATTTGATCTGATAATGAAGTTTGGGGGTGGAATCAAGGTCCCAGAATCGTCTTTTATTTTTAAATAGAATTTGTAGGAATACTGTGCTCACTTCTATTGAAATAGGAATCGTGTATTTTTTATATTCATTTGAGCATTTGGCTTTTTGAGTATAGACTCCCTTTTTTTAATTATGTATTTTGCAATGTTTGTGTACATGTATGTTTGGTTCCTTTAAATCTTACGATTGATTTTAGAGTCACTTCCAGGGGTTTAATTATGCTGGGGTTTAATTATGCTGGGGTTTAATTATGCTGGGGTTTAATTATGCTGAAGTTTGAAAGGAAGGCGTTTTCCCGGTAACAATAGATCCTTTTGTTATTTTGAACTTGATCTGATGATGAACTTTGGAGGTGTAATCAAGGTCCCAGAATCGTCTTTTATTTTTCAGTAGAATTTCAGGAAATACCATACTGTGCTCACCTGTTTTTTGATTTGGAACCGTGTATTTTTTATTCATTTGAGCATTTGGATTTTTCAGCTCTACTATTTTTAAATAAAAGCTTGTACTAAAAAGCTAATAGGTTTTTCAAATATTATTTTTTTTTATTTTAAATTTATTCAATAAAAGCTTAATTTTTCCGGTGCCTTTGTTTTTTTTTAAGTAAGATGGCAAGTTAAAAATCGTGCGAGAACGAGGGCAATAATATATTTTGCATTTTATACTTTAAGCTGGAATCTTCTTGAAACTAATATACTAAAGTCAGGATTGGCAGCAAAATATTAGTTAAAATTGAAAAAGTAACCAATAATGCCAATAGCCAAGCCCAGATACGCTAAACTACCAGGTCTACGATATAGCGTCCCCACTTACCGACTCAATTCTCGACGCTATTCCTGCCAACATCATGAGGCGAAGGCAAGGACCAACTGCGGTGGGTCTTGCCGCCAAGACGCTTGTCCTGTGCCTCGTGGAGTGGAAGAGACCACTACAATAGACAGTCTGCATAGTCATATCTACAGTGTTCCATGCATGATTTCACATTTATACATGGACTAGCTGTTTCCCGCGGCTTCACCAGCGTGGACAACGTTTCTTTGACGTTTCGCAGGCGGCTCGCGAGCGTGGAAAAAAATAGCTTAAGTGTTAATCGAGGTCCTAATCTGTCTATCTATCAAATTTCAGCCAGGTCCTATCAGTAGTTTTGCGTGAAAGAGTAACAAACATAAATCCATACATTCTTACAAACTTATGCGTTTATAATATTACTAGTGGCGGTAGTTACTCTTGCATCGGTGTGGCACCACCCTTTAGCCACTTTTTACAATAGTAAAAAACCGGCCAATTGCGAGTCGGACTAGTACTCCAGGGGTTCTGTGTAAAATAAACTTGAAAGTGCTAATTTTTTTAAGAGTCGATTGTCCCCACCCCCTAACAACTAATAACGGGTATTAGGAAATTTTAAAAAATCATGAAAGTAGTCAATACGGAACCTTACATTGCGCGTGGCCCAGTTTTTTATATTTGCACTTAACTTCCACTTTTTCGAAATTGATCCATTGTATGAAAATACATTTCTTCGTAAATAGACCATACATTTCTTGGGAAAAATTATCAAATTTCGTTCTTATTCACCTCCTGACATCATTCCGTCGTTCAACCAGTCACTCTGTAGGTTAACGTTGGAGTCTGTGAAAAAATAGTTCTTCAAAATAAAAAAGAAACACAAAAAGGCACCTACTCAAACTTTTTCCATAGTCATTAACCGACTTTAAAAAAGGAGGAGGTTATCAATTCTTTAGAATTTTTAATTATGTTTTTTGTAATGCTGAAGAGTACACTATAAACTTAAAACTCTCACAGAAAAAAAAAAACTTGATAGTGTAAATAAACTGAAAATACTGGACTTTTGGTCTAAATCAAAAATAACAGTAGCCCGAAAATGAAAACAAACTAAGCGACATTACTGCTAAAATTGCTATATTAAATTCCTCGTTAACAGTGTTTCAGAAATTTCAAAAACATTCACGACTGCATTGCCATCCCTAATAGTTCTAGGACGGACGCGGTCCTCTATTAGTGAGTGGATAACACACATACCGACCCCGAAAACGTAATATACACGAACAGTAGCGCAACTAAGAACCCTTGTTCTTACTAGTTTAAGTGACCCCGTGGCGTTAATGATTAAATAAATAAATATTCTGGGACAAATCACACATGGTCATCTGGCCGCAAAGTAGGATTCCCTGTGTTATGGGAACCAGAGACTGTTATAAATACTTATATACGTTTAAATACATAATTAAATAGATATTTAATACCCAGACACAGAGCAAACAATTCTGCTCATCACACAAATGTTTGCCCTGGGTGGGGATCGAACCCACAACTCTGGGATCAGTAGTCAAGAGCACTAACCACTGACCCACCAAGTCAGTCAGATTAGTTCATTCGCTTCACAAACAAACGATTGACATTTGTGAGCCCGAGCCGCAGGGTCGCGGGTTCGATTCCTGGTGGGGTTAACTTATAAGACTCGGTTTGGTTGGTGGCAGGGCTAACTACCACCATCTTATCTAAGTGTAGCCGCCAAACATCAGTGTTTAGTGTATTTACATTGATGTGTTCCAGCATGAATATTAGATAGCCAGTTCTCCATTGCGTTGGGGAATCTTGGTAAGCCCGCTACCATCTTCGGTATCATTATCACTTACCATCGGGTGAGATGATGCCAAGAGCTTACTAATTGTGAATAAAAAAATAAAAAAAGTATACTTATTGTGAAAATGTGTAGGTATGTTTGTAACCTTTTCAGGCTTCTACACCTTGACCAATCTTGATGAAATTTGGCATGCAGGTAGTCTGTGTCACTGGAAAGGACATAGGCTACTTATTATGCCGTGAAAAAAGCATAGTCTGATGCAGTTCCTGAGGTAACTGAAAAAAAAAACTCTTTTTTTGGTTATTTTTTTACGTCGGAACGTAATAATGGATTGTTGTGATTTTTTGTACAGAGATGGAACAGAGAGGGGGTGGAAAATGACATAATTTAATAATCAGCATATCCTGACATAGTTCCCGAGAAATCTGGGAAAAACTCATTTCCACGTAGTACGCGCACGTCGGCGTCGTCGCAACGGAGCAACGGTTTGAAGTGCTTTTTTTTGTATATAATTGGTTGAGGTGTCGGAAAATGGCATAGAGAGCAAATCAGAATAGCCTCTGAGGAGTTTTGAGAAAACTCACGTCACGCTCGCGAGCTGCTTGCGGCTAGCGCACCGCTCGCCCTCAAAGACAGTCATAAAAAATAAAAGTTTAAAAAAACTGTAAACCGTCTTCAAAATTACATTCACTTAAAAGTATGTTTTAGATTCAATAGTTTGCTGACACCGACCTCATAACCTCGAGGTTGGTGTCAGCAAACCATCGAATCTAAAACATTTGATACGTTAATAACTGTGTGCTGGTACCGAACTCAAAAAAAAAATTTAGCCCCTAATATAATTCGTACCCACCTACGATTTCGTTATTTTTGGTTATATAAGTAAAATAATATTATTTCATACTTTTGGGTGAATTTCATTTTGAAGTCGGTTTTTAGTTTTTTTAAACTTTTATTTTTATTTGCTTTATTTTTAGTGATAATGCTATCTATCTCACAAAGTGGAACCCAATCACCTACTCACCAATAGGAATTATCAAATCATAATACATAATAATATGTTTCATTAACATATAGAGTCCTGTGGCTTAGATCATGATTTCAGCAGCATGAAAGTTAAGAAGACAAATCGTCCATCATCAGTTTAAATGAATAACCTGAAAGAATACAACTATCGGTCTATGCATACCTACGTATATATCTATGTATTATATTGAAGAATTTTCCTCCAACTCCTAACCATTAAGGAGTTGTACCTTCCTTCATCAGCTTATCAACATGAGATGATGACTAACAGACGCAAGTATTTTAATAGGTTTAGAAAACATGAATCACGTAATAAGTGCCTATAAAATTTGAGGATTACCCTCGATTTCCTTTGCATCCCATCATAAGATCTTGACTTGGTGAAAATGGGACCCCCTCGGGAGTATACTCTTTCGAATAAAAAATAATTTTGAAAATCGTTCCACAATTGACGGAAAAATCGGTGAACATACATTAAAAAAAGTATATAATATATAGTCGAACATAGAACCTCCTCCTTTTTTGAAGTCGGTTAAAAATGATGTCCATGCGGGCGAAGCCGCGGGCAAATCTAGTATAGTCATAAATTTACAGAAACTTAAGTGTGTCGCCTGCAATGGACTACCTGAATTTTTGACAAGAGAGTTGCCATGCCAACCCTAGACGTCATCGTAGAGACTGTTGAAGCTCACGAATGTGTCCATTAGAGATATACTCATAGTATTCACAATTAAGTTTCTCTACTGTTAGTATTTGTGTGCTGTGGTTGTCATTGTTTCAAATGGTATAAGAATTCCTTTGGATGAAATTGTCAGCTCTAAATGTCATCCTCAAAAAGTAGGGTTTTATTTTCATTACAAGTGGGTAAAACGAGTTAAGCTTTGTTAAGTAGGAGAGCCAAACACCATTCCTCTTTAAAGTTCTGTTGTCAACAAGGAACCCTAATAGTTTCACCGTGTCTGTCTGTCCGCGGTTTAGCTCAGAGAGTCTCGGTACTAGATAGCTGTAACTTTAAATGGGTATACATATTAATCACGCCGACTCTGTGGTAAAAAAAAACACGAAAGAAGCTATTTACGGTCGTGAGTAAACTGCAACGCTTTCAAAGAATGGCATGCATGGCTGTGACAGGCTGCATGTGGACAACTCCCACTGCAGCCCTTGAAACCATCCTGGACCTGCCGCCTCCGCACCTGTTTATCCAACAGGAAGCAGCTAGTGCTGCAGCCCGTCTAAAATTGCTGTCTCTATGGAGCACAAACAGGATCCCGCACACTGAGCTTCTGTACGATATCATCGCGGAGGAGCCATTGTTCGCAGCGACGAATGATAGAATCCCTAAACGGTATGTCTTTGACATGAAATACAAGGTACAGCTACATGAGGATCCCTGGGAGGGTTAGAACCTGAAAGAACTTCGGGTATTTACCGATGGTTCCAAAACAGGCACTGGCACCGGGTATGGGGTCTTCTCCGAGGGTTTGAACATCAGGATAGCCAATCCCCTGGGTGCGCGTAACACGGTCTTTCGGGCTGAGTGTATGGGCATCATCAAGGCAGCTGAGGCGATTGCTGCAAGGGAGGAGCGTGAGTACCCCATCCGCATCCTCTCTGACAGCAGAGCCTTACTACAGGCCCTGCAGAGCAGCATGATCACATCGGGTCTCATACTGGAGTGCCAACAAAAAGGTATGTAAGGTATGTAACCACGGCAGCGTAACTCGGCAGTGGATAAAAGGGCACAGCAACTCTCGCGGCAACGATGCGGCGGATGAGCTTACCAGGAGAGGGTCAGATCTAATGGCCGTGGGGCCGGAACCTATAATACCCCTCCCATATGGCTGGCTACGGTCCACCCTGAGGAAACGCACAAGAAATGAACACTATTTGTACTGGTCCGGTTTGGAAACCTGCAGGCAAGCGAGGGTGGCCCTTCTGGCAACTAACCCTGGTCTATCCAGAAAGCTTCTGAGACTTGGGAGAGCTCAACTCCGCAAGGTAACAGCCGCTATTACCGGACATGGCCATTTTAATAAATAGGTATCACTGATAGCCCCCTATGCAGAGCGTGTATGAAGGCTGAGGAGACTGCTGCCCACATCCTACTGGATTGCGAGGGGCTGGCACAGTACAGGGTCGTGCACCTCGGTGACCCGAGGTCACTCCAGGAAGTCGTCGGCAACCTAGGGGGGCTACTGGGCTTCTTGGAGAAGCTGGTCTGGCAGTGATGCCGGCCAATCACGCAAAATGGGCGCAGTGGTCGCCTGGTTGCGGAAATCAGCCCGCCTCTAACTTCAACTTCACTTTAACTTCAACTAGCAGCTTACAAGTACATAGTGCATCGTCGTGCAGTGTGAGCGTCGGTGGCGTAACGGCTAGGGCCGCCGTCTCCTGTCCGGGAGGTCGTGGTTCCAATCCTGCCACGTAGAAATGTGTTTTCGAATTTTATTTCATATGTACGTATATCCGAAGCTCTTATGGTGAAGAAAAACATCGTGAGGAAACCTGCACACGCCTGCGGAAAAAATCGCAGGTAGTGTGTGAAGTCGTCCAACGCGCACAGGGCCCGCGTGGTTGACTAAGGCCCGATCTCGGTACGCTCGAGCCCATCGGTGGGGACGTATATGAGCCAGGTTTATGTATTTAATTACTTCTCTACTTTTTTCTACCGGGTCCAACATCATCATTATCATGTAAATATATTTTCAGTTGGTAATAAAACCATTTTGTATGGCAAATCTATGTTTCTTTTACAAATCCAACTGCGCATGTACAGTTTTTCGACTATTACTCCTAAACTAAAAAAGCCTATTTAGCCTTGATAGTTTTCCTTTTAAATTGATTAATTTATGTTCGACTATTTCCCTTATTTTCAAATGTCCTAAAAAAGCGATTTCATCATTATCATATTATTAGCCGAAGGACGTCCACTGCCCCCCCTCCCTCCCCTAAGGATTTCCACGACGACCGGTTCTGCGCTACAAACATCCAGCGGCTTCCCGCGACCTTCAAAAAGCGATATAGCTGGTGATAATTCTTTGACTTCTACCACTATCCACACTATACCAAACATCCTTGAACACTAAAAGCTTTTTCATTTCAATGAAAACAGTCTGACCGTTCTTACAACTGACTAGTTTACACCGGTTTTTCTGCGAAGAATTTTCCAATTTACCGCCAAATCGAAAACTGTGTAAGTATTTATCTTAAGGTTGTTCAAATGAAAAGTATTCCTCGATAAACGGTCAGGCGAGCGCGAGCGCATGCAGAGATTCTTACTTTTATTGCTTCTACTAGCTGTCTATGTTTGTGATAGGACTCCTCCTTGGAGGCATCCCTTTGCGGCCATGGCCGCTTTTGTCTCCTCCTTCACCAGTCTGATGACCCGCTGTCGGAGCATGTTTTCAATCCAGTCGGTCATAGTGGCGTTTGCTCCATGTTTCAGAAGTGCCGCCCTCTTGCTGCTGAAGTTTGTCTTGTCAAAAGCGCCCTCGATATTTATGAAGGTGCCTAAGCACATAGACTTGTTCTGTATTGCTGCCTCGATCTTGCTATCGACAGCAAATTTCTACCGTCTTAGGGTTCCGTACCCAAAGGGTAAAAACGGGACCCTATTACTAAGACTTCGCTGTCCGTCCGTCTGTCGTCTGTCTGTCTGTCTTTCCATCTGTCACCAGGCTGTATTTCATGAACCGTGATTGCTAGACAGTTGAAATTTTCACAGATGATGTATTCCTGTTGCCGCTGTAACAACAAATACTAAAAATTAGAAAAAATAAGGAAGGTCTCCATATAAAAAAACGTGTTTTTTTAAAACGTAAAGAAACAAGCGCCATCTAGTATGATGGTACGGTACCCTTTGTACTAGCGCCATCTAGCATGATGGCAAGGAATCCTATGTGTGCGGTTCTGACTTAAAGGCCGAAGATTTTTTTTTATGAAATACCATATTATGAGATTACCTGGAGAAATTTGGAATAAATATAATAATGGTAATAAAATAAACGTCTTTCGGTACGCGGTTGCCACTAAAGAACTACGAGCTATGTGCCCTGCACACTGCCTTTTCAGTTCAGCGATTATGTGGGCTATTCTGTGATTCTTAAACTATTCTATTCGTCAGCAGGCCTCCTACATCGTGGACCGACGACCTGATGATGGTCGCGGGAAGCCGCTGGATGCGGAAAGTGCAGGACGATCGTCGTGGTGATCGTGGTGGTAAACCTTGGGGGAGGCCTTTGTCCAGCAGTAGCCGTCTTTCAGCTGATATGATGATGATGATGATGAATAACATATATTAAATTTCATGCTATGTAATATGAATAATAATTCCCTTTTTTTTTTAAAGAAAACTTACCTTTCCTTAAGTTAGTTATTAAGAGTCTCCAGGATGCTCGAGTTTCCATACAAACGTAGTTCCGCTTTATTACAAAAACTACATGCCGGATTGAATCCAAACTTTGTAAATATATTACGTAGGCACATATCGATGTTTGTATTTAGTTTTCATCGTAGTAAATATTAACGTAACTAACCGAAGGCTTAAATTAGTTTTGTACTGAAAGATTGAAACTGCTCTTATTTTTTTCCGTTTCATATTAGTACATCGAAAACTAATAACAAACATCGATATGTGTCTCTTCATTATATTTACAAAGTTTTAATTCAATCCGGCATGTAGTTTTTGTATTAAAGCGGAACTACGTTTGTATGGAAACTCGATCTTCCTGAGGACCCTTAAGTTCTCATATCCGAAAAAGTAAACAATCTAATACATTAAACTTACATTAGCTGCATCGTTTGTATGCTAAATTCCAAAAAAAAATATTTAAATTAAATTTACCTTGGCTGCAGGTTCATTGTAAAACATCAAATTCTCGAATTCAGCTCAATTATCTCGTCACTATCAGCCAAGGAACGTCCACTGCTGGACATAGGCCTCCCCCAAGGATTTCCACGACGATCAGTTCTGCACTGCCGGTTCACCAGGTCGTCAGTCCACCGTGTGCCCAGTCTACGCTACATCATCCCATCACTGCATTATCACACTTATATTATGAAGGCGAAAGTTTGTAAGTGTGTGAGTGTCTATGTTTGTTACTTCTTCACGCAAAAACTACTGAACGGATCTGGCTGAAATTTGGTAGGTAGACAGATTAAGACCTAGATTATTACATAAGATACTTTTTTTTATGCTCGCGAGCCTCCTGCGGCTCGCGCACTGCGCACCCTCGAAAAGCCATAGAAACGTTGTCCACGTGGGTAAAGCCGCGGGAAACAGCTAGTAGAAGCAATAAAAGTAAGAATCTCTGCATGAGCTCGCGCTCGACTGACCGTTTATCGAGGAACACTATTCATTTGAACAACCTATAAACCTATACTTACACAGTTTTCGATTTGGCGGTAAATTGGAAAATTCTTCGCAGAAAAACCGGTGTAAACTAGTCAGTTGTAAGAACGATCAGACTGTTTTCATTGAAATGAAAAAGCTTTTAGTGTTCAAGGATGTTTGGTGTAGTGTGGATAGTAGTAGAAGTCAAAGAATTATCACCAGCTATATCGCTTTTTGAAGGTCGCGGGAAGCCGCTGGATGCTTGTAGCGCAGAACCGGTCGTCGTGGAAATCCTTGGGGGAGGGAGGGGGGGCAGTGCACGTCCTTCGGCTAATAATAGGATACTGATGAAATCGCTTTTTTAGGACATTTGAAAATAAGGGAAATAGTCGAACATAAATTAATCAATTTAAAAGGAAAACTATCAAGGCTAAATAGGCTTTTTTAATTTAGGAGTAATAGTCGACAAACTTAAGATGCGCAGTTGGTTTTGTAAAGAAACATAGATTTTCCATACAAAATGGTTTAATTACCAACTGAAAATATATAAGGTCTAACAAAATTAGCTGAAACTATTTTAACTGGTGCTTCTACCCATGAAACTGAACAACTTTCCCCATGAAACCCATAGTCAAATCTCAAAAAAAATTTTGAACTTCCCATACTAAGTTGGCTGATCAGCTGTTCGAGTTAGTATGGGAGAGCCAAATTTTTTTTTGCGATTTGACTATGGGTTCCATGGGGAAAGTTGTTCAGTTTCATGGGCAGAAGCACTAGTTAAAATAGTTTCAGCTAATTTTTTTAGACCTTATATATACATGATAATGATGATGTTGGACCCGGTAGAAAAAAAGTATAGAAGTAATTAAATACATTTCAAACAAGCCCTATCACTACTCAAAGATTAGAGATATATAAAGATATACTTATACACAAGCGTCGGTGGCGTAACTGCTAGGGCCGCCGCCACCTGTCCATTCGATTCATTGATTCGATTCGGTCGTGGTTCGAATCCTGCCACGTACCAATGTGATTTCGAATTTATTCATATGTACGTTTATCCCGCGCTCTTAAGGTGAAGGAAAACATCGTGAGGAAACCTGCACACGCCTGCGCAGAAACTCAAAGGTTGTGTATGAAGTCGACCAACCTGCACTGGGTCCGCGTGGTCGACTAAGGCCCAATCGCCCTAATTCAGGGTAAGCTCGAGCCTCCTGGTGGGGACGTAATATGAGCTGATGATGATTTTAACAGTTATTATTGTTTTTTTTTTGCAACTAATATATATTTTTATTTTTTTTTATTTTTTTAGAAATCTCATAAAATGACAGAGTTTTCCCTCGTTTTGCACGTCAACTGTAGTACATGTTTTTTAAATGTTGATACATTCAAACAAACGCGCTTTTCTTACAAAAAAAGGAAAAACAAAATCAAATTACTCGAAAACCAGAAAACCTATATTAATGTAAGCTAATTGAGTTTTACCTCCTCTCCCCTCTCACCCCCTTAAGCTTTGTGTGCTACTTATGGGACACCCTGTTAACCCTTATCCATGCCTATACATAGTTTATATTTTGTTTATACAGAGTGTAACAAAATTGGTGAAGGTCCCGTAAAGTGGGGCTTCTACTCATTACCTATACTGAATAACTTTTGTTTTTTTATTTTTATTTTAAGGAAAACTAGGTTACATTATATAATCGAATATCAATTAGATAAGAAACATTGAGAAGTTTTTGCCTTTAGGTTAGAGATAAGCTAACTTGACGTACGCCATATAGTACAGTGAAATTAGGTTTTAACTTGGACATTTAAAATTACTAAACGGGATCTTTTGGAATATCTTCGGACACCTTCCAGGATGATGCTCAAAAAAGTCCCAGGACCTCCTTAGTGGGATACCCTGGAAATCCTGGAAAAACTGGAATTTCAAGGAAATTCTTGGAGCGTACCTAAGATTGTTATAAATAACGCAATTTTTTTTACATACAAGACATCTGAGTTTTTAATTTTATTATCCAATACATTTAGTGTCAAAAAACCTGGAAAACCTGGAAAACCTGGAACTGAAAGGAAAAAGTTAGGATTGGTTTAGAGCAATGGCAGAACGCCGTTTTTTAATCCTAAAGGTCTTTCTATTTTTCTTAATAATGTTGACGTCAAATATTTTCCATTCCAGGACACCTGGAAGTTACCTTGGAGCGAGATAAAAATAGTCAAAAAATAAGCTGCTTTAAAAGCTTTTTTCATTCTTATGCATTTATTGCGCTCTACGCAATCCATTGCCTCTACAAGTACAGGATTCCTAGAAATCCTTGTTTGTCACGTTTAACTTTTCATATTATAGGTACTTATTATTCGTCTGAAATGAGTGAGGAATGTACTGATATGATATTTTAATGTAAGTAAGTAAATCCACTTAATTCTAAAAGATTTCTTTTTATTACAGCTAGCAGAAGTCTCCAGCACTGCTCAGTTCCATATCAGTGTCTGAAACAAATAAGTATATTAGAAAAAAAAATAACACATCCTGTAAAAGAGGAAAGAGGCGTGACTATGTATGTTCGTTGACGTACCAGCACACGGGATCGGCTCAAGGTCTCCATCCGGATCGTCGTCGTTGTCCTCGTCCTCTTCTCTTAACGTATTACTACATCCATGCCCCGCACAGTACCCACAGATGTTCGAGCATACCACCTTGTGCCTTCTGCATGAACAGTTTCTGGTTTCGCACCCTTGTGTGCAGTTGCATGAGACCATCTCGAGAAGGCGGTCTGGCGCCGGCTTATTTCGGTTAGTCACTGGGCGTAAGTGGCCTTCCTCGTCCTTCTCGAATCCCCAATCAGTGGGAGGTAGAGGGTTTCCTAACCATTCCTGGACCTGCAAGTACAATCTATGTACAGTAAATATGTTCGCAAAATATGCTGAAACAATGGAGTTTTTGAAAGAAACTAACCTGAAGATAAACTCGTAATGAGTGCTCTCTAGTTGAAGACGATGTGGGGGGCAGCTGGGCCAGATCAAATTTTTTGTTGGTGGGGAGCCGAGAATTAATTTTTACATAATTCTCAAACCTTCTCTTTCCAAGATCATCCGAAGTTTTCCCTGGATACAGAGACATGATGAACATCTCTCCAGCAGTGGCAATGTCGTCGGGTGTGGCGTTTGGTAAGTTGAACACTCCAACCCGCTGGCGTAGTGCCTTATCTTTCTGCAAGCGCTTGAACGGCTTCACTTTACCAATATTAAATAAGGCACTAGTTGTGTCACACCCCGTTGCAGCGTGCAGGAAAAGTATTAAGTCCTTCATTTCTCCCAAAGATTCCTGACATTTCTTGCTGCTGTATAATTTAGCTGGTTTACCCTTGATTCCAGGTATTAGTAGTTTGATTTCAATCTGAGGTGAAGACAGAGCAGTAAGAAGAACAGCAAGGTCTGTGTCTTGTCCAATAATAACAGTCTCATCCTGTTGTTCAGAATAGCATATAGCGGTTGTGACAATTAGTCGATCTGCATCGGCCGCTGCTTGGACCACCTCAATTCCAACATCTTGAAGCTTCTTTGTAAGCAAAGCAATCAGGCTTGTCTTATTTCTTCCATTACATGGAAATGTGTCTTGGTTAATGATGGCGGTCTCATTTTCCTGAACAATGATGTCAATACTAGATCTTGAAACATAAGAAAAAAAGCAGTGTAATGGGGAGACTGAACACTATTCTAACGAGAAACACCGATAGATCTGTAGTACCTTTGATAGCTCGTCGAGCGTGAGCAATATCCTTCGTTGAAGCGTCATCATATCCATCAAAAACCACGGTTGTTCTTCCTCCATATTTTGTACGAAGGTAATGGACATATTTCTCACATATTTCTCTGTATGTTTCAGTTTACTAGTTTACTATTTTCAGGCCACTTACGCCCAGTGACTAACCGAAATAAGCCGGCGCCAGACCGCCTTCTCGAGATGGTCTCATGCAACTGCACACAAGGGTGCGAAACCAGAAACTGTTCATGCAGAAGGCACAAGGTGGTATGCTCGAACATCTGTGGGTACTGTGCGGGGCATGGATGTAGTAATACGTTAAGAGAAGAGGACGAGGACAACGACGACGATCCGGATGGAGACCTTGAGCCGATCCCGTATGCTGGTACGTCAACGAACATACATAGTCACGTCTCTTTCCTCTTTTACAGGATGTGTTATTTTTTTTTCTAATATACTTATTTGTTTCAGACACTGATATGGAACTGAGCAGTGCTGGAGACTTCTGCTAGCTGTAATAAAAAGAAATCTTTTAGAATTAAGTGGATTTACTTACTTACAATAAAATATCATATCAGTACATTCCTCACTCATTTCAGACGAATAATAAGTACCTATAATATGAAAAGTTAAACGTGACAAACAAGGATTTGGAATCCTGTACTTGTAGAGGCAATGGATTGCGTAGAGCGCAATAAATGCATAAGAATGAAAAAAGCTTTTAAAGCAGCTTATTTTTTGACTATTTTTATCTCGCTCCAAGGTAACTTCCAGGTGTCCTGGAATGGAAAATATTTGACGTCAACATTATTAAGAAAAATAGAAAGACCTTTAGGATTAAAAAACGGCGTTCTGCCATTGCTCTAAACCAATCCTAACTTTTTCCTTTCAGTTCCAGGTTTTCCAGGTTTTCCAGGTTTTTTGACACTAAATGTATTGGATAATAAAATTAAAAACTCAGATGTCTTGTATGTAAAAAAAATTGCGTTATTTATAACAATCTTAGGTACGCTCCAAGAATTTCCTTGAAATTCCAGTTATTCCAGGATATCCCGGTTATCCCACTACGGAAGTCCTGGGACTTTCAGGAGCGTCATCCTGGGAGGTGTCCAAACATATTCCAAAAGGTCCCGCTTAGTAATTTTAAATGTCCAACTTTGGTCAAAAATTGCCCTAATATGACTGAGCTAATATGGATACAGTTTCGAACAATAACGGTACAACAGTGATATGAAAAATAATAGTAGAACAAACATGAAGAAAGAAAAAAAGACCTAAATTAAAAAAAAAAGTTAAACCAGTTCTCAGCAACAATAAAGCAGAAAAAAAATGATATCCTAAGATTAATTTGCTGAAATCACAAAAAAAAAACAATTCTTCATACAAATCGATCAGCTGATCGACCAATTTTGTGAATATAACACTTTAAACTTTCACGATTATAACGTTGAGGTAAAAACAAACATCAATAAAATCACGTCAAGCCCCGTTTTCAATTTGTCATTAATTTTGTGAATATTTTGTATGGAGGGTCCATTTTTTTTAGAATTGTCTATGGGTTCTTTGGGGAAAGTTGTTCAGTATGATGAGTAGCACCCCCAGTTAACGGGACACCAAATTTTGTTACACCCTGTATCGTTATCATTTCTCCCCCTTGCATGAAGTGTCCGGGGTGCGCTATTTTTTTTTTCCTTTACCGTAAGAGCGTCGGATAAACGTACACAATGAAATCTAAATTCAAAATCACATTGGTACGTGGCAGGTTCGAACCACGACCTCCTGGACAGGAGGCGGCAGGCCTAGCCATTACGCCACCGACGCTCTTTAATTAGAAATAAAAAGTTTAAATACCACAATAGTGCTTCTCACCAAGTAGATTTATGGCCCGACTTTGCATATCGTTTGTATGTTTTGATGTATATTATTTCTGTGTATTTGATGTGCAATAAAGAATATTTATCTTATCTTAGTATGGGTCTCATACTAAATCGGTGACAGAATCCGTCCGCTTTATGTTAGCATCTGAAGTTAAAGTTTACATAGTATTTTTAATCTATGGATTACTAGCTGTTTCCCGCGACTTTACCCGCGTGGACAGCATTTCTATGACTCTTCGAGGGTAAAATAAGTAGCCTATGTGTTAATCCAGGTCCCTGTCTGTCTACCTACCAAATTTCAGCTTCATCCGTTCAGTAGTTTTTGCGTGAAAGAGTAACAAACATACATCCATACATTCTTACAAACTTTCGAGTTTATAGTATTAGTAGGATAGGACTGGCCAAATGCATATCATTACAATTTTAAGATTTACGCTTACCAATGACTCACTGAATGACTGGATCTGTAGGGATGTCAAAATGATTCTGTAACGCAAATATGGAAACAAAAAAAATGGCTAACAAAAAGATTTCAACGAGCGCCTTAGATGTTCGTAACAAAAAAAAAATAGCGAACAAAAAGATTTTGACGGGCGCCTTAGATGCCTTAACATTCATAGAAGATAGACAGATATATATATATTGATAAATAAGACATTTTTTCATTAACTTTGACACGAGTAACATGTTATGGTTAAAATCGACAAGACAGAGAGATCGACAGAAAAAGTAATAGTTTTTCATTGTTAAAATAAAAAAACAAACAGTTTTACGATCCAGTTTAGATTAAAAAACGAATGTGCTTTAGACCACACGACTGAAGTAAAACTTAATCAACGTTCGCGTAACGCATTCACCAGCTTACTCCCCAAGTCAAGCGTGCGTAAAGAAGTTTTACTTCAAAAATATTTTACAACAACATTGAGACAGTAACATACGAGTACATATCCGAAGTCCGACAAAATGAGTGCCATTGAGAATGAGAATTAATTTCTCCACAGTCATATATCCCTGTTACACGAGAACCCTGCGAACAGACAAGGAAAGTGTTGTCATTTATTCGTGTGTTGTTTTTTTTTCCTTTTTCTCTGTCCCCCTTTCAGGCTATATGATATGAGTAATGGTTCGGGGTCTCACGTCGCGTCGCGTAACGTGATACAAGCAAGATACAACCACATTACGGCTTGTGAGGTTTTGTGATTTAGCCTTCTTGGACAAAAGACACGGTATTTTAACATTGAAAATGTTTTTTTTTTTTTAGGAAAAATGTGACATGGCGATTACTCTGTAAGTATTTGGGGTATCGTATTGATTTACGTTTCAAAATGTAGGTATTGGTAATGTTTTTATTAGAGTCAAAACCTTTTTTTTTTAAATCGAAAACTCTACAGATCTTTTTGACGTGTTAACGTCTAATTCATGACACGGGCTGCATTCACAAAAAAGTGTGACGTCATTGTCTCGTTACGCCTAAGCCGAGCGTGCAAGTAAAAGTTGTAATTGTACTTGAACAAGTACTTGTACTAGTACTTGTACTCGTACTTGTACTCGTACTTGTACTAGTACTTGTATTTGTACTCGTACTTTTACTCGTATTTGTACTAGTAATTGTACTCGTACTTGTACTAGTACTTGTACTCGTACTTGTATTAGTACTTGTACTAGTACTTGTACTTGGACGGACGGACGGACGGACGGAGATCCCGTCAAACAAGTGTGTCATTGGATTAAAAGTACTAGGCTTCCAGGCTCTTACAAGAGGTGTTTCAATGCGGTCGAATCTGTGAGGAAAACACGTATCTGTATGGATTAAAAGTACTAGGCTTAGCCGTAAACCGATTTTACAGACAACATCTTTTTTTCCTCGATTTTAGTCATGAAAAGACCAATATCTTGAAAACTAATTTATGTTATTGAATAATTTAAAATACCCCTAGAGGTGTGATGTCATGCTACATTTCAAATGCAATAAAAATGAAATAGTTTATTACAATTGATAAACCTATGATATAGGTTATAAAAAGGTTGATAGGTAGTTATCATAGAATTGACCATGTCGTCGTAGACCTGGCAAATGTCCGATAATAGCAAAAGGCATGATATTTTTTTACAAATTAGTATGAGACCTGATGTACCTTTTTAGAGAAACATTAATTTTGTCATGAATATTTTGTATTTTTTGTATTTATTATTACTTTTTTGCAAAGTTGATAACATAAGGCAGATTTTTGTATTTAGTTGGATTTATTGTAAAATTTTTGAAGTGAAAACTTCTTTAGACGCGTTGGGTATTTTTTGATATGGGAAAAAACCACTGAACTCACGACACCGAAACCGACACCTTACCAGGAAAATTAGCAGGCTCAAAACTTATAAAACTGGAAAAAGTTTTTACTTTTATCGGCACTCCCGGAATGCTTAGGTTTTTTTTTAACTGACTTCAAAGTCGAGCAAAGATGTTTTCCACAAATCGTTTTCCATAACAAAACCCGTCTACGAACCACGACCTTTTTGATAGTCTTAAAATGATACTCCCAATAAAATTATCTACAAAACGTTCCGATCCCTGTGAATATCCTCTCAATAGGTTAAAGTCAAACCTATACATACGCTAATACAGAGGCCCTCCATTGCGAGGGTACTCTAAAACGCCAATAGGTAATTGAATCGGCGTAACGGCATGACTGTGAGGATATATTATGTAGATTACAGAAAGAACAGCGGTGCTGCGCTAAGATTTCACACTTTGCCGATGGCTGCCAATCCGCGTAATATTATTATGTAAATGAGGCCAATTTCAATAAAAGCGTTCGGCGGAGACATTCTCTCTTAGATGGGTGTAAGTACAGTGAGCCAAAGAAGCAGATATAGATAAACGTTGTAATAGAGGATATGCATTTATTTTGCTTTAATAAAAGCTCATTCATAAGAGCGTCGGTGGCGTAATGGCACTGTGCCTATTGAAATCGCCTACAATTATTAGGGCGCACCAGACACTAGGACGAGTGTTTTCGTCAGAGGCTATGCGTCGTGCGGGGAGCCTTCTTTCCTAAATAATCCTAAGAATTAATCCTAAAATATAACGAATAATTAAAACCGGCCAAAGTCTTTAGTATTACTTTTGTGGGGAGTTGTGGTGATACGGAACCCTCGGTGCGCGAATCCGACTCGCAGTTTTTTTTATTTTATTAGATGATTTTATCAAATAAGCGTCGGTGGCGTAATGGCAAGGGCCGCTTCCTCCTGTCCGGGAGGTCGTGGTTTGAATCCCGCCACGTACCAATGTGTTTTCGAATTTTGATTTCATATGTACGTTTATCCGACGCCTTAGGGTGAAGGAAAACATCGTGAGGAAACCTGCACACGCCTGCGAAGAAACTCGAAGTTTGTGTGTGAAGTCGACCAACCCGCACTGGGCCCGCGTGGTCGACTAAGGCCCGATCGCCCTAATTCAGGGTAGGGTCGAGCCCCTCGGTGGGGACGTATTTGAGCTGATATTACTATATTTCTAATTAGGACGACGATGCGACAACACCAAATAAATGAAGCAAAACCTATTCTGTTTAGAAAACAAGCACTACCATTATATAGCATAGATTTCACAGCCACGATGCCACGTGGGATTACCGCTGTACAAACCAAGATGGCGAAGCCGTTGAAGCCTAGGCAGAAACTAATTGGCTTAGCCTTCTTCACAATCTAAGAGTACCCTTTTATTTCAACAGCAGCCGCTGGAGAAGATGAAACAACTCTGAGCTCATCTGAGGCTGAGAATCAAAGCCGTCCCACAAATCTATTTGCAAGCCCATCCCCAAAACAGCACAAGCCCATCACATGCCGTGTTCAAGCTGTGGTACAGCATGTGACTGTGCCGTTACGGCGCTGATTTGACTTTCAAAAGGCGTGTGGCAACTCCTTCATCATCATCATATCAGTCGAAAAACGTTCACTGCAGGACAAAGGACTCCCCCAAGGATTTCCATGACGACCGGTCCTGCGCTGCCTGCATCTGTGCTACAGCATGTGACTGTGCCGTTATGGCGCTGATTTGACTTTCAAAAGGCGTATGGCAACTCCTTCATCATTATCATCATCATATCAGCCGAAAAACGTCTACTGCTGGACAAAGGCCTCCCCCAAGGATTTCCACGACGACCGGTCCTGCGCTGCCTGCATCCATCGGCTTCCCGCGATCTTCATTAGGTCGTTGGTCCACCGCGTGGGAGGCCTACGCTACGTTTTCCGGTGCGCGGTTACCACTCGAGAACTTTGCTGCCCCAACGGCCATCTGTTCTACGAGCTATGTGCCCTGCCCACTGCCACTTCATTTTAGCGATTCTATGAGCTATGTCGGTTACTTTGGCTCTCCTGCGGATCTCCTCGTTTTTGATTCGATCACGGAGAAAGTTCAAGCATTGCATATGTCCGAGCAAATGTACTTAAGTGCGAGTAAGTATAATATTCGTAGTGGACTATATTCGAGGCCGTATTTTACAGCGTAATCAAATAGGAGACAAACATCAAAAATCTCACATTTGTAGCATTATTGGATACTAGCTTTTGCAAGCGGCATGGCTCGCGTGAACATAGTTTCTATTATTGTCTCCGAGGGAGCGCAGTGCACGAGCAGCACGCGGCTCGAGAGCGTGGAAAAAAGTAGCCTATTTGTGAATCCAAGTCCTAATCTGTGAAACTACAAAATTTCTTCCACATACGTTTAGTAGTTTTTGCGTGAAAGAGTAACAAACATTCACAGAATCACCAGCGTAGCTGAGGCTTTGTCTCTGCTACATATGCTGAGCTGGGACCTTTTGATGTCGCCGGGCTTATACCTAAATTACTTTTTATATGTATTTACTTCTACTCGTTTATTTAAAATTGACATGTCTGTCTAGTGTAAGTTAAATGTTCATTTTTAACATAACAGTAACTATGTACCATTAACTATATATTATGTGCCTGGTGTGTCAATAAACTTATTCTATTCTATTTATTCTATTCATACATTCATACATACAAACTTACGCGTTTATCATATAAGTGACTATTATTTATGAAACTGAAATCCGTTTCTTACTGCACGTACATTTTTAAGACATGTGCGTACAGATTTGTAGCTCATATCTTTTCACGGTCCCTCTTCATTTCAAATTTACAAGCAAATCGAATCAGCATGTAGGTAGGTGCGCACTGAATTTATAATAACGACTTGCCTTTTCTCGGTATGATTTTTTTTTACTTGTGTCGCGTGTAGCTTTAATGTGAGGTTAAAGACACAGACACAGCCCAATGGGTGAAGAATATACATTGAATATTGTCATTTTCATTTTTATTATTTTTCTGTTTTTTGGAGAAGCTTTTGTTTTTGTTTTTACAAGTCGGAAAGCTATACGAATAAAAAAAGTTGAAGTTTTTTGAGTTGGTATAAGAGTCTTTACAATAAACTCTTGCTAGTCTCATTACTGTTTATTTCGTTGCTATTTTCGTTTCGATCCATTTCGTTGCTATTTTCATTTCTTTCCATTTCGTTGCTATTTTCGTTTCTATCCATTTGTTGCTTTTTTGTTTCTGTCCATTTTGTTGCTATTTTTGTTTCTTTCCATTTCGTTGCTATTTTCGTTTCTATCCATTTGTTGCTTTTTTCGTTTCTGTCCATTTTGTTGCAATTTTTTTTCTTTCCATTTCGTTGTTTTTTATCATTTCTATCCATTTCGCTGCTATTTTCGTTTCTATCCATTTCGTTGCTATTTTAATTTCTATCCATTTTGTTGTTATTTTCGTTTCGATCCATTTCGTTGCTATTTTCATTTCGATCCATTTCGTTGCTATTTTCATTTCTATCCATTTCGTTGTTATTTTCGTTTCTATTCATTTTGTTGCTATTTTAGTTTTTATCCATTTCGTTACTATTTTCATTTCTATCCATTTCGGTGCTATTTTCGTTTCCATTCATTTAATTGCTATTTTTCTTTCTATCCATTTCGTTGCTATTTTAGTTGGTTCTGATACCTACATGATCATAATCTATTTATTAAAAAAATGTGAAACCTAAAGCCAGTCCATCCAGCCGCTCTGTCCATCCGATTTGCTATTGTTTTCGAGTTTACATGAAAAATATATGAGAAGTGAAATCAAGTGAAGATTGATAACGTATACTAAAAGTCCTTCCGCAACATAATGATGAATTATTGGCTAGCTATTATGGGCTAGCTTATAATTAGCCAATTTAACTAGTTGAAAGTTGAGTGACGCTTGTTCAATCACGAATTGAACATGAAGAGATTTACGGTTCAACATTTTGAGGATTCAACATTTTAAGAATTCAACATTAAGAGAATTCAACATTATGTACCGGAACCCCAAAAGTGACAAGTATTAACTTTTAGTGTTATAACGTTTTTTAGTTAACAAGGCTAAGGAAACATGGCCATGCCGCCAAATGCGAGGCCTGAGACCGAGCTCCGTGTGGAGCAAAGCCCGAAGTGTTCTCTGCGAGGCCGCTAGCAGAGCTCCTTGTAGTTCCATGCGAGGCCGGAGGCTGAAAAAAAATTGTCTCATCAGTAAACTTCTGTTGCGCGTCGGTGCAGCTACTTGTGGCTCGCACACCGCGCACCCAGTCGCGTTTTCGTCTAAAAATACTCGCAGGAACGAGCTCTTTGCCTACTTATAGTTTTGAACAAAAAAAAACCGACTTCTAACAGGAAATTAAGGTTCCCCTCGATTTCTCTGGGATTCCATCATCAGATCCTGGTTTTCTTATCATGGTACTACCTTTGGAATATCTCCTTTTAAACAAAAAAGAATCATCAAATTCTTTATAGGTACGACGAAGTTATCTGCAAACACACATGAAAAAAATAAAAAATATATACGGTCGAATTGAGAAACCTTAAAGTCGGTTAAAAATAGTTATGTTAGAGGGAAGCTAGGTGTGAACATTTAACGCGCACAACGCGCACACCGCGCATCATCGATGACGAGCCGTTTGAGTACCCTCGATGTCCATGAGGTGGAGCCGGGGGCCAAAGTTTAATAGTTATTATAGGTCATTATCTATGAAATTGCCGATTCAGTTTTTAGTTTTCGTACAATGCCAATTTTTATTAAAAAAAATCTCTTGTTTTTAATTATTGACCATATTACATTTGTCGGAGCGCTATGCGGTGGCGACACGTACGCATGCGTCGGAGCGCCACTTTGCTGTTTCGATTACCGAAACGAATTACGAACGTAAAAAGATAGCGCTACAACTACATTTTTTTTTCCCCTCGGGCTGTGAAGGAGGGGAGGAGGTGAATGCGTTTACGCATACCTGTGCAGCCTAAGGCTGCACCGGTTTATGTGGGACTCACAGCTCTGCGCCTATATGCATACGTACCCGTTATACACATAAGGTATATATGAATATGTATACAGAGACCCAAATATGTGGCGTTACACATATTATATGTGATCGGTGCGAGACTGGAGCTTAGTTTTAGTTGGTACCCTTGTTTTATATTAGCCAATCAGAATCGTTGTGATTATCGAATACAGACGGAACAGTCAATGAATGACAATTCAGCCAACCTACGGAGGCTACGATAGAGGCGCCAATTATTTTACGAGCACTTTTGATCGAGCAGCTATACTGTGTGTCAACTTGGAAATCCAGCTCCGTGCCTAACTCAGCGGTTTTCTGAAAATAATTTGTTTTTATGCACGTTACTGAAGCCTTATGTTATCAACGTGTGTAGATATTAAATTTACACTCCGCAACTTCTCAAAGATTAATTTATTTTTGAGATCCGGCCAAAACCTTTCTGTTAACCCGAAATATTAAAAATAAATAAATAAATAATTAAAATATTATGACGACACTGCTTATGGTCTTTTATTAGTGACCAGTGTGTGATGTTTTTTTATGTTCCAATCCCCGGAGCTATGCCAATTAATAGAACAAAAGCGTTTTCTTAGTGATCAAATGGGACACTTTTTATCAGTCAATTTCCTTCAATTAAACTATTCTATACTATTGTATCTTCTACTTCCTTCTATTCTACCCTTCTTTCCTTTTTCTTCCTTATTATTTCCTTTCCTTTTTTTACTTTTTACCGGCTTACCAAATGTGAATTTTTAAAAAATCCTGAAAGTGGCAAAAACTTTCTGCGAGGTCTTCCTAAATATGACATTAGTTACGAAGAAACTGCTACCAAAACCTTTAGAGATTTAAAAGGAAATGAATTTTTTTTGTTAATTGTTGTTAAGGTGGAAAACCCAGTCTTCATAAGTAAAGCCACCGTAGAATAAAGGAACACAATATGTGATACTGTTTACAATTTGTTTACTTGTTGTTTCACTTTAGGATTATTACTATAATCACACCAAATTTCACGTTTTATGATAAAGCAGAATGAGAAAACCTCTAAAAAACACATTTCTTATATCGGAAGGTTGCCTTAATATTTACTTTTTAATTTGTATTAATAATTTTGGTAGCCGGGTACCTATTCCAGTTCAAAAGATACAGCTTTTTACACACACACACTTTTTGACACACGGATAGTCAAACAGCTTAATAGATTCCCGTTACCTGATGCGGAACTTTAAAAAACGCTTATTTTGTGTATCAAAAAGTACTAACAACTGAGGACTCTCGGGCAAGAACAGACGCTAAGAACAATGGTGACAGGGGACCAAGGAGATTTTATCAGACATCGAAACTTTGTAAAACTAGTGCCAACTTGGTGCAAGTCACGTTTTTCAAGTTGTTCAAAGGCTGATTGTGATGCAAGTTAACGAACGGCCAAAGAAAGGAAAAGAAAGCGCTTGGGGATCGTTTTAGAGATAAAACTGACAAAATTTTACTACTCTAATTAGTCATATCACAGGACCGTTGCCAGGTGGGGTGTATTTTTGTTTTCTTTTTTTTTAATGCATTTTAATATCTTTAAAAGTGATAGAGGTATCATCATATCAGCCAAAGGACGTCCACTGCTGAACAAAGGCCTCCCCCAAGGATTTCCACGACGACAGGATCTGCGCTGCCCGCATCCAGCAGCTTCCCGCGACCTTCACCAGGTCATCGGTCCACCGAGTAGGAGGCCTGCCTACACTACGTTTTCCGGTGCGTGGTCGCCACTCGAGAACTTTAATACCCCAACGTCCATCTGTTCTACGAGCAATGTGCCCCGCCCACTGCCACTTAAGTTTAGCAATTATTATTCTGAAAGCTATGTCGGTTACTTTGGTTCTCCTACGGATCTCCTCGTTTCTGATTCGATCACGCAGAGAAACTCTGAGCATAGCACACTCCATTGCCCTTTGGGTGATCTTGAGCCTTCTTATAAGGCCCATAGTAAGCCAGACCATGTCTCAGTTACGCATCTCATCACTGGCAACAGACACTGGTCGAAGACCTTAGTCTTAAGACACTGCGGTATCTGGGACGTAAAGACATTGCGAAGCTTTCCGAACACTGTCCAGCCGGGTTGGATTCGACGATTGATCTCTTTTTCGACAAAGGTATACTACTACTATATTTGCTTTAATTTTTTTTTTGCAAATTATCTAATCATCATATCAGCCGAAGGACGTCCACTGGCTGGACATAAGGCTCCCCCAAAGATTTCCACGACGACCGCTTCTGCGCTGCCCGCATTCGGCGGCTTCCCGAGACCTTCACCAGGTCATCGGCCCAACGAGTGGTAGGTTTGCCAACGCTACGTATTCCGTTGAGCGGTCGCCACTCGAGAAATTTACCGGCCGAACTACGAGCTGTTCTACGAACAATGTGGCCCGCCCACTGTCACTTTACTTTTTCACGCTTCACAACCTCATTCCCCCCTCTCCATTTCATGATCGGACGACAGGGCGCGGAGGGCGTTTCCACCCCTTTGTCATCAATGTTCCACCTTTACGCGCGAAGCGTTTTGCGTCTTCGTTCATCATGCGAACGGCTAGGGAGTGGAATTCCCTTCCGGCGTCTGTATTTCCCGATTCGTAAAATTTAGGAATCTTTAAGACGAGAGTGAATAGGCACTATTTGAGCTTGCGTGTTACATCCTCGGCTGCATCGGCACTTACCATCAGGTGAGGTGCAGCCAAACGCACTCAAATTTTTAATAAAAAAAAATAAAAAGATATTTTATGGAGACCCGATTTATCTTTTCACTTTTTCTAACTTTTAGTGTTTTTTAAGAGTACCGTACCACCAAGGGTAAAAACGGCACACCAATACTAAGTTGCCGCTTAAACAAAAAAACACAAAAAAATAGAAAAAGTGAGTCTCCATACAAAAAAATGAGTTTTTTTAAACGTGAAAAAATAGCGTAAATATAGTATGATGTGCTTCGTGCGCGGTTCTGACTCGCACTTTACCGTTTTTTTTTGTTAAAGCGGCAATATAAATATACATCTTGTGAAAATTTCAACTATTACGGCTCATGAAACACAGCCCGCTTACAAACAGACGGGCAGATGGACAGACGGCGGAGGCTTAGTAATAGGGTTCGGTGGGTAACCTTTTGGGTGTACGGTGTCGCACGACTTGTAGTTGGTAGGTAGGGAGTGGGGTCTTTTAAAATGCGTGCTTCCATATGAAATTGATTTAATTTGTGAAATAAAGACCTAGAAAGAAATATACAAGAATAACAAAAAGATTAGAACACGTTAAATTTATAAAACATAATTTCATCTTACCCGAGAAGGGTATTTACCAAAGCAGCAGATTAGTAAATAATTATTTAATATATCGACATGAAATGTTGATGATAGAATTTATGTTTTTTGAATGAAATTGTCAGATGGCATCAACGCTTGCGCGGAAAAGAAAAAATGGAATAAAAAAAGAAGGTCGAATAAAAAAGAACGCATAACAGCATGCCGCGTTACAACGGAACCCTAAAAATGGTGAGAACATAGGCGACGGCAAAATTATTTGCAGGGGGTGCACGAGCATACACATGAATTAAGTGAAAATTACAATTTTCAAGCCTTTAATAACTTTTTTAACAGTTTAGTTTTAGTAGTCCAGGGAACGCATGAATTATAGAGAATTTTCTACCACCCTCTTGTACCTCCTCCCAGCACCCTGGGTGATAATTTTTAGTAAAGTTACCCACGATTTCCAATGTTCCATGCAGATTAACCTTTTCACCACCATGCACCTAAAAACGCGCCGTGTCCGTTCAACGCCACAATACAACTATTACGAGTATATTGCAAACAATTTCTTCATTCATCACTTTTCTTCATTTGTAATGCCGTTGTTTTTTCAACTGCTTGTTTGTGCAAATAAAGAAACTTTGAGTGTAAAATAATCATAGAAAGATAGATCAAACATTTACTCAAAGCTACATTACAATATACAGTGATAGACAAAAAGTAAACAAAAATAACAATAACTTCTTATACCTATGCTTAACTGTAAAAGGGGATAGATACATAAATTTGTGCCGTAGCTCAGAAATGGCTCCGACTCAGCATATGCTGCAGGTAATTATGTACCTACAGTGCTGATATTCTGCCCGCGCCGGGCAGGAAACTGGTCCGATGGATTTCTCCGTGAGGTGAACAAAATAAACACGTTTAAAGGGTACTACGTAATAAAAATAATCGGAAGTTAGTTTGTAACGTCAAACTGCTAGAAAGAACGAAGTTCTTGAAAATTCTAGAAATTTGAAGTATATGTAAAGATATACATATACATACACATATACATACATATATATATATATATATATATATTATATATATATATATATATATATATATGTCGAAAACGATGGGGTTAGGTTATGGATGGCCTTGTGGTTCACGTCCTTAACTATTTCGGTATTGGGCGTCGAAATAACAATGCAGCTATATCACAGAGGTCCTTCTTCAATAGTCTTGATCATTTGGTAATCGAAATTGTACAGGATGCCTTGGATAACAATGGATGCAAACGCGGTGATCACAGCGATGGCGTGACACGTTCGTTTTGCTCACAGATCACCACTACTTGTGTTCTGCTCGACGCTCCGTCAAAAAGTGTCTGCTCCGAGACTGACGTCCAGCTAATCTGGCTTCTCCACAGATCTAATAAATTCTCAACTCAGTGTGGCAGCACAAACAGCCTTCCGTTAATACATCATCTTTGCTACCACAAACGATCGTCTCACGAGTACAAGCGATCGTCACGCCACCACCGGTTTCACCCAGGTACTAATACCTGACGTTTGATCCAAACAAAGTGTAACTATGTAAACTTATCTCGAGCTGGTATTGGTCGCGTTTTCAATGACCCTCCGACACGGCCATCCTGCGAGTCACACGTCCTCGGGTGACTAACCTGAAAAAGAAAAGGGTAGCCAGTAGATTCCATTTCGTTCGGCCAATCCTGACCTTCATTAGGAAGGTCCACAGCTCAAGGAATAAAAGCAACGCTAATAATGTGAAGCTTTAATTCAAGACTACAATCATGGTAACAACACATTTTAACAGCCTCAAAAAAACCAAAATAATTTACTCTCGTAAACTAAATAAACCTCAGCATTAGCATCGTAACTCAAACAATCTCAAATCAGTTTAGGTCTCCAAGGTAAATCACAGCTGCAAGGCTTGAAACCTTACAACCATTTACAACCTTTAGGGGCACATAGAACGGAACATAATCATCATCGCAAATCACAAGCGACGGAACACCAGAATTAAACATCACCACATCCGGGTGGCGGGACACCACAAAGAATCATCATCACTAACGCCAAGCGACGGAATACCAATCAGTCATCATCACCAGTCCAGGTGACGGAACACCATCACCACCAATCTAGGCAGTGGAACACCATCATCACCAATCTAGGCAATGGAACACCATCATCACCAATCCAGGCGACGGAATACCATCATCACCAATCTAGGCAATGGAACACCATCATCACCAATACAGGCGACGGAATATCATCATCACCAATCTAGGCAATGGAACACCATCATCACCAATACAGGCGACGGAATACCATCATCGCCAGTACAGGCGACGGAATACCATCAACAGTTTTAGCCGGTAAACGGGATACTTCTTTTTTACAAAAACACGAATGTACCTGCTACACATCATGACAGAACGAGTCTGACAAAACAAGCAGCAGCCAATTCATGCAAACATATAGCGCCATTCAGCACTCTTCATTTACCGCTGAAACATGTTGGAATACTTCAGTACTACACACAAAAATAAACGATAAAGAAAAAAATTACAACTGTATACAATTGATTGAGTTACGATCTGTCAATACAATTAACATTGAAAGGTAGACGCCTCTGCACCAGATTCATCGTCAACATCCGGAGGCAAATAACCTTCGGACATACTACGTAAACGGTCATGGGCATACTTGTAACTTCGTCTCAAATTCAAAGCTTGTAATTTGTATCTGTCACCTTCTAAGACCTCTACGACCCTGAACGGCCCTCGGTATTTGGGATCTAACTTGGTTTGGTTACGCTCCTTATTTTGTATCACCACAACAGTCACCCATCTTGGCAACTCTGGGCCACCTCCATCCGGTGCCCAAACAAACAACAGTCACCCAACCTGGCGACTCTCAGACACCTCCATCCGGTGCCCGCCCAAACACACAGTCACTCGACCTGGCGACTCTCAGACAACCTCTCAGGTGTCCGCCCAAAAACACAGTCACCCTACCTGGCGACTCTTGGACCACCTCCCTCCGGTGTCCAACCACACTATCGCTTCCATGCGGCGATCTCAAACATCACCTCTTTCTGGTCATTGCCAACATCACCTCCCCGGTGATACGCCTGCGAGCCAAACGCACGCCACACACAGTTGTGGCCGCACAGCAACGAGAAAATCAACTCGGTGTTTTACGCCTACGTCTACGAATGGCTGAGGCTATTGGCATCCAGTTGCGAAAAATTGTTTACGTCTAAGGTTCAAAATACAAACTAGTGAACGTTAAAATCACGGTCAAGTACAAAAGTCCTTAATCTGCACTAGTAGATGGTCGAGGTTCAGTCTCTCCATCATCAATTCTGTCCAAGTCAATAATACTGTCACTATCGGGCATTTAACGTAGTCTGTCCTCAATAACTGACGGTATTTGATATCTAAAGTGGTAGGTAACGCTTCTCCATTTGTAACAACACAAAGTTAGGTAACTTGTGAAACTAAGCTTTTGTCTAGAAATCAGCCAGTGGCGCTGCCTCAGAGCAATACACCACCCCATCTCTTCCCAAGGGTTTCACAAGAAGTGACTAAGGGACTAAAAATTTGAGGACAAGCAACATCGTCCTTCACGCTCATACTGTACCGCCAAACAGCCCGCCAAGCGTAGCCCTTTTTTTTTGTTTTTTTTTTTTTTACAATTGGTGAAACCGCTCCAACATGGGGGAGGCCCATGTCTATTATCACATCAGCAGCAAGCTGATTAACAACTCCTGTAATAGGATGCGTTACTCTCCGTATTATCACTAGTATGTTGTCGTGCTTCACTTAGATAAAATTACAGCCTGTGTGTGTAATCGACAAACATGACATTTAGAGGTTAGGCTACTTTACTCGTACCAAGAAGCAACTCCAGGAGGCTGTACTTCGTAACTCGGTTAACCCAACAGTTTGGTTACTGCCAAATGATCATCATGGAAGGACTTGTAACATTGAAATCTCATTACTATACTCGAAGGAAGTGAGCATATTTTAAAGGACACTTAACTAAGAGTACCAACGTTTAAACGTGCTAAGATTCACCTGACCGTTGCCACGCGCCTAAAGCGTTTATGAACGTAAGTTCAAATACAAGGGGGCATTACGTAGATCGAATGACACGTGGACGTATTTGAACAGAGGTTACAAAATCAGTCATTTCGATTTAATAGGTAAAGAATGCACCTGATGTAACCACTAGCTATGCCTGACGTGGTGAAATAGTGACCACCTATGAAGTCAATCGATGTTCCAAGCTATCAGAGGAAGCAATTTCCGTTCAGGCATGTTATCATATTTTTTTTCACGGTTATCAACACTTGCGTTCTATGCTATCCTTTTTCTTTACCAGCATGATAAGGCCATCAAAAAGGGAAAGCTTCGGGGCTTATGACATTCGCAGCCTCCAGCCCATGAATCCTGTATCATCATCACATCAGCCGTAAGACGTCCACCACTGCACTCCGCATACTACCCTGTTATTATTTTTATTTTTTATTTTTTTTACAATTGGTAAACAAAATATTTTATTGGGGTCACCGAAATTAATCTACCTACATAGGGTCTATACGATAGCGGGGCATTAAGGATGCCCTCGACAAATTCATCGCGAAAGCTATTAAAAATAGGCAACAACTTTGGCCTATGCTAATAAAGGTTTTTTTTTTTACTCCATGTAAAAATGTCAGTCTCAATATTATAAAAGCTTAAAGGGTTTCAATACTTTCAATCTTGGTTAAGGTTTGTATAACCGAAACTAGTTAACTAAATGAATCATCATATTTACAATGAGTCCTCTTTTTAAATCTTCCGTTCAATCACGACGTTGTGTCACAAGTAAAAATCCAAAAGCATGTGAAAGAGTACTTTCCACAAGGCATCATTTTAGCTGCTAATGCAATCACTACTAGAAGGGTAAGGGACTAACTACTCTATTCGCATCCTTACCGACAGTCAAGCTGTTTTGTTATTGACAGACTCGTTTAAGAATACCGTCAATCCTAGATTTAAAATATCTGAATCGATCATAATATCGTTCGTACTCGTCTGGCATAACAAGATATGACCATTCTGAACAATGCCCGTCAATATTACCCTCACTCGATATTTGTTCTGTACAGTAAACTTAAGAGTTGCCTACAAAAGTCAATAGTGCGTTAGTATTGAACACACTCCCGAAAGTCTATACACGAAACTTTCTTTAACAAGAGAACAGTAGGCACCACTACAGATTAGGTAATAGTACTACGCACGTACTACTACCACCATCAAAACAAAAGGGGTACGACTCACCGGATTTTCGTAACTCCGCGTACATCACGCACTTCGCTGAAGCTGCACGCGCCGCTTGCGTGGATCTCCGCTGCTGCCAGTGCAGCTCATGCTGTCACCTCATTCCAACGATTGTTCCGTAAGGGAGATGTCGACAAACGAGCACCGTGAACGTGGATTAGCTTCAGGTATATTCTGGTTGAATTCTGGCAGTGTGATTGCAGCAAATGTAGTCGATGGTGCTTGCATAACCTCAATCAATCGCAGCATGTAGTTCTGTAGTACGAAGAATTGTTGCCAGTGGGTTTTTATTTCGCTGCTCCATTATCATTTTTCACATTTTCCCGTCGTTGTCCACTTGTTGCGAGCGCAGGGAACTATCCAACTTCTGATGTCGAAAACGATGGGGTTAGGTTATGGATGGCCTTGTGGTTCACGTCCTTAACTATTTCGGTATTGGGCGTCGAAATAACAATGCAGCTATATCACAGAGGTCCTTCTTCAATAGTCTTGATCATTTGGTAATCGAAATTGTACAGGATGCCTTGGATAACAATGGATGCAAACGCGGTGATCACAGCGATGGCGTGACACGTTCGTTTTGCTCACAGATCACCACTACTTGTGTTCTGCTCGACGCTCCGTCAAAAAGTGTCTGCTCCGAGACTGACGTCCAGCTAATCTGGCTTCTCCACAGATCTAATAAATTCTCAACTCAGTGTGGCAGCACAAACAGCCTTCCGTTAATACATCATCTTTGCTACCACAAACGATCGTCTCACGAGTACAAGCGATCGTCACGCCACCACCGGTTTCACCCAGGTACTAATACCTGACGTTTGATCCAAACAAAGTGTAACTATGTAAACTTATCTCGAGCTGGTATTGGTTGCCCAGGTTTTGCAGTGCTTCAGGCATGTTTGCCGCAGCCCAAGTAGACGGATTTCACGCATTAATGCGCAAAAAAATAGACTCGGTCTGCAGTAGAATGCTGGGCAGCAACAACACCATCCTAAGGGTGCTGGCAGACAGACCTGACAGTGTGCTGCAGAAGCACTGGGTGTCAGCCCTGATTCACCCACACGCCGGGCAGATTTTTTATATTAATTGACTTCTTTATTTTCATGTCTTACTAACATAGTAAGTTTTTTACTAACATATCATGGGCCCATGTTGTCTGGTAAATAAAATAAATTAAATTAAATTAAATTGGTGTACATGATACATTTACTCGCTGCTGGCTATAGCCGGCACTGGCAGTGAAAAGGTTAACGACTGTATAAACAAAGAGACAAACATTTATTTTTTTAATCCAACTAATATTATAAATGTGATAGTTTTTATGTTTGGATAAATGTTTGTTACTCTTTTACGCAAAAACTATTGAACATATCTGGATGACATTTGGTAGGTAGACTGATTAAGACCTGGATTAACATAAGGGCTATTTTTTCCACGCTCGCCCGCCGCTTCACACCCTCGAAGACAGTCATAGAAACGGCTAGTATTTGATATTTCTATAGACTGATATCTTCTACCGAGCTAGATAATTATTAGAGTTTGTTAAGAGAGTTAGAGAGAAGCGTCAGTGGCTCAACCGGTAACGAATCGGTCCTCCTAACCAGAAGTGCCGGGTTCAAATCCGGACGGCCAATGTACCAATGAGTTTTTCGAAACTTACGTACATGTACTCACCGATTGCTTTAACGGTGAAGGAAAAAATCGTGAGGAAACCTGCACACACCTGCGAAGAAACTCGAAGGCTGTGTGTGAAGTCGACCAACCCGCACTAGGCCGGCGTGGTCGACTAAGGCCCGATCGCTCTAATTCAGGGTAGGTTCGAGCCCCTCGGTGGGGACGTATATGAGCTGATATGATGAAGAGAGTTACCCGAACGAAAGCGATTTATCATAACATAGCGTTTTTTTCAGTCGAATAACCGAAATTCAAAAGGAAGAAAGACGTACACGGAAGAACATAAATTTCAGGAGGCTCTGCCGTCCCTGTTGACAATAAAATGAAATACTTGCGCAGTATGTATATTTAGATTACGAAACATATAAAATCATGGTTCTATTTTATGGAGATCTCAATTTAGAATCGTGTGTTCGCATTATAAAAACTAACTCCAAATGGAAGCTTTAAAACCCGAATGGCCGTAGTCCAGGAGCTGGAACATTAAAATCTGTAAGATTTTTAATAGAGCTGTCATCGAATTAATATTAAATAATTAATTAAAAAGAGATAAAATTATTTTATTAGATACGATAAAAAGTTCATTTTACAATATTTAAATAAGACTTAAAATTAAATTACTAAAAACTGGTTAAGAAGTAGTTGCACAAAGTAACCTTGACCAGTACCTACCTGAAGATTGGGAACGTCGTAAAGCAAGACGTAATTATTGTATATATTCTTTATTGCACACAGATATTTACATGAAAAACAATTAGAAAGGACATGTACAAAGGTTGTAAATAGTTGGTTGCTAGATGCAAACAATCCGCCCCTGAACCTGTACGCCGTGCGTGCCTTTATTACACCACACCAACGAAGCAACCTTAATAACTAAACGAATTAATAAAAATAAAAACCCTTAAATAATAATAAAAACTTAACCCCTCTTTTTCGGAAACTCGTGTAAAAATAGTTTTATATGACTCACGGGATCAACACGAATCTAAGAACACCTTGAAGTCTAAAATCCATCAAGAAGTTTAGGCTACGGGTCATGCCAAAGAAATATACATACGAGAGGTGGCCCAAAAGTTTCCAGCCGTACAAAGAAAAGAAGTACATACAGTGGTGGCCACATAATTAAGAACGCTTCATAATCAGACATCGCTTTAAAAGTATATGGTCATTATAAAGATATTTAAACCTTATTGAACAATATTGACTATACTGCTGGCTAGTACATTTATAAGGCCAACATAATCAAAAAATAAAACTAGGAAATAATATTTAATATTCAATTTAATTAGCTGTAATTAAATTAATTAATTTTAATTAGGGGGCCACTGATAATGGCATACGCGTGGCTACTTATTGGGCCAATAAGATATAAAATAACAAGAGTCAATATTCAAACCATCGATTCGAAAAGAAGAAGAAGAAGATTAGCTGTTGTTTAGGTATTGTTCACATAGGATTAGGCAAGAGGCTGGACAAATAATTAAGAACGAGTTAAAACTTTATAATGAGAGTAACAATAACTTTATAATTTAAGTTATTTATTAATTTAAAGTGAATGTAACAGCGTTTTTATTGATGAATTCAACTTGTTTTGTAACGTTAGTACTTAGTTGCATGTCTGCTACCGTGGATAACTGCCTGACAGCCGCGGCGGCGCGGAATTGATGTGCTATGCTATGAACCTTTGGCAGATTTCAACTAAAAAACAAATGCATTGTAAAGTTCATTCACGTTACCACACACTCTGTTCGACAATTGCTTTTTAACTTGATACCACAGAATTTCTATGGGATTAAGATTGGGCTATTTGGTGGCCAGTCTAATACAGTTACCATTTGCCTATTGAGGAATGTTTTTACAGAGTTGGCATGGCAGTGTGTTTGAGTCATAATCGTGCTGGAATATCCAAATTACCGGGAGGTTATCGACAGCGTATGGCAGCATACATTCTTCCGAGTAATCTGTTTACATTGCTATTGATCCATGTTACCTTGTATCAGACATGTATAAGGTCCCATGCCATAACCGGCAAAGCAACCCCACATTTTGACGTTTCCACCGCCATGCTTTACCATATTTTTGTGTATTTTGGGTCGAATTCCTTATTTGCAGGTCGGCGTACCTACTGCTTGCCATGAAAGCATATTCTATTTATTTTGGTTTCGTTAGAAAAAAGTACATTCTTCCATTGCTGTTCTGTCCAGTTTACATAATTCCTTGCAAACGCAACTCGGGCCTGTCTATGGCATGGTGTCAGCATGGGTACCTCTCTGGTTCATCTCCCAAATAACTGTGCCTCCACCAAACGTCTTTGAACAGTGCGTGCCGACACTGTTTGAGGGTTAATTTCAATAAAAACTTCATTTTTATCTGATTAGAGCCTTTAAATGGGGCCTGCTTAGCAAAGTGAACTATTCTTAAATCGTGTCGAGGAGACATTTTTCTTGGTTTTCGTTTGCGGGGATTATTAGAAGTAGCTTTATGGGTATTAAAATGTATCACAGCCTGTTACACCATCGTTTTAGAGCAGGCCAAATGATCCACAATTTTTTGTAAGACCTATTACGACCACGCAACTTTATTATTAGTTCTCTAGTAGCAGAGTCGCAAAATTTATTTTTTCCAATGGTTTTTGACGAATAATTCCAAAAAACGAGAAAGGAAACAATAACTGCGCAAAACTGCAATAAAAATAGTAAAGAAGAGCATCGCATTCCATTTTCAACCTGATGAAAAAATAAAAAAAAATATTTCGTTCTTAATTATTTGTCCAGCTAGTGTTCCTGTAAATAAATGAGTTCTTGTGATTTAATAAATAAGTAAATAAACATGCAAACTGTTTTGACAATATTGTGATACTAAATAAAACAGGATTGTCATAGCAATATTCTACAACAATAATAAATAATTTTTATAAACTAATTGTACAATTTATTCTGGTGACAAAACTGAATTGGCCTTGTATCTTTTATCGTTCTTAATTATGTGGCCACCACTGTATATTTATATTTTTTAATTTTTTTTCGAAATAGTCTCTTTCTAATTCAGAGCATTCTTCAGATCAATACTAAGCATTTCTATCCCCTTATAAAAATACTCGGAAGTTTTGTCCTCAAAGTGGGCGAAAACCGCACGGGTCACTTCGTCATCCGAAGAAAATCTTCTTCCCCTTAAGTTTGCCTTAAGTTACGAGAACAAATAATAGTCACTCGGGTCCAGTTCGGGACTATGAAAATCCTTAGGATTATAGTTTTCCTCGAAACCACAACAACAGCCTTGGCAATTGAAGCAGTGCGAACGGGAGCATTGTCGTGGAGAAGCCGAACACCTCTGCTAAGTTTTCCCTCCTCTCTAAACTGTTCTAGCTGCCACTTACGGTGGTATTCCTGTCTTTATGTCAATCAGTAGTATTCCGCGACAACCCCAGAATACCGTAGCCATTACTTTTTAGTGGATTGCGTTACCTAGGCATTACTAGGCGGCTTTTCACCAGGACGACGCCACTTCATCGATTCCATTTTAGAGAAACGATCATAGTGGAAAACCATGGTGTCGCCTCCCGTAACAATTGACTTCCTTTACATTTGCTACTACGCATGACGTGATCTGCTCCTGGTAAACTAGCAGTTGTTACGTAAGTTGTAAGGTACTTAACACAAACTGCCTTAAAAAGTTACCTCAGACCTACGAATTGTCAGTAATTTACTTTGCGGACGAATTTTACTTTGCTAGCAACCAAAACAAAATGCCACGTCTGGCTTAGAGATAGTGACATCATCCACTAAATTCTGTGTGAAAAGACCCGCAGCACAAAATTTCAAACGCTCTCAATTCCGGCGCCGGCTTGTCATGCGATACGGTGTCACAGTCACTGCGTTCGCTCGTAATATTTTGCTAAGCCTTTGTAACAGCTAGCTCCCGGACTAGCCGATTGTAGGTGTATTAGTTCAGCCGTGCCACTGCATAAAAAGCTCGTGCATAGCTCCCGATTTCAATATTTGCATTCCATTTCTGGTTACAATTTCAGCGCTTTCGCTCGGTACTGAATAGAGGCAATTCTTGGCGAGTTCCTTTATTGTTCGAGTGTAATATCTCTGTGTTGTACGAGTATGTTAAGTTTGATTATAGCTTATATTGCGCTGAATACTGTTGAATAGTTTGGGAGGTTTCTTGGCTTTGGGTAGATTTTATTGGCATATGGCCTGCCGCTTAAAGCAATGAACAAGTACATTTAGATGGCTGGTAGTATCTGCATGTTGTGCAATTATTTTACTAACTCTGGTCACGGACTTTATCTAGAGGATCTACAATAGCAATAAAAAAACCAGCCAAGTGCGAGTTTAGCTCGCGTGAAGAGGGTTCCGTACAATGCTAAAGTCAAATACAAAGTATCACATTTGAAATCCTTACAGTAAGATGCGAGTTAACTACTACTAGCGCTATCTAGTGGTGTTTTAGTGAACTATTTTCCATAGGTAACCGTATTATATTGAGTTTACCACTTTATTTTCGATTGATAGATATTCTTATAGGTTTTTCTGTAATCTACAGCAATGAATAATATTTAGTATTTTTTTCAAAATTGTAGGCTCTGGAGTTTTGGAGATCAATAGTAAATTATAGTATAGTCAATTTTCGTATTCTTTCATGAATATAATCAAAACTATTTATTTTATAATAATAACAAAAATATATTTGAGATCCTATAATGAGCCCTTTCATTTAATATATGACACAGTAAGATTTGCATATATTTTTTTTAAATTTCCTAACTTTTCCCCCAAAAACAACCCTAATAAAAAAAATACTTTGCACATCTGTGTTTGGGTCATAGGATTACACCATCCTACCAAATTTCACCTGATCTAGTCCAGTATATGCGGAGCAAATTGACTGTGACAGACGGACTGACAGACAGACAGACGCACGAGTGATCCTATAAGGGTTTCGTTCAACTCACTCACAAGTCTTGGCGACCAGCTTCTTGGTGGATGAAATATTTTTGGAGGGATCCAATATTAGGGATTATAAAATTTTAAAGATCGGATCTTATTGGCTGTCCTTAATAAATAAAAAAATGTGAAATTAAACAAAGGAAATGAAATAAAATCAGGAAAGGTCATTATGGGATTCAGATCATAGTTGTCCAGTTGTCCTCACTAAAGTATCAGGAAGGTTGACCGAAGAACCAAACTGTAACCAATCTGTAATAATCTGGGTAACGAGGGGGTGAGGTCGCAATCTAGAGAGCGGCAGGGAGTGTCCATACTGTATGTTAGTACTAATATATATATACACTTTGCCGAAGGTACACAGCAAAGTTTTTTGATCCTATTCGATAGTTCCCTTTTAATTATTTTACAGATAGGATCTTTGCAAAATATTCAATTAAAACTCTGTAAATTCAACGTAGTATACAAACACCAGCTTGATAAAACTACCTGCTTTTATTCAGGCTTCCCTCATCCCGCATATCCTAAAACACGCAAGATCGCATGGCTTCACCTTCCTGGGGGCGGGCGTTGTCACACCTTCCGATATTTTTCGGAAAATAAATTTTAATTTAATTACCATTTTTTAGGCTTAAAACGGAACCCTATTACTAAGACTTCGCTGTCCTTCTGTCTGTCTGTCTGTCTGTCACCACCAGGCTGTATTTAATGAACCTTGATAGCTAGACAGTTGAAATGTTTACAGCTGATGTATTTCTGTCGCCGCTATAACAAAAATACAAAAAATTAGAAAAAGTGAAAAAATATGGGGGGTCTCTTTACAAAAAACGTGTTTTTTTTAAACTTGAAGAAACTAGCACCATCTAGTATGATGGTACTACTATTGTGTGTGGTTCTGACTCGCACTTGGCTGGTTGTTTTATATTGGGATTAATTTTCTTCTTAAAACTTTTTCCACCAATTTCATAGGTAACATACGATGATGACTTCGAGTTTTTTTTGTATTATTTTAACTTTCTTAGCGTGGGTTGCACGATATACGAAAAATGCGGCACAAAGCGTCCCATGCTTTTTTCACAATAATACTAGTATTTTTCGTTCAATGTTTTCAGCTTATATTAAAAATTATTTTTCACTTCTTAGTTCGACTTGCTTTAAAAGCGTGTTTTTATTTTTTTTATTTTTAGTTCAGGGCAATGAGATAAACTAATGAAATTATTTCATTGCCACTGATTCTTGATAAATGTACATAGTTTAAATTAAATCTGTGCGTTTAAAGTGGGTCAAAATCGAGTGTAAAGGAGTTGGTTACAAACATACATACATACATACAGGTGAAGCTAATATAAGCGTGTTAAAAAGTACCTAGCTTAGGTTTATTTGAAACGCCATTTTCTTATCAAAAGTAGAGTAACAGGCACATAACTGGTGATCAAATTTATTATTCTTCGACCTACATGTCGTGTTTGCCTATGAAAAGTTTTCGTAACAAAGCAAAAATATTCCCTTCCAAAAGCTCCCTCAATCAACATGGGTCGAATGGTGTAAAAAGATAGCCTCAGTGAAGTTTTTAATGACCTCCCGTGGGTACAGCGACCTCTGCGGTCACGAGACAAAACTCGTTAATGTACAAACCCCTTTTTTATGGGCTCCGAGGAAATTAATACATATTTGAGAAAGTACAGACGGAAGTATTTTAATGAGCATTTTTTAGCCCCTTTTTTGAAAAAATGACAATGCTCAGATGGGTGGGAGGAATAACCCGACTGGACAAAGTACGCAATGAGTATGCCAGGGGACCGACTAGGAGGAAGAGGACGACCACCCATCCACGGGCGTTTACCCGTGGTCCCAAGGCTATGACCCACTGGTGGGTCCATAGGTATTTTTCCCCCATAGAACCCACTCACTAGAGATTTAATTAATCTGGTAGTTCCTTCCAAGTCATGGATTGTTTTTTTCGTTTCCATAGTCCATAGGTTATGAGTCGAGCCAAAAATCGGTCAGGATCTTATTGTAACCAATCCAAAAAGCTTTGTGAAATTCTTAGTCTTGTTTGTTTATGAGTATAAAACATTCTGGGCACTCAGCGCGCTGACACTTCTTGATACCCAAATGGTCCTGTATAGGACACTTCTTATCGAAATCTTAACTTCTGCTATAGAACGAACAGTAACACGACGATTCGCCAAGACAATGTTTTCAACTTTTTATCATTTGTTCAGTCACTGCTGATGTAGGGCGTCTCATGCTTGGGCCGTCGTTAGTGGCAGTTCTTTCTCACTTGAACTCAGCACACCAACGCGCAAACGTAGAATATGGGGGAACATGAACCCCTAATGTTATTCTCAAGTCTTGATTTACCTGCTCCGTAGTAAAATTTTTCAAGCACAGATATTTTATTACAGCGAGAACTTCAATTTTATCCATTTTTAAGAACACGTTCCAACATGACGCAAACAAATTACTTCTATTTTTTTTTAAAGAGTATTGATTGCGTTTTTTATTAACATCTTATCAAATTTCTGGGCTATGCCTGCCAGTATTTATTTGTTTTCTTTCCAAGGAAAATGTTTCGCTTTATCACTTTTTATTGAATATCCTCCCCCCAAGAGCGTCGGTGACCTAAAGGCAAGGGCCGCTAACTCGTACCTCCTGTCAGGGAGGTCTTGGTTCGACTCCTGCCACGTACCAATGTGTTTTCGAATTTCGATTTCATATGTACGTTTATCTGACGCTCTTACGGTGATGGAAAAAATCGTGAGGAAACCTGCACACGCCTGCGGAGAAACTCGCAGGTTGTGTGTGAAGTTGACCAAACCGCACTGGGCCCGCGTGATCGACTAAGGCCCGATCGCCCTAGTTCAAGGTAGGCTCGAACCCCTCGGTGGGGACGTATATATGAGCTGATATGATGATGATGATTGAATACCCCTCCTACAAAGGTATATTTTTGCAAATTTGTAGAACAAAATTTGTTCAGATTCTGAAGTAGAAGCCATTATGATGTTTCGTCAGAAGGGAAGTCCAAGAACAACCCTGTATATTTAATGCAAATACTAATTTTGGCATCAAAAAAACAGGTAAAATAATTACCACGCGTTGCTGTGTGTTACCCAGAACATAAAAGTAATTAGGTGCAAACGTACATTTTGTACCTCGTGAACAGAAAGGAAATGCGGCAACTGTCTGTTTAATCCGACAAAGAACTGTTCTACAACATTTAATTAGTGTAGACACAACTGTGCGAGCGGCATGCTAGAAACTGTCACGTGACAAAGGACTTTCTTACGTAATCACCGAAGAACGTCGTAAAGGATATAGTCAGCAACAGTACTAACTTCAGCCGTTTGTGTATACAGTAAAGTCGCGCTTACATTCACACGAAGAGAGTGAAAAGTGAAGCAATTCATCAAATTGTAGGTAGTGACAATCACGGGCGAGTGACGAGATGGCTGTTTGAGGATGCGTCCTTGCTTTGCGCGACTCGGCGGATTTGCAAAATTTATGACCGACGAGCTCGTTAAGTGTGCGAGACGCCGCTGAATACAAATATTGTGTGTTATGTCGTGGGTTTATTAAAAACTTGACGCGGGATCTCTATTTGTACCGTTTTGCATAACGCGTGTCATTTGAGTGGTATGAATTATCGTAATGCTTTGTACTTGAATACATCTTACTTAACTAAAAAAAAACTACACATAATGTTTTTACGAACAAAAACTCAGTAGACTTTTACTTGTATAAATCTGTATTCATTTACAATATCCAAGCACAAATATTGAAACTTCCGTCGACTGATCTCATCGTAGACTGAATACCAACCGCTCAGTCCGTGAGCAGCAAACCTTGAGTGAGGTAGGGGTGGGGAAGATCCCACTCCTACCCAGAGCGGAGCTGATCACCAGCGCGTGACGGCCGACAATAGTGAGCAGTGTTGCCAATATAAAATTTGATTTTTCAACTTAAACAATAAATCACGACATTCGGCCATCCGCTTCAGTGCAACCCCCGGTGCACGCTCACAAAATAGTTAGTTAGTTGGTCTTCGTCAACAATCCTAACATTCATTGAAAGTCATATTTTACAATCTCATAAATTCTTAGATTTCTTACAACAATTATGATTTGAAATTAAAACCACCAAATCTCACAAATTCTCATATTAAACAGTTTTGATTAGGGTAAATATATCTATTAAACTTTAGCTCATAGGAGAACAGACAATTTTAATTTTTTTTTTATTTACATTAATTAAATCACGACATTCGGATAAGACTCAAAATTAGATTGATAAAAATTTATACCTCCACAATCTACATTGTCTTTGTCATTCCACGGGCCTTCAGGAACTTTTTTTTTTTTAACAAGTCTTCCAGTTCTTCACAATTTAAAGCTATCTCAGATTAATTTTCTATAGTGTCATTGAAATACAATCTAAGACTGCTTCTTAAGATATCATAATCTATTAATCAAAGTAAGTTTGTCATAGACATATTCTGACCAATAATTAAAGCTGATGTAAAAAGAATTTCCGAATTTAAAACAGCAGTTAGAAGATTGAAGAATTAAAAAATAGTATAAGCCACGAAACGATACCAGTAAACTTAATAAAAATAAGTAAAAATATATAGAGCGGAACGTTTAGTTTATTTCCAAAACTTATGTATTGATAAGATGTTTTCCCGGACGATTTAGAAATAGGCCATATTAATCCTAATTGGGTCTTTGACTGCATCAAAAAAAAATTATGAGATAAAATATATCTAAGTATCTGTCTTTCTGTAATTTCAGAAAAACTTGTTCATTCTTTTTACAACATTTTCTATTACTTATTTATAACAATCACATAAATAGTACGTCAATGGTAATGAAAAATTATGACGACATAGCTTAACATTTCAAACATTTTTAGAAATAGTCTCATTTTTGACAGTTAATAAAAAGGAAGTCAGATGACTAGTAAGAAGCAGCTGCCGGAATCCGGTATTGTTAAACTAATACAAACTATTATTTAAACAATTTTTTTTTATCACTGGGTATTTTTTTATAATCTTTCAAATAAAAATGATGACGTCACCGGCCTAAATACTGTGAAAAAAACCGTCACAGTACTAACGACGATTATGGAATGAATTCTGTTGATTTGTGGTATTAAATTACTTTTTACAGTATAGCATCGTCATGTCACCAAAGAGATTTTTATTTTATTTACACGCTTCATAAAAAACGGAACAATGCCAAATGTATTTTGTGTGATCTTACTGCTTTTAATAAACGTATTTTTTTTTGCTATTTATAAAAAAGGATCAAGAACAACTAAAGACCAATAGCAAAGTATAAGTACTAACGCCAATAGCGTTGTTGCCAAATTTCTCTAAAATACTTGAGAAACTCATATATAACTAATGTGATTTCTCAACTTGTAAAACATATTAAATTCTAATAATTAAACTAGTTACAAAATTGTCAAGGCCTTAACTAATGTCTAATTGTCATGAGTTAAAACAAACAAAAGCTTAATTTCAGCTATACTTTTTTTTATAGTGACCGCGGGTGATTTTTAGTGCAACACCTGGCAACCGGCGTCTACCATAATCATAATCATAATCATTTATTTATAAACAATGTTTACACGTCAATTTCGATTTAACCTTAAGTAAAATACAAAATAAAAATATTAAAATACTAGATGTTAACATTAAATTAAAATACTGGATTGTAAAAACAGTCGGTCAATACAAAATAATAATAATATATCATCATAAAATAAAAATTACTTATCAAAAGATAATGTTATTTTAAATTTAGGAATTGATTCAAACTGTAAAACGTGTGCTCAAGCCAACGCTTTAACTTTGCTTTAAAGCTTGCCAGTGTGGGAGCTTCAGTGACATGAGTCGGCAGCTTGTTGTAGACTGATGGCCCCAACACATGAGTCGTCTTACCGAACTTAGCGAGTCTATCCCTTGGATAGTACGGCCAATTGTACCACACGATAAGAGATAGAGCAAGCGATAAAATAGAACAGACCTAGATGGATATGGAAAACAAAAAAAATAATGTATTAAACTCTTCTTAGATTTGTTCAAAGCTTTCGAGGGTGTATTATGTAAATCATTGTTCAATCAATTAATAACTATATGCACACGTGGAATGTGATGTTTAAAAGTTAACAAAATGAAAGTTATCGATTTTACTAAATTACTGTGACTTATGTGGACCTCGCGTAAAATAAATCTTTTTTTGTTATGTTTACCCTCTGTTGACTAACATACAGTATAATATTTTGGAAAAATTCTGTAAACATTCAATCTATATTAGTGCTACAAAAGCAAGGTTTTCGAATTAACTTTAATAATTAAGCTGAAACACTGAGGACTATATTACTTACTGAACAAAAAATATTATTGTTGAAATCACAAACTATACAGAGGTAAGAGTGTATTTGAATATTTTTAAGAAATAATAGTTAATATTTTAGGAAAACAAACTAAATTATGAGGAATTTACATTCTAAATATAAATTATATTTATTTTCTGTGAAAGTGACTTCTTACATCTATTATTTAAAAAAATATTAAGTGCTGTCCCTCGGTAAACGCATCACCCGAAAACAGCTGAACTGATTTGGCAAACTTCTTTCGAACATTTGCAACAGTTCAATCAAGGCTCCTATCCAGCATAATATAATTTGAAACAAATTTTTCATTTGAGGAGAAGGGAACAAAATTCACAATACTTCGTCGTAGGCAGAAACTCCAATGCCAATTTCTTTACTGACGTCCGAAAATCAATGAGGTGTTGACGTGGCTGATGTACTGTGACCGGCCTCTTCAACCATCCAAAAAGTCATCGGAGAATCTGAGAGCTTTGACGGTATCTAGATATTTTGTCGTAACGTTGGTGACGGCGATGGAGGCCTCCGCCGCCTCCGCTGTTGAGTTCGCCCTCGTCCTTGCTTATCAAGATCCTCAATTACCTCGGAGAGATTAAAAAAAAAGCATTAGACGCTTGTTATATTATTATACAAGTAAGAAATGTGGCAATTGCAGGTATGTTGCCATTTCTGCCGAGGCATAATATAGGTATGGTGCTTCAATCAAACAAACAAACAAATAAATTAGAATAATAATAAAAAACTGAGAAACCGCAATTACCTCCGAAAACAGTTAAAGATATCGGAAATCTGACTGCATTTTTAAGGAAAACAAAGACCAGCCTATATTCAGAGATATGCTATATATAAGGGGAGGTAGATAGGATATAATGGGTTTCGCTTTGCGTATTTTCTTATCTTTCTCAATAATGACGGTATTTTCACGTATGCTCTAAAATAATCATTTATAACCAGGGGTTACTAGAATCATGATTGTTAATCTGTTCGTTTTGGACACGCTTGGCCTTGAGTTTTGAAATACTAAGCCTTTAAAACAAATCCGTAGGCGTACCAAGTTAGAAGTGACATATCTAGCCAGTTGATGCATATCCTACAGAGGCTCACTTGGCCCGAAATTCATAGACACACTTGGCCCACAGTGACATACTTAGCCACTAGTTGCTATATAGGCACACTTGGCCCAAGGTGGCATACTTAGCCACATATCTACTTAGGCACGCTTGGCCTAAAGTGACACATCTAGCCACTTGATAGATACCTACATATCTTATATAGGCGCACTTGGCCCACCACGTACGACGTGGGTACGTCACGACTAGGTAGTAATACCCTAGCTTCGATAAATAAATAAACATAATAAATCGATCACAGCACTAATAAAATCGCAAGTATATTATAGTACATAAAATATCAAGTCTTTCAATAATATGGAACAGACTGATCCCCTTTTCGGATAAGTCTGCTTTCGTACAAATTTATATTTTGTTGTTCTTGTATTGTAATAAGAGTTTACAACCACACAAACAAGTCTGACATACCTTCCGAGTATAATTTAATAAAATAATAATAAGTAATAGTAATGATTATTTACAATTTCCTTTTTTTTTATATTGCAGTGTGGTACTGGAATTAAACTTTCCGACCAGAATAACATTTTAAAAGAGTATCTCCAATGATATACTCGTAGTCCACAAATGACGGTTTATAAAACCAACGGGTTATACCTTTCCTTTTTAACCAATGCAAAATAATTTCGAAGAACAGTGATGTTTGTTAATTATTTTTTTGACATCGTTTTATCAAAACAGTTTTAACCTATCCTAAGAAATAGCTAGTTGTAAAGAAATATAATTTATTTTTGGTGGCCACGTTGGCGAGCAAATATCACTTCACTTCCCACTTCCAATCTGTCGTGAGGCAAATCATTGTTTTCTCCGATACAGGTATTTACAATAGTTTCAAGAATTTTAAGAGACTGACTTTCCACTTCTAAGGTATATTTTGAGCCCATTAATTTTATTAGGTATCTTACTATTCTTATTTATACCACAGATTACTAAATAGTTACTTTTTATACTTCATTTTATTATCTTTCGACTGGTCCTGTCACAAGATGAAACTTATCTATAATATAATAAAACTGTAACGGAGCCGCGTCTGTACATGAAATATTTTTGGAAAATAATAACTGTGGTGGACATTACTAACGATATAGAGGCCAAAACAACAACTTTTGGAATTTTTGTCTGTCTGTCTGTCTGTCTGTATGTTCGCGCATCACGCAAAAACTACCGGGCCGATTTTGATGAAATTTTGTATGGTGGTTCCTTATAGCCCGGGTTAACATATAGGATACTTTTTATCCCAGAAAATTAGAGTTCCCGTGGGAAAATCAAAAGTATTCATTAATAGAATGATTTAATTTGTCATCGACACGCAAAGAAGAATAGAATGGCTCACCACGCAAATGTGGCTTGACCTATTACAATCAAATTTTACACGTTGATACCCTTATCGCGAACTAAAACTAGGACATTGTGAATCCCAAAAAAATTAGGGTTCCTACAGGAATGCAAAAAATTGTATCTTTAGAATGACTCAACGTAAAAATATGAAACCTTTACATTGGGATGGGGTGTTTTTGACCATCATTGTATAGTCGGGTATTCTTTATCCCGGAAAACTAAAGAGGTCCCGTGGGAAATTATCTATCGATACTTACAATAATATCAATAGAGTACTTTTTTCTATATATTAGCTACACATACCATACATTTTAATCATAGTAGCAGAATGTCAATAGATGGCACTGCAGGGATAATAAAACGCGCTTAAGTTGTATTAAAACATTAAAATATTATTTCATACTTTTGAGTGGATTTCTTTTATGTATTTTTCAGCATACGCTACTTTAAACTCTGGAACTATGGTACGATAGCGATGTGTTTCATAGACGAACAGATAGGTATTTTTTTACAGATTCCAATCGTGTACAAAAATAAAACACATAAATCGAGTTTAGCATCTTTTAACAGGAGGCACAGATATGGAAACTCTTCCGACGGCGACTATTTGCGTGTGGCAGTTGCTCTCCGCCTGCAATATCAATATCTGTGAACCTCATCAATGTATTTGCGGGTCCACGGCGGAGGCAATTGGCCATCACTCACTGAGTTGCAGTCGTGTTTGTGAAGATTCCCACGTCACCAATTCCTTAATGACCTCACTCGGAGGGCACTGAACTCGGCCAGATGGAATTGATTCCAGACAGAATGGAATATTCCATCTTTGATGCAGCCGCCGGCCGGGCTTTAGTCGATCTGATGGCAAAAGGCCGGAGGGTTTAAACAGGTGCTATGGCAGAGAGGAACGCGTCTGCTTTGGGAAGTCACTTTTTCTGCCTCACTCCTCACCCGTACGGTACTGCTGCTCAATTTGCGGTGAGAAAGAAGCATAATAAGTACTCGGTCTTGGAGGCAAATTACTGCTTTGTGCCGCTGGCCTGAGAGACAACCGGCTGCTGAACCCTCAGAGGCCTTTGCCTTCACAAAGGAGATTGGCCTTCGCCTTCGAGAGAGGAGATGTGACGTGAGGTCCTACCTGCTGCTAAGGTTGTCCATTACCATCCAGCGCGAGAAGTGCGTCTTGGGCTCCTTTGGAGCTGATACGACTCGAGGATTTGACCCATATTAATATTGTTAGGAAATTTTATTACTAGATTGATACCTATAATGATTTGAAATAGTTTTTTATAATAAAAGTATATGTGTTATTTCATCATATCAGTTTATATACGTCCCCACCAAGGGGCTCGACCTGCCGATCACGCGGGTCCATTGCGGGTTGATTGACTTCACACATAAGCTTCGAATTTCTTCGCAGGCGTGTGCAGGTTTCCTCACGATGCTTTTCTCACCGTAAGAGCGTTGGATAAACGTACATACCAGTATGAAATCGATATTCGTATAGATATTGGTAAGTGGCAGGATTCGAACCACGGCCTTCCGGACAGGAGGTAGTGGCCCTAACCGTTTTGCCACCGACGCTCTATGTTTTATTTAAATGTGTTTGTTTGTTTGTTACCTATTCACACTTCAACACCTCTACCAATCTTGATGAAATTTGGCATGCAGGTAGCCTGTATCACTGGGAATAAAATAGTCAACCTTTTTATCTGTGGAAATTATCATAGCCCGATGCAGTTCCTGAGGAAACTAAATCAATACTCTTTGTTCGTTTTATTTAAAATCGAAACGAAAAAATGGATTGGTGTGATTTTTAGCACAGAGATGAGGTGGAAAATGATATAATCTATTTAATATAATAAAACTGTAACGGAGCCGCGTCTGTACATGAAATATTTTTGGAAAATAATAACTGTGGTGGACATTACTAACGATATAGAGGCCAAAACAACAACTTTTGGAATTTTTGTCTGTCTGTCTGTCTGTCTGTCTGTCTGTCTGTATGTTCGCGCATCACGCAAAAACTACCGGGCCGATTTTGATGAAATTTTGTATGGTGGTTCCTTATAGCCCGGGTTAACATATAGGATACTTTTATCCCAGAAAATTAGAGTTCCCGTGGGAAAATCAAAAGTATTCATTAATAGAATGATTTAATTTGTCATCGACACGCAAAGAAGAATAGAATGGCTCACCACCCAAATGTGGCTTGACCTATTACAATCAAATTTTACACGTTGATACCCTTATCGCGAACTAAAACTGGGACATTGTGAATCCCAAAAAAATTAGGGTTCCTACAGGAATGCAAAAAATTGTATCTTTAGAATGACTCAACGTAAAAATATGAAACCTTTACATTGGGATGGGGTGTTTTTGACCATCATTGTATAGTCGGGTATTCTTTATCCCGGAAAACTAAAGAGGTCCCGTGGGAAATTATCTATCGATACTTACAATAATATCACTAGAGTACTTTTTTCTATATATTAGCTACACATACCATACATTTTAATCATAGTAGCAGAATGTCAATAGATGGCACTGCAGGGATAATAAAACGCGCTTAAGTTGTATTAAAACATTAAAATATTATTTCATACTTTTGAGTGGATTTCTTTTATGTATTTTTCAGCATACGCTACTTTAAACTCTGGAACTATGGTACGATAGCGATGTGTTTCATAGACGAACAGATAGGTATTTTTTTACAGATTCCAATCGTGTACAAAAATAAAACACATAAATCGAGTTTAGCATCTTTTAACAGGAGGCACAGATATGGAAACTCTTCCGACGGCGACTATTTGCGTGTGGCAGTTGCTCTCCGCCTGCAATATCAATATCTGTGAACCTCATCAATGTATTTGCGGGTCCACGGCGGAGGCAATTGGCCATCACTCACTGAGTTGCAGTCGTGTTTGTGAAGATTCCCACGTCACCAATTCCTTAATGACCTCACTCGGAGGGCACTGAACTCGGCCAGATGGAATTGATTCCAGACAGAATGGAATATTCCATCTTTGATGCAGCCGCCGGCCGGGCTTTAGTCGATCTGATGGCAAAAGGCCGGAGGGTTTAAACAGGTGCTATGGCAGAGAGGAACGCGTCTGCTTTGGGAAGTCACTTTTTCTGCCTCACTCCTCACCCGTACGGTACTGCTGCTCAATTTTCGGTGAGAAAGAAGCATAATAAGTACTCGGTCTTGGAGGCAAATTACTGCTTTGTGCCGCTGGCCTGAGAGACAACCGGCTGCTGAACCCTCAGAGGCCTTTGCCTTCACAAAGGAGATTGGCCTTCGCCTTCGAGAGAGGAGATGTGACGTGAGGTCCTACCTGCTGCTAAGGTTGTCCATTACCATCCAGCGCGAGAAGTGCGTCTTGGGCTCCTTTGGAGCTGATACGACTCGAGGATTTGACCCATATTAATATTGTTAGGAAATTTTATTACTAGATTGATACCTATAATGATTTGAAATAGTTTTTTATAATAAAAGTATATGTGTTATTTCATCATATCAGTTTATATACGTCCCCACCAAGGGGCTTGACCTGCCGATCACGCGGGTCCATTGCGGGTTGATTGACTTCACACATAAGCTTCGAATTTCTTCGCAGGCGTGTGCAGGTTTCCTCACGATGTTTTTCTCACCGTAAGAGCGTTGGATAAACGTACATACCAGTATGAAATCGATATTCGTATAGATATTGGTAAGTGGCAGGATTCGAACCACGGCCTTCCGGACAGGAGGTAGTGGCCCTAACCGTTTTGCCACCGACGCTCTATGTTTTATTTAAATGTGTTTGTTTGTTTGTTACCTATTCACACTTCAACACCTCTACCAATCTTGATGAAATTTGGCATGCAGGTAGCCTGTATCACTGGGAATAAAATAGTCAACCTTTTTATCTGTGGAAATTATCATAGCCCGATGCAGTTCCTGAGGAAACTAAATCAATACTCTTTGTTCGTTTTATTTAAAATCGAAACGAAAAAATGGATTGGTGTGATTTTTAGCACAGAGATGAGGTGGAAAATGATATAATTTACTAATAAGTATATCCTGACATAGTTCCCGAAGGATCTGGGGACAACTATTTTCTACGCTCGCGCACGTCGGTGGCGTCGCAACGGAGCAACGGATTAAAGTGTTTTTTTGTATAGAATTTGTTGAGGGGGTGGGGGAACTGACAAAGACTGCTAATCCGAATAGCCCGATACAGTTCCTGAGGTACCTGGAGAAAACTCATGTCCACGCTTACGAGCTGATTGCGGCTGGCGCACCACTCACCCTCAAAAAGAGTCATAAAAGCTATGTCCACGTGGGCGAAGCCACGGGCAAAAGCTAGTTAAAAATGAAACTAAAACGCGATAATTGTATAACAGGATTATTGCACATTACTTAATTCCAACTTCCAGCTATAAATAAAATAGGAACTGCCCACCTTTGAAGTCTTGGGTTTGGCATACATGGCCTTATACATGGGCACATTTGGCCCGTCTCAGTGACATACCTAGTCACTGTGACATCAACTAGACTGTATCTATGGGCTGCTTAGTTATATGAGGACTCACCTGGTCCGATATGTACTCGTATGACACACCTGGTCAATATGAGGACTTACTAGGTCCAATATGTATGACACACCTGCTCATTGAACTCGTCTATGCCATGCCTAGTTATAAATAAACTAACTTTGAAAATAACCATCATTTTAATGTCACAATGTCTTAATTATTTGTCATACCCTCAGTTTTAAATTTCAAACAATGTGCTTTTCTCAAATTAACAGTAATGCAAGATGCTATTGAAGAACAGTGGCCCTTACAATAACATTTACATCGTCTTCCAGACTAACGTTGTCAAAGAGTAGCCTTGCGCAACGATAGTCCAGTAAGTAGCAATTTTAAATAAGTAGGTTATTAGCCGCCATTCGAAGTTTGTGCAAGATATTATTGAAGAACAATGGTCCTTGCAATGATATTTACACAAACCTACCAGAACAACGTAGTCAATAGAGTAGCCATGATCAACGCTGATCCGATTATGACGAACAATTACCCGTTTCTATGTTTGAATTCGAATAACTAAAATAAATTTATGCAATATATCATCGTAAGCCAAGGGTCGTTACGATCAAAATTGCAAAAACTTACCGGAAAAACGTTACCAAAGAGTAGCCTTGGCCAACACTAATCCGATATACGTAGTTATTCAAAACGTAACACTAAAGATTTTATGATTTTAAGGCAGAAGGTATGACAAAATAACTACTTAATAAAACACCTGCACTCATATCTTTTGTACAGTTTAAAAAGTTACATACCTTTATGGGCTGAGGGTAGTGTCCCGCTTCTGAGTTTTTACGAACAAAAACTCAGTAGACTTTTACTTGTATAAATCTGTATTCATTTACAATATCCAAGCACAAATATTGAAACTTCCGTCGACTGATCTCATCGTAGACTGAATACCAACCGCTCAGTCCGTGAGCAGCAAACCTTGAGTGAGGTAGGGGTGGGGAAGATCCCACTCCTACCCAGAGCTGAGCTGATCACCAGCGCGTGACGGCCGACAATAGTGAGCAGTGTTGTCAATATAAAATTTGATTTTTCAACTTAAACAATAAATCACGACAATAATTTATACCAATTAAGTAAATACATATACAGAAAGTAACAAAATTGTTGAAGGTCCCATTAACTGGGGGTTCTACTCGTCATACTGAACAACTTTCTCCAAGGTACCCATAGTCAATTCTCAAAAAAAAAATGGACCCTCTATACTAAGATGCACAAGATCGATTTGTATGAAGAGAAAATATTTTTTTTACGTTCTCTGCAAAGTCGTAGAACAAAAGTTGTTCAGTATCATGAGTAGTAGCCCCAGTTAACGGGACCTACACCAATTTTGTTACAACCTGTATATATGATATGTATCAAAATGTGTGATATAATGTTCCACCAAGAACCTACAATCAAAAGTAATATCCTATTAGTTGATACTTTTGATTGTAGGTTCTTTCATTTGATAGTAGGTTACCAATTTTATATTATGTTATTACATAAAATCCTTACTTAATATATAATATTATAAATGTGAAAATGTGTTTTTTTGTTTGTTTGTTACCTTATCACGCTTCAACGCCTTGACCAATCTTTATGAAATTTGGCATGCAGGTAGTCTGTGTCACGGGGAAGGACATAGGTTATTTTTTATCCCGAGAAAATAGCATAATCTGATGCAGTTCCTGAGGGCACTAAAAAAATACTCGATTCTTGTGATTTTTTTCACCGAGATGGTTAAGTAGGTGGGAAACGACATAATTTACTAATCACCCTTAAAGACGGTCATAAAAACGATGTCCACTAAAAAGCTAGTAAAATTATAAAATTGGTTTCTCGGAAACGGCTCCAACGATTTGGATAAAATTGTGTATTTAAATATTGTTTTTTTAAAGTTTATAGTCTGTCTAATGTATAATTCTTAAAAAAGTCTGTCTATCACACAAAATATAGTATGTATTTTTAGTTACGTGCCATAGGAGAATCCGTGCCACGCTCGGTCGACCAGGTTCTGATGTTCTAAGGCTGCTGCAATGAAATTTGTAGGTGTCTGAGTTTGTAGGTGTCTGAATTTGTAGGTGTCTGAGTTTGTATGTGTCTGAATTTGTAGGTGTCTGAGTTTGTAGGTGTCTGAATTTGTAGGTGTCTGAGTTTGTATGTGTCTGAATTTGTAGGTGTCTGAGTTTGTAGGTGTCTGAGTTTGTAGGTGTCCTAATTTGTAGGTGTCTTATTTTGTAGGTGTCTGAATTTGTAGGTGTCTGAATTTGTAGGTGTCTTATTTTGTAGGTGTCTGAATTTGTAGGTGTCTGAATTTGTAGATGTCTGAATTTGTAGGTGTCTGAATTTGTAGGTGTCTGAGTTTGTAGGTGTCTGAATTTGTAGGTGTCTGATTTTGTAGGTGTCTGAATTTGTAGGTGTCTTATTTTGTAGGTGTCTGAATTTGTAGGTGTCTGATTTTGTAGGTGTCTGAATTTATAGGTGTCTGAATTTGTAGGTGTCTGAATTTGAAGGTGTCTGAATTTGTAGGTGTCTGAATTTGTAGGTGTCTGAATTTGTAGGTGTCTGAATTTGTACCCTTAACTCGTGATCTGTACCTACGCCCTTTATTAAATACCTACTTTTAAGAAGATTGTGAAGCTGCGACAGCTGAAATTGTGTATTTAAATATTGTTTTTTTTAAGTTTATAGTCTGTCTAAGGTATAATTCTTAAAAAAGTCTGTCTATCACACAAAATATAGTATGTATTTTTAGTTACATGCCATAGGAGAATCCGTGCCACGCTCGGTCGACCAGGTTCTGATGTTCTAAGGCTGCTGCAATGAAATTTGTAGGTGTCTGAGTATGTAGGTGTCTGAATTTGTAGGTGTCTGAGTTTGTATGTGTCTGAATTTGTAGGTGTCTGAGTTTGTAGGTGTCTGAATTTGTAGGTGTCTGAGTTTGTATGTGTCTGAATTTGTAGGTGTCTGAGTTTGTAGGTGTCTGAATTTGTAGGTGTCTTATTTTGTAGGTGTCTGAATTTGTAGGTGTCTTATTTTGTAGGTGTCTGAATTTGTAGGTGTCTGAATTAGTAGATGTCGGAATTTGTAGGTGTCTGAATTTGTAGGTGTCTGACTTTGTAGGTGTCTGAATATGTAAGTGTCTGATTTTGTAGGTGTCTGAATTTGTAGGTGTGTTATTTTGTAGGTGTCTGAATTTGTAGGGGTGTCTTATTTTGTAGGTGTATGAATTTGTAGGTGTCTGAGTTTGTAGGTGTCTGAATTTGTAGGTGTCTGATTTTGTAGGAGTCTGAATTTGTAGGTGTCTGAATTTGAAGGTGTCTGAATTTGTAGGTGTCTGAGTTTGTAGGTGTCTGAATTTGTAGGTTTCTGATTTTGTAGGTGTCTGAATTTGTAGGTGTCTTATTTTGTAGGTGTCTGAATTTGTAGGTGTCTGATTTTGTAGGTGTCTGAATTTGTAGGTGTCTGAATTTGAAGGTGTATGATTTTGTAGGTGTCTGAATTTTTAGATGTCTGAATTTGTAGGTGTCTGAATTTGTAGGTGTCTGAGTTTGTAGGTGTCTGAATTTGTAGGTGTCTGAATTTGTAGGTGTCTGAATTTGTAGGTGTCTGAGTTGTAGGTGTCTGAATTAGTAGGTGTATAAACTTGTAGGTGTCTGAATTTGTAGGTGTCTGAATTAGTAGGTGTCTGAATTTGTAGGTGTCTGAATTTGTAGGTGTCTGAATTAGTAGGTGTCTGAATTAATAGGTGTCTGAATTTGTAGGTGTCTGAATTTGTAGGTGTCTGAATTTGTAGGTGTCTGAATTTGTAGGTGTCTGAATTTGTAGGTGTCTGAATTTGTAGGTGTCTGAATTTGAAGGTGTCTGTATTTGTAGGTGTCTGAATTAGTAGGTGTCTGAATTTGTACCCTTAACTCGTGATCTGTACCTACGCCCTTTGTTAAATACATACTTTTAAGAAGATTGTGAAGCTGCGACTTTTCATACAAACGGCGTTAACGATTTTCACCTCTTAAATGTTCACTCATTTGGACCAATTTTTGATAGGTTATCAGTCAGAACAAAAGCTAGGCTTATACGTTTTGGTTTTTCGATAAAGTTAATAAGTTTAATTTTATTGCCATTCACGTGTTTTCATACAAAACTAACTTCAGCCATTTTTTTGTTTATTTTTAATCAGTAATTTAAAAACGAAACGTATAAGCCTAGCTTTTGTTCAGACTGACAACCTATCAAAAAGTGGTCCAAATCAAATAACATTTAAGAGGTGAAAATAGTTAACGCCGTTTGTATGAAAAGTCGCAGCTTATCAATCCTCTTAAGGGTAAAAGCACAACATATCAACTTGAAAACGGATCGTCACCGTATCGTATTTTTCCTCGCCGTCAACCAGGTGTCAACACAACGTAAGCACGTAACCGAAGCGGATCAGCAGCGCCGGCACGTCGACTCGGCTACGGCTAGGTGACGTCGCGTTTACGGCTAGGCGTCACCTGAGGGACAACTAGGTCTAGTTTTAGGTCGAACGTGAAGGTTAGCTCACGTGTAAGGTATTATGTATTATTATCAGGTATATTAGGTACTAGCTGCGGCTGAGGCTGCGTCGTTGAGGATGAGTGGTGCGCGAGCCGCAAACGGCGTTTCTCCGTTGCGACGCCGACGTGCACGAGCGCGGAAATGAGTTTTCCCCAGATACCTTGGGATATGCTAATTAGTAAATTATGTCATTTCCCACCTCTTCATCTATCTGTGTGCGAAAAATCGCAACAGTCCATTATTCCGTTGCGATGTTAAAGAATCATAAATTCAAGTCTCATGTCAAAAAATGCTTGTGCTCTAGAGGATATTATAAAATAATAGATTATGTAAATGACAAAGATATAATATGTTGATTCTATAACAAATAGCATTACCTGAGACTGTAATCTGAATCATGACATTATTTGTAATATACAATAATTTTCTTTTGACTATTTAAAAGTAATGCCTTATGGCTCCCGGCTTAGAATAGGGCCATCATATTTCATCCAATAGGTGTCGTAAGAGCCGACTAAGGGACTCAAACCGGTGGATGGGCAGCAGCGTCTTTTTGTGACTTGCAGCCAATCTGCAATACTGCGATCGCCAACCCGCCTGCCAAGCGTGGCGATTGCGGCAACACCCCCCAAATGACCGACACAAACAAAAAAATGGCCCCTAGTCCCCGGCGGCCCCGCTATTCCTGGCTCCGGTAGCGGTCAAGAAAACGGCGGGTCATGGGGTGCGAAGAATCCCCGGCAGATGCCAGGCTACCAAAACAAAAGACCTCTGGCCCTGGCAACCTACAACACGCGCACACTGCGAACCGACGTAAAGTTAACAGAGCTCGAGGAAGCATTGAGCAGGTTACGATGGGACATCGTAGGATTGTGTGAAGTCCGAAGAGAGGGGGAGGACACCATAATCCTTAAATCCGGAAACCTGCTCTATTTCCGGGAGGGCGACCAACTGTCCGAGGGTGGTGTCGGGTTTCTAGTCCACAAGTCCCTCATTAACAATTTGGTCCGGATTGAGAGTGTTTCGATGAGGGTAGCGTATCTTATTCTCCGAATTACCAAACGGTATTCGCTGAAAGTTATTCAGGTATATGCACCGACCGCGCAACACTCCAATGACGAAGTGGAGCTCCTATATGAGGATATCTCTAGAGCTCTACATAATAGCTCCCGGACTCAATACACCATTGTTATGGGGGACTTTAACGCGAAACTGGGCAAACGAAGTGATGGTGAGCTGAGAGTGGGGCAATTTGGCTATGGAGAGAGAAATGCACGTGGCCAGCTGCTGGCTGACTTTATGGAGAAGGAGGGCCTCTTTATGATGAACTCCTTCTTCAAAAAGCCTAAACAGCGAAAGTGGACATGGCTGCATCCCAATGGCGTAACTAAGAACGAGATCGACTTCATCTTGTCGACAAGAAGGTGAATATTCAATGATGTCTCTGTGATCAACTCAGTCAAAACAGGAAGCGATCACCGAATGGTAAGAGGCACATTGAATCTAAAGACCAAGCTAGAAAGATGTCGACTGATGAAGTCCACACTCCGATCCAGCGCCCATCCAGCTCCAAAACCCCGAAAACTTTCAGCTCGAGTTGCACAATCGCTTCAAATGCCTAGGAGACTGCAAGAATATGGACGATTATAACGACAGGTTCATGGAAATTGTCCAAACGGTCGGGTCTAAGATTCTCAAAACTCGCCGTTCAAATAGAACCAAAAAAATCTCTGACTTCACCAGCAACCTCATGGAAGAAAGACGCAGATTGGTTTTGCAGTCCTCTGAAGACGCTACTCAGTATCGGCAACTAAACAGGCAGATCTCTAAGTCTCTAACACGCGATTTGCGCCACTATAATACAAATTGTATTAGAGAGGCTATTGAGAACAACAAAGGCTCAAAAGTGTTCGCGAGAGATCTGTCTGTTGGTCAAAGCCAACTGACCAAGCTGAAGACTGAGGACGGCAGGATCATATCGTCTAAGACTGAGTTGCTGGAAGAAGTTGAGAAGTTCTACGGACAATTGTACACGACCACACGTCTGCATGTCAGCGATCTGGCTAAAGACCCAAGAGCTAGACTTACCCGACACTATACCGAAGAAAGTTCTAACACACTGGATTCATCTACAAAGAGTCTTCCAATCATACAGTCATATGATTTAGAGGAAGCCAACAGTCATATACTAAGAATAAGTCAAGAATTAGAATCCGCCAATGCTGAAGTGGCTAACCAACTCGCCGAAAATTTTGAATTAAAAAAGAAAATTGATCAATTAAACAAAGTAATAATGTACAAAAAAATTGGAATATCAGACAATTTAGTGAGTACGATTTCATCACCGGCGGCAAAGAGAATTCGAAAATATGTAACGGAAAATAGAAATGTAGCTGATAAGATATGTCAGACTTTATATGATACGCAGGATGTAAACAATCTAAGTAAAAAGATTATGAAAAATAAAAAATTAGAAAAGAAAATAAGAAAACAAGAGAACAGAATCAAGAAACTAAACATAAAATTAAACAATGTCAAAAAAGAAAGAAAAAAACTGACAAGCTTTGCCCAAAAACGTGTAAGGAGAGTAGAAGACAAGTTAAAGGAATTATCACGTACCTTTAGCATAGAAGAAAGTATATTTACAAGTCAGGATGATACTATTGAAAGCACAGACAAAACTATTGCGAGCTCATCTACTCAAAGGAAAGAAGAAACTGAAATAAAACAGATTGATTGTACCGATAGTAATAACATACAACTAAACCCCGTAGAAAGAACAACGCAATTACCCAAGGAAAACAAAGAAATTACAGCAAAGCTACAGAAATCTAAGGAAGTTGATGAGCAAAAGGAGGTTAAAAATTCACAAGAACTAAAGAGCCTGGAGGAAAAAGAAAAAGAAGAAGGAATAATACTATCACATAAGAAGAAGGACAGCAACAAAAATAAGAGAGTTATAATTATCGCAGATCAGCAAGGTAGGGAGCTTCGGGATAATTTACAAACTCTACTAGGTTCTGAATATACCGTAAAGTGTTACTGGTATCCTTACGCTAGAGTACAAGATATACTTGAACCTAATAAAACAGAAATAATGAGCTTATCAAAAAAATACTATGTGATTTTGCTAGGAGGTACAAACGACACAGATCCTTACTGTTATAAATCTAGTCTTTTAGTATGGTTGCATTCAGTAGCTAATACGAATGTAATTGTTGGCGAAACGCCTCGAAATTTGCATCTAAAGGAGAGAAAACTTAACTATGAAACTAAGCTAATATGTAGTAAATTTGAATATGTTACCTATGTTGACCTTGATTACAGTAGATTTATTCCAGCTAGAAGGTACTTTCCTCAATATGTATCCCGCCACATGCTCAGAGAATTGATACGTCTGAACTATAAAAGTAATCTGGAGGCCTACAACAATGAGTACCATATAAATCTTTCGGAGAAAATGTGTAGCAAAGGTACTCAAACAGAGGTATTTTTAAGTGAGGACATAAACGCTGAAGCGACTGTAAATGACATTAATATCGAGACGATCAATTCAAACACATTAGTTGTATCTGACAAAAACAATACTTGTAATGATGGCGATGAAAATTTTTTTCGTGTTTAACTATCTTAATCTAATACATCAAAATATAAATGGACTAATAAATAAATCGGACATATTCACGGTGTACTTAGATGATCTAAAGAGTAGTCATAAACACCCAGACATACTTTGTTTCACAGAGCACAATATGACTTTAGATGACTTGACTGTTTTAAATATACCAAATTTTACTCTTGCATCTAGCTTTACGCGTAAAAATAGAAATGGAGGTGCCTGTATTCAAACAAGAAGTGATCTGAAGATACGAGAGATTGATGATGTGTCCCGCATGTCTGTACCGCAGGTCATAGAGGGTTGCGCTGTTGAACTTGTGGACCATAAGGTGATAATAGTATGCTTATATAGGATCCCAAAATATACCGTTAAACATATTGACATTTTTTGTGACAAACTCCATGATATTTTAAGTCTTCTATCGTACGGAAACAAAAAAATCGTTCTTTGTGGAGATTTCAATATAGATTTACTTAAAAGCAATAAAACTACAAATAAATTTTGTCAAGTTGTACAAAGCTTTGATATGAATATCTCTATAAAAGAACCGACAAGACCTAAGAGTCGCACTTGCATTGACAACATAATCCACAATTTTAGGGGTGCGAAAAGTGAAGTAGTTGAGCTGGCTCTTTCTGACCGCACTGCTCAAGTTATTAAATTTCCTGTCAAAAAAACATGCAGATTTAAGTATTGGTTCTGTACCCAAAGAGACTATTCGAAGGAGAACTTGTTGAAGTTTTGGGAATGTATCTCTAAACTTAGCTTTAACGATGTATATGAAGAAACAGATCCTAATAAGTCTTTTAACATTTTCTACAATAATTTTAGGCTCTTTCATGATTTATGCTTTCCTCTTAAAAAAATAAAGATTTCAACAACAGTTCGACCCAAGTGGATCTCAAATGGTATAAGACAATGTTGTAAGCGTAAGCGTGAACTTCTGTGGAAGTATAGACTTTCTGGTACAACAGGCGACAGAACGACTTTTAAGACTTATTCCAAAAGGTTGAATAAGATTATAAAACAAACGAAAAAATCTCAAAACAATTATCATATCAAAACATCGAAAAATAAATCAAAAGCTACGTGGAATGTAATAAATAACACTAAAACTATTGTCCCAAGAGAACTAATCAGTGAATTGCACATAGATAATAAAGTAATAACTAACCCTAAAAGTATTGCTGAGGCTTTTAATAATTTTTATGTAGATCAAGTAAAACCTATCTTGACGGTCAATAATTCTTGTAATACCTGCAAATACAGTGTTTGTGGTTCTATGTTCATGTTGCCTACAACACCTGAAGAAATGTTACGCATTATTGGTGAACTAAAAAACACAAATAGTACAGGTTTTGAGGGTATAAATACAAAGGTAATAAAGTATTCATCTCCAGTCATTGCTCCTGTTCTAAGCTATTTGATGAATTTATGTATAGAAAGTGGTGTTTTCCCAAATGCATTAAAATTAACAGTCATGAAACCACTATTCAAAAAAGGAGATACGCACACAATAACTAACTATAGGCCAGTAGCTTTGATATCTATATTTTCAAAAATCTTGGAAAAGGTCATATATTCTCGATTAAATGACTACTTTGAATATTTTCGAATTTTTGTAGACGAGCAGAAAGGATTTCGAAAAAATAAAACAATAAATAAGGCAATATACGACTTCTTAAGTAGAATTTTAGTACAAATGGATAAAAGTAAACCAGTATTAGCTTTATACATGGATATGACAAAAGCCTTCGACTACGTGGACCATAGCATTCTTTAATCAAAATTAAATACATATGGTGTAAGGGGAAACATTTTAAATCTAATATCATCATACCTTACAGATAGACAGCAAAAAACACAAATCAACAGAATTAATTTTAAAAATAAGACAAATGAAGAATTCACAACAAAGCTTAGAAATGTCCAATATGGAGTACCACAAGGCAGCGTGTTGGGGCCTTTACTGTTCCTAGTTTACATTAATGATTTCCCTAAAGCATCTCAATTCCCCATGGTACTCTTCGCTGACGACAGTACAGTTATATATGACAGTTCTGATAATTTAGAAACCGACATAAATGAAAATATTAAATGCTTAATTAGCTGGCTGCAAATTAACAATTTAAATATTAATCTAGGTAAGACAAAAATAATGAAATTTGAACAAAGACCAGCCAATAAAACTAATTTCAAAATTATGTATCAGGATACAACAATAGCAACAGCTTCTGTAACAAAATTTTTAGGCCTTTACATAGACAGCAATATGAGCTGGAGTACACAAATTGAGAAAGTTTGCAATAAACTTAATAGATACTCATACGCTCTTTATATGCTGAGTAAAGGGGTAAACCATGAAGCCTTGCTGACTGCATACCATGGTTATGTCGCATCCACTCTGAGATATGGGATAATATTTTGGGGAAACGCAACTGGTAGGGAATTAATATTTAAGGCTCAAAAAAGATGTATAAGATCTATTTGTAACATTTATCGCACTGACAGCTGCAGACCTCATTTCAAAAGACTAAAACTGTTAACTTTTCCTTGTATGTTTATCTACGAAGTAGCTGTATTTGTGAAATCTAATTTGCATCTATTTAAGACTTCAAAATCTCAAAGGCATGGTAACACTCTTTGCACAGTTCCATGTAACACAGCCCTGCTCCACAAAAGTGTATTTACATTAGGTCCTAAAATATATAATAAAGTACCTCGGGAAATCCGTGAGTTTGACGACATTACGAGTTTTAAAAACAAGTTACGTGAACTGTTACTAGAAAAGACATAATATGACATGTACGAATATTTAAATGATGACATATTGTGAAATTATTTGATTTATTTAAGTTCGACATTATACATTAAATTTATGTTCTTGAGCACAACATTTGACATTAATAATTTAAAATTTAAAGGTATTATGCAATTTTTAATATTTTTTTTCTATTTTTTATGTATTTTTTTTGTGTAAGCTGAAATGTATTGTATGCCTCTTTAAGCAGATTATGTGAAACTTTATGTTACTTTAAGATCTTTGTACCATAATCAACAATAAAAACTCTGATTCTGATTCTGATATCCCGGACGTCAGCCTGTACGAGATTAGAATGGCTCTTAAACAGCTTAAAAACAATAAAGCACCTGGTGATGATGGAATTACGGCTGAACTTCTAAAAGCAGGTGGAACACCGGTACTTAAAGCTCTTCAGAAATTATTTAATTCCGTTATACTTGAGGGACAAACGCCTAAGGCATGGCACAGAAGTGTGGTCGTGCTTTTCTTCAAAAAGGGCGACAATACCCTGCTGAAGAACAACAGACCCATCTCACTTCTGAGCCATGTCTACAAACTGTTTTCGAGGGTCATTACGAATCGTCTCGCACGCAGGTTTGACGACTTCCAGCCTCCCGAACAAGCCGGTTTCCGAAAAGGATTTAGTACCATAGACCACATACATACGCTGCGGCAGATTATACAGAAGACCGGTCGGTAGGTAGGTCCAACTTCGAGAAAGAGATCAATCGTCGAATCCAACTCGGCTGGGCAGCGTTCGGGAAGCTTCGCAATATCTTTACGTCCCAGATACCGCAGTGTCTTAAGACCAAGGTCTTCGACCAATGTGTGTTGCCAGTGATGACGTACGGAACTGAGACATGGTCGCTTACTATGGGCCTCATAAGAAGGCTCAAGGTCACCCAAAGGGCAATGGAGCGTGCTATGCTCGGAGTTTCTCTGCGTGATCGAATCAGAAACGAGGAGATCCGTAAGAGAACCAAAGTAACCGACATAGCTCTCAGAATTGCTAAACTTAAGTGGCAGTGGGCGGGGCACATTGCTCGTAGAACAGATGGCCGCTGGACCACGCACCGGAAAGCGAAGTGTAGGCAGGCCTCCCACTCGGTGGATCGATGAACTGGTGAAGGTCGCGGGAAGCCGCTGGATGCGTGCAACGCAGAACCGGTCGTCGTGGAGATCCTTGGGGGAGGCCTATGTCCAGCAGTGGACTTCCTTCAGCTGATATGATGATTTAAAAGTGTGTGTAAACACCTATTTGAAATAAATTAATTTGATTGATTGATTGATCACATTAAGTAAAAAAGAGATTTTTTTAGTTAACCAAAAAATTAGTATTTTTTCAGAACTAAATCGGACCGTGCTATTTTAGCAAATAAGATATTTTTCTTTAGTTAACCAAAAAAAAAAATATTTTTTCAGAACTGCATCGGACCATGCTATTTTCATGGGATAAAAAGTAGCCCATGTTCTTCCCAGTTACAGAGGCTACTTGCAATCCAAATTTCATCAAGATTGGTCGAGGAGTTGAAGCGAAACTAAGAAAACTAATTAAAAACATCGATATGTGTCTACTAATTATATTTTCAAAGTTTGGATTCAATTCGGAATGTAGTTTTTGTATTACAGCAGAATTACGTTTGTATGGAAACTCGAGCCTCTTGGAGATCCTTAAACGTTAAATCTCCTGTATACTAATAGTATACTTCTATCATCATCATCATATCAGCCGAAGAACGTCCACTGCTGGACATAGGCCTCCCCCAAGGATTTCCACGATGACCAATTCTGCGTTATTCATATATTTATATATTGGTAACTAATTAACGGTATCAATTTAACCGCGGCTCCCTTAATTTTCTCGAAATGAATAAATTATTCCCTGTTTGTCCGAATGTTAAATTAGCGAACTCATTTGTTTGCTATGTTCCGACCTTTTGTGTGATCACTACTATTATGTGGCATGGCCGTAGTTTAATTATAAGCAGATTTATAAATTTTTCGTCACACGCATTTGTTTACCTACTTATTATCGATTTATTTGCTGTTAATTTTTGTTTATAAGGTTTCGTACCCAAAGGATGCCAACGGAACCCGCTGTTTGTCCGTCCGTCTGACTACCAGCGAGCTGTATTTCATTATAACCGTTATGATTTATGAATGTAGACAGTTAAACATTTTACAGAGTTATTTTTACACTGTCTATTGCCGTTACAACAACAAATACTAAATGATAAAATTAAAACGCAAAGGAAACGTGATTTTTTTAAAACTTGAAATGTATTTAAAAGTTGGTCATCATCACATAACATCAGCTCATATACGTTCCTACCGAGGGGCTTGAGCCTACCCTGAATTAGGGCGATCGGGCCTTAGTCGACCACGCAGGCCCAGTGCGGGTTGGTCGACTTCACACACAACCTGCGAGTTTCTTCGCAAAGTAGGCACGTGTGTGTTAAATCTTGTACGATGGTAGGGAACCCTTCGTGAACGAGTCCGACTAGCACTTGGCTGTTTTATTTGAACTTCGGTTAGAATGCGCAATCTCCTTTGACGTACAAGGATTGCACACACAGAAAACTGAAGTTAAGAGGACCGTAAAGCTGCGACTTTTCGTACAAAAGGCGTTAGTGATTTTCACCTCTTAAATGTTCACCGATTTTGACCTGTTTTCGATAGATTGTCAGTCAGAACAAAAGCTAGGTTTATAGGTGGTTTTTGTTTTACAATAAAGTTAATTTTATTGTCGTTCACGTGTTTTCAAACAGAACTAGTTTTTGGCCTTAAGTCTTTATTTTTAATCAATAATTAAAAAAACGGAACCTATAATATGTTTGATGGGAGCGATGACTGACTCTCGCGTTATACTCGTAACCGGGTGCTGTCCGTGTGAACTGGCCTACTCTTGTCAAAGGCATTAATGACATTTAATGATTTTAATGTATTAATTTTCGCGTCATATTGTTTTCATGTTCTAATGTTACAATTTGTTTTTTTTTGTTTTTGTTTTATTATTAAAAATTTGAGTGCGTTTGACTACATCTCACCTGATGGTACACGCAAACTCAAATAATGCCTATTCACTCTCGCCTTAAAGATCCCCAAATTGTAGGAGTCGGGAAACACAGACGCAGGCAAGGAGTTCCAGTTTTATATCAGGGATTGGATTTTGACGTTATTAACTAATGATTGTTTATTTCTTGATTTTTCACAAATGACATTATGTAATTACTGTTTTATGACTATCAGAAAGAGTGTACTTAGCACTTATTTTTAATAATTATCTTGACACTTAAAAAAAAATTTGAAAAAACCTAGCTTCCATTCTGAGGGAACGAACACATTTTACCACTTTGGAAGTGTCTCTCGCTCAAACTATTCAATTAAAAAAAAAAAATTAGAAACCTCAATATCATTTTTGAAGACCTATCCATAGATACCCCACACGGGTATGGGTTAGATGAAAAAAAAATTTTGAGTTTCAGTTCTGAGTATATAAGGAACCCCCAAAATTTATTGTTTTTTTTTTCATTTTTGTGTAAAAATCTAAATGCGGTTCACAGAATATATCTACTTACCAAGTTTCAACAGTATAGTTCTTATAGTTTCGGAAAAAAGTAGCTGTGACATACGGACAGACAGACAGACAGACATGACGAATCCATAAGGTTTCCGTTTTTTGCCATTTGGCTACGGAACCCTAAAAAGGCGCTAAATCTGGCCTGCTAGTGCATCAAGCTCTGAGAGACATAAAAATCCAATACCGGGACATCTTCTCAAGACATTTTGTTGAATTTATTGTAATTTGCAAATAGAACGGGACCGGATATTTACGATATCAATCTAAGATACATCTGCTAGACCCCATCTCGCGAAGATTTATAACCCGACCGAATAAAATACGTAGATTTGTTCATGGGGGCCACTTATTGAAATTGCTTGATTCAGTTTAACAGTATTACATTTTACAGCGTCTGGTAAAAGGATTGAAGTGTTGAGTGGTTATTTTACGATTTGTTTGAAAACAAAGTTGTTAAAAGAGTATCGTGTTTCGTTGCTTGAAAATTTTGAATTGTTTGAGAGTTTACGAAGTTCGGACGAGTATTTTGAAATGGTTTCTTCATTTTAGCATCATCAATCCACAATCCGAGCCGAACGAGCGAACATATTCTGTAATACTTGTCAATATTTTTAATTATTACAAGCTTTAATTATTACAAGCTTTCATTTTTAAATATTTCGTTATTTTTATCAGCAATCTCTTTCATTTGATGGTCATATCATGGGTACAATCCGGACACTGCATACAAATGGTCGTGAAATGACATATCCAAAAACAAATGACGGAGCATACAAAATCACGGCGAAATCCTATACGTTCGACAACCAAACTGTAACCAAAATGACGTCACTTAATTAACCATGCAGTATCATCCAAACTAAACGTATATGAAAAAATTCAATTCAATCGGAAACCGGAAAGTGGTTATAACAATCTAACAAACATAAAAATTCAAGCTCTTATTATAAGAGCTTTTAAAAACAAGTAATGGTTTTCTCGGCATAGCAGGGTTGCGCAGTTAATTTACAGGGAATTAATATTAACATGAGAAACATGTGTAGTGAGCGTCGATGGCGTCCGGGAGGGTCGTGGTTCGAATTCTGCCACGTACCAATGTATTTTTTAATTTCGGTTTCATATGTACGTTTATCCGATGCTCTTACGGTGAAGGAAAACATCGTGAGTAAACCTGCACACGCCTGCGAAGAAACTCGAATGTGGTGTGTGAAGTCGACCAATCCGCACTGGGCCCGCGTGGTTGACTAAGGCTCGATCGCCCTAATTCAGGGTAGGCTCGAGCCCCTAGGTGGGGACGTATATGAGGTGATATTATGATGAACATGTGAAAATAATATTTTAGTATAATTCTGGACGGTAGCAAAACATATGATATTGCCATTCCAGGTCCCTATCTAACTATTCTCATATTTTTATATCTTCACACAATCCAACTTGTTGACAACCTCAATTTTTCTCTATTTTGTGAAACCCCACAAAACGCTAAGTAACCCAAAAAGCACTCACGGGCAGGCACATTACGTATTTATACACATTTATAACGCCTTCCGTTATATCCGAATAAAGTTCTAAAAACTGCACAAAATACGACACGATAAACCTCTCTGCGACTAGAGAGCGTTGTTAGTGTTTAAACAACTCGTAACTAAATAGTGAAAATGGAACGTAGGTACGTGATAAAACCCCAGGTTGTCCGGTACAAATATTTTTCATGCAATAGAGTTCAATATAAACTTTGGTGATATATCAAAGGAGCGTCGGTGGCGTAATGGCAAGTGCCGCTACCTCCTGTCCGGGAGGTCGTGCTTCGAATCCAGCCACGTACCAATGTGTTTTCGAATTTCAATTTCATATGTACGTTTATCCGACGCTCGTACGGTAAAGGAAAACATAGTGAGGTTGCGCCACCTACGCTATTGCCCACTTAAATTTGTTGGGTTGAAGGGAAACTAGGTAGGCACACATGCGGAAACCAGCCAGCCCCTAAACAAAGTATATTATACTAGCTGTTTCCCGCGGCTTCACCCGCGTGGACCACGTTTCTATGACTTTTCGAGGGTGCGCAGTGCGCGAGCCGCAAGCGGCTCGCGAGCGTGGTAAGCAGTACCCTATGTCTTAAGCCAGGTCCTAATCTGTCTACCTGCCAAATTTCAGCCAAATCCGTTCAGTAGTTTTTGCGGGAAAGCGTAACAGACAGACAGAGTTACTTTCGCATTTATAATATTAATATATTAGTAGGGATTAGTACTATCATACAGTATGGACAATCCCTGCTGCTCTCTAGAATGCGACCTCACCCCCTCGTCACCCAGATTGATACAGATTGGTTACAGTTTGGTTGTCGAATGTAAAGGATTTCGCCGCCATTTTTTTTATCCATACTTGATAAGTCCTTGGCATCGTCTCACCTGATGGTTAGTGACGATGATGCCGAAGACGATAGCGGGCTTACCAAGATTCCCCTACGCAATGGGGATCTGGCTATCTTATCTTCAAGCCGGAACACATCAATGCTGCTAACACTGATGTTTGTCTGCAAGACTTAGATATGATGGTGGTAGCTAGCCAGGCGGGCTATGAAAATGCCCTACCACCAACCAAACCGAGTCTTACAAAGTTGACCCCACCGGGAATGGAACCCGCGACCTCCTGATGTGAAGCTAATGGTCGCTACCATCACGCCACGTAGGCGGTTAATTTTGTTTGTTCCGTCATTCCTTTTTTGAAATTTTATTTCTGGCCCGTTGTATGAAGTGTCCAGGGTGTGCTATAACTAAGACTGTTAACCGGACCAAATTCTCAAACATCTCAAAAAGCGGAGTTCTAACAGAGTACGTTACAAAAGACTCATGAGGATCTCTCGGCCCCACGTCGTGGGCGCACCTGCACAGGGGAGAAAGGCAAGAGCCTCTTACAGCTACCCTACAACGCAACGGTGCCGGAACTAAAATCTCGCGAACACGCCAAAATGGCGTAATGAGGGTTGACAAATTAGTGTCGGGCCGGGCCCTGCAAACATTTCGGCTCGCATCCTTATTCTGGTCACACGGAAATAAGACATTTCTGAATAAGGAAATTACTGTTTATTTAATAGTGTTTCTATTTGGAACTGGTACATAAAATAGGTTTCAGTCAAGCGAGGTCCAATCGAGTAGCTTTTAACTACTTTTAAGTAAGAGTTGGCTACTTGCCAACATGAACCCCCAGAGATAGCGTAGGCGAGAAAAACCAATTAAATATAATTTTCATATATTTAAGGTTGGATGACATAAAAGGTTGAGTTGCAAAATGAGGTGGTCTAAGATAATAACATAATATTGTTAAAAAAACGATTAAGTGCGAGTTGGACTTTCGCACCGAGGGTTCCGTACCGCCACACAGTATAATTGATGATGATGATCTATCCGACCGATTTCGCTCATGGCGACCACTTCGACTCCTAGTCGGTTTGCCGCGCGTGCGCTCAAAGATGGTTTATGTAGCCAATCTTCGCAGCGAAACTCCTCGCGCACTGAGGGCATTTAAGTACGCCACCCTCGTAATTGTATGAAATGGTCAGAGGTGGTCGGGCCATTAACTGGTCGAGTTTAGTATCAAGGGAAGCTATAAGCTGATCCTCGAACTCGCGCACTTGCCTATTCACAATCCTGCGCCATTCTGGCCGTTCTGCTGCCAAACTCTCCCATTGAGAGGGTTCTATGTTGCATCCTTTCATATGTCACAGTATAATATATTTGTGTTGTATATTTACAAAAAATACAAACTCAACTTTGTTTTTTTTTTAAATCTCCCACACTTCGACATTCATCGCGGTCTGTTTTCTTATTGCAAATATAAGTTTGTGATGGGAAAAAATATTACTTTAGGGGTCCCTAGAAGATTCGAGTTTCCATACAAACGTAGTTCCGCTTCAATACAAAAACTACATGCCGGATTGAATCCGTCTTTGCAAATACATATATTGAGTAGACACATACTAATATCGATGTACTAATATAAAACTGAAAAAAGAACAGTTTCAAACTTTCAGTACAAAACCAATTTAAGCCTTCGTCTAGTTAATTTAAATTTACTATGATGAAAACTAATTACAAATATCCACAGTGTCTACTCAATATATTTGCAAAGTTTAGATTCAGTCCGGAATGTGGTTTTTGTATTAAAGCGGAACTACGTTTGTAAGGAAACTCTAGCCTCCTGGGGACCCTTAAGTGATATACTCCGTGGCGTAATAGTTAAGTCCATTAGCTTCATATCAGAAGGTCGCGGGTTCGATCCCGGCGGAGTCTAACTTTGTAAGACTCGGTTTTGTTGGTGGAAGGGCATTTTCTAAGCCTGCCTGGATAGCTTTCACTTATCTAAGTCTTGCCGCCAAACATCAATGTTAATAGCATTGATGTGTTCCGCTTGAAGATAAGATAGCAAGTTGCCCATTGCTTTGGGGAATCTTGGTAAATCCGCTTCCATCTTCGGCATCATTGTCATTTACCACCAGTTGAGATGATGATGATGATGGTTTTTATTTCCAACCTGCTTTTATATCATCTAATTGTCTGTTTTTACATTTTTGTCATTGGTTGTTTTTTTTTATTGTAATTTTTTTTATTTATATCCTGATCATCGATATGATACAGTTTTTTTCATATTTTACGTTATTCATGTTAAGTTGTTTTATTTGGATAGATAGATATATTCGAATCTTACCACGTACCAATGTGTTTTCGAATTTAGATATCATGTGTACGTTTATCCGACGCACTTACGGCGAAGGAAAACATCGTGAGGAAACCTGCACACGCCTGTGAAGAAACTCGAAGGTTGTGTGTGAGTCGACCAACCGGCACTGAGCCCGCGTGGTCGACTTAGGCCCGATCGCCCTATTTCAGGGTAGGCTTGAGCCCCTCGGTGGGGACGTATATGAGCTCATATGATGAGATAGATAGATGATTCATTTATTCATTTACAGTTTACAAGGAATAAAGTAATGAATTAGGTACTAATACGCTTATTTAACTACACAAATAAAAGATTAAAAATAAAATTTGTTTGTATAGTTTTGATGCATTTGCCTACTAACAAAAGAACCTTGCCCCTCCCGTCATAATCAACTTCTTTTTGTGCGTGCAACGGCGTTATTGAAGGGTGCGCCGACGCCGCAACTTGTTACCAAATTTCATGATTCTAGGTCAACGAGAAGTACCTACCCTATAGGTTTTTATTTACTTTCAAGTGTCATTAATTGCCGTCTCTTTTGACTGTGTTGACTAAGATTGATTTAAACAGCTCCAACCAAAGGACTCTAGACTTAAGTGTTTAATATTAATTTCAACTTGATACTAACGCATGTTCCTAAGATTATTGAAAACGCTAGAAACCTGATGGTAAGTGACGAAAAAAATAAGGTAAAAAGGGACCGATTGCTAAATCTCGCGTTATACTCGTGATCAGATATTGTTCGAGTAGAGTGACTAACTCGTGTTTTCGCATTTTAGGGTTCCGCACTCAAAAGGAAAGTAAAGGGAACCAATTACTAAGACTCGTGCTAAGGATCCCAAAATGATTTAAAAAAATATTCTACTGGCGGATCATAAATATTAATATCTTTATTGTACTCGCTGATAATCTTGTTTCTTAAATGTACCTAAAATCATATCATACGTCCCCACCGAGGGGCTCGAGCCTACCCTGAATTGGGGTGAACGGGCCTTAGTCGACCACGCGGGCCCAGTGCGGGTTGGTCGACTTCACGCACAACTTGCGAGTTTCTTCGCAGGCGTGTGCAGCTTTCCTCACGATGTTTTCCTTCACCTTCAAGAGCGTCGGATAAACGTACATATGAAATCTAAATTCGAAATCACATTGGTACGTGGCAGGATTCGAACCACGACCTCCCGGAAAGGAGGCGGCGGCCCTAGCCGTTACGACACCAACGCAAAAACGTATAATAAATAGGGACAAAAAGGTTTATTTCGTGTTAACAGCCGTACTTACACAAACATTTGTCAAATTCATTTTCATTTGAAGGAAACTCAACAATGAAGACAATAAAACAGCTTTAGTTACGTCTTAGAATAAGGCCGCTCGTCTTAATTTGGGTCCGTCTTAATATTTAATTAAGAACAATAACTCGTGCAGCCCGCCGCGCAGTCTCGTCACAGAATGTTTCAGTATTTGAAACGTTGAATTCAATTCATTTCATTCATTCATATCAGCTCATATACGTCCCCATTAAGGGGCTCGAGCCTGCCCTAAATTTGGGCGATCGTGCCTTAGTCGACCACGTGGGCCCAGTGCAGGTTGGTCGACTTCACTCACAACCTTCGAGTTTCTTGGCAGGTGTGTGCAGGTTTCCTTACGATGTTTTCCTTCACCGTTAAAGCAATCGGTGAGTATATGTACCTATGGGTGCGGAACCCTAAAAAAAACATACAAAGTTAACGATTTTTGTATGAAATGTATAAAATTCAATTTACAGGTTAAAAATAAAATTGGTGTAGGATCCGTTATCTCGAGGTTTATTTCATTTCATCATCATCATATCAGCCGAAAGACGTCCACTGCTAGACAAAAGCCTTCCTCAAGGATTTTAACAATGAGCGTCGGATAAACGTACTTAAGAAATCAAAATCCGAAATCACATTAGTACGTGGCAGGATTCGAACCACGACCTCCCGGACAGGAGGCGGCGGCCCTAGCCGTTACGCCACCGACGTCGAAGAAACCAAACCGAGTCTTACAAAGTTAAACTCCGCGAGGAAACAAACCAGTGACCTCCTGATGTGAAGCTAATGGACGATCTATTACGCCATAGAGGCAGTGTCTCTCTAAAATAACGCCCAAGCATAAAGCCAAAACTCTAAAATACACCTTTTTTGAGTAACGAACTGAAATCACGTTAACCTTCGTTCATTGCCTCGAAAACTCAATTAAAAGTCCCCACCAAATAAGTCACCTCTTAATTGCTGCCCTTAATAAGGTATTTAATTTATCGTAATTAGCTTACTACGGGAGTTGAAGTAAAAAATAAAACCAGCCAAGTGCGAGTCAAAACCGCACACATAGGGTTCCGTACCATCTTACTAGATGACGCTACTAACTTCACGTTTTAAAAAACACATTTTTCATTTTTTTATAATTGCGTTGATTGAATGAAAGTTAAATTGCGGTTTACGATTTATGACGTATTAAAAAAACTACTTACTAGATCTCGTTTAAACCAATTTTCGGTGAAAGTCTGCATGGTAATGTATGTACATCATATATTTTTTAGAAGTTTTAAAGGAGAGGGGACACACATTTTACCACTTTGGAAGTGTCTCTCGCGAAAACTTTTCAGTTTAGAAAAAAAATATATAAGAAACCTCAATATCATTTTTGATGACCTATCCATAGATGGGTATTTATGGATAGGTCATTAAAAATGATATTGAGGTTTCTCATATGTCATAAGTAGGGTCACACGAATGGGTTTCATGAAAAAAAAAAATATCGAGTTTCAGTTCTAGGTATGGGGAACCCCCAAAATTTATTGTTTTTTTTTCTATTTTTGTGTGAAAATCTTAATGCGGTTCACAGAATACATCTATTTACCAAGTTTCAACAGTATAGTTCTTATAGTTTCGGAAAATAAGTAGCTGTGACATACGGACGGACAGATAGACAGACAGAAATGACAAATCCATAAGGGTTCCGTTTTTTTTCCATTTGGCTTACGGAACCCTAATATTTGTGAGTATTTGCACGTTGAGCCGAGGTTATGCCAATAATTATAATTCGTTTTGCTTACGATAAATCTGAGGGTGTTGATTTTCCAATTGGGCGAACGCGGACTAGTCGATTTGTGTTTTTAGGGTTCTGAAGCTAAAATGACAAAAAAAGGAACCCTTATAACTTCGTCATGTTCGTCCGTGTGTCGCAGTAAATTTCTCTGTCACTATTAGACCTAGACTTAGACTAGCGTCGGTGGCTCAACCGGTAACGACTCGGTCCTCCTAACCGGAGGTGCCGGGTCCAAATCCGGACGGCCAATGTACCAATGAGTTTTTCTAAACTTACGTACATATACTCACCGATTGCTTTAACGGTGAAGGAAAACATCGTGAGGAAACCTGCACACACCTGCGAAGAAACTCGAAGGTTGTGCGTAAGTCGACCAACCCGCACTGGGCCCGCGTGGTCAACTAAGGCCCGATCGCCCTAATTCAGGGTAAGCTCGAGCCCCTCGGTGGGGACGTATATGAGCTGATATGATGAAATTTTATTTCTTTACCAAAAACACAGTTATACGATAATACAGTAAGTAGTGGTCCCCACACTAATCTAGGCCTGTATAGTGGGGGGCGAAAACAAAAACTTTACCAGGCTACCAACATGACATACAAAGAGAGTACTAAGAGAGGTACTTAATTTTTTTAGGACATATGCGAAGGAATTTATAAAAGGACAAAATATATATGTATGTGTATGCGTGTGTGTGTTGTCGGTATCTTTATATTTTTGACGTGATAACGTCTTATAATTCGATGGAGCCGGCTGCACGCACGAAAAAATGCGTCGTTACCTCGCTCTGAGGCGTTCCGTCGTTACCTCGCTCTGAGGCGTTCCGTGAGGCGTTACGTTTTCGATATTATGAAACCATTCCATCAGTATTTTCTTATGACGTTGTCACGTTCAACTATCGTCAGTAAATCGACTTTACAGACAACCGTTTTTTTTAAAAAAAGTGTGTTTGTATGCATGTGCGTGTGTTGGGTTGGATTACACGTTAACATAGTTTATTGTTTTCAAATACTCCGGAACCCTACATGATGCATGGTGCGACATACACTTTGCCGATTTTTTATTTAGCTACTGTACCGTGAACTACCTTTTTGCATAACAAAAGAATATTAACTGTTCTTTTTAAAAGCAAATTAATTCAATATACAGATAATCCTTACTAATATTATAAATGTGAAAATGTGTTCGTTTGTTTGTTAGATTGTTCGTTACCTTTTCACGCTTCAACACCTTAACCAATGTTGATGAAATTTGGCATACAGGTAGCCTGTGTCACTGGGAAGGACACAGGCTACTTTTTATCCCGTGAAAATAGCATAGTTCGATGCAGTTCCCGAGGGAACTGAAAAGATACTCTTTTTTGGTTAATTTCTCTAACATCGCAACGGACCAATAGCTTGCTGTGATCTTTTGCACAGATATGGTTGAGGGGGTGGGATATGACATAATTTACTAATTAGCATATGCCGAGATACTTCCCTAGGGATCTGGGGAAAACTAATTTCCACGCTCGCGCACGTCAGCGTCGTTAAAACGGAGCGACGGATTGATGTGATTTTTGTATAGAATTGGTTGAGAGGGTAGGAAGTGACATAGACTGCTAATCATAATAGTCCGATATAGTTCCTGAGGGATCTGGATAAAACGCATTTCTAAGCTCGCGAGCCGCTTGCGGCTCGCGCACCACTCACCCTCGAAGACAGTCATAAAAACGATGTCCACGCGAGCAAAGCCGCTGGCAAAAGCTAGTATTCAATAAAACCGGGCAAGTGCGAGTCGGATTTGCTCACTTAACTGTAGCACCGACGCATGCGCGGAGCGGCTGGCGAATCTGGCATCTATTTTATTATTTTCCATGTTTATTAGTGATATATGCAAAACTAGTGGGTGCCCGCGGCTTTGCCCGCGCAGATCACGTTTTTTAGGGTTCCGTACCCAATGGGACCCTATTACTGAGACTTCGCTGTTCGTCTGTCTGTCCGTTCGTTCGTCTGTCACCAGGCTATATTTCATGAACCGTGATAGCTAGACAGTTGAAATTTCGACAGATGATGTAGATCTGTTGCCGCTATAACAATAAATACTAATAAATATTTAAGGGGGCCTCCATACAACTAACGTGATTTTTTTTACTCGTTTTTGATTGAAGTTGATAACGGCAACAGGTAATCGCTTGAAGTATTACAGAATATTAAATTATATATTAACTTTAAAAAAAAATAGAACAAATATTTAAGGGGGCTCCCATTCAACAAATGTGATTTTTCTTGCTCGATATTGATAACGGCAACAGGTAGACGCATGAAATATTCACAGAATATTGAGTTGTATTATTCACCTTAAAAATTATTTAAATAAATTAAAAGAAAATTAATATTTAAGGGGGCTCCCACACAACAGAAGTGATTTTTATAGATACTGGTACGGAACCCTTTGTGCACGAGTCCGACTTGCACTTGGCCGGTTTTTTATGTTTACGTGGGAATTTCCCGAAATCCTTTCTTAGTGGTTGCTTACGTCCTCATAACTGTCTGTCTCTATTCCAAATTTCAACGAAATCCGTTCAGTGTGTGTGCGTTGATATACCAGTCAGTCACCTATTTCTTTTATATATACAGGTAATACTCGGAGTTTCCCTAGTTCAAAACTTTTCTTTTAATATTATATTATACCCCGTTTCACCTCCTATGGGGATGATTTTCGGGAAAACACGAAACACTTATTTAATCATTTGTTTACAAGATTTATTTATCCTGCAAAATTTTAAATTCAAAAGTCAATCTGGACTTCTTATCTATAAAAACTTTAAGTCCCCGTTTCTCCCCATTTAGGGGTTAAATTTTTAAAATGCTAGAACACGTATTTATTTATTTATTTTTATTCGTTAAACCTAAAGAGAAGTTTTATGCTTCTACGCGTAACTTTAAAAATGACGGACTTCCATTCAAACTCCTTTTTCATCGCCTTAAGTGTAACATTTTCAAAACCTTTCTATGTACATGTTTACGTTATTAAAGGACCACACTGGCCAAATTTCACGTTCCAATCTTTTTTATGTTATGAACATAATTATTAATCTACCCGGTTATATTTTAAAAAGTCCCATCTTGTTCCTCGTCTGAGAAAATTTCAGCTGTATTAGTATCACACATCAGCTCATATATACATCCCCACCGAGGGGCTCGAGCATTCCCTGAATAAGGGCGATCCAGCCCTAGTCGACTAACGCGGGCCCAGTGCGGGTTAGTCAACTTCACACACAAACTTCGAGAATCTTCGCAGATGTGTGCAGGTTTCCTCATGATTTTCCTCATTTCCTTCGCCGTAAGAGCGTTATTATTATTTTTTTATTCACAATTGGTAAACCGTTGACAACATCTCACCTGGTGTTAAGTGACGATGTTGCCGAAAATGGAAGCGGGCTTACCAAGATTCTCCAACGCAATGGGGAACTGGCTATCTTATCTTCATGCCGGAACACACCAATGATATCAATATTGATATTTGGCGGCAAGACTTAGATAAGATGGTGGTAGCTAGCCAGGCGGGCTTAGAATACCAATACTTACCAACCAAACCGAGATAAACGTACATATGAAATCGAAATTCTGACACACATTGGTACGTGGCAGGACTCGAACGACTACCTCCTGGACAGGAGGCGGCGGCCCTAGCCGTTACGCCAACGACGCTCTTTACCGACGCTCGACGTATTAGTGTAAAAGTCTTTAAAAAAACTGAATTATACCAATAAAAGGACATGGCGAAAACTAGGATTGACTAGGTACCCTTTCAAATTCTAAAATTTCAACGAAAAAGTGCAAAATAAGCAACAAGAGCCATCGAGATCAACCTTTATCAGGCACGTAAGTGCAAAAAAGAACAAAATCCACACGTTTTGGTGTTCGGAGTTCATTGAAAATTCAACGTTGAAAAATTGAAATAAACAGAGTTTATATTTCAGGAGCGTACCGGATGGAGGTTCTGGCGCCACACCGCGCCGGTGAAATTCGACCCGCTTCGGTTCGTATCGACTTCCGCTTCCGGCTGTGCAGTGTGCAGTGTGCAATACGCCACTGTGCTAAATTTGTGCACACAGCACCTTTGTGCTGAATGTCTTCTATTCAAGCATTGCATGAGTGATATTGACGTGACGTGAAAAGGTTGTCGATGCCTATTTCAAAATCAGGGGCCACGACAGTCCCTCCGCCAAGTCAAGAGAAGCATGGCCGTACATATTCTTCAAGCAACTCATCACATTTTCGAACTCTATATTTTTGTTAGGGACTGAAAAAACTGGCTAAGTTTTATATTGCATTTATTACGTAATGCAGACAGTGTATATTACCTTTAAGGGTTTTCAAAATATCGTTTATCAAAGCTTCAATATTTGGTCGCTTATTCACTGACTGATATAGACTCACTATGATATCAAAAAGATAAACCACTTCCAGATGACCTACAAAGTTGAAATTTAGTGTGGAGATAAGTTTTGAGGGTTTATATATGCAAAAATCTGAAAATAACAAATATCCAACCGTAAGGGCGTGAAATAGGAAATAGTTGTAGGGGTATACATAAAAAAAAACAAAGGAAATATTAAAATAAAAATTACTAACTAATTAGATCCCATCAAAAACATTTTAATGTAAAAAAATTCCATGTCTTCTGAATTTCCCGTAAAAATAAAAAAATAAAAAAAGGAAAATTCCTAACAAATAGAAATGAGATCCTATCAAAAACATGTATAATAAAAATTCGCCAAGTCTCACGACTCTCCCTTAAAAATATATGAGACCTAAGGTGAAGCCAAATCTGGAAGTACATAAGTACATTTTTCAATCAATATTCAGCAAATTGCACCGTAGTTCTCTTTTAAAGAAAAAAATAAAGAACAAAAAGTTTATTTGCCAAAAATAGATACATAAGATTAGTTTACTTGCGACCCCCACACTAGGCGAAGTCTGTCCTGTTAGAGTCAAAGACAGTTTACCAGCTTCGCAATCATACTAAGTAAATAATAATCCCAACAAAACATAAATGTGAAATGGGGCCAAGTTCGATACAAAAAAATACAGCGATCTAAATGGGTATACCAAGTTCTATAGTGGTTTCTAAATCATAGCTACGGAACTTCAAATAAGAATGTTTATTTTAGCCTTCTCCAAACTGTTTCAGTTGCTTAAAAAAATTGTTACTTTCTTTCTTGTTATGTGTAACTTGGCAAGTTTTCACTAGCAAATTTTATTCTATATTGATTAACCTATTTAAAATTGCCAAGTTACACTTTTTAGTGGCACAGATCATAAAAAAATTTAAGCAACTGAATTTATATCGCTGTATTTTTTTATATCGAACTTGGCCCCATTCCACGTTTATGTTTTTTTGGGATATTGAGATTTTTGTAAAATATTAGTTTTAATTTCCTATCTTAATTCAAGTAAAAGACATTCATACGAGTATAAGATATTTTTCGTGGAACTGAACCCTCGGTGCGCAAGCCCGAGTAGCACTTAGCCAGTTTTGAATTTTATTTAATACGCCCAATAAACCTATTTTTATTCCAAATCTTAAACTAAAAAGTCACCTGAAAGTGTTCTATATAATTATTCCAATAAGTAGCGGTGGTACGGAACCCAAATTCCGTAAGTCCGACTGGCACTTGGCTAGTTTTTTTCTTTTGTATACGCTTTAATAGTTAATACCTACCTTAATGCCAAACTAATTTCTATGTCACCTGGAAATAGCCTATAATTTTGATTATCAGTAGTAGTAAATAACCCTAATTTCGCAAGTCCAGCTCGCACTTGGCTAGTTTTTCGACTTTTTTTCTTTGTATACGCCTAATAACTTATCTCGATGGCAAATTTTAAGTTAATTAGTTACCTGCAAGTGGTCTATATATTTTGCTGAGTAGTAGTGATACTGAACCCTTAGTGTGCGAGTACGACTCGAACTTGGGCGTTTTCTGAGTTTTTCCTTTGTGTATGTCCAATAACCTACCTTGATGTTAAATTAAAAGTTTATAAGTTAAGTACCAGGAAGTGGTCTATATATTTTGCTGAGTAGTCAAATTTTAAAAACTCAATGCCAAATTTCAAGGTTATAAATTACCCGGAAATCGTTTCACATATTTTGCGGAGTAGTGATGATACGGAACCCTTAGTACGCGAGTACGACTCATACTCGGCCGATTTTTGAATTTTTCCTTTGTATAAGTCCAATAACCCATCTCGATGCCAAATTTCATGATTATAAGTTACCTGGAAGTGGTCTATATATTTTTCTGATTAATAGTGATACTGGACTTTTGGTGTGCGAGTACGACTCACATTTGGCTGTTGTTTGAATTTTTCTTCTGTATACGTCCAATAAACTTTCTTGGTGCCAAATTTCAAGCTTCTTAATCACCTGGAAGTGGTCTATAATTTTTATGAGTCAGTGAGTAAGTCATAAAAATAGTGATTTACGGACGTCAATATCTCAGAAATGGTAAAAGATATATTTTATGAAAATTGGGAGTTTAGGTGATCGAGGGAGTCTCACTAGACGCACAAAATCGCAAGTTTGTAAGTCCAATATATTTTATTTTTTATTTTATTGATTTTATCATCGCTTACCATCAGGTGAGTTGCAGTCAAACGCAATCAAATTATTAATAAAAAAAAATAAAAAAAGTTACAGGTAGGTCGAATGTGGCCCGAAATGGTTCGTTTAATAATAACCCACGGCCGGTGTCGTCTTTTAATCTTTTCGAACTTGGCGGGCACACTGCCGTGTGTCTCAATTACCTAAACTTACCTAAAAACTAAAAAACACTGCTCTATGTGAGTAGGCTATAAAGTTCTAAACGGGGCGACAGATAACCTACTATTCTGTTAGTACTATGGTATTTCCAAGCATACATGTGGGGAATTAACGTAACTGTTGCGAATTCTTTCGGTTTTTTTTTTCTTCTTCTTATGTCTTTATTTATAAGTTTTGTCACGTCTGTCATGTACGGTGTTTTTGTTGGTTGTTGCTGTGAGTTCATTTTAATTGATTACAAATCATTCAATCTAGCTTCTCATTTTTCAATTTCAAATAACTTTTTATTGTACATAAAAATAAACAAACACATATGTACGAAACAAAATAATAACTAAGAGACGTGCAATTTGGACGGTCTTATTGCTAAGAGTTATTTCTAATATCTCAAAGAAAAAGCAAGGAATGAATGAATGAATGAATGAATGAATAATATTTATTTGCTCGAATACATGATATTAAATTGAGTGGGAATAAAGGTATAACAATAAAGTATCACATGATTCGCTTTTGTCAAAGCATGCAAAAATTTACACAAAAGTTAAAATACTAATAATAATATAAAAAATGTCATATTAATATTTCGATGTCATCATATTTTATCATGTTTGTTACTATTACATACATTAAATTAAATTAAAATACATTTTGTCTTAAAATTAAGCATTATGGTCAAAAAATTCTTTAATTGAGTAGAAGCATTTTTCTAAAAGCCATTTCTAAAGTTTGCTTCTAAAAAGTTTAGATGGAGAGTGTCTTATGTCACTTGGCAATCGGTTATATAACTTTATTGACATGTATAAACAATTTTTTTCAAACACTGCACTGTTGCATGCTGGTATTAGTAACCTAGCTGGATCTCTTGCTCTTAGTCTAGGATTAGCCACAGGCGTTTTAAACAAAGTTGCATTTTGCATAACAAACATACTAATTTCAAGAATATACATGCATGGCAAAGTAAGTATGTTTAATTTTTGAAAATGAGGTCTACATGAATCCATTGGGCCCAAACCACAAACAGCTCTGATGCACTTTTTTTGTACAATGAAGGCTTGTAATATATCAGTGCAATTGCCCCATATAATAAGAACATACCTTAACACGGATGCCACATAACCATGGTACGCTGTGAGAGCTGTTTCTTTGCCAGCTACCGCTCTGAGTTTCCTGAGTGCAAACACAAACCGTTCTAGTCGATTACAGACATTCTCTACGTGTGACTTCCAGTTACAATGTTGATCCATTACTAGACCTAAGAATTTGGTTTGGTTTGTCTCACTAATTGTCTTACCCTGGTATTTCACAGTTAATTTAGTCTTCACTGAGTTGTAATTTAAGAACTGAATGTAGTTAGTTTTATCTAGATTAACCTTCAAGTCATTACATTCTAACCAATTATTTATTTTGTCCATAGTCAAATTTATCTTGTCATTGTACTTCTTTAAATTAATGTCACTTTTTTCGTCATTAGGAATAATTACCGAAATGTCATCTGCAAATAGTACTGACTGATATTCTATTATTCTATTATTTTATTATTATAGAATAATAAAATAATACAAGGAGACAGGTAGTGCGCGAGCAACAACAGAAAAAATAATTGGATGACAATTTTAAACAAACTAAAATATAATAAGCTTTAATCTCTTTTTTAGATAACATTAAAATACCAATCTCTACTATATAAAAATAAGTCGGGTTTTCCTTCCTGACGCTATAACTCCAGAAAGGCTGGACCGATTTCGCTAATTCTTTTTTTGTCGAGTTCGTTATTGTCAGGAGAAGGTTCTTATGTAGTGTAGGGTAGGGTAGTGTAGTGTAGTGTAGGGTAGGGTAAGGTAGGGTAGTGCAGGGTAGGTTAGTGTAGTGTAGTGTAGTGTAGTTTAGGGTAGGAAAGTATAGGGTAGGGTAGTGTAGGGTAGGGTAGTGTAGGGTAGGGCTGTGTAGTGTAGGGTAGAGTAGTGTAGGGTAGGGTAGTGTAGGGTAGTGTAGTGTAGGGTAGAGTAGGGTAGTGTAGGGTAGGGTAGTGTAGGGTAGGGTAGTGTAGTTTAGGGTAGAGTAGTGTATGGTAGGGTAGTGTAGTGTAGGGTAGTGTAGAGTAGTGTAGTGTGGTGTAGGGTAGGGTAGGGCAGTGTACTGTAATGTAAGGCCGTACGTAGTTCGCCGGGACAGCTAGTTACATATAACTATACAGGGTATTAAAAAAAGTTTATTAAAAAAAGTCAACTGGGGGTTCTACTTAATATATACTGAACAAGTGCCCCAAGGAAACCATAGTCAATTCTCAATACTAAAATGAACATAATTGGTCAATACGCTAATCGATTTGTATGAAGAGTTAAATATTTTTTTGCGATTTCAACAAAGTCGTCAGACAAAAGTTCAGTATGATGAGTAGAAACCCCAGTTAACGGGACGTACACCAATTTTGTTGGTATTGGTAGTGGGCTACCTTTTCCGAATTTGGACTCTTTTTCGGTCCTTTAAGCGTGCAAGTGTCGTTGGCTAGTCCAGCCAACCAAGATCCTTCCAGAAGCACAGAAGTCTCCTGCGACATTCGCAGGCTTCTCGGAGCGACCCCATATCATTGAGGATTTTTACCCGATGTTCGATCAGACCAGTGCATTCCAGGATCGCACCAATTTTGTTACACCTGTATATATTATACATACACATAAATATATATTCTCTACAGTTCTTAAATCATAAATTACTTTCAGTAACGTTAAAACGGAGAAGACGTTGCAGGAATATTGATATAGTCGTCCGCGACCGACGACGCGACGTTCGTGACAGACGTCCGCCTAAGATAAAAAGTGCGAGTCGGACTCGCACAAAGTAGGGTTCCGTAGTTTTTTCAAAAAATAAATGTTCATTTTAAAAAACAAAATTATATTTGCAGTTGGTAATAAAAAATATTGTATGAAAAATCTATGAACTTTTTGGAAATCAAACAACACATCTTAAATTGGTCGACTATTTCTCCTAAACTAAGAAAGCCGCGAAACTTTTCATTTTAAATTCATTATATACACTACTTTCATGAATTTTTTCAAATTTCCATATACAGCAGTTTAGTTTTTAGGGGTTCGACACTCGACTCCAACAAAATTAAGCACTTTTGAAGCCAATTTTTTCGAAAACAGAATCCTAAATTATAAAATGGTCTTAGAAGATACACAACTATTTTTTAATCTCTAACCAACGATACCCACACAACTGGGTTTGACGAGAAAAAAAACATCCGCACTTTACTTGTAGGGGAGGTACCCTCAAAAAGATTCTTTTCCAAAAAAAATTTTACAGTTCTCTCCGCATTATTATATATATATATATATATATCTTTGCCAAATTTCAGCTCTTGACCACTAATAGTCTAGGAGCTAGGCCACGAACAGACGGACAGACAGACATGACAAAACTATAAGGGTTCCTTGTTGTTACTACAGAACCCTAGAAACCGACCTTATGGTGACAGAAAGTTACGGCCACCAATTTTTTTTTTCGCATCTATCAGTTACAGTGCAACTGGCCATTTCATGTGTGCCCCACGCACCCAGAAAGATAGACAAAGATTACCATGGATTGAGTGCCGAAAGACCGTCAAGGTCGCTGCAGACTACGAAGGAGATGGCGAAATGAGCTTGAGAAGTAGATGGAGTTGAGATGGGATAAAAGAAAGTGGCGACATTTAAAAGAGGTCTTTGCCGCACGAACCCAGAAAGATAGACAAAGATTACTACGGATTGGATGCCGGAAGACCGTCAAGGTCACGGCAGGCCAAGAAGGAAATGGCGGAATGAGCTTGACAAGTAGATGAAGTTGACTTTTGGGATAGAAGAAGTGGCGAAATTGAGGAAAGGTATTTGCCCCATGCTCCCAGAAAGATGGACAAAGATTACCACGGATTGGGTGCCGGAAGACCGTCAAGGTTGCGGCAGACCATGAAGCAGATGGCGGAACGAGCTTGACAAGTAGATAGAGTTGACTTTTGGGATATATAAAAAAATGGCGAAATTGAGGGGAAGTCTCTGCCTAGCGGTGGGACAGTGTGGGCTGATAATTATAATAAATTGTTTCTTAAAATTAAAAAATCTAACACTTCTATAAAAATTTACTTAGCGAAATGTAACAATAATAAATAAAGTTTGTATTACAACAATTTATGTATTTCCATGAATTTATTATGTCGCGAACAATAGTTAGTTTTGGCCTACATTTGCATAATAATTTTGCGCTCTTTGGAGCCGGGAGGAAGTTTTGTTTGTCGGCAGTTCCGAACTCGATTAAATTAAAACAGCCAAATGCTTTTTGGATCATACGAACAATTTACCGAAACACGTGTTCATATTAAATTTTAATTAAAAACTACATGTGCGATTTTTAAGCGACTTCAAAAAAGGAGGAGTTTTCCATTTCGACCGTATATATGTATATATTTTTTTATGTGTGTTCGCGGATAACTTTGTCGTTTATGAACCGATTTTGATGATTATTTTTTGTTGAAAAGGAGATATCCCAAGGGTGGTAACATGATAAGGAAACCAGGACCTGATGATGTCATCCCAGTGAAATCGAGAGTAACCTTAGTTTCCTGTTTGAAGTCGGTTTTTTTTTGTTTAAAATTATTTTATTTTACTTTGGAGGCCACTTTTCAGGGTTCTGTACCCAAAGAATTGTAAGCACTCAAATTTTTAAGTAAATAAAATAATTGCCAACGAGACCTTATAGATAAGCCTGCGTCGTCCGTCCATCCCTCCGTCCCGTCCATCTGTCCAATTTTTAAGTACTGTTTATTATGAAGCGTAGGTAGATAGCCATTTAATTTTTTTGCAGAATATGTCTTTATATGCGCAATTCCCGTTTTTTGGTGTTCCCGTGGGAATTTCCCGAAATCCTTTCTTAGCGGATGCCTACGTCATAACATCTGCCTGCATGCCAAATTTCAGCCCGATCCGTCCAGTGGTTTGTGCTGTGCGTTGATAGATCACTATGTCAGTCAGTCAGTCAGTCACCTTTGAGTTATATATACTCGTATTTAGAAGATATAGCGCATTCCCTAACAAGTGAGATGATGTCAAGGGCTTAACCAATCGTAAATATAAAGTAATAATAATTAAACGAAATCATCCCCGTAGTCTTATCTGTGAACGGAATAATTTCAGCCGACCTTGAACGTCACCCAAGGCGGCTGGAACTCCGAGGCAGACCAATAATTATAGCAATGCAGAAAGCAGTCCTCCTCGACAATGCCCGGATAGTCCGACGCTTTATCTCTCCGTCGCACTGAACTCCAGCCGACTGTGCTTCCGCTGGAGGTGCTCCTGCCACTTCGCCTCGTGCCAAGTGAGTAGCGTAGTTTAATTATATATTAAAATAATAATAAATTGTATAGTCATGCTATGCATACTTTGTATCGTAGTCGGGTATACATAATTGAACCCTTACTTAATAACAAAGAATAAAATTGGGTGTAACAGACTTTAAAAAAAATTCAAATAATTTGAGTTCGTATGGGAGGTAATAATACCTTATTTGGTTTTTTCAGAAATAATCAACTACCCATTGCAGTAGAACTTCTTAATTTCTAGTAATTCTCGAAGTTTCATTGACATTGTTAAAGCCATTTTTGAGAAAAAGTAACAATTAACCTAGATTTATTTGGGAGTTGTCTTATTCTGATTTTTAATAACGAGCTACCGCTTGATGTAGGCTATATAAATTTGTAGTAACGTACTTGCTTGCCGAGTTTCATCAAAATCGCTGTTTTTGAGTAAAAATGGCAGTGATTTTTATTACTATGGTGGCAACCCTAAAAAGTCAAGTTAGGGGAAATTGAAAAGAAGAACTGCCGAAGATATAATAATTACATTGCTCTTAACAGCTGTGTGTAACATTATATATCATTGGCTACGGTAAATGAAATATTACCGAGGCACTGGAAGTAGTGCTACTGGAAGAGCCACGGGAAATGCGCGGCCCTAACTTTAATTTTACCAAAATTAGTCCAGTAGTCTTCGCGTCGGTGGTGTAACGGCTAGTCCTGTCCTCGAGCTTCGAATCCTGCCACGTACCAATGTGAAGAAACTCGCAGGTTGTGTGCGAAGTTGACCAACCCGCACTGGGCCCGCGTGGTCGACCAAAGCCCGATCACCCTAATTTAGGGTAGGCTCGAGCCCCTCGGTGGGGACATATATGAGCTAAAATGATGATAATGATTTATTTAAATAACTGCGTTTGTTTCTTATGAATAAAAAACCAACCAGTTGTGTTCCACCACAACCTGTACTGTAATTTTAGCTGATTGTCATCAAAACGGAGTTGGGTCCGGGTTAGTTTAATTAAACCATTGTTAGTTATCTTTATCAACTCCCGCGCAAAAACTAAGTTAGATTAACTTGCCTAAAATATGTTTCATAAAAAACTAGCGTTTGCACGTGGATATCGATTTTAGGATCCTATATTCGTACTAGGAACCCTAGTTTCACCATGTCAATCTGTCTGTCTGTACGTCGATATGTCACAGACGCTTTTCTCATAGACTATAACGTACTAATATATATTATACTTTACGATTAAGTACATCAATTAAGCTAAAGTTTGGTATGCTTATGATTTAGTATATATGTGGTCATTTAAAGTTTTGGAATAAAATTAGTAAAAAAAGTTATTAGGGTGCCTCCCCTACATGTAAAGTGGGGGTGGTTTTTTTTGTTTACTTACCCTTTCATCTTTCATGTGAGGTGTTGTTAGTTAGGACTTTAATAACTATTAAAGGTTTTCGAGTGTATATGTATGTATGTAGATTTCTATGTTCCCTGCTACAGCCTGAACGGCTTGAAGGATTTTAACGTATGACGTATCGTTAGATTCGTCTTGATCCCGTGAGTGACATTGGATACATTGTTATCCGACTGGCCAAAAAAAATTGGTTAAGTTTTAACGCACTCGGGTTTTTAATTTTTAATCAATTTATAAAGTTATTTTCAAATTATTACTGGACCACGATTTGTGTGGACAGGCAGCAGGGGAGGACGTTCTCAAAGTGCCTTGCGAAGCACGGAAACGGTCGAAAAAAGTGCACTCAGGTAATGACCGTGCTTCAAGGCAAAGTATATAATATATACTAGTACTAACTGTGACATAAATACTTCTTGTCGCAAAATAAAAACTCTTTTAAATTTCCCACTGTAGTATTGTTTCTTTCGGCTGTTTTGACAAGTTGAGGAAAAAATATGAAGCGGTGATGTATAGTTGTTACTTTTGAATGTTGAATTATTCCTAAATTATTTAAATAGTGTTTAATTCTGGTATTTTTATTTAAAATTATACTAAGAGCCCGTGTTTGCTGTAAACGGTGAGTAGTCTGTTTCTTGCTTACCTAAGTGCTTTGTTCGGCTTCCTTTTAAGTGTATATTGTTTGTCATTTAAGGCTCTCATAGTACCGGACCGTTATTCTTTTGGGGCTACCTCCACCGGCATCCGTCCGTGGTTCCTTGTGGCGCACCGCAACGGGACGGTTGATGGTGGTTCCTCAAAGTCAGTCAGAAGTCACGATCGCCTAAGCCGAGAGACCCCCAGGAAAGTACCAAAACAAATTCTTCCGTCACTCCTTTTCACCAGCTTTTTATCGGACCGCTGTCTCCGCCATTCGGACTTACACCTTTTTTTCTTCTAAATTTTCTTACTTATTTTTGTATTATCTGCCGTATTTTTGTAGAATATTGTAACTACTAGGGTAATACCGGCCATTTTGGCCATGTTAATTTATTGTTTATTTTATTCTGAGTCTCATTATTTTAAGTTTATATTTTTAAAGGGGCTTTATCCAGATCAAGCCACCAACATTGTTAAGCTAGGACAAGAGCTAAATATTGTGTTGTGATTAAGAGGTAAAATTTAAGGTATTTCTGTACAACTAAACATCATCGCCGCTATTCAGTCCTTTTATATACCTACACTGTAATTTACCCTTTTTCCTTCTTTACCTGTCAATATATGTTTATTCCCAATAACCCCAAAATATGTTTCTTTACTAATTTCCACTTTTAGGCCTCGATTCAAATTCCACGTATCATATGTGGCAAATTCCCTAAGGGTATTTTAGCCCAGTTTATTTAATTTTTGCTACATAACATACAGTATAGACACTCATTGCCGCTCTCTAGATAGCGAACTCACCCCCTCGTCACCCAGATTGATACAGATTGGTTACAGTTTGATTGTGGAACGTATGGGATTTCGCCGCCATTTTGTTTTTTCTGTCATTCTTTTTTTGAAATGTCATTTCTGGCTCGTTGTATGAAGTGTCCAGGGTGTGTTTAAGGTGTTTAACCTGCGTGATCAAATCACAATGAGCTACGGCCGTTTCTGCGCCTCACAGGCGGCTTTTAAATCTTCTGACAGGGGGATAGGCCACTAGCCCTACAACCTCCACCAACCTGGACGTGGCCCCATGTGTGGGGTATGGCCTAACCTTCCCCAGTGTGGGAAGAGTCCCATCCCCAATGTTTATGGGTGTTAATGCTATTTGTTAGAGTTGCATGTTCCCACCCCTATTTCAGGCTAAGCCGCTATTTCAGGCTAAACCGCTATTTCAGGCTAAGCCGCTATTTCAGGCTAAACCGCTATTTCAGGCTAAGCCGCTATTTCAGGCTAAGCCGCTATTTCAGGCTAAGCCGCTATTTCAGGCTAAGCCGCTATTTCAGGCTAAACCGCTATTTCAGGCTAAGCCGCTATTTCAGGCTAAACCGCTATTTCAGGCTAAGCCGCTATTTCAGGCTAAACCGCTATTTCAGGCTAAACCGCTATTTCAGGCTAAGCCGCTATTTCAGGATAAGCCGCTATTTCAGGCTAAGCCGCTATTTCAGGCTAAGCCGCTATTTCAGGCTAAGCCGCTATTTCAGGCTAAACCGCTATTTCAGGCTAAGCCGCTATTTCAGGCTAAACCGCTATTTCAGGCTAAGCCGCTATTTCAGGCTAAACCGCTATTTCAGGCTAAGCCGCTATTTCAGGCTAAGCCGCTATTTCAGGCTAAGCCGCTATTTCAGGCTAAGCCGCTATTTCAGGCTAAACCGCTATTTCAGGCTAAACCGCTATTTCAGGCTAAGCCGCTATTTCAGGATAAGCCGCTATTTCAGGCTAAGCCGCTATTTCAGGCTAAACCGCTATTTCAGGCTAAGCCGCTATTTCAGGCTAAGCCGCTATTTCAGGCTAAGCCGCTATTTCAGGCTAAGCCGCTATTTCAGGCTAAGCCGCTATTTCAGGCTAAGCCGCTATTTCAGGCTAAGCCGCTATTTCAGGCTAAGCCGCTATTTCAGGCTAAGCCGCTATTTCAGGCTAAGCCGCTATTTCAGGCTAAGCCGCTATTTCAGGATAAGCCGCTATTTCAGGCTATACCGCTATTTCAGGCTAAGGGCTATTTCAGGCTAAGGGCTATTTCAGGCTAAGCCGCTATTTCAGGCTATACCGCTATTTCAGGCTATACCGCTATTTCAGGCTAAGGGCTATTTCAGGCTTAACCGCTACTTCAGGAAAAAGCACTATTTCAGGCTAAATTGCTATTTAAGGCTAAAGCGCTATTTCAGAAAGTCTGAAAGTTTTGAAAATATAGTAGGGGCATTTATTTATCTATATTTAATCAATTCTAAAGTATAGTAGAATTTCTTAATTAAGGACTAATAATCAACTTAAGGTGTACCTACAGTTAGATTTGAAAAAAAAACTATAAATTTTGTATACAAAATGTTCTATACCAACCGCAAAAATAACTTTGTTTTTAATATGTACATTTATTCATTTATTGAAAACGACTACGAAACTTTACTTTGTGCAGGGTCCAACTCTCAGTTGGCCAGTTTTTTATTGTTGTAATCGAGGGTGCATCGTTCGAATCGTGACCTATGGTCTTCAGTTCATACAAAATTCCCGTAAAAAATACTTTCAGTTTTTTACGATTTATTGAATTTTCCGAGAAATGTTTCTTATATATATTTACCTAGAAACCTTATTCGGACTAGTAAAAACTTTGAAAAATACAGCCTGGTGACAGACGGACAGACGGACAGACTGAAAGCGAAGTCTCGATAGTAGGGGTCCCGTTTTTACTCTTTGAGTACGGAACCCTAAAAAATTGATTTTTTTTAATTCAGTCCACAATTTGTAAGCCCTATTTCACCTGATTATAAGTTATGATGATTCCGGAGATGGAAGCGGACTTACCAATATTCCCCAACGCAAAGGGCGACTGGCTATCTTATCTCCAAGCCGGAACACATCAAAACAATTTTTGGCGGCAAGACTTCAAGACAATCTTGTCTAAGATGGTTGGCTTAGGGAATGCCCTTCCACCAACCGAACCGAGTCTTGTAAAGTAAAACTGCACCGGAAATCGAACCCGCCACCTCCTGATATTAAGGTAATGGACTTTACCATTACGCCATGGAGGCGGTTAAGTCTGTCCAGCCGGTTTAAAGCGATGAGCTTTCCAACCAATATCATTCAATTTTTATTTACTTACTAAAAAAACAAGGGTCATCATCATCATTATAATATCAGCCGAAAGACTTCCACTGCTGGACAAAGGCCTCCCCCCAAGGATTTCCACTACGATCGGTCCTGCGCTGCCCGCATCCAAGAAACTTAACTTATTAAGGGTAACATGCCTATAGAATATTTTTATGATTTAATTACAACTGTGGAGCGTCGGTGGCGTAACGGCTGGGCCGCCGCCTCCTGTCCGGGAGGTCGTGGTTTGAATCCTGCCACGTACCAATGTGATCTCGAATTTAGATTTCATATGTACGTTTATCTGACGCTCTTACGGTGAAGGAAAACATCGTGAGGAAACCTACACACGCCTGCGAAGAAACTCGCAGGTTGTGTGTGAAGTCGACTAACCCGCACTGGGCCCGCATGGTCGACTAGTTCAGGGTAGGCTCGTGCCCCTCGGTGGGGAACGTATATGAGCTGATATGATGACTAAAAAAACAAGAATAACTACTACTGATCGATAAATTTAATTCCGAAAAAAGTTATACGAGTAACTCGTAGTTTAAGAACATCGCAGTTAAGTGCCAAAGTTTAATACGGAAAGTGAAGTCACTTAGATGTTTAAAATTCATAACCACGAAATCTATATTCACATTATCACACTAAGTCAGACCCTCACAGATTTATGCCCTTAATACCTGACTTCAGTCCAGATCCTGTTCCACATAACGACCCATAAAAACCCACGGGATGATTCCCGTAACGAAATGGAACGACCAAAGTTATCGAAAACTTTTGTTTCTCATTGAAATAATGTTCAAAACGGCAAATAGTGAGACATGCTTTTTATTACCTTTTTACAAGATTTTATTTAACTTGCAATGTATGTGTATGTTTGTTCGGGTGAAATCTTGGAACTAAATTTTGAAGCAGATATCTTCAACCGACTGAGCTGAAATTTTGTATACACGTTCAGTTTGGATGACAATGCATGGTTAACTGTGTGACGTCATTCTAAATCCAACATGGCGGCACACTCCAGATGGCGGACTAGTTATTTTTAATTCACTCCTACAATATGGGTATCAAATGAAAGTGTTTGCTGAGAACAATACGAAAATACTAAAATTATTTTCAAATTAAAGCTTGTACCTAAAAGCTTTTAGGTTTTCCGAAAATTATTATTTTAAAAATCAAACACGAGGCGTTAATTGTAAGTAAAAAAATCGGACAAGTGCAAGTCGGACTCGCCCAGGTAGGGTTCCGTACAAAAGTGCTTATTAAGGATAACATGCCTACAGAATATTTTTTATGATTTAATTACAAATGTTTAGTTTCAGATTTTTTCCTGTACTAGTATATACTACGGTATTACTTGCCAAATTTCATAGTTCTAAGTCAACAGAAAATACCCTTTAAATTTTGATTCCCTTGAAAGTTTCAGAGTGTCAAAATATATGTTTCTTGCGTTGACTTAGAAGTTTGATTTTTTACAGCTTCAAGGGACTGTAGATTGAAGAACAATATTTTAATTTTATTCAATATCTCTAAGCATTTTCAAGTTAAAAGGTCTTGACAGACAGATGTATGGAAGAACGGACAGACAGACGGACAACAAAGTGATCCTATAAGGGTTCCGTTTTTTCCTTCTGAGGTACGGAACCCTAAAATACAAGCGAGCCTTACAGTAGTCGCGTATGATGTGTAACATCTGACATTAGTAAAAACCTACCGGCCTTCCGGCCCGCGGCTTATTAGATATCTGCTTCAAAATTAAGGCGGTATGACGCGTGTTTCCTTAGCCTTCGTGACTGAAAAAAAAAACGCATTTCCCGTAACACAATTCAGTCCGTTTTTACGAAATAACTACCACAGATTGCAGGAAAGCGAGAGGAAAAATGTTACCCATCGAAAATAATTCACAGTCATGGAGTGTTTATGAATGTGTTTTTACCTTTTGACGTGAAGTTGATAAACGTCTTTGGGAACTAATATGGTATTTTTTTACAATAAGGTGTTTTACGAAATTGTTTTCTTACACAGGCCTATATTATCCTCGAAACTGTAAGATATACGAGTACATAAACATAGAACAGTATTTTTTTTAAGATTTATTTGTTGACAGTGCAAAAATAGACCGTTATTAGGTCTACTTGTTGAAGTTTTGTACCTTGAGACCTTCGAAAAATATGGATCTTAGGGTCCAGACATACGAACTGCATTCCAACTGCAAAGTCGCAGTTTGGATGCAGTTAAAGCGCATCTTGCTAGGACCACTGTATCCAAACTGAGAATTTGCAGTTTGCTTGCAGTCGCAATGCAGTCCGTGTGTCTGGACCCTTCGAAAAAGTGTTGAATCGTCTGAATTTTTTTTTTATTTCTTTTTATTCACATGATGTAACCATAACGTAAGTAACGTGACGATGTTGCCGAAGATGGAAGCGGGCTCACCAAGATTCCCCAATGCAATGGAATCTCTCTCGTTTCTGCTATAAGTACTTATAAATCCTGAACCGGGGACGTGTAACATAAATAAATGAATTTTAAACACTGAAGCCATTTTTCGGGGTAAATTAGAAAAAAAATCGAACTAGATCGTGTGACTTATCAAATAAAAGGGTTGTTGTGAGAATATTTTTTTTTTAATATTCATCATCATCATAGCAGCCGAAAAACAACCACTGCTGGACAAAAGCCTCCCCGAAGGCCTCCTACGCGGTGAACCGACGACCTGGTGAAGATCGCGGGAAACCGATGGATGCGGACAGCGGAGTACCGTCGTCGTGGAAATCCTTCGGGGAGGCCTTTTTAATATTAAAGTTTGCGAAAATTGACCATTCCCTCCACCATTATCTCCGAAATAACTAGGCCTAAAGTTTTGTAAAAAATACAGAAATTCGTTTTTTACCTGTCTTATCAGCTCATATACGTCCCCACCGAGGGGCTCGAGCCTACCCTGAAATAATTAATTAATCTACAGGAAAACCAACAAGAAGTCTATAATAGTATTTAAAGTAGCATAGGACATTTCTCAACCAACGTACAGAACCCTCTCCACCCGAGTTCAACTCGCACTTATCCGGTTTTTTAACATACATTTAATTGCGGCATCAAATTAACGGAGCGACCGTGGCTCCGACACAGCCCACCTCTGTTTTTTTGATTATAATTATAGTTACTCGAACATATTGTGAACGTCGGTGGCGTAATGGCGAGGGCCTCTACCTCCTGTCCGGGAGCCAATGTGTTTCGAATTTAGATTTCATATGTACGTTTATCCGATGCTCTTTAGGTGAAGGAAAACATCGTGAGGAAACCTGCACACGCCTGCGTGGAAACTCGCAGGTTGTGTGTGAAGTCGACCAACCCGCACTTGGCCCGCGTGGTTGACTAAGGCCCGATCGCCCTAATTCAGGGAAGGCTCGAGGCCCTCGGTTAGGACGTATATGAGCTGATATGATGACATAATTATTGTGAATAACTGAAGTAACTGTTAGAAACATTAAGTTTAGTTGCTGTTTTTTCTACTTAAAAACATGTATTCTGACATAAACAAGGCTCGCCTGTATCGTCTATATCTTAAGATTTTGTATTTATGTTAACATTTATGTTAACATAATTAAATAATAATAAGTAAATCTCGGAGAGCGTAAATTAATAAATAGAGAAGTAAATGAGAGCGTCGGTGGCGTAATGGCTAGTGCCGCCGCCTCCTGTCCGGGAGGTCGATGTTCGAACCTGCCACGTACCAATGTGATTTCGAATTTAGATTTCATATGTACGTTTATCCGACGCTCTTACGGTGAAGGAAAACATCGTGAGGAAACCTGCACACGCCTGCGTGGAAACTCGCAGGTTGTGTGTGAAGTCGACCAACCCGCACTGGGCCCGCGTGGTTGACTAAGGCCCGATCGCCCTAATTCAGGGTAGGCTCGAGCCCCTCGGTGGGGACGTATATGAGCTGATATGAATGAATGAATGAAAAAAGTGAATCTCGGAGAATCCTGTTAAACGCCTTGAGCTAGTAAATTAGGATTTTATTTATTCTAAAGAAATAATAATAACTGGGAGCGATACAAACCGTAGTTGGTGTATAATTTTGTCTCTCTCTGTTACAATGTTGCCACACTTTACATATAAAAAAATACTAAACTTAACGTTTCTAACAGTAACTGTATTTAATTTAAACTAATGTATTTTGCACGAAGCAGCCATGCACTGCACCGGCAGAGTTTGTAACTACATTTCAGCTCGCTGTGTAATTTCAAATTTGAACATGAAAAGTTTCCCCGATGCCCAAAATAAGAGGAAAATGAGAATAAAAAACCGGTAAGATGTGAGTCAGAACCGACACAAAGGGTTCTGTACCATCATACAAGATGGCGCTAGTTTCTTCACGTTTAAAAAAAACATTTTTTCCAATTTTTAGTATTTATTATTATAGCGGCAACAGAAATACATCATCGGAAAAAAAATCAACTGTCTAGCTATCACAATTCATGAAATACAGCCTGTTGACAGACGAACAGACAGACAGACGGACGCAAAGCGGAGTCTTAGTATTGGGGTCCCGTTTTTACCCTTTGGGTACGGAACTCTAAAAACTAGAAAATTTTCGTTTCAAATAAGGCGATTTTTCATGTATCAAAAAATTAAGTTTTTTTTTATTTGAGATCTACATTATGCATAAAATTTAGATTTTTAAAGATAAAAGTACATGTCCGTTTATTATGTAAAATGGGAGAAACAAGGACTAAATGATCTTATAAGATTTCAATACTCAATACTTAATCATTTTGTTGTAATAATGTGTTGTTAAATTGTTGAATGCTGTACAGTACACGCGGCGCCACATCAAGCTATAAAAAACCAGTATACGAGGGCCTCGCGTATGTTAAAACGCACAGGCGTCGCGAGCCTCAGCGGCTCGTGCACTGCGCACACTCGGAGACAGTCATAGAAACTATGTTCACGCGAGCGAAGTCGCTGGCAAAATCTAGTAATCAATAAATAATATTTAGGTTGGGCCCCAATATTATTTTTTAAAGATTTATGCAATATGCAGGTGAATATTTTATGCAAACGTCCGCCAAATAGCGTCAGTTCCACCGCTAGTTAAGTATGGATAATCTTTGTGAACTTAAACTGTTTGACTTCACTAAATAAAGAACTAACGCCCGCCGCTTAAATTTATTTTACGGCTTTCATCTTTAGAAATAGCGTAAATCTTATGCCTATGAATTTAACGCCCTTTTTAAACTCATGACGCAAAAAGAGGGGTGCTATAAGTTTGTCGTGTGTATCGGTCTGTCTGTAGTTCGTAGTTCCTAAACGGATAGACCGATTTTGATGCTGTTTTTTTGTTCAAAAGCTCACGTTATCGAGGTGGTTCTTATCTATAATGTTTGTATGTATGTTTGTTTAGTTTAAATCTTGTGATCGATTTAAGAGCGACTTCCAGGGGTCCGATTAAGCTGAAATTTGGAATGAAGCCGTATTCTCGGTGACAATAGATCCTTTTGTTGTTTTATTATTAATAATTTATTTCAGGCATAGGTAGTCTATATTTGTTTTGAAGTTGATCTGATGATTAACTTTGGAGGTGGAATCATGGTTCCAGAATAGTCTTTTATTTTTCAATACAATCGTAGGAAATATAATACTGTGCTGACATTTTTTGAATTTGGAACCGTGTAGCACACTAATATTATAAAGGCGAAAGTTTGTGAGTGTGTATGTTTGTTACTTCTTCACGCAAAAACTTTTTTTTTCCATAGTGATAGCTACACACTGTCTTTCAATAATTTGAATTAAATATTGTCATTTGACCCATCATAGATCGCCTTAACAGTGACGATGATGCCAAAGTTAAAATTATTTTAAATGTATTGTTAACCAATCGAACTATCCGAATCTCATATTATCCTACTATTATTATAAATGTGAAAGTTTGTATGTATTGATGTAGGTAGGCATGTTTGTTACTCTTTCGTGCAAAAACTACTAAATTTATCTAGATGAAATTTAGGAGGCAGACAAATTAGGACCTGGATTAATACATAAGCTACTTGTTTTTACGCTCGCGAGCCGCTTGCAGCACGCGCACTGCGCACCCTGGAAAAGTCATAGAAACGTTGTCCACGCAGGTGAAGCCGCGGGAAACCGCTAGTTTTTTATATTCATTTGAGCGTTTGGCTTTCTGAGCAAAAAACTCTTTTCAAATAAAAGCTTGAACCACAAAGATTTTAGGTTATTTAAAAAAAATTCCGTGAAGCCCGAATATTGAATGCACCGATTACAGGTAGACTTCGTCCATGACTCTCTTCTCATCGGTTCTTCTTCTTCTTTTCGAGTCGACGGCAAACTCAGATAGTCCCATCCTAAAACCGAGCCTGACCGAGCCTTGTCAGTGGCCTGCATCAAGTCCCCCCGCGTGTATGTGACTGGGCAAGAATGACACGAAATGAAGTGGTCTATCCTTTGAGGGACCGCATTACAACTACACTCCAGGTATCTCCAATGAATCCCCACCTAAACAATTTTTCTTTACTTCGGCCATCCTGAGTCCGGAGTCTGTTAAGAGATTTCCAGGTCGTCCATGGCAACTTCAATCCAGGTGAGGGATTCTCGGAGATCGCAACGAAGGGACCAGTAATAGAGACACTTTTCTTCCAAAGTTCAACTCTCTTTTCTGGAGGGTCATCTGTCAGGGGGGCGAAACGGTGTGCAAAGTTTTTACGGATTTTCAGCCTTTGTGGCACAGAAGTATGATTGTGTAGAGGGTGCCGAGTGTCGCTCACCATTTTGGTTTTTTCAAGAGACCTTGCTACAGTCCTGTGGACTGCCGGCGGCGCAATTCCAGCTAGCGGGTACAGCAATTGCACAGGTGTCGGCATAAGACATCCATTGATAATCCTGCACGTTTCGTTAAGTGCTGAATTCACCAACTTGGCGTGGGCCGAGCGGCTCCACAATGGGCAGGCATACTCGCCCGCTGAGAAGGAAAGCGCCAGTCCGGTAGTCTGCACAACATCAGGCGTAGCTCCCCATTTGGATGAAACTAGACGGTGCAACAGGCTGTTTCGGGAGCAAACTTTCTGCTTGAGTTTATCGCAGTTTTTTCTAAAGTTCAATGAGCCATGTTCATGTTTATCAGTTCCATGACCGACTTACTATTTCTGTAAATGTCAAAAATTGTTTTAACAAATTAAAAGTTTAAAAATATAAAACCGCCAACAGGTAGTATAATCAAAAATATATGGTAAATATATATTTAATACTCAGGTACTCTTTTTAACCGACTTTCAAAAGGAGGAGTTTCTCAATTCGACTGTATGTTTTTTTTGTCTGTTTGTTACGCGATATTTTCGTCACTTGTGAACTAATTTTCATTTTTTTTATTTAATAGTGTATGTCTCCTAGTTGCTCTCATATAAATTTAATTAAAATTGGTTCAGCTCTATTTTATAAAATTAACAAAAACAAAAATGAAACAAAATTCTTCTAAGTTTTTGCGATTTAACCATGTGTGCTCGCCAGCAGGCACGCATAGTACGCACGCAACACTAAGAGATTTCCACGCTGCGCGCAAGCTTCGCGGTCCGGAATTCTCGTATTATTGCGAGCATAAATGTGTGCCTACTGGCGCGCACACAAACAAACCGCGCGAGGTACCGTTGTATGAAGATAACGTGGCTTATATTCCCTTTGAAGATAACCTACTATTCTGACCGAGATTTGTCTTGAATATAACTTACTTGTATATGAGAAATGAACGCCTGCCCGGAATCCAACTTTTCTGCCCCAACGGTTATCTATTTTAAGAGGCATGTCACTTAATTTAAGCAATTCTGAAAGGTACTAATCAATTAAATCGGCGTATCCACATGACTTGGTCCATATTCGGCCAACGCAACACACCATGTCCCCCGTGCCTCTGCCCGGAACTGACCCGGTCACTTTCGGCACGGACTGACGCGGCTGCTATTCTGCACGTCGTAATTTTGACAAAACTCATGTTCCCCTCTTCAATTAAATATGTGCCGTAATGCAGTTTTTATAAGGATAGTTTTATAGGACACCTCGGTAGGGTTGTGCATTTATTTACCAGTTTTAGTTGTTAGTGTTTAGAATGATTTTTGATTTAAATGTATTCAAAAAACTGGGCAAGCGCGAGTCGGGCTCGCGTATTGAGGGTTCCCTACCATTCCGTATTCCGTGAGAAAGTAAAGTAGTGTGACTTTTGTTTACATTTTCTAGTAAGAAAGGCCCTTTTTTATTATGGCTTTGATAGTTTCGAAGATAACCTCTTACGCCTAATTTTCGTACGTTTTAATATATTCCACAATACATTGAAATTATACTGCATAACAACATAAATTAAAAAATAAAACCCAGACTGCATATAAGCTTAATGCGGTATATTGGTGAGAAGCGATTAGCAAAAAAATCTGGAAAATAGGGATAACGACAGCATAATAAATAAATTATGAACTATTGATCACTAAATTGCCCTCCTACTTAAACTTCGAAAAACCTTACTCGTTTTGTTTTACATCAAGTCTTCGATTTTTAATTCACCAAAATCATACACTACACATATGACGCTGCTAAACTATGACGTCACGCCTAGGTATTTCTAACATTTTTAGAACAAAATGTCGTTTTTGACAGATGACAAAAAGTAACTCAAATGACTAGCATTCGTCATCCCTATTATTTCCGCTTAATTTTTCGGCCCAAAAAAACATATTCAAGGATATTACCTAAGGCCCTTGTAAGTTTTCTACACGATTAGATTAACTTGACTTGATCATGATCATAAAAAATAAATTGAAGCAAAGTGAAGAAAAGCCTCTAAACATTTGTAGGAAAAAAAATATTTTTTTTTAATTTTAAATTTATATCATATTTTTTTCTTTTCAAACTACGAGTTCTATGTATAAACTTTAAATTTAATGTAGTTCACTTTTTCGAAACTTTGAAACAAAAAACAACATTTAAAAAAGGAGCAAAAGTGTGGTTATTTTCTTTACTCCTTACACGTAAAGAAAAAGACAGAGACAACTGTTCAGTCAATATGTCACCTTGACCCCTCTTTTTGGCAAGTCGGGTAAAAGAGTATCCTATGTCACTAACGAGATCAAGACAAATCTATCGACACCTCGCACTCCAAAATCCATTAAGCCATTTAGGCTTCAGAGCGTGCCAAAAAAATATACATACATACATATATATACTTGAAAAACATAACACTTCTTTTGGCGAAGTCGGGTGAAATTCAATTCAAATAACTCTACAATATTGTACATCAAAATAAACAAATACATGTAGAAATTTAATTAACAACAAAGAGACGTACAATTTAGGCGGTCTTATCGCTGAGAGCGATTTCTACCAGACAACCCGGTGCTCGGAGAAAAAGCAAGAAGGCAGGTAGTACGCGAGCAACAACAACAGAAAATAAAAAAACCGGCCAAGTGCGAGTTGACTTCACGTGGAGAGGGTTCCGTACAATGCCAAAGTCAAATACAAAATATGTATCACATTTGAAATCCTCACAGTAGTTTTTTTTTTTTTTTTATTAAATATTTGAGTGTGTTTTGCTGCAACTCAACTGATGTTAAGTGCCGATGCAGTCCAGTGTCCCATAAGTGAGAGCAGTAATCCATACAGTTAACTACTACTAGCGCTATCTAGTGGTGTTTTAGTGAACATCTTTTAAAAAAAAAATTGTGCGTTTGGCTGCACTTAGTACTAATATATATACTGTGGCTGCACCTCACTTGATGGTAAGTGCCGATGCAGCCGAGGATGTAACACGCAAGCTCAAATAGTGCCTATTTACTATCGTCTTGAAGATTCCTAAATTATACGAATCGGGGATTACAGACGCTGGAAGGGAATTCCACCCCTTGACCGTTCGCATGATGAAGGAAGAAGCAAAATGCTTCGTGCGTAAAGGTGGAACACTGACGACAAAGGGATTGAACCGCCCTCCGCGCCTGGTCGTCCGGTGATGAAATAAAGAGGGGGGAATGAGATCGTGGAGCTCCAGGGCACACTCTCCGAAATGAATCCTGTAGAACACCGATAGACTATTTTCTATGATGACTAGAACTTTATTCCGTAAGTGAGCGTATTATATTGAGTTTACCACTTTATTTTTTTATAATTGATAGAATTCTTATAGGGTTTCCTGTAATCTACAAGTAATGAATTAAGTTTTGTATTTTTTTTGAAAATTTTATGCTCAGTAGTTTCGGAGAACACGGGGGGGATGGTCAATTTTCGTCTTCTTTCACGAATAAAATCAATAATATTTATTTTACAATATAAAAAAAACATATATTTAAGATCGTAATAACGAGCCCTTTCGTTTGATACATGACACAGTAAGATTTTCAAATTTTTTTTTATTTCCTAATTTGTCCCCTGAAAATTACCCTTATTAAAAAAAAATATTTTCTTCGCACATCTGTGTTTAGGTCATAAGATTACACCATCTTAACAAATTTGACCTGATTTGGTCAAATTAGTAGATTCGGAGCAATTGGCTGTGACAGACGGACGGACACACAGACAGACGCACGAGTGATCCTACAAGGGTTCCGTTTTGGTTTTTTTTGTACAGAACCCTAAAAAATATTGGATAATTTTAAATAAACTAAAATATATGAAAAGAGGATAACAAGATAAAATAAATATTACACACCATATACTCGTATCTGGAAAAACTTTTATTCTGACGGACGGAAGTATGTTTGTAATCCTCAAAAGAATCCCTTTCATTTGATAATAAGAAAACTTTTTCTGTTAATTTTTAACTTTGTCCCCGACATCAACCCCTTTTATTCTGTATTCGTTTATTTTCTCTGTGCGGTCATAGGTCAGCAAATTCTATACAGAGTGTAACAAAAATGGTATAGGATCTGTTAACTGGAGGGTCTACTCATCATGCCGAACAAATTTCCCAAAGAAACCCATAGTCAATTCACAAAAAAAAAGTGACGACCATACAAAAATGCATAAAATTGGTCGATCTGCTGATCGATTTGGTTGAAGAGTTAAACATATTTTCAGCAAAATCGTAGAACAAAAGTTGTTCAGTATGATAAGTAGAAGCCCAAGTTAAAGGGATCCACACCAATTTTGCACACGCTGTATACATCATCATATCAGCCGGGGCAAGGATTTCCACGACGACCGGTTCTGCGCTGCCCGCGACCTTCACCAGGTCATCGGTCCACCGAGTAGGAGGCCTTCTTACGCTCAGTTTTTCGGTGTGCAGTTGCCACTCGAGAACTTTACTGCTCCAAGGGCCATCTGTTCTACGAGCTATGTGCCTCGCCCACTTCCATATAAAAACCCCACTGCATACATACTAAATTGTATTTTATTTTGTCCAGATTATAGTCTTTTAATAAAATTTTCTTTTCGACGAACAGACACGTGCATGATTTTATAAAGGGTTCTTTTTTGTCGTTGTATGTATGGATTCCTAAAAACGAATCGAACACAGAAAGATACAATAGAATTTTGTATGAAAATCGTAATTTCTTTCTTATATCCATTATATTCTTATATAATATGTATATTCTTATATCTATTTCTTATAGCTATTAGCTTGAAGCTTAATTTTTTTGAAGAATCTTATAGGGCTGCAGATCTTCATGTTTTTAGATTAGACTAGATTTTTTTTTTCACACTAGCTGGGGTACCCGGCTTCGCTCAGGGAGTTGATATACAAAAAAAAAACCGGCCCAGTGCGAGCCAGAACCGCACACATAGGGTTCCGTACCATCATACTAGATGGCGCTAGTTTCTTCACGTTTCAAAGAAACACGTTTTTTGTATGGACACCCCTTATTTTTTCAGTTTTTCAAATTTTTCGTATTTGTTGTTAAAGCGGCAACAGAAATACATAACCTATCTAGCTATCACGGTTCATGTGATACAGCCTTGTGAAGACGGACGGATAGACAGACAGACGGACAGCGAAGTCTTAGTAATAAGGTCCCGTTTTTACCTTTTATATACTGAACCCTAAAAATGCTTCGAATGGTCCCCAATGTTTCAGAACATTCCTCAACATTCGAGGGTGTTCTGGAATGTTCCACAATGATCCGGGATGTTGTTGTTGAATGCACTGGAATACTCTCAAATGTTCTGGACTGTACTAGAAATTTCTAGAGGGAGAAACTTCCAGCCCTTATATTTAGTAATCTGTGCCCTTATATCTTCAAAAGCACGCCCTTCAGGTGGAAACGGGAACCTTCTTCATGGATGGGGAATAGAGGGCTACCACACCATTAGCAGAATAACAGCGTTTTGCCTTAGGGTAAAAATTACGCTGAAATAAGCCTATTGTATTGCTTTTTTGTTTCTCTTTTTTTTTTACAAAAAACATATTCCTTTGATGTTAGTAGTAGGTATTTATTGGTAAAAAAAAATGATTGTTTTTTTCGTTTACCTTCTCTTTCTCTTCTTTTTTTATATTTTGTTTGTGCACTTAAGCAATACCATGAATAAATCATTCATTCATTCATTCATAAAACTCGATCGTACCGGGTAAGGTCCGACCGAGACTGCTTTTTTAATCTCGGCCGAGACCGAGACCGAGAATAAAATAATTTCTCGGCCGAGACCGAGACCGATACACGGAAAATAGTTTTTTTTTATTATATTTGCATTTTTTTAACCGAAAAAACATCCACTATAAACATAAAAAACCGGCCAAGTGCATGTCGGGCCACGCGCAATGTAGGGTTCCGTAGTTGCCATTATCGCATACATATCTAATTTTAAAATTTCCAAATACAACGGTTCAGTTGTTAGGGGGTGGAGACACTCGACTCCAACAAAATTTTGCACTTTCAAGCCTATTTTTTTCGAAAACGGAATCCCTAAATTATAAAATGGTCTTAGAAGACTCACAACTATTTTGATTCAAGATTCATGATTGAAGATATTTATTCAAAATAGGTGCATGTTACACTCTTTCTGATAATCATAAAATAATAATAACATAGGTACTTTCTTTTGTGAAGTGGATGGAAGCGGGCTTACCAAGATTCCCCAACGCAATGAGGATCTGGCTATCATATCTTCAAGCCGGAACACATCAATGCTGTTAACACTGATGTTTGGCGGCAAGACTTAGATAAGATGGTGGTAGCTAGGCAGGCGGGCTATGAAAATGCCCTACCACCAACCAAACCGAGTCTTACAAAGTTGACCCCGCCGGGAATCGAACCCGCGACCTCTTGGTGTGAAGCGAATGGACTAACCATTACGCCAATGGTTGGTCTTTGGAAAGTAGCTCTAAAATCAATGCAAGATTTTATTTAAATGGCAAGTTAAGTTAAATAAAATCTTGTAAAATAAACCATTTCTTGAATGAAGTGGGTTTACTGTGAATGTTCATGTCATAATTTGTGTGGTATTTTTAAGGGGTCCGTCCTGTCTGTCCGTCTGCCAGCGGGCAGTACTTCATGAACCGTAATAGGGACACAGATGAAATTTTCACAGAATGTGTATTTCTGTTGCTGCTATAAGAAAAAAAACTAAATATTAGAAAAAGTGAAAAAATAAGGGGGTTCCATACAAAAAACCTTTTTTTATAAGTCTTTAATACATACAAACGTGAAACTTAGTGTGTTTATAGTACTAATACTGAAGTAAAGCGTCGGTGGCTCAACCGGTAACGACTCGGTGCATCTAACCAGAGGTACCGGGTTCAAATCTGGACGGCCAATGTACCAATGAGTTTTTCAAAAACTTACGTACATACTTACCGATTGCTTTAACGGTGAAGGAAAACATCGTGAGGAAACCTGCACACGCCTGCGAAGAAACTCGAAGGTTGTGTGTGAAGTCGACCAACCCGCACTGGGCCCGCGTGGTCGACTAAGGCCTAATCGCCCTGATTCAGGGTAGGCTCGAGCCCCTCGGTGGGGACGTATATGAGCTGATATATATATATATATATATATATTTTGCTTTATATATATATATATATATATATATATATATATATATATATATAAAGCAAAAGATAATAAAAATTGGCCAAGTGTGAGTCGTACTCGCGCTAAGGAGTCTGAATAGAATAACATAAAGAGCATATTTTTGTCGCTCGCGTTGATGTCTTTTGTTTGTAATGTGAATAGATATCATTGTTATTATGCCATTTAGTTGTGTGGAGAGTTGTGGTGGTACGGAAACTTTCAAGTGCTAGTCCTACTTGCACTTGGCCTTTTTTTTTAATGAAATTTGAAAATATTTCCCCAGATCCCAGTAGTCTTACCGAGTAGTCTTACCAGTAGTACTATTGGGAGTTTTCTTCCCAATAGACTTACTAGTAAGACTACAGGGAAAATAGATCCCAGTAGACTTACTAGTAAAACAAAAAATAAGATCGTAATGTAGACCTAACTTGTAGACTTTACTTGTATTTTTTATTCGTATACAGGGTGTAACAAAATTGGTGTAGGTCCCGTTAACTGAGGCTACTACTCATCATACTGAACAACTTTTGTTTTACGACTTTTCTAAAAACGTAAAAAAAAAATTACAGCTGATCGACCGATTTTGTGCGTTTTAGTATGGAGGGTTCAAATATTTTTTTTTGAGAATTGACTATGTGTTTCTTGGGGAAAGTTGTTCAGTATGACGAGTAGACTTTTGTTACGCCTGTATAAGATTAGTGGAATCGAGATATTAAATATGTACCATATTATAATATGTTCGTCTTTGTCCAACCCACATCTAACCAAATGTCAGATTTCAACGTCAATGGCTGAACGAGCCTTCACATGCCCATATTTTCTATCCTGACGCACAGTATTAAGAGGGCGTGAAAAGCAAAAACTTTGTTCTTATTATACTCTCGCACGATTTTTAACTTGCTATCCCGCTCAGAAAACAGCGGGAATCGCTAAAATGGAGTTTTTTTTAAATAAATTAAAAATTAAAAACCTAAAACCAAAAAAAATGTTATAGCTCATTACTCTGGCACGATATTTAACTGGCCATTCCGCTTAGAAAACATAGACTTACCTGCAATAATTGAGTTTTTTTTAAACTAATTGAAAATTAAGAACTGAAAACGAAAAATTTTCTTTGAATAGGATTCTTTATGTACTTAATATTTAAGATTTCATGTCTATACTCAACATTAGTGCAATTTTAGAAGTTATTTCTTATTTTTTTATCAAGAAAATTGTGAGAAATTGTGTTTTTGTCTTTAGTCAGCCAGCCCTCAATAACTTAATAACTTTAATGTTTTTTTTATGTCTCACCTGATGGTAAATGATGATGATGCCGAAGATGGAAGCGGGCTTACCAAGATTCCCCAACGCACCGGGGATCTGGCTATCTTATCTTCAAGCCGGAACACTTCAATGTTGGTAACACTGATGTTTGGGGGCAAGACTTAGATAAGATGGTGGTAGCTAGCCAGGCGGGCTTAGAAAATGCCCTACCACCAACCAAACCGAGTCTTACAAGTTGACCCCGCCGGGAATCGAACCCGCGACCTCCTGGTGTGAAGCGAAATGACTAACCATTACGCCACGGAGGCGGTTAAGTCTTAGCGAAAATCAGAAAAATAATTTCTTAAATGTTTATTTTCTTTATCATCATATCAGCTCATATACGTCCCCACCGAGGGGCTCGAGCCTACCCTGAATTAGGGCGATCAGGCCTTAGTCGACCACGCGGGCCCAGTGCGGGTTGGTCAACTTCACACACAACCTTCGAGTTTCATCGCAGGCGTGTGCAGGTTTCCTCACGATGTTTTCCTTCACCGTTAAAGCAATCGGTAAGTATGTACGTAAGTTTTTGAAAAACTCATTGGTACATTGGCCGTCCAGATTTGAACCCGGTACCTCTGGTTAGAAGAACCGAGTCGTTACCGGCTGAGCCACCGACGCGTTTTCTTTATACCCGCTCTTAATAAGGAGACGTAGTATTATGAATTATTAAAACTCCTTCACTCTTATGTGCCTGAGGGGACTACCGTTTTTAGGGTTCAATTGTCCGTACGTGGAACCGTTATAAGATCTGTTAGTCCGTCCATCATAAAATTGTTACACCGAGCGTCAAAACTTTAACATTTGTGAACCGAATTGGATTGAATTTGTCTCAGCTGTAGTTAAAATAGATATAAGTAGATCTCAGTTATGAATCATTTAAAAGATAGATAGATAGATAGATAGATAACACGTTTATTTGTAACTGCAATCACACACATATTATTACAATCATACATAGTATAAAACAAAACATAACAAATTAAAAAGAGCAAAAAATAATAATAATACAAAAACATATGTGTGTTGCAGTAGTACAAAAGGGCCGTGACTCAGTGTGTTGATTTGCTCTTGCGAGCAATACACTGGTAATTCTAAAAGTATAATTTTTATTTCTTAGGGGTTTCTTTTCATTCAATACACACTTAATACACATTTTAAGGGGTCCATTATCCAACCAGGAGCCCTTGTAGTATCGCTATGTCCGTCTGTCTTGTCTGTCTTGTCTGTCTTGTCTGTCTTGTCTGTCTTGTCTGTCTGTCTGTCTTGTCTGTCTTGTCTGTCTTGTCTGTCTTGTCTGTCTTGTCTGTCTTGTCTGTCTGTCTGTCCGTCAGTATGTCACAGCCATTTTGCTCATGAACTATTACAGCTGTTAAGCAGAAATTTGATAAGGTTGTACAAATCTATGAACCCCTATAAAGTTATGGTATAAAATTTGTAAAAACTGGCCAAGTGTGAGTCAGAACCGCACACATAGGGTTCCGTACCATCATACTAGATGTCGCTAGTTTCTTCAGTTCCGTACTATCATATTAGATGGCGCTAGTTTCTTCACGTTTAAAAAAACATGTTTTTTGTATGGAGAATTGCTCTTTTTCAAATTTTTAGTAGTCGTTGTTATAGCGGCAACAGACATACATCATCTTTGAAAATTTCAGCTTTCTAGCTATCACGGTTCATGAAATACAGTCTGGTGACATACGGATAGACGGGCGGACAGTGAAGTCTTAGTAATAGGGTCCCGTTTTTACCCTTTGGGTACGGAACCCTAAAAAATATATTTTAGGGTACCTCCCCTTCATGTGGAGTGGGGGTAATTTATTTTTGTCCGCGTACCTTGTTATCTTTTCTTTTATGACGCTTTTGGAACCCATGGCTAGTGGCGGCTATTTCTTGTGTGAAGACAAAGATACAATAGTATAACCCATGTCTTTTAAAGACGGCTTAAAGTTTATGACTCAATAGAATTAAATAAAACGAGGAACTATCGTTTGTTAGAATATCTTGCCTATGCGACGGTTTTATTGCTAGCCATATTCCAAGATCGCTATTAGTTGTCTTGTTAAATCTTTTTGTTTATAACATAATCATCATACATAATCATCACTTCGAAGTACAGAAGAAATGTGTGACAACTTCCAGGAACTGCGCGCTTTGCAAGCGCGGTGAAGTGCTGAGACCTGGTCGACCAATCGTGCGTGTTTGCATTTGGGGGCAAGCAATCGGTGCGCCAGAGTGACGGGACAGGGAGCGCAGGCGCATTGAGCGAGTCGGGGCAGTGGAATGCTAGTCGAGCAGGGAAGGAGGGCGAACGGGTCGTGGAGAGAACGAGTTAGGTGCTGGGGTGCTCTGAATCGAGGGATGAGCGCTTAGACCCTGTACGAGTGGACGAAATTAAGTGCTAACAGACTGTGTGAGGTCAACTGAGAGTGAGTGATACTAGCCGGGTTGTCCATTAGACAATCAGCTTAGCACCTATAATTAATTACATTAATAGTTCACGCATACCGTCGATTCTAGACCCTTGGAAATAATTGCCCGTTAGCAGCGGCTAAAATAACCCTACAGATAGATATGTTTAAGGAAATCGACGGTATGCTGTTTATGTAATTGAATATACACTTATCTTTATATATATAATTCTACTGTACGTGTGTATGTCACTGAACTCCTCCTAAACGGCTGGACCGATTTGAGTGATTTTTATTGCATGCGTTTGGGTGGCGCCCTGGATGGTTTATATTCACAGATCTGCCCAGCAGATGGCGCTGCAGTCGGTATCTAGGATTCTAGATATCTATGGTATTTAGATTTTGTTAATTATTTTTTTGTTGAGTTCGTTATTGTCAGGATAAGGTTCTTATGTAGGGTAGGGTAGTGTAGGGTAGTGTAGGGTAGTGTAGGGTAGTGTAGTGTAGTGTAGTGAAGTGTAGTGTAGTGTAGTATAGTGTAGGGTAGAGTAGGGTAGGGTAGTGTAGGGTAGGGTAGGGTGTGTAGTGTAGTATAAGGTGGTACGAAGTTTGCCGGGACAGCTAGTGTAGTATATATTTTCGCGCCACCTCTAGTTCTGTAGTTAACATTCCTGCAATACTAGATTTTACTGTCTACGAAAATACATTATGATCACTTAACTAGCCATGATTAACAAACACTGATTCCATGAGTGTGTGTAGGGGAATTCAGCGGGTTTCGGATAAACACGTTGGTCCCCGAGGCGATTAATGGGAAGCCGAAATTAGTTCAACAATCAAACAGTTGATTGATGAATTAAAGCGTTTATAACCGCCTCCGTAGCTCAGAGGCAAAGTTCACTGGCTTAACTAAGGAAGTCGCGGGTTCGATTCCCGGCGAGGTCAATTGTAAGACTCGGTTTGGTTGGTGGTAGGGAATTTTCTAAACCTGCCTGGCTAGCTACCACCATCTTATCTAAGTCTTGCCGCCAAATATCAATGTTGATATCATTGGTGTTTTCCGGCATGAAAATAAGATAGCCAGTTACCCATTGCGTTGGGGAATCTTGGTAAGCCCGCTTCCATCTTCGGCAACATCATCACTTACCACCAGGTGAGATGTTGTCAAGGGTTTAGGCACTCTCTTAAATTAATATACTGCGTCAGTTACAATTTAAAACAATTTCGATGTCTTATAGTCCTCTATTGTTTTTGGCTTGCAATAAAGTATATTTACTTACTTACTTACTTATAGTCATCATCATCATCATATCAGCCGCATGACTTCCACTGCTGGACATAGGCCTCCCCCAAGGATTTCCACGACAACCGGTTCTGCGCTGCCCGCATCCAGCGGCTTCCCGCGACCTTCACCAGATTATCGGTCCACCGAGTGGGAGGCCTGCCTACGCTACGTTTTCCAGTGCGCGGTTGCCACTCGAGAACTTTGGTCTCTAACTTTTAACTTGAGTCTTTTTGTAATATCTCTTAAAATTGTTGTGTCCTTGAATGTATGTAACTTGTGTCCTTGCTCTATTTGTGTGTTTGTTTTGAGACAATATAAGCATTGTTTAATCACATTTTGTTGTTTTCTTCGTAATACGCCTATTTCACCAGAATAATTCTTACCTCAACTCAGTAGTTACCTACAGGATACACCCAGAGGCCCAATGTCTAAATTTAAACCAAAGTATATATATTAGTACTAACATACAGTATGGACACTCCCTCCCCCTCTTTAGATAACGACCTCACCCCCTCGTTACCCAGATTGATACAGATTGGTTACAGTTTAGTTGTCGAACGTATTGGATTTCCCCGCAATTTTGTATGTTCCGTCATTCGATTTATGAAATGTCATTTCTAGCCCTTTGTATGAAGTGTCCAGGGTGTGGTTAAACCTTAGTCCAGGCTACTTCTTCGTAAACTATATGGCACTTCCTATATTAGCCACACTCGTCTGTCCATCAAGTAAATTTCAGCTAGTTGAATGGAAAAGCTTGAGCCCAGAGACTAATATAACTATCACTTGTCTGTCCACACCTTAGCTCACACAGTACCCAGACTTAGTAACCATTTAGAGGCATAGAGGTGACTGTTAAACATATACAAATTAGGTTGCGCTATGATTTTGCAATCCTCAGATATCGACCTTCCGCGGGCCCGCAAACATCAGAAGGTCCAACACAATATTATTCTATGGTAAATAAAACTAGCGTCGGTGGCGTAATGGCAAGGGCCGCTACCTCCTGTCCGGGAGGTCGTTGTTCGATCCTGCCACGTTCCAATGTGTTTTCGAATTTCGATTTCATATGTACATTTATCCGACACTCTTACGGTGAAGGAAAATATCGTTGTGTGTAAAGTCGACTAACCCGCAGGGTAGGCTCGAGTCACTCGGTGGGGATGTATATGAGCTGATATTATATTAAGTATATAACATTTAGTTGGATTTAATATAATATTAGCCGAAAGATGTTAACTGCTGTCAACCACGCGGGCCCCGTGCGGGTTGATCGACTTCACACACAACCTTCGAGTTTCTTCGTTATACGAGTAGCAATCGGTGAGTATATGTACGTAAGTTTCTTAATATCCATTGGTACATTGGACGTCCGGATTTGAACCCGGTACCTCTGGTTAGGAGGACCGAGTCATTACCGATTGAGCCACCGACTTATAATATACTTGGGTAAAATAAATCATTACCATTTCTCTTAGAATTGCGAACTGACACAATATACAGTAGTAATACCTATAGCGAGGCAGCGATAATCTTTTATTCCAAGATACCGGTATAGGATCGCAGGATGATCTCGGATTACTGAATAGACTGGTAGAAGCTCTATCTACCAGTCGATAAGCTGTAGCAGCAGCTTAGTAGTGTATTAGGTTTGTAGTTAATAGAGAAAGAGGTATCTACTGGATTGTATATCTCCTCACATTACGGGTCCGGCTGTTTGGATCAGGGTACTACGGGGTCGGGGGTAGCCCACCGCTTGCCTGTCGTTGGATCTATCTCCTTCGGCACTCTGGCTTGTCGGTCCCCCGACTGGGTCATGGACTCGTAGTGGTATGTGGTTAGTTGCAGGGGTTGGGCAATGTTTGTTGCCTGGCAAGCACGTTGCGTCAGGCGTCCTTCCCCGCGCGCAACTAGTGTTGTCGTAGCCGGCCACGTGGGCTATGGGCGAAAACAACGCGGGGAACGTGAGTTGTCCATTAAGCGGAACTGCTGGTTTAACTACTGGCAGGGAAGCATCTCCGGCACTTGCCTGGTCAGCAAGAAGAGCTAAGCTAGTACTGCTCGGGCCGATCCAGCCGCGTAGGAGTAAGTCTGGACAGGTGCGATAAGCTCCGGTACCACACCGGATATGTGGGAGCCAGCTTCTCTGGCGTCCCGAGCGGGGATCGAACCGCCAGCAGCGAAAGCCGCGGGAGGTGAGCGCGCCTACAGCTCCGGGACCTACCTGGACAGTAGGTAGTGGTTCTCTTCCACGAGGCACTCGCCTTGCAGAGTACCAGGACAAGCGTCTTGGCGGCAAGACCTACCGTAACTGGTCCTTGTCTTCACCTTGTGGTGTTGGCAGGAATAGCGGCCCCCACTGTTATGCCCTAGGGTAGGTTAGTGGGGACGCTATATCATAAACCTGGAAGTCTAGCGTATCTGGTAGATATACGAGAGGGGATGTACATCAATAAAAATAAAAACATATACAAAATTTAATAAACAGCTAACAGACGTACAATTTACCCGGTCTTATCGCCGAGAGCGATTTCTACCAGACAATCCAGTGCTCGGAGAAAAAGCAAGGAGATAGGTAGTACGCGAGCAGCAACAACAACAGAAAAAATAATCAAACAATAGTTTTAAACTTAAATTAAAATGTATTCCAGTTCCCCATTGCGTTGGGGAATCTTGGTAAGCCCGCTTCCATCTTCGGCAACATTGTCACTTACCACCAGGTGAGACGTTGTCAAGGGTTTACCAATTGTGAATAAAAAAATAAAAAAAAAAGTATTAAGTTTTTATCACTTTTTTAAATACTATACAAATAAAATATCTTAAACTAAATAAAACCTACTCAGACTATAAAATAAATAATTATATATACGCATATATATTATACACACCTATCTAAATAAATATCCACTATGGCGTACATCAAAATTCAGTTCTTAATATTAAGATTAAGTTTTACACCTGGCAAGACGAATAATAAATTATTATGATTTAGCGTCGGTGGCTCAACCGGTAACGACTCGGTCCATCTAACCAGAGGTACCGGGTTGAAATCTGGACGGCCACTGTACCAATGAGTTTTTCAAAAACTTACGTACATACTTACCGATTGCTTTAACGGTGAAGGAAAACATCGTGAGGAAACCTGCACACGCCTGCGAAGAAACTCAAAGGTTGTGTGTGAAGTCGACCAACCCGCATTGGGCCCGCGTGGTCGACTAAGGCCTAATCGCCCTGATTCAGGGTAGGCTCGAGCCCCTCGGTGGGGACGTATATGAGCTGTAATGATGAACGCATATTCTGTGACAATTTCAACCGGCTACCTGTTACGGTTCAAAAGAGACAGCCCTTTAAAGATCGGACAGATGGATGGACGGATGGCGTAGGCTTAGTGTTAGGGTACCGTTGGCTTAGTGTTATGGTACCGTTGATTTAGTGTTATAGAACCAACGGTACCCTTTGGGAACGGTTTTGTTTTTGTTTTTATTAACAATTGGTAAACCCTTAACAACAACGGAACCCTGAAAAATAAGAAGAAATCTCGCCTTGCCAAGCATCCGTAACACGAGTCTTAAAATTTTTAAAACAATCATAAAACTCTACCATTAGCAACTTCAAACACCAATCCGCTGATCCTCCTCGCAATAAATAACAACCCACAACGAGCTTACCCGGCACATTTTAGGAGGTGCTAACACCTGAACCTATTATATGCAATTACCATTCGCTTGATTGCGTTCTTAAATAGCTGGGTAGTACTTACGATAATGTTCACCAATATACCCTGAGCTTTTGTCGTTTAGAATTGAAAATGTGTGCGAAATGTTTGAAAATATGAAGATTGTTGGAAATTTAACCAAGTGTTCGAATGTGCTTCAAAGGAACTACAGTCACAGTGATGAGATGCTAGTTTCTGCAGTCCTTAACAAATGTGATTTAAAAAACCGGCAAAGTGAGAGTCAGGACCACACACATAGGGTTCCGTACCATCATACTAGATGGCGCTAGTTTCCTCATGTTAAAAAAAACACGTTTATTGTATGGAGACACCCTTTATTTTCTCACGTTTTCTAATTTTTAGTATTTGTTGTTATAGCGGCAACAGAAATACATTATCTGTGAAAATTTCACCTGTCTAGCTATCACGGTTTTAATAAATTTTTAGTATTTGTTGTTATAGCGGCAATAGAAATACATCATCTGTGAAAATTTCAGCTATCTAGCTATCACGGCTAATGAAACACATCCTGGTGACAGACGGACGGACGGACGGACAGCGGAGGCTTAGTAATAGGGTCCCGTTTTTACTCTTTGGGTCTCTCTTTCTCTGGTGGGACCCTCATTACTGAGGATCGTGGTCCAAATTGGCCTTGAGACGCGTGATTTGTCTCCATCGATTACGGTCCATGGGTGCCCTCACCGCTTGATAAAAGTTTTTAGATGTGGTGCCTTCCTTTGTCTGATCACTCAATCGTGTTGGAGAACGGCCTCTGGATCTTTTTCTTTCAATGTTGCCAACAATGATCAGTTTTTCAAGGTTGTCACCACTGTTTCTCATAACGTGGCCGAAATAGGTAAGTATGCGCTGCAGACAGATGGTAGACAACCGTGTTTGAACTTTGAGTTGCGAGAGAATAGACGCATTTGTTCGCTTAGCTGTCCAAGGAATCCTTAGCATCCGCCTCCAGCACTACATTTCAAATACATCTGAGAACCTTATTTATCAGCTCATATACGTCCCCACCGAGGGGCTCGAGCCTACCCTGAATTAGGGCGATCGGGCCTTAGTCGACCACGCTGGCCCAGTGCGGGTTGGTCGACTTCACACACCACCTGCTAGTTTCTTCGCAGGCGTGTGCAGGTTTCCTCACAAAGTTATCCTTCACCGTAAGAGCGTCGGCTAAACTTACGAAATCTTAATTCGAAATCACATTGGCACGTGGCGCGATTCGAACCATGACCTACCGGACAGGAGGCGGCGGGCCTAGTCGTTACGCCACCGACGGTCATTGATGATGATACCGAACAGAGAAACACTCATCATTACAATCTCTGTTATACCTATTTCTTGTAAATTCCATTGTCTTCCAAGACAGTTGCGGCGGATCAAGTTGAACTGGTCGTGTTATTACGGCTGTTTGTTTAATACGAGCTCATTGCGAGGGCCGGCGAGATTAGCGCCCCGCCGTAACTATTCCGAATTAGATTCCACTAGTTGTTCGCGGCTCTAATAATTGGGCGTTCGGTGTTTCGTGTAATCACCGGATTGGTTCAGTACTGGGATTGTCAAACTGTCGTTAATATTCTTAGTAAGACCGCCAACTATTAACTTTTATCATTGGATGTTTGTTTGGAGTGAAAACTTCTTTAGGCACGTTGGGCATTTTTGAGATGGGAAAACCATTGAACTCGCGACACTTTAACGTAACCGACACCTTACTAGGAACACTCAGAGAGTCAAAACTTAGGTCGGAGGCCGAAAATAAAATGTTTCATAAGTAAACTCTTGTCGCGCGTCGGAGCTGACACGCACATTTTTTTTAATAGACTATGATTTCCTTTGATGAAAGTTGTTTAAGTATGATAAGTAGAACCTCCAGTTTTAAAAAAAAATATTTTATCCACAATTGGTAACCTCTTGACATCATCTCACTTGATGGTAAGTGATGACGATACCGAAGATGAAAGCGGGCTTACCAAGAATCCCCCACGCAATAGGGAACTGGCTATCTTATCTATAAGTCAAAACACATCATTGCTGTTAACATTGATGCTTGGCGGCATTGATGGTGGTAGCTAGCCAAGCGAGCTTAGACCATGCCCTTCCACCAACCAAACCAAGTCAAAGTTAGACTCCTCCGAGAACCGAATCTGTGACCTCCTGATGTGAAGCTAATGGACGTTACCATTACGCCATGGAGGCAATTATTATTGGCTCCTACATCAGTTTTAAAATCAGTCGAGGAATAATCTTAAAAGTCTTGTAAACATGTAAAGGGTTTTTCAATAGGTACGCTCGAACTTTGACAGTATATAGCGGCCATCTTGATCAGGCTACAGGTGTCAAATTTGGCAGGAATACTTATTTAATCTTGAAATTTAACATTGAACGCTACACGCTTCAAAAACGCATTGGAATTGTTAAAATAAAAAAAAAAACAATGCTCTAATCGCCTAACGATCTGTGCACTGCGTCCAATTGACGGTCATTGTGGCCGTCGTGCAGAGGAGAGGACACAGTACGTCGTTTAGGGCTCCTCCGTCCCTAAAACTAGTAACTCGATTCACGATGTTTGAAACATCGAACGAAATAGCTTGAAAATAAAGTTCCTGTCAGCTCGTACTACATGGCTGTTACGTCAGTCGCTGCGGAGGAACCTTGCGAAAATTGTGGTTTTTAATTCATTATACTTAAAATAAGAAGAATTTCTCAAAAGTTAGGAAACAAAATCTTTTTATATTGATAATATAATGTTATCAATCAATCAATCAATCAATCAATCAAATATGCTTTATTGTACAATTACAAAAATTACAGAATACAAGTACAGAATAAATAGAAAAATTTTAAATTGTACAATGTAGGCGGCCTTATTGCTTTAAGCAATTTCTTCCAGGCAACCCAGAGAATGGATACAAATTAATAAAAGTATGGGCTGTGCAAAGCAAACATATGCAACAATATTGAAAATGTTATGGTTAAAATTGCAGCCGTTCTACGGTTACAACTAGAAAAAAAAAAATGCACTAGGATATTTTTTTCTTTAGTTCTGTGTATTAAAATAGAATTTAAGGAAATCAAAATCACTCCTCATGTCCTGTATTTTTTTTTTTGATAATACATCCTTAACGTCCTTGGTTACAAAGTTGGTCGTTGGTGGCGGTATAAGCCTTAATCCGTAAATTTGAGACAACTGGGTTGATAGCCGATGTACCAGTGCCTGTACGTCTTAGAAACGCAAGATCGTTGAAGGATACTGTTGCTTTTTGGGACAGTGTACGAGAAAACCCCAGAGACTCCATTCTGCCCTTATTTCTCCGAAAAAGCACAAAGAGCCGCGCTCACAGTCAATGGCAACTGATATCGGCCGATGATAGGAAACTTTTTGTGGCCTAGGATGGATGGCATGTATCTCACAAATACGTGGTTCCAAGTTTCCTACAGGATGGCGCCACTTGCCGTACTGCAAGGGAAACATTGAATTTATTGGATGAGAAGTTCAATGGCTTTGTCATATCGCGTGGCGGCGACATTCACTGGCCAGCAAGTTCCGCCGCTCGACTATTTTCTGTGGGGTTACATGAAATCTCTGGTTTATTCAGAAAATTCAATGACGATTGCTGCCCTGAAGGCCATCATAACTCGCGTTCTTCATGAAATTGGGCCCCATTTATTTGAAGATGTCATCCAAAGTTGGTCCACTAGGATACGCCACCTACAGCGGAGCCGCGACGCCCATTTGGCCGACATTATATTCCACTATAATGTCAGAGAATACATATTAAAATAAAAGAACAATTGTGGCAATTTCACTTAAACTGCTTGTTTGATTTACGAGTAATGTCAAAATTCGAGCGCTCTGATGAAAAATCCTTTATTAGACACAAAGAAATTATATTTTTACTGGGTAGTATTTATATGTAAATAAAAAAAAAACTACTTTTGTATGATAAAAAAATCCCAATTCCTATCAAAGTTACTGATTGCACAGCAGAATAGTTTACTTAATAGTATAGCGTTTTTCTGGTTGAAGCTGTTTTATTTTTCTTAAGTCAGATCCGCCACCCAGGAGGCGAGGCTCCTCGACAGTGTAATCAATCAAACCTAACCGAACATATTATCACTTGCTTCGCTCGCTCAACTCTAGTCCAGTTGAGAAGGTTACATAATTTGATGTGCAATCAGTATTTTTGATATGATTGTCATAAATAAATGATAAAAATAATTTGATAGGTGATTAGTGGCTAGTTGTTTGATTTGCAGCTAAAAATATTCCATTTTTATTAACGGTTATGTAAGAAGGATGTTGTAATCTTTTTGAAGTGAAAACTTCTTTAGCGGCGTTGTGCACATGTTTTGTAATGGGTAAAAAATGTTAAACTCGCGTCAGGACATGTGACCTGATCGAAAATTCGTAAGACGGATGGAGTTGATTTTTCTGAGATATAAACTTTTTAATGTAATATAAATGCACAACGTTAATATTCAAGTTTTCACTTCTGCCGGCACTCCCGGAGTGCAACCCGTCGATTTTTTTCCAAAACTTTGCTGTGTTTAATGCGAATACCACAATTTGGAAACCTCTGGTTTAGCTAACTTAGTTTAATAGCGGCTAGAGTTCGATTTTAGGTAAACCGATTCCCGATACACCTGATTTATAGCTAGCAACTTTTGCGTTTGGTTGGATAAATATTGGTTTGTGTCCTGGTATTGACTAAAATACTAAGGAATTAATACTGTTTTGGGAGTAATCTATATCAAGTATCAACAAAAATCTATTGCCGCATGTATGAAAGATCCTCTCTTAAGAACCGCCTCCGTGGCGTTAGGATTAAGTTCATTCGCTTTTTATAGGGAGGTCGCGGGTTTTATTCTCGGTAGAGTCTTTTTTTGTATGGCTCGGTTTAGTTGGTGGAAGAGCATTTTCTAAACCCGCCCAGCTAGCTACCGCCATCTTATCTAAGTCTTGCCGCCAGACATCAATGCTAATAACATTGATTTGTTTTGGCTAATTAGATAAGTTCGTCCGTGGCGTAACGGCTAGGGCCGACGCCACTTGTCCGGGAGGTCGTAGTTTGAATCCCGCCACTTACCAATGTGATTTTGAATTTCTATTTCATAATGTACGTTTATTCTAGGCTCTTACGGTGGAGGAAACCTGCACACGCCTGCGAAGAAACTCGAAGGTTGTGTGTGAAGTCGACCAACCCGCACTGGGCCCGCGTGGTCGACTAAGGCCCGATCGTTCTAATTCAGCGTAGGTTAGAGCCCCTCGGTGGGGACGTATATGAGCTGATATGATAAATCAGATAAGTAAGCTAGTTTTTTAGTTAGTGTTTTAGTTTCCTATCACGTCGAGGAATCTTGGCAAGTCCGTTTCCATCTTCTGCATCATCGTCACTTACCATGAGGCGACACGATGCCAAGGTCTTACCAATTGTGAATGAAAAAATATCTTCCTCTACCTGCGGTATTAAATGCGACACTGACCAAAACATAACCTGTTTAATTGATGTCCAAAACAAAACCACAGATTAATGAATCCATACCTACAGTTGTCTAAAGGAGACGTCTAAACAGGGCAATCGTGTGGGGGCTGAGGAGCGAGACGAAGACATTCGAGCCTCGATCACAGATGATAATAATTGTACAAGTACAGATGAAGTACTCGCAATGACGCTTTAAATAAATAGCAACTCTCGCTACGCGGTAATAAAGAACAGTGTAGTTCGCAACCGCACTTAGTGCCTCCAGTTTTAACTTCAACATACCTATACTGCCTCAATAGCCATAGATTTTCTTCTTATCTATCTGGTGTCGGATCTTCTTGTACAGCGGCGCCAGGACTTTCTGTCCTGGTTTATCATAGGTGTTAGGTTCTACGCCTTCAAGTCCCTAGACCACCATGTAGCGGGGGTCCTTCCTCTTCGCAGGCGTTCTGTAGGTATATTCAGCACAGTTTTTACAGAAACTATCTATGTATCTATCTCTTTTCAGTATGCGGCCGTACTTTCTTTTCGACCGACTTCCAAAAAGGAGGAGGTTCTTAATTCGACTGTACAATGATGTTGTTTTTTTATGTATGAAACGTTAAAGATAACCGTATCACAATTTTATTTGCTTAATTTGTGTCATATCTTAGTGAACTTTACACTTTCAACACGGATCACGACTATATAGTAGGTACGCCAATAGTTAGTTTATTACACTGCGACCGACAGTACTGCCAAGCTTTATTGTCGAGATACTACCACAGGACCATTACTCCTTAAACGTTGCCGGTCCATGTTCCGTTGTTCGGAGTTTTCCAGAAAAAACAAACTCCATGATCGTTCCGATGAAAAACTGTGCGTTGAAACTTGTTCAAGCGCTGTTACAATAGCGGCCCACAGCGTTGGTTAAACTCATCGACGAATGTGCGTTTTTCCACTAGCCGACACGGCACACAGGCACCTGCCGGGGAAGCAAAAATGTATTAAAATCTATTGAGCACCTTTCCACGACTGCACCGGCACAAAATACCTTTTACTCTTTATGTGAGTTCTTAAGTTTCAAACAAAAAGAAGCAAGCGTTAAGCGTTATTGGAATATTACTAAAACACTTAAACGAAAACCTAAACCTAAAACATGATATTTGAATAATAATTATTGACCTAATTATTTCAAATACGAATGGACTAATTTACAGTTTTGACATGAGATGATTATTAAAATTTTTGTATAAATCATCATATCTGCTCATATACGTCCCCACCGAAGGGCTCGAGCCTACCCTGAATTAGGGCGATCGGGCCTTAGTCGACCACGCGAGCCCAGTGCGGGTTGGTCGACTTCACACACAACCTTCGAGTTTCTTCGCAGGCGCACAGTATATATATTAGTACTGCAGGCGTGTGCAGGTTACCTCACGATGTTTTCCTTCACCGTGAGAGCGTCGGATAAAGGTACATATGAAGTCGAAATTCGAAAACAGATTAGTACGTGGCAGGATTCAAACCACGACCTCTCGGACAGGAGGTAGCACCCTTGCCATTACGCCACAGACGCCTTTTGTATAATTATTGTTTTGATTTTTAGATCTGAGTTTGAATTCTTTAATTGTTTTTTAAAATAACTCTAGACATTTTATGATTATAGATAGGTACTTTTATTTTTGCATGCTTTAGACTATAGCTTAATAGGCATCTTTGACCTTTCTTTTATAACGTCATGTACTTACCCTATTTATGTAAATAAAAAAAAATTATTTGAATGGATAAACGAAGCCCCGGTGCCGTGCCAGTGACGGGCTGGTGCCGTGCCGGTGACGAGCTGGTGCCGTGCCGGTGATGGTCTGGTGCCGTGCCGGTGACGGGCTGGTGCCGTGCCGGTGACGGGCTGGTGCCGTGCCGGTGACGGGCTGGTGCCGTGCCGGTGAAGGGCCGGTGCCGTGCCGGTGACGGGCCGGTGCCGGGGCGGCTAGTGGAAAAACATCCAATGGGTAAACTGTTGCTTTAGCTTCGCGGTATCTACGAAGAGCCTGAAAATTTCTAACTAACAAAACGGTCATACCAAAAAACCAGCCAAGTTCGAGTCGGACTCGCGCACCGAGGGTTCCGTACTACCAGACCTCTTTAAACGAGTACAGCAACGATACCTACAACAACGGAAGCGACATATTTTTTTTATTCTGTTCGAGCTTTTGTGATTTAAGGCCGTTTTTGCGATAGAATAAAAAAACATTTGAAATGACACATTACTTGTATTTTCCCCTATTATTATTTTTTTATTATTTGTTAGATAATCTATATATGCTGTAACAAAATTGGTGAAGAACTACTTAAGTGGGGGTTCTACTCATCATACTTAACGACTTTCCCCAAGGAACTCATTCACAATTCTCCAAAAAAAATTTACCTTCCATACCATGCACAAAATTGGTAGATTTTTGTGATTTTAGCAAAGTCATAGAACAAAAGTACCTTAGCGCGAGTACGACTTGCATATTTTTATTATTTTTTAGTTTACTATAAGAGTAGCACTATAATCATACCGCGTTACACGCATGTTTGTATTACCGCTTTTGCGATAGATTAAAAAAAACCTTTGAAGGACACGTTCCTTGTATTTTCTCCCATTATTATTATTTTTATTATTTGTTAGTTAATCTATACAGGATGTAAAAAAAAATGGTGTAGGTCCCGTTAACTGGGGCTTCTACTTATCATACTGTACAACTTTTGTTCTACGACTTTGCTTTTTACTCTTTATACAAATCGATCAGGTGAATGTGAATTGATCAATTTTTTACATTTTAGTATGGAAGGTCCAAATTTTTTTTAGAATTGACTATGGGTTCCTTGGAGAAAATTGTTCAGTATGAAGAGTAGAACCCCTAGTTAACGGGAACTATAAATGCAGGGTAACCCGTATATAAATGGTGTAAAAAAATTGGTGTAGTAACTGGGGGTTTTACTGATAGATAGATAGATAAACCGTTTATTCACCGACCAGACACAAAAAAACAATAAGTAATAGGTCATACTGAACAACTTTCCCCGAGGAACCCATAATCAATTCTCAAAAAACTTTAACCTTTCATACTATGCACAAAAGCGTCGGTGGCTCAACCGGTAACGACTCGGTCCATCTAACCAGAGGTACCGGGTTCAAATCTGGATGGCCAATGTACCAATGAGTTTTTCAAAAAAACAACTTACGTACATACTTACCGATTGCTTTAACGGTGAAGGAAAACATCGTGAGGAAACCTGCACACGCCTGCGAAGAAACTCGAAGGTTGTGTGTGAAGTCGACCAACCCGCACTGGGCCCGCGTGGTCGACTAAGGCCTAGTCGCCCTGATTCAGGGTAGGCTCGAGCCCCTCGGTGGGGACGTATATGAGCTGTAATGATGTAATGATGACTATGCACAAAATTGGTAAATTTTTTGCGATTTTAGCAAAGTCATAGAACAAAAGTTGTTCTGTAAGTATGATAAATAGAAGCCCCAGTTAACGAAAACTACACCAATTTTGTTACAACCTGTATAAAAATCGATTTGTATAAGTGTGTATGTCCCTGTTTAATCCATAACAGCTGGAGCGATTTTGTTGGAATTTTCAGAGAAGCTTCAGATTAGCCCAGCGGGTGATCTTGTGAAAAAGGGTTCCTTGGAGGGAGTCATCATCATCATTACAGCTCATATACGTCCCCACCGAGGGGCTCGAGCCTACCCTGAATCAGGGCGATTAGGCCTTAGTCGACCACGCGGGCCCAGTGCGGGTTGGTCGACTTCACACACAACCTTCGAGTTTCTTCGCAGGCGTGTGCAGGTTTCCTCACGATGTTTTCCTTCACCGTTAAAGCAATCGGTAAGTATGTACGTAAGTTTTTGAAAAACTCATTGGTACATTGGCCGTCCAGATTTGAACCCGGTACCTCTGGTTAGATGGACCGAGTCGTTACCGGTTGAGCCACCGACGCTTTTTGGAGGGAGTAGGGAACCCTTAAATGAAAAAAATAATTAAATGAAACTACCTATTATCAGAACACATGGGAATCATGCACGAGTTACCCTGACTCATCGAGTTTCTCAGGTTTTGACATCTTGTTGTAATTTTCGCGCCACCCTTTTGACGTGAATTCGATGAACGTTTAGTTCCGTGCACATTTCCAGAAAAATTGCGACAATTTAATATACAAGGTGTAACAAAATTGGTGTAGGTCCTATTAACTGGGGCTTCTACTCATCATACTGAACAACTTTTGTTCTAAGACTTTGCTGAAAACGTAAAAAAAATGTTTTACTCTTCATACAAATCGATCACGTGATCGACCGATTTAGTGAATTTTAGTATGGAGGGTCAATTTTTTTTTTGAGAATTGACTATGGGTTCCTTGGAGAAAGTTATTCAGTATGACGGGTAGAACCCCCAGTTAACGGGACCTACACCAATTTTATTACACCCTGTATAGGTACTTTCAAAAGCTTCGTCCGGCTAAACAAACAGAAAAATAATAATTACACTGCCTTTAAGATCCATTTGTCGACAGTAAAAAAATACATTATTCAATTTTGTCCCATCTTATCTTGACGTCATAGACCGATCCACTTGCTAATAATAATGACTGACTCGGTGGCTCAGTGGTTAAAGCTCTTGACTACTGATCCGAGGGTTGTGGGTTCGATCCCCACCCAGGGCAAACATTTGTGTGATGAGCAGATTTGTTTGCTCTGTGTCTGGGTGTTAAATATCTATATAAGTATGTATTTAAACGTATATAAGTATGTATATCAGTCTCTGGTTCCCTTAACACAGGGAATCCTACTTTGGGGCCAGATGACCATGTCCCCGAATATTTATTATTTATCATTATTATTTATTATAATCTCTAAAAATCATCGAATTCACAAAAAAAACTACCGGCTCTAGCCCCGACTCCTAACCATCCCGTTTTTTTGGCCCGGACAAAATAGGAATGGAAGTTAGGCCTGTTACCGTCCGCCGAAGCTCCAATGGCTTGAGTTTTTAATTTCGTTCCGTGGCACTCGCGGCAAACCTCGTTACAAGTTTAAATTGGCATTTCTCAGAGTAATGGTTAGACGGCGGCAACTTCCACTCTTGGTGTCTCCTTTACTTGGTGGGGTAATTCTTATTTAAAATGTATGAGCTGTGGCTTACAGCGGTAACGGTGTTTGAGGGAAAACCCGGCCAAGTTCGAATAGGACTCACGCACCGAGGGTCGCGCACTAGCCATGTAACTCATGACTTCATGAGTGAGCGGTTAAATTGAGCTAGTTCACCTCTTTTAAGGCCCAGTGGTACCTAAAAATCCACTTAAACATGTTTTTAGAATTATTTTTTTAAAGTAGTTGACAGTAAATTTAAAATCTACGGACACATAGGTATTGGTATTATTGAGAATAGTTACGAGGGATTATATCGAATGGAAGCACGATTTAATAAAGTTGGCTCGATAGAATAACTTTGCAAATGTACCTCTTTTCGAGCCATTTATCGTCTATTTTCGGTTTTATTCTTAAAATAAGTAATTAGATAATATGATTTATTTACTAAAATAAAGTTCAACGGTGACTGAAGGGAAAACATCGAATGGATTTTTATTTAAGATAAATATGATGAAAATAAAAATGAAAACATCCAAAAAGTGCAAAGGTGTGATTATTTTCTTACCTCTTTACACGTAAAGAAAAAGACAAAGACCACTGGGCCTTAAATCAATCACTCTTTAGTTCAGCATCTAAGTTCACATTCGTTCATTTACTTCGAACAGAAACGCATACAGTTCTACATAATGGAAAGGAACGGCTCTGCAAACTGCATTGGTACTGGTGAGTGAAAACGCTACATTTCTGGAACCGGGTGATAAAAGCTATGAAGCAAAATAAACTTTAAAGGAATGGCACTAAAGTACATTTAATTCTTAAATTGTATCGATATGCTTAACCTATATAATTACTAATTAAATGAGTACTAATTAGTGAATTGAAATTAAAATTAGATATAACTAGTGAGAGCGTCGGTGGCGTAATGGCAATGGCCGCTACCTCCTGTCCGGGAGGTTGTATTTCGAATGCTGCCACGTACCAATGTGTTTTCGAATTTCGATTTCATATGTACGTTTATCCGACGCTCTTACGGTGAAGGAAAACATCGTGAGGAAACCTGCACACGCCTGCGGAGAAACTGGCAGGTTGTGTTTACAGTCGACCAACCCGCACTGGGCCCGCGTGGTCGACTAAGGCCCGATCGCCCTAATTCAGGGTAGGCTCGTGCCCTTCGGTGGGGACGTATATGAGCTGATATGATGAAAACTAGTGTAATTTTCTATAATATTTTAAATTTTCAAAACTAAAAAAGTACGCAGACACTCGATTTTAATTAATTTGAATCAATGGCTCAGTTCTGTAAGAAAAACATTATGTACATCGCTCAAGTCATGAGTCATACTGATTTAAATGAAATACTGAACTAAATGAACTACCGAACTAAATGAACTACTGAACTAAATAAACTACTGAACTAAAGGAGTGATTCAACTCCTTCCAGGTAGAAGATTCAAATCGCTCTGCTCTTTAAAGTGATGCATTTTTCATACCACTATCCTGTACCACCACATTACATAGTACAGTACCTATTCATTTCTATCAAAAGATCAACGCGAGCGACAGAAAAAATATGTTTGATGTGTAACATCTTACATTCCTGTAATCTGTGGGAGTGATTTAATGAAAAGGGACGGATGTGTGTAACAGGAAATGCGTTTTTTTTAGTCACGAAGGCTAAGGAAACATGACCGTGCCACTTTATTTATATTCTGTGACGAAAGCTAAGGAAACGTGGCCATTCCGTCTTATTTTCAAGCGACTTCCAAAAAGGAGGAGGTTCTTAATTCGTCTGTATGTTTTTTTTTATGTATGTTACCACATAACTTTGGACTGGGTAAACCGATTTTTATTATTCTTTTTTTATTTGAAAGCTAGTGCTTTCCGTGTGGTCCCATATAAATTTTATCAAAATCGGTGTGGTCCCTTATTAGAAAATTAACAAAAACCAAAAATAATAATGCAAAAATGTACTAAGTTGTTGCGATGGAAGTCGGTTTTTTAACGTGTTTAGCGTTTTCATTATTATCAGTCACGAAGGCTAAGGAAACATGGTAATGACATCTAATGTGAAGCTGGAGTTTCTTTGTTTATGTCAGATGTTACGCATCGTAAGCGACTACTGTAAGGCATACTATGTGTTATTTTTACTTCAAGATTAGTACTTAATATAATCACACCAAGTTCCACGCATGTACGTTTTTCGGTTTTTACGATAGAGCAAAACCAAAAATTTGAAAATGTGGACTCCCTTTAAGTTTTTAATTTTTGTAAAACATATTATAATAACATATATTCTGTGAAAATATCAGCCCACCGCCTGTAACGGTTAGAAAGATACAACCCTTTAAAAGTCGGACAGAAAGACAAACAGTCAGCGTAGGCTTGGTAAGAGGGTCCCGCTATCTGGTACGGAACCCTAAAAATCAAGTGAGGTAATGCAACGGAAAAAGCCGAGTGGCTGCAGGCCACGTGAATATTTTAAGTGGTTGCTCACAAGACATAGATAAATACTTGGTAAAAGCTTTTCCCAATAGGAATGGTTTTTGTGAACGGACGAAATCGGGTCTTTTGTTTCAATCGATACAGTGTTTTAACCGCCTCCGTGGCGTGATGGTTTTTCCATTGGCTTCACATTAGGAGTTCGCGGGTTCGATTCCCGAGCGGAACTTTGTATGACTCGGTGGATTTATGAAAGGGGATTTTCTAAGACCGCCTGGCTAGCTACCGCCGTCTTATATAAGTCTTGCCACCAAGCATCAATGTTAACAGCATTAATGTGTTCTGGCTTTCAGATAAAATAGCCAGTTCCCCATAGCGTTGGGAAATATCGGACCGCTTCCATTTTCGGCATCATCGTCACTTACCATCAAGTGAAATGATGTCAAGGGCTTACCAATTGTGGATAAATAAAGTGATGATCGAAGCTCAGTGAGAGTTGCGTGAGCGCATGCGAATCACGCATGTTAACTGATCATGAACACGATCATACTGCAAGTAGGTAGGTAATTTACTTCATACAACGTTTACAAAGAATGATGATTGTTATTAGGAACACGACAGATACAAAAAAAATAATGAAAAAAAAATGTCTGCGTTTGGCTGAACTCACCTGATGGAAAGTGATGATGCAGTCGAAGATGGTATACACGCAAACTCAAATAATGCCTATTCACTCTTGCCTTAAAGATCTCCTAATTATAACAATTGGGAAACATGTTCCACTCCTTCGATGTCCGCATAATAAATGGGGAAGCGTAACGCTTCGTGCGGAAAGATGGAAAATCAACAAGTTAGTATATATCCTTTATTTTTTATGTGAAGTCGACCAACCCGCACTGGACTAAGGTGTGTGCAGGTTTCCTTACGATTTTTTTCTTTACCTTTAAAGCAATCGGTAAGTATATATAAGTAAGTTTCGAAAAACTATTGGTACATTAGCCGTCCGGATTTGAACCCGGCACCTCTGGTTAGAAGGATCGAATCGTTACCAGTTGAGCCACCGACGCTTATATACTTGAATAAGAATAGGAAAATAGTATTAGTACTTTACAAAAAATTAATGACATTCCAACAAAACATAAAATAATATTGTAAAATTGGGCCAAGTACGATATAAAAATCTACAGTGATCTAAATAGGTAGGTACCAATTTCTATAGTGGTTCCTAAATCATAGCTACGGAACTTCAAATAGAAATTTTTATTTCAGACTTCTCCAAATAATAGAATGTTTTTTTCGTCACTTGAAAAAATTTTTTTATGTTCTGTGGTACTAAATGGTGTAACTTAGCAAGCTTAAATAGTCAAGGCGGCAAGCAAGCGAAGCTTACTTTTTAAAAGTAAATATCAATATAGAATAAAATTGGGTAGTGAAAACTTTCCAACTTACACCATGTAGTAGCACAAAACATAACATATTTTTAAGCAAATGAAAACCGTTGTACATTCTCTATTATTTGGAGAAGTCTAAAATAAATATTTCTATTTGAAGTTCCGTAGCTATGATTTAGGAACCACTATAAGAACTTGGTATCTACCCATTTAGATCGCTGTAACTTTTTTATATCGATCTTGGCCCTATTTCACATGAATGTTTTTGCTGGGTTAGATTTACACGCAAACTTCATCATAAGTGAAACTCAGCAACCACGTAATAATTTTTTGTTTTTCACTCAATAAATCAAGGTACTTTTACTGCCAGTGTGAACGGCCCCTTACACAGCAACCTTCCGGGAGCAGTAAGTCCCCTGTTGTCCTTCGGGAGAAGAAGTCCTCTCTTTATTACTTTATTACCTTTATAACGCTAAAATGCGACGGCATCTACCTTGAGAGCTTAATGGAATCTTTTACGGCTACTCTCTTTGTTTTTTGAATAAGAAAAAGACGCTAATAAGAAAGGTGTGGAATATTTTTTAAATTTATATTTAGGAGAAAGTAATAAATTTGCAATTGTGAGTCGGCAGGAGGTTCGAGTTTGCACAAAACCGTTTTAATACCTACCAGTCAAGTGCGAGTTGGTTTCGTAGTAATAAATTTAGTTTAAAAAACTAAAAAAAAAACACGATTTAAAAGCACATCAAAGTAAAAAGTGAAAAATAATTCTTAATATAAGCTGAAAACAATAATGAACGAAAAATACTAGTATTATTGTGAAAAAAGGGTAGGTTTCTCGATATACGAAAAAAATAAGGCACAAAGCGCCCCACACTTTTTTCACAATAATATTTTTTGTTCATTTTGTTTTCAGCTTACTCGTATATTAAGAATTATTTTTCACTTTTTAATTTGATATGCTTTTAAAGCGTGTTTTTTAGTTTTAACTATGTTTATTTTTCAATTTTTAGTTCAGGATAATGAGATAAACTTATGAAATTATTATATTGTCACTGATTCTTAATAAATGTACAAAGTTTGAATTAAATCTGTCCGTTTAAAGTGGGTCCAAATCGAGTGCAAAGGCGTCGGTTACAAACATACATACTTACAGGTGAAGTTATTATAGGCGTGTTTAAAACCATTTACATTTAAAAAAACCATTTTTTTTTCAGTTGGTAATGTAATATTTTGTATTAGTCTGTAGCGAAACAACTCGCTACCTCTTCCGCTCCGCTTGTGCACATTGCACCACAAATCCACATGACTACGTCACAGACAACTCGTTTGGACGGCGCAATCATAGATACCCTCAGAAGATCCAAAAAGTGAATCGATGCGAAGACGAAGTGACTGACAGTACTTAGTTAGCGTCTCGATCGATTATTACGTACTATTTGTAAATTGTGTCAAATATCTTAATAAATAATTTATTCATAAATTTTATCTACTTTAATATTTCTCCATAATTCAGTAGTTATTCAGTAACAACAACTTTCAATCAAGTTCGACTCCTGTCCACCAGCAAGTAGAACCTACAGTGGTGACCCCGACGTGATCCACACAATTTACAAATAGTACTTAATAATCGATCGAGACGCTAACTAAATACTGTCGGTCACTTCGTCTTCGCATCGATTCACTTTTTGGATCTTCTGAGGGTATCTATGATTGCGCCGTCCAAACGAGTTGTCTGTGACGTAGTCATGTGGATTTGTGGTGCAATGTGCACAAGCGGAGCGGAAGAGGTAGCGAGTTGTTTCGCTACAAATCTATTAGCTTAATTCTAATCCAACTGCACATCTTAAGTAAGTCGACTATTACTCCTAAACTAAGAAAGTCTACTTAGCCGTGATAGTTTCCTTATGTCCTACTAATTCCTAATTTTTTTTCAGATGTCCTGAAATAGCAGTTTAGCTGGTAAGACTCGTACAAAACTTAGCACTTTAAAGCTTAAAAATAGTTTTGGTAAACCTTCAATAGTTTTAATATATCTATTAAACCATATCCCACACGATATATCGTAGAGGAGGTACCCTAAAAATATACATATATTTTTTTAAGATTTTATTTTATAAATTTGTCTTTGTTTTTTTTACTTTATGTATACTCATGCTTAATTACATCTTTCTAGTACTAATAGTCTCATAGATAAGCCTCGGACAGACATGGCGAAACTATAAGGGTTCCTTGTGGACCGCGGAACCCTAAAATATGGCATGCCGGTTCGAAAGAAAACTGTTATTATTATACTAAAAGGACACATATCGATGTCTGTAATTTGTTTCTGATGCACTAAAATAAAAAAAACAATAATTTAAAAAACTACAAAAACCCGACTGCGTTTCTGTGTAGTTTGGAAATGAAAAACCCTAAAACAAGAAAGTCGTCATACCCGATTGCACTTAACTTAAGAAAAATTGTAGCAGTCGGGACCCATTCTAGAAAGTCAGCCGTCTAGTCAGTATTTAGAGTAACCTGCAATGTAATATAGGTATGTGCTCTCAATTCACTATGCCTCCATTTCTAGAATGGGTCCTGACTGCTACATCGGGTATGACGACTTTCTTGTTTTAGGGTTTTTCATTTCCAAACTACACAGAAACGCAGTCGGGTTTTTTAGTTTTTTAAATTACTGTTTTTTATTTTATTCATTTTTTAGTTTTATTATAGAATGAGTTTGTATAGTAACCTATATACACAATGACACACATTAAATTTACGCAGATTATTAACTTATCAGTTGATAGAAAATCCATCGAGCCGTTCTGGCTGCAGATCGTGCCAAACATTTGAATTTGGCGCCAAAAATCCGCCATTTTTTTTTTCGATATACCCAGTGTCACTCTCACAGTAAATACGAATCTAACGACACCTCTCAAGCCAAAATCCATCCAGCCGTTCAGGCTGCAGAGCGTGCCAAACAATTATACATACATACATACATACAAACATACATACATACTCTCGAAAAACATAACCCTCCTTCTGGCGCAGTCGGGTAAAAATACGAACGAGGTGAAACTTTGAATACTAAACTAATTTAAGCATTTTTTTGTTCTGTTTTAGTATATTACATTCACCAGGTCGTCGGTCTAGCGTGTGGGGCGCTTGCCTACGCTACGCAGTCGCGGGAATTTTGTAACGTCCCGGGAAGCCGCTGAATGGCGGCAACGCAGGACCGGTCTTTCTTTCATCTTTAAAGGAGGTCTTTTTCCAGCAGTAGGTGTCCTTAAGCCGGTATTATGATAATCATATACAGAGTGTAACAAAATTGATGTGGATCCGTTATCTGGGGCTTCTACCTATCATACTGAACAATATTTTTTCTACGACGTTGTTGAAATCGCAAAAAAAATGACTCTTCATACAAATCGATCAGCTGATCGACCAATTTTAAGCATTTTAGTATGGCGGGTCCAATTTTTTTTTTCTATATAATTAGCTATGGGTTCCTTGGGGAAAGTTTTTCAGTATGATAAGTCGAACCCTCATTTAACGGGTCTTACACCATTTTTTTATACTCTGTATATTATTACGATGAAAACAAATTACAGACATCGATGAGTGTCTTGTTAATCATCATCATATCAGCTGAAGGACGTCCATTGCTGGACATAGGCGTCCTCCAAGGATTTCCACGACGACCTGTTCTGCGCTGTCCGTATCCAGCGGCTGCCTGCGACATTTACCAGGTCACCTTCACGCGCAACGGAAAACGTAGCGTAGGCAAGCCTCCCACTCGGTAAACCAATGACCTGGTGAAGGTCGTCTCAATATTATTGCAAAAGAATAGAATGCCGAATGGCATGTCACGCTTGTATGAAAACTCGGGGCTCCTGGGCGGAAAAAATTATAAGGACTGAACTCATTTTCATCTTCTATCATTAGGCATTGATATTATTATTATATTATTATTATTATAGGTTTGACAAAATTACACCAGTAAGCACCAAATTGGGACTTCATCATATCAGCTCATATACGTCCCCACCGAGGGGCTCGAGCCTACCCTGAATTGGGGCAATCGGGCCTTAGTCGACCACGCGGGCCACACACACAACCTTCGAGTTTCTTCGCAGGTGTGTGCAGGTTTCCTCACCATGTTATCAAACGTACATATGAAATCGAAATTCTGAAACACATTTGCACGTGGTAGGATTCGAACCACGACCTCCCGGACAGGAGGTAGCGGCCCTTGCCATTACGCCACCGAATTGGGACTTAGTACAGGGTATTATTTGGTCGATAACGCCCTTTTCAATAGGGCTTTCATAGAAAGCTGTAGTTTGGGCTTCTACTCATGAAACCGAACAAGTTTTGTTCTATCATCATTACAGCTCATATACGTCCCCACCGAGGGGCTCGAGTCCACCCTGAATCAGGGCGATTAGGCCTTAGTCGACCACGCGGGCCCAGTGAGGGTTGGTCGACTTCACACACAACCTTCGAGTTTCTTCGCAGGCGTGTGCAGGTTTCCTCACGATGTTTTCCTTCACCGTTAAAGCAATCGGTAAGTATGTACGTAAGTTTTTTTAAAAACTCATTGGTACATTGGCCATCCAGATTTGAACCCGGTACCTCTGGTTAGATGGACCGAGTCGTTACCGGTTGGGCCACCGACGCTTTGTTCTATATCTTTGCTGAAATCGCAAAAAATATGGAATTTTCATACAAATTGATCAGCTGATTTACCTATTTTTTTCAAGAATTGACCATGTGTTCCTTGGGGAAAGCTATTCAGTTTTATGAGTAAGAAGACCTTTGACCTCTTGTTCTGACTGACAACCTATCAAAAATTTGTCCAAATCGGTTAACATTTACGAGGTGAAAATCGTTATTGTCGTTTGTATGAAAAGTCGCAGCTTCACAATCCTCTGAAACAATAGAAGTGCGTATTTTTCTTTTTCAATATAATAACCCTACAGTTTAAACCACTTTTCTGATCGACCAATTAATTTGTATTGACCATCGAAAAATATTTTTTGTCTTTGCCCTCAAAATAAGCCGAAATTGCCTCCTTCACTTCTTCATGAATGAAATTTTATTCCTCGTTGTTCTTTTTTACCGGCTTCAAAAAGAAGGAGCTACTAAGCGCGACTGTATATATTTTTTTAATGTATGTTCACCGATTTTTTCGTCAATTGTGGACCGATTTTAAAAATTCTTTTTTCATTCGAAAGAGTATACTCCCGAAGGGGTCCCGTTGTCACCAAGTCAGGATCCGATGAAGGGATCCCAGTGAAATAGAGAGCAACCCTCAAATTACTCATTACGTAGGCACTTATTACGTGATTGATAATTATGTTTTCTAAAGCTATTAAAATACTTGCGTCTGTTAGTCATCATCTCATGTTGATAAGCTGATGAAAGAAGGTACAACTCCTTAACGGTTAGGAGTTGGAGGAAAATTCTTTCAATATTTTACATAGATATATACGTAGGTATGCATAGACCGATAGGTTCTATTCTTTCAGGTTATTTAGATGAGCTTATGATGGACGATTAACTCCATAACTTTCATGTTACGGTGTTAAATCGTCCATCATCATCTGCTGAGATGATGATGGAAGCCACAGGACTTTGTATACGTTAATGAAACACATGTATTATGATTTGATAATTCCTATTGGCGAGTAGGTGATTGGGTTTAACGTTGTTAGATATATAGCATTATTACTAAAAATAAAGAATATAAAAATAAAAGTTCAAAAAAACTAAAAACCGACTTCAAAATGTGTTGCTATTGCATGATAATGCACCGATTCACAAGACATGTTGCGACTGCTGCTTCACCCACCCCACGGCTTCGAATCAGTGGTTCACCCACTCTACGGCTTCGAATCGCTGGTTCACCCTACCCTACAGCCTGGATCTGGCCCCCAGCGACTATTATTTGTTCCCAAACCTAAATAAAAATAAAAGTTTAAAAAAACTAAAAACCGACTTCAAAATGAAATTCACTTAAAAGTATGAAATAATATTGTTATACTTAAATACACAACATTAACCAACAATAACGAAATCAAAGGTGGGTACGAATTAAATTAGGGGCTTAAATTTTTTTTGAGCTCGGTGTCAGCAATGCCATCGAATCTAAAACATTTGATACGTAAGTAACTGTGTGCTGGTACCGACCTCAAAAAAAATTTAAGCCCCTAATTTAAGTCGTACCCACCTTTGATTTCGTTATTTTTGGTAAAATAAAATAAAATAATAGTCGCTGGGGGCCAGATCCAGGCTGTAGGGTAGGGTGAACCAGCGATTCAAAGCCGTAGAGTGGGTGAACCACTGATTCGAAGCCGTGGGGTGGGTGAAGCAGCAATCGCAACATGTCTTGTGAATCGGTGCATTATCATGCAATAGCAACACATCCTTTGACAACTTTCCCCGCCTTTTTTCTTTAATGACTTATCGTAGTCTTTCTAAAAGCGTTGCGCAATATGTCCCAGTTATGGTGACACCCTTATCTTTGTAGTCGATCATGAGAATCTCTGTTTAATCCCAAAAAATGGTAGCCATCAGCTTTCTGGCCGATTGAACTTCGGAGGAGGAGGTGCACCCTCCTTATGTAGTGCATAGACTCTTGTTTAGACTTAGGTTCAAAGTGATGAACCCCAGTTTTATCACCAGTCACAATTCGTTTCAATATGCGAGCAGGTTCGTCACCGCACAACTTAAAAAAAGCGTGTTCGATATTCAATTTGCCCCATAGTCGCACGTTTATTCTTTTTTTTTTTTTTTATTCACAATTGGTAAACCCTTGACAACATCTCACCTGGTGGTAAGTGACGATGTTGCCGAAGATGAAAGCGGGCTTACCAAGATTCCCCAACGCAATGGGGAACTGGCTATAAAATAATCCGAAATAATTCGTTTGAAAGGCAATATATTAAAAACAAATGACGGTTTTGGCTTGACATCTGACTTACTTTTTTCTAAAGAGTTATCATACACAATAAGCAAAAATATTCTGTAACATTTTACCCCCGTTCTGCTTCTTTCCGCTAATTTTAGAATCCGCCCTCGTACATACATAGATACATACATATATACACACATACAAACATACAAACATACATACATCCTTCTGGCGCAGTCAAGTGAAAAATAAAATACAACAGAGAATCAAAAGATACCTCTATCTGTTCTGTAAAAAGATAAAATGTGTACCCTTCTCTTTTATCATCCGTTTTTAGTATAATGCATCGCATGTCGTATAGCCATGTATGTATAGGCAACAAAACCGATTGAATAGAAACGAAAGCCCGTACACCGTCTTATTTTCATTTTCACTCAACAAAACATTGGGGGTGCTTATCAAGAATCGAATCTCGCAGGTTTCTACCCCATAACGTAAAATGCAAATAGCATTCACTCTCATAACGGGTCTACTTCTACTTAACCAGACGGTTCAAGCACGTAGACTCTTGAAGTAAAGACTACTGAAGCAAAGAGTTTATTCCGTCACGATCCAAGAATTAATTCCTCCATGCATATAAAAATGTGACTCACTATGAGAAAAGAAATACTGTTCTTACTTGAATACAAGTTGCTGACCTACTCGCATTTAACAATTACTCAAATGATTATTTTACAGCGTGCAAGTAGCTACTCTAGGTAGTTGACCCACTGAATAGTGACTGTTTTAACTTACATTATAGTTCACCAAGCTAGGCATATTGATGGTCGCACTCGTTGACCGACTGAATAGTGACTGTTTCAACTTGCATGCTAATTCTCACTGTATAATACACCAAGCTAGGCATATTAATGGTCGCACTTGGATACAAGTTTCTGACCTACTCGCATTTAACAATTACTCAAATGGTTATTTTACAGCATGCAAATAGCTACTCCAGTAGCTGACCGACTAAATAGTGACTGTTTCAACTTGCATGCTAGTTCTCACTGTATAATACACCCAGCTAGGCATAATGATGGTAGCACTTGTGTGTGCATACCGTTAGTAACTAATTAGTAATCTGTGGTGCCGTGTACTACTCCTACTGAAAAGTGACGTAACGAACGCCATTCATATGGGGGCGTAAAATCCACCTAAAACTCTTGTACAAATGATAATAAAATAGTGTACACATCACATCTAATCTCACTTCTAAAATTCGCGCTCACTTCGCTCACGCTTTTTAGGCTGCTTTTTTTCTCTCATTATGGCGTTGCGCCATATTTTATTTTCATGTTGCATAACATAAGTAGTGATCTGAAATAAAATTATTATTCTACAAAAAAATATAAATTCACTTCGCGCTCGCTGTGCTCGCTTTTTATTTCAAAAAACGAATGACGGAACAAAAAAATGGCGGTGAAATCCTATACGTTTGACAACCAAACTGTAACCAATTTGTATCAATCTGGGTGACGAGGGGGTGAGGTCGCAATCTAGAGAGCGGCAGGGTGTGTCCATACTGTATGTTAGTACTAATATATATATACTTTGATAATACCTTGTCAACTCTTATTTTTTGGAACAATAGCTCTGATCCCAGCTGAACCACCCCAACTAAAGAAAGGACTGAACATCGTCGTGAATAAGTCCTAAAACTGGGAGCTCGGTTTAAAAACAAACTGTGGGGCGAGCGAGCGGGCCTCGGCCGTGTTGCGCAACAATCCAGATGTTAAGACAAAGTGGTACGTGATCGGAATCTGTAATTATCCCCGGTGGCTATTATAGAGCTCCTGCAAGTAGACAAGGTGGAAAATTAAAAAAGTTTTTTTAGAGGAGAAACAAAAACATCAAAACGTCATTTTTTTTTTTATTCACAATTGATGAGCCCTTGGCATCATCTCACCTGATGGTAAGTGACGATGATGCCGAAGATGGAATGGCTTACCAAGATTCGCCAACGCAATGGGGAACTGGCTATCTTATCTTCATGCCGGAACAAATCTATGTTTTTAACACTGATTTTAGATCTTAGATAAGATGGTGGCAGCTAGCCAGGCGGACTGAGAAAATTCCCTACCACCAACCAAACGGAGTCTTACAAGTTGACCCCACCGGGAATCGAACCTGCGACCTCCTGGTGTGAAGCGAATGGACTAACCATTACGCCACGGAGGCGATTAAATTTAGTCATTGGTGTAAAAGTACAGCTCACTGCTTATGCTTAACTCAAATAGTTCGGTACTCTTTATCATCTGTCAAACATATTTTGTTAAAAATATTTAGCCTAGCCTGGGGGACTACACATTAATCTATCAAATATAACCTTATTAACAAAAGAAGAATTTACCAAATCGGTTTATAGCCTCTATGACGGAGAGGCAACAAACATTAAAAAAATAAACTTTTTTTGAAGTTGATTGAAAATATATCAGAAGAGTAAATTAGATCCATCCAGCATCACGTTTTTTTGAATCAGCCACGTTTTTGCTTAGATGTGACTAATATAGATGATCTTTAGTAAGCATTTTTGGCCACTATTCTTAAACACCATCATGAGAAAACCGAGTGAAAGTTTTAACTTCATAGGTATCTGATCCATCTCTTGAAAGGTCCAGAACCTGTAAAAATGAAGGCAGAAGTCTATCATAAGTAAATTGGCCACCAAACTATACGTATGATTATAACAACGTTGTCATTTTAACCGTGACACCGGCTTAAAGGTCTTTTTCACTTCTCATGCCCTAAAAATACGCCGATATGGCCCTACGGAGCGGGACTAAAGTGCCCACTTTAGTCTCTAGGGAGTGAAAAGTAATTAGTTTTTAATTTCCTTCATGTGACATAGACAAGTTCAAACAGCCAGTAAATATACTATTATCTGTGGAGTGGGACCATCTTCATTGCGAAAATGTTGAGAGTTTTAGTTCTATGGTTTTTCCTCAAAGAATGTGGGGCCATGTGTTTTAAAAATCTTTGGTGATTTTTTATTTATTAAGTAATATTTATTAAATGTTTTTGTACTAAAGAGAATATTTTTCTCGCACTCATAGTGAAAAGTACAGTTTGCACCTCGAGACTAAACGCCAACTTAATATACCCTCGGTTTCATTGACTTCCTCGCCCGCTCGGGAGTCAAACCACCTCTGGTATATTGTGGCTTCGTTTAGTCCCTCGATATAAAATATAATAAATTTGTATTGTAATTGATTCTGGGCGTAAACTTTACAGGTAAACCAAGAGTGAAATATATATATTTTTTAAATTCACTAAAGCTAACTTACTAAGATTCCCTGTACTTAGGAACCATAAACTCATAAACATATAAGTTTAAATACATAAGCATCATTTATATGTCACGGGCAACTTTATAAACCCGGTCACTATGAATAATGGCCGGTCTGTGTTCACAATGACTGCGTCAATCGGAAATGCAATTAAAATGGTATGATTAATCACTATTCCTGGTCAGTATCAAAAATAACCACTCTTTCTTTGACAAAGTATTAAATAAAGAATTGTGGGTAATAATGAGACATAAAGAAAGTGTATATATTAGTACTAAATAACATACAATGCGCAAATCGAGTGAAAAAAGCGAGCGTGCCGCAGCAAAGGCCGACGAAGTGCCAGAATCAGTTTCTCTAATTTGTAACTGGTCGGTTCAAGTGATAAGTTCAAGCCAGTTCAAGTCTTGATTAATCAAATGGACCACGGGCATTTAGACATTTCTAATACAGACCGGCCAAAGTGATACATTTATCAAAATTTAATTCAAAACATACGCTTGGTCATTATTCATATTGACCGGTCCGTATTCGTCACCAGAATGTTTGCCCTGCATGGGAATTGAACCTACGACCCTCGGCTTAGCCGGTAGGAGCAGTGATCACAGGACGTATCTGTAAAGCCAATAAGTTTATGTATATCTGGACTTAAATCAGAATTCCTTAAACTTTTCTATAAGAAAATCCAAAAAATAGTTCCCTTAGGCTTAGATCGTGCCCTCCAGCTACCAATAGTTTTATATAAGAGCATTTATTGAATATTAAACTCCGAAGAATTGAATATTATACACGGCGAAAGTTTACGGCTCATTATTAAATTCTTGTTGGAAAGAATTTCGGGATTCCATTGTGCTTGATATTTGGTAGTTCATCAAGTACTTACTAGAAATATTCTGATAAACTTTCGAGCAACTAAATATAGTAGGGTAAGGTTTGACCATAAGAATTTGATAAGAATTTTCCTAATCGTGCATGCACTTAATAAAAATGTATACCTACTGATAAATGATATATGACTATGATATATACAGGGTGTAACAAAATTGGTGTAGGTCCCGTTAACTGGGGCTTCTACTCGTCAAACTGAACAACTTTTGTTCTACAAGTTTGCTGAAATCGTAAAAAAAAATTGGAACTCTTCGTACAAAACAATCAGCTGATTGACCTATTTTCTGTATTTTTGTATTGACTATGGGTTCATTCCCGCGACCTTCACCAGGTCATCGGTCCACCGAGTAGGAGGCCTGCCTACACTACGTTTTCCGGTGCGTGGTCCGCTGGATGCGGGCAGTGCAGAACCGTACGTCGTGGAGATCCTTGGGGGAGTCCTATGTCCAGAAGTGGACGTCCTTCGGCTTATATGATGACGATGATGATGGGTTCCTTGCGGAAAGTTGTTCAGTATGATCAGTAGAAGCTCCAGTTAACACCATTTTACACCCTGTATATATTCTTTATTACACACAAACATGTACATGTAAAACACTTAGAAAGGACATATACAAAGGTGGACTTATCTCTTTATGAGATCTCATCCAGCCAACCTTACCAGATCAAATGATGATTAAAATAAAAAAACTCGCGCACTGAGGGTTTTGTACCAACACAGCACCGACTTATATTGGGGAATCTTGGTATGCCCGCTTCCATCTTCGGCATTATCGTCAGTTACCATCAGGTGAGATGTTGCTAGGCTTACCAGCTAGGCTTACCAATCGTGGATAAAAAAATAATTAAAAAAACGTTTTGGTACAACAATTGGATGAAGGACAAACTTAACTTTGTAATTAAAAATTTTCTCCCATAAATCGATATACGTCACGATCAGTTACCAACTGTAAATGTTAGGTTGTAATCGCAAAAAAATAACAATTGTCGGACCTGGCCTTTACTTGTGCTGTGAGACCTTGCTTCTTGTCGAATTTTATGATTCTATAGGTCAACGGGAAGTACCATATAGGTTTTGAGTTACTTCCAAGTATCAAAACATGTGACATAGATGGCCAAGAAATGGACGTATCTTTTTATTGCTCTGACTTGTAAGCTTAATTTTTTTATAGCTTCGAAGGACCATAAACCTAAGTATTTGATATAAATTTCTAAGGAGAGACGTGCTTGATAGACAGACGGACAATGAAGTAAACCCATAAAGGTACGGAACTCCAAAAAGCAATTAAAATCAACTTAAAAAAAAGACGAATAAAGTATTGATTGGTTTTATCTAAAAACCGGCCAAGTGCGTGTCGGGCCACGCGTAATGTAGGGTTCCGTAGTTGCCTTTATTATCGCGTCCATATCTAATTTTCAAGTTTCCAAATACAGCGGTTTAGTTGTTAGAGGGTGGGGACACACGACTACAAAGGCTATTTTTTCGAAAACGGAACCCTAAATAATAAAATGTTCTTAGAAGACTCAAAACTATTTTTTAAGCTCTAACCAACGATACCCCCACACGACTGGGTCTGACGAGATAAAAAAACATCCCCACTTTACTTATAAGTTTGTTTTTCCAAAATTTATTTTACTGTTCTCTCCGCGTTATTATTATATATATTTGCTAAATTTCAGCTCTTAACTACTAATAGTCTAGGAGCTAGGCCGCGAACGGACAGACAGACATGATGAAAGGGTTCCTTGTTTTACTACGGAACCCTACCCCTTATACCCGACTGGCCAAGAAAGTGTTTTGGGTATTCTGTATATGTGTTTGCACCTATTTACTACGTCTGTTTTTGGCTGATCTGTAGCTAAAATGGTTTGATGTATTTTGGAGTGCGAGGTGTTGTAAGATGCGTCTTGACTCTCTGAGTGACACAATATTACAAGCTTTTATTAAACTTTACTTTTGTTCGGGTGGAATCTTGCAACTTAATTTTGAAGCAGATAATATCTTCAACCGATTGAGCTAAAATTTTGCTTACACATTTACTTTGGGTGACCATGGTTAGCTGAGTGATGTCATTCTAAATCCAATATGGTGGACTCCCAAACATGGCGGACCAGTTATTTTTTTATGCACCCCTGTGATATGGGTATCAAATGAAAGGGTTTGCTGAGAGGAATACGAAATAATTAAAACTCTTTTCAAATAAAAGCTTGTACCAAAAAGTTTTTAGGCTTTTGTAATGAAGCTCTAAATTTTAAGGAGTCGTGTTTAAATTTTTAACTAAGCCGACAATTTTTGTCGAGGAATTGATAAGAAGAAAAATACGACAGCATTAATTTCTCTCGCAATCTGATTCCATTTTCGAAAACTGGCGGATCCTGTAAAGAGATTGCATGATTACGTAATTACGTTCCAGGCAGCGAAGAAACATTTGTGTGACGCGAACAGCACAATACGAACCAGGAAGGCGAGACCAGAACAAAGATGGCGCCTGTACGTGCCACGAATTCTACTCACCACTTTGACTGTTTAAAAATCACCAACAGTTTCAGCTTAGCGTATTGAAAAATACTTTAGGTTGGGCGAATGGGATTAGAAATGTTAAAAGATATTATTTGTGTCTTGTCTTAACCTATAAAATTGCCGATTCAGTTTTTGAAGTTCAATGCCAATTTTTATTAAAAATAAAAAAAATATAGTTTTTGTTATTATTGACCTTATGGAGACACTACTTATGGTCTTTTAATAGTAACTAGTGGCATGTGTTTCATGTTCCAATCCCCTGAGCTATGTACCATTGAATGGAACAAAGGCGTTTTCTTATTGGTCACATGGGGCAATTTTTTAGACAAGGTAATTTTCTTGAATTTTCCTGAAATACCCAAGTATGACATTAGTAACGAAAAAAGTATGCGTTAACTCTAGAGCTTCAAAATTAAAAATGAGTATTTTTTGCTTCAAAAAAGGCGATTTTTTCAGGTGAAAAAACCCGACTTCATGGGGTTAAAGCCACCGTGCTCTCAAAATATCTAAACAATAGGCATTTGTTTACCACTATTTAATTTCTAATAGTCTATTGGTATTTTAAGAATAATTTTGTTTTAATAACTATTGTTCTTGATATTAATTTTCATTTTTCAAATTGTTTATACAATCGGCAATTTCATAGGTAAAAACCTAATATTTCATAGGTAAGTTCTATACTTTGCTGATTCAGTTTTCAAACTTTAAAGCCATTTTTTTTAATCCAGACTTGATAAGCCCTTGGCATCATCTTACCTGAGTGTAAGTGAAGATGATGCCGAAAATGGAAGCGGGCTTACCAAGATTCCCCAACGCAATGGGGCTCTGTGGCTATCTTATCTTCAAGCCGGAACACATCAAAGCTGTTAACACTAATGTTTGGCGGCAAGACTTAGGATAAAATGGTGGTACCTAGCCAGGCGGGCTATGAAGATGCCCTACCACCAACCAAACCGAGTCTTACAAAGTTGACCCTGCCCGGAATCGAACCCGCGACCTCTTGATTTGAAGCTAATGATCGTTACCATTACGCAACGGTGGCGGTTATTTTTATTGAAAAGAAAAGATCTTATTTTTAATTATTGACTGTTAATGACACTACTTTATGGTATTTTATGAGTGACTTGTGTGATGTCTTTCATGTTCCCTCAAAATGTCTAAACAAAGTTAGGAAAGTGACAAATTAGGAAAATGTCAAGTTTAAAAAAAACGAAGTCGTCCGGAGGGAATATTTGTGTAGACAGTCGGTGGCGTAAAGACAACTTCGGTTCGACTCCTGGCACGAACCAATGTGTTTTCGAATTTGGATTTCATGTGTAGGTACGTTTATCCGACGCTCTTACGGTGAAGGAAAACATTGTGAGGAACCCTGCACACGCCTGCGAAGAAACTCGAAGGTTGTGTGTGAAGTCGACCAACCCGCACTGGGCTCGCGTGGTCGACCAAGGCCCGATCGCCCTAATTCAGGGTAGGCTCGAGCCCCTCTGTGGAACGTATGTGAGCTAACTATTTTTTCTTCTTTAAACTTTTTTATCCATACAACAATTTCATATGTAAAGACCAACTATCATCATATCAGCCGAAGGAAGTCCACTGCTGGACATAGGCCTCCCCCAAGGATCTCCACGACGACCGGTTCTGCGCTGCCCGCATCCAGCGGCTTCCCGCAAAGACCAACTATATCAATAGTTAAATATTTTAATAGTTAGTTTCTTTCGATTAAACTTTATCGGCATCTTTTTTATGTTGCAATACTATAAAACTTATTTTGCCGATTTTTTTGCAAAATCCAATAGTGATTTGGCAAAGGTTTAAAAATAGATCACCTAAGTGGACAAAATGCCGAGTTCTTCAAGTATGAACTTAATTTCCGTCTACAATACTCCAAGCATTCTTCGTCAGCGCCACATCTCAAGAGTGTCTATGCCTTTTATTTCGCTTTCTCTGTGTCCACGTCCCAGCGGCGTATAGAGTTATGGGAAACACTATGGTTCTAACGAGTTGGGTTTATGGGTTTGTTACGGTTCCTCCATATTTTTTAGGGTTCCGTACCCAAAGGGTAAAAACGGGACTCTATTACTTCGCTGTCCGTCCGTCTGTCTGTCTGTCTGTCTGTCTATACGCCTGTCACCAGGCTGTATATTTCATGAAACATGATAGCTAGACAGTTGAGATTTTTAAAGATCATGTATTTCTGTTGCCGCTATAACAACAAATGCTAAATATTTGAAAAAATAAGGATAATTTTAATAATATATAAACATTAAGAAATTAGCGCCATCTAGTATGATAGTACGGAACCCTTTGTACTAGCGCCGTCTAGTATGATGGTACGGAACTCTGTGTGCGGTTCTGACTCGCACTTGGCTGTTTTTTTTAGTTTGTCCGTAGCAGACCCAGTGATCGCCATTCATTGCTATTTCGTCCTCCGTTGTTAGAATATTAGCACTAGGAAGCTGTATTTGACATGGGTGTGTATATTAAATAATTGAAAACGTTAAACACGTTAAAAAACCGACTTCCATCGCAACAAATTACAGTACATTTTTGCATTATTATTTTTGGTTTTTGTTAATTTTCTAATAAAGTACTACACAGATTTTGATAAAATTTATATGGGACCACACGGGAAGCACTAGCTTTCAAATAAAAAAAGAATAATAAAAATCGGTTCACCCAGTCCAAAGTTATGAGGTAACAAACATAAAAAAAAAAAAACATACAGACGAATTGAGAACCTCCTCCTTTTTGGAAGTCGCTTGAAAAGTGATGAAAGATTTTGTTAATGTACCCTATCTTGAGGGGTATCGTTAATTAGGTCTTTTAAAACCAGTGAAGGTTAGCGAAATATTAAGAGGGCTGTGAACCCACAGCGAAAATTGGTCTTTTCATACAAACGGCGTTAGCGATTTTCACCTCTTAAATGTTAACCGATTTGGACCAATTTTTTGATAGGTTGTCAGTCAAAACAAAAAGTAGGCTTTACGTTTCGTTTTTTAAATTACTTACTTATTATAAATAAACCAAAAATGGCCGAAACTCGTTTTCTATGAAAACACGTGAACGACAATAAAATTAAACTTATTAACTTTATCGAAAAAACAAAAACGTACAAGCCTAGCTTTTGTTGTAACTGACAATCTGTGAAAAATTGGTCTAAATCGGTGCACATAAAAGAGGTGAAAATCGTTAACGCCATTAGTATGAAAAGTCGCAGCTTTACAATCCTCTTAACTTTTTGTTTAGTATGGTAGATTCAAAGGCGTGCGGTTACTGACACAAGTTTTATTGCACTGCCGGCGCAGCGGCAAATCACCATCTTATATCTAGTCGCGTCATACACAACATCCCTCCACCTTAAATTCTTAAGAGTATTTCTTAAAATCTACTCGAGGAATATTCCTCAATCGAATGGGATAACCTGGGGCTACTTGTCTGAAATTAAGCTCTTCTGGAAATAGGGGCGAACCAGGTAAAGAGTTCCGTTCCTCACCATCTGTGGTTGCAGCATTTTCCTGCATTAACTCCGGATCGGTTTCGTTCAAATTGGACGTAGTCTCGTTCTCCTCAGAAGCTTGACTCTCAACTAATCCACCCTGGACAGCAGAAGTAGATGGAATTGTTTCAGCTTCAGTCGACACTTCTTCCTCTTCAGACTCCGTAGTCTGGGCGTGGGTATGAGTGGCATTTGTCGTCGGTAGTGCCCAGTGCTCCCATTCATCGATATCATTTATTACGTCTAGTCGCCCCTTACGACTATCATTTTTTCCAACATTTAATCGATGTAACTGATTTTTATGTTTTTTGACAATACTATTTGTGTCTGGTAAGTACACTCAATACAAACTTTTACCCATTTTTTTTGTATTATACCCTTTATCCATTTGTTATTACTATGTAGTTTCAATAATACATAGAGTTTTATCTTAAATTCTATGTTTCTGTTTCCTCCGTAGTATTTAGATTGCAAACACTGTTTATTTTTTTACAAAATTTTTAACTTCCTGTGACGAAGGTGACGGTGAATCAGTTTTTTCTAATTTTAATAAATCAAAACGAGAGCGCAATGATCTACCAAACATTAAAGCTGGCGAGTTATCCGTCGTACTATGTTTTATATTCCTATATCTAAATAAGACCTCTAACAACCGCGAGTTAATTTTCTCTGACGGCATATTTTCAGTTAATAGCCCCTTCAATGTTTTTTTTTACTATTTTGACACAAATCTCGGCCTGGCCATTGCTTGCCGGTGAATACGTTGGTGACGTAAGGTGCTGTATGCCATTCAATTGACAGAAGTCCGCAAACTGACTGGATGTGAATGAACTATCATTGTCACTTACTATAATTCTCATTATTCCGAAACGTGACATCACTTCTTGAAGTTTGGCAATTACAGAGGTAGTACCATAGTTATTTGTCATCGGAAAAACCTCTAACCATGTGGCGTCTACTATGATTAAATACATTTTACCTTGCACTGGCCCAAAGAAATCTAAATGAACCCTGTACCATGGTGAGGGAGGAAACGGCCAGGGAGTTAGCGGCGCCATCGGAGGGGCACTTCTTAATTGCATGCATACTGAACAAATTAAACTAAATTAAATTTAAATTTAATTGGTTTATCTGAATAAGAATAAGAATATATTTATTGAGTTATATAAATCTCTGAGTACTTTACACATTGAATAGGATAACACTTAGGGTAGATATGAAATTTTAACAATAAAATTCTTGCTATTAAATTTAATTAATTATTTTTAAACTGTTCTCGTCGCCACGTGTTTAGTATGGGAGATTCAAAGGCGTGCGGTTACTGACACAAGTTTTATAGCACTGTCGGCGCAGCGGCAAATCATCCTCTTATATCTAGTCGCGTCATACACAACAGTTTTAAAGTGCTTTTTTTGTTAGAGTCAAATGTCCCCCGTCCCCCTACTATCTAAACCACTATTTCAGGACATCTGAAAAAAAAATAGACACACATAGAACTAAAGCCAATGTGACGTTGGATTTTTAAAAAGTTCATAGATTTTACATACAAAGTGTTCTTCTATCAACTGCACAAACAAATTTTGTTTATTTAAATATTTACATTTATTTTTGAAAAGACTAACGGAACCGTATTTTGTTTGAGTCCGACTCGCACTTGGCCAGTTTTAATTTTCTAAACCAGATCTCAGATCAAAAATTATGACGAAGTAAAGTAGAAAGTAAACAAAATACAATTAGAAATTCAAAACCAGTAGGTAGGTACTTATTAAAAATTAAATGTTTTCCTTTGAGAGTTCTGTCCTTTAGCAGAGAGGATTACATTTATTTTTGTTTCTTCAGATGTTAAACGAACTGCGAAAAACAATTAGGAATTAAAAGAATAAGGGGCAGAGTAAAAATATGCACGGTGATTCTGGTAAGTAGGCGCAAGTCTTTTTAATTAAGGCGATGTATTGACTGGAACAGTTGGCTCTGTCTTTTTAACCGACTTCAAAAAAGGAGGAGTTTTCTCAACTCGACCGTGTATATACAATATTTTCTGCGTGTTCGCGGATAACTTCAACTTCGTCGTTTATGAACCGATATTGATTGTTGGAAAGGAGATATCCCAATAGTGGTACTATGATAAGGAAACCAGGATCTGATGATGGCATCCCAGAAAAATCGTGGGGATTCTTAGTTTCCTGTTTGAAGTCGGTTTTTTTTTTGTTCAATTTTATTATTTACGTAGAAAGAGTAAAGAAAATAACCACACACATTCACTTTTGACGTGATAACGTCTTATAATTCGATGGAGCCGGCTGCACGCACGAAAAAATGCGTCGTTACCTCGCTCTGAGGCGTTCCGTGTAAGTCTTGAAGTGCAAGCGAGAGCGCGAACGAGCGACAAAGAAGCACAATCGGCCTTTACGTTCGGCAGCGTTCGACATCCGTCTCTCTCCTACTTGAGTGAGCGATGTGTCTGTGTGAACAGCTGCTATACTATAGTACATCTACATGTTTTGATCGAGTATCAAGTGCAGTGAAAAGTGAATGTGGTGTCAATTGTTTATAGCAACGATAATTGCGGCGATAAAGGTGATGATTCTTTCGATATTATGAAACCATTCCATCAGTATTTTCTTATGACGTTGTCACGTTCAACTATCGTCAGTAAACCGACTTTACAGACAACCGATTTTTTCAATGTTTTTTTGTTTCAATCAAAAATTACAATGAAAGTATAAAAAATAATTACATAACTCACTTTGTATTATCATTACAAATATTGTTTTTTTTTTTTTATTCATACTTTAAAATATTAGTCTTAACTAGAGTTGAAAGTAACGGTGTAGACAACGTACATTGATACTTAAGAGATTAAATATAAATAGAAGGGTAAGTCTATACATTCCAACAACTTGCTCCACAAACATTTAAAACTAAAAACTTACTAACAAAATTTTTTTTCTTATGTGTGGTTTAGTGTAGACCTATCTATGGCAATTTTTCCTATTGAGCCAAAACTGCTCAATCGTGTTTCTTATAGCTTTTGACTTTAAGAAATATCATTAACAATAAGAGTATTTTTTTCAACCTTGGGTTTTCTATCGTTCAGGAGTACTTGACGTCGAAAATAACGAAAATCTGTAATATTACCGCCTTAATAGACAGTCAAATAAAACTGAACATTTTTCTAAGGTATCAGGGCTTTCTACGCAAAATAGGGAAGGGTGATAAAAAGGAGACTGCATTAAAAAATAAAGTATGAACTATTGTTGAACTTTCGGTTGATATGATGATGATGATTGTTCAATAAATTTTAGGTGTTATTTTATACTGTTCTGAATAAGGTTATACGTAATATAAAGATAAAGATGCAGCGAAACGCACTCAAATTTTAAATAAAAAAACGCTAAACACGTTAAAAACCGACTTCCATCGCGACGACTTAGTACATTTTTGTATTATTATTTTTGGTTTTTGTTAATTTTCTAATAAAGGACTACACCGATTTTGATGAAATTTATATGGAACTACACGGAAAGTACTAGCTTTCAAATGATAAAAGAATTATAAAAATCGGTTCACCCAGTCAAAAATACACATAAAAAAAACATACAGTCGAATTGAGAACCTCGTCCTTTTTGGCAGTCGGTTGAAAAAAGAAGGTTGTCCTTAGTTTTGTACGATCACTATATTTTTGGTAATGGTGTCTAGCCTATTAAATACTTAAAGACTTGTCGCCCTGTCAGGATGGAGTGTTGCAAACGACTTTTTTTTTAATTACAATTGGTAAGCGCTTGGCATCATGTCACCTGATGGTAAGTTACTATGATGCCAAAGATGGTAGCAGGCTTACCAAAGATTCCCCAACGCAACGAAGAACTGGCTATCTTATCTTCAAGCTGGAACACATCAATGCTGTTAACACTAATTTTGGTGGCAAAACTTAGATATGATGGTGGTACCTAGCCAGGCGGGCTTAGAAAATGTCCTACCACCAACCAAACCGAGTCTTACAAGTTGAGCCCACCGAGAATCGAACCCGCAACTTCTGGTGTGAAGCGAATGGACTGCCACGAAGACAGTTGAAGGAAGACTGCCGACTGGGCTACATAAAAGGACTATGTACGTACTTCGACCATATACAGGGTGTAAAAAAATTGGTGGAGGACCCGTTAACTAAATGTGGAGTCAGCTTATTTATATCGCAGGGATATTGTCAAAACCGCGATATTACAATCTCACTACACTAAATTCAGTAGATTATAATATGACGGTAAATTGTCAATCGGCTTACAATTTCACGGCCGATTGCAAACCGATGATTTCTTCTTTTTTTTTCTTATTTTATTCTTCTGCAAAGGCTCTTTGACTGTTTAATCAATCAAACCTGACCGAAGCTAACTTATCCCGTTAACTACGACTTTTTGTGTATTATAGTATGGAGAGACAGTTTTTTTTTGAGAATTGACTATGGGTTCCATGGGAAAAGTTGTTCAGTATGATGAGTAGATGATAACGGGATGATGTTAGTATGATGATAACGGGACCTACACCAATTGTGTTACAACCTGTACATTGTATATACGGTCGAAGTTTAGGTATAAATAATAATATAATGTTACGGTAAAATTGTAGAAACCGTTAGATTATAATCTATCTCGCGAGATTGTGAACTGTCGAAAGATTGTGAACCGTAACATACTGCTTACAATTTCACTAGTTTCATTGTAATCTCACTAGTGAATATTATTTACTAAAGGAGCGAGCGAAGCGAGCGATGTTTGCTTCGGTCAGGTTTGATTGATTAAACAGTCAAAGAGCCTTTGCAGAATAATAAAAAAAAAAAAAAAAAGAAGAAATCATAGGTTTTATTCGGAGATACAAGAATGGGCCGTGAAATTGTAAGCCGATTGATAATTTACCGTCATATTATAATCTACTGAATTTAGTGTAGTGAGATTGTAATATCGCGGTTTTGACAATATCCCTGCGATATAAATAAGCTGACTCCACATTTAATGCTACGGCGTAGCCGCTACAAAATTAACCTCTTTGAATTTTAAAATTTGAAAATTGGTAACAACTTATAAATCGGGAAGGTAAGGTCACACTCCACACACAGGCATAAATGAGATACTAGTTACTTCGACACAGGTCGTTCCTTTCCCTCTAATATGGTTGATGGGAGCGATGGCTGACTCTCGCGTTATACTCGTGACCGGGTGCTGTCCGTATGAACTGGCCTACTCTTGTCAAGGCATTAATAACATTCAATGATTTTTATGTATAACTTTTGGTGTCATATTGTTTTCATGTTGTAATGACATAATCAGGTTTATTTCAAGGACTGAATTTTGAAGTTCTTAACTAATTATTGTTTATTTATTGATTTTTCACAAATGACATTATGTTATTATTTTATGACTATCAGAAAGAGTGTACACCTATTTTGAATAAATACCTTGCACAGCGTCGGTGGCGAACTGGTAAGGGCCACTAAATCCTGTCCGGGAGGTCGTGGTTCGATTCCTGCCATGTACCAATGTGTTTTTGAATTTCGATTTCATATGTACATTTATCCAACGCTCTAATACGGTGAAGGAAAACATCATGAGGAAACCTGCACACGTATACGAATAAACTCGAAGGTTGTATGTGAAGTAGACCAACCCGCACTGGGCTCGCGTTGTCAACTAAGGCCCGATCGCCCTAATACACGGTAGGCTCGAGCCCCTCGGTGGGGAGTATATGAGCTGATGTGATGACCATGAAAAAGGGCCTACTCCGAGTCGTTCTAAGTTATAAGGCTAACGGCTAACCCTTGCGCCAGCTCTAAAACCGCCTACTTATACGGCCTATAAAGCTTCAAAAACCTTTTTTTTATTATTAATAATTTGAGTGCGTTTGACTGCAACTCACCTGATGGTAAGTAACGATGCAGTCGAGGATGGTACACGCAAACTCAAATAATGCCTATTCACTCTTGCCTTGAAGATCCCCAAATTATAGGAATACTCGCCTTGGTTTTTTATCAAGTCTTATCTATCATCATCATCAGTCGAAAAACGTCCACTCCTGGACAAAGGCCTCCCCCAAAGATTTCCACGACGACTGGTCCTGCGTTGCCCCACATTCAGCGGCTTTCCGCGATCTTCACCAGGTCGTCGGTCCACCGAGTGGGAAACCTGCCTACGCTACGTTTTGCGGTGTGCGGTCGCCACTCGACTTTAATGTCCCAACGGCCATCTGTTCTACGAGCTATGTGCCCTGACCACTGCCACTTCAGTTTAGGTATTCTGTGAGCTATGTCGGTTACTTTAGTTCTCCTGCGGATCTCCTCATTTCTGATTCGCTCGCGTAGGGAAATTCCGAGCCTGGCTCGCTCCATTGCCCTTTAGGTAAGATTATCAATTATAATAAATTTATATAATCAAAAACCAGCATGGCGCTAGTTTCTTCGCGTTTCAAAATAAAAACGTTTTTTGTATGGGGACTTTCACTTTTTTTTTTATTATTCACAATTGTTTTTTTATTCTTTAATTTTTAGTATTTTTTGTTATAGCGGCAACAAAAATACATCATCTGTGAAAATGTCAACTATCTAGCTATCACGCTTCATGAAATACAGCCTGGTACAGACGGACAGACAGACAGACGGGCGGACAGCGGAGTCTTAGTTATAGGGTCCCGTTTGTAGCCTTTGGGTACGGAACCCTAAAAAGTATTTTTTTTTAATGACGCTGACGGACGCTCAAAAACTTTGATTGCTTGTGGAGCCTCGTGGCGGCGAAGACGACTGCCAAAGTTTTTAGAACCAAAGACTTCTATATAAAATATAGAAGTCTTTGGTTAGAACCCGCTGGAGTTCATAAAACCCATACAAAAGTAGTATTTGATTCATTTGTTAACCGCAAAACCGATTTTGAAATAATTTTATATCGATAATCGGATGACGTATATCAGTGTCTGTACCGCATTACTTTTTTGAGAAACGAAACAGGAATCCATTATTAATCAATAAACTTGTTTTTAAGGTAAAAGACGGAAAACAAGTTTATTGGTATTAAATGGGTTTCTGTGTCGTTTTTCACAAAAGTAATGCGGTACAGACACAGATATACGTCATGCGATTATCGATATAAAATTATTTCAAAATCGGTTTTGTGGTTAACAAATGAATCAAATACTACGTTTGTACGGGTTTTATGAACTCCAGCAGGCTCTTAATTCTATTTTAATTAAACTTATCTAAGTTTTGCCGCCATACATCAATGTTGTTCAAATTGTTAACAGGCGGTATTTCGGCTTGAAGGTAAGATAGCTGCTCCCCTTTGCGTTGGGGAATCTTGGTAGCCCTTACCATCGTCACTTACCATCAGGTGAGATAATGCCATTGGCTTACCAATTATTATAAATTAGAAAAAGTGAGTATAGTATAATGTAGTACTTATATAAGATGTTATAGCTGTGTATCTCTTCGAGAAACCAATAGGTAGGTCCGTAAATATAACAAGGGCTAAGAAAAGTTATAATTAGTTTTTGGTACCTATAGCAGAACTCGCGACAAGTCTACCCTTTTTAACGGATTTTTTAAAAATAAAATTGAAGAAAATATTATTGAAATCAGAAGACTTTAATAAAGTTATTCATGGCTTCCAGATGACTCAATCCGAGCAGGTTGATACTTGTTAAAATAATATCTAACGTAAGTCTATTATTTAAGTTCAAAATTCAAATCAATGCGGGCTTCAGCGCGACTGTTTTACGTTGAAACCGAACGCCCAATTCTCGATTTTTACATGTTTTTATTAGTTTTTATTGTAATTTCAAATAAGTTTTAATAAAATGTGTTCAATTAAAATGAAAGGTCTTAAAGTCACCGATTTTTGTGTGTTGGTTTCATTCAACATAAACTATTTGTTTTCGAGAAATTTTGCAATTAATGCCAAAAACGGGGTCTGCTGTATATTTTTTTTACATCAAAAGTGGTAATGTTTCTAAAATTGTATTCAATTAAATCGATTTTTTATTGCTTTAAGTATATTTTATATTTTTTTCCATAGCTTTACACAGTCTTTCAATAATTTGAATTGAATATTGTTATTTGACCTATTTTAAGGCCTTAATCCCTTTTGATTACATATGGCGTAGGTTTTTTCGAAAATTTTAAGATTGCTTTTCTCTTTGTTATATCAGCCAAAGACGTCCACTGCTAGACAAAGGCCTCCCCCAAGGATTTCCATGACGACCGGTCCTACGCTGCCTGCATCCAGCGGCTTCCCACGAACTACACCAAGTCGTCGGTCCACCGAGTGGGCAGGCCTGCCCACGCTACGTCTTCCGATGCGTGGTCGCTACTCGAGAATACACATAATATACTCAGTTATAAGTTTATTCAAATAACTTTGCTAAAAACGGATCGTGCAATCGCTCCTTTATCGAGAATTCGTCATATTTTCACTTTAGCCGGTATATGGCTGCAAGTCACGCAACACATGCGATTGATGCCTGTCGTGTGGGGCGTTTTGACACGATAGCATTACTTTGAATTGAGCTGTAATTGTGTCGTTGTAAATATTTCTAAAGAGCGTCGGTGGCGTAACGGCTAGGGCCACCGCCTCCTGTCCGGGAGGTCGTGGTTCGAATCTTGCCACGTACCAATGTGATTTCAAATTTAGATTTCATATGTACGTTTATACGACGCTCTTACGGCGAAGAAAAACATCGTGAGGAAACCTGCACACGCCTGCGAAGAAACTCGCAGGTTGTGTGTGAAGTCGACCATCCCGCACTGGGCCAGCGTGATCGACTAAGGCCCGATCGCCCTAACTCAGGGTAGGCTCGAGCCTCTCAGTGGGGACGTATATGAGCTGATATGATGAAATATTTCTAGTGTTAGTAGCATAGTACTTTTTGTGCACAGTTACAAATTTCCAAAATATTTTAGGCAGAAATCAGATTATACATGGGGGCACAGGAGTGCCCCAGCAAAGTCGGCACGGTTGTACCATCTTTTCTCGAAGCAACTCATGGTACAGATCGTTTGTAAGACTCAGTTTGGTTGGTGGTAGGGAATTTTCTAGTTCCGCCTGGCTAGCTACCACCATCTTATCTAAGTCTTGCCGCCAAACATGTTAACAGCATTGATGAATTCCGGCTTGAAGAATAAGAAAGCCAGATCCCCATTGCGTTGGGGAATCTTGGTAAGCCAGCTTCAGGTGAGGTAATGCCAATTCAGTCACCAGGCTATATTTTATGAACCGTGATAGCTAGACATTTGAAATTTTCACAGATGATGTATTTCTGTTGCCGCTATAACAACAAATACCAAAAATTAAATAAAGTGAAAAAATAAGAAATGAGATTTTTTTTCTATTTTCTATCTTGTATGGTGATACAAACCCTTTCGTGTGAAAGTGTGACTCTCATTTGGCCGGTTCTTTCCCGATAATCTTAACTTATACTCTTACCATACAAAAAAATCTGTTTTTTTAACCGTCAAAAAACTAGCGCCATCTAGTATCTAGTATGAACCCTTTGTACTATCGCTATCTAGTGTGGAAGTACGGAACCCTATGGGTGCGGTTCTGACCCGCACTTGGCCGGTTTTTTTTTAAACTTTTATTTTTAACGGCAACATTTATGAGCAGACCAACTCCAAAAATAATAATTGTAGTTTTTCGCTACAAATTTTTATTTAGGCACGGTACGTTAACTTCGCTCCAATGACCAATTAGTCTAACTGAAAGTTAAATATAAAAGCTTGCTAAAAGCTTGTTTATTTATTAACTCTAGTTTACAAGTTGCCAGTTCAAAGTGGTACGATTTTAACTCAGCTAGAAAGGTAGTTAGGTACTCTATTAAATTTCAAACGTCGAATTCAATTTGATGATGATGATATCAGGTCACAAGCGTCAGTGGCTACAAGCGTCGGTGGCTTACAAGCGTCGGTGGCTCAACCGGTAACGACTCGGTCGTCCTAACCAGAGTTGCCGGGTTCAAATCCGGACGGCCAATGTACCAATGAGTTTTTCGTAACTTACGCACATTTATACTCTCCGATCGCTTTAACAGTGAAGGAAAACATCGTGAGGAAACCTGCACAACACACCTGCGAAGAAACTCGAAGGTTGTGTGTGAAGTCGACCAACCCGCACTGGGCCCGCGTGGTCGACTTAAGGCCTGATCGCCCTAATTCAGGGTAGGCTCGAGCCCCTCGGTGGGGACGTATATGAGCTGACATGATGATATCAGCTCATATACGACCCCACCGAGGGGCATGAGCCTACCCTGAATTTGGGCGATCGGGCCTTAGTCGACCACGCGGGCCCAGTTGGTTGACTTCACACACAACCTTTAGGTTTCGTCGCAGGCAATTTATGTTATTATCATTTATTGATTCACTTTCAATTTATCTATTATTTTTTAGGTTCTTATGTCAGAGCGTCGGTGGCGTAACGGTTACGGCTGCTACCTCCTGTCCGTGAGGCCGTGGTTCGAATCCTGCCACGTACCAAAGTGTTTTTTTTTATTCACGATTGGGAAGCCCTTGGCATCATCTCACCTGATGTAAGTGACGATGATGCCGAAGATGGAAGCGGGCTTACCAAGATTCCCCAACGCAATGAGCAACTGGCTATCTTATCTTCAAGCCGGAAGCCGGTTTTCGAATTTCGATTTCATATGTATGTTTATCCGACGCTCTTACGTTGAAAGAAAACATCGTGAAGAAACCTGCACACGCCTGCGAAAAAACTCGAAGGTTGTATGTGAAGGCGACCAACCCGCACTGGGCCCGCGTGCTCGACTAAGGCCCGATCGCCCTAATTCAGGGTAGGCTCGAGCCCCTCGGTAGGGACGTATACAAGCTGATAAGAAGATGTCAGTTGCCGGGTCCCTATTACTAAGCTTTCGCTGTCAATAATATAAAAACGGTAATATACACAATCGTCAAACTTTGTGTGATAATAGTAATAATCCTAATGTAAAGTAACAAATAATAAAAACCCTCCAAATGTAAGTCCTACTCGCGCTAAGGATCCAGAACTGAACAAAAAAAAATCTGTCGCTCTCGTTGATGTCTTTTAATTGAAATAAGTAGGTATCATTGTTATTCTCGTGTGGAAAGTTGAACCCTCGGTCCGACTCACACTTGGCCGTTTTTAGGGTTCCGTACCCAAAGGGTAAAAACGGTACCCTATTACTGAGACTTCCCTGTCCGTCCGTCTGTCGGCTATCCGTCCGTCTGTCACCAGGCTGTATTTCATGAACCGTGATAGCTAGACAGTTGAAATGTTCACAGATAATGTATTTCTGTTGCCGCTATAACGACAAATACTAAAAAACCGAATAATATAAATATTTAAGGGGGCTCCCATACTACAAACGTTTTTTTCTCTTTTTTGCTCGATATTGATAGCGGCGACAGGTAGATGCTTGAAATATTCACAGAATATTTAGTTATACAGGGTGTCCAAAAAATAAAGGATAATCCTGTAACTGCGAATAGGTGATATGGCCTATTATATGCTAAAATTTAAGTAATTTTGTGCACGACATATTCTCTATTCTCTGTAACGGTATATCGTTATTTCAATAATATTTTAATATTTAACACTAAAAGCGACTCGCAACATGGACATTTCACGTTGAACCAATGTCCTTGTGCCCCGACAACAAATTTTTTCAGTAATTTTGTGCACGACATAGACGCCCTGTATTTATATTGAACTATCTAACGCGGCAGACATTGGCTTGCCCGCGACTTTTTTTTCTCGCTTTATTCCATATAACGTGGAAATTTTGAAATGAAATAATTTATTTGCATCAAACATGGTAGTAGGATTTTAAATATAATTTTGTAGTACAATCATGTCTCGCCTGTGCAAGGCATGCATATGTTTGACATAGATTATAATTGTAAATGTCTCTCAAACTTTAAAAATTCAAATGGCAACAAGTTTGTTTTTGTCAGAGAGGTACGAGTATTCAATGTTATAATTTTTGTCACTAAGCAATTTAAACAATTATGTCTTAAAAATTTTAGATTCTAGCTTTCTTAGTTCACTCGGCAAGTTATTATAAAGGGTGGAACAAAATTGGTGTAGATCCCGTTGACTGGTGGTTCTATCAGTTATACTGAACAACTTTCTCCAAGTAACTCATAGTCAATTCTCAAAAAAAAACGACGGGTTGCACTCCGGGAGTGCCGGCAGAAGTGAAAACTTGAATATTAACGTTGTGCATTATTGATATTTTGGAATGGTTAGGGAATAATTTTGCACGAATTACTTTGATTATCAGTATAAAAGTACTATCATTTATGTGGTAGAATAGAATATTTATTTTTTGCGCTATCGTACACAAACATGACAATTTATATTACATTAAAAAGTTTATATCTCAGAAAAATCAACAAAAAATCAACTCCATCCGTCTTACGAATTTTCGATCAGGTCACGTGTCCTGACGCGAGTTTAACATTTTTTACCCATTACAAAACAAGTGCACAACGCCGCTAAAGAAGTTTTCACTACTCCATCCGTCTTACGAATTTTCGATCAGGTCACGTGTCCTGACGCGAGTTTAACATTTTTTACCCATTACAAAAAAAGTGCACAACGCCGCTAAAGAAGTTTTCACTACAAAAATTTGGACCCTCCATACTAAAATGCACAAAATCGGTCGATCAGCTGATCGATTTGTATGAAGAGTAAAAAAATGTCTTAACGTTTTCAGCAAAGTCGTAGAACAAAAGTTGTACAGTATGATGAGTAGAAGGCCCAGTTAACAGGACCTACACCTGTATATTCGATCCCCCATACGCACATAATTTCGGCTATACATTTCCGTCAATGGGGTTTCGTTAAAAACTAGCCTGTATGGATCTCTAAGGGTTCTTGTGGTTTTGTCACTGGCTCACAAACACACAGAGCTCAAATATATATCTATCTATCTATAATATAATAAAACTGTAACGGGGCCGTGTCTGTACATGAAGTATTTTTGGAAAATAATAACTGTGGTGGACATTACTAACGATACAGAGGCCAAAACAACAACTTTTGGAATTTTTGTCTGTCTGTCTGTCTGTCTGTCTGTATGTTCGCGCATCACGCTAAAACTACCAGGCCGATTTTGATGAAATTTTGTATGGTGATTCCTTATAGCCCGGGTTAACATATAGGATACTTTTTATCCCGGAAAATTCAAGAGTTCCCGTGGGAAAATCAAAAGTATTCATTTATAGAATGGCTCACCACGCAAATGTGGCTAGACCTTTTATAATCAAATTTTACACGTTGATACCCTTATAAAACCCTTAGAAATAAAACTGGGACATTGTGAATCCCAAAAAAATAAGGATTTCTGCAGGAATGCAAAAAAACTATCTTTAGAATGGCTCCACGTAACAATATGAAACCATTACATTGGGATGGGGTGTTTTGACCATCATTGTATAGTTGCGTATTCTTTATCCCGGGAAACTATAAGAGTTCCCGTGGGAAATTATCTATCGATACTTACAATTATAAATATACAGTACATTTTCCACATATAAGCTACACATACCACACATTATAATCATAGCAGCAAAATGTCAATAGATGGCACTGCAGGAATAATAAAACGCGCTTAAGTTGTGTTAAAACATTAAAATATTATTTCATACTTTTGAGTGGATTTCTTTTAAGTATTTTTCAGAATACGCTACTTTACACAACTCTAACTCTGGAACTATGGCACGTAGCGATGTGTTTCATAGACGAACAGATAGGATTTTTTTTACAGATTCCAATCGTGTAAAAAAATTGAAAACACATAAATCGAGTTTAGCATATTTTAACAGGAGGCGCAGTAATGGGAACTCTTCTGACGGCGACTATATTTGCGTGTGGCAGTTGCTCTCCGCCCGCAATATCAATATCTGTGAACCTCATCAATGTATTTGCGGGTCCACGGTGGCCATCACGCACTGAGTTGCGATCGTTGTTTGTGAAGATTCCCACGTCACCATTTCCTTAATGACCTCACTCGGAGGGCACTGGTCTCGGCCAGATGGAATACTCCATCTTTGATGCCGGCGGCTGCAGCTTTAGTCGATCTGATGGCAAGAGACCGGAGGGTTTAAACAGGTGCCATGGCAGAGAGGAACGTGCCTGCTTTGGGACACCACTTTTTCTGCCTCACACCCCACCCGTACGGTACTCAGAGGCCTTTGCCTTCATAAAGGAGATTGGCCGTCACCTTCGAGAGAGGAGATGTGAAGCCCGCTCCGGGTTCTATCTGCTGCTAAGGTTGTCTATTGCCATCCAGCGTGGCAACGAGAAGTGCGTTATGGGCTCCTTTGGAGCTGATACAACTCAAGGATTTGACCCATAATAATATTTTTAGGAAATTTTATTACTAGATTGATATAATGATTTGAATTAGTTTTTTGATAATATAGGTATATGTGTTATTCCATCATATCAGTTTATATACGTCCCCACCAAGGGCTCGACCTGCCCTGAGTTAGGGCGATCAGGCCTTAGATGATTACGGGGGCCCATTGCGAGTTGAATGACTTCACACATAAGCTTCAAGTTTCTTCGCAGGCGTGTGCAGGTTTCCTAACGATGTTTTTCTCACCGTAAGAGCGTCGGAAAAACGTACATTTCCTTAAGATATGAAATCGATATTCGTATAGATATTGGTAAGTGGCAGGATTCGAACAACGGCCTCCCGAACAGGAAGTAGTGGCCCTAACCGTTAAGCCACCGACGCTCTATATGTTATTTAAGATTTAGAAATCCTTACCTAATATTATAAATGTGAAAAAGTGTTTGTTTGTTTGTTATCTATTCACACTTCAACACCTCTACCAATGTTGAAGAAATTTGGCATGCAGATAGCCTGTATCACTGGGAATGAAATAGTCTACTTTTTATCTGTAAAAATTATCATAGTCCGATGCAGTTCATCAGGAAACTAAAACTATACTCTTTGTTTGTTAAGTTATTGTGATTTTTAGCACAATGAGGTGGAAAATGATATAATTTACTAATAAGTATATCCTGACATAGTTCCCGAGGGATCTGGGGACAACTGTTTTTTACGCTCGCGCACGTCGGTGGCGCCGCAACGGAGCAACGGATTAAAGTTATTTTTTGTAAAGAATTTGTTGAGGGGGTGGGAAGTGACAAAGACTGCTAATCCGAATAGCCCGATACAGTTCCTGAGGTACCTGGAGAAAACTCATGTCCACGCTTGCGAGCTGATTGCGGCTCGCGCACCACTCACTCTCGAAAAGAGTCATAAAAGCTATGTCCACGCGGGCAAAGCCGCGGGCAAAAGCTAGTAAAACCTAAAGGAAATCTTGCGTTATTTAAGCATTCTACCTTGGACCTCCAAGGATTTAGGAAGGGCGTTTATGAGTCAGTAAGTGAGTATAGTAGTTTTAGTTTCGGGGCTCCATCAAATAGGTTTTTGACGTGATAAAGTTTTATAAATTGATGACACGGGCTGCATTCACAAAAAATTGTGACGTCATTATAACTTTACGCCCGTGTAACATCATTGTTGCGTTACGCCAGTGTGACGACATTGTCGCGTTACACCTGAGCCAAGCTTGCAAGCAAGAGTTGTACTTGTACAAGTACTTGTACTTGTACTTGGATGGACGTACAGACGGACGGATGAATCGTCAAACAAGTGTGTCAATGGATTAAAAGTACTAGGCTTCCAGGATCTTACAGGAGGTGTTGCAATGCGGTCGACTTTGTGAGGAAAACACGTATCTGTGTGTGTCAATGAATTAAAAGTACTAGGCTTCCAGGATCTTATAAGAGGTGTTCCAATGCGGTCGACTTTGTGAGGAAAACCCGTATCTGTGTGTGTCAATGGATTAAAAGTACTAGGCTTCCAGGATCTTACAAGAGGTGTTCCAGTACAGTCGATTCTCTGTAAAGAAATGCCAAAGAGTTAACTCACCCGACTATGGGCGGTATTTTACATCTCCTTAAAGATGAAGCTAAAGAAGTTTTACTTCAGTCCTGTGGTCTAAAGCACACAAGCTTTCGGCTTGTGACACGTTATCACGTAAAATTATCGTCCGTAAACCAACTTTAAAGACAACATCGTTTTTTTATCTGATATAAAACCTTTTTGTATTGCTATGCAGTCTCCTTTCTGCAGTGCCAGCTCCAAGAAGCGCCCAGCGACAAGCAGGGCGCGACGCAATCAACATCTCATTTGTGGAGATCCTTAATTCCGTCTCCCGGGCGCGGCCCGCTGATTTCCCCGATAAACCGTTTATTACAATTCTCCTTTTATTCTGCACTCCACTCTTGTCTCGAATATCACCCTTATCTGTGATTAGGTTAAAAAATTGAAGGGATTTTTGAGATTGGATTCTGGATTCGGCACGAATAATTTGCTAGCGGAAGTTGAATGAACTCTGTGATGTGGTAGCAAATATGAGGAGGTTAAAAACAAAACGTGATTTAACACAAAAATAAAAAAAGTTGAGTTAATGATGCCAGTCTATCGTCGACCATAAACAACGTCGTTTTTAATCATTCGATTCGTGCATAAATCATTTCTGTCCATAGTATTTTGTCTTTGAAAAGCAGGTTTAAATGGAAAAGACGCTTTGTCTAATGACATTTCTCCTGCAATAAGTGATTAGAAGATTGTCAGAATACACAATAGGTATGACCAATGCTAGTCATTTAATGTACTTTTTATCATCTGTCAATAACGACATTTTCTTCTTAAAATGTTTGACATAGGTACCTAGGCGTGACGTCATAGTTTTGCAGCGTCATCAGCGGGACCCTAAAAAGTAAAGAAAGTCACGTGATCGATTGAAAATAATGTATTTGTATTGAAAATAAAACCATAAAAACCATGTTATTGAAATGGGCCAGTTCTTGCTGAAGGTATGACGAATGCTAGTCATCTGAGTTACTTTTTATCATTTATCAAAAACGATATTTTGTTCTAAAAATGTTAGAAATACCTAGGCGTGATAGTTTAGCAGCGTCATTTATGTACTCATTTTGTAATTTTGGTGAATTAAAAATCGAAGACTTGATAGAAAACAAAACGAGTAAGGTTTTCCGAACTTTCAGTGGGAGGGCAATTTAGTGATCAAGAGTTCATAATTTATTTCTGATTTCATTTATCTCAGTTTGACATCACGTTATGCTTTTAACCTCCTTATATATTATTAAGTATTCTTTGGTGGTGGTAGCAAGTCATTAAAAGTATACTAACAAACATTAAAAGTTAGGGTCTTATCACACTAAAGCGGGGCGAGTGCGCAGCGAGCTCGCTGCAAGTTCCCAACGTGTGCGTGGCGAACACGCCGCGGGTGCGCAGCGAGCTCGCGGCGAACAGCGCTGTCGACGACATTTTGTACACTCTCGTTCCCTTCTGGCACTGAATGTACAAAACGCGGATCGATACCGCGAACTTGCTGCCCACCCGTTCACTCACTGAGCACCCACACGTTGCGAGCTCGCTGCGCAATCGCCCTGCTTTCCACTCGTTCGCAACTCGCTAGTGTGATAAGGCCCTAGTGTTAGGGTTCAGCCAAAGAATTCGTATCACCAAATAAAAACATTGTCAGCTTTTACAAAGTGTCCCGCTATTTTCAATTAACTCGTTTTGAAAACTTGAAAAATTTTTTGCAAACTTTAACTTCAAATGTCAACTTATAGCGAACAGTTTTTAGGGTTCCGCAGTCAACAAGGAACCCTTATAGTTTTGTCATTTCTGTCTGTCCGTCTTTCCGCAGCTTAGCTCATAGACTATTGGTACTAGAAAACTGTAATACATATTAGTTTCGCCGACAAAGTGGTAAAATAAAATCTTGAAAAAAAAAGATTTTGAACTACTTGAGCGGGTGACAGAGCGTCGGTGGCGTAACGGCTACGGCGGCTGCCTCCTGTCCGGGAGGTCGTTGTTCGAATCCCGCCACGTACCAATGTTATTTCGAATTTAGATTTTATATGTACGTTTATCCGACGCTCTTACGGTGAGGGAAAATATCGTGAGGAAACCTGCACACGTCTGCGGTGAAACTCGCAGGTTGTGTGATGAAGTCGACAGACCCGCACTAGGCCTGCATGGTCGACTGAGGCCCAATCGCCCTAATTCAGGGTAGGTGAGAGCCCCTCGGTGGGGACGTATATGACCTGATATGATGAGCGGGTATTTTTTTGTTAAAATGTAGGGTACCGTTGAAAAGATTTTTCAAAACTGGTGATAGTTTGAACAACCATTTTTTGATTCAGGGTTCCGTTTAAGAATTATAAAAGTGCTAATTTTTGTTAGATTGATCAACTTTCCCCCCACCTACCAGCTAAATTGCTATTTCCTGAAAAAAAAATTGAATAGTGGGACATATAATCAATTTTAAGTAAAAACTATAACGCCTTAGTAGACTTTCTTAGTTGAGGTGTAAAAGTCGACCAACTTAAGCTTTAAAGTTGGATTTGTATGAAGTTCATTGTTTTTCCATACAAAATGTTCTATTACTAACTACAAAAAACAATTATTTTTTTAAAATATACATTTGTTTTTTGAAAAGGCTACAGAACCCTGCTTTGCGCGAGTCCGACTCGCACTTGGCCGGTTTTTTCATTGATAGTAAAACCCGTAATTTACTTGGTGATAACCTTAATATTATATCTACGGATTGAGTCGACACATAACTACGAATTCAAAGGTGGATGGATTATGGATAATTTTAACACGCTTTTATTAGCTTCACCTGTATGTTTGTTTCTTTGATTGTATGTATCCGACTCCTTTGGACTTGATTTTGACCCACTTTAAACGGACAGATTTAATTCAAACTTTGTAGACTTATCAAGAATCAGCGACAATATAATAATTTCATAAGTTTGATCTAAAAAATTAAAAATAAATAGAGTTTAAAAAAACTAAAAAACACGCTTTTAAAGCACTTTGAACTAAAAATTTAAAAATAATTTTTAAAATAACCTTAATACAATAATGAATAAAAAAAGACTAGTATTATTGTGAAAAAAAAGCGTCGGGCGCTTTGCTCCATATTTTTCATACATCGAGCGCCCGACGCTTTTTTTTCACAATAATACTAGTATTTTTTATTCAATAATGTTTTAAGGTTATTTTAAAAAATATTTTTAACTTTTTAGTTCGAAGTGCTTTAAAAGCGTGTTTTTTAGTTTTTTTAAACTCTATTTATTTAATAAAATTATTACAAGTTACAACACAAGGAGACCTAATGTTAAACTTAAAAAAACCGGCCAAGTGTGAATCGTACACGCTCACCGAGGGTTCCGTACCACTCTGGATAAGGAACCTTAAAAATAATAATTCGAAAACAATTATCACAAAAATAATTAAAAATCTGTTTAAGCTTGTGCCAATGAAGCCCTTTCATACGATACCCCACATGACACGTTTAACTCAATTCATGGACCGCCGTTCCTTGCATAACTATTTACTTACTTTAAATAAAGACAAGGTAAAGGACATTATATGTATTATATTATTCACTAAATTATAGGAAACATATAGGTAGTGAACCAAAATACAATTTGTTAAAGATAATTCTTAGGGCAGAGGCTCAACAAACTCCCGACCTAGTCAAAAAGCCCTCCCCGCAGTACCCCCTGCCCAAACGTGCCCATGACGCTAGCTGCGTTCCCCCGCTGACTAGCTAGCGAGATGCATTGGGTCAATAAAGACTATAATATTTTTTATTATTAAATTACAAATGTATAGTTTTTGTTTTAGTGAATAGGCATTATTTGAGTTTGAGTGTACCATCCTCGACTGCATCATCACTTACCATCAGGTGAGTTGCAGTCAAACGCACTTAAATTTTTAATAAAAAAAATAAAAAAATAAAGTTTTCAGTTGTAGTATAAGACGGTATTACTTGCAAAATTTCATAGTTCTAGGTCCACGGAAAATACCCTATCACATTTGATTCCCTTGAGAGTGTCGAAATATACGTTTTTTGCGGCATAAAGGGCTGTATCTTTTTTTTACGTTAACCTAGAAGCACACCCTGGACACTTCATACAACGGAAATGACATTTTAAAAAAGGAATGACGGGACAAACAAAATGACGGTGAAATCCAAACGTTCGAAAACCAAACTGTAACCAATCTGTATCAATCTGGGTGACGAGGGGGTGATGTCTCAATCTAGAGACCGGCAGGCAGTGTCCATAGTGTATGTTAGTACTTATATATATACTTTGCTAGAAGTTTGTTTTTCAACAGCTTCAAGGGTCTGCAGGCCGGAGTATATGATTTTAATTTCAACTCGTTAGCTCCACGCGTTCCCGAGATAAATAGTCTTGACAGAGAGACGGACGGACAACAAACTGATCGTATAAAAGTTCCGTTTTTTTCCATTTGAGGTACGGAACCCTGTAAATGAGTGTCGGTGGCGTAACGGCTAGGGCCGCTACCTCCTGTCCAGGAGGTCGTGGTTCGAATCCTGCCACGTACCAATGCGTTTTCTAATTTCGATTCCATATGTAACGTTTATCCGACGCACCTACGGTGAAGGAAAACATCGTGAGGAAACCTGCACACGCCTCCGAAGAAACTCGAAGGTTGTTTGTGAAGCCGACCAACTTTCCCTGGGCCCGCGTGATCGACTAAGGCCTGCTCGCCCTAATTGAGGATAGGCTCGAGCCCCTCGGTGGGGACTTATATGAGCTGATATGATGATGATGATGATGATGAATGTTAATCATAGACACTAAAAAATATTAAAAACTCCTTCGCTCTTCTAGACATTACGATGTATACCTAAATTATTGTGAGAACTTAGAATGTAAAAACGTCATATACTCGTACGTTTTTAGTTTTATGTTTTATTCAAAAGAGAGTTGGTTGAGGGTAGAAGTACTAGGGAAGCACAGTAAGCGTGCTAATTTAATGAGTTGCCCCGCTAATTGGGAACAGCCGACACAGTCAATGTTTAAATTAACTGCCTGAAGCTTGAAATGCTCGCTTCACTGTGCATTCCTTTTTTCGAATTGCTTATTAGGATAATTTATGTTCGAGCCAACAATTTCTTTGTCCAATTTTAAATTCTTCCGGCCTGTTTAAAATTGTTTGTTTTAAAAAATTTGGATGACTTTAATTTTACAGTTGGCTGCGTAAGGGAGTCACCAAGTTAATCCACGCGTAACAGATTTTAGCCGGTAGAAAAAAAGCTTTATGTCAAAGGAGCAAGAGCGTTATACTTTCTATGTCCGCCCCGCCTCAGACTGCCTCGGGTTTTTCGTTCGGATGACGTTATTGTAACGATCTTATTGCGTTGAAATAGAAACCTTTTTTCAGTTCCTTGTATATCGATACAAAAAAAGCTAACGGTTGGTCATTTTCTATCGATGAAGGATTTAAGCAAAGTTAATCGGTTTATTGCAACCTTTTCACGAGCACTGACAATATGTTTTCCAGGGATCCTGTGTCAATATTAATCTGTATTGACTTCGAATAAGGTTCAGTTTTCTCTTGTTCGCCGTAGTTGCGTTGCCCGTGAATGGGTTAAAAATAAGTACCTGGGCGACCGAACTTTGCTTGAGGCATAGTATCCAGAGCCGTTAAAAATAATTAAAAATACGCTACTATGATACACTTTGCGCGGCATATTTCCAGTGAGAATATCTCGGAAAATAGCGTTTTCCCAGAGATGAGACCTATCTAAATAGATTTTTCGCCTCCAAAAATCCCCATATATTATTTTTTAAGCAAATCGTTGGAGCCGTTTTCGAGATTCAGATTTTTCACAAGAAATGCTCGTATATAGGTATTAGAATAGATACATACAATATTATACCTATTTGACAGTTATTTTATATTTTAGTAAACAAGTTAGAATAACAATATATATATATAAATCTTCTGTCCGTGTGTTAGTCATTGAACTCCTCCTAAACGGCTGGACCGATTTTGATGAAATTTTTTGTGTGTATTCCAGGGGGTTTGAGGATGGTTTAGATTCACAAATCAGCCCGGCAGATGGCGCTGGTAGTGTAAGGTGGAACGAAGATCGCCGGGACAGCTAGTAACAATATAAATAAAAAAATATATCACACCAATTACAATACCCAAAACAACTAAAATAAAATTCCTTAATTACCTAAAATAACCCGTCCCTCTTCATAAATTTGACAGTTCAAAAAATAATTAATTAAATACTATTCACATAATAACAAAAGCACGAAAACTTTCTCATTGATAATTTAATGCATTTTAAATTTTATATTTATTAAAATCACTAAGTTAGTTCCTCGAAGGCACAATGACGTCACATGCCAGTAACACGAACAATTCACAACAAAATGTAGTTTTTGAAAGTTTCTAAAGGGTAACTAAAATGAATAATTTTCAAAAAACCTAAAAGCTTTAAGGTACAAGCTTATTACGATCAAAGTACTCGTCAATACGAATCAAACGAGCCCAAACTCGATGGGGTCTGGGGTTGAAGTGTCGTTGTTTGCGAGTTCCTATGGCCACCTTCCAGCTCCAGCATCAGATCAGCTCCATGTCATCTTAATATTGCATTGTCACGCAATAAACATATGCATACAAAATTTTAGCTCAATCGGAAACCGGAAAGTGGGTCAAATTTAACTTGCAAGATTTGATTACAGACACCGGGACTGGTGAAACTAAATAGCTTGTACCTTCCAGCTCCAGCATCATATCAGCTTCACGTTATCATAATATTGCATTGTCACACGATATACATATGCATGCAAAGTTTTAGCTTAATCAGAAACCGGGAAGCGGGTAAAATTTAACTTGCAAGATTTCATTAGAGTAGTCAAAGACCGTGTATATGTCTTTTTAATATTTTGTGCTAGACTTGCTAAACTTAAGGGGCAGTGGGCGGGGTACATAGCTCATTGAACAGATGGCTGTTGGGGCACTGAAGCTCTCGAGTTGCTACTGCTCACCAGAAGACGTAAATTAGACGGGCCTATCACTCGGTGGACGGAAGCCCTTGATGTGGGAAGCCCAGGACTGGTCGTGGCTTAGGAAGGCCTATGTTCAACAGTGGATATCTTTCGGCTGAGTTTTTGGTAATGATAATAGTGATTTCAATAATGATTAAGATAGTTTTATAACGTCCAATGGTTTTTTTTTAATCGACAATTGGTAAGCCCTTGGCATCATTGTTACTGTTTACTTTTCCAATAAAAAACGTAAAATAATTCAACTTAGTTAATTACTGTAATGTTGCGACCCATAAGGAACAATGGAATAATTCGAACCACAAGAAACAATGGAATATTTCGAACCACAAGGAACAAAGGAATATTTCAAACCACATGGAAAAATGGAATATTTTGAAACACAAGGAACAATGAAATATTTCGAACTACAAGGAACAATGAAATATTTCGAACCACAAGGAACAATGAAATATTTCGAACCACAAGGAACAATGGAATATTTCGAACCACAAGGAACAAAGAAATATTTCAACCACAAGGAACAATGGAATATTTTGACCCACAAGGAACAAAGGAATATTTCAAACCACAAGGAACAAGGAAACATTTCTAACCACAAGGAACAAAGGAATATTCGGACCACAAGGAACAAATAAATATTTCAAACCACAAGGAACAATGGAATATTTCAAACCACAAGAAACAATGGAATATTTCGAACTACAAGGAACAATGGAATATTTCGAACCACAAGGAACAAGAAAACATTTTGAAGCACAAGGAACAGTGGAATATTTCAAACCACAAGGAATAATGGAATATTTCAAACCACAAGGAACAAAAGCCACAATGGAATATTTCGAACCACAAGGAACAATGGAATATTTCGAACCACAAGGAACAAGGAAACATTTCGAACCACAAGGAACAAGGAAATATTTTGAACCACAAGGAACAAAGGACTATTTTGAAACACAAGGCATATAGAAGTATTTCGAAACACAAATAATAAAGAAATACGAGTATTCCGAAGTACAAGGGAACAAGGGAATATTTCGAAGTTCCAATTTTAATGAAGGACACGTCTTTGTTTTACAGTAGGTAAGTAAGTACTTGTAGCTCGTTTTTTACTCGACCTAAAAAAGCCTTCAGATATCTCATTTCCATAATGAGTTTTATGTTTTTCTCCTATAAACGGCGCTATCTTAATTTTCTGTTCAGAGAAATGCTTTTTGCTTTTCGCATTTCTAAGGTAGACAGATGTACATATACAAAAGGTTTGCTTTCCATTTTCATACAAATATTGTCAGTTTTCTATAACTGTACATATAATCTATACATATAATAAAACTGTAACGGGGCCGTGTCTGTACATGAAAAATTTTTGGAAAATAATAACTGTGGTGGAATTACTAACGATATAAAGGCTAAAACAACTATGTTCGAAATTTTTGTCCGTCTGTCTACTACCCTGTCAATTTTGATGAAATTTTGTATGGTAGTTTCTTATAGCCCGGGTTAACATATAGGAGACTTTTTATCCCGGAAAATTGTAGAGTTTCCTTGGGAAAATTCAAAACCTCCACGAGGACGAAGTCGTGGGCACAGCTAGTTATTAAAAATTATTTGTTATAATTTTCTTTTTGCGAGGTTCCTCATTACTTACAGTAGGTGTTTTAATCGGAACTAGCCTTGTGTTATGTATTTAAAGCTAAAGTCAAGATAATATATAATTTATAATAATAGTACTTGGCATTAACCACCCAAAGGGCAATGGAGCGTGCTATGCTCGTAGTTACTCTGCGTGTTTGAATCAGAAACGAGGAGATCCGCAGGAGAACCCAAGTAACCGACATAGCTCACAGAATCGCTATACTGAAGTACGGCTGCAGTATCGTGTGGGCACGGCACATATCTCGTAGAACAGATGGCCGTTGGAGCAGTTAAGTTCTCGAGTGGCAGCGCGCACCGGAAAACGTAGCATAGCGTAGCTTTGTCCAGTAATGGACGATTTCCGGCTGATATGATGATGATGATGAAACAAAAGTACTATAGAATTGACATTTGAAACTGTCAAATCCCTACTAAGTTTGTTTACATTGTGTTTTTTTTTTATTGATTTATGGTATATAGCGATACAGCGTGGAAATGCTTCGAGGCTCTGGGCACCATTGCACCGGGAACGATGAAAGGTGGGTTATTACCCTACTGCCTACAAAAAAAGAGTGTATTGTTTTCGGGTCTAATGTATGTATGTATGTTTCTTTATTCCACGATATCTTCTAAACGGCTTGACAGATTTTAGAGTGCGGGGTATCGTTACATCAGTCTTGATCCAGTGAGTGTTAAATGATACATTTTACCCTACTTCCCAAAAAAGAGGGGTTATATTTTATTTCGATAAATATTATTAAAGTATTATTTATTTACTACTAGCTGTTTCTCGCGGCTTCACCCGCGTGGACCACGTTTCTATGACTTTTCGAAGGTGCGCAATGCGCGAGCCGCAAGCGGCTCGCGAGCGTGGTAAAAAGTAGCCTATGTCTTAATCCAGGTCCTAATCTGTCTACCCACCAAATTTCAGACAAATCCGTTCAGTAGTTTTTGCGGGAAAGCGTAACAGACAGACAGAGTTACTTTCGCATTTACAATATTAGTAGGGATGTGTCTTTTGTATTTTAATTGATTTAATTTCTTATTGTTTATCAAAGATGTTGTTTATAATTGTTTTTATTTTCAAGTTGAGGGTGTTACATTCCCTGTATACTTAAATAAAGCTTGCCAACATCTTTCTCATCATCATCATATCAGCCGAAAAACGTCAACTGCTGGACAAAGGCCCCCAAGGACTTCCACGACGACCGGTCCTGCGCTGCCCGCATCCAGCAGCTTCCCGCGATCTACACCAGGTCGTCGGTCCACCGCGTGGGAGGCTTGCCTCCGCTACTTTTCCGGTGCGCGGTCGCCAATCGAGAACTTTACTGCCCCAACGGTCATGCAGCATCTTATCATTAACAAACTCCACTTCATCAACCCTTTTAAACATCTGCACCTGATTATTCCGTCGGCGGCGGCGCCTGCGACCCACACTAATCAGGCAAACCCACATTTCCTTGCCAACCAAATAGAGAGGAAACACACTGCGGCATACCAAAGCAACCAGGTCCTTGATCCCTAACTAATGGATGAACCATCCTTATTAATATTATAAATGTGAAAATGTGTATGTTTGTTGTACCTTGACCAATCTTGATGAAATTTGATAGGCAGGTAGCCTGTGTCACGAGGAAGGACATTGGTTACTTTTTATCCCGTGAAAATTGCATAGTCTGATGCAGTTCCAGAGGGAACTGAAATAAATACTCTTTTTTGGTTAATTTGTTTAAAATCGCAACGTAAAAGTGAAGTGGTTTTTGTCTTGAATTAGTTGAGGGGATGGGAAGTGACATAACCTGCTAATCAGAATAGTCCGATATATTTCCTGAGGGATCCGGAGAAAACTCATGTCCACGCTCGCGAGCCGCTTGCGCATCACCCACCCTCAAAGACAGTCATAAAAACGATGTCCAAGCGGGTGAAGCCGCGGGCAAAAGCTAGTAATATTATAAATGTGAAAATGTGTATGTTTGTTTATTTGTTTGTTTGTTTCCTTTTCACGCTTTAACACCTCAACCAAACGTGATGAGACTTGGCATACAGGTAGCCTGTGTCACTGGGAAGGACATAGAATACTTTTTATCCCGTGAAAATAGCATACCGATGCATTTGATCATTTTGTATAAAGAGTTCCATTTTTTTTTCGATTTCAGCAAACTTTTAAAAGAAAAGTTGTTCAGTGTGATGAATAGAAGCCCCAGTTAACGGGACCTAAACCAATTTTGTTACACCTGTATTTAATTTGAAAATTTAAGTGCTTATAGCAATGTCTGAATTAAAAACACTATCTGTAAAGAGACTGCACACAATATAAAACTGATATAGGAAATTATCGATTATGGTTCTCTGCTAGTAAGTGATAAAGAAAAGATCTGTCCAGTGCTCAGACTAAAAATAATAACCTATTTAATCTATGGTCAGTCCAGAGTAATTTACTAACTAGTTGAGCGTTACTCTGAGCTACCAGGCGCACAGAACGCACGAGGAAATGCTAAACCGAAGAGAACAGCTCATTAACGCAAACACTCCCTGCGGTTGCCAGCGGGGAGACGCGATGAATTGACTGAGCGATACTGTTGCACAACCCTGCGATGCTCTCCTAGCCTAGTACATATAGGTATAGTGAAGAATGTTTTATTTACTTTTTATAACAAAATTGAGTACGTTTGACCACATCTCATCTGATTGGGTAAGTGATGATGTAGTCGAGGATGGTACACGCAAACTCAAATAATGCTTATTCACTCTCGCCTTGAAGATCCCCAAATTGTAGGAGTTGGGAAACACAGACGCAGGCAAGGAGTTTCACTCAATCGCTGTCCGCATAATAAATGAGGAAGCGTAACGCTTCGTGCGTATAGGCTGAATATCAACAACAAAGGGGTGGAACATCTCCCTGCGTCTCGTTGACCGAATGTGGAATGGAGCTGGAGGAATGAGGTCGTGCAGTTATTGTGCACTTTTCAAAATTGATGGAGAACTCTATCAACTCTGTTAAGGTATGAGTATGTCTCGATGTATCTAAAAGGTTTGGAGAAAACATTTCAATCATTCACTGTCCATCTTTGAAAAACATTAAAGTAAAGCGACTTGAAAGAGTAGCCTTAGGCTAAATAAGTAAACGTGGATCCAAAGTAATCTCAAAAGAAAATTCTGACATCGAAACCACAAAAAGCCTTATTCCTTTAACGAACGATTGTGTACCTACCAGGAAAAGTGACTGTTGGGGCTTTAACCATTAACCTCAACAATTTGTTAATACAATAGATGGAATGAGTTTCACTTTCACGTGAAATTTTCCATTAAATTGTTGAATAGGTGAGCGGGCCGGCGTAAAGTTTCGATTTGTAACCTACATCTTAATACAAAGGACGACGAAACACGTATTGCGACAGCTCCGACCCTGTTTCCCTTTGTCTTTTCGTTGTGCAAAAGACAATATTCGTAAAATAGCGGTAATAGGCTCACCATGATGTATTGGCATAGAGGACAGATTTTCTAAAATTGGAAGCAAAACAGTTTTTTTTTATACGTCCCCAGTAAATAATTTACATTCCTCATAGATGATCGATCACCACATAAGGTCATCGACGCGTTATCTTTTCATTGGTATTTAAAGATCTTAATAAATCTCTTACTCTTACGCTAAAGGGAAACGTCGTGAGGAAACCTGCACACGCCTGCGGAGTAACTCGCAGGTTGTGTGTGAAGTCGACCAACCCGCACTGGGCCCGCGTGGTTGACTAAGGCCCGATCGCCCTAATTCAGAGTAGGCTCTAGCCCCTCGGTGGGGACGTATATAAGCTGATATGTATAATAAACCTGAGCGATCTTAATTCCACCAAGATGACCACCAAGGTCCCCCTTAACCCTAGAGCTTACAAAACAATGTGATGATTTTGTCTTGTAAACTTCTATTTTATTTTATTATCTCGTGACTTGACAGACCAGTAAATAATCATAATCATGATTTATTTATTTTCTTCCCACAAACATATTTACAAGGTACGGTAAGAAAAAATATTTATGTAGATAGATATGTTGGTGGGAGAAATGGCGCCTAAAGTAAGATAAAATAAACAAGAACTAAAAATATTAAAGATTTCATAAGGTTAAGCTGCGCTTGCGTGAGTTTCTTACCGCCTCCGTGGCGCAATGGTTAGTCCATTCGCTTCACACCAGGAGGTCGCGGATTCAATTCCCGACGGGGTGAACTTGGTAAGACTCGGTTTGGTTGGTGGTAGGGCATTTTCATAGCCCGTCTGACTAGCTACCACCATCTTATCTAAGTCTTGCAGCCAAACATCAGTGTTAAAAGCATCAATGTGTTCCGACTTAAAATAAGATAGCCAGATTCCCATTGCGTTGGGGATCTAGCCTACTCTTCTTAAATGCATTCAATGATTTTTATGAATAATTTTTCGTGTCATATTATTTTCATGTTCTAATGACATAATCTGATTTATATCAAGTATTTAATTTTGGCGTTATTAACTAATATTTGTTTATTTCTTGATTCTTCACAAATGACATTGTTATTATTATTTTATGACTATCAGAAAGAGTGTAATTTGCACCTAGTTTAAATAAATATATTGAATTGAATTGTATATATAGAATTGAATTGATTTAATCTTGGTAAACCTGCTTCCATCTTTGGCATCATCGTCACTTACCATCAGTTGAGATGATGCCAAGGTTTTATCGATTGTGGATTTTAAAAAAGTTTGGATGCAGTTGAAGAGCAACTAACTAGGAGAACTACATTCAAACTGCGAATTTGCAGCTGGCTTACAGTCGAAATGCAGTCTGTGTGTCTGGATCCTAAACGTCCTTACTGCTGAGGCATGGGTCTCTTCCCAAACTCAGGGAGCTAACGCTATACTCCACACACGGAGCCAAGTCCAGGATGGTGGAGGTTGTGGGGCTAGTGGCGGAGCCTACTGTCAGATTTTCAACACCCCCAGGGCACCTGACTCGGCTTAACGACTGCTATATAGTAATAACAACCAGCACCAACGGCTTGACATGCCTTGCGAACCACGAAAACGGTCAAGAAAAAATGCCACTAATAGTCAAACCCATCCAGAAAATTTATTTCTTAATTTGTGGCACAATTACTGTGCTATCCAAGCCTGGTGTTGCTCTTAGCATCACCCGCGGTCACGTGTAGGGCATTTAGATTTACACCTACGGACGTATGACCTTCATACACATCTGAAATGTGCAGATTTCCTCAAGATGTTTTCCTTCAGCGTTAAAGCAATCGATGAGTATATGTACGTAAGTTTCGAAAAACTTATTGGATTTGAACACGGGACCACTGATGGTAAGGGGGACCGAGTCATTACTGGTTGAGCCAGAGACGCTTTGTATCCAGGCAATGACCCCTGCTTCAGGTCAATTAACTAAAACGATAAACTCAATCCGAAATTCACACCAATTTATTTTATCCGTTGAGGCAGTAAAGTTCTCGAGTGTCGACCGCGCACCGGAAAACGTAGCGTAGGCAGGCCTTCCACTCGGTAGACCGATGACCTGGTGAAGGTCGCGGAAAGCCGCTGGATGCGGGCAGCGCAGAACCGGTCGTCGTTGCAATCCTTGGAGGAGGCCTATGTCCAGCATAGGACGTCCTTCGGCTGATATAATGATTTTATCCTATAAATGGACACATTTTTGGTAGCCCTATAAGCTTGGGAAACGCGAGATCCAGTAGTCCCAAAAGGTATCGGCTTGGGAGTGTCACACAAAGAGGCAGGCTGAGTGATATAGCAATCATGCTATTTGTTTATTGTCGGGGAGCGGTTGCGTTCACAAAGGCATGTAGTTAACCGTTATTGCATTTACACCCCAGAGGATAGATCACTCGCCGACTATTCTCTAGTGACAAAATACCATCCAAATAATATCAATCAATATCGTCGTTTTCAAGCAAATCAAATGAGTTATAAAGTTACATTAAGTAAGTTGTGAAGGTCGCGGGAAGCCGCTGGACCGCAGGACGGTCGTCGTGGACATCTTTGGGGGAGGCCTTGGTCCAGCAGTGGACGTCTTTCGGCTGATTTGATGATGATAAAAGTTACTTAACGGAATATCGAATCGGACGTACCTCGGAGTGACTTGCGTGGTTGATTCGATCACGCAGGTTAAGTGACCTGAGGAAAGGTCATCACTTGGATGGGTTTGACTGTTAGTGGCATTTATAACCGACTTCAAAAAAAGGAGGAGGTTTCACAATTCGACCGTATATATTTGTGTTGGAAAGGAGATGATAAGGAAACCAGGATCTGATGATTTAATACCAGGGATATCGAGGGGAACCTTAATTTCCTGTTTGAAGTCGGTTTTTTTTTGTTCAAAATTATTCCTTATTGTGCCCGTGTTTTGCAGGCACGCTAAGCCGTTCATAATGGTTGGTCTCACCAGGTAACAGTCGTTAAGCCGTGTCAAATGCCTTCCAGGCGGCGTGAAAAACTTCTGACAATGGTAATTCGGACTTAGAGGAGACTCATTGGCGACGAGGAACTTGTATCAAATAGGCTCCAAAGCCTCGAGCATCGCCGCAAAGTCGCCTGTCTATCGGTGTTATACAGGATTCATTTTGGACTATCTCGTAGAGTGTGCCCTGGAGCTTTACGACCTCATTCCCCCTCTCCATTTCGTGATCGGACGACCAGGCGCGGAAGACGATTCCACTCCTTTGTTTTCAATGTTCCACCTTTACGCTCGAAGCGCTTTGCTTCTTAGTTTATTATACAAACGGCTTAGGAGTGGAATTCCCTGCCGTGTATTCCCCGAAACGTATAATTTAGAAATCTTTAAGACGAGAGTAAATAGAGATTATTATTATTATTATTTTACTAATTGAGCTCCTCGGCTGCATCAGCACTTATCAACAGGTGAGATGCAGCCAAACACACTCAAATTTTAATTTAAAAAAAACGACGGGTTGCACTCCGGGAGTGCCGGCAGAAGTGAAAACTTGAATATTAACGTTGTGCATTTTTGATATTTTGGAATGGTTAGGGAATAATTTTGCACGAATTGCTTTGATTATCAGTATAAAAGTACTATCATTTATGTGGTAGAATACAATATTTATTTATTGCGCTATCGTACACAAACATGACAATTTATATTACATTAAAAAGTTTATACAAAAAATCAACTCCATCCGTCTTACGAATTTTCGATCAGGTCACGTGTCCTGACGCGAGTTTAACATTTTTTACCCATTACAAAACAAGTGCACAACGCCGCTAAAGAAGTTTTCACTTCAAAAATACTTGTCCCCGATTTGTGAAATATGGCCAAACCTTGACGAGTTTGGTAAGAGACCTGTGCCCAGCAGTGGGGACGTTCAGTAGGTTGTGAACGAAGAGTTAAATAATTGAATCCTAAAACTTCTTGAATCAGTACAGTTTGATTTGATCAAGTTCATTTTTGAAGTATTTTAGGAGTAGTTACTCACGTAAGTTTATTGAATTTTTACTCACGTACGTTTGTTGAGTTTTAGTAAATACGACTAGAGGGGTACTATAAGTTTAAAGCCTGTGTAACACGATTTAACTTATTCATTTAACTTAATTTACGCTGTCTGTCTTTTCCTTTGTGTATTGACGAGACAGGAACAGAATGTTAAAATTTAGTTGGTTAGGCCTCACTCATATGAATCGCACCTTTTTGCTCTACATTCTTTTTACATAAGTAAGTATTTTTTGTCACTTTATCGTACACTTCTTTATTTTCCTATTCTACACCGCATTTTTTTGATGTTCCTTTGTTTATATACTACTACGTTTAAGTAGGTACGTAATTATTCCCCGTACTTTATTTCCTGTACTAACCCATTTAGTAGAGGTAGATACGATTACTATCACATCATCATATCAGCTCATATATGTCCCCACCGAGGGGCTCGAGTCTACCCTGAATTAGGGCGATCGGGCCTAAGTCGACCACGCGGGCCCAGTGCGGGTTGGTCGACTTCACACACAACCTGCGAGTTTCTCCACAGGCGTGTGCAGGTTTCCTCACGATGTTTTCCTTCACCGTAAGAGCGTCGGATAAACGTACATGTAAAATCCTAATTTAAAAGGTACGTGACAGGATTTGAACCACCACCTCCCGGACAGGAGGCGGCGGCCCTAGTCGTTACGCCACCGACGCTTTATCATATATATAAATATTTATTATTATCTATTTATCTTCCATGATTTCCATTAGCTTAAGAAAAATACTTTTTTTTTACAATTTTTTTTATACCTTTTTATTAACTTTTGAGCCTTGTTCTGTCTACGTAGTAATCTCGTTCGGCATTTCATAGCGGTGCCGACAGAATATCAGCGCTGCAGCTGTGGTCCTCCACAGCATATGCTGAGTCGAAGCCTTTTCTTTGCTACGGTAATGTTTTTCACCGAACACTTTCAACTGGTGTGTGTCTGTAAGCAACTGCAAAGTACTCAATTTGTTACTACAGCTTCTTAGTTACATAAGTGTTAATGTTAGATTATCGTACTGTATTTGTGTTGTGGTGAAGAATACATTTTTCATCTGTTTATCTACGCATCTATCTAGTTTAGTCCTGTCAAAAAATTGGAATTGTGTTACACCGTGGAATTGTGGTACCAAAACGGCTCGACCGATTTCAATGGACTTTCAACCGACTTCAAAAAGGAGGAGGTTCTCAATTCGACTGCATATTTTTTTTATGTTTGTAACGCGATATCTTCGCAGATTGTTAACCGATTTTTATGATTTTTTTTTATTCTATTGGTTATACTACCAGGTTGGTCCCATATGAACTTTATCATTGCGATTGAAATCTGATTTTAAACATTTTCAGCGTTTCCAATTATTTGTATATGAAGCTGGTAATTGCGAGGTGATCCTTGTTAACTATGTTTAGTGAAGTTCCCAGAATATTTAGCTCTTTTTAGGGTTTCGTAACCAAAGGGTAAAAATTGGACCCGATTATTAAGACTTGTCTGTATGTCCGTCTGTCACCAGGCTGTATTTCAGGAACCGGGATAGCTAGACAGTTTAAATTTTCACAGATGATGTATTTATCTTGCCGCTATAACAACAAATACTAAAAATTAAATATAAGGGGAAGTCTCCATACAATAAACGTGCTTTTTTGAAACATGAAGAAACTAGCGCCATCTAGTATGATTGTACGGAACCCTATGTGTGCGGTTCGGACTCTCATTTGGCCGGTTTTTTTTTTATTATAAAACGGATTCAACAAAAAAAATTAGAACTTTCCGCCAAGTAATACAGATTAGGTACATACGTCGGCAACATTATGCATAGTCTATTTTCAGACTAGACTAGAATCCGTCGGTACATGTTAATGCATTTCCGAAGTTGGCGCAATCTACATGTCAACTGACGAGCGTTTATCTGGATTCCAGTTATTTCTGGAATTGACTGTCTATATTTTGTACAATTACATATCTATAGCACACTCCGGACTCTTAACACAACGAGTGAGAAATGTCATTTCTGAAAACAAATGACGGAGCAAACGAAATCACGGAAGTCCTATACGTTCTAGAACTAAACTATACCCAATCAGTATCAATCTGGGTTACGAGGGGGTGAGGTCGGAATCTAGAGAGCGGCAGGGAGTGTCCGTACTGTATGTTAGTACGTATATGTATACTTTGTCTATAGTATACATTAATATTTACTCTAAGTTTGTGTGTGAAGTCGATCAACCAAGGTAGGCAATGGGCCCAAGGTAGGCTCGAGCCTGTCGGTGGGAACGTATATTAGCTGTTAAGATATGATGAGTATACATTATGGTATTCGTGTTATACTTCACACTTGAACACACAATGCTTAAATCTGTGTATTATTGCCTCTGCCAATCTTTATTTACTTATTGTATCACATGTTGGGGCGGAGCGTACAAAACATCGATGCTGGAAAGGTCCCAGCGTGCCATACTTAAAGTTATGTGCTTTAAGCCGTTCTATTTTTCGACTTCTCTTCTTTATTCAGAAGCTAAAGTTCTTACGGTTCGACAATTGTTTATTCTACACGTTATCCTAATGCAAAATAGAAGGGTAGAATTTACTGAGGTCCAACAACTTCTGAAATGAAAGCGTAGAAAAGATAAAATTTTTAAACTGAAAATTCTAAATACATCATTTTTCCATCATTTTAAAATTCACCTAGGGCCGTATTTGTACAAGATACGTAAGCGCAACAATAAATTGTACACTTTAACTATATATGAGTACAAAAATTTCATAAAAGACTGGCTAACTCCAATGTCCTACGACGAGACCGAGCGGTTATTACTTATCACCGCATAGTCAATATATCTACCTATACTTTCTAATTTCTCCACGACGACCGGTTCTGCGCTGCCCGCATCCAGCGGCTTCCCGCGACCTTCACCAGGTCATCGGTCCACCGAGTGGGAGGCCTGCCTACACTACGCTTTCCGGTGCGTGGTCGCCACTCGAGAACTTTACTGCCCCAACGGCCATCTGTTCTACGAGCAATGTGCCCCGCCCACTGCCACTTAAGTTTAGCAATTCTGAGAGCTATGTCGGTTACTTTGGTTCTCTTACGGATCTCCTCGTTTCTGATTCGATCACGCAGAGAAACTCCGAGCATAGCACGCTCCATTGCCCTTTGGGTGACCTTGAGCCTTCTTATGAGGCCCATAGTAAGCGACCAGAACCGGTCGTCGTGGAGATCCTTGGGGGAGGTCTATGTCCAGCAGTGGACTGAGTGATACTTAATCTAATAAAAAAATAATATTGCATTTTGAATTCTAGTATTTGACAAATACATGGACTAACATACACTTATGAAATTTGGCACATCTATTTAGAAACCCACATGTATAAGATAATTCATTAAATTCCAGCAATATTACATGCATAAGTTTCGAATTGAATACCTCCTTTTTTATGAAGTCGGTAAAAAAAGAGCTAAACCACAGTCAAAGAATAAAGACCCACAGCGTTAGGATCTATCTTCATCTTATCAGCTCATATACTCTCCATCGAGAGGCTCGAGCCTATCCTGAATTAGGGCGATCGGGTATTAGTCGACCACGCGGGCCCAGTGCGGGTTGGTCGACTTCACACACAACCTTCGAGTTTCTTCGCAGGCGTGTGCAGGTTTCCTCACGATATTTTCCTTCACCGTAAGAGCGTCGGATAAACGTACATATGAAATCGAAATTCGAAAACACATGACGTGACGTGAAAGTACGTGACAGGATTCGAACCACGGCCTCCCGGAAAGGAGGTAGCGGCCGTAACCGTTCCGCCACCGACGCTCAAGGATGTATAGAAGGATCTATACAGTGGTCCAACGCCTTTAATTTTTGCGTCATTGAATGACTACTACTACGTTTGCGTCGAAGCCGACATAACTAATAAATACTGCTCATGGCTTTAAAGTGTTTTTGACACTTGACGACTATGAAACCTGGAGTTTGACCTCCCCGTCTCGCACCTCGGTACCTACACGATTTCCCTGTCGAGACGTCTCTGTTTGAACACTGTGTAGATTTTTTTAGTCTGTGGCTAAACTAATAGTTACTGCAAGATTACAATTACATCATCATCATCATATCAGCCGGAAACCGTCCATTGCTGGACAAAGGCCTCCCCCAAGGATTTCCACGACGACCGGTCCTGCACTGCCCGAATGCATCGGCTTCCCCCGATCTTCACCTTAAGCACAGTATAATAAAGAGTACTTGCGTACCCTAAGTTATGCCTCAGATCAAAAAAAAGTTCAGATAGAATTCTGCGTACTGTCAAGTTGAAGCCTCTTTGTAATATGTGTGCGGTATCGTTGTGTTATGTCGCTCATTTGGTACTACAATGACGTAATTAAGGTTTTCATCAAAAATGAGTTAAGTATGTCAAACGATATATTTAGGTTGGTTACTTTCGGGGTAAAATCGACGGTAATGTATTTTCATAAACTGCGGCTAGATGGCGTTGACGTCATTGTTACTTTTATACCAAAACGCAAGCATTCTACAGCTACAACGGCGATTTAGGACAGCAAGGTAAATATGACATCACTTTTATCCCCTCCTGGCGGAACAACGACGACAATCTTAATTTTGTCGTTGTTTCCGTAAAGTGAGGACTTATTTTGTGTGCAACAATGACGAGAATATAAATGTGACATTTGTTTTATCTGCACTTGGCGGAACAGCGACGACAATGCTTAGTTTCGTCGTTGTTTCCATAAAGTTATTTTGTGTGCAGCAATGACCAAAAGATAAATGTGACATTTTTTTTATCTCCACTCGGCGGAATAGCGACAAAAAAGCGTAGTTACGTTGATATTTCCCCAGATATTATATTTATTTTGCGGGAAAACGACGATAATGTAAATTATGAATTATGAAATATACAACTTCTTAATTTTTTCTCCATTTTTTTGGGCAATTTATTTTTGAGGTCGGGACCAGCACACAGCTACTTTCGTATCAAATGTTTTAGATTCGTTGGCATTGCTGACACCGACCTCAGAAAAAAATTTTAGGCCCCTAATTTAATTCGTACCTACCTTTGATTTCGTTATTGTTGGTTAATGTCGTGTATCTAAGTAAATAATATTATTTCATACTTTTGAGTGAATTTCATTTTGAAGTCGGTTTTTAAGTTTTTTAAACTTTTATTTTTATTTTATTTATTTTTAGTGATAATTTTATTTATCTAAAAACGTTATACCCAATCACCCATAGGAACCATTAAATCGTAAAGCATGTGTTTCATTAAAAGATACAGATTCCTGTAGCTTCCATCATGATCTTAACAGAATGAAAGTTAAGGAGTTAAATCTTCCATCATCAGCTCATCTGAATAATCTGAAAGAATACAACTATTGGTCTATACTTACCGTATCTACGCAAAATATTTGAAGAATTATCCTCCATATCCTAACCGTTAAGGAGTTGTACCTTCCTTCATCAGCTCATCAACATGAGATGATGACTAATAGACACCAAAACTTGAACAGTTTTAGGAAATACATGCAACACGTAATATTATGTGCCTATAAAATTTGAGGGTTGTTCTCGATTCCCCTGACATCCAATCCTCAGATCCTGACTTGGTGACAATGGGACCCCCTCGAGAGTATACTCTTTCGAATAAAAAAAATATTTTGAAAATAGGTTCATAATCGGCGGAGAAATCGCGTAACAAACGTACAAAAAAAAACATACAGTCGAATTGAGAACCTCCTCCTTTTTGAAGTCGGTTGATAATGTATGTAAGTCAAACTCTTGAAAATTGCTTCTTATCGAGAAGTTGAGATTGTTTAAGCTTAAGTGAAATTAATCTTAGTAATACGACCGCAAGTTGATTAAGTGAAAGTGACGGCAAATTTTATATAAGTTTTATACGAGATACCAAAAAATATTAACAGTGACGGATGATTAAAAATAATGGTTAGCTTTTGTCAACGTGTGTTAAGAATTTTAGTTGTAATTGAATCTGTTTTTTAGTTGGCAGAATTGAATTACTTATATTTTGGATGCGGGCAGCGCAGGACCGGTCGTCGTGGAAATCCTTGGGGGAGGCCTTTGTCCAGCAGTGGACGATTTGTGGCTAATATGATGATGATATTTATAATGAGTAAAGATTTAGTATTAGGCTTAAAAATTAGTCCCTATTGAGAAGTTGTTATTTATAAGACTGATAGTTGAATAAATTCAAGCGACTGCGTTTTTCAAAATGTGATTTTCTGGTTAACTAAGTATTGTAGAAGTTACCAAATGAATAATTAAAAATGATTAAAAAAAACTGTCTCCTTCTGTAACCTTATATTGAGTTTTGTATGAAAGCATTACATATAATTAAAAGAATCCTGGTGGAACAATGACAAAATTGGGGGTGTCGCTCTAGTTTTTTTTTAATAAAAGAGATATTTATATAGATAAACAGTTGACATAGACTACTCATAAAACTATAATACTTAAGCCATGTTTTAAGTCTAAAATCATACAATAGTGATATATTTAAAGGTCATTAACTGGATGATGAAAGTTGAAATTTTTTTTAAATCGCTCTCCTGTAAAGTTACAAAAAGTGCATTTTCGTCATTGTAGTACCAAATGAGCGATGTGTGTGTGCGTATCTTCGACGACGTGTTAGCACATACTATCGGGTATTTAAGAGTGGCTCTGATGCCTTATCTGTACGTATACAGTGATCAGTGTACGTAGAGGTTTGGAGTGGTTTTGTTAGCTTCACATAATTTACGTGAGGTTATATCTGAATTTTTTTCTTATCTGGGCAATCGTCATCATCATCAACATATCAGCGGAAGGACGTCTACTGCTAGAGATAGGCCTCCTCCAAGGCTTTCCTCGACGACCAGTTCTGCGCTGCCCGCATCCAGTGGCTTCCCGCGACCTTCACCAGGTCATCGGTCCACCGAGTGGGGGGCCTACCTGCGCTACGCAAAATCTGAGCGAAACACTCCTATAACTTTTCTGTATCTACTCGTATATCCCTCAATGCTAGAGGTAACGCCTAAAATGCCCGCCCAGTTTGCACGTGAAGCCACGCCAACCGAATCACACATATGACAAAACACAAAGGAAGGCGAAACGGCAAAGCGAAATCATTTAGCTCCGGCCAGAACCCGCACCCGTGAATATACGGGCAGGTGCATCCACAGAGACGCGGCTTTAACTTAATAGCTGTATCTAGTGGAACCTATGCAGCGCAGGGCCCCATTCGGGAGAGTATTTAGTGTGTAGCACGACTTAGGTATGTATGGTAGTAGATAGGGCGTGGGTTTGAAATAGATGAGTGCTTACAGGTAATTGGAGTTCATTAATGAAGTAAAAAACCTAAACAGAACATAAAAATAGCAAAAACATAATACACTTAAATTTAAAATACAAATCACAAAAATATAATTAAATCTTACGAGTAATGGGTCTTTTAAAGAGAATCTAGGTATTAAATAATGAATAATGTTTAATTTTATTGAATGATGGCAAACCATTGCTTGATGATCGAATTTTTGGTTTTTGAAATCAAATGTCAGCGAATGCGTTAAAAATTAATAGATTGAATGAGAAATACATCGAATGAAAAAGAACGCATAACAGCGTGCTGCGTTACACGTGGGACCTATGCAGGGCCCATTCGAGAGAGAAATAAGTACTTGTCCTGTAGAAAAAACATAATAAAATTAATAGACCAAGTGAAAAATACTGTGCATTAAATGTAAGGACATGTGTATCCCCAGAGAGGCAAGCCCACTAGACAAGTGACAAGGAAGTTTGATGACACGATGTACATCTACAGAGTTTCAGGGTTAACTTGGGGCGGTAATATTACAGATTTTTAAACGACTTAAAAAAAGGAGGAGGTTTCTCATTCGACCGTTTATATATATGTATATATTTATTTATGTTTGTTCGCGGATAACTTCGTCGTTTATGAATCGATTTTGATGATTCTTTTTTTATTGGCAAGAAGATATCCCAAATTTTATACGTAAGTAGTTGTCAGCAAACCATTAACTCTAAAACATTTGATACGTAAGTAGTTGTGTGCTGACACCGAACTCAAAAAAATCTAAGCCCCTAATTTAATTCGTACCCACCTTTGATTTCGTTATGGTTGGTTAATGTCGTGTATTTAAGTTTAATAACATTATTTCATACTATTGAGTGAATTTCATTTTAAAGTCGTTTTTCAGTTTTTTTAAACTTTTTTTTGTTATTTTTAACGGTAATTACTCCTAAACCATAAAAAAACCCAAGGTTGAAAAAATACCCTATTGTTGATGATGTTCCTTAAAGTAAAAGCTATTAGAAACACGATTGAGCAGTTTTGGCTCGATAGGAAAATATCCCAAAAATAGGTTTACACCGTTACTCTCAACTCCAGTTATTTATTTTGTTATAATATTTTGAAGTATAAATTTTAAAAAAATATACAACAATATTTATTTTCATAATACAAAGTAATTATTTTTTATTCTTTCATTGTAGATTTTGATTGAAACAAAAAACCATTAAAAAAGTGTGGTTATTTTCTTTTTTCTTTACACATAAAGAAAAATACAGAGACAACTGTTCCAATCAATACCTTACCTTAATAAGGTACGTACCAATACTACATGACCAGTTTAGGGCGATGGGGAAGGTGGTTTTCGCATGGTCACAGAAGGGAGGAGGGCGTCAGATCTTTGTTACGTAGTTTTTCGTCTCTCGAATAATTGACTGCAATACCTGTATTGGAAGTCAATTTTACCACATTACATTTAATATAATAATTATGACATTTTAAAATTTAGTAACATGAGTTCCCAATATGTACTTTATTATTTTATTACTGCGTTAATGTAGTTTTCTACTTTATTTTGTCATTTTGTAAATTTTATTAGTTTAATTTCTGTTTTGCTTTTTCGACGATCACATCACTATTGATATTTTATATTATGACCTAACATGTATTATTATGAATTTGTGACGTGAAATAAACGTGTCTGTAAATTTGTATGTTTTTTCTCACTATCTAGACAAACTACCTCTAAAATTTTAGTAGTATAATCTACGTGACAATCAGGAGGAGGCAGGAGGGGAGTCTGACATATACTACAGGTCGTTGCAGGAGCCCGCTTGAAAGTTTTCCAAAATATTGGTCACATACATTTTCAATTGGTCAAATACCTTTGTAGGGCCCAAGTTAGTAAAAGAAAACATATGCCCAGAAAAAGATTCGATGAAGAGCAAAAAGATGTACCTTCGTGAAAACTGCCGGTCAATAGTCAAGACATCTTGTTGCGAGAAGTCTTTGTGTTTCGGCTGATATGACGACGATGAAAACGTAACGCATTTAAAACTAGACAAGTGCGAGTAAACTAACACTCCGACCCACCACACCTCTCCCCACAACTACATAGTAATAATGACAATTATACCTATTTATGTTACAAACAAAATACATCAACGCGAGCTACAACAATATCCTTTTTTTGTCATTCATTTCGGACTCCTTAGCGCGAGTGCGACTCACACGTGGTCGATTTTTAGTATTTGCTGTTTGTGGTGGTCCCTACTCCCCTTAAGACTGGCCTTATGTGCCTTAGCCTGCTGAAGCTGCTGGAAGCGGAACACACACGAGACACAATGTATCGTACCTAATCGTCTAGTATCATATCAGCTCATACACGTCCCCACTGAGGGGCTCAATTCAGAGATTACCAAAATGCGAGTTACATTATTTCAGTTATGTCTAAGCGAAGGGAATTCGTAGACTCCCTCAAGGAAGCCTCAATGTTGCATGCAGAGGGTAAAATAAATAAAATGTCTTGGTTGAGTCTAAAAATTAATTATGAATTTATTTGACTCAAATTGTGGAGAAACCTTACATTTGTAGGCGTAAAACTCCACATTACATTGATTTCAGCCCTATATTTTATAGAGCTATTTATTCTAGCATTTGACAGTACAAATTTGATATTATAATAGAATTATACAAGTCCTGTGTGCTATCGCTCATTAAATTATGGATGTATATAAATTTGTATTAAATTTGTCTACATAAAGTAAGGTTAGCTTACTTTAGATAAAGTAGACTTATGGCAGCAACGAAAAGGTAATATAAATATTTTAGATTATGCATTTCCGTCAAGCCAACAATACTACAACCACTGTACACTTCTGTAACTTACGGGGAGCCTTGGACTTTACTTTGACTACTCAACTTTTACAACCAAAGAGTACACAACTTTACAGCCGTAAGTGCGTCTGGCAAGTCTTTATTACTTAAATTACATTTTTATAAAGACTCACATATTATTATTATTGTTCTGAACAAGGTTTTAGGTTATAGCGAGCGCTGACTTCTCGCTAGTTCCGGTCTATCAGGAGTACAATTTGTAAGTATAAAACCCCAGGGATATTGAACACTTCAGTTAGCAATAACCATATCTGCTAGTGATATATACGACTTGTGAATAGTCAGGCTCAACCAAACTAAAATCATACATATTCTGTCTTATGAATATCGTTTAAGATGATAGTTAGATTCTTTAGCACAAAACAAGGTTATTTAGTTAATCACACAGAATCTATCTTCACAATACTTCGCAAATATTATAGAGGTTGCGAGCATTTTAACTGAGGGAGAATTTAACTAAAACGACATACGGAACAAGTCCTTAATGTGACGATTCTGTGAGATTATATTGCAATCAAGCAGGAAGCAATATAATAAAACATACCAAATTCCAGTCTCGCCCACACATCGCGCTCTTATTTTCCATCACTTCACACAGAACCAAACTCAGGACCCTTTTCCCGTCAGGGAACGACCGACGAGACCCAGCCTCTGCCCACGAGTCCCCTGTCTCTCCCTCTGACCTCCCGCGCAGGCCTCAAAACCATATTACTCCCGTCGCATTCGCACACGTGTACGCCCAATCGCTCTTTCTCCTTCTGTCTCGTACAAATATTCTTTTGTTAAATCCTCTGAACATTCTTCACACAGTCGTACGCTCATAATGCAACGTCGCAAGCCCCAAGCACATGTTTGAATAGATAAAAATGGCAACCTCGCCGTCTCTCTAGTAATAACAACACATCAGTTCTTAACAACTAATTATACTAGGGTTCCGTGCGGTTCTGAAATAAAGATGGCGTTTCTGGCCATCACATGTTTTACTTCAGTTTTAGTACTTTAATCACACCACATTTTATGCTTGTATGAAATCCTATTTTGACGATAGTGCTTAATCAAAAATACTTCTAAAGACCTATGAAAAACAAGTTTTTTGTATGCAGACCCCTTGTTTTTTCACTTTTTCTAATTTTGTTAAAGATTTTCTGAAATATCGGCCACAGAAATGCATATTCTGTGAAAATTTTAACTGCCTACCTATTACGGTTCATAAATACAGCCCGCCGACGGACAGACGGACAGACAGTAGAACCCTAAAAATAATAAGTAGTGCAAATCTTTAGGTCTTTACCTATGAAATGGCCGATTATATAAAAAAAAAAGAAAATTAATATTAAGAACAATAGGTCATCATCATCATTACAGCTCATATACGTCCCCACCGAGGGGCTCGAGCCTACCCTGAATCAGGGCGACTAGGCCTTAGTCGACCACGCGGGCCCAGTGCGGGTTGGTCGACTTCACACACAACCTTCGAGGTAAACAATAGGTATTAAAACAAAATTTATTCTCAAAATAACATAAGACTATTAGAAATTAAATGGTGGGAAACATATGCCTATTATTTAGATATTTTGAGAGTGGCTTTAACCCCATGAAGTCGAGTTTTTCACCTGAAAATCGCCGTCATTGACGCAAAAAATACATATTTTTAATTTTAAAGCTCTAGTTATCGCAGCAGTTTCTTTGTTACTAATGTCATATTTGGGAATACCCCGTATAAGATTTCGTCACTTTCAGGAAAATTCAAGAAAATTAACTAGTCTAAAAAATGTACCCACCTGACCACTAAGAAAACGCCTATGTTCCATTCAATGGTACATAGCTCAGGGGATTGGAACATGAAATACATGCCACTAGTTAATAATAAAAGATCATAAGTAGTGTCACCATAAGGTCAATAATAAAAAACAACAACTTTTTTATTTTCAATGAAAATTGGCTCAAAAAACTTCAAAAATTGAATCAGCAATTTCATAGACCTATTATTTATAAATCATTGTTACGCCTAACTCCTGCCCTGTGCTTACACGTCACCATGAAACATCTTTGCCTCGTGCCAACATATTCGTACAGCGGAATTCGGAATAACGCCACAATGGGAATGTAGCCGTTGCTGTAATCTGCCTCCGTCTTGCGCAAACATCTGTTTTGTACTTTATTCCTCACTCGGATTAATTAAAGCGTAAATTTGCAACACATTTGCGCTCAATGGTGCACATAATGCGTGAATGTACTGCAGTAGGCACTATTGAGTCAAAGGCTGCACTTTGGCCTGAAAATTTAAAAAAAATTAAACTTATTTTATAACAAAAACGAAGTTTGGTGTGATTGTGTAATAAAATAACATCGGAGTATGATCTCCTCATTTCTGATTCAATCACGTAGGGGAATTCCGAGCATTGCTCGCTCTATTGCCCTTTGAGTGATCTTGAACCTTCTTATGAGGCCCATAGTATGAGGAAATTAGGAGATCCGCAGGAGAACCAAAGTAACCGACATACTCGTAGCTCACAGAATCGCTAAACTGAAGTGGCAGTGGACAGGGTACATAGCTCGTACAACAGATGGCCGTTGGGGTAGTAAAGTTCTCGAGTGGCGACCGCACACCGGGAAACATATCGTAGGCAGGCCTACCACGCGGTGAAGCGACGACCTGGTGAAGATCGTGGAAAGCCGCTGGATGCGAACAGCGCAGGAGCGCAGGACCGGTCGTCGTGGAAATCCTTTGTCCCGCAGTGGACGTCTTTCGGCTGATATGATGATGATGAAAATGATACTTTAGCTAGGGCTTTAAATCATTATACTGCACAACTTTCCACCAGGAACTCGAATATAAAAATACAAAGCAAAACGTAAAGGAGGATAACATTTTAACTTTGTAAATAGCTCGCTCTGAAACTATTTAGAATATCGTAATGATTTAAGTTCCAAAATGTTAAAGTCGACTAAAAAAATTCATTTTTTCTCTTTTTTATGATTTTCTAAAAAAGATTTTGACTTTAAAAAAGAACTAAATTGAAGGCCCTGCCAATGCGCACATTTTAGCACTTCAATCATTATATTCTTAATACTTACAGAGTGTTTGCCATCACAATACCGTGAATTGTAAAAAAGGGGTTTTTTTTTTGTATTTTTACAGAGACTTTTTCGTTCCAGTACGTTTAGAGCGATGCTGTAAGGATTAAGAGAAACCTCCTTCAACGGTGATAAATGTTTCGGCAATAAATTCTTTAATCGAATCTAAATGTTCTTGTTCGTACAAAACCCAGATTAATCACCTATCGTTTGTCAGTGATAAACAGTCAGGGATAGGACTCCATATTTTTTTTTTTGGTAATAGGCTCCTGATTCCGCGAGATGATTTACGCTCATCAGTCATCACTCATCCATCACATTATTGACTAGCTCACTGACTGACTAATGTTTAACCCTTCGCATACAAGGTGACAAAAGTTTACGTGCCATACAAGGTGGGGTCTAAACGACCCAAACATGTGTAAATATACTTTAAAAATTACATTCAAAAATCCTTTTTATCAATTTAGAGGATAGTAAGAACGACAATTAAAAGCCAATTTTCACTTGCAATCAATGGTTTGTTTTAAAATGAGGCTCATGAGCCTCATTCAAACTGAAAAACTAAGCATAGACAAATCAGTCTTAAAACCTCATTTAAACTTAAATGATGTTAGAAAAAACATAAAACTATATTAAATCTTTAAATAATAAATAGTGTTGAAAACTTCCAGGTATATATTTTTTTCATTTTTAAGACAATTTTAAATATTTTTTAAATAAATATGCGTCTCACTGACTCTAAACACGTCTATCACAGTCAAGCGCCTGCCTGCGCAGCACTGAATTAACGCAACATGTCGACGTGGCAACGCCGCAAACCCAGCTACTCAAAATTACAGTCCTCGCCGTTACGTATTTTTTTTAAATATTAGATTTGAAAATCGTTGGGTTCTAAAAGACCCCAACGGTTTTAAATAAAAAATAAGGATGAAAAGGAAAATTACCACAGCTAAGAAGGCTTTTGAGGCTATGACAGTGCACCAGGAAAGCAACCGTCCGAGAAGAATGGCGACGGTGTGAAGCGTACCACCAATTGACGACCACTACTGCTCTGTCCAGAGTGTACCGACGAAGAAGAAGAAGGCTTTTAAAGAGATGTCGACCAATTTAAGGCGATTGGACAGTTGTCTCTGTCTTTTTACGTGTAAAGAGTGAAGAAAATAACCACACTTTTACAATGGTTTTTCGTTTCAATCAAAAACTAGAATGAAAGTATAAAAAAATAATTACATTACTCACTTTGTATTATCATAACAAATATTGTTGTATATTTTTTTAAATTTATATTTCAATATATTAGTCGTAACTAGAGTTGAAAGTAACGGTGTAGACCTATCTTTGGGATTTTTTTCTATCGAGCCAAAACTGCTCAATTGTGTTTCTAATAGCATTTGACTTTAAGAAACATCATCAACAACAAGGGTGTTTTTTTAACCTTGGGTTTTCTATCGTTGAGGAGAAATCGACGTCAAAAATAACGAAAATCTGCAACATTACCGCCTGAAGATGAGTAGTGTTTGTAAAAAGTTTATCACGGATAGTACGAAAAGTTCTAAAGATCCGCAAAAATAACTTCATTGTTTGAAATATACAAACACGAGTTTCCATCAGAAGGTCTTGCTAACCGCTGCCCATATTTCATACGTATGTTATTTATTTATTTTTCACGTACCGCGTCTGTGGCCAGTCAGTAATATCAGAATGTGCTGGGCTGTGAAATTGGGTGGCTATCGGGCGCTATGCGTCAGGCGTCAGGACCGCACGCTAGGGCGCACACGATCTAATCTGAATCTTGATCTGAGGTCTTCCATGTCTATCTAAATACATATAATTATTATATTTAGAACTATTTTGTACAAGTGTGGCGGTGGCGAGACGCATGCTTAGTCGGCCGTTCTTAATAATAAAAGTGATGTATTTTTTTTAAGCTTGACTAATTTTAAAATTTTTACCTATCTTCTTTTGTTTATTTACTTTTGATGCTAGTACTTGCGTGTTGCCATGAACTTCCGAAATTGCTGCTTGGAGCATCTTATATATGTTTCTATTAGTGAAGACTTTTAAGTAGCTTTCGGTTTTTTGTGTGATTTTTATAATGTTATATTAGCTGTTAGTCTTCCTATTAAATAAATAAATAAATAAATTTTACATTTTTGATGTGTACCGTCTTTCTTCTCGCTTGAATTCAGTCTGCGAGACGGATTTATGTGTGAGCGATTTCGTAAAAAAGGGACAGAAGTAGTAACAGGAAAAATTGATTTTTTTTTCAGTCACGAGGACTAAGGAAACATGGCCATGTCGCCTTGTTTTTATTAAATCACTTTCTTTTTTTGAAGTGTGTAACAGGAATTGCGTTCTTTTTCTGTCACGAAGGCTAAGCAAACATGACCATGCCTTTTTTTTTCAGTCATAAAGACTTCAGAAACATGGCTATGTCCCCTAATGCTCGGCATAGGGCGAAGCCCGGAGCGCGCCCTGCGAGGCTGGAAGCCCAAGGCCGGAAGGCCGGTAGATTTTTTACTAACGTCAGATGTTACACATCATAATATGTGACTATTGTAAAACTTGCTCGTTTTATTTAATAATCAAGTTAAAAAAATATCAAGAGTATGTTTACCATAATACACCTATCTGTTTGTCCGTCTGTCCAACTTTTAAAGGACTGTATCTTTTAAACTGTAATAGGTAGGTAGCTGGTTGAAACTTTCACACGCATACTCGATGACTATTTTTTGAGCATTTGTATGAGTGATTGTGTGACATAAGTGTGTTTGTTTCTAAAATAAAAAACCCTTTTTTATTCTAAACTTCTAAAATTCTTACTCGAAAGAACGAGCAAACAACGCAAACAAAGACGCGGGTGGGTGCTATAGTAGACAGTCACACAAGTGAAACCGCCTAGTACATGCCTGTACTTGGTATCGAGTGATGCGGAAGTGTCACTACTCGTAGCGTGCAATATTAGGTACAGTCGCGTTCATCATATCAGCTCATATACGTCCCCACCGAGGGGCTCGAGCGTACCCTGAACTAGTCACGTTCACCGTGTTGAAACTTGAATGGGCTTTGAAACCATGAAGAAAAAAATTATGACAGCATATGCTGAGCTGCTACCTTCTCAGTGATAGGTACAAACTATTGTATTTTAAAAACTACGCAATATTTCACTTGTGTGTACTTATCACTGAATAAACACTTATTCTATTTGAATTTGAATTCCCTTTGAAAGATAATTGGTTGGTTGGTTGATATGTACGTGTTTTAACCGTGGTACCACGGCTTTTGTACCACAGGGGACCACGGGTATTTTTTTTTCCCATAGACCCACTGCACCAGTATGGGACTACGGGTAATTAAAAAGAACTGTATTTTACCCGTTGACCACCGCTGTCATTATTTGCAGATTAGAAGATTATGGTGTACTACTGATTTGTTACTGATGTTTTACTCGGTCCCAGTATTTAATTCGTGCGAATATTTCTAGTCATCAACTTTGTGCATTGTGTTGTATTACATGTCACATTGGACATGTTACATAAGACATGTTACATAACACCTCGCACTCCAAAATCCATCAGGCCTGAGCCTGGCAAAGAAACTTATTGAGGCATAAAATACAGTGTAGTTTTTCTAATTTTTTACTAAACTAGTTAAGTTTTTTAAAAACTTTAATATAAAATTCATTATATTTTGCTCTATGAGACTATTATGGAGATTTCCATTTTGGAGATCAAAAATAAGGAACGCCGTTACCGGAATTTAATTTAATTCTAACAAAACTTGAATACTTAGGTAATGTGGCGAGGAGAATGCCCAAGAAGCGGAAACGATCCTGTTTGGTAAAGTGGCAGGCAGCAGACCACGTGACCGTAGACCGGCTCGTTGGGCTGATTTCTTCACAAAAACTTTGGAGACACCATTAAAGAAGCATCCATTCTGGCGATAGACCGCGATACCTGGCGCATGACCATTTGGGAAGGAATATATTGAAGGGTTCACCATCCTCAGTATTGAGGGTGCGACTAAGCAGGAGGTGGATATTGTAGGAAATCTACCAACATATGTTTATTTTCACAAACATAAAAGTATTTTTATATAATACTAGATTTTGGCCGCGGCTTCGTTTTTATGACTGTCTTTGAGGATGAGTGGCGCGCAAGCCGCAAGCGGCTCGTGAGCGTGAACATTAGTTTTCTGCAGATCCCTATCCCAGAGCGGGCTATTTTTATTAGCAGTTTAGGTCATTTTCCACTCCCTCAACCATCTCTGTGCAAAAAATTCCATTGTTCCGCTGCGATGTTAAAGAAATGAACCAAAAAAAGACAATTTTTTCAGTTCCCTTAGGAGCTGCATCGGACTATGCTATTTTCACAGGATTAAAAGTTGCCTATGTCCTTTCCCGTTACACAAGCTACCTGAATGCCAAATTTCATCAAGATTGGTCAAGGTGTTGAAGCGTGAAAAGGTAACAAACAAACACATTTTCAGTTTCCACATATATAATACTAGCCGTCCGCCTGCGGCTACGCCCGCGTTGTTTTTGATTTTCCCGTGGGAATTAGACATTTTTCCGGAGTAAAAAGTAGCCTAGTCCTATTCCAGGACCTAACCTATATGTGTGCCAAGTTTCATCCCGATCCATCCAGTGGTTAAAGCATGAAAACCATGTTCACGCGAGCGAAGCCGCTGGCAAAAGCTAGTATTATATAAAAATTCATATATTTATGTGAAAATAAGCCGATCACCCTAATTCAGGGTAGGCTCGAGCCCCTCGGTGGGGACGTATATGAGCTGATATGATGATGTGAACATAAAAATATGTAGGTAGGTTCCCTACATCGTCTCATCGACAAACCTCTGGAAGGTTTGACCAACGTTACGGAGTCCAAACATCTTGAACGGGAATTATTACAACCCGAACGGTGTGGTTATTGTCGTTTTATGGATATCTGAGTCGCTGACAGGTATCTGATTATAGAGCTTCACAAGATTGATTGTGCTAAATACCTTGCAACCAGCTATGCTGTGCGTAAAGTCATGTATGTGCCTGATCGGATACCTGTCAGGAATAGTCTGACTGTTGAGCAGACGCCAGCCATTGTCGTTTTTAGGCGCCAAATAAAAAGGAGACGGCCAAGGACTCTCGGGTGGCCGGGCTGTACCGTTAGACAACATGAACTCCAACTCCTGCTGTGGGATTTTAACAACCTCGGTGGCGAAATGCTTAGTCCATTGCTTCACACCAGGAGGTCACAGATTCGCTTCCCGGCGGGGTCGAATTTGTAAGACTCGGTTTGGTCGGTGATAGGGCATTTTTTAAGCCCGCCTGGCCAGCTACCACCATATTATTTAAGTCTTGCCGCCAAACATCAATGTTAACAACATTGATTTGTTCCGGCTTGAAGATAAGATAGCCAGTTCCCCATTGCGTTGGTATCTTGGTAAGTCCGCTTCAATCTTCGGCATCATTGTCATTTACCATCAGGCCATTTATGACAAAGCAAACTGCCTTACATAATTGATTGATTCTTTAGCTCCATCTATATGTATGAAAGTAAATACTTAATCTTCAGAAAATAATCAAATCTTTTTTGTCATATGGAGGTATAGACAGTTTATGAAAAGAGTTTTATTATCCTCTGAAAATTATCAAATCTTTTTTATCTTTTGTTTGTTTTGACAACCGATATTGTTACATTGGCAACTTTTTTTTGTAATATTTTTTAATCTTTGCCTTGGCAACCTATTTTGTTGGTAAACAAAAATAAATAGTATCTCTCTTTCTACCTTTTTTAATTTATATAACCCTCTCAACTTCCGTTCGCCTCGCCCGAACACACTTCCGTAACGATCTCGTCATGCATCCACTAGCTTACTCCCCAAGTCAAGCGTGGGTAAAGAAGTTTTACTTCAAAAATCTGTTTGAAGAATTCTCGTCTTAAACAAGTCATTGCCTACTCTTATCCTTTTTAGCAACACCATCACCACTGCTTAGCTCCTTCCCAATACACTTCTGTTACCAAGTTTATTTTTATGAAGCTAGGTGAAACTTTCATTTAACTTCCCATAAACTCGGTGGCTGCAACACTTTCTTGGCTTATCTTAACTATAGTTTAAAGCTTAAACTGCATCCACATCTTTTATTTTTAATCTTCGCCGTCGGCAAACGCTATCGGAGTTGAAATTACTTTCTTAAGCAAAGATCGAATATCTCGCTTCATTTTTCAATACTTTGTAACGGCTATAGCGCGGGGAACCGAAACTTTTGTAATTAGATGGCGCCCATCGAATCGCCATTTCTCGCTTAACAGTTAAGTATTTGATTTGATTTTGCTGCAGAAAAAAATTACAGTTCAGTAGATCCAATGTATTCAATGTTATGTTATGTGCGGATGGTGGCGCATCGAGAGCCGGGTCGTTCTTTTCACTCTAATATGGTTGATGGGAGCGATGGCTGACTCTCGCGTTATACTCGTGACCGGGTGCTGTCCGTGTGAACTGGCCTACTCTTTTTAAAGGCATTAATGACTATCAATGATTTTTATGTATAACTTTTCGTGTCATATTGTTTTCATGTTCTAATGGCGTAATCTGATTTATATCAAGGATTAAATTTTGACGTTATTAACTAATTATTGTTTATTTCTTGAATCTTTACAAATGACATTATTATTATTTTATGACTATCAGAAATAGTGTAATTTGCACCTATTTTGAGTAATATATTGAATTGAATTTAATAGTGATAAAGAGTTCATAAGTTATTTTTGATGCTGTCATCATCACAAATAACTCTGTCTACGAAAACAGTGAAACAATGTAATAAATACACAAATATACGAGTTGTTATATTATCTTCCTCAATTATACCACTTCCCTTGTTCTACTGACAACACGGCGTATTATCATAATTTTCAACACAGCAAAATACAACGAACGATGTTTATTTACCTCTCCTAAATTACATATACAATATTAAAGAGAAAATGAAAAGAAAATGTGAATTCCAATACCGACAATAAAATTGACAATGTGTATATACTGTTAATGTAATAGGCACTCTTGCTACAATATTAAATTTTCGCATCGGAGGTTCTGTTCTGTCACAGGTTCTGTCGACTGAGCTCGGAAACTTGGTGCCAGTTAATTATATTCGACGAAGTGATATCTACAAAAAAAAATACGAGTGTGCTTTAGACTACCCGACTGAAGTAAAACTTCTTTAGCTCCGTCTATATGTATGAAAATAAATACTTAGTCTTCAGAAAATAATCAAATCTTTTTTGTCTTATAGAGGTATAGGTAGACAGTTTATGAAAAGAGTTTTATTATCCTCTGAAAATTATCAAATCTTTTTTGTCTTTTAAGTTTTGACAACCAATATTGTTGCCTTAGCAACCGATATTTTTGGTTACCAAAAATAAATAGTACGTCTCTTTCTATCTTCACTTATTTATATATTCCTCTCAATTTCCGTTCGCCTCGCCCGAACACACTTCCGTAACGCTCTCGTCACGCATCCACCAGCTTACTCCCCAAGTAAAAAAAAAGAAGAAAAAAAAAATATAAAAAAAAGCGTAAAGAAGTTTCAATTCAAGAAACCGGGTTTCGATAAACAGCGCAGTCATATCAGCCGAAAATCGTCCACTGCTGGACAAAGGCAGAAAGCGCAGTAAGGCAGATTTTTGTTATTTTTGACGTCAATTTCTCCTTATCGATAGAAATCCAAGGTTGAAAAAAATAACCTTACTGTTGATGATGTTCATTAAAGTCAAAAGCTATTGGAAACACAATTGAGCAGTTTAGGCTCGATAGAAAAAAATCCCAAGGATAGGTCTACACCGTTACTTTCAACTCTAGTTAAGACTAATATTTTGAAATATAAATTTTTAAAAAATATACAATAATATTTATTATGATAATACAAAGTGAGTAATGTTATTATTTTTAAACTTTCATTGTAGTTTTTGATTGAAACGAAAAACCATTGAAAAAGTGTGGTTATTTTCTTTACTCTTTACACGTGAGAAATAGACAGAGACAACTGTTCCAATCAATACCTCGTCTTAACGTAATAGGCACTCTTGCTACAGTATTAAATTTTCGCATCGGAGGTTCTGTTCTGTCGACTGAGTTTGGAAACTTGGTAGCAGTTTATTATATTCGCCGAATGATATCTACAAAAAAACCAGGTTTCGGTAAACAGCGCAGTTACTTTAAATTGTGTTTTCCACCACTTGCTCTCTCTGTGTAATGCTAAGAATTTCATTCTTTTATTTTTTGACGAACTCCTGCAAGGTTTTAGTTGTTAGGTATCATCATTTCAGCTCATATACGTCCCTACCGAGGGCTCGAGCCTACCCTGAATTAGGGCGATCGGGCCTTAGTCGACCACGCGGGCCCAGTGCTGGTTGGTCGACTTCACACACATTGCAACCTTCGAGTTTCTGCGCAGGCGTGTGCAGGTTTCCTCACGATGTTTTCCTTCACCGTAAGAGCGTCGGATAAACGTACATAATATGAAATCGAAATTCAAAAATACATTGGTACGTGGCAGGATTCGAACCACGACCTCCCGGACAGGAGATAGCGGCACTTGCCATTACGCCACTGTCGCTCTTATACGCTTGTTAGGTATAGCGAAGGTATTAATAAATTTGCGTCAATATCAAAAATTCTGACACGAAAAATGTCTCCTACTTATAATAAAAAAACCGGTATAGTGCGAGTCAGAACCGTGCACAAAGGGTTCCATACCATTTTACTAGATGGCGCTAGTTTCTTCACGTTTAAAAAAAACACGTTTTTTGTACGGAGTATCTCACTTTTTCTAATTTTTTGTATTTTATGTTATAGCGGCAACAAAAATACATCATCTGCGAAAATTTCAACTGTCTAGTTATCACGGTTCATGAAATACAGCCTAGTGACAGACAGACAGCGAAGTCTTAGTAATAGGGTCCCGTTTTTACCCTTTGGGTACGGAACCCTAAAAATAGACATAGACAATACCTTAGACAAGTTAAGGAAAAAACATAGCCCATTGTATGCTTTGTGGATCTCTTTTATTGCTAGAAATATTTTTACCCGACTGAAATTACCTCAAGAGTATGAAATAATATTATGTTACTTAGATACACGAAATTAACCATCCATAACCAAATCAAAGGTGGGTACCAATTAAATTAGGGGGCCGTAATTTATATTTGAGGTCGGAACCAGCACACAGCTACTCACATTTTACTTATGGCATTGCTCAAAATTTGAGGGTGACAATGGGACCCCCTCGGGATATACTTTTTCGAACAAAAAAAGAATTTTGAATATCAGTTCACAATCGGCGGAGATATCGCGTAACAAACATACAAAAAAAACGTACAGTCGAATTAAGAACTTCGTCCTTTTTGAAGTCGGTTGAAAATTTAAAGAATTTTAAATGCAAAACACTGCAGTTCCACAGTGGAAGTACTACTTAGGTAATTAAATGATGATGATCTCTCCGACCGATTTCGGTCATGGCAACCACTTCGACTTATAGTCGGTTTGCCGCGCGTGTGCTCGAAGATGGTTTATGTAGCCAATCTTCGCAGCGCAACTCCTTGCGCACTGAGGGCATTTAAGTATGCCACCCTCGTAATTGTATGAAATGGTCGCAGGTGGTCGGGCCTTTTAATAATTAATAATTAAATAATTGATTACTTACTGAAGGGGATTGTATTGAAACTCCATAGATTTGTTCGAAGTTCGACGTCAGAGCGAGACACATATAGTGAGATAGTTGCAGAGAGAGAAAGTATGGCGGTGGTTGCCTTTATTTGTAAGATTTTATCTATCTCGCTATTAGTGGGATCATGGGTGACGGTTTATTTAGAAAAGGACAACAATACAAAAAATACTTAGAAACTAATTACATACATGAACATTTAAAACAAAGGAACATAAGTGCTTAAAAACATTATTTACAAATTGGAGGGTTTATTTCCTCTAGTCGCTTACAGTCTCCCCCTCGGTGCGCTTAATAGCACCCATAGTGATCGGGGTAGCGACGTTTTCTCCTGTGCTTTCGCCAGTTCGCATCTTGCGGTTTTTTCTTAACATGAGTTGCTATACGTGTTTTGTTTTCAAGCAGGTTTTTGAACAAGGCGATGTACTGCAGGAATCGGGCTGTGGCTCGTAAAAGGCGTAACCATGTAGAGCATCGCGTCGGATCGGGAGTAACAATGGTTACACGTCTAATCGTGTGGGTTGTAAGACGTTCTTCTCCGATTGTTACGGGTACAGTAGCGGATTGGTCAAGCGGCCATTCTGACTCGGACTTTCGTAGGAAGGCGGTGCCGGAAAACCATCTATGGCTTGAGTTGAAATTTCCTGGGGTGCCGCGGGTTGCGTCGTCAGTCACGTTTTCTTTCGTGGGTGCCCATCTCCACTCATCGGATTTGGTATGATCTTCCATCTCGGCTAGCCGGTGAGCTATGAACATCTTGAACGTGCGTGGGTCGGACTTGGCAAGAACGGTGCGTGAGTCGGACCAGTATAATCTTTTCTTTATTTTCTTATCCATTTCTGTCTGTATGGTGGCGTATGCTTTTTCACTGGCATCGCAGAACATGTGTAGCGCCGCCTCTTGGTTCGTTTGCGATACGCATCTTGGTATATACAAACTAGTTAGTTCGTGTAGGTGCGATAGCCATGCGCGCCATTGCAGGTCTTGTGCGAGCTGCACGGGCTCGTCCCATCTGGCTCCCGTTCTCCACAGGTCTTGGATGAGCATCTTTCCTTGGACGAGCGTAGGTGAAGCAAGGCCTAGCGGGTCATATATTGACATCACAGCGCTAGTTATCTCCCTTTTGGTAGGCGCGCGTTGTCCTGTAAGCGCCTCTTCGGGCGTGTGTCGCATGTTTAAAGCGAAATTGAACGTATCTTCTTTTACGTTTTCTCCCTTCGCTAGGGTTTTTATTTCCCTTTCAAAGCAGTCGCGCTGAACAATTTCGGAAAGCCTTTCTTCGGCGTTTTTTATTGTCTCTTCCGACATAGGCACAAGTTCGTTAGTGCGAGCGAGAGGGGTAGCGAGTGAGTCGGGTAGATTGTTTCTCATAGACGAGCGAGCGAGAGGTGTTGCGGGGTTGTGTATCTGTCCCTTTCTAGCGTGAGTTAAGTACCAAGCGCGACGCGTAGTAGGCGCGTAGTTCGTAGCAACTTCCGCGTAGCCGCTGTCTATAAAATTTTTCATTTGCTTTTCGTAGCTTCCTTTGAAGTTTTTATCCTTCTTCTTTTTCTTTTCTATGCCGAGCAGTCTTCGCAGAGCGTTGGGTCGGCTTTCAGGCATTCGTGTGTCGTCTGTCTTCCATAATAGCCCGGTTTCGAACCATCCTTCCTCGGGCACGTACTTGCAGGTGGACTTCAGTATTGTGAGAGCTCGTTCCTCCGGATCGTTCGCCGGTTTTCTAGACGCTATTCCGAGCGAATCGATGGTGAAATGTTCTTCTATGAGCTGCTCAACGGTGTCTTCGTGCGCACTGACATGTGTGAGGTGGTTGATGACTTGTATCGACCTTACAGGCTTCGTTATATTGGAGTTACAGCCATGAAGGACCCATCCTAGGGTCGTAAGCGAAGCGACGGGCCGAGACTTGCTTCCGCTGCGTACGTCTTGTGACACGATCAAGTGCCAGTTATCTTGCCCAATCAGCAGTGAAGGCTGGGCAGTGTCGTACGTGAGCTCGTAGGGCACGTCTTCTAGGTGTGGACAGTCATCCAGGTCTTTCTTCCTGACCGCTTGAGGTGCCAGTTCCAGCTTTTCTATTGTAGATGCGGTCATGTCTTCGTACTCGCGGCAGTAGAGTCCTCTTATTTTCAGTTCAAGCCGCCGGGAAGTAGCTTCCTTTAGTCTCTGTCCTCCCATTCCCTCGATGAACAGTTCCTCCTTGGGGCCCCGCGCGCCTATCTCGTCGGCTACGCTTTTCTCGATCAGCGTGACGGTGGAGCCCTCGTCGAGAAGAGCGAAGAGTTTCTTCGTTCCCGTTGGACCCGAGATTTCTACTGGAGCAATCTTTAGGTAGGCCTTCGTGGCCACCAACGTGTTGACCGATACAGTTTGCTTATATTCTTTGTTTTCCTCCTGTTTTTCTTGCTTTTCAGGCGCTGAGTCTGCGTGCAGTAGCACGTGGTGGCCACGCCTACACTTGGAACACGGTTTCGCCTTGCAGTTGAAACCTCTGTGTTTTGCACTTCGTAAACAGCGAAAGCATACGCGAGCTTTTCTCACTATCTCCCATCTCTTTTCCACGTTAGCGTTTGTGAATATCGCGCAGCTCTTCAGTTGGTGGTCTCTTTCACACGCAGGGCAGGCGGCATCTTTTGTCTCTTTCTTTTGATTAGTAGCGAAGACGTGTTGCATCTCTCTTTCGCATGCTTCGTCCTCGTCACTCGTCGTTCTGCCGCAGTCGTAATCTGATTCGTAACTTGCTTCTTCGACCACTGCTGTAGCTGCGTTCACCCTTCGTGGTTTTCGTAATGCGCCGCCGTTGTTTGTTTCCCGCTTAACGCTCCCTGTGTCGTAAGCTTCAAACTGGTCGGCTATCTTGTTCAGGAATGTTGACAACGCGAGTAGTATGGGCTGCTCCTCGTCCAAAGCTCGATAATCGAACCACCGGAACCGTATGATGGGGCTCATCTTCTCAATGATTTTCTCAGACAAATCGGTCGAGTGTAGAAAGTTGGTCTTCTTCATCTGGACGATGGTGGCTACTGTGTTGGCTACAACACCTGCAAATTGCACTATTTCTCGTGCGTCGTCCGTCATCGGGCGTAATTTGTCGATATTTGCCATCTCGTTCTTTATGAGGTATGATGGGCGGCCGAATCGTCGTTCCAGGGCGGTGAGGATGTCTTCTGGGTCGCTCGCTGTGTAGAGCCTGCCTTTGATTGCCTCTCTCGCTCTACCCTGTACAGCGCGCCGTAGCCTTGCGACATTTTCTATGCCGCTGAAGTACGACTCCGTGTCCCGGTAAGTGGCGCGGAATGCGATCCACTCGTTTGGGTTCCCGTTGAAGGAGTGCAGCTCTGCTATATAGCGCGGCGCGGTCTTCGGTCTGTTGCCCGTGGTACTCGCTTTGATAGCTTCCATTATGGCGTTTGCCAAAGAACTTTCCGTGTCCTTTTTCCTTTCTTCCTTAGGAGCCGGTCGGGGCGCGCTCTCCTCACGCTTCTCCCCTGCCGCCGGCTGCGGCAATATGGCCTCCACTCCAGTAGCAATGTGTGCGTGTTGTCCGACCCACTGGTCTACTCTCTCGTTGACGGTAATGATTTCTTCGTCAGACTCGGAGTCGGAGTTCACCTGCAGTAGTTCCAGACGTAGCCGAGCGCAGTCGGCAGCGGCGCGCGCCTTTTCCAGGTTGAGCTGTTCTAGCTCTAGTTGGGCTTGTAGTTCGGCCCTGCGGCGCCCCGCTATTGACTTTCCTCCTCTCGACTTGGTTAGGACGGGCATCACTGAAGTGAGCTTTGATGTGTCTGTGCAATCCTTCGCAACCTTCTCTCTCTCGAGTATAGGTGCGTCTCCCTCTCGCGGCGGTTGTTCCTCAACGCCGGTCTTGTTCTCGCTCATCGTCCGATCCGTCGCGTTCGTTGCTGTGCTAGTAGCTGTAGATTCGGTGCCTGATTCCGTAGATACCGTGCCCGATTCCGTAGATACCGTACCCGATTCCGTAGATACCGTACCCGATTCCGTAGATACCGTACCCGATTCCGTCTCGCTCGTTGTGTTCCCACTACCCGACTTATCAGTTCCCTCGCTTTCTCCCCTTTGCGACCTCGTCTTCATCTCACTGCTACCGAACCGGCTCTTCTGCACGGAACGGTGCGATGAAGAAGCTACCTTGAAAAAGGCCGCCCCGCCGCGTACTAAGCCTTGAAAAAGACTGCGGCAGTTACTCCTGCAAGGTTATTGCTGGAGCCTAAATACTCACTAGGAAACTTATGAATTCAGAAACTTTGAGGTCAGAAACTATATGACGGTTGACGGTTGGGTGTCTTCTTTGCCAGCGGTGACCTCTCGACGGTGCGTGGACTCGATGATGCTCTGCTCTGAACGCCGCTGTCCTCTTCTAACCTCGAAGTCAGCTTGCCCGAAGTGAACCTTCTTATTTGAAGATCTTCTATATTGATTCTTCTGTTCTTCGATAATGAATCTTCTTTCTTTCATGTGCTGTTTCATTCTTCTAAATCCGGCACTCGATGGACCAAAACTGAAGGGGATTGTATTGAAACTCCATAGATTTGTTCGAAGTTCGACGTCAGAGCGAGACACATATAGTGAGATAGTTGCAGAGAGAGAAAGTATGGCGGTGGTTGCCTTTATTTGTAAGATTTTATCTATCTCGCTATTAGTGGGATCATGGGTGACGGTTTATTTAGAAAAGGACAACAATACAAAAAATACTTAGAAACTAATTACATACATGAACATTTAAAACAAAGGAACATAAGTGCTTAAAAACATTATTTACAAATTGGAGGGTTTATTTCCTCTAGTCGCTTACACTTACCAAACAAAGCAAAAGTGCACACGGTCCAGAGCGAGAAAGTTGGCATTGCTAGAAAATCGATAGCCTTTGGCCTCAACCCGTGCCCGTGCCCAGGCTAAACCAGGTGAAATTAAGATTTTCGCGTGATGCCACGCGCCACGCCCGAGGCTTTATCGCGTGCAGCCAAATGAACAAATCAATATCGTAGACAAAATGCTGATGCTACATTGTGGACGTAAAAAAGGGTTATACGAGATTTTCCACAGTTAAGTTTTGCCTACAGACATGTTTGCCTCGTCCTAGACTTTTGTTGAGGATAAATTAATATACATTTTTTGAGGAGAAATTGCTTCTTGGGCGTGCTTCTTTTTTGAATGCTGCTACATACAAATCGTAGTACTAGAGCATATTTTTTTATGTGTAACATGTTTCCTCTCGGTTTCTTGCAATCTGTGGGAGTGATTTCGTAAAAAGGAACGAAAGTGTGTAACAGGAAAGGCGTTTTTTTCAGTCACGAAGGCTGAAGAAATATGGCCATGCCGCCTAATGTGAGACCGGGGGCCGGAAAGCCGGTAGGTTTTTTTTACTTATTTCAGATGTTACACACCATATGCGACTACTGTGAGTCTCGCTCGTTTTTGTTTTTATTAAAAATACCTTTTAATTGTGAACTCTAAAAATGATCGTCCGCGCATAAGAAAATAGCCAACCACTATCGACATTGTTGCCAAACCAATTCAGAAGATATAAAGAAAATGTTTTAAGCGTATATAACAACGTCAATACACCAACAACAGTGCATTAGAAAATTGCATATGCTATAAAACACAATGTTGCTGTAACGTTTCAATATAAAATGCATTCTCAAGTCGATAAAGCCGCTACGAGTACAGCTCGAATATAGATGATCCCCATAATAAATGTTTTTTTATGAATGCTTTAAAGATTGACCGATAGAGTTGATTTAAATTGTAACCATCATTATCATATCAGGTCATATTATACGTCCTCACCGAGGGGCTATGACTTAGGGCAATCGGGCCTTCGTCGACCACGCGGGCCCAGTGCGGGTTTATCGACTTCAAACACAACCTTCGAGTTTCTTTGCAGGCGTGTGCAGGTTTCCTCACGACGTTTTCCTTCACCGAAAGAGCGTCGGATAAACGTACGAAATCGAAATTCGCAAACACATTGTTACATGGCAAGATTTGAACCACGACCTTGTAAAACTTGTCGTTTAATGAGCGAGCGAAGCGAGCGATGTTGGGTTCGGTCAGGTTTGATTCATTAAACAGCCAAAGAGCCCCCTGGTAGCAAAATGCTTCGAGAGACACTGGCTAGTTACGGAAACTGGCGAGTTCTGTAAACTGACCAGTGACCAGTCATAACCCGACTCTTGTAAATAGCTGACGTCTGGTACATGAAGCAATTTTGGGCACCTAACGAGCGACCGAGCGGTAGCCGAAACTACCCAAGTGGCTAACGAGCGACCGAGCGGCAGCCTAAACTACCCAAGTGGCTAACGAGCGACCGAGCGGCAGCCGAAACTTCCCGAGTGGCTAACGAGCGACCGAGCGGCAGCCGAAACTACCCGAGTGGCTAACGAGCAACCGAGTGGCAGTCGAAACTTCCCAAGTGGCTAACAAGCGACCGAGCGGCAGCCGAAACTACCCGAGTGGCTAACGAGCAACCGAGCGACAGCCGAAACTACCCGAGTGGCTAACGAGCGACCGAGCGGCAGACGAAACTACCCGAGTGGCTAACGAGCGACCGAGCGGCAGTTGAAACTTCCCAAGTGGCTAACAAGCGACAGAGCGGTAGCCGAAACTACCCGAGTGGCTAACGAGCGGCCGAGCGGCAGCCGAAACTACCCGAATGGCTAACGAGCGACCGAGCGGCAGCCAAAACTTCCCGAGTGGCTAGCGAGCGACCGAGTGGCAGCCGAAACTTTCCGAGTGGCTAAGGAGCGACTGAGCGGCAGCCGAAACTTCCCGAGTGTCTAACGAGCGACCAAGCGTTAGCCGAAACTTCCCAAGTGGCTAACAAGTGACCGAGCGGCAGCCGAACCTTCCTGAGTGGCTAACGAGCGACCGAGCGGCAGCCAAACCTTCCCAAATGGCTAACGAGCGACCGAGCGGCAGCCGAAACTTCCCGAGTGGCTAACGAGCGACCGAGCGGCAGCCGAAACTTCCCAAATGGCTAACGAGCGACCGAGCGGCAGCCGAACCTTACCGAGTGGCTAACGAGCGACCGAGCGGCAGCCGAACCTTCCCTAGTGGCTAACGATCGACCGAGCGGCAGCCGAAACTTCCCGAGTGGCTAACGCGTCGGGTGTTTACGAATATTCCTGCCGTGCAGGAGGTAGCGGCCCTAGCCGTTACGCCACCGACCGCACTTTTTAAATTGTAAATCTTAAGTTTATCGACGGGCTGGCAGAGGGATGATAACAATTCTTTAGTCTGCTTTTTTAAGAATTTTATCATCATTTCAGCTCATATACGTCCCCACCGAGGAGCTCGAGCCTACCCTGAATTAGGGCGATCGGGCCTTAGTCGACCACGCGGGCCCAGTGCGGGTTGGTCGACTTCACACACAACCTTCGAGTTTCTTCGCAGGTGTGTGCAGGTTTCCTCACGATGTTTTCCTTCACCGTTAAAGCAATCGGAGAGTATATGTACGTAAGTTACGAAAAACTCATTGGTACATTGGCCGAAGAATTTTATACATTAATTAAAAATGCGTTTAAAAATATAAAAATATATCACAATTACTCATGGGGTAATAGAGAGGACACATACTCAAAAAAATCTATCATGCCCCGGAGCCCGGAATTGATGGGCAAAAATATTTTAATAATATAAAAACATGACTGCATTATGTTTTATCGTTTTTGGGAAGTCGGGTAAAATTAAAATGTATCCTGTCACTTACGGTAACAAAAAGAATCTAACGATACCTAGGACTCTAAAATCCATCAAGCTATTTAGAAGATATTGTACTTCTACTAATATGATATCGTAGAATAAAGATACATACATACATAAGATCTGACTTACATTTATTAAAAAGAAAATTTTGTCTTAATGAGGGACTGTTCAAAAACCGATCACAAGAGACTACCTACGAGAAAAAACTAAATATGTAGCACGTTTGAGTGCGTAAGTCTAACCTCCTCCGTGGCGTAATCTTTAGTCCATTCGCATCACACCAGATGGTCGCGGGTTCGTTTCCCGGCAGGGTCAACTTTGTAAGACTCGGTCTGGTTGGTAGTAGGGCATTTTCATAGAACACTTGGCTGCTCTTAGTTCTATCTTATCTAAGTCTTGCCGCCAAACATCAGTATAAACAGCATTGATGTGCTCCGGCTTGAAGATAAGATAGTCAGATCCCCAATGTGTTGGGGAATCTTGGAAAGCCCGCTTCCATCTTCGGCATCATCGTCACTTACCATCAGGTGAGATGATGCCAAGGGCTTACCAATTGTGAATAAAAAATAAACGAACCACTCCGGGAGAGCCGACAGAAGTGAAAACTTTTTTACAGTTTTATAAGTTTTGACCCTGCGAGTGTTCCTGGTACGGTGGCGGTTACATTACATTACATTGCAGTGTCGCGAGGTCAATGGTTTTTTCCCATCTCAAATACAGTTTTATAAGTTTTGACCCTGCAAGTGTTTCTGGTAAAGTGCCCAACTTGCCTAAAGAAGTAGGTGTATCGCTGTCGGTCGATAACTCATTCATTCGGCAGGCTGTGAAAAAAAAACCGTATCCCTTACCCGTAACCAGAAAATTATGTTAAAAATATTCAGTAAGTAGAGGGAAAAACGTATAACTATAGCATCAAATCGCCCAAACCATGGACCCTTATCAATCATACAATTCGATGTATCGTATTGAATTGGATCTGTGGTGACAAATGACATGAGACGCACACATATCAAGAACACCTCTACCAAATTATATATATTAGTACTAACATACAGTATGGACACTCCCTGCCGCTCTCTAGATTGCGACCTCACCTCCTCGTCACCCAGATTGATACAGATTGGTTACAGTTTGGTTGTCGAACGTATAAGATTTCACCGCCATTTTGTTTGTTCCGTCATTCCTTTTTTGAAATGTCATTTCTGGCCCGTTGTATGAAATGTCCAGGGTGTGCCTATACTACTTGTTTTGAAGGACACTCCGTGCCTGACAAACAAATTTTTATTTAAATGATTCTGAAGCTCGTCGTTCAGTTCTGTATATAGTTACTAGCTGTTGCCCCCGGCTTTGCCGGCGCAGATCCCCTTTTTTGGCATTCCCGTTGGAATTTACCAAAATGCTTTATTAGTTATGTCAAATTTGAGCCCGATTTGTCTAGTGGTTTGAGTTGTGCGTTGATAGATTAGTCATTCGTCACTGTTTCCTTACACAAGATTTTTGTTTTATGAGAAAAAACCACACCGGGAGGCCGCTGGATGCGGGCAGCGCAGGACCGGTCGTCGTGGAAAACCTTGGGGGGGCCTTTGTCCAGCAGTGGACGTTTTCCGGCTGATATAATGATGATGAGATGAAGGTAAGGAAAATCAAAACTTGTTCGCTTCAGCGCACCTATAGATACTACCTGTTAACTTAACCGTTCATTTAAATAAAATCTCAGCTCTCACGCTTCTATTTTCATTGATATTGTCCTTCAATTCGAAGAATAGAGCCAACATTCATGTTTCTTCAGCTTCTATAAAAATACTGGTTTGGCTAGAGCGTATTTACCCCACTTCACTGCAGATAAGGATGACCGGACAATGGTCCGGTTCTTGATTCCGGATTGTTGTTGCGTACTTAGTGCTTGTGTGTATTGAGTACGGATCCGGATAAAAGGGGTTATCGATATCGGACCATTCTTCGTGGCTAAATTTGAAAGCTCTGAATTTCGGTTTTCCCACTTGTTGAAGAACCTTTGTACCCTCTAGATAACAGCAAATTATAATTACGATATTGTACCCTCTAGATGGCAGAAAACTATTAATTACGATATTGTACCGTCTAGATGACAACAAATTATTAATTACGATATACTACCCTCTAGATGACAGCAAATTATTAATTACTATATTGTACCCTCTAGATGACAGCAAATTATTAATTACGATATTGTACCCTCTAGATGAGAGCAAATTATTAATTACGATATTGTAGCCTCTAGATGAGAGCAAATTATCAATTACGATATTGTACCCTGTAGTGAAGCAAAATTATTAAGTAATAACGATATTGTACCCTTTAAATGACAGAAAACTATTAATTACGATATTTTTCCCTCTAGATGACAGCAAATTATTAATTAAGATATTGAATGAAAGTGTCCCTCAACTTTTTTAATTCAAACAGTAGTTTTCAAACGACTTCCAAAAAGAAGGAGGTTCTCAATTTGACTGTATTTTTTTGTATGTTATTTAGGCGATATCTTCGCAGATTGCTGTGAACCGATTTTCATGATTATTTTTTTATTCGATAGAGAATGCTCCCGAGTTGATTCTAATTGATTATCAAAATCGATGTAGTAATTTATTAGGAAATGAACAAAATCCAAAAATGATAATGCAAAAATGTACTAAGTTGTTGCGATGAAAGTCGGTTTTTCAACGTGTTTAGCGTTTTCAAGCATTAGTTTTCATTTCAAAATACAAATAAAAGTGTAGTGTGGGTATGACTACAAACAAAAGTTACAACTGTGTTCTGTAAGTTTTTGATGTGATGACGTCATATTAATCGATGAACGCCGGCTGCACTCACGAAAAAGTGTCATGTCCCGTCTGAGCCGAACGTGCAAGAGAGAGAGCGCAGAACAAGCGATAGAGAGGCACGATCGGCCTAAGCGTACGGCTTGTGATACGTTATCACGCAAAATTATCGTCCGTAAACCGACTTTACAGACTACAAACTAGTTTTTGGTTGATCAAGATATTAGGTCAATTTTGAAAAACAATAGCTTCTTCTAAAATCTAATTGCAGCCAGAATAAAGTAGTTAGTTTACACGGTGTAAACAAATATGTGAATAACGCTCAATATCGTTTCAAATACAGAAATGCCGAACCAACTACTATAACAAATAACAATACCTACTATTTGCCAACAAACTGACAATACCCAGCCAGGCCCCCCAAAGGGTCTCATTCACCACAATTTGATACGCTCAATCGGCTAGCTCATTCACCACAATTTGATACGCTCAAACGACAGGAAAAGTTTTGAACCGGATAAACTCTATTAATTTTCAGTAACAGAGGAAATGACAAAACGGAAAAATTGTAGAGGTTGTTTATACTGATACCAACTTTCAAGTTTTTTCACAGGCGTGTACAGGTTTCCTCAGGGCTTAACAATTATGAATAAAAAATATAAAAAACCACTCTGGGAGTGACGACAGAAGTGAAAATATAAGGGCTTGTACTTAGAAACATTAAATATTGTTAAAAAAATTGGTTAACTTAAATGGCTCGTACCCAGAGACATTAAAATATCCTTTAAAAAATCGGTTACGGTATTTGTTTCCATCTCAAAAAAGAAGCGCCTAAAGAAGTTTTAACTTCAAAAAAAACCTGATCTCGTGGCAGGCATCACAAGACATTTTGTGGTTTCCATCATCATTTTTTCAAAAAAAAACTTGATTTTTGCACTTTTAGTCGCTGAATGCCCCCACTTACACAACCTTATTACACATTTTCCACTGGATTCATAGCAGCCAAAGTATTCCTAAATATGTATACAACATGAAATCAAACTTTATTCCGGTTGCCGGCTTACTCTTTGACTGCAACTTTGAGTCGCCATTAGACAAATATGACCGGTCAGGCCGCTCATTAAATATCTGAGCACGCATTTCAAGGTTCTAAGAAGTTTAAGCTACATAACCATTATAAGCCTTATTGCATCCGGAATAAAGTTTGATTTCATGAATAAAAATAGATTGGCAATAAAACTATTTAAATGGCAAACAAAAAGATTTGAACGAACGAACGAACCTGTAAATGAAAAAATCTAAGGAGCTTTTATAACAAGGTGTACCACGGGAAATAAAAATTCCCCGTGGTACACCCAGGTGGACTAAGGTGAGCTACGGGAAAAAAATAATTCCCGTGGCCCACCCAGGTGAGCCAAACAGGTGGACCACGGGCGACACCCGACACTGAGTGACACTGACGACGTCGACACGAAAAAAGTACTAAGTGAATTTAAAACAAGGATTAAATTAAGGAGTGTCGGTGGCGTAATGGTTAGAGCCACTCCTGTCCGGAAGGTCGTAGTTCAATTCTGCCACGTGCCAATGTGTTTTCAAATTTTGATTTCATATGTAACGTTTATCTGACGCTCTCACGGTAAAGGCAAAAATTGAGAGGAAACCTGCACACGCTTGCGAAGAAACTCAAAAGTTGTGTGTGAAGTCGACCACCCGCACTGGGCCCGCGTGTTCGGCTAAGACCTGATCGCCCCAATTCAGGGTAGGCTCAACCGCTCGGTAGAGACGTGTATAAGCTGATATGATGAAATTAAGCGGCAACAAAATTATATTCAATTTATTGTGTTATAGTCGTATTTTTCTTGAACCCTTTAAACGTTTTAACCGCCTCCGTAGCTCAGAGGCAAAGTTCACTGGCTTTACACAGGAGGTCGCGGGTTCGATTCTCGGCGGGGTCAATTGTAAGACTCGGTTTGGTTGGTGGTAGGGCATTTTCTAAGCCCATCTGGCTAGCTACCACCATCTTATCTAAGTCTTGCCGCCAAATATCAATGTTAACATCATTGATGTGTTCCGGCTTGAAGATAAGATAGCCAGTTTCCCATTGCGTTGGGAAATATTGGTAAGCCCGCTTCCATCTTCGGCAACATCGTCACTTACCACCAGGTGAGATGTTGTCAAGGGTATACCAATTGTGAATATAAAAAAAAACTTCGTTTTGTCTGCCGGCGTCTGTATTACCCAAATCGTAAAATTTAGGAATCTTCAAGACGAGAGTAAATAGGCATGATTCGAGCTTGCGTGTTTCATCGGCGGCTGCATCGGCACTTACCATCAGGTGAGGTGCAGCCAAACCCACTCAAAAAAACGTGTTTATTTTTCAACAAAATTATATATCTTTTAGGACTTATGTGTTTTTTCGAATGAAATATTTATTTGTTACTAAGTTTTGCCCGCAGCTTCGCCCACGTGAATATTGGTTTTCAAAAAGGAGCCACCGACTTTCAAAAATGAAGAGGAACTTAAATGCGACTATATTTTTTGTATGTTTGTAACGCGATATCTTAGCCAATTGTGAACCAATCATCATCACATCACATCAACCGAAAGACGTCCACTACTGGAAAGTTTTTAATTTAATTTTTAGTTCACTATGCTTTATGTCCATTTACCGGAGATATACTATATGTATAAGGGGAGGTAGGCAGGCTATATGCTTCCAAAAAGTGAAGCAAATAAAATGATGCCAATTGGCGTCTCTTTTCTTAGTAGCATTCGGTGCAACGGAAGGGAAATACCTATAATATTTTGTGTGTAAATGGCTTCGATTTTCTAATGCTGTTTGTTACTGCATAACCCATCTATGTTTACAAATCTCTGCCATTTTCACATAAATGTAACCGCCGCTGCAATACGGTGGTGTCCTGCAATATATATATGCATGAAGATTTGTTACTGTGATCTTGTTTTGTTACTGTTATCAAATCAAATCAAATCAAATAAATTTATTGCAGGCTGCACAGCCCATAAATGTTAGTAATATACAATAACTTACAAATCTAATGTTAGTGACATTACAAAATAAAATATTGACATAGTCCCTATATCCGGACACTGGCCAGGCGCATATATATATATATATTGCTTGCTTATGATATAGATCTATTATTTTGTTATTTTTTTCCTTGACGGTCAAAGAGCCGGAACATATATTTTTTCTAAATTCCGAGCACCTCTAGAACGTTGAATTGTTTTTATATGTTTTTTTTTATTTACAATTGGTAAACCCTTGACAACATCTCACCTGGTGGTAAGTGACGATGTTGCCGAAGATGGAAGCGGGCTTACCAAGATTCCCCAACGCAATGGGGAACTGGCTATCTTATCTTCATGTCCGCACTTTATGGTACTGTCGCCCATCCAAAAGGAGGACTGTCACCCTTTTTTGGAATATATAAAATATTTTCAGACATAGCTCAGAATACCCAATAAACAATCAATTTTCCAACAATACTCCCATGAACAGATTAAACAAACAACAACAAAATAGTGTCAAGTTATTGACAGTTAATAAAGAAGTAATAAGTTAAAATAGATTCATTGCAGTTCCATAGAATCATGCATGAAGATGATAATATGATAGATAACCTTTTTACTTTATTATGCACGTAGTTGTACGAAGGGGCATGGAAAATACTATTTCCTAATGTTCATCTATTTGATTGGTTCACGGGGAAGTAAAATTCCCTTTGGTACAACCAGTTGGACCATGGGGAAAATCCCGGAAAAAAGGCTCCCCAAGGATTTCCACAACTACCAGTCCTGCACTGCTCGCATCTAGCGGCTCCGCGCGACCTTCTCAAGGTCATCGTTCCACCGAGTTGGAGGCCTGCCTATGCTACGTCTTCTGATACACGGTCTCCACTCGATAACTTTACCGCCACAACGGCTATCTGTTATACTAGCTATGCGCCCTGCCCACTGCCACTTAAGTATAGATTAACTTTTAACCGCCTCCGTGGCGTAATGTTTAGTCCATTCGCTTCATACCAGGAGGTCGCGGGTTCGATTCCCGGCGGGGTCAACTTTGTAAGACTCGGTTTGGTTGGTGGTAGGGCATTTTCATAGATCGTCTGGCTAGCTACCACCATCTTGTTTAAGTTTTACCGCCAAACATAAGTGTTAACAACATTAATGTGTTCCGACTTGAGATGATGCCAAGGGCACACCCTGGGACACTTCATACAAAGTGGCCAGAAATGACATTTCAAAAAACGAATGACGGAACAAAAAAAAATCCTATACGTTCGACAGCCAAACTGTAACCAATTTGTATCAATAAGTAACTATTTAGTAATCTGTGATCTGGGTGACGAGAGGGTGAGGTCGTAATCTAGAGAGCGGCAGGGAGTGTCCATACTGTATGTTAGTACTAATATATATATACTTAGCCAAGGGCCTACCAATGGTAAACAAAAAAAAATATTCTTACCGGTTCATAGCTTTATAAAATTATACAATTAATTCATCCTTTAATTTTATACCAACCTCCATTGTCCGATCTTCATTTACATAATCATAAATATGTATGTACAATACAGTCGATCAATCTTTGATACTCATCTGCTGGTGTGCGCGAATGAGAATAAATCTCTCGTAAAACTTCCTTCAGCGGGAGCAGGATTACGTAGCGGGTATTATTCATGAGGTTGCCCGCCGTGATGGATCGCAGCCATTTAAGATGTTGAAAGTATCCTCGAGTCCTGAAGCTGTTGAATGACGGTATCAAACATTGGATAAATCTCTTTGTCTCAAATGTGTTTTCATAATTAAAGGATCCTTCTGAAACACCTGAAAATAATTTAGAACTGGAAACTGAAGAAATTTTCCTAAGGAACCAACGCTCAAGTCACGAAGCTGTGATTGACGGTATTAAGCATTGGATAAATCTCTTTCTATCATGTGTTTTTTTTAATTATAGAATCCTTCTGAAACACCTGAAAATAATTTAAGAGAGTATTCAGCACAGGAAACTGAAGAAATTTTCCTAAGGAACCAACGCTCATGTCCCGAAGCTGTGAATGACGGTATTAAGCAATGGATAAATCTCTTTCTCTCGTGTGTTTTTTTAATTATAGGATCCTTCTGAAACACCTGAAAATAATTTAAGAGAGTATTCAGCACAGGAAACTGAAGAAATTTTCCTAAGGAACCAACGCTCATGTCCCGAAGCTGTGAATGACGGTATTAAGCAATGGATAAATCTCTTTCTCTCGTGTGTTTTTTTAATTATAGGATCCTTCTGAAACACCTGAAAATAATTTAAGAGAGTATTCAGCACAGGAAACTGAAGAAATTTTCCTAAGGAACCAACGCTCATGTCCCGAAGCTGTGAATGACGGTATTAAGCAATGGATAAATCTCTTTCTCTCGTGTGTTTTTTTAATTATAGGATCCTTCTGAAACACCTGAAAATAATTTAAGAGAGTATTCAGCACAGGAAGCTGAAGAAATTTTCCTAAGAAACCTACATAAAACCGGGGAAGTCACTTTGAGACTGAGATTTAAATAACGTCTACCGGGTACGTAGGTTGCGAACATTTATTTTGCTACCTACTCCTATTGTATTGGTGATATTTTGGTAATTCTAACAGATATGTTATTTTTTTATACCTCGTCTGAAAGATAGTAAAATTTAGATGTTTTTAAGTTAACATGCAAATAATATTGTATTAAGATTTTTTGTTTTATACTTGCTTTTTTATGCAACGTTTTCGTTAAATTACAAGTTTTTTTAAAATTTTGAAGCATTGTGTCCACATTTATGAAAAAAAATTACAATCTATTGATTCTAATTTATCATTTAGAATGTAACAAAGTTAAAACCAATAAATAATACGATAATTTTTTTTTTCTTTTTATTGATATTTCGATATAACACTTGTAATTTTTTATAAAAAATCTTAAAACTGCATTATCTCAAAAATGGATCACTTTTGCATAAGGTGTTACATGGTTTAATTTGTTGCAAATGAACTGATCTATAGCCCCTTAAAAGGAATTGCACTACTTACCAGTCACCCTGTATATACTGTGATTAAAGGATAACCAACGGTACTCTATTACTAAGCCTCAGTTGTCTGTCAGCAGGCTGTATTTCGTAATAGTTGCGTCGGGGGATCGCTAAGTTATAAAATTAGTAGTAGTTAGTTGTGGTAAAGAAGTATATTGTAAAATTAGTAGTAATTAGTTGTATTAAAATAAATCAGTTGTACTTTGTTTTTATTTAATTAATTTAGCGATCTTGACGATTCTTGGATCAAAATGTTACTAATAGTATTAAAGTTAAAGGGCCGATATACCTATTTTTAACCACATCCGTGGCGTAATGCTTATTCCATTCACTTCACACTTGGAAGTCGCGAGTTCAATTCCCAGCGGGGTTTAACTTTGTAAGACTCGGTTTGGTTGATGGTAGGGCATTTTCTTAGCCCGCCTGCTTAGCTACTACCATGTTATTTAAGACTTGCCGTAAAATATCAATGTTAACAGCATTGATTTGTTCCGGTATGAAAATAAGATAGCCAGAATCTTAATATTTCCGCTTCCATCTTCGACATCATCGTCACTTACCATCGGGTGAGATGATGTCAAGGTCTTATTAATTGTGAATATACTTTTTTACTATTAAAACTTTATTTATACATCTACCTTAAGTTAGTGAGGAGTTGGTTATCTTGCAGAATCACTATCTTGCAGATTACAGGAGATTCTGCAGCATCAGGTCAACGTTACTATGTTCTATCTAAAATCTATTCATCTTCACCATGCCAATGAGCCCAAACACGACCCACATAAATTATACCCACCGTCTCGATCACGTCAGCTTTCAAACCAAAAACGCATCAAAATCGGTTTATTAGTTTAGGAGTTACGATGACACAGATACACACGTTTGGGTTGTAACACCCTTCTTTTTGCGTCGAGGGTTAATAAGTAGGCAAACAATACGTTTAACATTAAAATCATTCACTGTTTGTATACAATTTTCTGTTTGGGTAATCTTAATTTCAATCCCGAAACTTTAAAGTAATCCCGGGATTTTTATGTGAAAATCAAAAATGTTGAGTGAGATATGTATATATTAGTTTTTCGTACGAAATAAACTTTCCGACAATCCCACGACTTACAAACGATCCCGGGATTTTGAATTGAAAATATAAAAATAAATTCAGAAAGGCATGTCCATATTGTTTTTTCGTGGTTGAAAAAATGAAGTTTAGGTATGTAAACGCCCGATTATCCGATCACTTGATCAGTTTCTCCTCAAATTATTTTCAGCTATTTCGAAAGGACCCTATATAAGAATACGTGTAAAGTATGACGCTTGTTTCGAATTTTTTAAACGACTGCACACAAAAGAAGAGTGTATTGTTTTTAGGTATTATGTATACAGGGTCTTAACAAAGGCATGCACTTTTTTTTAATTGGAGCTTGTACTCATGAAACTGAACAACTTTCCCAAAAAAACCTATGTTCAATTCGCATTTTTTTTAAATAAAAATATTAAATTGCGCTGAATATGCCAGAATAGATACCATAGCGAGCCGGCGCGGTCATTGAACTTTGGCCTTTGACTGTCAAGTTCGTAAACCGCAAGCGGCTCGCGCACCACTCACCCTCAAAGACAGTCCTAAAAACTATTTCCACGCGGGCGAAGCCGCAGGCAAAAGCTAGTGTACAATGAACACATGACACGACATTATTCTACCAAAGTGGCAAATACTATCATAAGTAGTTTGTCAGATCTCGGTACTTTTTCAAACGCTCACAAATATTTTCAATCCATACTTTCAAACTAACGAATTAAATTAAAAGTTGAAAACCCGACTGCATGGAATCATTTAGTACCCCTCTTTTTGAGTAGTCGGGTAATAATTTATCCTATAACACTTTCGGCATCAAGATGATTCTAACGACACCTCGCGCTCCAAAATCCATCAAGCCGTTTAGGTGTAGCCCAGGCAGAAAAACATAAGTACATACATACACATAATACAAACACAAATACCCTCCTCTAAGGACAGTTGAGTAACAAGTACCACAAGGAGTTGCCTTTGGGAATACCTCGGAGGAGATCCACTTAAGTATTTTTCTACATGATAAAAAGTTTATAAAATAAACAGCGCGTAGGGGCTGGTGAGGCCGATGCATTGTCTTACATACTGTACTTGGGTATTTACCCGACTGCCCAAAAATGTGGGTACTTAATGATTTTCGGATGTATGTCGGTTTCTTTGGCCGAGTCTGTAGTCTAACAGCTTGATGGATTTTGGAGCGTGAGGTGTCGTTTCATACTTGTCGATCCCGATAGTGACATGGGATAGTTTTTACTGCGACTGCCAAATAATTGAAAACGCTAAGCACATAAAAAAAAAATACTTCCAGTACTTCAAGTACTACACCGATTTTGATAACATTTATATGGGACCACAAGAAAACACTAGCTTTCAATGAAAAAAGAATCATCAAAATCGGTTCACCCAGTCAAAAGTTATGAGGTAACAAACATAAAAAATACAGTCGAATTGAGAACCTCCTCCTTTTTGGAAGCCGGTTGAAAAGAGGGGTAATATTGTTAAGCAGTCGAGTTTTTTTTTTTTTTAAATTTTGGCTGGAGTAGTCGGCCTTGGAGGCAAATTACTGCTATGTGCCGCTGACGTGTGAGACAACGGGCTGCTGGGGATCAGAGCCCTTGGCCTTCATAAAGGGGAGTGGCCGTCGCCTTCGAAAGAGGGGAGTGTGACGCCCGCTCCGGGTCTTACCTGCTGCAAAGGTTGTCTATTGCCATCCAGCGTGTCCACGCGATGTGTGTTATGGGCTTCTTTGCGGCTGGTTCCACTCGGGGTTTCGATCTTTATTAATGTTTTTATTATTAGATTAATATAATTAATTAAGTTAGGTTTTACATTAGATTATTAATGACGTATTCTATAATTGAAGTAGGTTTAACCGCCTCCGCTGCGTAATGGTTAGTCCATTCGCTTCACACCAAGAGGTCGCGGGTTCGATTCCCGTCGGGGTCAGCTTTGTAATACTTGGTTTGGTTGGTGGTAGGGCGGCGCATTTTCTAAGCCCGCATGGCTAGCTACCACCATTTTTTTAAGTCTTGCCGCCAAACATCAGTGTTAACAGCATTGATGTGTTCCGGCTTGAAGATAAGATAACCATATCCCCATAGCGTTGGGGAATCTTGGTAAGCCCGCTTCCATCTTCGGCACCATCGTCATTTCCCATCAAGTGAAATGATGCCAATGGCTTACCAATCTGTGAATTAAAAAATTATCTTTTTAAACTTATATTAAACTCATTAATATGAATGAATGTTAATTATTTTATATTCTTCATACTATGGAATCATTTTTCTGAAATAAAATATTTGAATTGAATTAATATACTCGTATTAAAAAAATGGTTAGGTTAGTCTATTTCCCCCCGGTCGACTTTGGCCACTTCCTAATTTGTATTTGAACATTTATTTAAAGTCCCTAGTGAAATAAGTAGTTATACCGCCTTTGTGGCGTAAAGATTAGTTCCTATTAGTTCATTCAATGTACAACAAGAGGCCGCGGGTTCAATTCCGACTCGATTTGGTTGGTAGGGCACTTATAAACCTGCCTGGCTAGCTACTAAATCTCATCTAAGTCTTGCCTCCAAACGTCAATGTTAACAGAATTGATGTGTTTCGGCGGGTACGTATTGCAATGTCTAAAATTAAAAAACTAACGTAAAATAACCTACGTTCAAAATTCTTAAAATCTTAATACCAAATGTTTTTAAATACCTAAGCAACTAACACCTACCTACGAAATACTTAAGTCTAAAATACAGATTAGACTAAATATCTAATGTTTCAAATATCAACTGTTATTACACCTAAGTTTGATACACCAACATTTGAAATACTTACCTTATATTATCTTTGTGAAATACCAAATGGTCAAAATAACAAAAATGATGCATCACTTGCGAGCTATTTGTATGCAGTAGTTGATCAGTTTCCGCGAGCGTAAAAGAGGGTGGATTGATAAAGTACAAATTATAAATTACAAAATAGCTCAGACAGTGTGAACTAAGATCCTGCATTTGTTGCTACGAGTTAATATTGGTTGCCATCATGTTGCCATGTATGTAAGGGGTCATTATCATGAGGCCATGAGTCCTACGTACCGTAAGTGAAACAATTATTAGGTATTTACATTTTAGGGATTTTGAACGTACGTTAGTTTTTTTTAAATTTTAGACATTGCAATACGTACCCATTCTGCTACAGGCTTTTTGACTGTATAATCAATCAAGCCTGACCGAACCTAATATCGCTCGCTTCGCTCGCTCACTTACAAAAACTCAAGAAAACTGTAAATGAGCGAGCGAAGCGAGCGATATTAGGTTTGGTCAGGTTTGATTGATTATACAGCCAAAGAGCCTCGGGGCCCCCTGGGTAGCAGGAACAGGCGAGTTAATGAAAAAGGTGACGAGTTAGGAAAGTTCTCCTGTTACACGTTCGAACTTGTTTGCATCTAGTTTTATCCAACAGGGATTGGTTGGATCTAGTTGTAGTTAAAAATTTAAAATAATGATTGTTTTTTTATTTGGATTCTGAACTTTACATATGTATTTTTCCTTTTGGTCAATTAACTGTGAGGTAAACCAATTTTAGGAACTTTATACATAGGCATTTCAAGTTTTAGCTTTGTGAACTTCAGTAGCATATCCATTTGACATTTTAAGCTTTCGGTATTTTGAATATAAGTGAAACAACCATTAGGTATTTACATTTTAGGGATTTTGAACGTAGGTTATTTTACGTTAGCTTTTATTTTTATTTTAGACATTGTTATACGTACCCAATCCGGCATCAGGGTGCCGCCTCGATACGCCCAGTGTTAGCACGAGAATATGTGAATATATAGATTGGTTCAGGGTCCAATTGAATACAATAAAGGGATGCCACCAGCACTCTGGTTTATTAAAATATAACATGCAAGTAGCAAAAAGAATCAGTCGTCCAAATGGAATTTTGAATGGATATGCGTCAAAAAACATTAACAAAGGAAAAAAGGGTCAAATTAAAGAAGATTATACAAAACAGATTGAAAAAAAAACTAAAACTATGACTTCGTCACAAAGATAAGATAGCCAGTTCGCCATTGTGCTGAGGAATATTGGTAAGCCTAATTTTGCCTTCGGCATCATTGTCACTTACCATCAAAGTGAGATGATGCCAAATACTTATCAAGTGTGAATAAAAAAATTTGTTGTTTTTTTTTTATTCACAATTGGTAAGCGTACAACGGCATCATCGCACTTAATGATTAGTGACGATGATGCAGGCTTACCAAGGTTCACCAACACAATGGGGAACTGGCTATCGTATCTTCAATCCGGAACACATTAATGTTGTTAGATTGAAGTTTGGGGGCAAGACTTAGATAAAATGGTGGTAAATAGCCAGGCGGGCTTAGTAAAAACCCTTCCACCAACCAAACCGAGTCTTACAAAGTTAGAGTACGCCGGGAATGGAATTCGCGGCCTCCTGATGCGAAGCTAATGGTCTTAACCAATTACGCCACGGAGGTGATGTAATTGGTGTTTAAATTCGTAAAGAAACATTAATTACTTTCCCTATTATGGTAAAATGTATATTTTTATTTCTGTTACGAATTGTGTTGGTTCTTGAATCATCATCATCATCATGTCAGCCGAAAAACGTCCACTACTGAAAAAAGGCCTCCCCCAAGGATTTCTTCGACGACCGGTCCTGCGCTGCCCGCATCTATCGGCTTCCCGTGATCTTCACCAGGTCGTTGGTCCACCGCGTGGGAGGCCTGCCTACGCTACGTTAAGGTTCCTGAATAAAACATTTCCATTCTAAATCTATTCTAATTCAAAAAACCTGTGTTTATATTTCAGTACAGTTTCTACATCAAATATCAAAACACAGCTAGTAACAAATGAAAACAGAAAACACGATAAAACACTCAGGCGCTGGTATTTTTGTCGATCACTAAGTCGCCTAACGAATACCTAAATACCATGGCTCTGGCTCCGAAGGCTTATGTCAGTATAAACATTGAATCATATGGATTTGGAAACATTGTGACTTTGTGAAGGCATAAAAAGCTACAAGTAATTTGTGATAAGCTCCAGAGGATTAGCCTGTACGTCTGTTTTAGGCTTTGCGAGATTACGTGTGTCATACATAACGTTGCGTTGTCATACATATCTAGATTATTGGAAAATTAGATATTGCCAGAGGGCTCTTTGTCAAAAGCATTAAAGCGAGGTATTGATTGGAACAGTTGTCTCTGTGTTTATCTTTACGTGTAAAGAGTAAAGAAAACAACCACACTTTTTAAATGGTTTATCGTTTCAATCAAAAACTACAATGAAAGTATTAAAAATATTATAACTTACTCACTTTGTATTATCATAACAAATATTTTTGTATATTTTTTTTATTAATACTTCAAAATATTAGTCTTAATTGGAGTTGAAGGTAACGGTGTAGACCGGTGTTTGGGTTTTTTTCTATCAAGCCAAAACTGCTCAATCGTGTTACTAATAGCTTTTGACTTTAACTAACATCATTAACAATAAGGGTATTTATTTTCAACCTTGGGTTTTCTATCGTTTACGAGTCATCATCATCATCATCATATCAGCCACAAATCGTCCACTGCTGAACAAAGGCCTCCCCCAAGGATTTCCACGACGACCGGTCCTGCGCTGCCCGCATCCATCGGCTTCCCGCGACCTTCACCAGGTCATCGGTCACGAGTAATTGACGTCAAAAATAATGAAAATCTGAAAAAAATACCGCCTTAATAACAAATTCGGTATTTTTTATTGTTTGTTTGTATTCTCTTTCATCATCATCATCATATCAGCCGAAAGACGTTCACCCAAGGACTTCCACAGCGAACGGTCCTGCGCTGTCCGCATCCAGCGCTTTTCCGCGACCTACACCAGTTCGTCAGTCCACCAAATGGGAGGCTTGCCTACGCTACGTTTTCCGGTGCTCGGATGCCACTCGAGAACTTTACTGCCACTTAAGTTTAGCGATTCTGTGGTTCTCCTACTATCCTCTTCCACAATACTCCTTTATCGCTCCGTAGTCCCTACTTCTAAGAAAATATTATTGCCCATTAGCAAGATAAAAAAATCAAATAAAATTAAATTAAATTACAATTTGAAATAAAATCATAGTCATCATATCAGCTCATATATGTCCCCACCGATGGGCTCGAGCCTACCCTGAATTAGAGTGATCGAGCCTTAGACGACCACGCGTTCCCAGTGTGGGTTGGTCGACTTCACACAAAACTTTCGAGTTTTTTTACAGACGTTTGCAGGTTTCCTCACGACGTTTTCCATCACCGTAAGAGCGACGGATAAACGTACGAATGCATAACTCAGACTTTAAAAGACTACTAGTTTAATATTGACGTTATCCTGTTAGTTTAAATATTCGTTATACACTATTCAATTCAAATTATTCAAAAAATCTTTTTTTTTTTTCATAAAAGCTTCAAAGTTGGTGAGATTAAAGTTCTTATCTTAAAGTAAAACAACAAACAATAAAAACAAGCCAAGAGTGAGTCGTACTCACGCTAAGGATCCTGAATGGTATAACACAAAACATAAATTTTTCGCTTTCATTGATGTTTTTGATGAATTATACAGGAATCATTGTTTTACTCGTGTGGAAGGTGTGGCTTCAGTAATAGTACCTGGGCAACCGAGCTTTTCTCGGGGCATAGTACCCAGAGCCGTTATAAACATTTAAAAATACACTGCCTGTTCCACTGCATATTTCGGAAAATAACGTTTTTCCAGAGATGAGACCTACCTTTTTCGCCCCCAAAAATCCCCGTATAATTTTCAAGCAAATCGTTTGGGCCGTTTCCGAGATTCAGATTATAAACATACTAGCTGTTTCCCGCGGCTTCATCCGCGTGGACAACGTTTCTATGACTTTTCGAGGGTGCGCAGTGCGCGAGCCGCAAGCGGGTCGCGAGCGTTAAGAAAAGTAGCCTATGTGTTAATCCAGATTCCAATCTGTCTACCTACCAAATTCAAGCCAGATCCGTTCAGTAGTTTTTGCGTGAAGAAGTAACAAACATACAAACTCACACACTCACAAAAGTTCGCCTTTATAATATTAGTGTAGATATACAAGAATTGCTCGTTTAAAGGTATTAGAGATTTCCCTACTCTTTGGCGGCACGCACCCTTGGCGCGTGACTCCGACTCGCACTTGGCTGTTTTTGATGTGTAATATCTTTGCTCTCGCTTTCCTGCAATTTGTGGGAGTGATTTCGTGAAATGGGACGGAAATGTGTCCCATGTGCAACAGGAAGTCGCGTTTTTTCAGGCTTTAAAAGCGCGGAAAAGGCAAAGGTATCTATGACCATACAGCCTAGTCTGCCGTATCTTTGCCGTCCTTTTTTCAGGCTTTAAAAGCGCGGAAAAGGCAAAGGTATCTATGACCATACAGCCTAGTCTGCCGTATCTTTGCCGTCCTTTTATAAAGTATTTTGTCACATGTTACACATCATAAGCGAGTACTGTAGGTCTCGCTCGAATTTTTTTTATTTTTTATCAGATTCTCATCAAAAGGCGAACCATAACCTCTGACGACCTGGAACCCAGCCAGAACCCAGGACGCAAAACACCCAACATAAGGGCTAGCTGTAAAGTTAAAATTGAACAGCGTACATTGTTTATTCTGGGCAGGAATATACCGAAGGGACGGCTAGTTTGGGGCGTTAAATTTGTTGATTAGGGTTCCGGCAACAATTATGGAGGTAATTAGAAATAAGTATAGGAATGCTATTTGAATATTAGGGTTGGTCGGTAGGGTTAGTGGCCTATTGATTAGAAATACTAAACAGATTACTAGAGTATTGCAGAGTGTTGCTTTTGTTTTGTAGGGTAGCGATTTAAAGTTTAATAGTAAAAATTATAAAAGAAGTCGCCTCGATAAAGGGCTGAGGGGGGGGACCCTCTGATACAAATTTCGTGTTCCGTACTATTTCGTTTATCAGTTCTATTTAGTTTTTCCGTACTATTTCGTTTTCCGTACTATTTTGGTTTTACGAACTATTTCGTTTACGTACTATTTCGTTTTCCGTACTATTTCTTTTCCGTACATTTTATCTTTGAACACCTCAAAAACTAACTATATCTGCTTCAGCATTTATAATGATACACAACCCGGTAAGGATTTTTATATAAAAATACACAACTGTGACATTCCAATGTCCCCGGTGAATTGTTGCTGCCCGAGTATAACTAAAGTCGCACATACCAAATACTTAGGTGTCCTTGTAGATCAGCGACTGTCCTGGTATCCGCATCTTGAGTATGTTATAAACAGAATCAGAAAATTAATATGGATTTTTAAAACACTCAGGTATGTGGTGCCGAGAGAAACCGCTGGTCCGCGAGGCTCCGTTAGGGACCTGCTAAAGGAGATATATGTGTCTTTAGCACAATCAGTTTTGACATACTGTATACCCATTTGGGGTGGAGCGGCCAAAACTCGTTTCCTAGAAGTAGAAAGGGCACAACGTAGTCTTATCAAAGTGATATATTTCAAGAAAATGACATTCCCCACGGAAGATCTATATCACCTTTCTGGTTTGCTGACAGTAAGACAATTATATATTACACTGGCAGTCCTAAGGAAACATACCATTTTACCATACGATTCTAGCATTATGAGTAGAAGAAGGAAAGATATTGTCGCGAAAGTACCTAGAACAAATACTGTATTCGCTAGTAAACAATTTAATAAACGTGTGTCTCATTTGTACAATCTAGTTAATAAAGATCTTGATATTTATAGCAAATTATATTATGAATGCAAGAAAACTATAACAAAATGGCTACAAACTAAGAATTATGACGAAACTGAAAAGTTATTAGACCGCTCATAGTAGGTACACCCATACACACACACACACACACACACACACACACACACACACACACACACAACACAACCCACGCATATACATGCACCTAATTTTATTCTAAATAGTTTTAATTATTATTATTTTTTGAAGTGAAAACTTCTTTAGCGGCGCTGAGCACTTTTTGTTGGATGAGTAAAAACTTCCAAACTCGCGTCAGGGTCACGTGATGCTGATCGAAAAAGCGTAAGATCGAGGGGAAGGGAGAGGAACAAGTATCTCCCACTCTTTCTACCGTGCCTGAGTGTGCTGCTCCGCTTAGGTTAGTACTAATATATATACTGTGGCTTAGGCAGCACAGGGCGCTTTTCTCAATTTTCCATCTGCCGGTTAGTAGCAAAACTACTCGCCTAGCGACCTAACATCGACATATTGATGTCACTACGTAGTTCAGCTATTTCACACTAGATGTCAATAAGTGTAGAAAGTAATGGGACGTACTCAGAACTATGAGCTTTAAAAAGTTTGTGTAATAAATGAATAAAATGAGGGTTAACATTTTTACTGTTTTGTATGTGTACTGACGTACTTAAAATTTCTAGCACAAAATAATAGACAAATTATTATTACGAACATAATTTTATTTACAAAATTCAATTACCTGCGAAAATAACAGTTTTAGTTAGTTGTTGTCGGTTCGTTGCCCTATCGTTTTGAATGGTTGCGAAATGCTTAAAACGAATATCTATATATTTTTCTGATAAAGATTTAATCAGCAGTATAATATGATTTACAGTCGGTGATTGGTCAAAGCTGTAATTTAAAAAATAAAATGAAATACATACTTATTCTCCTAAAATAATTGAAACTCGGTTATACAAACAATACCGAAACCAACCGACAAATCCAGTTTTAAACTAGGTAAAGTGCCCATCTTTAATTTTTTATGGCCTTTTTTTGTCACTATGAAGTCTACATCATTAAAATGGCAAGAACAAATCTTTGTATATTTTGTCGGAGTCCAATCCGGTCTATTCACTTTTGTGATCCATTGTTGTTTTAAATTATCATCGGATGGAAATCTAAAACAAACAAAAAGAAATAAAATTAACTAGGTGGTAAATTATCTTAATATGAATAAAATGATTATTTAACATTCGAAGTTCTTTCAATTCATGAACAGTCACGGAGAATAGTACGAGTATGTATACAACTCAGATCTTTGTTACTTGAAAATATTTGCTATGAAAATGTTATTTCATTACTGACCATAGCCGTGTGTTATTCGGTAAAATTATTTGAATCTAATTACGGCCCTGGATATTTGGTACGTTGAAAATAGTTGTTCTTGTTGACGATAGATGGCGGCCTGTTTACAATATAATTATAAAAATCACTAAAGTACTGTTTTGGCGACTAAAAAGTATTCAGGTTTAATTGTATACTTTAATTTTCAGTATCCACGTATGATTATAACTATATACCAATGCGGAACTTTACGTACTCGTATTTTTTATTCACAAAAGTTACGCCACCTAGTGTCGAGAAGTATAATTTATACTTGAAAGCCGAGAATTTTCTAGAACTATTTTAATAATTACGTATAAAATTACTTACAAATGAAATGTGATACCATTCATAGCATCAGAACGTCTGTCTGAATAACTTCGACACGATAAAACACAACACTTCATCCTTTTCTTCTTAAAAATGCGAAAACACACCAATAATGCGAGTCTCGATACATGGGCACCTGACGAAAATCACAGTGCACAGTTGCTTAGGCCAGCTCCTCTTTGTTTGTGCTCCGTGGTTGTGTAGTAACCACATTGTTGTGTACTCGTATATGTGAATTGTTAAGTTTTCACTTCTGCCGGCACTCCCGGAGTGCTACCGGTGTGTTTTTTTTTTACCTTATTATTATTATTTTTGTAAGTTTTGTTTTTATTGGTTTTTGTTTTTATTGGTTTTGTATAATCAGCTTAGGTATAGTTTCTATAGTATGTAAAGATAAGGAAGAGCGGTGCCTCCTGACACAGGCTTTTTTTAGCTTAAAAGGAGGCTCCAGCCATAGTCGTGTATAGCATTACCTATATGGAGAAAATAAACATTTTTATTTTATTTTATTTTATTTTATTTATTTCGTTTTCCATACATTATCATATTCCATACTATTTCGTTTCCGTACTATTTTGGGATTCCGTACTATGTCTTTTCCGTAGTATTTCGTTTTTCAGTTCTATTTCGGTTTTCCGTACTATTTCGTTTTCCGTACTATTTCGGTTTTCCGTACAATTTACTTTTTCTGTTCGAAAAACTTAAATAGAACGGAAAAACTAAATTGTACAAAACACATAAATAGTACGGAAAACCGAAATAGTACGGAAAACCGAAATAGAACTGAATAACAAAATACTTAGAAAAAAGAAATATGGTATACAGTATTAACATTTCTCTCCGCATTATTGATATTTATATATATATCAATATATATATAGCCAAATTTCAGCTCTTAACTACTAATAGTCTGCGAGCTAGGCCGCGGACAAACAGACAGACGGACAGACAGACATGACGAAACTATAAGGGTTCCTTGTTGTACTACGGAACCCTAAAAAAGGGAATATTTCCTGTGATTCTATTAAAAAATAAAAGACGATCCTGGAACCTTATTCCACCTTCAAAGTTCATCATCAGATCAACTTCAAAATACCAAAAAAAAATTGTCACTGGGAACACGGCTTCGTACCAAATTTCTCCTCAACTTTCAGATTTCAATTTCATCTTTGACCTAATCAAATTAACATACAAACATTACAAGTTAAACAAAGGCTTTTAAAAAGAAGTCAAACAAATAAATATCAAAAAAAAAGTAAAACTAGTAAAACAATACAATGTCTTGCAATGTAAATGGTTAATAGATCAATGACTATGTAATTCCACTGCGCTAAGTGTCAAAGAAATTGTGCTTTTTTCTCAGTTTGCGCTCAGAGCTTAACTTTTTCATAATCAGATACTAGTATTACTAGGTTGCAGCTTTGCATTCTGAAAGTTTATAAAATCCCTTTCAAAAGCTGGTCTTTTTGATTCCATGAAAGCTTTGAATCTGTTAGCAGAGTGTTTAAATGAAAATGAAATAAGTACATACGTGTCGGCATTCACAAGGTCTAAAGGGTTATTTAGCTCTCTCTGTGTGTATGTATGGTATGTGTGTGTGTTTGTGTGTGAGAGAGAGAGAGAGCGCGCGCGTTTGCGTGCGTGTGTGGATGCGTGCGTGATTGTGTGTACGCGTTTGCGTGCGTGCGTCGGTGCGTGCGTGTTTGTGTGTGTGTGTGAGTGACGGTGTGTGTGTTATTTTATATCGAAATCCATTTGTGAAAGATTTTTTATTAACTCATAGTTAATTTTGTAATGTTATCATATAGTGTTTACTTTAGCTGTAAACTTCCCTAATAAAATAAAATAAATAAAATTTAATTTAATTTAATTTAATTATTTTAAATAAATTAAATTGAATTGAATTGAATTGAATTGAATTGAATGAAATTAAATTAAATTAAATTAAATTAAATTAAATTGAATTGAATTAAATTGAATTGAATTGAATTGAATGAAATTAAATTAAATTAAATTGAATTGAATTGAATTGAATTAAATTAAATTAAATTAAATTAAATTAAATTAAATTAAATTAAATTAAATTAAATTAAATTAAATTAAATTAAATTAAATTAAATTAAATTAAATTAAATTAAATTAAATTAAATTAAATTAAATTAAATTAAATTAAATTAAATTAAATTAAATTAAATTAAATTAAATTAAATTAAATTAAATTAAATTAAATTAAATTAAATTAAATTAAATTAAATTAAATTAAATTAAATTAAATTAAATTAAATTAAATTAAATTAAATTAAATAAAATTAAATTAAATTAAATTAAATTAAATTAAATTAAATTAAATTAAATTAAATTAAATTAAATTAAATTAAATTAAATTAAATTAAATTAAATTAAATTAAATTAAATTAAATTAAATTAAATTAAATTAAATTAAATTAAATTAAATTAAATTAAATTAAATTAAATTAAATTAAATTAAATTAAATTAAATAAATTAAATTAAATTAAATTAAATTAAATTAAATTAAATTAAATTAAATTAAATTAAATTAAATTAAATTAAATTAAATTAAATTAAATTAAATTAAATTAAATTAAATTAAATTAAATTAAATTAAATTAAATTAAATTAAATTAAATTAAATTAAATTAAATTAAATTAAATTAAATTAAATTAAATTAAATTAAATTAAATTAAATTAAATTAAATTAAATTAAATTAAATTAAATTACATGACCGGAAAATTATATTAATTGCAGGACCGGTCGTCGTGGAAATCCTTGGGGGAGGCCTTTGTCCAGCAGTGGACGATTTGTGGCTAATATGATGATGATGATGATGAAATTAAATTAAATTAAATTAAATTAAATTAAATTAAATTAAATTAAATTAAATTAAATTAAATTAAATTAAATTAAATTAAATTAAATTAAATTAAATTAAATTAAATTAAATTAAATTAAATTAAATTAAATTAAATTAAATTAAATTAAATTAAATTAAATTAAATTAAATTAAATTAAATTAAATTAAATTAAATTAAATTAAATTAAATTAAATTAAATTAAATTAAATTAAATTAAATTAAATTAAATTAAATTAAATTACATTAAATTAAATTAAATTATTTTTTTTTGAACATAATATATTGTTTCCAAAAAAACAATCGTGTTCTTACTACGGAAAAAGAAATGCATAATTGATTACGTACAGGTAAATGGTAAATTTTTTATGATTAAAAAAATGAATAATTTTCAGAGTTTTCCCTATACTTGTAGTATAAGACGGTATTACTTGCCAATTTTTATAGTTCACGGTCAACGGGAAATACCCTATGAATTTTGATTCCCCTGAGTGTGTCGAAGTTTCCTTTTTGCGGAATAAACGGCCGTATATTTTTTTTCGTTAACTTACAAATTTGATTTTTTCACAGCTTAAAGGCAATGAAGGTCGAAATATATGGTTTTAATTTCAACTCGATAACTCCACGCGTTTCCGAGATAAAGGGTCTTGACAGACAGACAGACAGACGGACGAACGGACGGACAAAGTTTTATTGCATTTGGCCTATTAATTTTCGAGAAATTAGAATTATTACTTTGTATAGAAGACGATTTCGTCAAAGTTATAATTGAAAATTATTTTATTTCATTTCATTTCGTTTCGTTTTATTTTATTTATTTTATTTTATTAGGGAAGTTTACAGCTAAAGTAAACACTATGTTATAACATTACAAAATTAACTATGAGCTAATAAAAAAAACTTCCACAAATGGATTTCGATATAAAACAACACACACACCGTCACTCACACACACACAAACACGCACGCACCCAGGCACGTAGGCAAACGCGTACACACAATCACGCAAGTTTCCACACACGCACGCAAACGCGCGCTCTCTCTCTCTCTCACACACAAACACACACACATACGCACAGAGAGAGCTGAATAACCCTTTAGACCTTGTGAATGCCGACACGTATGTACTTATTTCATTTTCATTTAAATACTCTGATAGCAGATTCAAAGCTTTCATGGCATCAAAAAGACTAGCATTTGAAAGGGATTTTATAAACATTCAGAATGCAAAGCTGCAACCTAGTAATACTAGTATCTGATTATGAAAAAGTTAAGCTCTGAGCGCAAACTGAGAAAAAAACACAATTTCTTTGACACTTAGCGCAGTGGAAGTTATGTAGGCACTGAGCTATTAACCATTTACATTGCAACACATTGTATTACCTTATTTATTTATTTTACTAGTTTTACTTTTTTTTTATATTTATTTGTTTAACATTTTTTTAAAAGCCTTTGTTTAACTTGTAATGTTTGTATGTTAATTTGATTAGGTCAAAGATGAAATTGAAATCAGAAAGTTGAGGTGAAATTTGGTACGAAGCCGTGTTCCCAGTGATAATTTTTTTTGGTATTTTGAAGTTGATCTGATGATGGACTTTGAAGGTGGAATAAGGTTCCAGGATCGTCTTTTAATATATATATTAATAATGCGGCGAGAAATGTTAAAACATATTTAGAAAAAATAACTTTTTAAGGGTACGAGAAAAAAGTCACCCCCATTTTACTTGTAGGGGTCCAAGTAAAGTGGGATGACTTTTTTTCTCGTCAAAACCAGTCGTGTACCCAGGTATCGTTGTTAGTGCTTAAAAAATAGTTGTGAGTCTTCTAAGACCATTTTATAATTTAGGGTTCCGTTTTCAATAAGTAGGCTTGAAAGTGCTAAATTTTGTTGGAGTCGAGTGTACCCACCCCTAACAGCTAAACCGCTGTATTTGGAAATTTCAAAATTAGATAACGCAAACGCGATAATGGCAACTACGGAACCCTACATTGCGCGTGGCCCGATATGCACTTGACTGTTTTTTTTTTAATTTGGAAACGTGTATTCACATTCGGCACATTGAGCATTTGGCTTTTTGAGCACATAAACTTTTTCAAATAAAATCTTGCACCTAAAAGTTTTAGGTGCATCGAAAATCATTAAATTTTCTTTTTTTTAATGTCTCATTTTTAGGGTTCCGTACACCTAAAGGTAGGCCAACGGAACCCTATTACTAAGCCTCCGCTGTCTGTCCGTCTGTCAGCGGGTTGTATTTCATGAACCGTAACAGGAAGACAGTTACAATTTTCACTGTGTATTTCTGTTGCCTCTATAACTTAAAAAAACAATAAATAGTGAAAAAATAAGGGGAGGGGTCTCTATACAAAAAAAACTGTTTTTTATAGGTTTTTAGAAGTAGATTTGATTTAGCTCTATCGTAAAAACGGTAAAAAATGCAAGCGTGAAACTTGACTTGATTGTAGTAAAGTATAGAAGTAAAACAAAAACAATAAAAATCGGCCAAGTGTGAGTCGTACTCGCGCTAAGACGTCCAAACTGAATGAAAAAAAATGTATACTTTTGTCGCTCGCGTTGATGTGTTTTGCTTGTAATGTGAATAGGTATCATATTATACTATGTAGTTGTTTGGAGAAGTATGGTGGTACAGAACCCTCGGAGTGCTATTCCGACTCACACTTGGCCGTTTTTTTTTTTTTTTGTTATTTTAATTATGATATTTTTCTATTAAAAATGTTTTAAGATTTGTTATATCTGAGTGTGTTTACTGCTATAAACATAATTTATTTACTTTCTTCATTAGTATTATTTATATTTAGGCACCAGACAGGCATATTTTGTGTGCTTATGGGCGGCTGCTGTCTCGACCGCTGATCCGGGTGTCCGCTGTGTGCTTCTTAGGTGAGAGGGCGCGAATGTGCTCACGCAGGTGAGACGTCCCAAAGCAGGCATCGACCCTTTTGCAACATATTTTGTAACATATTTATGTTTAGGTTTTTGGATTTTAGTTTTTGTTTTTTTTGTCCCTATTAAAGTAAGCACGTACTCCATGACACCGAATACCAATTAACGAAAGTCTATTTCTACACTAGCTAGATAGTACTGTCTAGTGGGGGTATTTATTGGTCCTACATTTTACGCTTCCTCTAGAAGCATACCAAAATCATTTGCGCTAAATCTAAATATGACGCTCTAATTCGAGGTCGTTCATCCACCACATAACAATAGGGAAAAGTCCCATTCACGCAAAGGGCATCAACAGTAGCCTCTAAAGAAAATCCCTGTGTATTACAAATCGCCAGCCATAAGGGTCGGACCCGAAGGGGCTCCTATATGAAAACAAATAAATCTGGTAATCTGACCGACCTCTATTTGCTTGTGTATTTATAAATTACACTAGGTGCTGCTGAAGCGTAAGTATTTTTACAGATTCAGGGGTAGGACCTAAGTTAATGAAGAAAGTAAATAAAGTATGTTTATAGCAGCAAACACACTCAGATATAACAAATCTTAAAACATTATTAATAGAAAAATATCGTAATTACAATAACAAATAAAACCAGCCAAGTGCGAGTTAAACTCGCGTGGAGAGGGTTCCGTACAATGCCAAAGTCAAATACAAAATATCACATTTGAAATCATCACAGTTAGAAGCGAGTTATTTTTTTTTAATTATTAAAATTTGAGTGTGTTTGGCTGTACCTCACCTGATGGTTAGTGCCGATGCAGCCGAGGATGTAACACACAATCTTAAAAGTGGCTATTCACTCTCGTCTTGAAGACTCCTTAATTTTACGAATCGGGGAATACAGACGCCGGAAGGGAATTCCACTCCTTGGCCGTTCGCATGATGAACGAAGAAGCAAAACGCTTCGTGTGTAAAGTTGGAACATCATAAACATCATCATCATAGCAGCCGAAAATCGTCCACTGCTGTACAAAGGCCTCCCACAAGGAATTCCACGACGAACGGTCCTGCGCTGCCCGCATCCATCGGCTTCCCGCGATCTTCACCAGGTCGTCGGTCCACCGCGTGGGAGGCCTGCCTACGTTACGTTTTCCGGTGCGCGGTCGCCACTCCAGAACTTTACTGCCCCATTGGCCATCTGTTCTACGAGCTATGTGGCCTGCCCACTGCCACTTCGGTTTAGCGATTCTGTGAGCAATGTCAGTTACTTTAGTTCTCCTGCGGATCTTCTCGTTTCTGATTCGATCATGCAGAGAAACTCCAAGCATAGCACGCTCCATTTCCCTTTGGGTGAACTTGACCCTTCTTATGAGGCCCATCGTAAGCGACCATGTCTCAGTTCCGTAAGTCATCACTGGCAACACACACAGACAACACAGACCTTAGTTTTGAGACACTGCGGTATTTGAGACGTGAAGATATTTCAAAGCTTCCCGAACGCTGCCCAGCCGAGTTGGATTCGTCGATTGATCTCTTTCTTGAAGTTGGTTCTACCTAGCTGGACTGTTTGTCTCAGGTATACATATTCGTCAACAACTTCCAGTGTAGAGTCTCTAACCTTTAGAGGGGTGAGTGCGACACGGACATTTAACATTATTTTCGTCTTGTCCATGTTCATTTTAAGACCCACTTGTTGAGAGAAGTTACTGAGGCCATCGAGCATTGTGCTTAGGTCTTCCATAGCCTCAGCCATGACCACGATATCGTCAGCGAATCGGAGATGGGTTTTGTACTCGCCGTTAATATTGATGCCGAGTCCACCCCAGTCCAGAAGCTTAAAAACATCTTCCAGGGCGGCGGTGAACAGTTTCGGAGATATAACGTCTCCCTGTCTTACCCTTCTCTGCAACTGGATACGTTTCGAGTTCTGATCCTGGAGGCGAACCGACATGGTGGCGTTAATTGTGCCACGCGATAATAAGAAGTTACAAATAAAAACTAAAGTATCCTTGTTTTGACTCCAAAGTTTAGGAGAAGAGCCCTTACGGTACACATTGACATGTTCCGACTTGTAGATAAGATAGTGAATTCCCCATTGCGTTGGAGAATCTTGGTAAGCCCGCTTCCATCTTCGGCATCATCGTCACGTACCATCAGGTGAGATGATGTTAAAACAAAATTGTATACAGTTGTGGATCAAAAAAAACATCTTCAGTGACCAGCTTCGATTGGAACTCAGTTTTAAGTTAGTAGGGCTATTAGCTGGAGTGACGATTTCCAGGATATAAATCTAGAAAGAAATATAAAAAATTAAAAAAAATAAAACCCATGATAACTCTAAAAAGTTTCAATTGAAATCGTTAAGGCAACCTAGTACATATGACTTTACTATAGACACTAATAGGGATGACGAATTCTAGTCATCTGATTTACTTTTCATCATCTGTCAAAAACGAAATTTTGTTCTAAAAATGTTTGAAATACCTAGGCGTGATGTCCATAGTTTTGCAGCGTCGTTTATGTACTCATTTTGTAAATTTTGGTGAATTAAAAATCGAAGACTTGATGGAAAACAAAACTAATAAGGTTTTCCGAAGTTTAGTTAGGAGGGCAATTTACTGATCAAGAGTTCATAATTTATTTCTGATGCTGTCGTCATCCCTATTGCCTTATATAGATACATTCACTGAATGAATTAAATTGATTTTCAATTAAAACTTTGACGAAATCGTCTTCTATACAAAGTAATAATTCTAATTTCTCGAAAATGAATAGGCCAGTTGCAATGAAACTTTGTACATATATGCCTACATTATTTTGTTTTTAGCGTACGTAAGTACAACATGCAATATTAGTAGATGTACGGTTTTAATTTACAAAACACTTAAATTAAAAGAAAGTTTGAAAAAGAGCATTTTAAAATTACTATGGAAAAACTTGAAAACGCAACATTTTTGTGAATATAATATATTGTTTCCAAAAAAATTATCATATTCTTGCTAGAGTTTTGTTTTTAGGGATCCGTACCTCAAAAGGAAAAAAAACGGAATCCTTATAAGATCACTTTGTTGTCCGTCCGTCCGTCTGTCTGTCTGTCAAGACTGTTTATCTTGGGAACGCGTGGCGATATTGAGTTGAAATTAAAACCATATATTTCGATCTACAGTCCCTTGAAGCTGTGAAAAAATCAAACTTGTAAGTTAACGTAAAAAAAGATACGGCCGTTAATGCCGCAAAAAACTTATATTTCGACACTCTCAAGGAAATCGAAATTCATAGGGTGTTTCCCGTCGACCGAGAACTATGAAATTTGGCAAGTAATACCATCTTATACAACAAGTATAGGGAAAACTCTGAAAACTCTACATTGGTTTTTAAATCAAAACAAATATAGTCTTTACTTAAGTGATGATGATGATGATGGTCCTAGCCGTTTTCGGCTACAGCGACCGCAGAGTTGTCCGGCTCAGCTGCAAGCGTCCCGCTGCTCCGCCTTCTCGTGCGCCCGCATGTGGCTGTTGTAGCCAATCTTCGCTCGGAACGCGTCTTGAAGACGTACAAAGCAATCTTCCTCGTCTTTACTTAAGTACATGATTAATTGTGGTCGGTGGTCCAAATTTTGAATTGAGTTAACCATGTCGTCTGGGGTAAAATATGAAAGCGCTGCATTGGCACAAGCTTAAACAGATTTTTAATTATTTTTTTGATAGTTTTCGATTTATGACGAAAAATGGAAAAAGAAAATCTATTCCCTTTTCTATATGTGTAGGTAGGTACCTAATAATTTTGGCGTATGTGGTAACTAACAGTTTGCATTGTTATGATTTATAATATGTACCTACAAATTTGTACGGAACCCTCGGTGGGCGAGTCCGACTCGCACTTGTCTGGTTTTTTGTTGCTCAAATGTATAAAGTTACATTAAAATAGATGTTAAAATTTTTGTTAAATTTAAATTATTGGATGGTCTGGAAGATTTTTTTTACAGAATAATATGTCGTTCGTGACATCGTACATCAAAATAGGCACCAAGACAATACCTGAATTCGGTGATCGCTTCCCTCGTCATCAAGGCCTCGTCTAGAAAATAGGGCTCCTCCGTCCATAAAATTAGCAACTAGATTAACGATGTTTAAAACGAAATGGCTTGGAAATAAAGTTATTGTCAGCTCGCACTGCAACGTGGCTGTAACGTCAATCGCTGCGGACGAATCGTGCAAAAATTTTGGTTTTTTTAATTCATCATAAATAAAATAAGAAGAAATTCCAAAAAGTAAGAAAACCAAATCATTTTATATTGTTTTGTTAAGAAGTTCATAATAGTAGTTTATGAAATTGTTGCATGATAAGGGTTCTTAAAATACGAGTGTAAGTTAAAAAAACGAGCCGCAGGCTTAAACGAGTGTTTTAAGAACAAATTATGTGCAGTTTCATACACTACTTTATCTAATCTCATACATTGGGATTGAATCAACTTAAGTACAAAGATCAAAGTTAAGAGTAAGAAAAAAGTCCCACGAAATTCAGTAAGTACCTACAACAAAACGTGTCATAGCGCTGAATCCCAGCGCATCACCGCGCTTGTACTGAAGCGGACGGTGTCACAGACACGTAAAAACAATGCTTTCACTGATCTCAGACATTTTTAAACAAGAATAAAAATTATCCACGAAATTCAGTATCTACAACAAAATTCAATGAAAAACCAACACATCACCGCGCATGCGTTAAAGCGGGCGCAGTCACAGACAAGTAAAAATTGGAATGAAAACTTTTTGTATTGCTGTAAAAATGGCGCGAACCGCATGTGCGTTCCAATAAAAAAAATGATATGGAACTTCGTTGGTGATATTATCTCTTTGGTTTAACTTGTATCGTAATGGAAAAAAGATACATTATAACATTATTTCTCTAACAAAATAATGTTATAATGCAATTTTTTTTAATTACGGTATTGTGTTTATAAAGTACTAGCTGATTCCCGCGGCTTCACCCGCGTGGACCACATTTCTATGACTTTTCGAGGGTGCGCAGTGCGCGAGCCGCAAGCGGCTCGCGAGCGTGGTAAAAAGTAGCCTATTTCTTAACCCAGGTCCTAATCTGTCTACCTACCAAATTTCAGCCAAATCCGTTCAGTAGTTTTTGCGGGAAAGCGTAGCAGACAGACAGAGTTACTTTCACATTTATAATATTACTAGCTGTTTCCCGCGGTTTCACCCGCGTGGACAACGTTTCTATGACTTTTCGAGGGTGCGTAGTGCGCGAGCCGCAAGCGGCTCGCGAGCGTGGTAAAAAGTAGCCTATGTCTGAATCCAGGTCCTAATCTGTCTACCTACCAAATTTCAGCCAAATCCGTTCAGTAGTTTTTGCGGGAAAGCGTAACAGACAGACAGAGTTACTTTCACATTTATAATATTAATATAGTAGGGATTGAAACGCAAACTATCGTTTCGAGCCGATCTCCTTTCTTGCGTTTCATAATTAAATTCTCTTTTGATTTTGTTCGTCTATGAAAATTTAATTTGAAAATATTTGACAAGACTTTTTGACAAGAAGAAAATAAGTCATTGTGATGATAATCAAAATTTAAAGATATAGATAATTGGATTTTTACAAAGCCCTCCTAATTGTTAATCGGAGGTAAGTTATTTATGTTCGGAAACCATGGTGCGTTTTTGGTTGGTGCTGGTGCGAGCTTCATGTACTATTATTTTGTAGGGTTTTCCGTACGCTCGGGTTTGCCGCTCCCGAGCTTCCAAGTACTTCAGGAAAAAGCCGTCGATCATTGCCAGTCCTGGGCCGCAGCATTTCTCGCTGGCGCTGTCAATTTTTGCCGCACTGCGCGTCCACTTCAGGAAAAAGCCGTCGATCATTGCCAGTCCTGGGCCGCAGCATTTCTCGCTGGCGCTGTCAATTTCTTCCGCACTGCGCGTCCTACTGGCAGCTTAAAGGGAAGTGGAACTTTAATAAATTGTTAACGGTGAAAATCTACCTTTTAGTAATTTAATTTTAAATTAATTAGTGTTTTGTGTGTTTCTGTGTAATACCAACCCAAGGTTAATTGAAATTCTCATAATTTTATTTATGGTTTATTCGAATACTGGGGAGTGACGATCGTTGCCTACCGGCATTCTATAAAATAACATTTTCTAGTACTTATATTGTTCCTTTTTTTTTAGAAAAATCATAATATACATATATTCTAATTTACCCCATAATATTTTTTCTTAAACCTCCGTTTAGGCCCGAACCTCTAAATCTTACGTTTCATATGTGGCAAATTCCGTAAGGGTTTTTGTCCCCACTTTCCATTATTTTTGTCACAGGATATAGTAGTGATGCCAATATAAACTCGTTTTGAAGTTGATAATGCGCACTTTACGATATGAGAGTAGATAAATTATCATTATGTTTCGATTAAAATTGCACCAGTCCCCAGGTGGCGGATCAGGGAATGTTCGACAGGTAGCTCAGCAAGGAGCACCTGTAGGGTAAGAGTGAAAAGTGGACAGGTCGGAGAAGATACCTCCATAATCAAACTCCTGCTAGGGCTCCTTTGAGGTAATTGAAGTAGTGGCTATTGGCAGTGCTGTGCGACTAGGTTGGGTCGGGCAGAAGGGATGGCGGCGGAGGATCTCAGTATGTGAGTGAACAACCTTGGTGTCGGGTAACAACCGGCCGTAAAACACAAAGCCAAACTTTTCCTCACTGAACATGATAAAACGAAAACATAATATGAGAAAGTCTAATACTAGATTAATATCACCCGGAAGCGACGTAGATATCACACAGAATGCGAAAAAGATGAAATATACTAGCGCGTCGCCCCGGAGCAACGACTTTGACAAAAACTCGCGTTTACAATATACGTCTAACGGAAAAAGACTTAGACTGGCAACCTGGAACATCGGCACTATGACAGGAATGAACTTGGCGAAATACTAAGAAACAGACAAATTAATGTCTGCTGCGTTCAAGAAACCAAGTGGAATGGCTCAAAGTCGAAGGATATAGGAAACGACTACGAACTTCTTTAGTACGGGACCACAAATAAACGAAATGGAGCAGGCATCGTCCTGGACAAAAACCTTAAACAACGTATCATAACGTAGAAAGGAAAAGCGACAGCTGATATTCGTTCTTCTATCATTCGACCTATTACATTCCATCTATATGTTCTTATGGAACTATCGCGGTCCGCACAATATTTTATAGAAAAAAATACTGAATAAAAAATATAATTCCAGAAATAAAAAGGTATTTTTTACATATCAATGAGAAAAATGGCAATTTTGTTGCGGACTAGCTGTCTGAAGTTTTTAGTAAAATCGGTGCAAGCTATTGGCATTACATCCTGGAGATGTTCATCAGTAAGTCGAGATCGAAATGTTTTCTTAATGAAGTTCATCTTCGAAAATGCTGCTTCACAAATATACGAGTATGTTGACCCAAACAAAGTTAGAAGTTTCAAAGTAAATTATTGTAGTTTTTACTATTTATTACCACACACAAATTTTATCCAGAACTCAAAAGAAAGGCCAAAACCCCCGACTCCCTTTTTTTTCACCGTCTTCTATTTATACCTACTCAAATTCCAGGTGATGCTGCAGCATCAGGATAAGGTTACTATGTTCATTGAAGTAATAAAATACCAAATTTCAAATCGATCAGACCTGTGGAAGTTGCCCACATCCCTTCATCAACTTAAAAAAAGCTGATGATCTCCAAATCGTACTTAATGACGCTCTTGATCAAGTCGCCTTTCAATCGAAAAAAACTAAATCAAAATCGGTTCATCCGTTAGGGAGCTACGATGCCTCATATAGACACACATATACACACGTTAAACTTTATAACACCTCTTTCTTTGCGTCGAAGGTTAGTGAACAGCCTTAAATGCTTACAGCATCGTAATTACTAAGCCGACCGTTTGAACCTTGCCTCGCTGCCGCTGGCGAGAGTGCGAATTGCAATCGCTCCAAAACTAACCTTGTTTTGACGATAAATGCTGAAACGATACAAATTCCCACCTAAAACTGCAGGTCACCGGCACAAACGCACGCGGTGCGGAAATTAACGCTATTTCCACTCCGAATCGCATTGGAGCTGTGGCCAGCTTCCAAACGGTTGGTCGTTCATGTACCCCACGTAAACCCTGTGCCGTTTGGTCCGTAATTATAAGTTATAATATACATTTGGCATCATTGCAAACTGCGTGCTGGACCGAAGGTACGCATGTCCATGTTGCTCCCGGACATATTACAATCTTGATTATAAGCTCCTAGAGGTCGTAAAGACAAAGCCCAATTCTCTCGAAAAAGTGACATTAATTCTTAAACTTACTAAAATTAAGAGGCAGTGGTCACAGATGGCCGTTGGGGCAGGTAAGTTCTCGAGTGGTGACGTAGCGTAGGTAAGCCTCCCACTCGATGGACCGATAACCTGGTGAAGGTCACGGTAAGCTGCTGGATGCGGTCAGCGCAGGACCGGTTGTTGAGTAAATCCTTGGGGCAGGCCTTTGTGCAGCAGTGAACGTCTTTGGGCAGATATGATGAGACTTTATTTCACACCAGGGCACATGGTAGCTTTTAATGTTATACCAAAGCTAGAGTCCGGTATATAGAACGGATCGGCTTCTTACCACGCTCCAGGAGATTAATTAGTGACGAGGAACTTGTATCAAACAAGCCCCAAAGCCTCAAGCATCAACGCAAAGTCGCCAGCCTATCAGTGTTCTACAGGATTCATTTCGGAGAGTGTGCCCAGGAACTTCATGTCCTTATAACCCCCTCTTTTCATTGTCGGACGACCAGGTGCGTGAGGGGGCGACTCCACCCTTTTTTTCTTAATATAAAGCGAAACGCTTCGTGCGTGTAGATGGACTTTGTCATGCAAACGGCCAAGAAATGGAATTCCCCGCCGGCTACGACTACTTTACCTTTAGGTGAGGTTATACCAAACACAAACACATATTATTACTTTTCAATCAAGTTGCACGTTGAGAGTTGTCTGTTAAGAGAGAAGCTGTTTATGATCGCCAATCTCGGTCATGTAATGAGTTTCTTTTAGCTTTTCCTCCGTGCCATATAGATTTTCTGGGCACATAGCTCGTAGAACAGATGGCCGTTGGGGTAGTAAAGTTCCCGAGTGGCGACCGCGCACTGGAAAACGTAGCGTAGGCAGGCCTCCCTCGTGGTGGACCGACGACCTGGTGAAGATCGCGGGAAGCCGCTGGATGCGGGCAGCGTAGGACCGATCGTCGTAGAAATCCTTGGAGGAGGCCTTTGTCCAGCAGTAGACGTCTTTCGGCTGATATGATGATGATGATACAGATTTTAGCAAATTCTTACGGTTAAATCAGTGCGTCTGTGGAACATACTTTCTGCATCCATCCAAACGTCTAAGTCTTTGTTCTAATTCACCAACATTTAACTTAATTAAGGACGTCCTAAAGGGTAAAATCTCCAAACTGCTTATGAATGTGCTTTTTTCGACATGTCGAAAGCTTTAGATTTTGTGTCATGACTAATTATTACGAAAGCTTGAAAATTCTGAGGTTCGAGGACCAGCACTTAGATGGTTAAGTATGTATCTTATAAATAGAATACAGTGCGTACAAATAACTAAGCTTGACAATAAATACTTAAAATATTACAGTTCTGAATTTAAGACCAACGCTTATGCGGTCCTGCAAGGTAGTGTGCTTGGCCCACTATTATTCCTCATTTATATAAATGACTTACCAGACGTAACAAACATCGGACTATTTTATTCGCAGTTGACATTTCAGTAATTGTGACATTCAAAATAATTTGACATCTAATAATGAGTTGACGTTGAGTAATCAATCACGTGTCTGACATTAATAATTTATTTATTTATTTATTTACACAGATGTATGTATACAGAATTAAAGAAAACTCCAAGATACTGTATAATAAAAGTAGGGTTAGGTTTAGACAACATATATCAATAATTATAATACACTTATATCAATAATTGGATGGCTTTACAATAATAATCCTTAATTTAATTTTAACCAATCGACATTTTTTAATTATAATAATAAACAAAATCTAAATAATTATTATAAAGGACGAACTCTTCAGAGCGCAACATGTGTACAATTTCTTGGCATAAAAATTGATGACAAACTAAACTGGAAAGACCAAATTAAAAAAAATTGTGCCAAAATTAATATTTTTTCTTTTGTTTTTTATAAACTGACAAGAGTTGCATCTAGAAGTACGGCAATCACAGCTAATTATGCTCACGTTGAATCCATCCTTCGTTATGGTATAGTAATCTGGGGCAACAGCACAAACGTTAAGAGTGTTTTCATAACCCAAAAAAAATGTATTCGTTCAATATACGGAGTAGCACAAGACGTATCATGTAGACCACTGTTTAACGCATTTTTTCCGGCGTTTTTACTGCGGTGACCGTCAATACTTACTAAACTTAAATTGTTATAATTTTTGCTGATAATATTTCGGCTATTAATATTAGTACAGTCAGTTTACATAGGTATCTACATCTGGTGCTCAAAAACATGTAGGTACATCTAATCTGTGAAGTAACTGCTCTTATACAAAAACGCTGAACACGTTAAAAAACCGACTTCCATCGCTACAACTTAGTAGAGTTTTGTATTATTATTTTTGTTTTTTGTTAATTTTCTAACAAAGTAATACACCGATTTTGATAAAATTTATATAGGACCAACTCGGGAGCATACTCTACCCAATAAAAAAATAATCTTGAAAATCTGTTCATAATATGCGAAGATATCGCGTTACAAACATACAAAAAAACAACATACAGTCGAATTGAGAACCTCCTCCTTTTTGGAAGTTGTTTGAAAAATACGACAACATTTTGCGGTTATCCTCGTTCTAATCAAAAACTTCTAATATACTCGTATAATTTCTGAAAAAAATGGTAGAACAAAACTGTACATAGGTACCAAATGCCACTAACACCAAACGTAGTATTTTAGATTGTGATCGGTGATGCGATATTTGGATGTCCATGGAAGTGTGTCCAAAAAATATAAAGTGCAGTTTGCCCCTTGCATTGGGGAATCTTAGTAAGCCCGCTTCCATCTTCGGCATCATCGTCACTTACCATCAGGTGAGAAGATGCCAAGGGCTTACCAATTATGAATTTTTAAAAAAACCTTCACCAGATCCTCCATCCACCGAGTGAGACGCCAGCCCACGCTACATTTTCCGATGTGCGGTCGCCACTCGAGAACCTTAAAACCTACTGTCATCTGTTCTACGAGCTATGTACCCGCCCACTACCACTTAAGTTTAGCTATTCTGAGAGCTATTGTTGGTTACTTTTCTCTCTCCTCATTTTTGATTTGATTACGTCGGGCAATTCCAAACACAGCACGTTCCATTCCTCTTTTAGGTGACCTTGAGCCTTCTAATGAGGTCCATAGTAAGCGACCATGTCTCAGTTTTGTCGTTGAGTTTGGAGTCTGGCTCTGCCGGGGATTCTTCACACTCCTCTCTCCCGAAGCCAGCAATACAACGCTCCAAAGTACTAGTTTTTAGGGTGTGTCAGGCTCTCCGCAGACATCCTACAATCGGTGACCGACGTTTGTCGGCGACAAATGAAACATATGGATTGCAATGTTGAAACGCACACATTTTCTACAAAAAGTCGGTGCATTTCGATCGATCCGATTGTCGGTGGAAAATGTAACGTATGGAAGTAATATATGCGCTAACGCACACTACTCACCGACAATTGGTCGAGAGCACTTACTAGGGAAGGACGTTCTGTCAATGCTCGGCGATGGACATCGATATTGAAAATTATCACGGTTGTAACAAAAAGAAAATATTATTGGAAGTATATGCTTTAATGTTGGGGGTTTTTCCATAATCGCCACGCTTGGTAGCCTTAGCGATCGCAGTGCGGTTGCAGATCGGTTGCAGTACGCGGAAAGGACGCTCCTGCCCATCTCCGGTTCAAGTCTTCCAGTTGCCCGTGTGTGGCCCTACAGCTTAGAATAGGGCCATCCCATCTCTTCCCTTGGGTACCTACATATTTTAAGAGATGACTAAGGTATAGATACTTATCTAACAAAATAGTAGATTGTTAACCAAGGGAAGATAGTGACCCATTTCACCCGAGATATTTATGTCACTCGAACGAAGTAAGAGCGCCAATAGTTCGAGTTTGAAATGAGTAATTTCACCATAGTTAAACACTCTACGTTTCATTTCGACTGTGAGGAAATGTATTATTAATATGGTATAAATTTATATTTAGATATAAATAAATTAAGTTTACCTATATCCAATCCCACTAAATCTATCGCAATGGCTAATTGCCACGACCGACTAGATTGTGCCTAATCGAGTTGGTCACGACGTGCATCTATATGGCCATGCCGAAACGTGAAAAAAAAGTATCATGCTATCATGGCATTATGGCAGGCAGCAGAATAGAGAAATGATTTTAAATGTTGACCTTCTGTAATTGTGAAAAAAATAGACCAACTGTAAAATGATTTAATATCAACCTATAGATCGTAATAAACACGTCGTTTTATGTATAACTGAGTTTAGATAATGAAAACCTCTTATTTTAATTTAATTTAATAGTATGACGTAAATCAATTACCTTAAAATAAAATAAAATAACTTTCCACCCTAGGGATGAAAAAGCAATGTTCCACCCGGCTATCTAGTCATGAAATTAAACTTTCCGAACAGGGGAGATGAAAATAATATTTCAGAGAAAAAGTGAAAAAATACTTGACATCTCATGATGATATACCTAGTACCTATACAGGTGGCCCAAATAGTGACGTCATAAAAAAATACTGGTTTTCTCATACTCACAGTTATTCGCAAACGCCCCATGCATGTTTGGCGATTTTTGTACTTTTCGACTTTTAATTTTTTACTTGACTGCGCAGGTGGGTTATGTATTTTAAATTATTTTTTTAAGTTTTACGCACGGGGATTTTAAAAATTCATGCTTTTTTAATACCGGCTACTTTTTGTACATTTTTTGTGATATATGATTATGTTAAATGTTACTTTCATATGTAAAATAATCAACGACTTAACATTCCTGCTTTCAATACAATCATGTCTAAAAAAAATACTTTAAATAGCCGCCATTAAAATAAATGTGAATTTTGAAATTTCTTCGCCAGAAAACTCAAGGAAAAAATATGACTACTCGAAAATTACAAAATATCGCGTTTTGTACATGGGGTGTTTTCAAATAACTCTGAATATTAGGAATGCAGATTTTTTATGACGTCATTATTTGGACCACCCTGTACATAAAACCGGATACAAGACACCTCCTTAATAGACTAAAATCCGATATTGTCACGAAAGAAACTTTCAAGAAAGAGGCGTAAAGATCAGGGGTCAGAACGGTAACGGGATTACAAAAGTTCTCAAATAACAGCTTTAAACCTTAAGAGACCCAACCGAAAATTAAAGCAATATCTTCCAATATCAATCATAAAGAAAGATGAAACGATGGGAAAAAACAACGGGACTGTTATCTCGCGGCGAACTAATTCAAAGTTTCGTCATTGTCCCCCGTCGGGAGAGAGGAGTTATAAAAACTCTCTTGTCGTGAAGCGATATCAAGTTTCTTAAGCAATTAAGATAAAGAAGAGACAAAGGGCTGGGGTGTACTACAGCCATACAGTGATACAGCCTCTTTTGTGGTCGGATGCTGGTAATTAAGGGAGAGACAGTCCATCAAAATTGTCTACAACCCCGCATGCTATACAAGTTGACTTTAATTATACCTACTTAACATAAGATCCTGAATCCTGAAACGTAGAGAGCGTCGGTGGCGTAACGGCTAGGGCCGCCGCCTCTTGTCTGGGAGGTCGTGGTTCGTATCCTGCCACGTACCAATGTGATTTTGAATTTAGATTTCATATGTACGTTTATCCGACGCTCTTACAGTGATGGAAAACATCGTGAGGAAATCTGCACACGCCTGCGAAGAAGCTCGCAGGTTGTGTGTGCAGTCGACCAACCCGCACTGGGCTCGCGTCGTAGTCGACTAAGGCCCGATCGCCCTAATTCAGGGTAGGCTCGAGCCCCTCGGTGGGGACGTATACGAGCTGATATGATGAAGATCCTAAATATAATGTTCGGTTTTGATCTCCAACTATTGAAGTTAAAACTTTTTTAGGTGCGTTTGGCATTTTTTGAGATGTAAAAAAAAAACCATTGAACTCGCGACACTGTAACCTTTAATGCAACAGACACCGCCAGGAGTACTCGGAGGGTCAAAACTTATAAAACTGTATTTGATATGGGACAAAACCATTGTACTCGCGATACTAAAAACCGAAACCGCCAGGAACACTCGGAGGGTCAAACTTATTAAATTGTAAAAAGTTTTTAATTCAGTTGGCACTCCCGGAGTGGTTTTATAATTAATAGGTTTTTTATGATGCATGACGTCTCTATTTGCAAACAATCTGATTAATAGTAAAAGTAAATGGGAATAAGATGTTGATGATGAATATGAACCATATTACCATCAGGTGAGGTGATGCCAAGGGTTTACCAATTGTGAATAAAAAAAATATAATGTTCGCTTTTGATGTCCAACTTATTTATGATGCGTGACGTTTTTATTCGCAAAAAAGCTGATTAACGGTAAAAGTAAACTGAAATTCCCTTGCTTGTTTAATAAGATCCTGAATATGATGTTCGCTTTTGATGTCCAACTTTATATAATGCGTTTCGTCTCTATTCTCAAACAGTCTGATTAACGGTAAAAGTAAACTAAAATTCCCTGGCTTGTTTAATAAGATCCAGAATATATGTCCAACTATTTTATGATTTGTGACGTCTTTATTTGCAAACATGCTGATTAACGGTAAAAGTAAACTAAAATTCCCTGACTTGTTTAACAAGATCCAGAATATATGTCCAACTATTTTATGATTTGTGACGTCTTTATTCGCAAACATGCTGATTAACGGTAAAAGTAAACTAAAATTCCCTGGCTTGTTTAATAAGATCCAGAATATATGTCCATTTATTTTATAATTTGTGACGTCTTTATTCGCAAACATGCTGATTAACGGTAAAAGTAAACTGAAATTCCCTTGCTTGTTTAATAAGATCCTGAATATAATGTTCGCTTTTGATGTCCAACTTTATATAATGAGTTTCGTCTCTATTCTCGAACAGTCTGATTAACGGTAAAAGTAAACTAAAATTCCCTGGCTTGTTTAATAAGATCCTGAATATATGTCCAACTATTTTATGATTTGTGACGTCTTTATTCGCAAACATGCTGATTAACGGTAAAAGTAAACTGAAATTTCCTGACTTGTTTAATTAATAAGATTCTGAGTATAATGTTGGCTTTTGATGTCCAACTTTTTTATGATGCGTGACGTCTCTATTCGCAAACAAGCTGACTGACGGTAAAAGTAAACGAAATTCCCTAACTTATTTAAAAGATTCCGAATATAATTTTCGCTTTTGATGTCCAACTTTTTTATAATGCGTGACACCTCTATTCGTAAACAAGCTGATGAACGGTTAAACTAAACTAAAATTCCCTGACTTGTTTAATAAGATTCTGAATGTAATGTTCGCTTTTGACGCTTTGATCGCCTCCGTGGCGTAATTTTAGTCCATTCGCTTCACACCAGGAGGTAGCGGGTTCAATTCCCGGTGGGGTCAACTTATAAGACTCGGTTTGTTTGGTGGTAGGGCATTTTCTAAGCCCGCCTGGCTAGCTACCACCATCTTATCTAAGTCTTGCCGCCAAACATCCGTGTTACCAACATTGATGTGTTCCGGCTTGAAGATAATATAGCCAGTTCTCCATTGCGTTGGGGAATCTTGGTAAGCCCGATTGCATCTTCGGCATCATCGTTACTTACCATCTGGTGAGATGATGCCAAAGGCTTTCCAATTGTGAATAAAAAAAAACTTTTTTATGATGCGTGACGTCTCTATTCGCAAACAAGCTGACTAACGGTAAAAGTAAACTGAAATTATCTTGCTTGTCGAATTCACGTTAATTTTTAATGTATGAAGCACACAGCGATTTCATGTGAACACGTAATTTTTTTATTTAAGATGCGTCGCCTGCGGAGTACAGGCGGGGTATTCAAGTAGCTAAGTGGACTTATTCCACACTATTTCCATGTTCCTGCGTTATCTGCGTTATACAGTTACTCCGCTATATGCGGCGATGTCTAAGTTGCATGGTTCCTCTTCCTTGATCCTGCCGGTTTCAAATGTCTCCCACCTGATGGTATAATTCAAATTCAAATTCAAATAACTCTTAATAATTAATTGTACTGTGAATTTTTGACCTATATGGTGAACGCTATAATTAACTCATGTTTGTAAAAGCCTAAATTGTTTTAGCGGTACTCTATCAGTGAATGTTAACACATTCCCGCGAGGAAGGTACTTATACTAAACCACATGTCGTGGCGCATATTTTTCTCATACAAGCAAACGTATCAAAACGTTCTGCTTTATCTTAAATGAATGAAGGAATTAATGATTTATTTATTGTATTGCTTAGGTACACAAACAAAAAAATAAAAAAATGAAGATAAACAAAAAAAATATACATTTTTTTACCTATAAATACCTATTAATAGCAACAAAGGAATATTATTATTTTTTTAAAAAAGGGAAATACAAAAGCAATACAAAAAGCAATAAAGCTTAGCGTAATTTTTATGTTTAATTTTAACGCTGTTATTTATTTCATGCGACGAGTAATGACATTGTCGTTAATGCACGTCAACGTTTATCGCAACCCATACAAGAACAGCCGTATATAGACGTTGTGTGTGAGAGATAACGGGATTGTGTATGTGTGTAGAGTGTCAACTAAGCGCTATAAAAAGAGATGTTGAGTGACGCTAAAGATTGCTGCCGCCGTCGGCCAGCCCAAGAAGGCCCGCTACCCGCCTCTGGTAGTGGAGTCCCTCCCAAACTGGTCGACCCACTTCGAGAAGCTTGCCGAGGAGCTCGGGCGAGCTCCCAACGCCCGCCCCTACGGCAACGGACTACGTTTCTCCCCGGAAGACGGCGACGAGTACCGCACGGTGCAGCGGTACCTGTCCACGCTGCCGGAGATAAGCTGGTTCTCCTACACACTGCCGGCCGAGAGACCCCTCAAGGCGGCCATCCGTGGCCTCCCTTCTACCACCGAGCCCGCCGAGATCGTCGCCGCCTTAGCCGAGCACGGCTTCGAGGCGGAGCACGTAAAGGCCATCCGGGCGCGCGCAGGACGCCCTGGGTGCCTCTTTTACGTGCAGATCCGGCGGACATCTAACATCGCAGCCCTCTACGCCATCGTGGAGCTCCTGCACATGCCGGGCATCACGATAGAGGCCTGGCGTGGCAAGCGCGGACCCGCGCAGTGCCACAGGTGCCAAGCATTCCGCCATTCATCGCACGGCTGCCACCGCCCGCTGGCCTGCGTCCGCTGCGGCGATCCTCACGCCGCAAAGGACTGCCCACGGCCGCGGGAGGACCTTCCAACCTGCGCCAACTGCGCGGGCCCGCATCCCGCAAACCATGTCTCGTGCCCGGTGTTCCGAAGGGAGCTCCGGAACAAGAAGGCCGGGACAGTCGCCCGGACAACCGCCGCCCCTCGCCCCGCAGCGCCCGCTGCCACTGCTGAGCGCGCCGCACCGGCAGCATCCGCCGTGCTGAGCGGCTCAGCAGACGCACCCGTGACACGCCAAAAACGCCGCAGAACCCGCCGGAGGAGGAAGAGGCCCTTAGCCCCCGCTTCCGCCGCCCCCACCGCTGCCAACAACACCACCGTGCCCTCCCAGAGTGACCTCCTGCAAGCTCTGGGAGTACTTCAGCAGTTACTCGCCCCAACCGGGGCTGGAGTGGCTGCCAAGGGCCCTGCGCCCACCCAAGGACCCGCCCATCGTGATGGGCGGCGGAAGCAGCCACGTTAAGGAGGCTTCGCCTCGGGAACGTTTCCCCGTCGCCCCCTTCGGGGGCAACGAGAAGAACACCACGGAGCTAAAGATTCTTTCGATAAAGTCTGGCACAACGGCTTGATATACAAGCTATATCAGCTGGGACTGCCAGACCGGCTCGTACTCATCCTACGAGACTTTCTAAGGAATCGGAGCTTCCGCTACCGCCTAGAAGGAGTCTTCTCATCCCCCCGACCCATCAGAGCGGGAGTCCCCCAAGGCTCCGTACTTGCCCCCACGCTCTTTTCGCTTTACATCAGCGACATCCCCCGATTCCCCAGCGTCAATCTCGCGCTTTATCTGTCCAGCCGATCCGCGACTCTTATAGTCAATAGCCTCCAATCCTCAGCCCAAGTCTTAGGAGACTGGTTTAGGAAATGGAGGATCGAGGTAAAGAAATTAGGTGAAACTTTACAAAACTTGCATCCGCCCCATCCTCACCTACGCCGGTGTAGCTTTCGCTCACACCAGTCCCCGTCTAATTTACCGACTTCAGGTAATCCAAAATCGCTTCATGCGTAGAGCCACGGGCTGCCCGTGGTTTCTACGGAATGAAAATCTCCATTGCGATTTAGAGCTCCCCACCATTGCTCAATACCTGAAGCAGGCATCCATCCGATACTTTAAGTCTGCCGAACACCACCCCAACCCCCTACTCGTAAACACCGCCGTTTACGAGCTACCTGCGAACCCCATTCGCGTAATCCGACGCCCCAGACATGTCAATGACCCCGACGACCCGACCACGCTAGCCGTAGCTGCCCTGACCCCGCCCCCTAACCCACAGAGAAACACTGCACCGACATTCTGCCCTCGCCGGCTACCAGCGCTACCGGCATATACCAGGCCGCTTCTCTCCGATCCTCCCACGTCCAAGCAACGACCTAAGCCGAGGTCCGTGCCCACCTGGGCGCCCTTAGGCAGTTGCATCTTTTTGCTTTGCACTAGGTTGAGTGTCTTCCGTAATCGCCTCCCCTGTCCGGTGAAGTTATAAAGGCCCCAACGGCCAACAACAAGCTTGTCCTTTCGAAAGAAAGAAAAACGCGTAAAGATTTGAGAGTTTAATATGTTGTGGCGCAATGACATCACCAATATGATTTAGTATTACTAACTGACGTTTATCTAGGTTCTCAAAGTAAATCAAGTATGTTGAGCGACGTATTCATACGTATCATTTTGGCCGTCTACATACGTAGTTCACGCGAATGTGTTAATAAACTTAAGAGGGCTGTAAAGACTAGGTTAGCTCATATGAGTTTATATCTCTCAATTTAACACTTGAAATTTTAAGCACCTTTACCACCTCCGTGGCGTAGTCGTTTAGTTCATTAGCTGCACACCAGGATGTCGCGGGTTCGATTCCCGGCACAGTCTAAATCTCGGTATGGTTGGTGGAAGGTATTTCCAAAGCCCGCCTGGCTAGCTACCACCATCTTATCTAAATCTTACCGCCAAACATTAATGCTAATAACAACATTGATGTGTTACGGCTTGAAGATAAGACAGCCAGTTCCCCATTGCGTTGGGGAATCTTGGAAAGCACACTTCCATCTTCAACATCTTAGTTAGTTACCATCAGGTGAGATATGTCAACAAGGGTTTATCAATTGTGAATAAAAAAATAAGCCAAGTCGAGGAGCCCTAATTCTGAACTACAGGTACATAAGAGATAATAGTTACTTGCCACACGCCTCTTAGATGAAACCAAAGTTGGGCATTTACAGTAAAGTACACTTGTATCAGTAAATATACAGGATGTAACAAAATTGCTGTAGGAGCCGTTAACTGGGGGTTCTACTCATCATACTGAACAACTTTCACAACAAAAAAAATTGAACCCTCCATACAAAAATGCACAAAAGAGTTCAATCAGCTGATCGATTTGTATGAAAAGTTAAATTTTTTTCTTGCAATTTCAGCAATGTCATAGAACAAAAGTTGTTCAGTACGATGAGTAGAAGCCCGAGTTAACGGGACCTACACCAATTTTGTTACAACCTGTATAAAGGAAAGTACTGACTCACTCATTCACTCATTTTATCACTCACTCACTAACCCATCAACGCCCAGCTCAAACTAGAAAGCTGAAATTTTAGTAATTTTTTTCTAAACTCCAATGGGATAAAAAATAAAGCGAGAACAAAGTCGCGGGCAAAAAAGTTATGCGTTCAGGGTTTTCCAATATAAGAAAATTGTTTTTTTTTTTTTTCTTCGCCCTTTTAGGGCAGGCTAAGGCTCATTGGCCATACCGCCTAGTCTTCAGTATATGTTTTTCAGTAGTATTCACTTGTAGAATTCACGTCTTCAGTAATTTTCATTAGTTTCTTCACGTTCACATCATATCATTGTCTATAAACTAACCTAACCTACATACTCTAGCAAAATGATAGCACTTTTGCTAAAGCTTGCTCAGACTTCTTGTGGGAACTCGAAACACAGCATACACACTTTTATTTCATTATCCTACACAAGAAACACATAAATGATACTTCGCTGATAAATACACTATCAATATTACACATCGAAAACCACTAAATGTAATTTTTCGGATAATAAAAGAAAAATGACAAACTGAACGCTACAAATTCCCGCCAAAAAGTCCATAAGAAAATTGTATCAAAGTCGCTTTAGAACTTTTTTAACAATTTAAGCATCTTGTGATCCTCTACTGCAACGCGCATGGGGACCTAAGAAAAAAGATGCCTCTCTTGAAGCCCATCCTCGCAGACCAGGATGTCTCATCACTACTGGTCAGTCTAACGATGCTGTCGGAGAACACCCGTTTCAGGGTCCCTGCGATCGTTCAGTTTTTATGCACCCCACTTATTTTTTTATTTTTTTTTTTTTTTATTAAAAATTTGAGTGCGTTTAATTCAAAAATCATTTCGAGGAATAACTTCTGCGATAATTTTCCAACTATTAAATTTCAGAAAAAAGTTTTTGATAAGATCATCATATCAGCTCATTCCAGTCTACCCTGAATTAGTGCGATCGGGCCTTAGTCGACCACGCGGGCCCAGTGCGGATTGGTCGACATCACACACAACCTGCAAGTTTCTTCGCAGGCGTGTGGAGGTTTCTTCACGATGTTTGTCTTCGCCGTAAGAGCGTAGGATAAATGTACATATGAAATCTAAATTCGAAATCACATTGGTACGTGGCGGGATTCGAACTACGACCTCCCGGACAAGAGGCGGCGGCCCCAGCCGTTACGCCATCGACGATTTGGTTACTTTATAAAAAAAGTGATTTACCCTTGATTAGCCTACGATGACGTCACTGCCGACGTTTTACACGTCAATAAAATAACCAATTAGAGATGTAACGAAAAAAGTCAGTTCAATTCTGATGAGGGAGTCCAAACCGCCTTCAAAGATTTTATTGATTCTTACTCCCACAATTTTTTCAGCAAAGGAATCCATAAGCTACCTATAAAATGGCGAAAGTGTATTTATAACAATGGTACATACTTTGATTGATTATATATAAAATTTCATTAAAAAAATAAGAGTGTGCTTTAGACTACACGACTGCAGTAAAACTTCATTAGCTCCATCTATATGTATGAAAGTAAATTAAAAACTTAGTCGTCAGAAAATAATCAAATCTTTTTTGTCATATGGAGGTATAGACAGTTTATGAAAAGAGTTTTATTATCCTCTGAAAATGATCGAATCTTTTTTATCGTTCGTTTGTTTTTATTGTTTTGACAACCGATACTGTTGCCTTGGCAACCGATTTTGTTAGTAAACAAATATAAATAGTATCTCTTTCTATCTTCACTAATTTCTAAATCCCTCTCAACTTCTGTTTGCCTCGCCCGAACACACTTCCGTAACGCTCTCGTCGCGCATGCACCAGATTACTAAAGTCAAGCGTGCGTAAAGAAGTTTAACTTCAAAAATCGTTTTGCTTCTTCCATATAAAACGCCAATTTCATAAGTAAGGACCTAAATATAAACTCATACCAAATAACTAAACTCTATTCATAATCGTAAATCTAAATTAGTACTGGGACCATGTTATCCATAGTTTTAGAGGCCTGTGACGTCATTACAAACATTTGAAGAATCGTTTAAAAATAACCTGTGAATGAAAAGAAGACAACATTCAAATTAGTTTTTTTAAATAGTCAACTTTTCATAAAAAAATATAAATAATTCTTTTTTTAATAATACCAATTATTTTACTTTATTTAAAATTTACAATAGCGATGAGGAATGCTAGTCATCTGACTTACTTTTTATCATCTATCAAAAACGATATTTTATTCTAAAAATGTTTAAATACCTAGGCGTGACGTCATAGTTTAGCTGCGTCATTTATGTACTCATTTTGTGATTTTGGTGAATTAAAAATCGAAGACTTAATGGAAAACAAAACGAGTAATGTTTTTCGAAGTATAAGTAGGAGGGCAATTTTGTGATCAAGAATTCATAATTTATTTCTGATGCTGTCGTCATCCCCATTGTCAATCAAAATTAGTACTGGGGCCTTGTTATCTATAGTTTTAGGGGACGGTGACGTCATTACAAACATTTGAAGAAGCATTAAAAAATAACTTGTGAACGAAAAGAAGAAACATTCAAATTAGTTTATTTTAAATAGTCAACTTTTTGTAAAAAAATATAGGGATCCTTTATCCCGTGTACCCTATACAATCCATTCCCTTTTCAGTAAGTCGATGCATTCATTAGCCGGGCTTATGGGGGATGCTAGGGAGTAGGAGTTCTGATTAAAAAGAGGCAATATTCCATCTCGGATGAGAACGGGCAGAGACTGCATAATATTGATCTTTCAACGCAATCTGCAACACATGCATTCATTATCCAGCGGAACAGAAGCGTCGGTGGTTCAACCGATAACGACTCGCTCCTCGTAACCACAGGTCCCGGGTTCAAATTCTTTATTACGTTTGACCTTTTTTTACGTTTTTTACGTATATGTACTTACCAATTTATTTAACGGTGAAGGAAAACATCGTGAGGAAACCTGCACATCTGATTCCATATGAAGGTCGCGTTGCACACGTCCGTAGGTATAAATCTAAATGCTCTACACGTGACCGCGGGTGATGCTAAGTGCAACACCAGGCAACCGCCGTCTATCTCTTGGATAGTGCGTTTAATTGTGCCACACGATAAGAGAGAAGAACGAAACAGACAAAAAAAATATTTCCTTTGATACACAAACTGCGTCATAGCTCGCAATGAAAAACTCATTTTTTTTTCATATAAATAATTACAGGGCGTAACAAAATTGGTGCAGATCCCGTTAACTGGGGCTTCTATTCATCATACTGAACAACTATTGTTCTAAGAGTTTGCTGAAATCGCAAAAAAATATATAATTCTTCATGCAAATCTGAATGACCAGTATTGTGCATTTTTGTATGGAGGGTTCGGTTTTTTTGACCACAGATTTATTTAGGACATTGACTATGGGTTCTTGAGGGAAAGTTGTTCAGTATCATCATCATCATCATTACAGCTCATATACGTCCCCAGTTGTTCAGTATAATTGATAAATATTTATTAGGAATTAAGTTACGTTACAAATGTTGACAGTCACTCCACACTAGTCACAATGAAGTTATGATGAGTAGAACCCCCAGTTAACTGGTCCTTTTGGTTGGTGGAAGGACATTTTCTAAACCCGCCTGGCTAGCTACCACAATCTTATCTAAGTCTTGCCATCAAACATCAATGATAACAGCATTGATGTGTACCGACTTAAGATAGCCAGTTCCCTTATGCGTTGGGGAATCTTGGTAAGTCCGCTTACATCTTAGGCATCATCGTCACTTACCTTCAGGTTAGATGATGCCGAGGGCTCAACGATTGTGAATTTACAAAACACGTTTTTTTTATGGAGACACTTATTTTTTCACTTTAACAAATTTTTAGTAGTTGTTGTTATAGCGGCAAAAGAAATACATCATCTGTGAGAATTTCAACTGTCTAGCAATCACGGTTCATGAAATACAGCCTGGTGTACAGACAAACAGACGGACGGACAGCGGAGTCTTAGTAACAGGGGCCTGTTTATCTCTTTGGGTACGAAACGCTAAAAAGATGTGTTTCGGCTTGAAGATAAGATAGCCAGTTCCACATTGCGTTTGGGGAATCTTGGTAATCCCGCTTCCTTCTTCGGCATCACCGTCACTCACCATCAGGTGAGAAGATACCAAAGGCTTACCAATTGTGGAAACAAGGCCTACGCGAATTTTTTACACCCTGTTTAGGTTCAAGTGTGCAATGTGCAAGCTCCAAAAATCTCTCCTCGAATTTGTCAAGTCAGTATTATTATTTCGTGAAGATCGCACAAATAAGCACACTCGTTAACAACCTGTAATCGTCCCCACTGCTGGGGCGCGGGTCTTCCGTAAAGGTTAGGTTAGGTTAACCATTGATTTCCGATCCCCAGTTAGTATCACTTTTTCTGTTGCAAATTAGATGTAGTTTATCCCCTTAAAAGGATTTGCACTACTTACCAGTCACCCTGTATACTTTGTCCAAGTAATGATCACGCTTCAGACTAGTTAACACGCGTAATCGATACAACCACGCAAGTCATACTGAACAATAAACACACTATTTGTAAATAAAACATTGCTCGATGGCTCAATGATAGCGGCTTGGTCTTCCAAGCCAGAAGGTCCCGGGTTCGTGTCTAGGGGCAGCCAATGTTTCAATGAGATTTTGGAAGCTTACGTACATTTACTTAGCGATCGCTTTAACGGTAAAGGAAAACATCAGGAGGAAACATGCACATCTAGTTCTGGTGCCACACTATATGAGAGATTGCTCATTTTTATTAGGATATTACAATGGTAATAAAAATGGAAATTGAGATTTCGATGGGGATTGATTGTTTTGCTTGTATTAAGAGAGTCCCTAAAACAAAAAAAATGAAATATGTCTGTATAAGTGCGTGTGTGTCTGTCCGGGCTCTAGCTCCTAAACCATTTTTCGGATTTGGGCTAGGGAAATATTAATTTTTATATTACCAGCCGCTTTTTTTTGCAATTTTTTCCTATCATGCTTTTTAGGGTTGCAACCATTTTTTTTTTTTTCATTTTTAAATGGCTATAATTATTTTAATGAAACTTTGTATGTTATTTACAACTTTATACGCCCATACTTTGATGTTTACTATTCCAGGAAACTTCCCATACAAATCTAGGGTCTTTGTTATTTTTTCATGAAAATGACTCTTACGATTTTAATGAAACTTTGTGAGTTACTAGAACTTTATAAGGCGTACTACGCTGGATAGATATCACTTTATAAAAATAATGATAAGGTACCTCCCATTTAACCCCAGATTATTTGTAAATTCGTTCGTCTAATACATAATATTTATTCTTTGCTACAACAACGTATGCGAGGTATGAGAGCGTCGGTGGCGTAATGGCAAGGGCCGCTACCTCCTATCCGGGAGGTCGTGGTTTGAATCCTGCCACGTACCAATGTGTTATCGAATTTCGATTTCATAGTACGTTTATCCGACGCTCTTACGTTAAAGGAAAACATCGTGAGGAAACCTGCACACGCCTGCGAAAAAATTCGAAGGTTGTGTGTGAAGTCGACCAACCTGCACTAGGCCCGCGTGGTCAACTTAGGCCCGATCGCCCTATTTCAGAATAGGTTAGAGGCCCTCGGTGGGGACCAATGACTCATATATTACTTGCGTAAAATCTGTGGTGGGGACGTATATGAGCTGATATGACGGACTAAGTATGTGTATTTTTAATGCTGATTTATTGAGGCCCGAGGGAAAAGGCTACGAGAGAATTTATATAAGGGTGACTGTACAATTTATTTGTAATCCAAAATTGATAAGCCCTTGGCATCATCTCACCTGATGGTAAGTGACGATGATGCCAACGATGGCAGCAGGTTTACCAAGACTCCCCTATCTATCTGATATGGTGGTAGCTAGCTACCCAGGCGGGCTTAGAAAATGCCCTACCACCAACGAAACCGAGTGTAACTTAATAGACCCCGCCGGGAATCGAAGCCGCGACCTCCTGATGTAAAGCCAATTAGCTAGGTGCATAACATTGCGTTTACGCAACGGAGGCGGTGCAATGATTTTTAGGGTTCCGCGCACCCAACGAGTGACCAGCGGGACCCTATTACCAAAGTATATATATATATATATGGGTACCTGGGCACTTAGTTGATCAGACGTGCCATATAGTTAGTATTTATTGGCTCCATTTGCACTTGTTGATCCGATCCTCCTTTCTTGATCCAAAGAGAGATAGCCGTACGTATGTGGTACCGCTCGGAGCCACAAAAGTGGCCCCAAAAAATAATAATAATTAAGCCATCATATACAAATCCACCTTTTAGGCATTCGGGCACTTCTTGATCCGATTCAAATGAGCCAATCACAGCGAAGGACTGCCCTGATTGGCCCGTTACTTTTCTCGATGGATTGGTTCTATTTCAGCAGGAATATTCTAGGAATACATTTTTAAAATTTTGATAAATCAACCAACATCAACATCTCTACTATATAAAAATAAGTCGGGTTTTCCTTCCTGACGCTATAACTCCAGAACGGCTGGACCGATTTGGCTAATTCTTTTTTTGTCGAGTTCGTTATTGTCAGGAGAAGGTTCTTATGTAGGGTACGGTAGGGTAGTGTAGTGTAGTGTAGGGTAGGGTAGGGTAGTGTAGGGTAGGGTAATGTAGGGTAGGGTACGGTAGTGTAGTGTAGGGTAGTGTAGTGTAGGGTAGTATATGGTAGTGTAGTGTAGTGTCGGGTAGTGTAGTGTGGTGTATGTAGGGTAGGGTAGGGTAGAGTAGGGTAGGGTAGTGTAGGGTAGGGTAGGGTAGTGTAGAGTAGTGTAGTGTAGGGTAGTGTAGTGTATGTAGGGTAGGGTAGGGTAGTGTAGGGTAGGGTAGTGTAGGGTAGGGTAGTGTAGGGTAGGGTAGTGTAGGGTAGGGTAGGGTAATGGCGAAGTGGCAGGAGCATCTCCAGCAGAAGCACAGTCGGCTGGAGTTCAGTGCGACGGGGAGAGAAAGCGTCGAACTATCCGGGCATTGTCGAGGAGGACTGCTTTTTGCATTGCTGCAATTATTGGTCTGCCTCGGAGATCCAGCCGCCTTAGGTAACGTTCAAGGTCGGCTGAAATTAGTCCGTTCACGGACAGGACTACAGGGATGATTTCAGTGGATTCCACTCGCCACATATCAGTAACCTCGTGCGCCAGGTCCAGGTACTTGGTCCTTTTATCGGCATCAGCCTGCACGAGGCTTTCGTCATATGGGATAGTGATATCAACCAAAAACACCCTTGACTGCGCCCGATCCATCAACACGATATCAGGCTTATTCGAAGGAATAGTCCTGTCCGTGATGATGGGTTGGTCCCAGTAGAGCTTGGCGCGGTAGTTTTCGAGAACCGGCTCCGGCGTGTACTTGTAATACGGCAACCGCCGAGATATGAGGCCATACTTTAGAGCGATCTCTTGGTGTAGGCTCCTGGCTGCTTGGTTGTGCCTGTGCAAATACTCAGTGTTGGCAAGCATGGAACAACCGGAGGTTATATGACGCAGGGTCTCCCCTGGTTGACGGCACAACCGACAAACGTCCAAGGTGCCGTCTTTTATTATGAACCTCCTATAGTTGTTTGTCTTGACCACCTGATCCTGTATTGCACAGACAAAACCCTCGGTCTCCGCAAAAAGGTCTCCGAAGCGCAGCCAGTGCACGGAGGCCTTCTGATCTACGAAGGATCCACAAAGGGCCTTGAAGAACCTACCGTGCAGCTCTTTGTCTTTCCAGATGGCCTCTCGCTCAGCAGTGCTAAGTACAGCCGGCGCCTGCCAGTTCTCTTGGGCCATGGATAGAGGGGTTAGTCCGTTATCACAGGCTATGACAACTCTATGCAAGTCACTATTGACTTTCGTCAGGAAATAACTTCGTAGGCTGCATATCTCGCGGTTGTGCATTTGTTTGGCACTTAAAAGGCCACGACCGCCACTCTTCCGTGGGATATACAGCCTCATCACTGACGACCACAGGTGATGCATCCTATGGAGTGTCATAGTAGTGCGGACTTTTCGATCCAGGGCGTCCAGTTCGGTCTGTGACCATCTGAGTATGCCGAAAGTGTACAAAAGAACAGGCATGACCCAGGCGTTAAATGCTTGTATCCTGTTAACGCCCGACAAATAGCTCTCAAGGACTTTTGTCAGGCGTTCCCAAAACACGTCACAAACCGCCTGTTTCACCCCTGCCTCGTGAACACCAATACTCTGCGACATACCCAGATACCGGTATGTATCAGTTTTAGAGAGGGTGCGGATGTTCCTGGAGACGATTTCGACTCCATCTGAATGTACTACCCTACCCCTGTCTACATGAAGGATTGCGCACTTATCCACTCCTAGCTCATCATCGGCACTAATGGCCACGGGGTTCATAGGTTCGATGCGAGCACACGCCTCCTCCAGCTCAGCCGTCCATTGCCCCTCGTTGTGTTGCACAGGCCGGGACCACAGGTTACGCCAAAAGGCTACAATACCCGTATGATCCGGTCTCTTGCCTGTGTCCAACACAGCAGGTCGGTCCAGTGACCAGTAGAACTTCTTCTGATCACTCATAAAGAGGCGATTCTGGCGAAACCGGTCTACCCACTCCGAGTATCGCCGAATACGGTTTGCCCATGCAGCAATCCGTTGCTTCAGGTCTTCGATGCGCTCTGTTACTAACCGCAAAGCATTACGTCCTGCGGGATCAAAATCCGATCCCGCAAATGCGAGCCTGACAAAACGCATCACTCGGAAACTACTGTTGCCCGACCTGAAAGCTATCAGTTTGCCAATGAGGACTCTAGCCTCAGCAATACGACGTTCAATCATTTTCTGCCATGCCGGCTTTTCCCGCGGACGGGATGTGCGAGCCGGTTCTGGCAATTTGGCACCGATAAAACGGCAGACTGCCATTGCAGCGCCAAAGAGGATTGAGTTCGTATCACTGAGGTCGCTGCTGTTCGCCAGATATTCTGGCAGCATGCGGTTCACGGCCTCAATGACATCCCGATTTCGGACGCTAAGGGGCAACCGTGGAAGCCGCGGCCTCTCCTCGGGAGGCATAATACGGAATTCCTGAATCGCCTCCTCTAGTGTACTCCTGATTCGCTCTAATTCCTGGAAAACCGTTTCCGTCTCATGATCCTCGCCAAGTAATGGTGGTGGTGGGTGGGCTGAAATTGACTCAGCCGCTTGCGGCACGTGTGCCGATAATCGGCGCGAGCCATTTAATGAAGATCTTGATGCGGGAACGACCTCGCGTCGTAGTCCTTCGAGTTCGGTCACGCTAAAGATGTTCGAGCGCAATATGTACCGAACTCGATCCGCTAGGTCTTGCTCCGAGACAGATAATGCAGGCTCTAACCGCAAGAACTCTTGGTGCAGCCTCGCTCGGTAGCCCGTTCGACGAGTTTCTCCCCCCGTCGCACCGTAGTACGCACGCATGAGGTTCGTATTTTGAGACCTAGTCCATCTCATGAGGCGTACTCCACCAGCGGCGGGCGCCGAATGCTGAGCCTGTGAAGACTCTGCCGGCGCCAAGCGCACTGGTGGTTATGATGGAAGTAACCAGCCAGATGTTCGGGCCGGTCGTGGTGCGCTAACTCGCATTCTGCCGCGCCTGGCATTAGCGGGACCAGGCGGGCCCCGGCGGCCCCCGGGCAGCGACCCTATACATTCTTCATTATTATAACTTTCCATCATCAATATACGAATGACCGTTACAGACCCCAATATTTTTGTACCCGGGGTCAACTAGGAGCTCAGCACGGTCAACACTGAGTCCAAGGGGTACTGACTGACTGCACTGATGAAGTAGCTAAACTTTCACTACAGCTACTTCCTCAGTGGCGATGGGGTCGTCATTATTATTATTATTATTATCAACCAACATCAATATGTGGAGATTCTGAGCGGTGGCGCCATCCTTCGTTAAAATCCATAACTCGGAAAATATATTAATTTATATTTAAAATCCTCCATCATATCAGCCACAAATCGTCCACTGCTGGACAAAGGCCTCCCCCAAGGATTTCCACGACAACCGGTCCTGCGCTGCCCGCATCCATCGGCTTCCCGCGACCTTCACCAGGTCATCGGTCCACCGCGTGGGAGGCCTGCCTACGCTACGTTTTCCGGTGCGCGGTCGCCACTCGAGAACTTTACTGCCCCATCGGCCATCTGTTCTACGAGCTATGTGCCCTGCCCACTGCCACTTCAGTTTAGCGATTCTGTGAGCTATGTCGGTTACTTTAGTTCTCCTGCGGATCTCCTCGTTTCTGATTCGATCACGCAGAGAAACTCCGAGCATAGCACGCTCCATTGCCCTTTGGGTGACCTTGAGCCTTCTTATGAGGCCCATAGTAAGCGACCATGTCTCAGTTCCGTAAGTCATCACTGGCAACACACACTGGTCAAAGACCATAGTCTTGAGACACTGCGGTATTTGGGACGTGAAGATATTGCGAAGCTTCCCAAACGCTGCCCAGCCGAGTTGGATTCGTCGATTGATCTCTTTCTTGAAGTTGGAACTACCTAGCTGGACTGTTTGTCCCAGGTATACATATTCGTCAACAACTTCCAGTGTAGAGTCTCCAACCTTTAGAGGAGTGGGTGCGACACGGACATTTAACATTATTTTCGTCTTGTCCATGTTCATTTTAAGACCCACTTGTTGAGAGACCTTACTGAGGCCATCGAGCATTGTGCTTAGGTCTTCCATAGTCTCAGCCATGACCACGATATCGTCAGCGAATCGGAGGTGGGATATGTACTCGCCGTTGATATTGATGCCGAGTCCACCCCAGTCCAGAAGCTTAAAAACATCTGCCAGGGCGGCGGTGAACAGTTTTGGAGATATAACGTCTCCCTGTCTCACCCCTTGCTGCAACTAGATAGGTTTCGAGTTCTGGTCCTGGAGGCGAACCGACATGGTGGCGTTCTCATACAGACACTTCAACACCTCGATGTATCGATGGTCAATTTGGCACTGCTGGAGAGACTGTAGCACAGCCCAGGTTTCGACTGAATCAAAGGCCTTCTCATAGTCCACAAACGCCAAGCATAGTGGCTGATTGTACTCTTCGGTCTTCTATATAATCTGCCGCAGCGTATGTATGTGGTCTGTGGTACTAAAGCCTTTTCGGAAATCGGCTTGTTCGGAAGGCTGGAAGTCGTCAAACCTGCGTGCGAGACGATTCGTAATGACTCTCGAAAACAGCTTGTAGACATGGCTCAGAAGTGAGATGGGTCTGTAGTTCTTCAGCAGGGTGTTGTCACCCTTTTTGAAGAAAAGCACGACCACACTTCTGTGCCATGCCTTAGGCGTTTGTCCCTCGAGTATAACGGAATTAAATAACTTCTGAAGAGCTTTTAGTACCGGTGATTCAGAAGTTCAGCCGTAATTCCATCATCACCCGGTGCCTTGTTGTTCTTGAGCTGTTTGAGAGCCATTCTAATCTCGTACAGGCTGACGTCCGGGATATCTTCGGTATAGTGTCGGGTTAGTCTGGCTCTTGGGTCTTCAGCCAGATCGCTGACAGGCAAACGTGTGGTCTCTTGTACAATTGTCCATAGAACTTCTCAACTTCTTCCAGAAACTCAGTCTTAGACGATATGTCCTGCCGTCCTCAATCTTCAGCTTGGTCAGTTGGCTTTTTCCAACAGACAGATCTCTCGCGAACACTTTTGAGCCTTTGTTGTGCTCAATCGCCTCTTTAATACAATTTTTATTATATTGGCGTAAATCGTGAGTTAGGGACTTAGAGATCTGCCTGTTTAGTTGCCGATACTGAGTAGCGTCTTCAGAGGACTGCAAAACCAATCTGCATCTTTCTTCCATGAGGTTGCTGGTGAAGTCGGAGATTTTTTTGGTTCTGTTTGAACGGCGAGTTTTAAAAATCTTAGACCCAACCGTTTGAACAATTTCCACGAACCTGTCATTATAATCGTCCACATTCTCGCAGTCTCCTAGGCATTCGAAACGATTGTGCAACTCGAGCTGAAAGCTCTCGGGGTTTTGGAGCTGGATGGGCGCTGGTCGGAGCGTAGACTTCATCAGTCGACATCTTTCTAGCTTGGTCTTTAGATTCAATGTGCCTCTGACCATCCGGTGATCGCGTCCTGTTTTGACTGAATTGATCACGGAGACATCATTGAATATTTGCCTCCTTGTCGACAAGATGAAGTCTATCTCGTTTTTTGTTACGCCATTGGGATGCAACCATGTCCACTTCCGCTGTTTTGACTTTTTAAAGAAGGAGTTCATCATAAAGAGGCTCTCCTTCTCCATAAAGTCGGCCAAAAGTCGCTCAATATTTAAAATAATATTCCATGGTCTGCCGTGCTGAGCTCCTAGTTGACCCCGGGTACAAAAATATTGGGGTCCGTAACGGTCATTCGTATATTGATAATGGAAAGTTATAATAATGAAGAACGTATAGGGTCGCTGTCCGGGGGCCGCCGGGGCCCGCATGGTCCCGCTAATGCCAGGCGCGGCAGAATGCGAGTTAGCGCACCACGACCGGCCCGAACATCTGGCCGGTTACTTCCAACATCACCAACAGTGCGCTTGGCGCCGGCAGAGTCTTCACAGGCTCAGCATTCGGCGCCCGCCGCTGGTGGAGTACGCCGCATGAGATGGACTAGGTCTCAAAATACGAACCTCATGCGTCCGTACTACGGTGCGACGGGGGGAGAAACTCGTCGAACGGGCTACCGAGCGAGGCTGCACCAAGTTTTCTTGCGGTTAGAGCCTGCATTATCTGTCATTACCAACTCACCACAAACTCACCATAATCTCACCAACTCACCAACTTACCACAAACTAACCACAAACTCACCACAAACTCACAAACTCACCACGAACTCACAATCTCACAACAAACTCATCACGAACTCACCAACTCACTACAAACTCACCAACTCACAAACTCATCAACTCACAAACTCACAAACTCACCAACTTACCACAAACGCACTAACTCACCACAATCTCACCAACTCACCTCAAACTCACCACAAACTCACCAAAATTTCACCATAAACTCGCCACAATCTCACCAACTCACCACAAACTCACCAACTTACCATAAACTCACAACAATCTCACCATATACTCACCACAATCTCACCATAAACTCACCACAATCTCATTATAAACTCACCACAACCTCACGAACTCACTACAAACTCACCAACTCACCAACAAACTCCCCAACTCACCACAATCTCACCATAAACTCACCACATACTCACCACACTCACAAACTCACTAACTCACCATAAACCCACTACAAAACTCGCTACAAACTCACAAACTCACCATAAACTCACAAACTCACCAGAATCTCACCACAAACTCATCACGAACTCACCAACTCACTACAAACTCACCAACTCACCACACTCACAACTCAATAACTCACCATAAACTCACTACACAACTCACTACAAACTCACCAACTCACCACAACCTCACCAACAACTCATCAACTCACAAACTCACCACACGCACAAACTCATCAACTCACAAACTCACCAACTCACAACAAACTCACAATAAACTAGACATGGGGCGGGTAGCGATTTTGCCGGGTACCCGGCAGCGCTCAGACGGCGTGACGCGTGCGTCCTGTTTACCCATTTTAAACTACAAATATTAAATTAAACTTCCTAATTATCTATTTTTTCTTGCTATTACTCATAAATTAGTCCAGCTTATCATAATTATAATGATTACCATTTGTGTTCCAAGTCAATAAATAATTAAAAATCTAAAACGTATCATTATTTCTAGCCTTCCAAATTACCCGCCCAGAGCCGGGTACCCGGCACCATTACCCGGTACCCGAACGGATACTTAAAAAAGTGCCGGATCCGCCGGGTACCGGATCCAAACCGGGTACCCGCCCCATGTCTACAATAAACTCACAAACTCACCAACTCACCACAATCTCAACACGAACTCACCAACTCACTACAAACTCACTAACTCACCACAAACTCACCGTAATCACACCAACTCACCACAAACTCACCAACTCACCACATACTCAACACACTCACAAACTCACTAACTCACCATAAACCCACAACAATCAAACCATAAACTCACCACAATTCATTATAAACTCACCACAACCTCACCAACTCACTACAAACTCACCAACTCACCACACTCACAAACTCACTAACTCATCATAAACCCAATACAAAACTCACTACAAACTCACCAACTCACAACAAACTCACCATATACTCACAAACTCACCACAATCTCACCACAAACTTATCACGAACTCACCAACTCACAACAAACTCACCAACTTACCACAAACTAACTAATTCACCACTAACTCACCACCAACTCATCAACTCACCACAAACTCACAACAATCTCACCACAAACTCACTACGAACTCAACAACTCACTACAAACTCACCACACTCAAAAACTCACTAACTCACCATAAACCCACTACAAAACTCACTACAAACTCACCAACTCACCACAACCTCACCAACAACTCATCAACTCACAAACTCACCACACGCACAAACTCATCAACTCACAAACTCACCAACTCACAACAAACTCACAATAAAATCACAAACTCACCAACTCACTACAAACTCACTAACTCACCACAAACTCGCCGTAATCTCACCAACTCACTACAAACTCACCAACTCACCACATACTCAACACACTTACAAACTCACTAACTCACCATAAACCCACAACAATCAAACCATAAACTCACCACAATCCATTATAAACTCACCACAACCTCACCAACTCACTACAAACTCACCAACTCACCACATACTCACCACGCTCACAAACTCACTAACTCATCATAAACCCACTACAAAACTCACTACAAACTCACCAACTCACAACAAACTCACCATATACTCACAAACTCACCACAATCTCACCACAAACTTATCACGAACTCACCAACTCACTACAAACTCATCAACTCACCACACTCACAAACTCACTAACTCACCATAAACCCACTACAAAACTCACAACAAACTCACCATAAACTCACAAACTCACTAAGTCACCATAAACCCACTACAAAACTCACTACAAACTCACCAACTCACCACAAACGCACCAACTCACCACAAACTCACCAAATCACCACAAACTCACCAACTCACCATAATCTCACCAACTTCAAACTCACCAACTCACCACAAACTCACCTCAAACTCACCAACTCACCACAAACTCACTAACTCACCACAAACTCACCAACTCACTACAAACTCACCAACTCACCACACTCACAAACTCGATAACTCACCATAAATTCAACTCGCAACAAACTTACCAACTCACCACAAACTCACCATAAACTCACCAACTCACCACAAACTCACCAACTCACAACAAACTCACCAATTCACCACAAACTCACCATAAACTCACCAACTCACAACAAACTAACTCACCAACTCACCACAAACTCAGCACAATCTCACCACAAACTCACTACGAACTCACCAACTCACTACAAACTCACCACACTCACAAACTCACTAACTTACCATAAACCCACTACAAAACTCACTACAAACTCACCAACTCACCACAACCACACCAACAACTCATCAACTCACAAACTCACCACACGCACAAACTCATCAACTCACAAACTCACGACACACACAAACTCACCAACTCACAACAAACTCACAATAAACTCACCAACTCACCACAATCTAATCACGAACTCACCAACTCACTACAAACTCACTAACTCACCACAAACTCACCGTAATCTCACCAACTCACCACAAACTCACCAACTCACCATATACTCAACACACTCACAAACTCACTAACTCACAATAAACCCACAACAATCAAACCATAAACTCACCACAATCCATTATAAACTCACTACAAAACTCACCACAAACTCACCAACTCACCACAAACGCAGCAACTCACCACAAACTCACCAAATCACCACAAACTCACCAACTCACCATAATCTCACCAACTTACCACAAACTCACCAACTCACCACAAACTCACCAACTCACCACAATCTCACCAACTCACCAACTCACAACAAACTCACCAACTCACCACAAACTCACCAACTCACCACAAACTCACCATAAACTCACCAACTCACCACACTTACAAACTCACCAACTCACCACACTTACAACTACAAAACTCACCACAAACTCACCATAAACTCACCACAATCCATTATAAACTCACCACAACCTCACCAACTCACAACAAACTCACCATATACTTACAAACTCACCACGAACTCACCAACTCACCACAAACTCACCATAAACTCACCAACTCACCACAATCTCACCAACTAACCACAAACTCACCAACTCACATCAAACTCACCAACTCACCATAAACTCACCTCAAACTCACCAACTCACCACAAACTCACTAACTCACCACAAACTCACCAACTCACTACAAACTCACCATAAACTTACAAACTTACCAAAATCTCACCACAAACTCATCGAACTCACCAACTCACTACAAACTCACCAACTCACCACACTCACAAACTCGATAACTCACCATAAACCCAACTCGCAACAAACTTACCAACTCACCACAAACTCACCATAAACTCACCAACTCACCACAAACTCACCAACTCACAACAAACTCACCAATTCACCACAAACTCACCATAAACTCACCAACTCACAACAAACTAACTCACCAACTCACCACAAACTCACCACAATCTCACCACAAACTCACTACGAACTCACCAACTCACTAGAAACTCACCACACTCACAAACTCACTAACTTACCATAAACCCACTACAAAACTCACTACAAACTCACCAACTCACCACAACCACACCAACAACTCATCAACTCATAAACTCACCACACGCACAAACTCATCAACTCACAAACTCACGACACACACAAACTCACCAACTCACAACAAACTCACAATAAACTCACAAACTCACCAACTCACCACAATCTAATCACGAACTCACCAACTCACCACAAACTCACTAACTCACCACAAACTCACTAACTCACCACAAACTCACCGTAATCTCACCAACTCACCACAAACTCACCAACTCACCACATACTCAACACACTCACTAACTCACCATAAACCCACAACAATCAAACCATAAACTCACCACAATCCATTATAAACTCACCACAACCTCACCAACTCACTACAAACTCACCAACTCACCACATACACACCACACTCACAAACTCACTAACTCATCATAAACCCACAACAAAACTCACTACAAACTCACCAACTCACAACAAACTCACTATATACTCACAAACTCACCACAATCTCACCACAAACTTATCACGAACTCACCAACTCACTACAAACTCATCAACTCACCACACTCACAAACTCACTAACTCACCATAAACCCACTACAAAACTCACTACAAAACTCACTACAAACTCACCAACTCACAACAAACTCACCATAAACTCACAAACTCACTAAGTCACCATAAACCCACTACAAAACTCACTACAAACTCACCAACTCACCACCAACTCACCACCAACTCACCACAAACGCACCAACTCACCACAAACTCACCAAATCACCACAAACTCACAATCTCACCATAAACTCACCACATCCTTACCACAATCTCACCATAAACTCACCACAATCTCATTATAAACTCACCACATCCTCACCAACTCACCACAACCTCACCAATCACTACAAACTCACCAACTCATCAACAAACTCCCCAACTCACCACAATCTTACCATAAACTCACCACATACTCACCAACTCACCACAACCTCACCAACTCACTACAAACTCACCAACTCACCAACTAACTCCCCAACTCACCACAATCTTACCATAAACTCACCACATACTCACCACATTCACAAACTCACTAACTCACCATAAACCCAGTACAAAACTCACTACAAACTCACCATCTCACAACAAACTCACCATAAACTGACAAACTCACCACAATCTCACCACAAACTCATCGAACTCACCAACTCACTACAAACTCACCAACTCACCACACTCACAAACTCACTAACTCACCATAAACCTAGTACAAAATTCACTACAAACTCACCAACTCACAACAAACTCACCACAAACTCACCAACTCACCATAAGTTCACCAACTCACTATAAACTCACCAACTCACCACAATCTCACAAACTCAACACAAACTCACCAACTCACCAACTCACCACCAACTCACCACAAACTCACCAACTCACCACAAACTCACCAACTCACCACGAACTCACAATCTCACCATCAACTCACCACAAACTCACCAACTTACCACAAACTCACCAACTCACCACAAACTCACCACGAACTCACAATCTCACCACAAACTCATCACAAACTCACCAACTAACTACAAACTCACCAACTCACCACACTCACAAACTCACTAACTCACCATAAACTCACTACAAAACCCACTACAAACTCACCAACTCACCACAAACTCACCAACTCACAACAAACTCACCAACTCACCACAAACTCACCAAACTCACCAACTCACCACAATCTCACCACAAACCCACCACACTCACAAACTCACTAACTCACCATAAACCCACTACAAAACTCACTACAAACTCACCAACTCACAACAAACTCACCATAAACTCACAAACTCACCACAATCTCACCACAAACTCATCACAAACTCACCAACTCACTACAAACTCACCACACTCACAAACTCACTAATTCAACATAAACTCACTACAAAACTCACTACAAACTCACCAACTCACAACGAACTCACCATAAACTCACAAACTCACCACAAACTCATCACGAATTCACCAACTCACTACAAACTCACCAACTCACCACACTCACAACTCACTAACTCACCATAAACTCACTACAAACTCACCAACTCACAACAAACTCACCAACTCACCAACTCATCAACTCACAACAAACTCACCAACTCACAACAAACTCACCAACTCACCACAAACTCACTAATTCACCACTAACTCACCACAAACTCACCACAATCTCACCACTAACTCATTACGAACTCACCAACTCACGTACGTACGCGCCTTTCTTACGCGCATTTGGTACGTTTGGAACGTTTGGAACGCGCGTTTCGTACGCGCTGTTTAAAACGCGCGTTTGGATCGCGCGTTTGGTAGGCGCGTTTGGTACGCGCGTTTGGATCGCGCGTTTGGAACGCGCGTTTGAACCGTGCGTTTGAACGGCGCGTTATGTACGCGCGTTTGGAACGCGCGTTTGGTACGCGCGTTTGGAACGCGCTTTTGGATCGCGCCTTTGGAAAGCGCGTTTGGAACGCGCGTTTGGAATGCGCGTTTGGGTCGCGCGTTTGGAACGCGCTGTTTAAAACGCGCGTTTGGATCGCGCGTTAAGAACGCGCGTTTGGTAGGCGCGTTAGGTACGCGCGTTTTAACCGCGCGTTTGGTACGCACGTTTGGTACGCGCTTTTGGTAGGCGCGTTTGGTAGGCGCGTATGGTTGGCGCGTGTGGTATTTTACTGTTTTGAATTAATCTAATCTATATCGACGGTAAAAAGGAAATTGGGCATAAGTGACAAAAAACAAAAAGTTTATCACAATGAATCACATTGAAGAGGACAGCGTTTAAAACGCGCGTTTGGATCGCGCGTTTGGACCGCGCGTTTCGTACGCGCCTTTCTTACGCGCATTTGGTACGTTTGTTTGGTACGTTTGGAACGTTTGGAACGCGCGTTTCGTACGCGCTGTTTAAAACGCGCGTTTGGATCGCGCGTTTGGTAGGCGCGTTTGGTACGGGCGTTTGGATCGCGCGTTTTAAACAGCTGGTAGTGCTCTTGAGTCTTGACTACTGGTTCGATCACCACCCAGGGAAAACATTTTTGTGATGAGCAGATTTGTTTGCTCTGTGTTATACGTATGTATGTATGTTATACGTATGTGTTATGCGCGTACCAAATGCGCGTAAGAAAGGCGCGTACGAAACGCGCGGTCCAAACGCGCGATCCAAACGCGCGATCCAAACGCGCGTTTTAAACGCTCGATCCAAACGCGCGTTTTAAACGCTGTCCTCTTCAATGTGATTCTTTATGTGATAAACTTTTTGTTTTTGGTCAATTTCCTTTTTACCGTCGATATAGATTAGATTAATTCAAAACAGTAACTACCAAACGCGCCTACCATACGCGCCTACCAAACGCGCCTACCAAAAGCGCGTACCAAACGCGCAACCAAACGCGCTTACCAAACGCGCGTACAAACGCGCGTTCCAAACGCGCGTGCCAAACGCGCGTTTCTAACGTGCGATCCAAACGCGCGTTTTAAACAGCGCGTACGAAACGCGCGATCCAAACGCGCGTTTTAAACAGCGCGTACGAAACGCGCGATCCAAACGCGCGTTTCAAACGCGCGAACCAAACGCGCGTTCCAAACGCGCGTACCAGACGCGCGTTCCAAACGCCCGTACCAATAGCGCGTACCAAACGCGCGGTTCAAACGCGCCTACCAAACGCGCGTTCCTAACGCGCCTACAAAACGCGCGTACGAAACGCGCGTACCAAACGTTTGTACCAAATGCGTTTGGTACTCGCGTTTGGTACGCGCGTTTGGAACGCGCTTTTGGATCGCGCCTTTGGAAAGCGCGTTCAGAACGCGCGTTTGGAACGCGCTGTTTAAAACGCGCGTTTGGATCGCGCGTTAGGAACGCGCGTTTGGAATGCGCGTTTTGTTTGCGCATTTGGAACGCGCATTTGGATCGCGCGTTTCGTACGCGCTGTTTAAAACGCGCGTTAGGAACGCGCGTTTGGCACGCGCGTTTGGAACGCACGTTTGTACGCGCGTTTGGTAAGAGCGTTTGGTTGCGCGTTTGGTACGCGCTTTTGGTAGGCGCGTTTGGTAGGCGCGTATGGTAGGCGCGTTTGGTATTTTACTGTTTTGAATTAATCTAATCTATATCGACGGTAAAAAGGAAATTGGGCATAAGTGAAAAAAAAAAAAGTTTATCACAATGAATCACATTGAAGAGGACAGCGTTTAAAACGCGCGTTTGGATCGCGCGTTTGGACCGCGCGTTTCGTACGCGCCTTTCTTACGCGCATTTGGTACGTGCGTTTGGTACGTTTCGAACGCGCGTTTCGTACGCGCTGTTTAAAACGCGCGTTTGGATCGCGCGTTTGGTAGGCGCGTTTGGTACGCGCGTTTGGATCGCGCGTTTGGAACGCGCGTTTGAACCGTGCGTTTGAACGGCGCGTTTGGTACGCGCGTTTGGAACGCGCGTTTGGTACGCGCGTTTGGAACGCGCTTTTGGATCGCGCCTTTGGAAAGCGCGTTTGGAACGCGCGTTTGGAATGCGCGTTTGGGTCGTGAGTTTGGAACGCGCTGTTTAAAACGCGCGTTTGGATCGCGCGTTAGGAATGCGCGTTTGGTAGGCGCGTTAGGTACGCGCGTTTTAACCGCGCGTTTGGTACGCGCGTTTGGAACGCGCGTTTGGTACGCGCGTTATTTAACGCGCTTATGGATCGCGCGTTTGGAACGCGCTTTTGGATCGCGCCTTTGGAAAGCGCGTTTGGAACGCGCGTTTGGTACGCGCGTTTGGCACGCGCGTCTGGTACGCGCGTTTGGAACGCGCGTTTGGTTCGCGCGTTTGGAACGCGCGTTTCGTACGCGCTGTTTAAAACGCGCGTTTGGATCGCGCGTTAGGAACGCGCGTTTGGTTCGCGCGTTTGGAACGCGCGTTTGGTTCACGCGTTTGGAACGCGCGTTTGGATCGCGCGTTTTGAACGCGCTGTTTAAAACGCGCGTACCAAACGCGCGTTCCAAACGCGCGTACCAGACGCGCATGCCAAACGCGCGTACCAAACGCGCTTTCCAAACGCGCGGTTCAAACGCGCCTTTCTTACGCGCATTTGGTACGCGCGTTTGGTACGTTTGGAACGTTTGGAACGCGCGTTTCGTACGCGCTGTTTAAAACGCGCGTTTGGATCGCGCGTTTGGAACGCGCGTATGGCACGCGCGTTTGGAACGCGCGTTTTTCAAATCAAATTGAAAGATAACAATATGGATAATTTGTTATTAATTTACAGCGAGCTTTATCAAAGAGAAGACACTGCGTAATATAACCGTGTTATGTTCAACTGCGGCACATGTACCGCAGCTCACTCAGTTACTCGCTAGCCGCTTACTACTGAGACTGGACTTGAGACAGTTTTTACTTAAATAAAATAAAAACGCCGGGTTGTGTGCTCAGATATTGTACCAATCATTTTATAAATGTGAGAAAGTGCAAAGTAGTAACTTTTTATCGATAAGTAACTAAATGTAATGTTTTAAATCAATAATTCCAAATCAAGACTTAGACGAGGCATGTTGCGTCATGTCAACAAAGACACATAATATAGAAATAACGTGTAGGTAGAATAGTCGGCTTAGTATGAGTACTGAGTTTTAAAGGGCAATATTATACTGAGGCGTAAGTTTCATGTACCTACTAGTATGTACCTCTACCTACCGCATTAATGTTTCACAATTAAGAACAATTAAAATTTGGTTGGAGTAAAGAAAACGGGGCACAGAGTAAAATTACCTACTCAGAAAAATTACGTGATAAAAATACAAAGAAAATAATTGTAAAACCCCGTTATTAACTTTTTAGTTACTGAACCGATTGCTTCCAAAGTCGACATTTGACCTTGCGGTCTCTGATCACAAATCCGTTGTCAGAACTGAAAAAAGTAACTGACCAAGTGCGAATCGGACTAGCGCAAAGTAGGGTTCCGTAATCTTCTCAAAAAAACAAAATTGTGTATACAGTTAGTAATGAAACATTTAGTATGGAAAATCTATGAACTTTTTACAAATCCAACTGCACACCTTAAGTTAGTCGACTAGTACTCCTACACCAAATTAAACATGTCATATTAGTATACAGTATGGACACTCCCTGCCGCTCTCTAGATTCCGACCTCACCCCCTCGTCTCCCAGGTTGATACAGATTGGTTTTGATTGACGAACGTATAGAATTTATCCGTGATTTCATTTGTTTCGTCATTTGTCTTTTTGAAATGTCATTTCTTGCCTGTTGTATGAAGTGTCCGGGTTTCTTTTTCTTTTGAATTGATTAAATTATGTCCTAGTATTTACAATTTTTTCAGATGTCTTTAAATAGCGGTTTAGCTGGTAACAAAAATTTGCACTTTAAAGCTTTATATTTCACAAAACGATCACTAATCACGGATTGCTTTGAAACTCGTTATCTGAAGGTCCTTGGGATCACTGATCATGAATCCGTTGTCAGAATTTAAAAAAGTGGATTCGTGATCAAAGAACTCAAAGATATCGATTTTGGAAGCAATCAGTCCAGTAACCAAAAAGTTTAAAAAGGCAGCCTCTTTTTACCCGACTGCGCCAAAAGGAGGGTTATGTTTTTCGAGAGTATGTATGACGTATGTATGTATGTTTGTATGTTTGTATGTATAATTGTTTGGCACGCTCTGCAGCCTGAACGGCTGGATGGATTTTAGCTTGAGACGTGTCGTTAGATTCGTATTTACTGTGAGAGTGACACTGGGTCTATCAAAATAAAAAAAACAAAATGGCGGATTTTTGGCGCAAAATTCAAATGTTTGACACGCTCTGCAGCCTGAGCGGCTCGATTAATTATAGCTTGAGGGTTGTCGTTAGATACGTTTTTACTGTGAGAATGACACTGGGAATATCAAAATAAATAAAAACAAAATGGCGGATTTTTGGCGCTAAATTCAAATGAACTCATTCAATAATAAAACTAAAAAATTAATAAAATAAAAAACGGTAATTTAAAAAACTAAAAAACCCGCCTGCGTTTCTGTTTAATTTGGAAATGAAAAACCCTAAAACAAGAAAGTCGTCATACCCGATTGCACTTAACTTAAGAAAAATTGTAGCAGTCGGGACCCATTCTAGAAATGGAGGCATAGTGAATTGAGAGCACATACCTATACTACATTGCAGATTACTCCAATATACTGACTAGACGGCTGACTGTCTAGAATGGGTCCCGACTGCTACAATTTTTCTTAAGTTAAGTGCAATCGGGTATGACGACTTTCTTGTTTTAGGGTTTTTCATTTCCAAATTAAACAGAAACGCAGGCGGGTTTTTTAGTTTTTTAAATTACCGTTTTTTTTTCAATTCGGACAACGGATTCATGATCAGTGATCCCAAGGACCTTCAGATATCGAGTTTCAACAAAAGTTCAAAATGGCGAACACTTTTTTAATTCTGACAACGGATTCGTAATCAGAGTACTTCCTCAAGCCAGTTTCAATAACTAAACGAATTAATTAAAATTAAAAACCCGACTGCAGAAAAACTTTGGTAACCCTTCTTTTTTGGCCAGACGTGTAAAAATGTATCCTATCTCACTCACGGGATCAAGATGAATCTAACGATATCTTCTAAAATGGATTTTATTCGTTCGGCTTACATAGCGTGCCTAAGAATTAAACATACTTACATACACTCGAAAATCATAACCCTCCTTCTACGCATTCGGGTAAAAAAAAATGTAATTTGGTTTATAGCTTTAGGCGGGGCTTTACAAGCCGGTATCCCACTCGACACTATCCGTAAGCACATACATAAATGCCAAGATGAGCTTAGGCCGCGCGGACAGACACACTAAATCGGGTCAAACAGTTACGGGTAGGTCGAAACTCGAAAGTGGCCTATGGTTCTTGTAATATAACCCACAGCCGGTGTCGCCCTTTTTTTCGAACTTGGTAGACTCACTGCCGTGTATCTGGATAACTGTTACCGTTAGTTGGTTAAAAATTAGGTTTAGAGGAATTAACAAGCTTTTATTTAAGAAAAGTTTTCATGCTCAAAAATCCAAATGCTCAAATGAATATACTTTACTCAATTAGGGAATTTTTGGATAGTTAATTAATTTAATTTAATAACATAATAATGACTTATTTTTATATTGGAAAGTTTGACATAGATTGATAATTTAAGTTTGACGTTGAAACTGCATGTTATTATTAATTTCTTATTTCTGTCACAATTATTTTGACCCTTAAACATATTGCATTCTTTGTGCATGCAATTTTGCATGCCATTGTCTTAGCGAATTATTTATGTTCAACATAACTAATATTTTCTTTCTTATTTACCAGGGTTCAGTGAATAAATATTTCATTTTATACAAAAAAATACACGGTTCCACATTCAAAAAACGAGAACACAGTAAAGTCTAGCAGTTTGGATTTTAAAAATTAAAGACGATTCTAGGACCTTTATTCCACCTCTAAAGTTTATCATTAGATCAACTTCAAAATATCAAAAGCATCTATTGTCAGCGGGACTACGGCTGCATATATATATCCTTTATTGTACACAAACATTTAAATGACAAGAACTTACTTATTTGCATTCCAAATTTTAGCTCTATCGGACCCCTGGAAGTCGCTCTAAGATCGATCGCAAGATTTGAACTACACAAAAACACATACATACATTCATTGCAAGTTAAATAAAAGCTTTTAAAAATAGTTAGTTTCAAATCATAAGAAAAATTACCCTTTACCTTGCCAAATTAACAAAATAACCTAAACCTGACTGCATAAAATCAGAACAATCTTTTTGTTTTTTCTGTAGTCGGCAAAAATCCTTGTTAATCTGTCTATCACCTTTTTTCCAAAATCCAACAGACAACACACACACATACCCGAAAAACGCCTGGGTGAGCAGTCGGGTTGCTTAAGTCTTACTGCTAATTAGGCAGATAGCTCCATTACAGTGAATGTCGCATCTGTTTATTTATTCTTCATGAACGTCACGCGATAGTCCCACCCTTGCGCACTCCTCGCGACCCTCGAGCAGAGCAAGACATTTATTTTGACTAGCTGTTCTATACGCTAGTAATGTAGTTCAATGTTAATTTAAGAATTTTAGAGATATCGGGTTTTGTCCAAATCACTTGGATTTATCGGGTTTTGGTAGTTTGAAAACATGATTTGACAGTGACATTGGCAGCTATGGCTAAGTCAACACTGGGTGCGTTTACGAAGTTCGATTGACCAAAATATGTGAATATTTTAAGGTCGGATACTAGCACTTTGATTTTTGGATTTATCGGTATTTGTATCGACCATAAATTGACTCATTGGATTGGTTGGGTTTAGAAATGACCATTATTTTTAATAATTTTTTTGAACAGGATTTAACTGTTTTCAAAAAGATCTGCTTGCACAGAGGTTTGAGATTCAACACAGTATCCGAAAAAAAATTGCCATAAATGGCGTTTATCGGTTTTTGTTCCGACGCTCCTCATTTGATTTAGCTCTAGCATAAAAACGGTAATATATACAAGCGTGAAACTTAGTGAGATTATAGTACTCATACTCAAATAAAACAAAAATAATAAAAATTGGCCAAGTGTAAGTTGTACTCGCGCTAACGAGTCCGAACTGAATGACAAAAAAGAATATTTTAGTCGCTTGCGTTAATGTCTTTTGCTTGAAAATCATTGTCATTATACTATGTAGTAGTATGGAGAGGTATAGTCCGACTCGCACTTGGCCGGTTTTTGCTTAACGCTTTACTTCTACAAAGTTATACATCTATCTTTAGTGTTCAGAGTTTAATACCAGGCTGTGAATAACACTGTATCACAGTCTATAAACACGCTAACTTAATACAGTTTAAGTTAGCCGCTATGATTGAGCATGCCTCCAAGTTAGTTCAACAACTTAACTCGGGTATTAGCTGAATAGTTGCAGGCAACTTAAACGCGGTGGTAAGCTTGAGAATTGTTCTTACTTTGAATAAAATATGCAAATGTTTTATAAAAATAATTTCAGTTTTATTTTCTTACTACCTTTTTCCCGCGGCTTCGTCCGCGTGGACATAGTTTTATGACTGTCCTTGAGGATGAGTGGTGCGTGGACGTGATTTTTCTATAGATCCCTCGAGAACTATGTCATAATATGCTAATTAGTAAATTATGTCATTGCCCACCCCCTCAACCATCTCTGTGCAAAAAATCACAATCCATTGTTCCGTTGTGATGTTAAAGATATTAATCAAAAAAAGATTATTTTTTCAGTTCCCCCAGGAACCGCATCGGACTATGCTATTTTCACGGGATAAAAAGTAGCATATGTCCTTCCCCGTGACACAGGCTACCTGCATGCCAAATTTCATCAGGATTGGTCAAGGTATTGAAGCGTGAAAAAGTAACAAACAATAAACACATTTTCACAATTATAATATTAAGTAAGGATGCTCCGTTTTTTTTGTTTTTTTACCTAACTGCCCAAAAGGAGGGTAAAATTTTTTCGGGTGTAGGTATGTCGTTTTATTTTGGCTGCCTGTAGCCTATATGGCTTCATGGATTTTGTAGTGCGAGGTGTCGTTAGATTCATCATTAGGACATATTTTTACCAGACTGTTCAGAAAAGAGAGAAAATGACAAGACTAAGACTAAGACTAAGACTCGGTTTGGTTGGTGGTAGGGCATTTTCATAGCCCGCCTGGCTAGCTACCACCATCTCATCTAAGTCTTGCCGCCAAACATTAGTGTTAACACAATTGATGTGTTCCGGCTTGAAGATAAGTTTGCCGGATCCTCATTGCGTTGGGGAATCTTGGTAAGCCCGCTTCCATCTTCGGCATCATCGTCACTTAACATCAGGTGAGATGATGCCAATTCAATTCAATTCAATATATTTATTCAAAATAGGTGCAAATTACACTCTTTCTGATAGTCATAAAATAATAATAACAATGTCATTTATGAAGAATCAAGAAAATAACAATAATTAGTTAATAACGTTAAAATTCAAACATTAATATAAACCAGATTATGTCGTCATTAGAACATTAAAACAATATGACACGAAAAGTTATACATAAAAATCATTGACTACATTTAACAAGAGTAGGCCAGTTCACAGGGACAGCATAACGAGTATAACGCGAAAGTCAGCCATCGCTCCCATCAACCATATTTGAGGGAAAGGAACGACCCAGCTCCCGATGCGCCACCATCCGCACGAACATTTAAGCGAGCATGCACCACTCATGTCAATGCTAAGATAAAAATATTTATTAAAAGAAGTACTAGACTTGTCATGTCTTTCGCTTCCACGTCAATTCTTAGGTTGGGCATCATTTTATTACTATTAAACATGATTAGTAGTGTTGATAGAAGAAACACTGTCTACCCATACATTTTTGTCATTTAAATATTCGGATGTCTTATAATAACCTTTTCTACAAAGAGTTCTTTTGATACAATTTTTAAACTTTTTTTCTGACAAATTTAACACATCATCGGGTAATTTGTTATACATGAGTGAGCATTGTCCCACGAAGGATTTATTGATTTTGCTTAGTCTGGTATAAGTTAGTTGAAGTTTATTCCTATTCCGAAGATTTCAACTGTGCCTGTCACTATTCAGTAAAAAGAGATGCAGATTTTTACGTACATACATTATATATCTATAATTAATTAATATTAATATTAATATATAATATACTAGCTGTCCCGGCGAACTTCGTACCGCCTTACATTACATTACACTGCCCTACCCTACCCTACACTACCCTACACTACACTACCCTACACTACCCTACCCTACACTACCCTACCCTACACTACCCTACCCTACACTACCCTACCCTACCCTATCCTATCTCTCAAGTTGGATCGAACTGCACATGGTGTGCGAATTTTATTATAATCGGTTAAGTGGTTTAGGAGTCCATTGAGGACAAACATTGTGACACGAGATTTATATATATTAAGATAATATAATATAATAAAACTGTAACGGGGCCGTGTCTGTACATGAAATATTTTTGGGAAATAATAACTGTGGTGGACATTACTAACGATACAGAGGCCAAAACAACAACTTTTGGAATTTTTGTCTGTCTGTCTGTCTGTCTGTCTGTCTGTATGTTCGCGCATCACGCAAAAACTACCGGGCCGATTTTGATGAAATTTTGTATGGTGGTTCCTTATAGCCCGGGTTAACATATAGGATACTTTTTATCCCAGAAAATTCAAGAGTTCCCGTGGGAAAATCAAAAGTATTCATTTATAGAACGGCTCACCACGCAAATGTGGCTTAACCTATTACAATCAAATTTTACACGTTGATACCCTTATCGCGAACTAAAACTGGGACATTGTGAATCCCAAAAAAAATAGGGTTCCTACAGGAATGCAAAAAATTTTATCTTTAGATTGGCTCAACGTAACAATATGAAACCTTTACATTGAGATGGGGTGTTTTGACCATCATTGTATAGTCGGGCATCCTTTAACCCGGAAAACTAAAGAGGTCCCGTGGGAAATTATCTATCGATACTTACAATAATAACAATAGAGTACTTTTTTCTATTTATTAGCTACACATACCAAACATTATAATCATAGTAGCAGAATTTCAATAGATGGCGCTGCAGGGATAATAAAACGCGCTTAAGTTGTATTAAAACATTAAAATATTTTTTCATACTTTTGAGTGGTTTTCTTTTATGTATTTTTCAGCATACGCTACTTTAAACTCTGGAACTATGGTACGTAGCGATGTGTTTCATAGACGAACAGAGAGGTATTTTTTTACAGATTCCAATCATGTTAAAAAATAAAAACACATAAATCGAGTTTAGCATCTTTTAACAGGAGGCACAGATATGGGAACTCTTCTGACGGCGACTATTTGCGTGTGGCAGTTGTTCTCCGCCTGCAATATCAATATCTGTGAACCTCATCAATGTATTTGCGGGTCCACGGTGGAGGCAACTGTCCATCACTCACTGAGTTGCAGTCGTGTTTGTGAAGATTCCCACGTCACTAATTCCTTAATGACCTCACTCGGAGGGCACTGGTCTCGGCCAGATGGAATATTCCATCTTTGATGCAGCCGCCGGCCGGGCTTTAGTCGATCTGATGGCAAAAGGCCGGAGGTTTTAAACAGGTGCTATGGCAGAGAGGAACGTGTCTGCTTTGGGAAGCCACTTTTTCTGCCTCACTCCTCAGCCGTACGGTACTGCTGCTCAATTTGCGGCGAGAAAGAAGCATAATAAGTACTCTGTCTTGGAGGCAAATAACTAATTTGTGCCGCTGGTCTGTGAGACAACCGGCTGCTGAACCCTCAGAGGGCTTTGCCTTTACAAAGGAGATTGGCCTTCGCCTTCGAGAGAGGAGATGTGACGTGAGGTTCTACCTGCTGCTAAGGTTGTCTATTGCTATCCAGCGCGGCAACGAGAAGTGCGTCTTATACGTACGACTCGAGGATTTGACCCATAATAATATTGTTAGGAAATTTTATTACTAGATTGATACCTATAACGATTTGAATTAGTTTTTTGATAATATAGGTAATGTGTTATTTCATCATATCAGTTTATATACGTCCCCACCAAGGGGCTCGAACTGCTCTGAGTTAGGGCGATCTGGCCTTAGACGATCACGTGGGCCCATTGCGGGTTGATTGACTTCACACATAAGCTTCGAATTTCTTCGCAGGCGTGTGCAGGTTTCCTCACGATGTTTTTCTCACCGTAAGAGCGTCGGATAAACGTACATTCCAGTATGAAATCGATATTCGTATAGATATTGGTAAGTGGCAGATTCGAACCACGGCCTTCTGGACAGGAGGTAGTGGCCCTAACCGTTTTGCCACCGACGCTCTATATTTTATTTAAGATTTAGAAATCCTTACTTAATAATATTATAAATGTGAAAATGTGTTTGTTTGTTTGTTACCTATTCACACTTCAACACCTCTACCAATCTTGATGAAATTTGGCATGCAGGTAGCCTGTATCACTGGGAATTAAATAGTAAACCTTTTATCTGTGGAAATTATCATAGCCCGATGCAGTTCCTGAGGAAACTAAAACAATACTCTTTGTTCGCAAATTTATTTAAAATCGTGACATAGTTCCCGAGGGATCGGGGGACAACTGGTTAACCTAACCACGTCAGTGGCGTCGCAACGGAGCAACGGATTAAAGTTATTTTTTGTATTGAATTTGTTGGGGGGGGGGGGGGGGGGGGGAAGTGACACAGACTGCTAATCCGAATAGCCCGATACAGTTCCTGAGGTACCTGGAGAAAACTCATGTCCACGCTTGCGAGCTGATTGTCATAAAAGCTATGTCCACGTGGGCGAAGCCGCGGGCAAAAGCTAGTATTTTCATAAATGTACTGAGACGGGAAAGTCAATATATTAATATCTTTAAACGTATCTCGGAGCGACTCACGAGAACGCATTCCATAAATCGCGCGAATCGCTCTTTTTTGCAGAACAAATATGGTATTTATATCAGCTGCATGTACCCACAAAAGTATCCCATAAGACATAATACTATGGAAGTAGCTGAAATATACCAGTCTTGCGGTGTCTATATTAGTAAGGAGCCTGATTTTTTTGACTGCTTATGCGGCTAAGCTAAGCCTGCCAGCTAGCGCCTCTATATGCGGGCCCCATTGAAGCCTTGAATCTACAGTTAACACGCTTTGATTTACAAATTCTAATACATTACCAGCTAAGGATACATTGTTGTTTACTTCAATAACATTAGGTAATGTGAATTTAATACATTTGGTTTTTTTTGCATTTAAGACTAAGTTGTTTATAGTAAACCAATTGTACACTTTTAAAAGAGTGTCGTTTACTTCGTCAGACATATCAGTTTTTCTGTCAACCTTAAAAACTTGTGATGTATCATCCGCAAACAACACAATTTTCGACAGTGATTCAACCATGAATGGTTGATCATTAATATAAACTAAAAAAAGGAAAGGTCCCAAGATAGAGCCTTGAGGCACACCCATCTTTACCCATAAACCCCTTGATTTTGTACCATTTATTTGTACTTTTTGTATCCTATTTACTAAATACGATTCTATAAGATCTAGAGCTTTATTTCTAACACCGTAATGGTCCAGTTTTACAAGCAGAGTTTTATGTTCCACACAATTGAATGCCTTTGACAAGTCGCAGAAGATCCCTTTCACATTCTGGGATTTCTCAAAAGCATCATATATGTTTTTAACGAGTTCAACTCCCGCGTCCGTTGTGGAACGCCCTTTTGTAAAGCCAAACTGCAGGTTATGGAGCAATTTATTGATGTTAAAGTAAGTCAACATTTGGTTTAGTATATTTTTTTCAAAAACCTTACTTAAAACTGGTAGCACAGAAACAGACCTATAATTACCAGGGTCTTTCTTTTCTCCCTACTTAAAGAGTGGAACAACTTCACTAAATTTCATGAGATCCAGAAACACTCCAGTGTCAATACAAATGTTGAATAGATCGGTCAAGTAAGGGGCTAAAGTTTCAATTACGGACTTTATTAAATTAACAGACATGCCCCAAATATCCTCAGTATTTTTTAGTTTCAACAAATTAAAAGCTTTTTCAATTCAGTTGCTCGAAAAGTGGTACTTTATATGCCAGTAATGTGTGCGCAAAATTGATTTTACCGCACACGTGCTTTTACTTTACCACTTTTTTTACCCGACTGCGCCAGAAGGAGGGTTATGTTTTTCGAGCGTATGTATGTATGTATTTATAATTGTTTGGCACGCTCTGCAGCCTGAACGGCTGGATGGATTTTCGCATGAGAGGTGTCGTTAGATTCGTATTTACTGTAAGAGTGACACTGGGTATATCAAAATAAAAAAAAATACAAAATAGCGGGTTTTTGGCGCCAAGTTCAAATGTTTGACACGCTCTGCAGCCAGAACGGCTGCAGAATATAAAAATATTATTATATCAACTGATAAGTTAATAATCTGCGTAATCTTAATGTGTGTCATGTGTATATAGGTTACTACACAAACTCATTCAATAATAAAACTAAAAAATGAATACAATAAAATACGGTATTTTAAAAAACTAAAAAACCCGACTGCGTTTCTGTGTAATTTGTAAATGAAAAACCCTAAAACAAGAAAGTCGTCATACCCGATTGCACTTAACTTAAGAAAAATTTTAGCAGTCGGGACCCATTCTAGAAAGTCAGCCGTCTAGTCAGTATATTGGAGTAATCTGCAATGTAATATAGGTAATATGTGCTCTCAATTCATTATGCCTCCATTTCTAGAATGGGTCCCGACTGCTACAATTTTTCTTAAGTTAAGTGCAATCGGGTATGACGACTTTCTTGTTTTAGGGTTTTTCATTTACAAATTACACAGAAACGCAGTCGGGTTTTTTAGTTTTTTAAAATACCGTATTTTATTTAATTTCTAGCTCGGAGGAACAAGACATTTCTAGCAAATAAAAATGTTTATAACCAAAGATACAGAATCTTCTATAAGACTTTTGAAAGGAGAATTTTTAAAGAGATTGGTTGTTTCTCCGTGAGGTTAGTACATAACGCTAGCTGATTAGAATCTAATTCATTAATTAATTCCTTGGGTTATATCTTTGTGAAGAAAGGAGAATAAATATGAATGAAGCGCATAAGTTACAGGAAGGAATAGGTAATCTTTTCCAAGGAGGTTTTATTGCTTACATTAATATTGTTCCAAGCCTTATTGTAATCCATTTATGGTAATATTAAAAAAAACTTACGCATGCGTATATGTGCCTAGCTAAATTAAATATGGCGCAATTTTCATAAACTGAATTGTGTTATTTTAAATACAAACAAAATTATGAATATATGTGTAATAAAAAGTAAACTTATGGGTATGTATAAGAAAAAACAAAGTGAGATTACTCTCTGGACATTCAAAATGAGCCAAAAGTCGCGTAAAATTAACTTTGGTTGCCGAAACCTTGATAGGTATGTACCCATGTATTTTATTTTTCTGTCACGGTTCTTTTATTATTTTAACAGTTTTCTCACAACTGTATTGAAAAATGTTGGATGATACATGGGTGTAAAAGAAAATAACATATTGACCCCTTTTTACTACCCTTGTACCATAAATAACTATTATAATTGTGTGTGGATTAATTTTTCGAAATGTAAAATCTTCTTCGCACTTTGGTACATTTTCAGAAAGTAATTGATTTGCGAGAATAGGCGACGAGTCAAGGCTCTCGGTTGGTTTAAGTAAAACATTTGTAAACTAAGATTCAAATTCTTCTGTTACCTGCGAGGTTTCAGAAATGAGACCACGATCAGTTTGCAAGACATATTGTTTCTCTCGCGGCTTCGTTTTCCCCGTCTCTTTATTAATTACGTTCCAAACTGCTTTTATTTTATTTTCAGAATATTTAATTTTCCTAGAGATGAAGTTGGCTTTAGCTGCCAAACAAACTCTTTTAAATAATTTTGAATAATTTTTAACATACTCAACAAAACAATCATCTCATCAAGCCATCATCATATCAGCTCATATACGTCCCCACCGAGGGGCTCGAGCCTACCCTGAATTAGGGCGATCGGGCCTTAGTCGACCACGTGGGCCCAGTGCGGGTTGGTCGACTTCACACACAACCTGCGAGTTTCTCTTTAATAGAACATTCTGTTTGTAAATGGGTTGTTCCTTTCCCTCCAATATGGTCGAGGGGAGCGATGGGTGACTCTCGCGTTATACTCGTGAACGGGTGCTGCCCTTGTGAACCGGCCTACTCCTGTCAAAGGAATTAACGACAAATTCATTAAATTTCATGTAATACTTCTCGTGTCATATTGTTTTCATGTCCAACTTACATTATTTGTTTTATATCAATGATTTTATTGACATTATTAACTGATGATCGTAATTTTATAATTTTTTCACAATCTGAAAGTAGCTCTTCTTAATGACATCTGTCCACCTCGTTTACAGCATTTTTTTTTTACTTTTAACAGAGAACTGTATGGCGGAGAGCTGACTAAAAATTGTAACACCACGTTCCACCTTCCTATTCAGTCGTCAATCCGGGAGCCGCGCTACTTACGTAGATATATCCTGAGAAGAAGCTTGCGCCATTAAGATAACAATAAATAATTGACAACGCTAACAACGTTAAGAACAACTGACATCAATCACACAATAGGGATGACGAATGCTAGTCATCTAAGTTATTTTTTATCATCTGTCAAAAACGACACTTTGTTCTAAATATGTTTGAAATACCTAGGCGTGACGTCATAGTTTAGCAGCGTCATATATGTGCTCATTTTGTGATTTTGATGTATTAAAAATCGAAGACTCGATGGAAAACAAAACGAGTAAGTTGCCGGTGTTGGCTTCATTATACGGCGATTTGTGATTAAGAGATTTCCTTTTGCTGAGTTGATCTTTGCGACTCAAAGATGGATTTAAGAAGGGGAGCCATCAAAATTTTAGATGTAAATTTTGGAAGGGGGGGGGGGGATTACCCCGTTTGACCTGACAATATTTATTAAGCTATAAAGGCAAGTTTGGTATCATTTTCGTATAAATCAAGGACGCCGTATTCATTCCTCATATTTATTTTGAACTTTTTCAACGTTAAAAAGAAAAAAAAAAAGAAAAAAAGAAAATTTTCATTGTCTTGTTTTTTAAAAATATCTTTATAACTTTTTTATTTAAATTTTTAGAAAAAAACAAAAGACATATTTGGGTAGCCCTATAGTTTAGCATTCTAAAAATTACCCATATAATTTTTTGGTCTGAGTAACTTGCGTGAAAAAAAAAAATACTCTCATCCGGAACCAAAATCTCAATAAATGCGTTTATCTATTAGGGCAACTTTGGTATCATTTTCATATGAACCAAAGATGCCAAATTTTTTCCTGGTATTAAATTTTCTTATTTATTAAAAATATTCTTATAACTTTTTTATTTAATTTATAAGACAAAAACATCATACATATTTGGAAAGATCTATAGTTGTACGATGTAAAAAGTACCGATATAATTTATTGGTTTGAGTAATGTGCATGTAAAAAAATAATTACTTGCCACGGAACCAAGATGACGATAAATGCGAAGGTTTGCGTTCGCCAAAATCTCAGCGGACCCGTAGCTACGATGTGGCCTAAATTGAAGCATGCTAGCCCACAAAATGCCTGTTATTATTTAGGGACCTAAGTACTAATAAAATGAAGTACAATGCCTTTTTATCCATTGTTAATAATCAATGAAATCAAACCGTAAATTATATATTGTAAATTAAAGTATATCCTCCGTATTCTCTTCCATAATATCTACCCCCTATCAATTTCGGAAGTTAAGAACAAATTGACAAATTATTTACTAACCCTTACTTTTAAAGAGACTGAAGACTTGTTAATTATATAAATTTAGAATAGGTCATTGTTTTGTAAATATAATGCTCGCTAAACACACACACTACACACACACACACACACATACACACACACACACACACACACACACACACACACACACACTGACACATGCACACACTTCTGAGATTCCACATTAATTGTACTTTTAGGTTTAGGTAGCTAAGTAAATTTTTGTACTTTTCTACTGTACATGAAAAACCCTAAAACAAGAAAGTCGTCATACCCGATTGCACTTAACTTAAGAAAAATTTTAGCAGTCGGGACCCATTCTAGAAAGTCAGCCGTCTAGTCAGTATATTGGAGTAATCTGCAATGTAATATAGGTAATATGTGCTCTCAATTCATTATGCCTCCATTTCTAGAATGGGTCCCGACTGCTACAATTTTTCTTAAGTTAAGTGCAATCGGGTATGACGACTTTCTTGTTTTAGGGTTTTTCATTTACAAATTACACAGAAACGCAGTCGGGTTTTTTAGTTTTTTAAAATACCGTATTTTATTTAATTTCTAGCTCGGAGGAACAAGACATTTCTAGCAAATAAAAATGTTTATAACCAAAGATACAGAATCTTCTATAAGACTTTTGAAAGGAGAATTTTTAAAGAGATTGGTTGTTTCTCCGTGAGGTTAGTACATAACGCTAGCTGATTAGAATCTAATTCATTAATTAATTCCTTGGGTTATATCTTTGTGAAGAAAGGAGAATAAATATGAATGAAGCGCATAAGTTACAGGAAGGAATAGGTAATCTTTTCCAAGGAGGTTTTATTGCTTACATTAATATTGTTCCAAGCCTTATTGTAATCCATTTATGGTAATATTAAAAAAAACTTACGCATGCGTATATGTGCCTAGCTAAATTAAATATGGCGCAATTTTCATAAACTGAATTGTGTTATTTTAAATACAAACAAAATTATGAATATATGTGTAATAAAAAGTAAACTTATGGGTATGTATAAGAAAAAACAAAGTGAGATTACTCTCTGGACATTCAAAATGAGCCAAAAGTCGCGTAAAATTAACTTTGGTTGCCGAAACCTTGATAGGTATGTACCCATGTATTTTATTTTTCTGTCACGGTTCTTTTATTATTTTAACAGTTTTCTCACAACTGTATTGAAAAATGTTGGATGATACATGGGTGTAAAAGAAAATAACATATTGACCCCTTTTTACTACCCTTGTACCATAAATAACTATTATAATTGTGTGTGGATTAATTTTTCGAAATGTAAAATCTTCTTCGCACTTTGGTACATTTTCAGAAAGTAATTGATTTGCGAGAATAGGCGACGAGTCAAGGCTCTCGGTTGGTTTAAGTAAAACATTTGTAAACTAAGATTCAAATTCTTCTGTTACCTGCGAGGTTTCAGAAATGAGACCACGATCAGTTTGCAAGACATATTGTTTCTCTCGCGGCTTCGTTTTCCCCGTCTCTTTATTAATTACGTTCCAAACTGCTTTTATTTTATTTTCAGAATATTTAATTTTCCTAGAGATGAAGTTGGCTTTAGCTGCCAAACAAACTCTTTTAAATAATTTTGAATAATTTTTAACATACTCAACAAAACAATCATCTCATCAAGCCATCATCATATCAGCTCATATACGTCCCCACCGAGGGGCTCGAGCCTACCCTGAATTAGGGCGATCGGGCCTTAGTCGACCACGTGGGCCCAGTGCGGGTTGGTCGACTTCACACACAACCTGCGAGTTTCTCTTTAATAGAACATTCTGTTTGTAAATGGGTTGTTCCTTTCCCTCCAATATGGTCGAGGGGAGCGATGGGTGACTCTCGCGTTATACTCGTGAACGGGTGCTGCCCTTGTGAACCGGCCTACTCCTGTCAAAGGAATTAACGACAAATTCATTAAATTTCATGTAATACTTCTCGTGTCATATTGTTTTCATGTCCAACTTACATTATTTGTTTTATATCAATGATTTTATTGACATTATTAACTGATGATCGTAATTTTATAATTTTTTCACAATCTGAAAGTAGCTCTTCTTAATGACATCTGTCCACCTCGTTTACAGCATTTTTTTTTACTTTTAACAGAGAACTGTATGGCGGAGAGCTGACTAAAAATTGTAACACCACGTTCCACCTTCCTATTCAGTCGTCAATCCGGGAGCCGCGCTACTTACGTAGATATATCCTGAGAAGAAGCTTGCGCCATTAAGATAACAATAAATAATTGACAACGCTAACAACGTTAAGAACAACTGACATCAATCACACAATAGGGATGACGAATGCTAGTCATCTAAGTTATTTTTTATCATCTGTCAAAAACGACACTTTGTTCTAAATATGTTTGAAATACCTAGGCGTGACGTCATAGTTTAGCAGCGTCATATATGTGCTCATTTTGTGATTTTGATGTATTAAAAATCGAAGACTCGATGGAAAACAAAACGAGTAAGTTGCCGGTGTTGGCTTCATTATACGGCGATTTGTGATTAAGAGATTTCCTTTTGCTGAGTTGATCTTTGCGACTCAAAGATGGATTTAAGAAGGGGAGCCATCAAAATTTTAGATGTAAATTTTGGAAGGGGGGGGGGGGGGGATTACCCCGTTTGACCTGACAATATTTATTAAGCTATAAAGGCAAGTTTGGTATCATTTTCGTATAAATCAAGGACGCCGTATTCATTCCTCATATTTATTTTGAACTTTTTCAACGTTAAAAAGAAAAAAAAAAAGAAAAAAAGAAAATTTTCATTGTCTTGTTTTTTAAAAATATCTTTATAACTTTTTTATTTAAATTTTTAGAAAAAAACAAAAGACATATTTGGGTAGCCCTATAGTTTAGCATTCTAAAAATTACCCATATAATTTTTTGGTCTGAGTAACTTGCGTGAAAAAAAAAAATACTCTCATCCGGAACCAAAATCTCAATAAATTCGTTTATCTATTAGGGCAACTTTGGTATCATTTTCATATGAACCAAAGATGCCAAATTTTTTCCTGGTATTAAATTTTCTTATTTATTAAAAATATTCTTATAACTTTTTTATTTAATTTATAAGACAAAAACATCATACATATTTGGAAAGATCTATAGTTGTACGATGTAAAAAGTACCGATATAATTTATTGGTTTGAGTAATGTGCATGTAAAAAAATAATTACTTGCCACGGAACCAAGATGACGATAAATGCGAAGGTTTGCGTTCGCCAAAATCTCAGCGGACCCGTAGCTACGATGTGGCCTAAATTGAAGCATGCTAGCCCACAAAATGCCTGTTATTATTTAGGGACCTAAGTACTAATAAAATGAAGTACAATGCCTTTTTATCCATTGTTAATAATCAATGAAATCAAACCGTAAATTATATATTGTAAATTAAAGTATATCCTCCGTATTCTCTTCCATAATATCTACCCCCTATCAATTTCGGAAGTTAAGAACAAATTGACAAATTATTTACTAACCCTTACTTTTAAAGAGACTGAAGACTTGTTAATTATATAAATTTAGAATAGGTCATTGTTTTGTAAATATAATGCTCGCTAAACACACACACTACACACACACACACACACACATACACACACACACACACACACACACACACACACACACACACACACACACACACACACACACACACACTGACACATGCACACACTTCTGAGATTCCACATTAATTGTACTTTTAGGTTTAGGTAGCTAAGTAAATTTTTGTACTTTTCTACTGTACTTCATATCTGTAAGAACTATTTTTAAATTGTCTTTTTGTTTTACATTTTACTCGTTAAGGAACGTCATATTATTCTTTCTTCCGGAGGTGGGCGTTAGTAACTGCGACACAGTCCTTGACTAATGCAGTTGCTATCGTACACATTAAGTTTGTACACTTAGTTTAAGTTCCAAATAAATAATTTTTAATTTAATTTTTTAATAATGTCTTTCAATCTGTACCCCGCTGTCTATTACACTGTAACAAAAAAAAGTGTCAAATTCAATATTAAACAACTGATTCGTATATGGGAAAAGTTATGTGAGCACAAACAAAAGTACCTGGAATTGTTGCAGTTCCCTCTGCAGTTGCACAATTCGTCAAATGGCTGACTGATTCCCAGATATAAGGCTGCATCGTCCAGACCGGCTGCCATGAATCGTCTGACTCAGTCCACCCCCAGTCTGTCGGGCAGACTATATTAGGTGACGATTCCAGGGCTTGTCCCCACACATTGACCTGCCTGATAGGATGCTCGCAGAGTGTGCATCTTGAGCGCGTCTCTTGTTGGCGGAATGTTGTGTGAAGACCTATTTTTTGACGTAAATAGGAACTTTCGTGCATCATAAACTGAATTGATGTCAGCGTTCCCGCAGTAAAGTTTTGTAATGTACTTTTCTAATACGTTCAGCAAATTGTCGGACACTTCTGTCAGTGGGTAAGACAGTGCTTTGAATACAGATGTAGCCTCAGGGCATCGCTGCCACGCATTCCAAGTTAATGTTTTACCCTTAGAACAAAATGCCGAGACAGTGTCACACCCTGTGAACGCATGATAGCCGCTCAAAGCTTCTGCTTTACCTTCGCCTACATTTTTTGGCAGTTCATGTAGAGGTAAGTAGCACTGGTTTTTGTCTGTACCGAAAGATATCCACAGCTCTTGAAAACAGTCTCGCTGAAGTGTGAAAAAAAAGGATATCGCGATTACTACGACGTCAGAATCAACTGTATCATAATCCTTGACGCACCATTGAGGACCATGTCTTTTGCGTGCAGAAGAATGCGTCCATCTGCCTCTTCAGCATCAGCGTTGAGCCCATTTATCGATGTCCCAGGAGCCACTGATGCTATTATTTTGTGACCTACGTTAGTCATAATCTGCTGTTTTTCGGCGTTTTAAAGGGCGTAAGATCCTAGAAGCTCAAAGAGTTCTTCTTTATTTTTTTCATTTTTAAGGAAATCCGACCTCACACAGACAGACGGGCGCGGCAGGGATTGGCCTTGAACCTATCCGAGACGAGGCTGTCGCAGTTATTGTACTTACTGTTTATTATTAACGAAATGTCGGAATAGGTAGTGCTTAAACTTAACGTAGGTATGTATGTTCAATATGAGTGAGACGTGAGTGAGATGGAAATACATTATTGCATGAACACTATCCAGTTTAGGTAAATAGGTCCGACCTTTGCTTATATCATAAAATATGTAGGTATGTGATCTGTGCTTATATCGCGTTTGTTATTTTTTTGCAGATTTAATATAAAAATAATGGGGGGATGTTGTTTTTTTACAATATATAGGATACTAAGACTATTAAAAAATATTTTTTATTTACCAAATATAACGGCCGTTTCAAGTTTATAGTAGGTGAAACAAAACATACTGAGATTTATTTTTACTTTTTTTCTTTTATAATCACGTTTTTAATATAAAATGGTGTTAATATTATTCGATAAATGATTTCCCTATCTTCCGTTTATTCGAAATCGACACTAAACTTAACGCAATAGCCTAAACACAGGATGTTATAAAATTAACACATATTATTGATAACGGACCCCCCCCCCCCCCCCCCCCCACTTCCTGCATCAAAAATCAAGATGGCTCCCCTTCTTAAAACGGTCTAAGGGTTCAGGAGATTCACTCTGCCAAAGGAAACCTTTTAATCATCAAACGCCGTATATTGCACTTTTTTGTCGTGTACAGATGCCACTATAGTGATTGGTACACACTTAACAGTCCATGTCTTGGAAACTACTGAACCGATTTTGATTAAACTTGCACTGTATTCTAAGTTCAATAATACTTAAGAAAATATGTATAAAAACAATTATTTTCTTATATATTATTATTTATTTCAAGTATCTGAGAATTACGTGGACAAACATACATATTTTTAGAAATTTTGCACACCTAACACAATATGAATATTTTGCAATTCCAACATTGTATATTTCGGATCATCAGAAGGGTTTTGGTCGTATCTAAGAAATAAACTCGTCTTTGAGAAGTTTTGGAGTGTACAATCAATATTCACACACGTTTGCAACACGAGGCTTCACGATGATTCGGATGAAAACCTATTATTTTATAGACAGCGATGAGTTCGGCACGGGGCTGGCTTCCCAAGTTGACAGTTCAGCTGCTCGATCAAAAGTGCTCGTAAAATAATTGGCACCTCTGTCGTAGCCTCTGTAGGTAGGCTGCATTGTCTTTAATGGTTCGATAATCACAACGATTCTGATTGGCTAACAAACAAGTACCAACACTACCAACTTCCGGGTTCCGGTCTCGCACAGACCACGCCTTGGCCAAAGATGACTATAATTACTACCCTAGCTGACCATTTGACGTTTCAAGATAAAACACACGGTGCTTCGACGGATGCATAGATGGCGCCACGTCCTTGCGCTCCGACATATATGTACAAGAATTTAAAGGGAAAAGGTGATTGACTGGTATATAAACGTACAGCCGAAACCACTGAACGGATTTCACTGAAATTTGGAATACAGACAGAAATTAGGACGCCCACCGCTAAGAAAGGATTTTGGGAAATTCCCACGGGAACGGCAAACGGGATCTGCGCGGGTGAACCTGAGGGCACCCACAAGTTACATACGAGTACATAAGTGTTGAATTGAATATCTCCCTTTTTTGAATAACAATATATAAAGATAAAAGGGTTCCGTGTTAAGGTTTGTGAGGTACGATCTAAGTCGTGCTTTGTGTTTTTTTTATGGGGTATCCTAGACATAGTCGAGTTAAGTCAGCAAGTAAAAAAAAATTCGAGCGAGACCTACAGTACTCGCATATGATGTGTAACATGTGACAAAATACTTTAGGTTAGTTAGATTTGATGACGATATTGTACCTGGGTGGCGGATCTGACAGTAACGAAAAAAACCGACCAAGTGCGAGTCGGACTCTCGTAAAGTAGAATTCCGCGCTTTCGCGACTTCCTGTTACACATTTCCGTCCCATGTTACACATTTCCGTCCCATTTCACGAAATCACTCCCACAAATTGCAGGAAAGCGAGAGCAAAGATGCTACACATCAAAAAAGATAAAAGGACGGCAAAGATACGGCAGACTAGGCTGTATGGTCATAGATACCTTTGCCTTTTCCGCGCTTTTAAAGCCTGAAAAAAGGACGGCAAAGATACGGCAGACTAGGCTGTATGGTCATAGATACCTTTGCCTTTTCCGCGCTTTTAAAGCCTGAAAAAACGCGACTTCCTGTTACACATTTCCGTCCCATTTCACGAAATCACTCCCACAAATTGCAGGAAAGCGAGAGCAAAGATGTTACACATCAAAAAAGTCAAGCAAGTAAATCTAGTTACCACAGTTACGTCTTACCTTGATTCTTGAGTATTATTGTGAGACTGTCGATCCCACAGACAAACTGATCATTCTGTTTTGTGGGTCCAATGTTTACCTATGTACACTTTTTTTTCGATTAATAATTAAAATAAATAAATAATAATAAGTATACGCACAAAATATATTTCATTTGAAAGGAATAACAAACAAAGGCTCTATCTGTAGCTATTACAATTATTTTTTTATAATTTCAAAGAGAAATAAAGTTTACTGATACAAATAACACAGACAATCCAGAACTGAAGAAAAAAGAACGCTTGCCAGACTTAACAAAAGTAACAGAAAAAGCAGGCAACATTGCTAACAGGAAAAGTTTTACTATGAAATTCTATATAAAAAAAAGACAAACGTTTTCATCTTGTTTTCTTAACTTAAACTTGTACAAGTGTTCGAGATCTCGCAGCGGCTGAATTCAGCGAATAAGTTCGAGATCTCGCAGCGGCTGAATTCAACGAATTAGTACGAAGATGGAATGCATCCGCAATGAGCTCGGATCTGAGTTCGCGCTGAGCACTGACTGAGTTTGGCGGTAACTTTTTGAAAACTATGTTAATCAGCAGACAAACGGCTTGATTGCTTCTAATAAAGGGTTCTTAGTCGACTATTGTCTTGGAAAACTCCGTTTTAAACTTACACAGCGTAACAAGCTTAAGGCTCGAGATTCCATACAAACGTAGTTCCGCTTTAATACAAAAACTACATTCCGGATTGAATACAAACTTTGCGAACATATTGAGTAGTAGATGTTTTTAATTAGTTTTCGATAAACTAATATAAAACGGAAAAAAATAAGAACAGTTATTCAAACCTTTAGTACAAAACTAATTTAAGCCTTCGTTTAGTAATGTTTACATTTACTGCGATGAAAACTAATTATAAACATCGATATCTGTCTACTCAATATTATATTTGCAAAGTTTGAATTCAATAGTTTTTGTATTAAAGCATAACTACGTTTGTATGGAAACTCGAGCCTCCTGGGGACCCTTAAGGCGGCAATATTACAGACTAGCTGAGATTTTAATTTTCCCACGGGAACTCTTGAATTTTCCGGGATAAAAAGTATCCTATATACTATACCCGGGCTATAAGAAGACAGACAGGCAGAAATTCCAAATTTGTTGTTTTGGCCTCTATATCGTTATTAATTCCCACTATAGTAATATAGAAGTCATTGCCACCATAGTTATTATTTTCCAAAAATATTTCATGTACAGACACGGCCCCGTTACAGTTTTATTATATGTAAAGATTTTCCTAAATTTTGACGTCAATTACTCCTATATATAAAATAAAAAACCCAATGATGAAAAAAAACCCTTATTGTTGATGATGTTCCTTAAAGTCAAAAGCTATTAGAAACACGATTGAGCAGTTTATGCTCGATAGAAAAAAATCTCACAGATAGGTCTACACCGTTACTTTCAACTCTAGTCATGACTAATATTTTAAAGTATAAATTTAAATAAATATACAACAATATTTATGATACGAGTAATAAAATTGAGAAATGTTATTATTTTTTATACTTTCATTCAGAAAATTTAAACTAAACGAAAAAATATTGAAAAAGCGTAAAAGTGTGGTTATTTTCTTTACTCTTTACACGTAAAAAAAAAGAACAGAGCCAGCTGTTCCAACCAAAACCTCGCCTTAATAATTGATCGTTTTTTAAATTAATGGACAAACGGAAAGAAACGTCCGTATCACGTCTATTTCCCCAAACCGCCTCCGTGGCATAATGGTTAGTCCATTCGCTGCTAACCAGGGGGTCGCGGGTTCGATTCCCGGCGGGGTCAACTTGTAAGTCTCGGTTTGGTTGGAGGTAGGGCATTTTCTAAGCTCGTCTGGCTAGCTACCACCATCTTATTTAAGTCTTGCTGCCAAACATCTGTGTTAACAACATTGATGTGTTCCGGCTTGAAGATAAGATAGCCAGTTCTCCATCGCGTAGGGGAATCTTCGTAAGCCCGCTTCCATCTTCGGCATTATCGTCACTTACCATCAGGTGAGATGATGCCAAGGGCTTACCAATTGTGAATAAAAAAAAATACTTGAATTGACAACACAACGGCGGTTCTAATTCAGTTTGTTTAGTCAAATCGATGAAATAGTCAAACCGATTTGGTAATAGCAAAGGAAAATAATCGAAACATCTAGTGCTCTAACATAATTTAAATTTACAAAACTTATCATTATACTCGTAAACAAAACTACCAGGGCGCATCGTCGTAAAAGACATTCAATCTTCATAGCATCTATGCAGGTTGTTAAAAAAAACGGCCAAGTGTGAGTCAGAACCGCCCACATAGGGTTCCGTACCATCATACTAGATGCAGCTAGCTTCTTCACGTTACAAAAAACCACGTTCCTATTTACCCTTCTTATTTTTGCACTTTTTCTAATTTTTAGTATTTGCTATTATAGCGACAACAGAAATACATCATCTGTGACAGTTTCAACTCCTAGCTATCACGGTTCCTAAAATACAGCCTGGTGACAGGCGGAGAGGCAGACAGATAGGCGGACGGACAGTGAAGTCTTAGTAATAGGGTCCCGTTTTTACGTTTACGTTTGGGTACGCAACCCTAAGAAGTAGTCTTCAAGCTATTTTAATAAAAATTTACCTGGGACCACCCACAAGGCATTATCTATAGATCAAAAAAAATATCGTCCACAAGGCATTATCTATAGATCAAAAAAGTAATCGTCCACAATCGCCGAAAAAACCCCATAACATACATATAAAAAGTACCGGCCAAGTGCGAGTCAGACTAGCACTCCGAGGGTTCCGTACCACCATACCTCTCCACACAGCAACATTGTAATAATGATAGATACCTACTTATTTACAAACAAAAAACATCAACGCGAGCTACAAAAATATGTATTTTTGTCATTCAGTTCGGACTCCTTAGCGCGAGTGCGACTCACACTTGGCCAATTTTTTGTATTAGTTTTTTTACCTCAGTGTTAGTAACCAAGTTTCATGCTTGTATTTATTACTGTTTTTACGATAGAGTTGACCAGAAATACTTCTAGACTTAGAAAAAAATCCCTCTTTTTTACTTTTCAAGCGACTTCCAAAAAGGAGGAGGTTCTCAATTCGTCTGTATGTTTTTTATTTTTTTTTGTCATGTTTGTTACCTCATATCTTTGGACTGGATGAACCCATCTTTATGATTCTTTTTTTATTTGAAAGCTAGTGCTTTCCGTGTGGTCCCATATAAATTTTATCAAAATCGGTGTAGAACTTTATTCGAAAATTAACAAAAACCAAAAATAGTAATGCAAAAATGTACTAAGTTGTTGCGATGGAAGTCGGTTTTTTAACGTGTTTAGCGTTTTCAATTATTCTAATTTTTAGTATTTGCTGTTATAGCGGCTACAGAAATACACATTCTGTGAAAATTTCAACTGTCTACCTATTACGGTTCATGAAATACAGCCCGCTGACAGACGGACAGACAGCAGAGGCTTAGTAATAGGGTTCCGTTGGTCACCCGTTGGGTGTACGGAACCCTAAAAAATACATTCGAATTAAGTTTTGAGTCGGTTGATAATTATCACCTAATTATAACTTATTTTCCAACTCACAAAAAAGTAAATGAAAACATTGATGTAAATAAACAGGTGTAAAACATATTATTCAAGCACAAGTCCGATCTTGTAAGGAGTACTGTTCTCACCTATGGGATGAATCAGCCCGCTATCAGCTGGATACCTTGGACGCTATCGACCGACGCGCCCGGAGACTCATTGGCGACGATCAGCTTATCATAAACAAGCTCCAAAGCCTTGAGCATCGACGCAAAGTTGCCTCTCTTTCGATATTCTTCAAATTCATTTCGGCGAGTGTGCTCAAGAACTGCACGCCCTCATTCCCCCAGCTCCATTAATCCACCTTCGGCCAACGTGATGCAGGGAGAGGTTCCACCCCTATATTGTTGACATTCAGCCTATACGTACGAAGCGTTACGCTTCCTCATTTATTATGCGGTCAGCGATGGAGTGGAAGTCTTTGCCTGCGTCTGTGTTTCCCGACGTCTACAATTTGGGGATCTTCAAGGCGAGAGTGAATAGGCACTAGTTAAGTTTGCGTGTATTATCGTCGACTACATCATCGTCATTTACCATAAGGTGAGTTGTAGTCGAACGCACTCAAATTTTTAATTAAAAAAATCATTGCGTTCTTTAGACCTTGTGACATTGTAATAATAATGTCAAAGAGTACTCCATTTTAAAATATGTTACATTATGCTAATTTTACGAGCCTTAAATATTAAATTTTCTAAATGAATAATGCAATGTTTTTATTTTGTTACCTATTCGTTAAGAGCCACGCTTCAAAATACACTTCTAAAACTTCTCAACTTTTGCCTGAATTCGCAAGTCATTCCGCTACTTTCGCCTTTAATACGATACAATACCGTAACCACAGTATTACAACATGGCTTACAGTAGCGCAACGCCTTCGATGTCGCACGACGCCGCCACGGCGTAGGCACAGTATTAAAATATAGCGGCTTACACTAGCGCAACGAATGTACTTAAGCAGAGAAACGGAAGGGTACTTGCGGGGCAACGGGTAGCGGGGCACAGCCTAGCAAACTCCGCGAGTTTGCCAGGCTGACTACAGGCTAATATGGGCTAATACCTACGCCGGTGGCGCATCGTGCGACATCAAAGGCTTTGTGCTACTGTAAGCCTCCTGTAACTCGCGGAGTTCGCCAGGCTGTGCTCCGCCGCTCGCTGCCCCGCCAGTACCATTCTGTTGCTCAGCGTAAGTACTTTCGTTGCGCTACTGTAAGCCGCTATATTGTAATACTGTGCCGTAACTTTTTAAGTTAATTATGTAGATTGACAGTAAGAAGATTAGGTTTCAATGGCTGTAAGTGCTCGAGCAGCATCAATAGGTTGTACTTACTAATTGAGAAGCTAATTAATTTAGCTTATTCAAGCATTCCAATGAAAGATTAGTTGAAAAAGACATTTTGGGTGTGAAGAGAGTGGTATTCAAAGAGTTTGTATATTATCTCCAGATTTGTATGTTAGTAAATGATGCCACATACTACTCCTCTCTTAAGTTACTGAGGAGTGAGACAGATATAGTGCAATTTAATCAATATTTTCTCAGCTACGACTTTAAATCTTTTCCTTGACACCACTTCTCCGTCGCGTCGAGCCGTAAAAAGATATTGCGTGTCCATAGAGATATTATATAGAAAAGCTCTATATATATATATATATATATATATATATATATTAGGATCTTTTAAAATGTAACTGACTCGTTGGCTCAGTGGTTACTGCTCTAACTGCTGATCCGAGAGTTGTGGGTTCGATCCCCACCCAGGGCAAACATTTGTGTGATGAGCAGATTTGTTTGCTCTGTATCTGGGTGTTAAATATCTATATATGTATGTATTTAAACGTATATAAGTATTTATATCAGTCTCCGGTTCCCATAACACAGGGATTCCTACTTTGGGGCCAGATGACTATGTGTGATTTGTCCCAGAATATTTAATTATTTATTTTATTTATTTACTGGCTCAGAATACATAAACAAACCAGAACACGCGTACAGTTGAAATAGTTTAATATGACGCGCGATCAAGCCGAAAACTCTGCGCCTCCTTCCCTTGGCTGTAATATTATGCTATTTTAGGTAAAGTTTCAAAACATTGTAATATAAGTTAGGTAAACTTACTTCTTTCTAACTAGAAAAATCACTGCTTGTTTACTCACAAAAATAAATCACCTGCATGCAGGATTCAGAAGGGCCAAATGTCAAAACTACACCAATTTAGTGTAGTTGCTTATATGACAAGCACAACTATCCTGTTTTTCTTGGTCGTTAGAGTCTAATTTCATTTAGTATAATTTTGTGATTTCTTTTTATTTAGGCCTCCCATACGGTGGTCTGAAGACCTGGCAAAATCCTTGGGGGAGGCCTTTGTCCAACAGTGGACGTCTTTCGGCTGATATGATGATGTGTTTTCTTTTTAATTTACTTGTGGAAATCTATAAAGGCTTAATTACATAATAATTAGCCTATGACATGTAACAGCTGTTAATTCTCTTACGACATAAACAATATATAATGTATCATGTAGGTATATGTTGCAGCCATATGGTTAAATCTGCCATTTGATTGAAAGGCTAGCCCGTTGATTGAATGGATACATTCAATTGAATGACTAGGCCAAACGTTCATTAAACAATCGTCATTCAACGTTCAACTAGTTGGCTGATTGTAAGCTAGCCCCAACGTTGATTGAACAACAGTATAGTGTAGCGTATAGCGTGTAGCATGTAGCGTACCTATAGCGTGTAGCATGTAGGGTGTATTATTTCTTCTTTTGCGAAGCATTCTGCTACCCATGGGCTTCGCGAGACTCTTTGACTATGTGTATAATCAATCAAACCTGACTAACCGTAATATCGCTCGCTTCGCACGCTCATTTACAGTTTTTTGCATGTGGCGTGTAGTTATCAATTGTGGATATTAAAAAGAAAAAAATCTACTGAGTAAAAAACTGTAAACGAGCGTGCGAAGCGATCGATATTAGGTTTAGTCAGGTTTGATTGATTATACAATCAAATAGCCTCGCGAAGCCCATGGGTAGCAGATTACTTTGCAACAGAAGAAATCTACACTATACTGCACGCTTCTGCAAAGCAATCTGTTACCAATGGGCTCCCCCAGTCCCCCCGTATTGGTAACAGAATGCTTCGCAGAAATCATCGGTTTTATTCGGAGTTTCGTAGTTACAACTTGGCTAAATGACGTTCAGCCAAGTCGTTGAATGTTGCATTTAACGATTCGGCCAGTTGTCCTTGATCGTTTATTTGAATGTCGCCTTTCAATCAAATGGCAGAGGTAACCAGATTGCTGCGACAATAAAGATATTATATTTTAAAAGCTTTCTAAAAATAAAACCAGCCATGTGCGAGTTGGACTTGTGCACCGAGGGTTCCGTACCACTACACCTCACCAAACAAGTATTACAACAATGATTCTTATTAATTTCAAACAAAAGAAATCAAAGCAAGCAACATAAAAAATATTTTTATTCAGTTCGGTCTTTTTAGTGCGAGTACGACTCACACTTGACCATTTTTAGGGTTCCATACCCAAAGGCTACAAACGGGACCCTATTACTAAGACTCCGCTGTCCATCCGTCTTTCTGTCTGTCCTTCTGTCACCAGGCTGTATTTCATAAGCCGTGATAACTAGACAGTTGAAATTTTCACAGATGATGTATTTTTGTTGCCGCTATAACAATAAATACTAAAAATTAGAAAAAGTTAAAGTCTCCATACAAGAAACGTGCTTTTTAAAACGTGAAGAAACTAGCGCCATCTAGTATGTTGGTACGGAACCTTTTGTGTGCGGTTCTGACTCGCACTTTACCGGTTTTTTATTACTTGTTGTTTTACTATAGGATAAGATGTTATTTATTGCTTGTATTAGAGTTTTTAAGATGGAGCAAAAACACAAAACCTTTAAAAAACATTTCTTGTATGGAACCTAAAACGAATCATAACGCTTACTGATTTATTATGCGGATAGCGAAGGAGTAGAACCCCCTTGCCGCGTCAGTGTTTCCCGATTCCTATAATTTGGGGACCTTTAAGGCGAGAGTGAATAAGCATTATTTGAGTTTGCGTGTCCATCCTCGACTGCATCGACATTCGAGACACTTCCCATCATGTAAGCTGCAGTTAAACGCACTCAAGTTTTGTAATTACAAAATATGCCCTCCCCTCCCCTTATTTTGTTACTTCTTGCATATATTTTTTTCATTTGTTAGTAAATTCCCATACTAAGAATACTAAGAATATTGAATATTTAAAAGTCAATAATATTACTTATTTGTTAATATTCTTTTTTGGACTATTAGTGTAAGACAATCGATCCCTATCAAAATCTAAACTTCGTTTTTTTTTTGCCATTACAATATTCTTCTTATTCCCATAATAATTTGGGGACCTTTAAGACGAGAGTGAATAAGCATTATTTGAGTTTGCGTGTCCATCCTCGACTGCATCGACATTGGACACTTCCCATCATGTAAGCTGCAGTTAAACGCACTCAAGTTTTGTAATTACTTATTTTGTTACTTCTTGCATTTTTTTTTCATTTGTTAGTAAATTCCCATACTAAGAATATTGAATATTTAAAAGTCAATAATATTACTTATTTATTAATATTCTTTTTTGGACTATTAGTGTAAGACAATCGATCCCTATCAAAATCTAAACTTCGTTTTTTTTTTGCCATTACAATATTCTTCTTATTCCCATAATAATTTGGGGACCTTTAAGACGAGAGTGAATAAGCATTATTTGAATTTGCGTGTCCATCCTCGACTGCATCGACATTCGACACTTCCCATCATGTAAGCTGCAGTTAAACGCACTCAAGTTTTGTAATTACTTATTTTGTTACTTCTTGCATATTTTTTTTCATTTGTTAGTAAATTCCCATACTATAAATATTGAACATTTAAAAGTCAATAATATTACTTATTTATTAATATTCTTTTTTGGACTATTAGTGTAAGACAATCGTTCCCTATCAAAATCTAAACTTCGTTTTTTTTGCCATTACAATATTCTTCTTATTCCCATAATTCCAACAAACGTTAAAAAATGTCAGCCTTAAACTTACGGCAGAGACGTACTTAAAAGTCCGGCGCCCCGAACACAAAAAAAATCCGCCCCTCTAAGTGACAAAAAACCGGCCAAAAGCGAGTCAGAGTTGCGCGCTAAGGGTTCCGTATTGCCACACGATAAACGTCACCTTACTGTACCCTTCTGTTTGCAGGAAAATATATAAGAAATTATCGAATACCTAAAACAAATTTTGCTCTTATTTTTCCGGCCGCCCCTCACCTCTTGCCGCCCCGGGCCAAGTGCCCCCCTGGACATAGGGTAAATACGCCTCAAGATAAGGATATTGCGGTTCAAAAGATACAGCATTTTAATAGTAGGACAGACAGACGGTTAGGGATGGGCTGGTAATACGTCATGTTACCTGGTTTAGAAATCTAAAATCGTATTCTAAAATATCATTATACAATATCTCATCAACTAGTCGAGTAAATTCGTAGAATTCCCAGTAATTTCCTCAAACAAAGGCTTTATCTATTCACTCAAATGTTTAAGGTAATAATAGAATTGGTTTAAAGCTTATAATTATCAAACTCTGTTATCTGTCTAACATAGCTCATTGTTTGAAACCAGGAAATTAGTTAGCTAAACAAAGATATCACATCATCATATCAGCTCAGCTCCCCACCGAGGGAGAACTTCGGTTTGTATGGGAGGTACTTTACTCCGATTTTTTCTGTAATAATAAAGTACCCAGTGCGGTAGGCCTTATTAAGGCGAGGTATTGATTGGAACAGTTGTCTCTGTCTTTTTCTTTACGTGTAAAGAGTAAAGAAAATAACCACACTTTTTCAATGGTTTTTCGTTTCAATCAAAAACTACAATGAAAGTATAAAAAAATTATTTATTTATTAAGGAAAATCAACAGCCTTAAATTATAGTAATATTAAAAACAGTACAGATTTTTATGATAGGCCTTTACAGATTTTCACGAACATTACCTAAACAGTATAAGTCGTGCAAAAGTGAACAATATAGCAGTTAAATAGGCAAGTATCAATTAAATTACAAAATCTTTTGTTCATTAATTACTTAAATTAATTAAATTAAAATAATAACATTACTCAATTTGTATTATCTTAATAAATATTGCTGTATTTTTTTATTTATACTTCAAAATATTAGTCATAACTAGAGTTGAAAGTAACGGTGAAGACGTATCTTTGGGATTTTTTTCTATAAAGCCAAAACTGCTCAATCGTGTTTCTAATAGCTTTTGACTTTAAGGAACATCATCAACAATAAGGGTTGTTTTTCAACAGTGGGTTTTCTATCGTTTAGGAGTAATTGACGTCAAAAATAACGAGATCTGTAATATTACCGCCTTAAGTCCTAGTTATTCACAAAGTTTCATTTCAATCATCAGAGAAACATTTTTGAGAAAAACTAACAAATTACCTACACCCTATATTAACAAAAAAAAGCACAATGTAAAGAAACTTAGTAGGGATTAGACAGTTTCAATTGTCAGTTCCGTAGTACTTTTGTTTACCTTTTTCTTTTTTTTGGTTGATATAATATGGTATACCTGGATTTGTATGGGAGGTACCTTATTCCGATTTCTCTTGAAATAACAAACTACTGCGTGCCATGTAAAGTTATGATAATGTAACGAGTTTCATCATAATCGTTAGAGCTATTTTTGAATAAAAAAATATTAGTGATCTTTTAGAAACAAGAAGATCCGCAGGAGAACCAAAGTAACCGACAAGGCTCACAGAATCGCTAAACTGAAGTGGCAGTGGGCAGGGCACATAGCTCGTAGAACAGATGGCCGTTGGGGCAGTAAAGTTCTCGAGTGGCGAACGCGCACCGGAAAACGTAGAGTAGGCAGGCCTTCCACCGGGTGGACCGACGGCCTGGTGAAGATCGCGGGATGCCGGTGGATGCGGGCAGCGCAAGTCCGGTCGTCGTGGAAATCCTTGAGGGAGGTCTTTATCCAGCAGTGGACGTTTTTCGGCTGATATGATGATGATGATATTTTACTATGAAATTTGAAAAAAAGGCTGTAGATATAAAAACAAGATTGCCATCTCAAACTTCACACAAATCCGTTCAGTAGTTTGGGAACTAGAGCACCGGACGGACGTAAACATACACACTTACACACACATATATTTTTTTTGGACTATTAGTGTAAGACAATCGATCCCTATCAAAATCTAAACTTCGATTTTTTTTGCCATCACAATACCTTTGTCGCTCTCAAGTAAAAACAATGATTCTGCTTTGAGTTATTTATTTGGAAAACTCCATACAAACACTGTTATTAGTACCATATATTTATTGTATGCATTTAAAACACGATTCAAACACTCGCATTTGTTATAAAAACCGGCCAAGTGCGAGTCGGACTCGCGCAAAGTAGGGTTCCGTAGTTTTTTTAGTTTTTAGGTGTGTTAGTGTTTTCAATAACAGTGTACTCATTTATGAATTAAGTACTTATAATGTTTTATCTTCATCGCTTGTTTGCTCTATGGTTCTGTTTTGCTAGAAAAATAAATGAGTTATCTACCAATGTATCTATCTATCTTTTATAAAAAATAAATGTTTATTTGAAAAATAAAATTATTATTCATATTATTATTATTTGCAGTTGGTTATGGAACATATTGTATGAAAAATCTACGAACATCCCCACTTTACTTGTAGGGAAAGTACCCTTAAAATGGTTTTTATCAATTTTTTTTACAGTCCTCTCCGCGTTATTATTATATATATCTTTGAAAAATTTCAGCTCTTAACTACTAATAGTCTAGGAGCTAGGCCGCGGACAGACAGACGGATAGACAGACATGACGAAACTAAACGGGTTCCTTGTTGTACTACGGAACCCTAAAAAATTTAGATATGATACCAACGTGCATACGTAGGTGTTAAACATATTATGAACCCAATTGAAAGGGTGTTGCGGTTGCAATTAGAGGTACATTGCTAAAGTTATCACACAACCCACGGTGACAATTAAGGAGCCTACTCTATTATAAGACAGCTAAAAGCAACCCGCCAAACTAATCAACGGGACTAAATTGAATTTAATTTTGCAAGCGCCCGCGCCGCCGCCCGCCTGTCCGTCGAGATTCAGGGATGGTATCTTTGAGTTCATAGGAATCGAATATACAGGGTTACTTTTGGACCCCTAGCGAAAATTTAATATGACATAAGGGAAGTAACAAAAAAGATAATAATGAAATAAAAAAAAATGTTTTTCTTTAAATTCCGCATTTTATAGCGTCTCTTTGTGTTCTTAGATTTCTAGGCGCGTTTGGTCACCCTACACGAGCCACAACCAAACATTTCCGTTGCTCCTAGTTGCGAGGCTGCGGCGCATGCGCGGTTTTCTAACTGTACTGCCATTGGCTGCGCGGCTCGCTCGGCTCGCTGGATTGCCTTGCGAGGCTGCGGCGCATGCGCGGTTTTCTAACTGTACTGCCATTGGCTGCGCGGCTCGCTCGGCTCGCGGGATTGCCTTGCGAGGCTGCGGCGCATGCGCGGTTTTCTAACTGTACTGCCATTGGCTGCGCGGCTCGCTCGGCTCGCGGGATTGCCTTGCGAGGCTGCGCGCGCATGCGCTCGGTTTTCTAACTATACTGCCATTGGCTGCGCGACTTGCGCGAGTGTTCGGGCCCAGTGTTGCCAAACTACTTGAACAAAATACGGTGAAATACGATGTTAGTAGGTTCAAATTACGATTCCGCCATACAAAATATCCAAAAATTTAAAAATACTGTGTTTCGAAAGCGCTGATGCCAAAATTACGGTGTTTCTGTGAAATTGCTCAAAATTCAATACAGTAGACGACACTCAACAACACGTAAAAACGGTACATCTACCGTAATAACGGTGTAGTTGGCACCCTGGGTTCGACGCACTGGCATGCGTCATGTATCGGTAAGGTGACCAAAATTTTTAATTAGAGTTAAGAAAAGTTGAAAAAAAAAGTCCAAAAAAGAATGCTTTTTTATTTCATAAAGTGAATGTACTGCTACTCTAGAATGATGTCACAAAATTTCGCTAGGGGTCCAAAAGTAACCCTGTATATATTTTTTTTTTATTCGAATCATATATTTGTTTATGGCAAAGCTCATGCTTTTTTTTTTTAATTCACAATTGGTAAGCCCTTGGCATCACCTCACCTGATGGTAAGTGACGATAATGCCGAAGATGGAAGCGGGCTTACCAAGATTCCCCTACGCGATGGAGAACTGGCTATCTTATCTTCAAGCCGGAACACATCAATGTTGTTAACACAGATGTTTGGCAGCAAGACTTAAATAAGATGGTGGTAGCTAGCCAGACGAGCTTAGAAAATGCCCTGCCTCCAACCAAACCGAGTCTTAAAAGTTGACCCCGCTGGAATCGAACCCGCGACCTCCTTGTTGTGAAGCGAATGGACTAACCATTACGCCACGGAGGCGGTTAAAAGTCACTTTTTAGGTCAAGAGCTAGAACACACCCTGGACACTTCATACAACGGGCTAGAAATGACATTTCAATAAAGGAATGACGGAACCAACAAAATGGCGGCGAAATCCTATACGTTTGACAACTAAAATGTAACCAATCTGTATCAATCTGGGTGACGAGGGGGTGTGGTCGCAATCTAGAGAGTGGCAGGGAGTGTTCATACTGTATGTTAGTATACACTTTGGCTAGAGCTAACGCGTTTTGTTTCTCAAAACTTGCGTATTGTTTAGTTAGGTACTTACTGTCAGGAGCCGGTGTCAAAGATGACCTTATTGTTAGTGCCGGCATGGCACCTGCCTGTACGTAAGACAAAAAAAACTTGGAAATTAACGTGTTTATTTTTATTTCTTGGTTATCACTGATCTGAGGCTACCAGGGATCGACCTACGTTTGGTGGGAAAACGAAATATAGAATGAATACTGAAGGCATTCCAAACACGAGCCATTATAACAACTAGGTACAACGGCCAGTAGGCATGCATCAGGAGACGCAATGGACGCTTATAGGTAATAATAAGGCCATTACAGCCATTACAGTAGTAGTACTGATGAGAGCGTCCGGGAGGTCGTGGTTCGAATCCTGCCACGTACGTGTTTTTGAATTTCGATTTCATATGTATGTTTATCCGACGCTCTTACGGTGAAAATAAGGCCATTACAGCCATTACAGTAGTAGTACTGATGAGAGCGTCCGGGAGGTCGTGGTTCGAATCCTGCCACGTACGTGTTTTTGAATTTCGATTTCATATGTATGTTTATCCGACGCTCTTACGGTGAAAATAAGGCCATTACAACCATTACAGTAGTAGTACTGATGAGAGCGTCCGGGAGGTCGTGGTTCGAATCCTGCCACGTACGTGTTTTTGAATTTCGATTTCATATGTATGTTTATCCGACGCTCTTACGGTGAAAATAAGGCCATTACAGCCATTACAGTAGTAGTACTGATGAGAGCGTCCGGGAGGTCGTGGTTCGAATCCTGCCATATACCAATGTGTTTTTGAATTTCGATTTCATATGTACGTTTATCCGACGCTCCTACGGTGAAGTAAACATCGTGAGGAAACTTGCACACGCCTGCGAAGAAACTCAAAGGTTGTGTGTGAAGTCGACCAACCCGCACTGGGCCCGCGTGGTCGACTAAGGCCCGATCGTCCTAATTCAGGGTAGGCTTGAGCCCCTCGGTGGGGACGTATATGAGCTGATATATGATGAGTAGTACTGATCAGGTTTGAAATGAAGCAATGGACGGCCAAGTTATAGATAATGGAAGGATTTGGCAAAGTCGAATACTTTCGAAGTGATTTTAGAAGGACGATGCTCTAGTCGAGTCCTGGCCAGTCTCGTTTAATTTTATGGTATACTGGGACTGAGAGACAATAGTCTTGGTACCAGAAATAAGCAATCAAATTATTTAAAAAAATAAGTAAGTTTTTTTTTCTATTAAATTCTATTCTCTTTTGTTCTGTTATATTCTATTTAAAGAATACAGAAAGATCGGAACCATGGAACGGCACAATTTTTTATGTGTTTTAAGCCATTTTAATTAAACTTCGTGAGTTACTAGAACTTAATAAGATCTACTAAACTGTGTAGTTATCTTTTTCAAAAATTCGTAATACGATATCAAGTAAGTAATTAAGTATTTATTTGCTTTTAAACAAGGTACAGTAAGTAAAATGATGTTCGTTATTAAAGTAGGAATCACTTGTTTAGCCATATAGAACAACAGCATGCAAATGTTATTACAGTATTAAATAGATAGAAACAAAACAAAGAAAAACTTCAAATTTAATCCTTGACAATACATCATAATTTGTGTCCCAAAAACTCATAATAAAACATAATATTATGAAGAAGCCATTTATGTAGGGTTTTCTTAAATCTATTGAAAGGCAGATCTTTAAACGACTGCGGTATTTTGTTATATATGACGTGACCCATCCAATAGCAATTCTTTTGATAATAAGTTGTAGTATTACTTCACTCGCTTGCTTGTAGAATGTTTTCTGATATTTTTTAACAAATTTAGCCATTTCAAATACGTAAAGACAAGGCAGCGGCAAGATTTTCAAGATTTTAAATAGCGGTCTACATGATACGTCCTGTGCTACTCCGTATATTGAACGAATACATTTTTTTTGGGTTATGAACACACTCTTAGCGTTTGTGCTGTTGCCCCAGATTACTATTCCATAACGAAGGATGGATTCAACGTAAGCAAAATAAGCTGTGACATCCGTACTTCTAGATGCAACTCTTGTCAGTTTATAGAGAGCGAAAGAAAAACTATTAATTTTGGCACATATTTTTTTAACTTGGTCTTTCCAGTTTAGTTTGTTATGCCAAGAAATTTGACACACGTGGGCCTCTGTAGAGTTTGTCCTTTATAATGAATACTAAGATTTTGATTATTATTATAATAAATGAATGTCGATTTGTTAAAAGTAATGTTTGTTTGTTTAGTAATTTGAAGATTATTATTGTAAAGCCATTCTATTATTGATATTATTGTATTATTAATGTCAGACACGTGATTACTCAATGTCAACTCATTATTAGATGTCAAATTATTATTAGATGTAACAATTACTGATATGTCATCTGCGAATAAAATAGTCCTATGTTTTGTTACGTCTGGTAAGTCATTTATATAAATGAGGAATAATAGTGGGCCAAGCACACTACCTTGCGGGACCGCTTGACCGGTTTTTTGCTACTAGGAGTATTAGGTAAAAGTATTTTATTTAATGACTAGTGGATGCCCGCAGCTTCGCCCGCGCAGATCCCGATTTTAGCGGCTCCCGTGGGAAATTCCCAAAATCCTTTCTTAGCGGATGCCTACGTCATAACATCTACCTGCATGCCAAATTTCAACCCGATCCGTCCAGTGGTTTGGGTTGTGCGTTGATAGATCACTATGTCAGTCAGTCAGTCAGTCACCTTTGAGTTATATATATTTAGATTGAGATTGATGACCAAAGTGTGAATGTAAATATGTTTATTTTTCGACTGCTTGGACCTCAATAATAGCACCCTGACTCCTGTCGATGTCGGTCGGTAGATTATGATTCATGCCCAGTTTTAGGTAAATGCGGTTCTGTTTCTAAATTGGGAGTCGCCTGACGCCTGAAATGGCATTGTTTGAGTTTGGTTGGACTTACTCGTATATAATTCGAAGATTTAGTAGGTGCTGATACTAAACATTGCAGGTCCTACTTTTCGTGGAAATTGGTGTTTAACTACAGAAAGTTATAGGTTGGTTATCAAGGTTCTTTTAGAATTAGAATGCCCGCTCGTCATCCAAGGGATTTGTTTGATTTAAGTATTTCAAAAAAAGGCTTCCGATGATTAAAGCTAGCATTGACACCGTCTAGCATTGTAATTTGATGCTCGGTTGTTATTCAAGCAACAAAATTTGTTTGTAGTGATTTTAGTGCTTATTTGCTGATAATTAGTTGCCCTTATGAGAATTTTGGTACTCGTAATTTCTGAGCAACAAGATACAATGCTAGACGATGTCAATGCTTGCAAATAGGTCTGTAAACCTAGCAGTGTCACCGTCTAGCATTTTAATTTTATGCTCGGTTGTTATTCAAGCAAAAAGTTTATTTGTAGTGATTTTAGTGCTTATTTGCTGATAATTAGTTGCTCTTATGAGAATTTTGTTACTCGTAATTTCTGAGCAACAAATTACAATTCTAGTCGATGTCAATGCTTGCAAATAGGTCTTTTTAAGCTAGCAGTGACACCGTCTAGCATTGTAATTTGATGCTCGGTTGTTATTCAAGCAACAAAATTTGTTTGTAGTGATTTTAGTGCTTATTTGCTGATAATTAGTTGCCCTAATGAGAATTTTGTTGCTCGAGTAATTTCTGAGCAACAAATTACAATGCTAGACGGTGTCAATGCTTGCAAATAGGTCTGTAAGGCTAGCAGTGACACCGTCTAGCATTGTAATTTGATGCTAGGTTGTTATCCAAGCAACAAAATTTATTTGTAGCGATAAATTTAGTGCTTAATTAATGCTATAATTGCCCTCATGAGATTTTTTTTGCTCGAGTAATTTCTGAGCAACAAATTACAATGCTTGACAGTGTCAATGCTTGCAAATACGTCTGTAAAGCTAGCAGTGACACCGTCTAGCATTTTAATTTGATGCTCGGTTGTTATTCAAGCAACAAAATTTATTTGTAGTGATTTTAGTGCTTATTTGCTGATAATTAGTTGCCCTTATGAGAATTTTGTTACTCGTAATTTCTGAGCAACAAGATACAATGCTAGACGATGTCAATGCTTGCAAATAGGTCTGTAAACCTAGCAGTGACACCGTCTAGCATTTTAATTTTATGCTCGGTTGTAATTCAAGAAAAAAGTTTATTTGTAGTGATTTTAGTGCTTATTTGCTGATAATTAGTTGCTCTTATGAGAATTTTGTTACTCGTAACTTCTGAGCAACAAATTACAATTCTAGTCGATGTCAATGCTTGCAAATAGGTCTTTTTAAGCTAGCAGTGACACCGTCTAGCATTGTAATTTGATGCTCGGTTGTTATTCAAGCAACAAAGTTTATTTGTAGTGATTTTAGTGCTTATTTGATGATAACTAGTTGCCCTTATGAGAATTTTGTTACTCGGGTAATTTCTGAGCAACAAATTAAAAACCTAGATGGTGTCAATGCTTGCAAATATGTCTGTAAAGCTAGCAATGACACCGTCTAGCATTGTAAATTGATGCTCGGTTGTAATTAAAGTTATAGACAGTGTCAATGCTAGCTTTACAGACCTCATTTAGTTGCCCTAACGAGATTTTTTTGATCAAGTAATTTCTAAGCAACAAATTACAATGCTAGACGATGTCTATGCTAGCTTTACAGACCTTCATCATATCAGCCAAAAGACGTCTACTAGACAACGGTTTTCCCCGAGGATCTTACAAAGACCGATCCGGACCTTCACCTGGTCGTCGGTTTACCGAGTGGAAGGCCTGCTATAAGTCTGTCGTTGGGCGGTCGCCACTCGACTATCTCAACGGCCATCTATTCCACGAGCTATGTGGCCCGCCCACTGCCACTTAATTTTAGCGATTCTGTGAGCAATGTCGGTTACTTTGGTTCTCATAAAGATCTCATTTTTGATTGGATCACATATGGAAACTCCGAGCAATAAAAATAGCTTGCTCCATTGCCTTTTGGGTGACTTCGAGCCTTCTTATGAGGCCCATGGCAAGCAGCCATGTCTCAGTTCCGTGTGTAATTACACACACTGGTCAAAAACCTTATTCTTGAGAATAAGGTTCTGATGGATGATATAAAGTTTAAATGATCGGAACTTAAGGCGAATCAGTTTCAAAAAATAATGTAAACCCCGAAATCAAGGGTTGGAAATAGTTATTTGTTATACAAGAGTGCAAAGTTGCTTTTTAACCGCGTGCTCAATTTTGATGAATCGTGAGCGTTAACGAGGGAATCAAAAGAGCACGAGCTGAAAAATCTTTGCACTCGAGTGCAACACGTAACTTTTCATTCCACCTCAACGAGGAAATTGCTAAATGGAAAAAAAAAATTGCGTATTACAAACAGTTTCAGTCAATCCTGTTGGCGTCAAATAAACTTCCTCATCGCTAGAATCACTCATTTTAGGTTTTTCACTTGTTTTAAAGTTTCTTGTTTTTAACCTAAGGCTCAATATGACGTGAAAAGAAAATGGCGCGCGCAAAGCAAATAAAAAAAAAAGTACACCAAGAAGGTTCCGAGTCTGAGTTTTTAACAAATTAAAAAAGGTTGTATGATAAATTCGGCACCATAAAGGTCAATAAATAGTAATAAAAATATTTTGAATTCACGATGTTCTAAATTCAATTTACTTTATCCTCTAGCGAATAAAAACGGCTTTTGCACTCAGATATCGAAGAGCAAAAATACAATTTCCGAGATGGGGGGGATGAAAAAATCATTTTTCTGCGGTTGAAACTGCAATACATTTATCGTTTTTTAATATTAATTTATTGCAAATTTTCTCGATTGAAAAAAACTGCAAAGTTCGCTCAAGTTTTGACTATTTTTACTGTTTTGGCATACAAAAACCAGTTTTACTTCACTACAGTTAGACATAGCACCTTACTTTTTTTCTTTCTTATTCCTCAATAAAATCCTGACATATTGTCGGACTCACTTTTTTGCAAATATGCCTATATCTAAGTTAAAAAAAATAAAGCACTGAAAAAGTGCATAAAAGTGTGATTATTTTCTTTACTCTTTACACGTAAAGAAAAAAACAGAGACAACTGTTCTGAATAATACCTCGCCTTAACACACACTGGTCAAAAACCTTAGTCTTGAAAATAAGATTTCGATGATAATAGTCATAATCTTTTATTGGTAAAAAGAAATATTTACAAATCAATTTTGATAAAAAATAAATTTAAAAAATACTAATGTCAACACCAAATTCAAATATTAGAAAGTAAAAAGTCAGTCAATACAAGAAATAATAATAATCATTTAAATAAACAAAATTATATATCTAAAGATATTTCAAAATAGGTGCAAATTACACTCTTTCTGATAGTCATAAAATAATAATAAATAACATAATGTCGGTTGTGAAAAATCAAGAAATAAACAATTAGTACCTGGGAGACCGAGCTTTGCCCCCATATACCAAATTTCAGCGAAATCGTTAGAGCCGTTTCCGAGATCACAGAAATATATATACAAGAATTGCTCATTTAAAGGTATAAGATAAGATAACGTCAAAATTCGATTCTTGAACTAAACCAGATTATGTCATTAGAACATGAAAACAATATGACACGAAAAGTTATACATATAAAAATCATTGAATGTCATTAACGCCTTTGACAAGATTAGGCCAGTTCACACGGGCAGCACTACATTATTTTAAATTTAAAAATTCATTCAGACTGGAAAACGTGTGCTCGAGAAGCCACCGCTTTAACTTTGTTTGCCTTGCAGCTTGCCTGTGTGTCAGCCTCAGTGATGTGAGTCGGCAGTTTGTTGTACACTTTTGGCCCCAACACATGAGTTGTCTTTCCGAACTTAGCGAGTCTACACTGCACCGGCAGGAGCCTGTCTACGTAGCGGTGGCTGCAAGTGTGTACGTCCCTCGGTGTTACGTACTCGTGACGATGGTGGTACACATACACAGCTACCTGATGGATTAGTAGCGAGGGCAGTTCGAGGATTCCTAAACTTTGAAAGTAGGGCCTGACATAAGTGTAGCGCGAGACCTGCACTATCGCCCGCACGGTCCTTTTTTGTATGTGGAGGCGCGCTTCCAGTCAACCGCGCACCCCCACAGCTCCACCCCGTATTGCAGTAGCGACTGTGCCGTCGCGAAGTAGCTGGACCTCACCACCTCCCTCGGGACCACACAGGAGAGCCGCCGGAGAACGAAGCTAACTCCTGCTATTTTCCCACATAGCTTTGCTACCACTCCCATTCCCAGGTGAGACCACGGTCAAGTTCTAATCCAAGGAAGGTGGTAGTGTCCACCTGGTCTATATTTACTCCGCCTACGGAAATGCAGCAAGTGAGTTTTTTGGAGGTAAAGGGTGAAAGATCCGTTACATCCAAACCACTGCGACAGTTGGGTCGCGGTATCATTTAGTCGCTGCTCTAGTGAGTCTACAGTCGGTGCGCAGACGGTGGCGACGTCATCTTCGTACTTGAAGACTTCACCACATGATACGGCTTCTGGTAGGTCGTTCAACATATATAGATATAAAGTTAACGGTATATATAGATATATTAAAACATTCAAGATTCAAGATATTTATTCAAAATAGGTGTAAATTACACTCTTTCTGATAGTCATAAAATAGTGATTACATAATATTATTTGTAAAAAATCAAGAAATAAACAATAATTAGTTAATAACGCCAAAATCTAATCATTGATATAAAAAAACAAATTATGTCATTAGAATACAAAAACAATACGACACGAGAAGTTATACATTAAAATCATTGAATGTCATGAACGCTTTTGACAAGTGTAGGCCAGTTCACAGGGACAGCACCCGGTCGCGAGAGTCAGCCATCGCTCCTCTCATCCATATTAGAGGGAAAGGAACTTCATCGGAACTTTTTGACCAGTGTGTGTAAGTACCTGTTATAACACACGGATTTAAACCTTATTATTTGACCTATAGAGTATTTTTCACTTTGTCAAATCAGTTACTTTTTATCATCTGTCAAATGTTATGTTAAATGTTAATTTGTCTTAAAACTATTTGTAAATATAAAAAAACGACGAACTAATTTTGTGATTTGATTCTACGTAAAATTAAAAAAGGATGAAAGAATCAAAAAAGGAAGATTTTCGGATATTTCGGAAGGTGCCTATGCTTTGTGCTGAACAATATTTTGTAACTTATTTTTGAAACTGGAAAATATCCTATTCGTTTTCCATTAATTCAAAATAAAGAACAGATGGCTGTTGGGGTAGTAAAGTTCTCGAGTAGCGACCGCGCACCGGAAGACGTAGCGTAGGCAGGCTTCTCACACGGTGGACCGAAGACCTGAAGCCGCTGGATGCGGGCAGCGCAGGACCGGTCGTCGTGAAAATCCTTGGGGGAGGCCTTTGTCCAGCAGTGAACATCTTTCGGCAGATATGATGATGACATAAATTTTGTGACACCCTGTATCTTGTATAATAGTTATTATTTACCAGAACGGTAACGACTGACTCACTGCGTTAAGACGTTGTTTGCATTCCAAATGCACGGAGCAATGCAGTGTAATTAAGACAAAATTAATTAAATACCACCATTAACCCATATTCATGTTATATCTACCTACATTGTACGTGTTGGGCGACTCTTCAGGTAGGTTTGTAAGCCTGTGTCGACGGAGATGGGTTTCTAGTGGGTTAAAACACGGGTTTATTCCCGGATTATTAATTCCAAAATTCTTACCTAATGGTTCAAAACATGGGTGGTAACTTGGTTTCTTTCGCTTATCGTGTGGTACAATACAATTGACCGTGCTATCCGAGGCATAGAGGAGGTTACCTGGTGTTGTACTTACAATTAGTATCATTACCTAATGGGTTAAAAACCGGGTTTGTTAGGAATTTTACCCACCGCCCATCTCCAGCAGTAAGCATTAATGTGTGATAGCCTTAAATATTACTAAAGTATTTTTTAAATTTAAACATAGATTAATTTAAGAAACTTACTTAAATACTTTTTAACCACTGGTTATTTTAAGGGTTCCGTACCTCAAAAGGAAAAAAACGGAACCCTTATAGAATTATTTTATTGTCCGTCCGTCTGTCTGTCAATACCCTTTATCTCGGGAACGCGTGGAGGTATCGAGTTGAAAATAAAAACATATACTTGTATCTATAGTCCCTTGAAGCTGAAAAAAAATCTTCTAAGTTAACGTAAAAAAAAGATCATGCCGTTCATGCCGTAAAAAACGTATATTTCAACACTCTCAAGGGAATCAAAATTTATTGGGTATTTTCCGTTGATCTAGAACTATTAAATTAGGCAAGTAATACCCTCTTATACTACAAGTATAGGGAAAAATCTGAAAACTATACATTTGTTATTAAATCATAAAAAAATATAGTCTTTACTTAAAGTACGTAATCATTAATCAATTATGCAAGGAACGGCGGTCCAAGTTTTCAATTGAGTTAACCGTGTCATGTGGAGTATCGTATGAAAGGGCTTATTACTTTTTACAGTGTAAAATCGTTATATCTCCATTTTTTTATTATATATGCATTACAAGAAACTGAACAAAGTCAATAGTGTTCGATTCCGAGCCAGATCATTAATACTCCCTATTTCGCTCGCATAACTGAGCATAATCATAATTCCATTGCGCGCATTTGGAATATCTTAGCACTTTGATACAATGAGACAGAAATTAATACGTTAATGTCTAATGCACGTACAGAAGTAACACGAGATAATCCGTGAGCTTATACGAGCAAAATTCATTCATTATTAACCCTAGGTACTGGCGCCGGCGTGACACACCCGTGCGACTGCTGACGCGGGTCGAAAAGACCCCGAATTTGAAATTGAGATTATTACGTACAAAACAAAGCAAACTTCAAACGTACACAAATTCCTAACATTCTGCGGCAGCTTGACGGATGTCACAAGCAAATTTAAATTTATGCAAAATATGTGAGGCTTGGCGTGTTGTGTGCTTTTTAAGAGTTGGAGTATTCTGAATGTTAACTAAAACAATTCTGGAATTGTTCGTGATATATTATGGGTAGTGTGTGTTGCCAGTGATGTTATACGGAACTGATTGTGAGACATAGTCGCTTACTATGGGCACACCCTGGACACTTCATACAACGGGCCAGAAATGAAATTTCAAAAAAGGAATGACGGAACAAACAAAAATCCTATACGTTCGACAACTAAACTGTAACCAATCTGTATCAATCTGGGTGACGAGGGGGTGAGGTCGCAATCTAGAGAGCGGCAGGGAGTGTCCATACTGTATGTTAGTACTAATGTATATTATACTTTGCTATGGGCCTCATAAGAAGGCTCAAGGTCACCCAAGGTTTAGTTTAGTGGTTTTTAAAGAGCTAAGAGATGTTTTTCAAAAAAAAAACTTACGTACATACTTACCGATTGCTTTAACGGTGAAGGAAAACATCGTGAGGAAACCTGCACACGCCTGCGAAGAAACTCTAAGGTTGTGTGTGAAGTCGACCAACCCGCACTGGGCCCGCGTGGTCGACTAAGGCCTAATCGCCCTGATTCAGGGTAGGCTCGAGCCCCTCGGTGGGGACGTATATGAGCTGTAATGATGATGATGGAAGAGCTAACAAGTAACCGCGGTTACATTTAAACCGGTTTCCGCCAATTGATTTTTTACCACGGCGCTTAAGTCGCTAAGTAAATGTTGGTCACGATAACTATACAGTGTATCTATCTTATCATCATCATATCAGTTCATATACGTCCCCACAGAGGGGCTCGAGCTTATCCTGAATTAGGGCGATCTGGCCGCTGGTAACAGACGGGCGAGCTTGCTCGCCGTTCTTAGGGCTTCATTACCATTAGACTATGGGGGCCTGGAGTCCTAAAATACAGGAAATTTTATTTTCCTAGTTTAGGCTCTAGTCTCCCACAAAATATGTTATACTATTAAGTACATCGACGAACCAGATTAAGTATGAAAAATGTATCAACTATGTGAGACAAGATTGTGACGATAAAATAAAATAATTGATTGAATTGATTGATTTTTTCGCCTGTGTGTCACCCTAAGTACGGAAACGAAATAAATAATGGAGCCCTAAGTGCGGCGAACAAGTACTTTCGTCTGGGTCCGGCCAAGTGTGGGTTAGTTGTACCTATACAGGGTGTAACAAAATTGGTGTAGGTCCCGTTAACTGGGGCTTCTACTCATCATACTGAACAACTTTTGCTCTACGACTTTGTGCCGAAAACGAAAAAAATTGTTTACTCTTCATAGAAACAGATGAGCTGATCTACCGATTTTGTGCATTTTAGTATGGAGGGTCCAATTTTTTTTTTCGAGTTTTGACTATGGGCTCCTTGGAGTAAGTTGTTCAGTATGACGAGTAGAACCCCCAGTTAACGGGACCTACACCAATTGTGTTACACCTGTATAATATCTGTGGATAGCCAATTTAAACACCGAATTTTATCGAATCAGAAATGACGTGATGAGAAGACCCGACAGTTATGTTGTGAAGAAGTGCCTTTCTATGGCTTCAAAGAAAAGGGGAAGGGGAAGACCTCAAACGGCCTGGTTAACGAATGTCCAAAGGGACATGAATAGCCTCGGACCTAAACAAGAGGATACCAGCCAGCGGACTACATGGCGCCACATGATAGAGAAAGCCGACCCCGTGTTACGGGAAAAGGCGAGGGCAAAGAAAAAAGAAGAAGAAGAGATCCGCAGGAGAACCAAAGTAACCGACATAGCTCACAGAATCGCTAAACTGATGTGGCAGTGGGCAGGGCACATAGCTCGTAGAACAGATGGACGTTGGGGCAGAAGACGAAGCGTACTAACCACCTGGTAAAGGTTGCGGGAAGCCGCTGGATTCGGGCAGCGCAGGATTGGTCGTTGTGGATGGGGCCTAAGGGCCTTGGGGGAGGCCTTTGTCCTGCAGTGGACGTCCTTCGGCTGTGATGATTTATTTACATTTGAAAATATATATCCGTGATTCCATTAATTTATATTCAACAAATGCAACCTTATAGCATTATATAGTATAGGTACATACAGGGTGTAAAAAAATGGTGTAGGACCCGATAACTGTGGGTTCTACTCATCATACTGAACAACTTTCCACAAGGAACCCATGGTCAATTCAAAAAAAAAATTAGACGCTCCACACAAAAATGTACAAAATTGTTTTGTATGAAAAGTTCAAAAATTGTTGTGCGATTTCAACAAACTTGTAGAACAAAAGTTGTTCAGTTTGATGAGTAGAAGCCCCAGTTAACGGGACCTACACCAATTTTGTTACAACCTTTATACTTTTTTTATAGGCAGCAGTCTTGTCAACATTATAAGTTTCATCCCACCCACGCACAAACGTCTGAGTCACGGACTATAATATTATTGTACACAAAAATGATCTCATGTTAAGCTAAAGATGGCATCGACAATAATTAATAAAACTGGTTGTCGTCATAAGGAAACTGTGTTCCTTGTAAGGTTAACATAAAAGAAATTTTCCAAAAACTTGATTTTTTTTAGATATATACTTACAAGCTTTTATTTGAAAAACGTTAAACACGTTAAAAAACCGACTTTCATCGCAACAACATAGTACATTTTTGCATTGTTTTGGTTTTTGTTAATTTTCTAATAAAGTACTACACCGCTTTTGATTGAATTTATACGGGACCACACGGGAAGCACTAGCTTTCAAATGAAAAAAAATCATAAAAATCGGTTCACCCATGTTAAATGTTCTGAGGGAACACACATAAAAACAACATACAGGCGAATTGATAACCTCCTCCTTTTTGAAAGTCGGTTGAAAAGAGGTATTGTTTATCCACAATTGGTAAGCCCTTAGCATCATCTCACCTAAAAGTAAAAGTGACGATGATGCCGAAGATAGAAGCGGGCTTACCAAGATTCCCTAACGCAAGTAGATACTTCAAGCCGGTACACATCAATTCTTTTAGCATTGATGTTTGACAGCAAGACTTAGATAAGAAGGTGGTAGCCAGGCGGGCTTAGAAATTCTCTTCCACCAACCAAACCGAGTCTTACAAAGTTAGACTCTAAGTGAAGCTAGTGGACTTAAGCATTACGCCACGGAGCCGGTAATTTATTGCGATAATATTATAGAAAACAAAAGACGATTCTGGGACCTTGTTTCCACCTTCAAAGGTCATCATCAAATCAACTTCTAAATACCAAACGTATCTTTTCTCAGCGTCGGTGGCGCAACGGCAAGGGCCGCTACATTCTTATCCGAGAGTTCGTGGTTCAAGTCGTGCCACGTACCAATGTGTTTTCGAATTTCGATCTCATATGTATACGTTTATCCGACGCTCTTACGGTGAAAGAAAATATCGTGAGAAAACCTGCACACATCTGCCAAGATTGAAACTCGAAGGTTGTTTGTGAATCTGACCAACCCGCACTGGGCCCGCGTGGTCAACTAAGGCCCGATCGCCCTAACTCAGGGTAGGCTCTAGCCGATGTGATGATCTATTCTCACCTCAAGATTTCAATATTTTAAAATGTTTATACAAATAGGTGCATGTTACAGGTCATAAGATAGCGATTACATTGCATTACTTATTGTCAGATTGTGAAAAAAATATAAACATACAATCATCAGTTAATAATGTCAATAAAACCATTGATATAATAATAATAAATTGTTTTTTGTATTTTTTTTTTGTAATTGTTTATTTATATAGTTGTCTATTTTTTTATTAATTGTTTAATATAGAACAAATAATGCATTTGGACATGAAAACAACATGACACGAGAAGTAATACATAAAAATTATTGAATTTGTCGTTAATGCAAGAGTAGGCCAGTTCACACGGACAGCACTCGTTCACGAGTATAACGCGAGAGTCATCCATCTCTCGCGTTATACTCGTGAACGGGTGCTATCCGTGTGAACTGGCCTACAGTTCACACGGATAGCACCCGTTCACGAGTATAACGCGAGAGTCAGCCATCGCTCCTCTCGACCATATTAGAGGGAAAGGAACGACCTCGAATACGGCTCCATATCTTTCAGCTCAATCTGACCCCTGGAAGTCGCTCTTAAATCGATCGTAGATTTGAACCTACCTAAAAAAACAAAGTCGGTGGCGTAATGGTTACGGCCGCTACCTTCTGTCCAGAAGGTCGTGGTACCAGTCCTGACTCGTACGAATGTGTTTTCGAATTTCAATTTTATATGTACGTTTATCCGACGCTGTTAGGGTGAAGGAAAACATCGTGAGTGCAGGTTGCACACGCCTGCGAAGAAACTCGAAGGTTATGTGTGAAGTCGACCAACTCGCACTGGGCCCGCGTGGTCGACTAAGGCGCGATGGCCCTAATTCAGGGTAGGCTCGAGCCCCTCGGTGGGGACTTAAATGAGCTGATATGATGAAACAAACAAATTAACATACATGCAAACATTGCAAGTTAAATAAAATCTTTTAAAATAATTGGGCATTAATAAAATTATACATCTATAAACATTTGATAGAATAAATTGAACTTAACGCGAGTAATATTTAATGCAGAGGGGAAGGTGTATTTAAAATACAATCAGGAGGTTGCGGGTTCGATCCCAGCGGATTCTAACTTTGTATGTCTCGGTTTGGTTTGTGGAAAAGCATTTCTAAGCCCGCCTGGCTAGCTACCACCATTTTATCTAAGTCTTGCCGCCAAGCATCAATGCTAACAGAATTGATGTGCTGGCTTGTAGATAAGTTATCCAGTTCCCCATTGCATTCGGTAATCTTGGTAAGCCCGCTTCCATTTTCGTCATCATCGTCACTTACCTCAGATGAGACGATGTCAAGGGCTTATTAATTGTGGATAATAAATAACTACAGTTTAATACCTGAAAACCCTCTTTTTTGTGTAGTCGTGTAAAAGGGCATACGCCGACACCAATAACCAAATAAATTTAATTAAAAAACGTCTGCATGAAAAAAACGCTAGACACATTTAAAAAAGTAAGTGTGTGCTTTTTTTAAACCACGGTAAACGTGAAACAATACAGAGGACGAAACGATCATGGCTGCTCTCACTATGGCACAGAGGACGAAACGATCATACCGTCAGACGAAATCGACCGTCACACGACGTGCAACACACAGACGAAAAAATTTGAGACGATGTAATAAAAGCTTCACTTTAAAAACCGACTTCTATCGCAACAACTTAGTACATTTTTGCATTATTATTTTTGGTTCTTGTCAATTTTCTAATAAAGTAGTTACTAAACCGATTTTGATAAAATTTATATGGGACCACACGGGAAGCATTAGCTTTCAACTTAAAAAAAGAATCATAAAAATCGGTTCACCCAGTCAAAAGTACAGAGGTAACACACATAAAAACATACAGTCGACTTGAGAACCTCATCCTTTTTGGAAGTCGATTGAAAACATTACCCACCCTCATTTTTAGGGCAGTCTGTCGGTCGGGTATAAATATAGATATCCTATGTCACTCAGAAGATGAAGACAAATCGAACAACACCTCACACTCCTAAATCCATCAAGCCGTTTAGGCCACAGTCTAGGCCGAAGAAACATGCATTAAGGGTCCCCAGGAGGCTCGAGTTTCCACACAATCGTAGTTCCACTTTAATACAACAACTATATGCCGGATTGAATCTAAACTTTACGAATATATTAATATATCGATGTTGGTAATTAATTTTCATCGATGTAAATTGTAACATAACTAAACGAAGGCTTAAATTAGTTTTGTACTGAAAATTTGAAACTTCTCTTACTTTTTTCCGTTTTATTGAGTACTAATATATATACTGTGGTTTTATAGTAGTACTTCGAAAACTAACTAAATATATTCGTAGAGTTTGGATTGATATGTGTCTACTAAATATATTCGTAGAGTTTGGATTCAATCCGGCAGGTATTTTTTGTATTAAAACGGAACTACGTTTGTATAGAAACTCGAGCCTCCTGGAGACCCTTAAGTTGTGGCGATATCATTGAAACGGTGGGAGACAGTTTAGGATAAGTTCGTTTCGTATGATATGGCCGGCCATTTCAAAATGAAATGGCCAATTCTATTACATTGCCACGACACATACATACATTCGAAAAACCTCCTATTTGGGAAATCGGGTAAAAAGAAACTTAAAATGGCGCATGTTAGGAGTGGCCGCGTTACGAAACATGTAGATATTACAGCACATTACTGCAGCAAAAGAGACATTAATGGACGAACGTGTAAATGTGGGCCGAGGCTAAGCAAATAATGCGCGGAAGTTAAAACTTCAATAATCACTTTTCAATATCAGTGACGAACAACGAACAACAATATTTTCATTATAAAGTGTTCATTTGTTTTTTTTTTCAATAAACTGCGTTCTATTTGCAGGTCAGTTCGAAATTTAAATAAAACCGTTGATAAGTTACCTCCTTGGTTGCCATGTTTCGGAGTAAAATATAGTTCCATTTTTAAATTACACGACACATATGAGTTTACATAATAATTTATTTGGCTGCTTAATACGACAGGTATGGATTTTCATACAACTTTTGCCGGCTGCCGCTGGCCAGTACAGCAATTTCGATTTATCTCGAAGAAGTTTGTCAAAATAATGCTCAAATTTCAAAGTATGTTTGACAAAAATTCATTTTCCACTTAACTTAAAACCCAGCGCAGTGTCGCAGTAACCAAAAGTTCACCCACGTGAATTTATTAGTTCCGCATCCCATTATTTATAGGTACCAGAACATTGTTGATCCAACTGTACTCCAAGTTGTATTTACCTAAACCGTATTCATATTAGATTTCTGAGCCAATGTCACATCTCGTATCGTGCACAATACGGCGGCGGCGATACATTCGATACTTTATTCGCTTATTGAGAGCGCGCGAGCACGCAGCCGTTCGCTCAAGCCGTCCGCTCGCGAACACGGGAGGGTGTCAAATAAAATACAAGTTGAAATATACCCCTGTCGACCTCTGTGATCCTGGTATACACGTGCCATTTCAAAAATGAATTTTTGTCTGGTATTCGTGTTGTTTGGTTATTTTTTCGCGTGGTGCAACGGGATGTGGTATCGGAGGGATTCTGATAATATTTTGAAGCCGGGTAAGTTTTTAGCGATGTATCGGATAGAGTGTGTGTTGTGTTGTGCACGGGTATATAGTAGTTGTGTTTCATTTTTCGTGGGAAATTCAACTTAGAGACCTTGGTTAGGTATACATCAGCTCAGGTTACCATGTACTTGCAATATTATTGATGTAACAGGATACCAAATTTAGAATCGATCAGACCTGTGTAAGTTGCTCACATGCCTTCATCAATTCGAAAATAGGTGATTATCTTCAAAGGGCTAAACTGATTTCCTTGAATAATAGCCTATAATAAGTAAGTTAGGTCGGATAAAATGTTTCTTCGTATTTTTAATCGACTTAAAAAGAAGGAGGAGGTTTCTCAGCTAGACCACAGATTACTAAATAGTTACTTCGTAAGCTAGACCGTATTTTTTTAAATGTGTGTTCGCGGATAACTCCGTCGTTTATGAACCGATTTCGATGATTCTTTTTTTATTGGAAAGGAGATATTCCAAGGATGGTACCATGATAAGGAAAACAGGATCTAATGATGTAATCCCGAGATTGCGAGAGAAACCTTCAAAAATGCAGCAAAACGCACTGAAATTTTTAATTAAAAAAAATGAAAAAAAAACCGTAGTGGCGACTAGTGCGTTTGAAGTCGGTTTTTTTTGTTTAAAATTATGATAGTATACATTTGTTATCAAATCTCATTGCTTGTATAATATTATTTGCACCTGGCTGGTTGGAATAAAATTTAAAAGGTGAACATTTGAAATTGTAATGAAATATTACTTAAAAATCCCGCCATTCTTCAATTGTTCTTTTCTGTCTTCGAAAATGAGTAAAAGTAAATAAGAAATTCACTAACTTTTAAAATTAAAAAAGTAACACAGGAATTATGTTTCAGCGTAAGGCGAAAGGGTTTTTAAAAAATATAAATTTATTACAAAATAGGTGTTTACTGTGTAAATGCCTTGACAAGACTGGTTTTAAATGGATTTAAATTAAAAGCAACAAAATTGCAGTAAAGGCTAATTAATAACTAGGGCGCTGCTTGGTCAGCGGTATCATGTCCTCGTGACATGGTAACTCAGGTCGCGAGTAAAATTTATGCTGTGTTTGGACCTAATGCAGTATTGTCAGTAGCACAAACTTGATTCAAGCAATTCCAGTCTGGAAATTTTCACCTTCAAGATGCAGCTCGCTCTGGTCGCCCCGTTTAAATTTACATACAAAATAGGAAGAAACATTTTCCCCGATCTATTATAACTTTTAAAATGTATGCTGTGTTTGGACCTAATGCAGTATTAGTCAGTAGCACAAACTTGATTCAAGCAATTCCAGTCTGGAAATTTTCACCTTCAAGATGCAGCTCGCTCTGGTCGCCCCGTTTAAATTTACATACAAAATAGGAAGAAACATTTTCCCCGATCTATTATAACATGCTCGATTAAGCTACTAACACAAAAATCGGTTTAAACTGAATCAAAATTGGTTTATCTGTTTAGGAGATACGATGACACAGACAAACACACGTACACACTTTAAACTTGAAACACCCCTCTGTGTGCGTCCGGGGTTAAAAATGAAGTTACTACATACATCACAGTCTTTATTGGAAATTCCATTGAAGATGTATGTAACATGCATTTTCAATGGAATATCCAAATATTGTTCCAATAGAAACAGATGAATCATCCTGTATTAGATCGATAGTTGATTTTTAGGGTACCGTACCCAAAGGGTAAAAACAGGACCCTATTACAGAGATTTCGCTGTCCGTCTGCCTTTGCGTCCGTCCGTCCGTCCGTCTGTCAGCAGGCTGTATTTCATGAACTGTGATAGCTAGACAGTTGAAATTTTCACAGATGATGTATTTCTGTTGCCGCTAAAACAACAAATACTAAAAATTAGAAAAAGTGATAAAATAACGGGGGTCTCCATACAACAAACGTGATTTTTTTTGCTCGTTTTTGCTCGATATTGATAACGGCAACAGGTAGATACTTGAAATATTCACAGAATATTAAGTTATATATTCACTATAAAAATAAATATTTCAATTAAAATAAAACAAATGTGTAAGGGGGGCTCCCATACAACAAACGTGTTGTTTTTTTTTGCTCGTTTTTGCTTGATATTGATAACGGCAACAGGTAAACGCTTAAAATATTCACAGAAAGTTATATCATTGACTTTAAAAATAAATTACTATATCTGCTCATATACGTCCCCACCGAGGGGCTCGAGCCTACCCTGAATCAGGGCGATTAAGCCTTAGTCGTCCACGCGGGCCCAGTGCGGGTTGATCGACTTCACACACAACCTTCGAGTTTCTTCGCAGGCCTGTGCAGGTTTCCTCACGATGTTTTCCTTCACCGTTAAAGCAATCGGTAAGTATATGTACGTAAGTTTTTGAAAAACTCATAGGTACATTGGCCGTCCAGATTTGAACCCGGTACCTCTGGTTAGATGGACCGAGTCGTTACCGGTTGAGCCACCGACGCTAAATAAATAATTAAATTAAAATAAAATTAATTTTAATAGTTCCATACAACAAACGTGATTTTTATAGATAATGGTACGGAACCCTTTGTGCGCGAGTCCGACTCGCACTTGGCCGGTTTTTTTATTACTAGTTAATTAAAATTCACTTATTTTGAAGCTTCATTTATAGGGTTTCAGTACACTCAAAAACACCCACTCTGTCACTAAGCCCCCGCTGTCCGTCGGTCCGTCTGTCTGACTGTCAGCGGCTGTATTTCATAATAGGTAGGTATAGTTGAATTTTAGAGTACCTATGTATTCACAATTGGTAAGCCCTTGGCGTCATCTCACCTGATGGTAAGTGACGATGATGCCGAAGATCGAAACGGGCTTACTAAGATTCCCCAACACTATCTGGCGATCTTATCTTCAAGCCGGAACACATTAGTGCTGTTAACACTGATGTTTGGCGGCAAGACCTAGATAAGATGGCGGTAGCTAGCCAGGCGGGCTATGAAAATGCCCTACCACCAACCAAACCGAGTCTTACAAAGTTGACCCCGCCGGGAATTCCCGCGACCTCCTGGTGTGAAACGAATGTACTAATCATTACGCCACGGAGGCAGTTAAAAACCTATGTATTTCAATTGCTACTTTATCATAAAGTAATAAAAATTAAAAAGCGTGTTTATGTAGGTATATTAGAGGTTCACAGTTTAACCGCCTCCGTGGCGTAATGGTTAGTCCATTTGCTTCACACCAGGAGGTCGCGGGTTCGATTCCCGGTGGGTTTAACTTGTAAGACTCGGTTTGGTTGGTGCTAGGGCATTTTCTAAGCCTGCCTGGCTAGCTACCACCATCTTATCTAATACTGACTATCAGAACAAGACCTCTCAGTACTTGTACCTACATTACTTTGCTCTAGGTAAATAGGGGCCTACTTTTCTGGACTGTGGAAGTTTTGTTTTTCCTGTGGGAACGAAGAACTTTAGATTTTTTGAAAGTTTTCCTGTAATCTATGCATTCAATCTCTCCTGTGGGTTTTTCAAGATTTTGTTATACATACAACTATTGTATAACTATTTTTCTTAAAACTGTAAAAAACACATTTGAGATTCTGACAATAAGATCTTTCATTTGATTTGAATGTATAGTTAGCAAAAGAAATTTAGTTTTCTAATTTACTTACCCCCCAAAAGTGGCCCCCCATGATTAAAATTCATTTATTAACGTTACACGTCCGTCTTTGGGTTACTGATTTATCTACGTGTACCAAATTTCAACTCAATCGGTGCAGTAGTTTCGGAGCGAATTGACCGCGACGGCCGGATAGTAGAACAAACAAACTCGCGAGTGATCTTATAATGTTTCCGTTTTTACCTTTTTAGATACGGAACCGTAAAAAAAAATATTTTTCTATCTCTCGCGTTGATGTCTTTTGTTTGTTATGTGAATAACCTAATATTGTTGTAATAGTTGTGGGGAGAGATTTGGTTGTACGGAACCCTCTGAGCTCGAGTTCGACTCGCGCTTGGCCGTTTTTTTATTATATTACTTTCGACATGTCACTTTTTAAAATTATAATAATATATGTATAGTATTAATAAGTGAGTATTTGGCTTGCGAAGAAACTCGAAGGTTGTGTGTGAAGTCGACCAACCCGCACTGGGCCCGCGTGGCCTAAGGCCTAATCGCCCTGATTCAGGGTAGGCTCGAGCCCCACGGTGGGGACGTATATGAGCTGTAATGATGATGATGATTTGGCTTACAAATTATAATACAACAGAAGCAGACTCGAATGAATACATGGGAAGCACCTACAGCTTTGTATCACGTGACCTCTTCGTGACCTTATTAACTTGTTGAATGTCGAAGGTCAATCAATTGACATTTTACAAAATATTCAGTAATAAAAAGTCCAAAAAAGTACAGCAGACAGTGGTATTCAGATCAGTGCATATAAATTAGGTACGTTAAAACATATTTAGGATTCCTTAGACCCGTAGTCTCGCCGAGGAACCCTTTTGAAATCATTTCGTCCGTCTATCATAGACAATTCAATCAATTATATAAATCAATTAAGCATTAAGATAATAAGATAAACCCTTTTAGAACAAAACTTTAGGTAGCATTGAAAATTCATTCTTGAAATAATAGTTTCTCCAATAAATTCCACATGGCCTTCGCATTCAGGTCTGCAGCTCCATATAGGAATCGCACTGTATGACTGTATTTATATTTACTGGGTCATGTCGAGCGGGGCGGAGCGGAGCCGAGTGGCGCCGCACCTGTGTTCCGCTAGGTATTAAATTTTAGCACAGTTTAATACCTGTAATTCTATGGCGAGTTATGTGTCGAACAAAGACTACGTGTGGTGTGTGTTACAAACTTTGGGAGTTTGGAAGTGTTAGAAATACCCTGTACCCAAAGCCCTAATATTTTTTTTTAAATCTTCTTCACTTCATAGCTTTATAGAAAAAATGGAGGTTATGCTTTTACGAATAAATAAAATATTATAAAAAAAATTGGTAGTTCAACATATTGGTGACCTTATTTTCAGAAGGAAGTTCAGTTATGACTAACTGCACATAGACGATAATTACCTAACGACAGTAGACGAATGCGTGATCGAATCAGAAACGAGGAGATCCGCAGGAGAACCAAAGTAAGCGACATAGCTCAAAGAATCGCTAAACTGAAGTGGCAATGGGCAGGGCACATAGCTCGTAGAACAAATGGCCGTTAGGGCAGTTAAGTTCTCGAGTGGCCACCGCGCACCGGAAAACTTAACTTAGGTAGGCCTCCCACGCGGTGGACCGACAAGCCGATGGATGCGGGCTTCGCAGGTCGTCGTGGAAATCCTTGGGGGAAACCTTTGTCCAGCGGTGGGCGTTTTCGACTAATATGATGATGATGATGACTAGACAAAATTAATTGAGGTTAATTATTTCTTTGAACGAAACCAAATAATGTAGGAATAGTTATTTGTTATACAAGAGTACAAAGGTGCTTTTAAACCGAGCAAGCGAAGGAGTCTAAATTTGAATCACGAGCGCAGCGAGTGATTCAAAAATTGGAATCCTGAGCGTTAGCGAGGGAATCAAAAGAGCACGAGGTGAAAATATTTGCAACAAGTAACTTTTCATTCCACCTCAGCGAGGAAATTACTAAATGGAAAAAAAATTGCGCATTACAAACAGTTTCAGTCAATCCTGTTGGCGTCAAATAAACTTCCTCGTCGCTAGAATCACTCATTTTAAGTTTTCATTAGTTTTCAAGTTTCTTGTTTTTAACCTAAGGTTTTAACAATATGACGTGAAAAGAAAATGGCGCGCGCAAAGCAAATTTAAAAAAAGTACACCAAGAAGGTTCCGAGTCTGAATTTTTAACAAATTAAAATTAAATTAAAAATTTAAAAAACCCCCGACAAAGACCTCTAAAAAGTAAACAATAATATGTATTGACCCTTTGAGTTTAATTTAAGTAGTAATATTTTGATCCAAGAGTCGTCGCGTAGGGGGACCGCTAAGTTGTGAAGTTATTACTAATTAGTTGTAGTAAAGTAAATCAGTTGTATTCTGTTTTTATTTTATTTACTTAGCGGTCCCCCTACGCGACGACTCTTGGATCAAAATATTACTACTTAAATTAAACTCAAAGGGTCAATACATATTATTGTTTACTTTTTAGAGGTTTTTGTCGGGGGTTTTTTAAATTTTTAATTTAATTTTTATTTCGTGCTTTTTAAACTTTACATAACTATTACATACAATCGAAACTCTACCCCCACATTCATACAAATAGTTTCCGGGACGAAACACGATACTGCGACACAAAATCTAGCCTATTTTGAATCGATCAAGCCTGTGGAAGTTGCTCACCTTCCTTGTTTGAAGCTGCAATTAAATGTGTTATAACTCTAAACTTCAAATCCATGGACCCATGGAAGTTTTTTACTTTTTTAACCGCTGCTTCAGCAGATTCCAGGAGATGCTGCAGCATCAGGTCAAGGTTACCATATTATATCTAACACCTATTCATTGAGACTATTCTAATAATTTCTATTCTAATTCTATTTAAAAGTGTGTGTAACACCTATTTGAAATAAATTGTTTTGAATATTTTTTTTGAGCCCAAACACGATACTTCTACTGAAAGTTTTTGAGGAGTTGGGTATTCTGTAGATTCTAGGAGATGCTGCATCAACAGTTCAAGGTTATCATGGTTTTGCAATATTTTTACATTAACAGGGCACCAAATTTTGAATCGATCAGACCTGTATAAGTTGCCCAGATCCCTTAGTCACCTAGATAAGAGCTGATAACCCTCAAACGGCTGAACAGATCTTTATCGAATATAGCTAAGAACCACCGCAAGGAAACTTGTTTCACGTAAAAAAACCGCATCAAAATCGGTCCATCCATTCGAGAGTTGCGATGCCACAGACAAACAGACACAAACACACAGAAATTGGCGTCAAACTTATAACACCCCTCTTTTTGCGTCGGGGGTTTATATAAGAAATCAAAGCGAAGGTTTATCTCAATAATATTTAGTTCACAGTTAGTCATAGTTTCAGGTACGTAGGTATGTCAAAAATTTAACGGATTTTAACAACATCAGCTCACCGTGTTGCCACCATTGCATTGTATGCAGAATCAAATACTGATCAAAACGAGTCCAAACACCACATATCTGCTATTATTTTTTTAAGAGTGTACTTGTGTGCTGGATATCCTGGCCGCAGCATCAGCTCACCGTGTTGCCACCATTGCATTGTATGCAGAATCAAATACTGATCAAAACGAGTCCAAACACGACATATCTGCTATTATTTTTTTTAAGAGTGTACTAGTGTGCTGGATATCCTGGCCGCAGCATTAGCTCACCGTGTTGCCACCATTGCATTGTATGCAGAATCAAATACTGATCAAAACGAGTCCAAACACGACATATCTGCTATTATTTTTTCAAGGATGTGCTAGTGTTCTGGATATCCTGGCCGCAGCATCAGCTCACCGTGTTGCCACCCTTGCATTCTATGCAGAATCAAATACTGAACAAAACGAGTCCAAACACGACATATCTGCTATTATTTTTTTAAGAGTGTGCTAGTGTTCTGGATATCCTGGCTGCAGCATCAGACCAAGAGTTCCATAATCCTGCATAGTTATTAAGCATACATGAGTGTTTCAAGTTTTTGGTCACATGTATGTTTGAAAGTAAAGTAAATACACATTAAGAGTCTAAGAACCCTACCGCAGCTAACAAAAGAGCTGATGACCTTGAAACGGCTGAACCGATTTTGATAAAACGTATCTAAGAACCATCGCCAAAAAACCTGCTTGTAAATAAAAAAAACCGCATCCAAATCGGTTAACCCGTTTGAGAGCTACGGTGCCACAGACAGACACACAGACACACACACACACACATAGCGGTCAAACTTATAACACCCCTCTTTTTTGCGTCGGGGGTTAAAAAAAGGTTGTATGATAAATTCGGCACCATGGAGGTAGAAGCAAATAGGTATAATAATGTTTTAAATTCACGATGTTCTAAATTCAATTAACTTTATCCTCTAGCGAATAAAAACGGCTTTTCCACTCAGATATCGAAGAGCAAAAATACAATTTCCGAGATGGGGGAATGAAAAAATATTTACATCCTCGTCGTACAAAACTGGAAATGTAATCGGTAATGTGCAAAGAAAAAATATTTCTTAATACATTACCCGGTTTTGTGCGAAGAATATTTTTTTCCTTGTACATTGCTAGTAATGTAACTCGGTAATGTACGCGTAACAAGGGAATCATCATCATCATATCAGCTCATATACGACCCACCGAGGGGCTTGAGTCTACCCTGAATTAGGGCGATTGGGCCTTAGTCAACCACGTGGGCCCGGGTTGGTAGACTTCACACACAACCTGCGAGTTTCTCCGCAGGCGTGTGCAGGTTTCCTCACGATGTTTTTCCTTCACCGTAAGAGCGTCGGATAAACGTACATATGAAATCTAAACTCCAAATCACATTGGTACATGGCGGGATTCGAACCACGACTTCCCAGACAGGAGGCGGTGGCCCTAGCCGTTACGCCACCGACGCTCAAGGGGTAAAAGTCTTATTTTATGATTTTGCAATAATAATAGTGGTATGTAGATATTGAAAGGTCTTGCAACTGCGACTCGAATTACTGTATTTGTAGCGTTATCAAGGTCAACAAACTGCTTGGCTGGCTGGTAAGACAACAGGTGTCTCAATCGATATAGAAATAAGTACAAGTAAGCACAGACAAAAACCGGCCAAGTGCGAGTCGGACTAGCACTCCGAGGGTTCCGTACCACCACACCTCTCCACACAACTACATAGTATAATGACAATAATACCTATTCACATTACAAACATAAGAAATCAACGTGAGCTACAAAAATATGCAAATTTTGTCATTCATTTGGGACTCCTTGGCGCGAGTACGACTTACACTTGTCCGTTTTTTCAAGCGACTTCCAAAAAGGAGGAGGTTCTCAATTCGTCTGTATGTTTTTTTTTTTTTTTTAATGTTTGTTACTTTAGAACTTTTGACTGGGTGAACCGATTTTTATGATTCTTTTCTTATTTGAAAGCTAGTGCTTCCCGTGTGGTCCCGTATAAATTTTATCAAAATCGGTGTAGTACTTTAGTAGAAAATTAACAAAAACCAAAAATAATAATACAAAAATGTAGGTACTAATTTGTTGCGATGGAAGTCAGTTTTTTAACGTGTTTAGCGTTTTCAATTATTATTATTTGAGGTTTTACTTCAGTATTTAGTACTCTACTTCTACCTATTTACTTCTACCTCTATGGTGCCGAATTTATCATACAACCTTTTTTAATTTGTTAAAAATTCAGACTCGGAACCTTCTTGGTGTACTTTTTTTAAATTTGCTTTGCGTGCGCCATTTTCTTTTCACGTCATATTGTCAAAACCTTAGGTTAAAAACAAGAAAATTGAAAACAAGTGCAATATGCAATATGCAAATTTTGTCATTCATTTGGGACTCCTTGGCGCGAGTACGACTTACACTTGTCCGTTTTTTATTATTTGAGGTTTTACTTCAGTATTTAGTACTCTACTTCTACCTATTTACTTCTACCTCCATGGTGCCGAATTTATCATACAACCTTTTTTAATTTGTTAAAAATTCAGACTCGGAACCTTCTTGGTGTACTTTTTTTAAATTTGCTTTGCGTGCGCCATTTTCTTTTCACGTCATATTGTCAAAACCTTAGGTTAAAAACAAGAAACTTGAAAACAAGTGTAATATGCAATATGCAAATTTTGTCATTCATTTGGGACTCCTTGGCGCGAGTACGACTTACACTTGTCGGTTTTTTATTATTTGAGGTTTTACTTCAGTATTAGTACTCTAACCAAAGCAAGCCTGTATGTCCGTTTTACGATAGATCTAAATAAATAATTCTTCTGAACACAACACAAAAACCAGAAATATATAAAACAGAAATACATATTCTGTGAAAATTTCAACTGTCTACCTATTACGGTTCATAAGACACAGCCCGCTGACGGACGGAAAGACAGACAGCGGAGGCTTAGCATGAATAGAATCCGTCGGTCACCCGTTGGGTGTGCGGAACACTAAAAACTGCCTGACTGGCTGGTAACACAAGAGGCCTCTTAATCGATAAAGAATTAGGTACAAGTGCAGAAAATAATGAACGAAATAATTTAAGATTACACGACTTGCCCACCATAATAATCACCATTTTCAGGTCTAATGTATGTATGTATGTTTCTTTATTCCACGATATCTTTAAAAGGCTTAATGGATTTTAGAGCGCGAGGTACTGTTTAGGTTCGTCTTGATCCCGTGTGAGTGTGAGTGACACACGATACTTTTTACCCGATTTCCAAAGTGAAAAATAGTTCTTAATATAAGCTGAAAATAATAATAAACGAAAAATACTAGTATTGTTGTGAAAAAAGCTTGGGTTGCTCGATATACGAAAATATGGCACAAAGCACCCCACGATTTTTTCACAATAATACTAGTATTTTTAGTTGATTATTGTTTTTTTAGCTTACATTAGAATTATTTTTCACTTTTTACTTTGATGTGCTTTAAAAGCTTGTTTTTTTTAGTTTTATTAAACCATATTAATTTTTCAGTTTTTAGTTTAGGATAATGAGATAAACTTACGAAATTATTGTATTGTCACTGATTCTTGATAAATGTACAAAGTTTGAATTAAATCTGTGAGTTAAAAGTGAGTCAAAATCGAGTGCAAAGGAGTCGGTTACAAACATACATATACATACAGGTGAAGCTAATATAAGCATGTTAAAAAGTAATTCTGACTGACCTTGGCACAGCGGGCAAAGCCGCCAATTATTGAGACAAGTGCACTAGAACACTTGCTCTGGATGGAGGGGGGGCTCCTATAAGTAGTACCTATCCACTTCCTCAATTACTTGGCTAATAAAAGCAATGACTTGAAATTTTGCAAAAAAAAACTGAGATATAAAATTTATAAGACACTGGATGCGGGCAGCGCACAGGAGGAAATCCTTGGGGAGGCCTTTGTCCAGCAGTGGAAGTCTTTCGGCTGATATTATGATGATGATGAAGACACGGATAGAATTGCGACAAGTGTTACTAAAGATGAATAGCATGTAAAAATAGTACTTCTGACCTTAGAACATTGGGCAAGGCCCCCCAATTATTGAGTGAAGCGCATCAGACCGCTAGATGTGGACTAGGGGTTCCTCTAACTTTAAAAATCTACCGAGAAATTTAAACCAGTAACCAAAACCTTTGATATAGTACAAAATTAGTATACATATGCGACTCGGTGACTCAGTGGTTTGTGCTCATGACTACTGATCCGAGGGTTGTGGGTTCGATCCCCACCCAGGGCAAACATTTATGTGATGAGCAGATTTGTTTGCTCTGTGTCTGGGTGTTAAATATCTATATATGTATGTATTTAACATCAAATGAAAGGGTTTCTATGTACACATTCCAAAACATTTTTTCCATAGTTTTTTTATGCAACTGCAACTTTTTGCAGTGATACTTTAAAGTGGGCTTGTACTATTGCTGAAATCGCGACTTTTTTTCTTATTTTGACTTTTTTTGTATTTAAAAGTATACAAGTATGTATATCAGTCTCTGGTTCCCATAACACAGGGCATCCTACTTTGGGGCCAGATGACCATGTGTGATTTGTCCGAGAATATTTATATTTATTTATTTATTTATTTATATGCTAACATTACATGTACGTATCTGATATGCTGATAATAAACTATCGAATATTATCTACTCTATCATATTACTAGGCTAAAAAAATCAATGAACTAAAACTTTTTAAATAGAAAATTCATCATCATTATCTCAGCCGAAAGACGTCCACTGTTGGACAAAAGCCTCCCCTAAGGATTTCCACGACAACCGATTCTGCGCTGCCCGCATCCAGCAGCTTTCTGCGACCTACACCAGGTCATTGCATCGGTCCATCGAGTGGGCGGCTTGCCTATTAATAGGTTTGTTTTTAGGGTTTAAACGGGACTCCATTACTATGGCTTTGCTATCCGTCCGTCTGTCCGTCTGTCACCAGGCTTCTGTCGGTGCGCGGTACAGATAAAAATAAAATGTATAAAATTAGATAGATACAGACATAATAAACCAAGCAACTCGTCTAGTGTTACATAAGATAGAGGTCTATATAAACAGCACTTCTGACCATAGCACAGCGCACAGCGGGCAAGGTCGCCAGTTATTAAGTGAAGTGCACTCTAGACCTCTAGTTGTGGACTGGTGGTTCTTATAACTTAGCATCAAATATCACTCCGTCGAACAACTTAGTTAACAAAATCAATGACTTTGAATTTTATAACTGCAGTAGACACTAGGTGTGGACGAGGTGCCTTTAACATTCTATCGAATACCACTCCGTGAATAACTGACTTTGAATTTAATAAAAGCAGTAGACAATACACACCTAGTACCAAGCACAGCGCACAGCGGGCAAGGTTGCCAGTTATTGAGTGAGGTGCACTCTCTAGACCTCTAATTGTGGACTGGTGGTTGTTCTAACGTAGTATCTAATATCACTCCGTCGAATTACTTAGCTAACAAAATCAGTAACTTTGAATTTTATAAGTGCAGTAAACACTAGGTGTGGACTAGGTGCCTCTAACGTTGCATCGAATACCACTCCGTCGAATTACTTGGCTATCAAAATCAGTGACTTTGAATTTTATAAGTGCAGTAGACACTAGGAGTGGACGAGGTGCCTCTAACGTAGTATCGAATACCACTCCGTCAAATAACATAGCTAACAAAACCAGGGACTTTGAATTTTATAAGTGCAGTAGACACTAGGTGTGAACGAGTTGCCTCTAACGTTGTATCATATACCACTCCGTCGAATTACTTGACTAACAAAATCAGTGACTTTGAATTTTATAAGTGCAGTAGACACAAGATGTGATGTCTCTAACGTAGTATCGAACACCACTCCGATAAATTACTTAGCTAACTAAATCAGTGACTTTGAATTTTATAAGTGCAGTAGACACTAGGTGTGGAGGAGTTGCCTCTAACGTAGTATCGAATACCACTCCGTCGGATAACTTAGCTAACAAAATCAGTAACTTTAAATTTTATAATTGCAGTAGACACAAGATGTGGTGCATCTAACGTAGTATCGAACACCACTCCGTCGAATTACTTAGATATCTAAATCAGTGACTTTGAATTTTATAAGAGCAGTACATCGTGCCTGTAACGTAGTATCGAATATCACTCCGTCGATTTACTTAGCTAACAAAATCAAGGACTTTGAATTTTATAAGTGCAGTAGACACTAGGTGTGGACGAGGTGCCTCTAACGTAGTATCGAATACCACTCCGTAGAATAACTTAGTTAACAAAATCAGTGACTTTGAATTTTGTAAGTACACTAGACACTAAGTCAGTGGGTTACTCTAACGTAGCATCGAATAAAACTCCTTCGAATTGTGTGCAGTGAAAGGTCGGTCTTGAAACCAAATGTTTGTAATGTAGTATGATGTCAATTTATAAGCGTAACAGAAAACAGTATTTAAGTACTCTTGATGGTTTTGTTTAAATTTGTATAGGTATAATGCTTAAACAATTTAAAAGTGCGTTTTTTAGGGTTCCGTAGTCAACAAGGAACTTATAGTTTCACCACGTCTATCTGTCCGTCTGTCCGTGGCTCAGCTCAGAGAAAGCTTTAATTTGTCATGCGTATACATATTAATCAGGCTAATAAAATGGTAAAACTAAATCTTAAAAAAAAATTTTGGGGACCTCCTATATGTAAAGAAATGGTGTTTTTTTTTGTTGACGTACTCAATCGTGTGGGGCATCATTAAATAGGTTTTTTAAATTACTTCGGGTTTGGGAAAACTATCTTTCTAGTCAGGGTTCTGTTTGAGGAATATTAAGCTTTTAATCGTGAATTTTTGTTAGAATCAAGTGTCCCTCCCTACCAACTAAACCGCTATTTCAGAATATCAGAAAAAAAATGTACATAGTAGAAAATGTAATCCATTTTAAAAGCAAACTATCAAAAAGCAAATAGAGAAAAAGTTGGAATTGTGAAAAGTTCTATTACCAATTGCAAATACAATTTTGTTTTTTACAATACACATTTTTTTTAGAAAATGCTACGGAACCCTACTTTGCGCGAGTCCGACTCGCACTTGGCTGGTTTCATTTTCTTGTCATTGTGAAATAAATTTTATAGTTTAGTGATTCCGCGATCGTTTTGTGCAACGACCTTTAAATGCAAAGTGCCATCCATTTCAGAAATCCCAATTATGTTGAATGCAGCGTTTTCGATTCAATGATTTCGATACAGTGCTAAGTTGGTAGATATTATGTCGCAGTAAGATAGAAAAATCCGTGATATAAATTATATCCATCATATATTTATTTTTTTATTATTTTGTTTTATTGTATTTGGAAAACCTAGGTACTGAGTAACATAAAATCTTGAAAAACATATTTTATGTATCTAGAGGCTGATAACAAGTTTTCCCACATACAATTTTAGAAAATACTACACAAATACAAAAGTAATATGAAAGTTTAACTGAAATTAAAATATAAGTAAATAAAATTTCATAATTATAGATGACTGTAGTAGTGATGTACCGGTAGATGACTATACTAGTTATGTACCGGTAGATGACCATACCAGTTATGTACCGGTAGATTACTGTACTAGTTATGTACCGGTAGATGACTGTACTAGTTGTGTACCTGTAGATGACTGTACTAGTTATGTACCAGTAGATGACTGTACTAGTTATGTTCCGGTAGATCACAGTACTAGTTACGTACCGGTAGATGACTAAACTAGTTATGTACCAGTAGATGACTGTACTAGTTATGTACCGGTAGATGACTGTACTAGTTATTTACCGGTAGATGACTATACTTGTTATGTACCGGTAGATTACTGTACTAGTTATGTACCGGTAGATGACTGTACTAGTTATAAACTGGTAGATGACTTTACTAGTTATGTACCGGTAGATGACTGTACTAGTTATGTACCGGTAGATGAGTATACTAGTTATGTACCGGTAGATGATTATTAGGTTAGTTTAAGTTACTTTTTTACAGCAAAAATGAGTTAAAGGAGTCCTCACAAAGATATTTGTTAAGTAAGATAACATTTAACTATCTTACTATAGAGAATTAACCCCTTTTAATCAACTACCCACCGCTAGATAATTATATCCCTTCTTTTCAACCAACTTCCAAAAAGGAGCAGATTTACAATTTGACTGTATATTTTGTGTGTGTGTGTGTTACGCGATATCTTCGCAGATTGTGAACCGATTTTCATTATTCTTTTTTTGTATGATAGGGTATGCTTCCGAATTGGTTGCATATAAATTTTATCAAAATCGGTGTAGTACTTCAATATAAAATTAACAAAAACCAAAAATTACAATAAAAACTTTTTGCTAAGTTGCTGCGATGTCAAGACGGTATTTTTAACGTGTTTAGCGTTTTCAGTTATTCTATATTACTAACTGCGACAGGTTTAACTGAGTACTAATAATATTTAAAGGTCATCTACTTATCAAACTAAAAAACTTTTGTACTACGTTTGTGCTAAAATCTCAAAAAAGGTATTTTCGTACAAATCGATCAGCTGTTTGACCAAAATTCAGTTTTTGATGATTCAGTTTGATAAGTACATGCCAACCTTAACATCATCATATCAGCCGACGGACGTCCCCAATGCTCCCAGGGCAACGGAGCGTGCTATGCTCGGAGTTTCTCTGCATGAACGAATCAGAAACGAGAAGATCCGTAGGAGAACCAAAGTAACCGACATAGCTCTCAGAATTGCTAAACTTAAGTGGCAGTGGACGGTTATTAGTACAGTACAGATGGCCGTTGGGGCAGTGAAGTTCTCGATTGGCGACCGCACACCGGAAAACGTAGCGTAGGTAGGCCTCCCACTCGGTGGACCGATGACCTGGTGAAGGTCGCGGGAAGCCGCTGGATGTGGCCAGCGCAGAACCGGTAGTCGTGGAAATCCTTGGGGGAGGCCTATGTCCACCAGTGGACGTCCTTCGGCTGATATGATATGATGTTCATATGTTTGTATGTTTGTTTGTTAAATTCAAATCTGACGTCCAGGGAAGTGACTTCCAGGGGTCCAATTGAGCTGAAATTTGGAATGAAGCTATATTCCCGGTAACAATAGATCTTTTTGGTATTTTGATCTAATGATGAACTTTGGAGGTCGAACCACGGTCCCAGAATCGTTTTTTATTTTTATTAACCCCGGACGCAAAAACAGGGGTGGTTATAAGTTTGACCTGTGTATTTGTGTGTCTGTGTGTCTGTCTGTGGCATCGTGATTCCTAAACGAATGGACCAATTTTGATTCGTTTTTTTTTGTTTGAAAGCTGACGTGATCGAGGTAGTTGTTAGAACCGGTCGTCATGGAAATCCTTAGGAAGGTGAACTAGAGTAATAAAGTAATTAGTTGTCAATAAAAAATAATATAATGCAATGGTTTGTAAGAATAAAAACAGGAATTTTAGTTACTGTGTTTTTATTTAAGGTCGAAAACACAGATTTGAACAGAAGGATCCGCCCGTCTCCATATTTTAGTCAGATTTTCTTCATACATGCAAAAAGTAGCGCCATCTGACATAACTCGTACGAACTAGCGTGGGCGAGAGTTGACAGACGTGCCGAGTTAAAAGAACCTTTATAGAATTGTCGCTTTAAAAATTCGTTTTTTTAATTTGTTTACAAGAAAAAATACAATGTAAGGTTACTTATCGATGATACGACATCCCATGTTTCTTTTTAGCCTTTCTTTTATGATATTTACGGCCTTTAACAACACAATAAGGCATTTTTATATGGAATATTTTTCCACCGCACTGAACAATGTCCCGCAGACGACTGAGTCGCGAGTGTGCGAAACTTTAGATTTTCGCACCAATTCGCTAGGCCCATTAGTCGCGCGCGTTGGCCGGGTCCTTACGCTACGCCAGTAATATATAAGTCATTGGTCGAAAAGTACTGTAACAAATTCTACCCGCCGTTTAACCATCTTTTGAGAATATAATTAACGCCTCTGGGTACGAGTCCTTTTGATACAATCCTCAAAATGTATTTTTTTTTTGTAAGAAACGATTTGAATTATAAGGCCCGGTGTGGAGGAGTAAAATCAAGTGTTACGCTCGAAGAGAGAAAAAGAGATAAGTACCTACGCTTTAACGTGCGAAAGAATGAGATATAATACATAACACAGCGTATCTTGTGAGTGTGCCTGCGTAACGTAAACGAAAAACGAAAAATGCTAGTGTCGGTGCATTACAAAATCATCAGTGGAGCTGTTGACATTATTTGAGGTGGACCACCCGGTGGCAATGCGTTTTCAAAACTACACCCAGTACAAGCCGGGTATTCACATCCTCCTTCACTTTATTTTCTTGTTCTCAACATTGCTCACGTGCACCAAATTATTTTCTCCATAACAAACCACTTCTTGAAGCAAAATTCTAGCAATAAACAATGAAAAAAAAAATGAAACTACGAATGCCTTGACCACAAAACCCGCCAAAACTCTCTATTACGGCCTCTGAAATCAGTGCTGCCATGCAACAGATTTATCTGTACTCATACAGTTTTCTTGACTATGTTACAGATTTGGCTTCAATTTCGTACAGATTTCTGACCTCGTATATTTACTTCAAATTGACAGAATTCTCATTCATGATCGACCGATTTTTGTGTATTTTTTTGTTTTGTGACTATTTAAAAAAAATGTCCTGAAATACTGGTTTGACTGATGGAGAGGACACTTAACTCCAACAAAATATAGAACTACTCGTGAAAACCTTAAAATTTTGCGAACAGACCCCTGCATCGAAAGTTGGTCTGCACACACCCGTAATATTTTTAACGACCTATCCAACGATACCCCACGTCATGGTGCATACGAGATAAAAAAATTCACCCCCAATTTTACGTGTAGGCACGTAAAATTGGAGGTGAAGTAACTAGTATCTCATCTGTGGTGTAGGTGAGGTACCTTAAAAAAATATATTTTATCTCTTTGTCGGCGTAAAATTAAAAACAAAATCTAACGGAATCTATCTCGCGAGATTGTGAACTGTCGAAAGATTGTGAACCGTAACATACTGCTTACAATTTCACTAGTGTCATTGTATTCTCACTGGTGACATTACAATAACACTAAGCGAAGTGAATAACATAAAACAAATGAGCGAGCGACGCGAGCAATGTTAGGTTCGGTCACGTTTGATTAATTAAAGATTCAAAGAGCCTCGCGAATAAGTAGCAGAATACTTCGCAGAAGAAGAAATCATCAGTTTTATTCGGAGATAGATACAAGAATGGACCGTGAAATTGTAAGCCGATTGATGATTTACCGTCATATTATAATCTAACTGAATTTAGTGTAGTGAGATTGTTATATCGCGGTTTTGACAATATCCCGGCAACATATATACGAGTATACCCATGCAAATTACAACTTTCTAGTACTAAGAGTTTCTTAGTTAAACCGCAGACAGACGGACAGATGTACATTGCGAAACTATGAACCGTTGGCAAAAAACAACAACCCTTATAGTTTCGACATGTCTGTAAGTCAGTCCGTCGGACCGCGGCTTAAATCAGAGATTCTACATATTTTGTACAGATTTTTTCACATGGTAATTCAGATTTGGCCGTGTGACATTTTTTTTTTTATTCACAATTGGTTAACCCTTGACAACATCTCACCTGGTGGTAAGTGACGATGTTGCCGAAGATGGAAGCGGGCTTACCAAGATTCTCCAACGCATTAAGGAACTGGCTATCTTATCTTCATGCCGGAACACACCAATGATATCAACATTGATATTTGGCGGCAAGACTTAGATAAGATGGTGGTAGCTAGCCAGGCGGGCTTAGAAAATGCCCTACCACCAACCAAACCGAGTCTTACAATTGACCCCGCCGGGAATCGAACCCGCGACCTCCTGTGTAAAGCCAGTGAACTTTGCTTCTGAGCTACGGAGGCGGTAAAACATGCGGCATGCGGCAGCACTGTCTAACACGGCTTCATACCTGGAGTAATAGCAATCTTATATATTGCCATCACTTTCCTTGCAAAACATCTAAGGTCTCCAACTACCTTCGTCTTTATCGCGCAAACTTTTTATTTACCCTTTCTTTTCAGATCTGATGCCCGTTTCATCAACTGTACTGCCACTGCCATACTACTCAGCCTTCGGCCACGAGCTGAACTTACTCCAAGATAAGAATAAAGCACGACCCGCGGGGAAAATTGAGCTAGTCACCAAACCTAAATAAAGTATTATTTAATGGTCTATCGCTATTTATTTCACGATTACAGCTTTCTTATGGCAAGAGATAAGGGTTTTGATTTTTAACGATGAGTTTTTATCTCCTTCCAATATCGCTGGCAAATGTTTCTGTTCAAATCGTTTTGCCCTGTATAGCTAGACGGCATCATCGCGGCATCATCATCAAACTCTAAAGATGTGTTGTTTATCCTAATTCTACTACTAAATTTAGTATCAAGGCCTTAATTGAATGAAACAAACACACAAAAATCGGTGACTTTAGGGCCTTTCATTTTAATTGAATACATTTTTTTTAAACTTATTTGAAAGTGATGAAAAGTAAAGAAAACATGTCAAAATCGAGAATTGGGCTTTCGGTTTCGTTGAAGCCCGCATTGATTAGAACTAGGGATGCATCCGATACCGATACCGATACCGATACCGATATATCGGCGATACTTCGGGTTTGCCGATATATCGGTATCGGCGATATTTTTATGGCAGATACAACGATACTTTTCAAATTTCGCGCTTTAAAAATGTAATGTAAATGCGCGTGTTGTCCCATCTATTTCGTTGCAAATAAGGCATCTGTCGCATCTGAGAGACTATTTTCCACCGCAGTTCTTATTCAAACAGACTTGCGAAATCGCCTTTGCCCGCAAAACTTAAGCATGCTTTGTTTTTTAAATAAAAATCTTATAAATGTTAATTTTGATTACTAAAACTATTAATTAATTATGTTTTATTTATTCTACCTTCCTTTTTGAATTCAATAAGCGTATCGGTATCGGTATCGCCGATATTTTTATAAGAGTATCGGTATCGGTATCGTATCGGCAAAAAGGCGTATCGATGCATCCCTAATTAGAACTTAAAATGAATAAACTTACGTTCGATATTATTGAAACAAGTAGCAGCCTAAATTTTTTGTTTTAATTTTTACATGTTTTTATTACTTTTCTTTTTTACTTTCAAATATTTTTTTTAAAAATGTGTTCAATTAAAATGAAAGGTCCAGCAAATGGAGAAACTAACGAATTAGAGAAACTTGACAACGTGGCGATACCCTGGACACTTCATACAACGGACCAGAAATGACATTTCAAAAAACGAATGACGGAACAAATCAAATGGCGGCGAAATCCCATACGTTCGACAACCAAACTGTAACCAATCTGTATCAATCTGGGTGACGAGGGGGTGAGGTCGCAGGGAGTGTCCATATTGTATGTTAGTACTAATATATAAGGTGTAACAAAATTAGCTGAAACTATTTTAACTAGTGCTTCTACTCATGAAACTGAACAACTTTCCCCATGGAACCCACAGTCAAATCGCAAAAAAAATGAGCTTCCCATACTAAGTTGATCGAGTTAGTATGGGAGACCCCAATTTTTTTTGCGATTTGATTATGGGTTCCATGGAGAAAGATGTTCAGTTTCAAGGGTGGAAGCACCAGTTAAAATAGTTTCAGCTAATTTTGTTAGACCTTATATATACTTTGACTTGGCGAAACTGTCTAATAAGGAAACTCACAAATCAGCGAGACTGACGAATTAGGAAACGACGCAGCGATACGCGAAACCATCTATTTAGTCAACTGTACCATGGAGCAAATTTAGTCTATTTGCTCCATGACTGTACCAAACTATACTCAAATTCTACTAATATTATAAATGTGAAAGTGTGTATGTATGGATATATGTATGAATGTTTGTTACTCTTTCACGCTTCAACCACTGACGGATCGGGATGAAATTTGGCACACGTATAGGTTTTAGGTCCTGGACTAGAACATAGGCTACTTGTTACCCCGGGAAAACATCTTATTCCCACGGGAAAATCGAGAACAACGCGGGCGTAGCCGCGGGCGGACGGCTACTTATTTATAAACAGTGCGTCAACGCTGATGTCACCTTCTCCTTTTCTGTGAAGAAGCTGGCTGGTCCGCCATTCATCATCATCATCATATCAGCCGAAGGAAGTCCACTGCTGGACATAGGCCTCCCCCAAGGATCTCCACGACGACCGGTTCTGCGCTGCCCGCATCCAGCGGCTTCCCGCGACCTTCACCAGGTCATCGGTCCACCGAGTGGGAGGCCTGCCTACACTACGCTTTCCGGTGCGTGGTCGCCACTCGAGAACTTTACTGCCCCAACGGCCATCTGTTCTACGAGCGATGTGCCCCGCCCACTGCCACTTAAGTTTAGCAATTCTGAGAGCTATGTCGGTTACTTTGGTTCTCTTACGGATCTCCTCGTTTCTGATTCGATCACGCAGAGAAACTCCGAGCATAGCACGCTCCATTGCCCTTTGGGTGACCTTGAGCCTTCTTATGAGGCCCATAGTAAGCGACCATGTCTCAGTTCCGTACGTCATCACTGGCAACACACATTGGTCGAAGACCTTGGTCTTAAGACACTGCGGTATCTGGGACGTAAAGATATTGCGAAGCTTCCCGAACGCTGCCCAGCCGAGTTGGATTCGACGATTGATCTCTTTCTCGAAGTTGGACCTACCTAACTGGACTGTTTGTCCCAGGTATACATATTCGGTAACAACTTCGAGTGTAGAGCCTCCAACCTTCAGAGGAGTAGGTATGACACGGACGTTTGACATAATTTTCGTCTTGTCCATGTTCATTCTAAGACCCACTTGTTGCTGAGGCCATCGAGCATTGTGCCTAAGTCGTCCATAGTCTCAGCCATGACCACGATATCGTCAGCGAATCGAAGGTGGGTGATGTACTCGCCGTTGATATTGATGCCGAGTCCACCCCAGTCCAAAAGCTTAAAAACATCTTCCAGGGCGGCGGTGAACAGTTTCGGAGATATAACGTCTCCCTGTCTCACCCCTCGCTGCAGCTGGATAGGTTCCGAGTTTTGATCCTGGAGGCGAACCGACATGGTGGCGTTCTCATACAAACACTTCAGCACTTCGATGTATCGATAGTCAATTTGGCACCTCTGGAGAGACTGTAACACAGCCCAGGTTTCGACCGAATCGAAGGCTTTCTCATAGTCCACGAACGCCAAGCATAGTGGCTGATTGTACTCTTCGGTCTTCTGTATAATCTGCCGCAGCGTATGTATGTGGTCTATGGTACTAAATCCTTTTCGGAAACCGGCTTGTTCGGGAGGCTGGAAGTCGTCAAACCTGCGTGCGAGACGATTCGTAATGACCCTCGAATTATCCGCCATTAAGAGAGCTTAAAAAGGGAGAGGCATTATATGCATACGTGCTTTGTTTCCGTAGATCGTCTACAAATTAAAAGCAATATAAATTAAGATAATGTAAAGATTAAATGTAGCTGTATTTTATTTTATTTATCTTTTTTTTTATTTTTTATAGTATACAGGTACTATATCGTGACTCAACCAGTAACGAATCTGTCCTCCTAACCAGAGGTGCCGGGTTCAAATCCGGACGGCCAATGTACCAAATAGTTTTTTGAAACTTACATACATGTCATATACTCACCGATTGCTTTTACAGTGAAGGAAAACATCGTGAGGAAACCTGCACACTCCTGCGAAGAAACTCGCAGGTTGTGTGTGAAGTCGACCAACCCGCACTGGGCCCGCGTGGTCGACTAAGGCCTGATCGCCCTAATTCAGGGTAGGCTCGAGTCCCTCGGTGGGGATGTATATGAGCTGATATGATGATGATGAGTATTCAGGGTGTAACATAAAGGTGCAGTGGTATTTAAGGGTGGGCTTGTACTCGTCAAACTGAATTACTTTTTTTCTACAATTTTGCTGAAATCGCGAGTTTTTTTTTCATGCACGTCGGTCAGCTGATTGGCCGGTTTTGTATGAAAAATCAAAAAATAAATAAAATAATAAATAAATAAATATTCTGGGACAAATCACACATGGTCATCTGGCCCCAAAGTAGGATTCCCTGTGTTATGGGAACCAGAGACTGATATACATACTTATATACTTTTAAATACAAAAAAAGTCAAAATAAGAAAAAAAGTCGCGATTTCAGCAATAGTACAAGCCCACTTTAAAGTATCACTGCAAAAAGTTGCAGTTGCATAAAAAAACTATGGAAAAAATGTTTTGGAATGTGTACATAGAAACCCTTTCATTTGATGTTACATCCTGTATAGGAGGTATTTGTCTCGATGAGTTTCCTGCTAACAGAGCTGTGACATAACTTACAGTGCTCATTAATGTTTTGTATAAAGGTTGTAACAAAATTGGTGTAGGTCCCGTTAACTGGGGCTTCTACTCATCATACTGAACAACTTTTGATCTACGAATTTGCTGAAAAAGCAATAAAAAATGTTTTACTCTTCATACAAATCGATCAGCTGATCGACTAATTTTGTGTATTTTAGTATGAATAGAATAGAATAATAATTTTATTTCAGATCACTACAAATCTTTAGTATTTTTAGTAGATTCTCCTTATCCTATGTTAGTAAGTATCTTTAGAAAATTATTTAGAGGTATGTTTTTTTTTTTTCGAGAATTGACTATGGGTTCCTTGGGGAAACTTGTTTAGTAGTAGTATGAGTAGAACCCCTAGTTCACGGGTCTTACACCAATTTTTAACACCCTTTTTAAAGCAACACATCATCATCAGCGTCGGTGGCTCAACCGATAACGACTCGGTCCATCTAACCAGAGGTACCGGGTTCAAATCTGGACGGCCAATGTACCAATGAGTTTTTCAAAAACTTACGTACATACTTACCGATTGCTTTAACGGTGAAGGAAAAACATCGTGAGGAAACCTGCACACACCTGCGAAGAAACTCGAAGGTTGTGTGTGAAGTCGACCAACCCGCACTGGGCCCGCGTGGTCGACTAAGGCCTAATCGCCCTGATTCAGGGTAGGCTCGAGCCCCTCGGTGGGGACGTATATGAGCTGTAATGATGATGATGATGACATCATTTGTTCATCGACATTGGAGAACACTAGATCTGCTTAATCATACAAAGGAGAGGGGAGGCTGAAGGTTTAAGTCGAATCCTTAAATTGAGCTATGGACAATTAATTGTACAATCTATTTAAAAAGGGCTGCTTATATGTTTTATGGTTTCTGCTTATTTTCTCGAAAACTATAAGTATTTCGATCTTTACTACAATTTTCCTGTAAAATATATGTTTTTTTTTTATCTGGTAAGCACTTGGCATCATCTCATCATCTCTAAATAAGTATTAATCCGATTTTTTTTAAAGTTTTTGGCCCGACAAACTTCGGAGACCAATGAAGCATGACATATTTCTTTCGATTATTTGCTCGGCATTCAAAAACTATGGAGTTTATATAAAATAAAAAAATGGTTTAAGAATGTGTAACATAGAACCCTTTCATTTGATAAGCCACATGACCCCCTTTTCCCTCATAATTTTTTACCCCTCAAAGTAATTTTACTTTCGTTTTATTTGGGTTAATATGACCTACAATTATGGGAAATTTTAACTTTATAGTTTCAGTGGTTGTCGTTTAAACTAAGATCAAAATTTTTTTTTTCGAAATTTCACTCAATTTTGCGGGCAGCGCAGAACCGGTCGTCGTGAAGATCCTGGGGGGAGGCCTATGTCCAGCAGTGGACGTCCTTCGGCTGATATGATGATGAAGGGAAGATAGAGTTGATGTTTATGCCGCGTAGCCTCTTCATGTTTTGGTTAAGTGTAGCAACAGTTGAGTGGTCCCTTTTTTGTGTTTTAGGTAAACGAAAGTTTCTTTTTATACTACTCTTTTTGAGGGTTCTGTAGTACAACAAGGAACCCTTATAGTTTCGTCGAGTCTGTCTGTCTGCGGCCTATCTCCTAGACTATAAGTTAGTTAAGAGCTGAAATTTGGCAAAGATATATAATATAATAATAACGCGGAGAGAACTGTAAAAAAAAATTGGAAAAAAAAATATTTTAAGGGTTCCTCCCGTACAATTAAAGTGGGGATGATTTTTTTTCTGTGAGTCTTCTAAGACCATTTTGTAATTTGGGGTTCCGTTTTCGAAAAAATAGGCTTGAAAGTGCTAAATTTTGTATCGAGTGTCCCTATCCCCTAACAACTAAACCGCTGTATTTGGAAATTTGAAAAAAATCATGAAAGTCTACTTTATAATTAATTTTAAAGGAAAACTATCACGGTTTAGTAGACTTTCTTAGTTTAGGAGAAATAGTCGAACAACTTAAGGTGTGCAGTTCGATTTGTAAAAAGTTCATAGATTTTTTATACAATATGTTCAATTACCAAAACTGCAAATATAATTATGTTTTTCAAATAAACATTTATTTTTTGAAAAGACTACGGAACCCTACTTTGGGCGAGTCTGACTCGCACTTGGTTTTTTTCAGTGTGGTAGAAACAATTCACTCCAGGTCTTAAATACAGGACTAAATCGCAGTAGTATTTAAGTGTCTTCTCTGGGGCCGCCAGTACAATGAAAAGAGACGGATGTTGCCTACTTTTTTAGGTAATTACCTATCTAATTCTTTCAGTTGTCCGTGGCTATGTTGTACAGCGCATAAGGAGCCGTCAATAAGTACATAGGAACTATGGATCAAGAATAAGTGAAATCAAAAAATAATAATAAATCAAGGTAAAAAATATAGATACGTTCAATCCTTTAAAAAATATGTAACACGGCCTAATGTGTTCTATACGATATAAGATATTTTTGATCTAAATATAGATACGTTGAAAGCATCAAAAGATATATCCATTACCCTGCGTATGTAAACACATATTGGTATATATTTACACTAATTCCACATAAAAGAAATAAATCTGCGTTTATAATTATAGTTTTATTTCTTTTATGAGGAATTAGTGTAGATATACAGGATCTTAACAAAGGTATGCACTTTCTTTCAACTGGAGTTTGTACCCAAGAAACCTATGTTCAATTCGCAAAAAAATTTTTGGACCCTCCTTGCAAATCGATCAGCAGGCGGGCAAACTTTATAATAATATGGAAGTCCAAAAATTTTTTGCGAATTGTCCATGGGTTTCTTCGGGAAAGTTGTTCAGTTTCATAAGTACAAGCTCCAGTTAAAAATAAGTGCATACCTTTGTTAAGACCCTATATACCAATGTGTGTGATATAAAGTTCCACCAAGAATCAAAAGTTTTTTATTATTAAAAATTTGAGTGCGTTTGGCTGCACCTCACCTGATGGTTAGTGCCGATGCAGACGAGGATGTGATACGCAAGCTCAAATAGTGCTTATTCACTCTCGTCTTGAAGATTCCTAAATTATACGAATCGGGGAATACAGACGCCGGAAGTGAATTCCACTCCTTGGCCGTTCGCATGATGAACGAAGACGCAAAACGCTTCGTGCGTAAAGGTGAAACATTCACGACAAAGAGGTGAAACCGCCCGCCGCGCCTGGTCGTCCGATGATTTTAAAAAAAATGTTTATTAGGTCACTTTTACAACATCTCAAAATAGAGGTTGAGACCTCCTTTTAGGTTTTTTTTGTAAACCTGTGTCAGGAGGACTCGCACTTCCACAACAAAAGTTTGATAATAAACAATGTGAACATATATAAACAAGATATTAGGGAAACAAAAATGTAGTAAAAGAAAAGATTGTGTATCTATGTTTTGTGTTTATTTTAAGTGTTTGTGTAACGAAGTATGAGTGTACTGTGTGTGCGCATGTGTGTGTGTGTGTGAAAATATGATGAAATGGAGAGGGGGAAATGAGGTTGTGAAGCTCCAGGGCTCACTCGTTCAACTATCTACGTATGTAAAATTATACGGAGTAATAAAAAGGTAAAGGACTCGTTAACTGGAGGTTCTACTCATCATACTAAACAACATTTCCTAAGGAACCCATAGTCAATGCTCAAAAAAAATTTGACCCTTCACACAAAAATCCAAACGTTCCAAATCAGCTGATCGATTTATATGAAGAGTTAAAAAAATGCGATTTCAGAAAATAAAAGAAAGTTGTTCAGTATGATAAGTAGAATCCCTAGATAACGGGACCTACACCAATTTTGTTACACCCTGTATACATGAAATGACATTTCAAAAAAGAAACGAAATCCTATACCTTCGACAACCAAACTGTAACCAATCTGTATCAATCTGGGTGACGATGGGGTGAGGTCGCAATCTAGGAGCGGCAGAGAGTGTCCATACTGTATGTTACTACTAATATATATATATACTTATACTTTGCCTTGACTGTACCTATAGTTGGTGGTATAGGGTGCGTCCCTTTCAAACCTCTCTCGTATTGTGTCACACTGTTTCGTAATAGGCGACGATAATTTATCAGTAGGGTGGGAGCAGATATGTTTCATTTCTCTATATAGTACTACCTGGGCGACCGAGCTTTGTTCGGCGACTTCTCATGTAGTGCCATCTGTTGTTGAGTAGCTAAACTAAAACTTACCTAAAAATTATATTTTTTGTGTGGAAACGCATTTTCTTAGGGATGTCACTTATCTAGATTGACACAAAAAGAAAAAAATTATCTTATTAGAAAATTTCATCCCAACAATGGTTAGAGGTATTTCCGACTAACCAATTTTATACTTAGTATCATCATATCAGCCCATATACCTGTAGGGAGGTATTCGGGCTCGAGCCTACCCTGAAATAGGGCGATCGGGCCTTTGACGCACACGCGGGCCCAGTGCGGGTTGATATACTTAGTTCCTTATGCTTATTATTTGAAGGTCGCAAGAAGCCGCTGGATGCGGGCAACGCAGGACCCGTCGTCGTGGAAATCTTTGGGCGAGGCCTTTTTCCAGCAGTGGAACTTCTTAGACAAGTTAGAACTTGTCTAAGTGGAACTCTTTCGGCTGATATGATGCTGATGACGGTTAGTATACTGTAGCGGTACGCAGACTGGCGAGAGCCCTGGCAGAATATCAGCGTTATGGTCATTCACCTATAACATATGCTGAGCCAGGACCTTTTCACTGGCCTGGCAATTACTGCAATTTTATTGTATTTATTAGTAAGTAGCTTTAAGTTAGTCCTAGTGGTGTATTGTTTTTTGTGCCTGGTCGGTGAATAATCGGTTTATCTATCTATCTTATTCGTATTCTTCGCCATTAGTTAATAGTAGGTATCACCTATTTTAGGTGGGCCCACAAAGGGAATAGTTAACTTTCGCATGGTTGGTTGTTGGGCTGTTAAGTAATGTGAAGAGGAGCTCAGCAATCCCCCCCTTACCTTCATCAATTACGTACCTAGATACTTTAGAAATTAAACTCCGGTGTTGGTCTTCGTGGCTTGTTACAGGCTGTAATATTCCGGAACAAGGTGTGCTCACTTCCGTTTTTAACACCTCTGGAGGCCATGAAAGTGAAGCTGCCATAAAACTGATGAAATATATTTATTACTTATGTGCCCGACTTTACGTGGTCTCACTACTGAAACTCACTTGATTCTCAGTTTTTGTAAGTCTTTACATATTACGTATTTTATAATTTAAAAAAAAAGACTTCAAACTAAGGTTCTCCTCGATTTCTCTGGGATGCCATCAACTGATCCTGGTTTCCTTATCATGGTACTACCCTTGGGATATCTCCTTTCCAACAAAAAAAGAATCATCATAATTGGTTCATAAACGACGAAGTTATCCGCGAACACACATGAAAAAATAATATACAGAGTGTTTAGGAGATAGTGCAGAAACTGAAAGTGGAGCCAGAGTCGGTCATTTAGAATAGATTTGACTTAATAGACTTGTAGCCTAAGTCTCACAGTTTTCGAGATATTTCCTTTCCATTTTTAAGATTTTGTATGAAAAACGCATTCGTTTAAATATTTCGTGTTTCGTGCGCTTGAACCTTGTAAAACTATGGGCTTTCTTAAACAACAGTACCTTAGAAAACGTAGCTCTAAAGAACTATCCGACGAAGTAAACCTGCGATAAACGAATCTGTTATACCGTCACAGTTACATGATTCGAGTTTCCGTAGTTACTGAGAACTGGTAAGTAGCCATTTCCTCTAGAGAATAACGGAAGAATCTATAGGGTTGGCATAAATTTTATATCAATGTGTCTAAAGAGAGCTGTCTCGCAGGTAAGTAGAATTTATGCCGTAAAAAGCTATACACGAGGGTATTAATGAATTTCGATACTCGCACACCGTCATGTTTATGTACCTACACCTACTTTTAAGGGTTCCGTGGTTAAACTTGCAACACTTACAGTTTCGCCATGTCCGTCTATCTGTCTGTCTATCCGTCGGTATGTCACAGCCGTTTTTTTCAAAGACTATTACAACTATAAAGCTGAAATATGGTATGGTTATACAAATCTGTAACCCCTATAAGAGTATGGAATACAATCTCTTAATAAAAAAAGTTTTAGGGTCCTCTACATGTAAAGTTGGTGTGAAGTGTTAAAGTTTTTTTTCATCTCTCCTGTTCGGAAAGTTTAATTTTCATGAGTAGATAGCCGGGCGGAACATTGCTTTTCCATCCCTAGGGAGGAAAGTATTGTCATCCCTAGGGTGGAAAGTATTGTCATCCTTAGGGTGGAAAGTAATTTTTAGCCACGGAGTCGAAGATAATTGAGTTACATCATATTATTAAATTACATTAATATAAGAGGTTTTCATATATCTAAACTCAACTAAACATTAAACGACGTGTTTTTTTAGATCTATAGGTTGATATTAAATCATTCTGCTGCGCGCCATATTGCAATGATAAAATGACACTTTTTTTTCAATTTTCGCCATGGCCACCTATATGCACGTCGTGACCATCTCGATTAGGTACAATCTAGTCGGCCGTGGCTAGCGGCCATTGCGAAAAGGTTGGAGGCTGGGTATAGGTAAGCTTAAATTATTGATATCTAATTAATACTTTATATCATATAAATAATTAATTTCCTCACAGTCAAAATGAAAAGTAGAGTGTTTAACTCGGGTGAAATGACCCATTCCACCATCGAACTATTGGCGCTCTCACTTCGTTCGAGCGCCAGAAATATCTCGAGTGAAATGGGTCACTTTCTTCCCTTGATTAACAATCTACTATTGTTCACTTACCCTATCGTGTGGGGATCGTTGAATTGATCTTCAAAACTACTGAGGATTTGCTAAGAATGTTTTTCCGATAAATCATTCGTTTACTAAATACTTACAGGCTCTTAACAAAGGTAGGCACTTTTTTTAACTGGAGCTTGTACTCATGAAACTGTACAACTTTCCCCAAGAAACCTATGGTCAATTCGCATTTGTTTTTTTATATTAAATTGTGCGGAATACGGCAGAATAGGTACCATTGCGGGCCGGCGCGGTCATTGAACTTTGGCCTTTGACTGTCCAGTTCATAAACCTGGGAGTTATTCTAAGCAGTTTGATAATTGAATTAAAAAATAATAATTGCGAATTGACCATGGGTTTCTTGGGGAAAGTTGTTCAGTTTCATGAGTACAGGCTCTAGTTAAAAAAGTGCATACCTTTATTAAGACCCTATATAAAGTTTAAAAGTGGTGTTTTTGTTGGAGTTGCATGTTCCTACCCCTATCAGCTTAACCGCTAATTCAGATAATCTGCAAAGTACTGGAAATAGTAAGGCACACAATCAATTAAGAAGGAAAATTATCACGGCCATGTAGACTTTCTTAGTTTAAGAGTAATAGTCGACCATCTTTAGATGTGCAGTTTCCATACAAAATGTTCATAACCAACTGCGAAAATAACTCCATTTTTAATATTAAGAAACCTTACTTTGCGTGTGGTCCGACATGAACATGGCCACTTTTTTATAAGAAGGCCATAGGTGATATCAATAAAGATCTGTTAAAGGCGGGCAGATTAATAAAAGCACTTAGGTTTTTTCCCTTGGTACTACTTGGGTTTTAAAGACTGGTAACTACAGTAAGTGATCGAACCAGACATTAGGAGATCCGCAGGAGAACCGAGGTAACCGACATAGCTCTCTGAATCGCTAGACTAACGTTTTATAACTGCTGTACGTGATCGAAACAGAAATTAGGAGAACCGAGGTAACCGACATAGCTCTCTGAATCGCTAAACTAAGAGGCAGCGCGTAGCTCGTAATAGAACTGGCCGTTGGGTTAGTCGAGCTCTCGAGTGGCAACCGTGTACCGCAAGAGTAGTGTAGGCAGGCCACTCGGTGGACTGACGACCTGGTGAAGGTCACGAGAAGCCGCTCGAAGCGGGAAGCGCAAGACCGGTCATTATATAAATCCTTGGGGGATGCCTTTATCCAGAAGCGGAATTCTATCGGCTGATATGATGAAACGTTGTTATGGTAAAATAAAGTCATGTTTTACTATTTATTTATTTCTTCACATTCACCTGAAGGTAAGGGACGATGATGCCGAAGATGGAAGCGTGCTTACCAAGATTCCCCACAGCAATGGAGAACTGGCTATCTTATCTTCAAGTCGGAACACATCAATGTTGTTAACACTGATGATTGGCGGCAAGACTTAGATAAGATGGCGGTAGCTAGCCAGGCGGGCTTAGAAAATGCCCTGTCACCAACCAAACCCAGTCTTATAAGTTAACCCACCGGGAATCGAACCCGCGACCTCCTGGTATATGAAGCGAATGGACTAAACATTACGCCACGGAGGCGGTTATATTTCTTCTAGAGTTATGTTGGATGTGTAGGATTAGTGTAGCAGGTAAATTATACTCAATTTAGCTGTTACCATTTATATTTGCAGTTTTTTTTAATATTTCGTACGAAATTAACCACAGAGCTTGTAATCTGAGAAATGTAAACAAACGCCACGAAAGAAAGGAGCGGTTACCGATTCTGCATCTCTCCGTGACACAAAATAAATACATTTCGTTAATGTGACGAAACTTTTTCTTTTTCTCCTTTTGAGTCGGGTTATGGCTGGTCAGTTTACAGAACTCGCCAGTTTCCGTAACTAGTCAGTTTCCAATACTCGTCAATTTCATCAAAATCGTTAGCTAGTCAATGTCCTCACTCGTCAGTTTTCTTAATTCGTCGTCGTTACGCTTCCTCATTTATTATGCGGACAGCAAAGGAGTGAAACTCCTTGCCTGCGTCAGTGTTTCCGGATTCCTATAATTTGGAAATCTTCAAGGCGAGAGTGAATGAGCATTATTTGAGTTTGCGTTTGGCTTTCCATCAGGTGAGTTGCAGTGAAAATCCCTCAAATTTTTTATTGAAAAATTAAAAGATGATATCAAGAGCTTGCCAATTGTGGAAAAACAACTGTTTTAAAAGTGTTATTTTATTTTATTATACCTCAAACTGAGTACTCAAATAATATCATGGATCAAGCAGTAGATCTGGGCTTCTATTTTTAGTTTTTAGCGACTGTTTTGAGCGCAGCACCAGCGAGCAACGAAGGAGTAAGGAAGTATTTTGTCATGGCAAAAAAATCGAAGTTAAGATTTTGATAGATCGATTGTTTTACTCTAACTTCAATGAATCTAGTTTGACTACGGAACCCTAAAAACAGTCCCGCCAAGTGTGATTCATGCTCGCGATAAGGATCCCGAATTGAATGAAAGAAAAATAGTACATTACTGCAGACGCCGGGAAACTAGGCGATTGCTGGATGAGAGTTTAAAGGCTGAACCCCAAGTGAGGGCTTTAATAATACGAATCCACATTACTCAAACACATCAAGGAAATTTAATTAAAACATTAAAAAAAATATTTACACTCGATATTTAAAACCGTGACCAAAGAGTAGAGAATGCCGTGATGCACACTTCTGCTTTTCCGCCGATTTACTTTTTTTCATCACTCGTTCAAAATTTTAAAAAAGCAGAAAGCGAATCTCAGACCAAGGAGCTTTTATTTAACGGACTATGGTGTTATTACTTGGTTGTATGAGATTTGTGTTCTGTGCAATACGGTATTTTACTACTAGTCATTTGAGTAACTTTTTATCAACGAAAGTTTGTTCGGCAATTAGTGACATAGTGACGTCATAAGTGCCATAGTCTATAACGAACTAATTAGCTGTAAAATTTAAAGCCGCTCTTAGCGATATGACCGCTTAAATTGCACGTCTCTTACTTTTTAATTTAAATTTTGCATATGTATTTATTTATTTTGATGTACAATAAAACTGTATCGGACTATGCTATTTACACGGGATAAAAAGTAGACTATATCCTGGTCCATTATAAAGGCTGCTGCATGCTAAATATCGTCAAGAATGGTCGAGGTGTTGAAGCGTGAAGAGGTAACAAAAAACCAAACACACTCATTTTCACATCTACACTAATAATATGTATTATAAATAGGAAAGATTTTTTTATGTTGTGATGCAATGAAGGATATCGTATTGTATTGTAAAGATTTGTATGTATTTCTGTATGTTTATAACGTATAAACTCAAAAAGTACTGGACTGATTTCAAAAATTCTTTCACCGTTAGAATGCTGCATTATCCTTGAGTAACATGGGCTAAATTTATTACTAGAAAAAATAGGGAGATCTCTACTAAAACTTAAATAATGTAACCCAGTGTAAAAAAATGCCATAAAATGTCTTTCATTGCATGCGCTACGGAAACTATTAGTGATAGAACAAAGAAAATGTTCTACAATTTCAAAGAACATATCAAAATCTACAAAAAAAACTTTGCGATATCATATGACCAATTATTGTAGTTATGTCACTAAAACTACTTTTATACATTTTAAAAGTTGACAGAAATGCCAACCATCTAATCTATACTAACCTTTCTATTAATTCTCATCCAAATAAATCATTTGTAATCCAAATAACCTGTATATTACTTTTTGATCAAATCGGACATTCCATTCAAACGATATTACGAATTTAAAAATGTCAATCTAAACAAAATACCACAGATTTATTCGTACTACAAATAGATTTCTATATCGCATGGCCACTACCACAGATAAGAAAAATTTTTTCCGCTCCGATAGATTGCGTAAGGAGGCGTGGCACGCGCGTCGCCTTCATGCATAAACGGGTATGTTACTGTCATTCGTAAATGATTGTACTGCGCAGAAATTGCACAACTTCATGACAAGCTGAGCTCCGAGTATTTTTGTGACAAAATGCCGAAATGTGCTATAATAAGCTGCAAAAATGCAAGTAGTAAAGTGAATTTAAAAAATGGAGGAGTATCTTACCATGTGTAAGTGAAAAACATTAATGAAAATCAATAGTTATATAAAAATATGAATATTTGTTTTTGGGTCTTTGTTATTTAGTGCGAGGGTGTTGTCGATATTTTTCAACGATATATTTTTATTTGATACATATATATTTGAAATGCATAATAAACATTCAGTCCGCAAAATAACTACTTGAGCGGCAAGATTTCATGATTGAGCGGCAGAAAACACTGTAGGAGGAGTGTGGTACGGGGAGTTCTAAATGGAAGCGGGAGCGAGCGAAGCGAGCTCGGACTTGCGGAGCACCCCGACTCGGATCCGTTAGGTTCGGAGACTGTGCGGGGAGGCGAGCTAAGCTCGCCTCCCCGCACAGTCGTAGTGTTAGGTTTAACATGAGAACACAGAAGTAGGAGCCCCGAAGGGGCTCCGTCGACCACTCAACACTGTAGGAAGAGTGTAGTATGGGGATGTTTAAAATAATTACAGCCATCCAGAATGACATAAATTGCTGATTGATTTTGAAATGTTTGCTGACCATGAGTTGCTGACCAATTAGCTATTTCTGCTCACCGATTATATTTTTCTGCTCACAGAAATAACAATACTATGCTAACCATTTAATTGACACCCTTTTTATTTTTACTTTCAGTTTTCCAAAAAATCCTGAATTGAAGGAAAAGTGGATCACAAGTAGGTACAGGGCGTAACAGTAATTGGTTTCCCACAAAAACAAGCACTGTTTGCTCAAAGCATTTTAACGATGATGACTTTGTGGTTACACCAAACAAAAAATACATAAAATGTTTTGCTCTGCCTCATGTAGACGTTTGCATACTGACTTCAGTACGTATCGGTCGTTCTAATATTTTCTTTACTTTTTACAAATTTACAACCCCATAGTACTGGGAAACATAGTTTGGGGCTAGAAGAAAGTGTTTGATTTGTTCATGAATATTTTTACTGTAAGTAGGTAAGTATCTAGTAAGCATCTTTAAGTAGCAAAAATTATAGTTTTAATAAAGCTTTAGTTTAGTTTTCCTTGAAATAAATCATTAGTACAGGTAAGCAACAAAGTATTTCGTGGCTTAAAAAACGTAATAGTTTGTTACCCATTCGTAAAAACATAAAACTCGAAGTCAACAGAAAAAGGTTGCTAAGCAACGCATATGTTGACAGTTATAAACAGCAATAAGTACCTATTTACAGTGGCACGACTAAGCAGTCCGCGGACTACGGTAAATATTAAATATTAGGGTAGTAAATTATTAGGTTTACTTTTTGTAAGTACGAAGTATTTATGTATAGTAACATTACATTGTTTAAAAATACATCATTTTACTAGCCAAGGGACGTCCACTGCTGGACAGAGGCCTCCCCCAAGGTTATCCACAACGACCGCTCTTACGCTGCCTGCAAGCAGCGGTTGTCGGTCCACCGAGTTGGAGGCCTGCCTAATCTACGTTTTTCGTTACGCGGTCGCCACTCAAGAATTTGACTGCACCAACAGCCAACTGTTCTATGTTAAGGTTGTTAGGTTGTTGTTGTATTCTAACTTTGTATAAATTCTGAAATTGCAGTAATGTTTTAAAACAGAAGTTGTTCAGTTTCATGAGTAGCTTTCTTAAAAAAATGTGTTCTATTAACATCCTATATAGGTACTTCGATTTTTTTTCAGTTTGATACAAGTCCAATAAAAGTAGACAATGTTTCGGTCACGCTAAAGATGTTCGAGCGTAATATGTACTGAACTCGATCCGCTAGGTTCAATTACTATATAATTATTATTATTCATTTATTCTCAGGTTACTTAGTACTAAAAGTACAGACCCATAGATATATAAAAAACTTATAAAAATAACATTACATAGATACTATAAATATAATACATTATATGTATGTCAGTGTGTAACTTAACCAAGATGTTAGTAGTTTCGGTGACGCGTTGATAGGCATGGTGCCTCGGAACCGCCGAAACACGACATCTTTCGGCCAGAAGTCGGTGCTGGCGATGGTCTCCAGCAGAGGCTTCGGCACGCGCACCACGTAGGACGTGAAGTGCACGTAGTGGCGCGACTCCAGCGGGAACACCCGCAGACCGTAGCAGGACTTCTGGTGGACGCACTCCGTCACGTCCTTAGCCGTGACCGAGTGGTGCAGCCACGACACGTAGAGCGCGACGTTCGGTGTGGCGGCACGCAGCACGGAGCCCTCTTCCGGTGCGGTCGTACCACACAAGCTTCTGCGAGGTTGCCTTCGGAATTTGCACCTCCTCTGTACCAAGGTGAAACCCTCCTCATCCACCCTGGCACGAGAGGGGTCGCTCGATGTAGGCGGCGACCTCGGTTTTCCGGACGACTTAGGTGGTGCGGGTCGCCGGCGGTGGCGTGCAGTGGCGGTGAAGTCACGGCAGCTCGCACGAACCAGTGGCGTTGGGTTGTCGGACATAGGCGCCCGCGGCGGGGGCTCAACGGCCGCGCGGGCAGCGCTCACAGGCGGCGACACAGGCTGCGACGAAATCGCTGACACGACGGAGCTCGACGTCGGTTGTTTATCGAGGGCTCCACGTAGCGCGTCGATGTAAGCTGGCCTAGTTTCAGTGCTGTGTAGCGAACGTACTTCATTGCATGTCGGGCAGACTCTTTTTTAGGAACACGATGTCCTTCAGCAGGCTGGTGACGTCGACGTGGTCGAACCTGACAGGCGGTAGTTTGGCCAGCTCCTTCGCCACAAACGACGGCATATCGTCAGAGTCCGTCTCCTTCAGGACCTTAATGATGTCTTAAAGGGACTTCTTTCCATGTTCATCACCCCTTCTATGGGGAGCGAAGGTGCCACAGATCTTCAGTGACCGGTAGAGCACCTCTTTGGCGCTGCAGATGTCACTCACGCTGAAGTTGCTGGAACAGATGTGGATGGCAGACAGCTCATCCATCACGTCCAGCTTCTGCTGCAGGAACGCCAGGAGCTATTTGACGATGAGTGGCGCGTCGGAGGTGCTCTTGATGACGCGAGCAGCGGTGCGAGCCACGCTCGACACGTAAAATGTATCACTATTAATTCCCTGACTCGGTAAATCGACCGCATCGCAGCGCGCATTGCACAGAACTGTGACACTATATTATAGTAAAGTCGATCCGTGGTCACTTTCGTAGCAATCGACGCAGTAACTGAAAAACCTACCATACCTCGCATTCCTAATATAATCTATCGATATTTAAAAAAATGCCTTAATATAACCACAACACTATGAAAATGATACCATTTTTGGAAAAATTATTGCACGGAAAGTTTCAATTGAATAACCTTACTTCTAGTATTACGATCTGAAATTTTATTCGAAATAAATGTTTTTTAATGAATTGCACAACATTACATATTATTTATTTAGTTCTAAACAATCACATTATTTTTTAAACTTTTAGTGTTCATCAATTAAACTGGGCAGTTTTACTATTCTGGTATCACCTTACCGTTGTCATTCTGTCAATTTTCATAAACTCAATCTTATTTAATACAGTTTTAAGTCTATTTTTATTAAATGATTTTAAAGGTTTGTTTTTTTGTTTTTGGGGGAGGTTACTTTAAAAAAATACCCAATAGCATCAACCTGTTTGTAGTGTGCTGTATGTGTAATGGCTCGCTCGGTGCTAGTACTAAAAAATAAACATCAGCGTTCTATTTAATTCTTCTATTCTGTGGCCACTACAGTGCCTCTCGCTTTAACCGTATTAAGCGTTTGTGTTGCCACCTTAATATTATTTCCATTAAGTCAGGGTAAATTTTAATGTACCAGCGCGACCTAGTGCCTTTGTAGTAGATCTGATGAAATATAAGTAATGCTTTCGAAAAGCATTTGTATAGCTTTATTTTTCAATATACCTCTTCAAAATCAGGGGTCACATAGAAACCTACAAACATATGTTATTTTTATTAGGTAAAATTTAAATTTATTTGACAACATTGAAAGAAGCATTGTTTGGCTAAGATACGTCAGATTTTGACAATTAGCCAGCAAAAAAGTGGTCATGCCGATAAGGACAAAAAATAATATCAGTATATTTTTCGCACACGTGCCTTATCGTAACTATCCTTCTTTTTCTAACAATTTTGTTACTAATCTATTTGTAGTAGATCTGTGCAAAATAATAATAGAAAAATAAACGCCGCCGCGCCCCACGCAGCGTAGCGGGCAAAGCGTCGAGGGAGAGAGGCGTGCACATCTTATGAAATAAGTAGCCATTCGGGGCTAGACGCGCGGTCGGTTCCACAAAACATTTAACAATAGGTGTTGGCTCCCTGCACAGAGAACGTAACCGACATTGAATATTTTGATCATAGCACATTTTTTTGTTCCAGTTAAAAAGATCTTTTCAGAACTACTTGAAAAAAACTAACTAAAAAAACTACTTATCTCCTGCATAAAGATACATTTACTCTACGTTCAAAAAAATTAAACGTTTAAAAAAAAAGATCCACTCGTGCGAAGCCGGGTCGGGCCGCTAGTTTATAATTCTAATAGTAAGATTTCGTTATTTCCGAGTCATCATATCAGTTCATATACGAGGAGCTCGAGCCTACCTTAAATTAGGGCGATCGGGCCTTAGTCGACCACGCGGGCCCAGTGCGGGTTGGTCGACTTCACACACTTCTTCGCAGGTGTGTGCACGTTTCCTCACGATGTTTTCCTTCACCATTAAAGCAATCGGTGAGTATATGTACGTAAGGTTCAAAAAACTCAGTGGTACATTGGCCGCCCGAAATTGAACCCGGCACCTCTGGTTAGGAGGACCGAGTTGTTACCGGTTGAGCCACCGACGAGTACGTTAACATATTGTGGTGGCAGGCAATGACAATTACAAGTAATGCGTACGCCAGAAGGTGAATGCTGAGCTAGAAAGTATGAACAGCGTGGCTGTACATTATATTACATCACAGCCCAAGACGAGATTCTGAATTTAGAAAGGATTTAAGGTGTCACAATACAGGATATGCCGTGACGGCGAAGATGGATGACTGCGGCCTTTGCGGCTGAATTCGCGGGAGTGCCTTTGCCAATTTTAAACATTCTTGCAAAAATAACACGCTATATTCTACGGCGTGGGTTTTGGTTAAGCCCGAAGAAGGTATTACTATTATTATGATATTTTATTAAATAAACAATTAACTAAAGAAATAAATATTCGCGAAAAGTTTACAATGGAAAAAAACAAACTCTTAAGAGTCTCCAGGAGGCTCGAGTATCCATACAAACGTAGTTCTGCTTTAATACAAAAACTACATGCCAGATTGAATCCAAACTTTTTTAATATATTGAGTATATATATATATATATATATATATATATATATATATATATATATATATATATATATATATATATATATATATATATATATATATATATATATATATCGATGTTTGTAATTAGTTTTCATAGTAGTAAATTTTAACGTAATTAAACAAAGGCTTAATTTAGTTTTTTACTAAAAGTTTGAAACTGCTCTTATTTTTTTCCGTTTTATATTAGGACTTCTAAAACTAATTACAAACGTCGATATGTGTCTCTTCAAAATGTTTGCAAAGTTTGGATTCAATATGGCATGTAGTTTTTGAATTTAAGTAAAACTACATTTGTACGAAAACTCGAGCCTCCTGGCGGCCCTTAAGTCTAGTAACAACTAGGCTAATCATAATCCACTTACAGTTTTACTATCCTGGTATCACTTTACCATTGTCATTCTGTCAATTTTAAGAAACTCAACGTATTCAATGAATGTCGTCAACGTATTCAAAGAGCGTCGGTGGCGTAATGGCTAAGGCCGCCGCCTCGTCACATCGTAACATCGTGAGGAAACCTGCACACATCTGCGAAGAAACTCACAGGTTGTGTGTGAAGTTGACCAACCCGCACTGGGCTCGCGTGGTAGACTAAGAACCGATCGCCCTAATTCAGGGTAGGCTCGAGTCCCTCGGTGGGGGCGTCTATAAGCTGATATGAATTCAATGAATGGCGCCAAAACCTAACACTTCACAGCGCATGCGTTAAAGCGGGCGCTGTTACAGACAAGTAAAAATGGGAATGAAAACTTTTTGTAATGCTGTAAAAATGGCGCTAACCGCGTGTGCTTTCCAATAAAAAAATATTTATAAGGAACTTCGTTGGTGATATTAACTTTTTGGATTAACTTGTATCGTAATGGAAAAATAAATGTGTGTGTTAGCTCCGACGCACGGCTGGAGTTTACTACTTAAGTACGATTGTCTAAACAGGCACAAAACCGGGCTTGACTTTGATTTTAAGTTTACTCTGCACAGTTTTTATAACTGATGATTCCAATTTCCGGCCTCTTTTCATAGCTGATGTGTCAGGTGTTTTAGCTCCCATGATCGCAGCTACTAATGATCCATCTAGTATTTGGCAACGACTAACCTCAGATGCTTTAGATGCGGTTATACGAGCATATCTTAGGTCATACCATAAGGGGCTCTTACATTGGTTTCGAGTTGACTTTTCAATTAAATCAAGAGCATTTTTGTTAAATTTCTCTTGTAATGTTTCTAGTAATTTGTTGACATCATTCTTTATATCATCACTCGCTTGAATAAGGAAATGATGAAGTTAAAACTTTCGAACATCACTGTGTTTAAAGTCGTTCTGATACTTCAACAGTTCACAATTCATAATTTTCTTCTTTTTTGCTTCTTGAAGAAACTCGTGGAAAAGGTCTGTGCTGGTTTCATGATCTGGAGCTGTTTTTTTGCAAATTTTATCTACAGTGACGTATTTCATAGTAGTCCCTACTCTCGAGACGATGGATTTTCCCAGTAACATTCAACCTCGGTGCAGGAAGGTTCTTCACTGCGACGATAAGTCCACATTAAAAATGACACTGCAACCACCAGCTGAAGCTGCACAGTCCAAGCACTGGCAACTGACGATTTCACCTTTAGTCTCGTCTATCACCATAGTGACTTTGTATAAACTAGCCCTCACTTTGAGCTCGGGGCAGATCTTGCAATTGAGTGTGCAAAGTCCTGATCCACGACGTAGTTGCACGTACCCAATCGCATCGCCACCATAAGATTCTCGTGCAGCCCTGAAAATGCAAACCAATTACTTACTATAAAAAAAATATTCTTTATAACCTCATAAACTACTACCTACTGAAAGAAAGACTATTATTTCGCCTTCGCAGGATTAAGGTTACTAACGTAGGTAGGGTTATATTATTTTATAGTACTTACATTGCTGTTTTTACATTTCTCAGCTCTGCAGAATAAAAATCGGGGTTATTTTTGAAGAACATTCCAACCATGATTGCTTCCACTTTGGGCAAGTTTCTGCTATCTGCTTTCACAAAATTGACATCCATGATGGAGTGGAATACCAAATTATACGATGGGGATTGTAAAATATCACAAATTTTGACGATAATATTTTAAAATCTTATTTAAGCAAATCAAAAACCGTAAGACTGCAACAATGACAGATCTGATTACTGTGTTGTGACGTCATCTTAGATTCAGCCAATCCTGACTGTTTCACTGGAAGTGAAAGGTGCGCACACTAACATTGCGGCACAAGTTGCGGGCGAAAAACGTAACGCGATCACTAGATTTTACTCCTCATATTTTTTTCATACCGGGCGCCTTATATCAAAATCGATTCTTAAGGAGTAAACTCCAAAAATTACTTTATAACATTATTTTGTTAGAGAAACAATTTTATAAGTAAAGTGTTTTTTTATATTTCGGTATTGTGTTTATAGAGTATGCCAATATAAATTCGTTTTGAAGTTTATAATTCGAACTTTACGATACGAGAGTAGTTAAAATTCATTATATGATCGGATAATATTCAGAGATGGAAAACGTTTTTTCTTTTTGTATGGAGAGTGCGGGCTATTCTTCCCTCTTTAATGCCCTCTTTGATGGTGTATCTGACGAATGTAGCGCTTGAGAAGAAAGGTATGAAAGTGAACGTTGGAAAGACCAAAGTGATGATTTTTGAGAGAGACATGAATATGACTGTGTGTGAGATAAATATAGGTGGTGGAAAGTAGATCAAGTGAAAGAGTTTGTGTATCTCGGTAGCATGTTCACGCGAGATGGAAAGTGTGAAAAGGACATTGAAAAGAGGGTTATAAAAGAAAATGCAGTGAACGGGGCTGTACAGGATATGATCTTGTACAGGATATGGAATGTCAATGTTATTGAGTGTCCTAGAGGTGGTCCCAAATTAAATGCAATGGTCTTGTCAGGTTGATCTCTAATTGAACACTAATTTAAAAATAAAAAAATTAAAAGGTTGCACTCCGGGAGTGCCGGCAGAAGTGAAAACTTGAATATTAACGTTGTGCATTTTTGATATTTTGGAATGGTTAGGGAATAATTTTGCACGAATTGCTTTGATTATCAGTATAAAATAATTTAAAAAACTAAAAAACCCGCCTGCGTTTCTTTGTTAACTTGGAAATGAAAAACCCTAAAACAAGAAAGTCGTCATACCCGATTGCACTTAACTTAAGAAAAACTGTAGCAGTCGGGACCCATTCTAGAGAGTCAGCCGTCTAGTCAGTATATTGGGGTAATCTGCAATGTAATATAGGTATGTGCTCTCAATTCACTAAGCCTCCATTTCTAGAATGGGTCCCGACTGCTACAATTTTTCGTAAGTTAAGTGCAATCGGGTATGACGACTTTCTTGTTTTAGGGTTTTTCATTTCCAAGTTAACAAAGAAACGCAGGCGGGTTTTTTAGTTTTTTAAATTACCGTTTTTTATTTTATTCGTTTTTTCAGTTTTATTATTGAATGAGTTCATTTGAATTTGGCGTTAAAAATCCGTCATTTTGTTTTTTTTTATATTGATATACCCAGTGTCACTCACACAGTAAATATGTATCTAACGACACCCCTCAAACTAAAATCTATCGAGCCGTTCAGGCTGCAGTGCGTGCCTAACATTGGAATTTGGCGCCAATAATCCGTCATTTTGTTTTTTATTTTGATATACCCAGTGTCATTCTCACAGTAAAAACGTATCTAACGACAACCTTCAAGCTATAACTCATCGAGCCGTTCAGGCTGCAGAGCGTGTCAAACATTTGAACTTGGCGCCAAAAATCCGCCATTTTGTTTTTTTTTTATTTTGATATACCCAGTGTCACTCTCACAGTAAATACGAATCTAACGACACGTCTCAAGCTAAAATCCATCCAGCCGTTCAGGCTGCAGAGCGTGCCAAACAATTATACATACAAACATACATACATACATACATACATACATACTCTCGAAAAACATAACCCTCCTTCTGGCGCAGTCGGGTAAGTACTATCATTTATGTGGTAGAATACAATATTTATTTATTGCGCTATCTTACACAAACATGACAATTTATATTATATTAAAAAGTTTATATCTTAGAAAAATCAACAAAAAATCAACTCCATCCGTCTTACGAATTTTCGATTAGGTCACGTGTCCTGACGCGAGTTTAACATTTTTTACTAATTACAAAACAAGTGCACAACGCCGCTAAAGAAGTTTTCACTACTCCATCCGCCTTACGAATTTTCGATCAGGTCACGTGTCCTGACGCGAGTTTAACATTTATATATTTAAGTTTAACATTTAACATTAATCTATCTATAGTAATAAATAGATATAAACTACAATTATATATATATATATATATATATATAATTATAAATATAAATATAAATATATCTAATTGTAGTTTATATCTGTTTATTACTATAGATTATTGTTTTTAGTTCTTTTAAATTGTGTACTAATTTGTTTCTGCTTAAAGTTTAAATCCTTTCAGCGATTAAGCGATTAAGGGTTGGCTGGAAGAAATCCCTGTTTGGGATAAGTCCGCCTTTGTACTCACTTCTATTATGTATCTATAATTGTATATTTTGTTGCACAATAAAGAGTTCACAAACAAACAAACAAACCTCCCTCGTTTCTCTTACATCTATCAATCATACATAACCTTTAATTCTTATTGCTACGAACGGCGGCATAAACGTCCTCCTGGGACATCCTCTGGCGGTACATCCTTCCTTCTAAATGTCCAAACCAATGCAGCATACCACATCTTCAAATCTTTCAAATCACACTTCTCTCTTATCACTACATTTTTCACTCTGTCACTCAATTTATCGACGCAGATTTTTCTTAAGGACCGCATCTCAACCGTATTTATTCTGCTTTTATGATTCTTCTGCCACACCCAACATTCACTACCATACGTAAGAATAGGAACTAAAACAGCGTTATACTCAGTCATCTGAGCTTTTTAGACACCGTCTGACTGCACACGATACCATTGTTAGCCCCTGTACGATTTACATACGTATATGTAATTTATTTTTAAATAATTTTGCTAAGTTTTGGAAGCAGTCCCTCTTCTACAGTGTACTTTGCCCGCGACCCAGTTTAGAATGCATTGACGCACGACGACTTAGCATAATTTTATTGAAGTTATACTTCTTTAGGCGCGTTTTTTTTTTTTATTCACAATTAGTACACCCTTGACAACATCTCACCTGGTGGTAAGTGACGATGTTGCCGAAGATGGAAGCGGGCTTACCAAGATTCCCCAACGCAATGGGGAACTGGCTATCTTAGCGTAATGAAAAAATGATGAAAGTGAAAGTTTAAGATGCGCGCGCATCGTCTAGCTATTTCTGAAGCAATTTTCTGATATTAAAAAAAATATAATAATACTGGCATACTTAAATATTCCTTTCAAATCTCAAAATGGAAACAAATTTTGTGCGAGCTGATAACAGCAACCTACCTAGGATAGACGGATTCATGGTTGTACTTTTCATTAAGAATAACGCTGATTACTATGCTGCAGAACTTAAAAATGTAAAAACAACAGTGTAAGTACCACGTAAGAATTATTTATTTACACTCCTCTTTGCAGTTATGATCTTTCAGATGTTTTGCAAAATCTCATTTTAGGTTATATTGTTACATGCTTAGAAATTCCCTTTGCATTGGTGTTATCTTTTATTACACAGATATGCAAGGGAATTGTATGGAGACGATCCAACTTCACCGGGAGGGTGGGGTTTGCACAGTTAAGTGTAAAGTGTGCCCAGGGCAACAAGTAAGAACCAAAGCTTATAATGTGACTATGATTATTAACGAAAATGACAGTAAAATTATTAGCTGTCAGTGCCACGACTGTGCTGCTTCAAATGGAGGATGTAAGCATGCAGTTGCTTTTTTGATGTGGGTCCATCGTCGCAATGAGAAACCTGAATGTACTTCAACAGAGTGCTATTAGAAAAAGCCGACATTGTCCAGAGTAGGCACTACTCTGAAGTACATTACTGTGCAGCAGATGTCTAAAAAAGAAGTACCCCACAGACCGAGTACATCAGCAGTTTATACTGAATTTATTACAGAAGACAAAAAAAGGAAAATTAATAACTTTGAATTGCTTAAATATCAGGATTCAATATCAATATCAGCAAGTGTATTCATTGCACTGCTTTATTATTGGATTAATCCCCAGAAATTAAAACAGACGTAGACAAGGTTGTACAGGTGCTGAACTGTGATAAGTACAATCAAAAAAGCAAAAAGGGGGCAGAACAAGAGCAGTTTGTGGTATGATATGCGATATGTTTTTTTTTTAAATTTAAACTGAACTTTATTGACTGTGTTGACTATCTTTTTCAAGTCCTTTTATTATTTTATTGTAATTAAATATTTGCATGCAATCAAAAACTACTTTTTAATGATGATAAAGAAGTATAACTTCTCACGCGCGTACATAAGTACACGCACCCATTTATTTTTGAAGTGAAAACTTCTTTAGCGGCGTTGTGCACTTTTTTTGTAATGGGTAAAAAATGTTAAACTCGCGTCAGGACACGTGACCTGATCGAAAATTCGTAAGGCGGATGGAGTAGTGAAAACTTCTTTAGCGGCGTTGTGCACTTGTTTTGTAATTGGTAAAAAATGTTAAACTCGCGTCAGGACACGTGACCTAATCGAAAATTCGTAAGACGGATGGAGTTGATTTTTTGTGGATTTTTCTAAGATATAAACTTTTTAATGTAATATAAATTGTCATGTTTGTGTAAGATAGCGCAATAAATAAATATTGTATTCTACCACATAAATGATAGTACTTTTATACTGATAATCAAAGCAATTAGTGCAAAATTATTCCCTAACCATTCCAAAATATCAAAAATGCACAACGGTAATATTCAAGTTTTCACTTCTGTCGGCACTCCCGGAGTGCAACCTTTTAATTTTTTTATTTTTAAATTAGTGTTCAATTAGAGATCCACCTGACAAGACCATTGCATTTAATTTGGGACCACCTCTAGGACACTCAATAACATTGACATTCCATATCCTGTACAAGATCATATCCTGTACAGCCCCGTTCACTGCATTTTCTTTTATAACCCTCTTTTCAATGTCCTTTTCACACTTTCCATCTCGCGTGAACATGCTACCGAGATACACAAACTCTTTCACTTGATCTACTTTCTCACCACCTATATTTATCTCACACACAGTCATATTCATGTCTCTCTCAAAAATCATCACTTTGGTCTTTCCAACGTTCACTTTCATACCTTTCTTCTCAAGCGCTACATTCGTCAGATACACCATCAAAGAGGGCATTAAAGAGGGAAGAATAGCCCGCACTCTCCATACAAAAAGAAAAAACGTTTTCCATCTCTGAATATTATCCGATTAAAGGTTATGTATGATTGATAGATGTAAGAGAAACGAGGGAGGTTTGTTTGTTTGTTTGTGAACTCTTTATTGTGCAACAAAATATACAATTATAGATACATAATAGAAGTGAGCACAAAGGCGGACTTATCCCAAACAGGGATTTCTTCCAGTCAACCCTTAATCGCTGAAAGGATTTAAACTTTAAGCAGAAACAAATTAGTACACAATTTAAAAGAACTAAAAACAATAATCTATAGTAATGAACAGATATAAACTACAATTAGAGATATATATATATATATATGTCGATAGGGGGTGAGTGGTTAGGTTAAGGTTGGCCTCGTGGTTCACGTCCTTAACTATTTCGGTATTGGGCGTCGAAATAACAATGCAGCTATATCACAGAGGTCCTTCTTCAATAGTCTTGATCATTTGGTAATCGAAATTGTACAGGATGCCTTGGATAACAATGGATGCAAACGCGGTGATCACAGCGATGGCGTGACACGTCCATTTTGCTCACAGATCACCACTACTTGTGTTCTGCTCGACGCTCCGTCAAAAAGTGTCTGCTCCGAGACTGACGTCCAGCTAATCTGGCTTCTCCACAGATCTAATAAATTCTCAACTCAGTGTGGCAGCACAAACAGCCTTCCGTTAATACATCATCTTTGCTACCACAAACGATCGTCTCACGAGTACAAGCGATCGTCACGCCACCACCGGTTTCACCCAGGTACTAATACCTGACGTTTGATCCAAACAAAGTGTAACTATGTAAACTTATCTCGAGCTGGTATTGGTCGCGTTTTCAATGACCCTCCGACACGGCCATCCTGCGAGTCACACGTCCTCGGGTGACTAACCTGAAAAAGAAAAGGGTAACCAGTAGATTCCATTTCGTTCGGCCAATCCTGACCTTCATTAGGAAGGTCCACAGCTCAAGGAATAAAAGCAACACTAATAATGTGAAGCTTTAATTCAAGACTACAATCATGGTAATGACATATTTTAACAGTCTCAAAAAAAACCAAAATAATTTCACTCTCGTAAACTAAATAAACCTCAGCATTAGCATCGTAACTCAAACAATCTCAAATCAGTTTAGGTCTCCAAGGTAAATCACAGCTGCAAGGCTTGAAACCTTACAACCATTTACAACTTTTAGGGGCACATAGAACGGAACATAATCATCATCGCAAATCACAAGCGACGGAACACCAGAACTAAACATCACCACATCCGGGTGGCGGGACACCACAAAGAATCATCATCACTAACGCCAAGCGACGGAATACCAATCAGTCATCATCACCAGTCCAGGTGACGGAACACCATCACCACCAATCTAGGCAGTGGAACACCATCATCACCAATACAGGCAATGGAACACCATCATCACCAATACAGGCGACGGAATACCATCATCACCAATCCAGGCAATGGAACACCATCATCACCAATACTGGCGACGGAATACCATCATCACCTATACAGGCGACGGAATACCATCAACAGTTTTAGCCGGTAAACGGGATACTTCTTTTTTACAAAAACACGAATGTACCTGCTACACATCATGACAGAACGAGTCTGACAAAACAAGCAGCAGCCAATTCATGCAAACATATAGCGCCATTCAGCACTCTTCATTTACCGCTGAAACATGTTGGAATACTTCAGTACTACACACAAAAATAAACGATAAAGAAAAAAATTACAACTGTACACAATTGATTGAGTTACGATCTGTCAATACAATTAACATTGAAAGGTAGACGCCTCTGCACCAGATTCATCGTCAACATCCGGAGGCAAATAACCTTCGGACATACTACGTAAACAGTCATGGGCATACTTGTAACTTCGTCTCAAATTCAAAGCTTGTAATTTGTATCTGTCACCTTCTAAGACCTCTACGACCCTGAACGGCCCTCGGTATTTGGGATCTAACTTGGTTTGGTTACGCTCCTTATTTTGTATCACCACAACAGTCACCCATCTTGGCAACTCTGGGCCACCTCCATCCGGTGCCCAAACAAACAACAGTCACCCAACCTGGCGACTCTCAGACACCTCCATCCGGTGCCCGCCCAAACACACAGTCACCCTACCTGGCGACTCTTGGACCACCTCCCTCCGGTGTCCAACCACACTATCGCTTCCATGCGGCGATCTCAAACATCACCTCTTTCTGGTCATTGCCAACATCACCTCCCCGGTGATACGCCTGCGAGCCAAACGCACGCCACACACAGTTGTGGCCGCACAGCAACGAGAAAATCAACTCGGTGTTTTACGCCTACGTCTACGAATGGCTGAGGCTATTGTCATCCAGTTGCGAAAAATTGTTTACGTCTAAGGTTCAAAATACAAACTAGTGAACGTTAAAATCACGGTCAAGTACAAAAGTCCTTACTCTGCACTAGTAGATGGTCAAGGTTCAGTCTTTCCATCATCAGTTCTGTCCAAGTCACTATTACTGTCACTATCGGGCATTCAACGTAGTCTGTCGTAAGCGTATTTGTTGGTCAGATTAGACGTTAACGCTTTAAAGACATAACGGTCATGCTTCTCCATTTGTAACAACGCAAAGATAGGTAACTTGTGAAACTAAGCTATAGTTTAGAAATCAGCCACTGGCGCCGCCCCAGAGCAGTACACCACCCATCTCTTCCCAAGGGCTCCACAAGAAGTGACTAAGGGACTAAAAATTTGAGGACAAGCAACATCGTCCTTCACGCTCATACTGTACCGCCAAACAGCCCGCCAAGCGTAGCGTTTTTTTTTTTTTTTTTTTTTTTTTTTACAATTGGTGAAACCGCTCCAACATGGGGGAGGCCCATGTCTATTATCACATCAGCAGCAAGCTGATTAACAACTCCTGTAATAGGATGCGTTACTCTTCGTATTATCACTAGTATGTTGTCGTGCTTCACTTAGATAAAATTACAGCCTGTGTGTGTAATCGACAAACATGACATTTAGAGGTTAGGCTACTTTACTCGTACCTAGAAGCAACTCCAGGAGGCTGTACTTCGTAACTCGGTTAACCCAACAGTTTGGTTGCTGCCAAATGATCATCATGGAAGGACTTGGAACATTGAAATCTCATTACTATACTCGAAGGAAGTGAGCATATTTTAAAGGACACTTAACTAAGAGTACCAACGTTTAAACGTGCTAAGATTCACCTGACCGTTGCCACGCGCCTAAAGCGTTTATAAACGTAAGTTCAAATACAAGGGGGCATTACGTAGATCGAATGACACGTGGACGTATTTGAACAGAGGTTACAAAATCAGTCATTTCGATTTAATAGGTAAAGAATGCACCTGATGTAACCACTAGCTATGCCTGACGTGGTTAAATAGTGACCACCTATGAAGTCAATCGATGTTCCAAGCTATCAGAGGAAGCAATTTCCGTTCAGGCATGTTGTTATCATTTTTTTTTCACGGTTATCAACACTTGCGTTCTATGCTATCCTTTTTCTTTACCAGCATGATAAGGCCGTCAAAAAGGGAAAGCTTCGGGGCTTATGACATTCGCAGCCTCCAGCCCATGAATCCTGTATCATCATCACATCAGCCGTAAGACGTCCACCACTGCACTCCGCATACTACCCTGTTATTATTCTTTTTTTTTTTTACAATTGGTAAACAAAATATTTTATTGGGGTCACCGAAATTAATCTACCTTCATAGGGTCTACACGATAGCGGGGCATTAAGGATGCCCTCGACAAGTTTATTACGAAAGCTATTAAAAATAGGCAACAACTTTGGCCTATGATCAATGAGAATATCAGTCCCAATACTACGAAAGCTAATAAAGGTTTTTTTTTTTTTTACTCCATGTAAAAATGTCAGTCTCAATATTATAAAAGCTTAAAGGGATTTCAATACTTTCTATCCTGGTTTAGGTTTGTATAACCAAAACTCTAGTTTTTAAATCTACCGTTGAATCACGACGCTGTGCCACAAGGAACTATCCGAAAGCACGTGAAAGAGCACTTTGAAGGACTACAATACAAGGCATCATTTTGGCTGCTAATGCAATCACTACTAGAAGGGTAAGGGACTAACTACTCTATTCGCATCCTTACCGACAGTCAAGCTGTTTTGTTATTGACAGACTCGTTTAAGAATACCGTCAATCCTAGATTTAAAATATCTGAACCGATCATAATATTGTTGGCACGTATTGTTGTACGTAGGTTGGAACGTAGGTACTCGTTTGGCATAACAAAAAAATAAAAATTCTGAATGATTCCCGTCAATACTACCCTCACTCAATATTTGTTCTGTACAGTAAACGTGAGCGTTGCCTATAAAAGTCAATCGTGCGTTTGTACTGAACACACTCCCGAAAGTCTATACACGAAACCTTCCTTAACGAGAGAACACTCAGTACCACCACAGATTAGGTAATAGTACTACGTTTGTACTAGTACCACTATCAAAACAAACGGGGTACGACTCACCGGATTTTCGTAGCACCGCGTACATCACGCACTTCGCAGAAGCCGCACGCGCCGCTCGCGTGCATCTCCGCTGCTGCCAGCATAGCCCACGCTGTCACCTCATTCCAATGGTCGTTCCGTAAGGGAGATGTCGACAGTTGTGCACCGTGCACGTGGATTAGCTTCAGGTATATTCGGGGTCAATTCTGTCAATGTGATTGCAGCAGCTGTAGGATGGTGCTCGCATAGCCTCAATCAATCGCAGCATGTTCAGCACGAAGAATTGTTGCCAGTGAGTTTTTATTTCGCCGCTCCATCATCAATTTTCACATTTTCTCGTCGTTGTGCACTTGTTGCGAGCGCTGGGAACAATCCAACTTCTGATGTCGATAGGGGGTGAGTGGTTAGGTTAAGGTTGGCCTCGTGGTTCACGTCCTTAACTATTTCGGTATTGGGCGTCGAAATAACAATGCAGCTATATCACAGAGGTCCTTCTTCAATAGTCTTGATCATTTGGTAATCGAAATTGTACAGGATGCCTTGGATAACAATGGATGCAAACGCGGTGATCACAGCGATGGCGTGACACGTCCATTTTGCTCACAGATCACCACTACTTGTGTTCTGCTCGACGCTCCGTCAAAAAGTGTCTGCTCCGAGACTGACGTCCAGCTAATCTGGCTTCTCTACAGATCTAATAAATTCTCAACTCAGTGTGGCAGCACAAACAGCCTTCCGTTAATACATCATCTTTGCTACCACAAACGATCGTCTCACGAGTACAAGCGATCGTCACGCCACCACCGGTTTCACCCAGGTACTAATACCTGACGTTTGATCCAAACAAAGTGTAACTATGTAAACTTATCTCGAGCTGGTATTGGTCGCGTTTTCAATGACCCTCCGACATATATATATAATATACTTAAGAATATACTTATTTAATAAAATATAATAAATTAAAAAATTAAAAAAATATTTACATACCATAGTACTTTACATTTATTTATTTTATTTTTTATTACTTATACATAAATAAATACATACTTAGCTCAAGTAGGAAGATACAAATAAACGGGTGTCATGTCTTCATGAGACGGGCCTTGAATGTGGAGATGGAGGGACACATTCTTATTTTCACTGGCAATGCATTCCTTAAGCGAGCCGCGTGAACCGTAAACGATTTAGTGTAGGTATCAGTGCTGTGTACAGGAATCGCAAGTGCCAGGTTTTTACTAGAGCGCAGTCGGTTATCCATTGCTGTGCGAAATACGAACCTTTCACGAAGATAATGCGGGGCACATGGGTTAAAAAGAATATTAAAAAGATGACACAAGATATGGGTATTCCTGCGCTAGTGGATGAGTGGCCAACCTAGCTGAGTGCGGAATTCAGAAATATGGTCGTATTTTCGGAGACCGAAAATATAACGTATGCACTGATTCTGAAGTTTATCTAGCTTATCCAATAATTCAGCCTTAGGGTCAAGATAGGCGTCATCACCGTAATCCAGTAAAGGGAGTAGAAGGGAGCGGACAAGGAGCAGTTTGGTATGAAAGGGGAGAAAATTTTGTAGGCGCTTCAGAGAATGCAACGAAGCAAACACCTTGCGGCTAACTTCATTAACTTGCGCAGACCAAGAAAGAGTTTGATCCATAATGATGCCAAGATTCTTAACATTAGAGGAAAGATGTAAAATAGTATTGTTAAAGACCAAATCAGGCATCATCATGTCATGAAATTTTGAAGAAAAGTGAGGGCTGCCTATCACAATTGCTTGAGTCTTGGCAGCATTAACACATAACCCGTGGTGATTGAGGTGAGTGAGGTATGTCAGGATCATGCAAAGTGGCGCTCTGTCGTCTTTGCATACCCCTGTTTGACCAAGGCGTGAGCTATATGTATGTAGGAGTATGTTCAAAAGATATATAGCCTTTTAAAAGTCGGACAGATGGACAGACGAAGAAATGGACGGACGGACAGCGTAGGGTAAGTAACACGGTCCCGTTTTCTGGTACGGAATCCTAAAATATATCCTTCTATGAAACCTGCAAATACTCTTTATTCGAGATCCAATAAATGAATGGGTCCGTGGAACTGTACATATTTCCACTGATGTCAAGTAACAAAAATACTTACTCGAATATTGGTACACGATATTTCCATTTCGGCGGGTTACGGTATGTATAACAACACAATTATGGTTCCGGTACGGTAATTATGTTACGGAAAAACATTTATATAGTATAAGTCATTTATAAATAAATAAAATAATGCTACGATGCACCAACGAGTCGTCAGGGGGAGTAAGCTCAGAGGGATCACATCGATGATTGAAAATGCAGTTTCTAGGTTGTAAAGAAAGACGTAGAGCAATCTTTATTCACATCGAAAATGGGGCTCCGCCGGCTGGCTGATTATTGGGCTGAGATTACCAACTTCATTACCAATTAAGCTACTGTTGCATTCTTGCTATAAAAATGTACACTTTGACCACGGTTATAGGGACATATGTCCTGGCTCGCGGTCACGAATAGAATGCCACTCAACTGTTTCAGAAAAGCTTACGAACGACCTACTAGTTTAAATTTAGTAACTATTTAAACGTAGCCTTTTTAATACGACCCGCAGATAACAAGATTGCATAGGAGGTGCAAATGCGCGACCGCAGAGCTATACGATCTCTACAAAGGAGGTGCAAGTGCGCGAACGCAGAGCTATACGAACTCTACAAAGGAGGTGCAAGTGCGCGAACGCAGAGCTATACGATCTCTACAATACTAAACATTTACATTCAAATGAGATCGCTGTGGACAAAAATTGAAAACGCTAACACGTTAAAAAACCGACTTCCATCGCAACGACTTAGTACAATTTCGCATTATTATTTTTGGCTTTTGTTAATTTTCTAATAAAGTACTTCACCGATTTTTATAAAATTTATATGGGACTACACGGGAAGCACTAGCTTTCAAATAAAATAAGAATCATCAAAATCGGTTCACCCAGTCAAAAGTTCTGAGGTAACTAAAGTGAAAAGAAAAATACAGTCGAATTGAGAACCTCCTCCTTTTTGTAAGTCGGTTGAAAATAGGTTCCTCGGTGAAGGTTGTCTGCCATCCTTAGTGTTATTATAAATGTGGAAATGTGTTTGTTTGTTTGTTTGTTATCTCTTCACGCTTCAACACCTCAACTAATCGTAATGAAATTTGGCATGCACGTTGCCTATGTCATGGGAAAGAACATAAGCTACTATTTATCCCTTGAAAACAGCATAGTCCGATACAGTTCCTAAGGAAAATATACTATTTTTTGTTTGATTTCGAAACCCATCTCGTACTTTAAGTTAAAGTCTTTAACCAGTTCATAGGTACCTGTTAAAATATCTACCAGTATCATCTGAACTTTTAAATATAATATGTAGGTAGGTAAGTAGAATGTTTTTATTACTTTTAAAATAATCATTCCAATGGAGCAACGGATTCATGTGATTTTTATCACAGAGATATTTAAGAGGGTGGAAAATGACATTGTCTGCTAATCAGCATAGCCCGAGATAGTTCCCGAATCCCGAGGGATCTAAGGAAAACTCATTTCCAGGCTCGCGCACGTCAACGTCGCAACGGAGCAACGAAATGACGGGATTTTTTGCATATCAAATATTTAAGGGGGTGGGAAGTGTTAGCTTCTATTCATTGTTTCTATTATTCTTGCAAACGCCACCTAATTTCGGGGAGTGCAAGGGACGAAGGGTTATAAGACCAACGGCCATACGAGCGGGTGAGAGTCATGCATTCGGCATTCGAGAGCCAAGCGCAGGCCAAGGTGTGCGGTACTCTTTAATGAAAATAATTATAATCTTACATACTTAATATTGAGCGTCGATGGCGTAATGGCAAGGGCTGCTGCCTCCTGTCCAGGAGGTCATGGTTTGAATCCTGCCACGTACCAATGTGTTTTCGAATTTCGATTTCATATGTACGTTTCGCCTCATGCATGATTGGTATAATTGGTGGCTTAGTTAGTTTTACGACCGGCTGCCGCCTGACGTCAAGACAGTATTACTCCTGGTGTCGTATGGGAGCCACCGTTGGACCATATGGTAGTCTCTTCCGCTGCCATCCCATGCCAGCAACATGAAAACGACAAAGAGGAAGACCCTTAGTGACCTGGCTAACGACTGTCCAAAAGGACATGAAGTGTAAAAATTTACAGTGGACGATACAAGTAACCGGCAGAAGTGGCGCCGTCTGATTAGGAAAGCCGACCCCGTGTAGCGGGATATGGCGAGGAAGAAGAAGAATAAGAAGATTTCATATATACGTTTATCTGACGCTCTTACGGTGAAGGAAAACATCGTGAGGAAACCTGCACACGCCTGCGAAGAAACTCGAAGGTTGTGTGTAAAGTCGACCAACCCGCACTGGGCCCGTGTGGTCTACTAAGGCCCGATCGCCCTAGTTCAGGGTAGGCTCGAGCCCCTCGGTGGGGACGTATATATGAGCTGATATTATGATGATGACTTAATATTGAAAGCCAACAACTTTTTATTTATTACTCCCTGTCTAATATTATAGAAGTGACAATGTCTGCTTATCAGAATAGCCCAATTTTCCGAGGGCTTTGGAGTAACACAAGCTGCTTGCGGCTCCCGCACCACTCACCCTCAAAGACAAAATGACCACGCGAGCGATGCCGCGGGCAAAAGCAATTGGAGTAATAAGTAAGACTAAATTTTCACTCCATGCCCTACCTTTCCTTAACAAAAAGACCACATTAAGGCACTTGTCCCACCGCCGGCGAGAAAGCGACTAACTATCGACTATTTTCTCGCTCAAGAAACGTACAATACATGTAAATCCCGTATCAATTAAAGAGAAACATATATTAATAGTTAATCGCTGACTGTTCACACTGCCGGCGATTAACTATTAATAATGTATCTCTTTCATTGATACGTGATCTACATCTATTGTACGTTTCTTGAGCGAGGTGAGCGAGAAAATAGTCGATAGTTAGTCGCTTTCTCGTCGGCGGTGGGACAAGGGCCTAAGTATAGTGTCTGGGGTAATAGCCGTGGTCACAAGCCATAATGATAAGTACTTAAGAAAAAAAAAATATTATGATAGGGCTTGCGATCACGACTATTAGCCTAGATGATGGGAAAAATAAAGGCTATGATTACAGGCGGGAAACTCTGAGCTTTAAGGTTTTTCGAAAATTATTTATTTTTCTTATAGAATTGGTTGAAGGGGTGGGAAGTGACATAGACTGCTAATCAGAACAGCAGGATATCATTCCTGAGGGATCTTTTTTTTTATCCACATTTGATAATCATCTCACCTGATGGTAATCTAGAGAAAACTCATGTCCACGCGGGCGAATCCGCGGGCAAAAGCTAGTATAACAATAAATCATAAAAACCGGTCAATTGTGAGTCGTTTTTACGCTATGGAGTCGGAATAGAATGAATGAAAGCCTTTTTTGTCGCTCACGTTGGTGTCTTTTGTTTGTAAGATAGCCAGTTCTCCATTGCATTGGGGAATCTCGGCATCATCGTCACTTACCATCAGGTGAGATGATGCCAAGGGCTTACCAATTGTGAATAAAAAAAAAGTAATGAATAGAAAATGAAAATGAAAATGAAAAATGTATAATATTTCAGTAACAAAATACAAAAATATCTACAGACATAGATGGGACCCCCTTTTAAGTATAAGAAAACCTGTGTCAGGAGGTCCCGCTCTTCTATAGTAATTAGTAACTTGAAATAAACAATATCAATTAATAAGTTGCCAAATAAATTGTACAGTATATGCGTGCATGTGTGCGTGTGTGTAAGTGTGCTAGTGTTTAATCGTGTGTGTGGGTGTGGGTGTGTGTGTGTGTGTGTGTGTGTGTGCGTGTTGTGTGTTGACCTTTATAGAATAGGTATATAATATAAGTTATGATAAATCTTTACTCTAAACTAAACATAAAAATACATCAAGTTACAACGTAAGCGAAATGTGTGGTACGGAGCCCTCGGTGCGCAAGTCCGACTCGCACTTGGTGGGTTTTTTGCGCTTTCGTACCCAAAGGCCTACGCCTACGCCTTCCATCCGTATGTCCATCTGATCTTTTCAACCGAAATAGACAGCCAGCCGGTTGAATAATATAATTATGTGTTATTATGGCGGAATTCCCAACGAATAGAATAGTACAAACAACAGAAAGTAAAAATTAAGGGGGCCTTATACAATAAACCTGTTTTTAGAGTTCCGGAGCCAAAATGGCAAAAAACAGAAGAAAGAATTTTTTTTACTGTCGGTCTCGTCTTTTCTATTGAAATGAATATCATTGTTGTACTCGTTAACGTTTCAGGATTCCATACCCAATAGTATGATGGTACAGAACCCCTTAGTGCGTGAGTCCAACCCGCACTTGGCCGGTTTTTTTTTATTTTTACTTTCGGACGCATCGACGAACCAGTTCGTCGATGTTCGGACGACTAAGGTGCGAGCGAGGCAGGTATTAAGAAGGTACCTAATGGGAAAGCAAAAAAAATCTGAACTAAAAAACACGCTTTTAAAGCATATAAAACTAAAAAGTGAAAAATAATTCTTAATTTTAAGCTGAAAACAATAATGAAAGGAAAATACTAGTATTATTGTGAAAAATGCGTGGGTTACTCGATATACGAAAAATATGGCACAAAGTGCCCCAAGCTTTTTTCAGAATAATACTATTATTTTTCGTTCATTATTGTTTTCAGCTAAGAATTATTTTTCACTTTTAAGTTTGATGTTCTTTTTAATAAAGCGTGTTTTTTAGTCTTTTTAAACTAGGTATATTAATTTTTAAATTTTTAGTTCAGAATAATGAGATAAACTTCATAATATCAGCCGAAGGACGTCCACTGCTAGACATAGGCCTCCCCCAAGGATTTCCACGACGACCAGTTCTGCGCTGCCCGCATCCAGCGGCTTCCCGCGACCTTCACCAGGTCATCGGTCCACCGAGCGGGAGGTCTGCCTGTGAGATAAACTTATGAAATTATTATATTTTCAATGATTCTGATAAATTCTTGATAAATGTAAAAAGTTTGAATTAAATCTGTCCGTTTAAAGTGTTTCAAAATCGAGTACAAAGGAGTCTATTACAAACATACTCGTACATACATACAGGTGAAACTAAAATAAGCGTGTTATAAATGAATGTGTGTATGAATTTATCCGTCCGTCCGGTGTACTAGCAACTAAACTACTAAACGGATTTACGAACATTACGATATAGATGCGAAAAATATCGACTACTAAAATGTTTCGCCCGTAATATTCCACACAAATGAAGTCGTCGCGAGCACCATAAAATATATTAAACTAGATTTTTCCAGCGGTTTCGCTCGCGTGAACATAGTTTCTATGACTGTCTATGAGGGTGCGCACTGCGCGGGCAGCTAGCTGCTCGCGAGCGTGGAAAAAAGTAGCCTCTATGTTAATCGAGGTCCTAATCTGTCTACCTACCAAATTTCAGTGATATACGTTGAGTACTTTTTGCGTGAAAGAGTAACAAACATCCATACATGCATACAAAATTTCACATTTATAATATTAGTAGGATTATCTCCCGCATGAGAGATTTTCTCATCACCTAAAATACACTAATAACAATTTTGATATGATAATATGATGGGATGACAGATTATACAGTCTCAAGATATCCTGATAGCCTAGCTGGTATGACATCAACTTTTTAGGCCTACTGAATAAGCCACTTCCAAAACATTTTCATCCCTATTAATTTAAATTATAATCGGAGGTCCACACAATGGGTGCGGAAGTGGACCGTGGCTTCCCGTCCGGCATCGGATACGCGACTGACAAATGAGCTCATTTTCAGCTCTTATCGCGGTTAATTATGTCCACAACATACTAATAGGATAGCTGCGAAATTGAACTCTATTGAATGTTTAAAATTAAAACTTAATTGAATTTTATTGTTCAATTTAAAATCGAAGGGATTCGACTGTTTTGACGTTATCGAATCCGTTATAAGTTTATGTGTGTATTAGTATGTGTATCTCTGTCTGTGGCATCGTTTGTGGCTCCCAAACTAATGGACCGATTTTGATTTAGTTTATTTTTTTGTTTAAAAAGCGATTTGATTGAGAGTGGTCTTAGCTATGATTCAAAAAAATCAAAATGGCGGGAAACGAAATGGCCGCCTAAAGTATTGTTTCCGATTTGACTGAAAAAGTCGTTTTTTTTGGGAAATGTACTCAAAGGGTAAAAACGGGACCCTATTACTAAGACTTCGTTGTCCGTCCGTCTGTCACCAGGCTGTATTTCAAGAACCTTCTGAAATTTCTGTTGCCGCTATAACAACAAATACTAAAAATTAGAAAAAGTTAAATAATAAGGGGGGTCTCCATACAAAAAAACCGGCCAAGTGCGAGTTGAACTCGCGTGGAGAGGGTTCCGTACAATGCTCAAGTCAAACACAAAATATCACATTTGAAGTCTTACTGTGAGCAGTAAGATGCTAGTTGTTTTTTTTTATTATAAAAAATTTGAGTGTGTTTGGCTGCACCCTACCTGATGGTAAGTGCCGATGCAGCCGAGGATAAACACACAAGTTAAAAAATTGCTTATTCACTCTCGTCTTGAAGATTCCTAAATTAAACGAATCCGGGAATACAGACGACGGCAGGGAATTCCACCCATTGGCCGTTCGCATGATGAACGAAAAAGCAAACGCTTTGTGTGTAAAGGTGGAACATTGATGACAAAGGGGTGTAACCGCCCTCCGCACCTGGTCGTCCGTTGATGAAATAGAGAGGAGGAATGAGGTCGTGAAGCTCCAGGACACACTCTCCAAAATGAATCCTGTAGAACACCGTAAGACAGGCGACTTTGTGGAGATGCTCGAGGCCTTGGAGCCTGTTTGATACAAGTTCCTCGTCGCCAATGAGTATCCTAGCGCTTCGGTCGATAGAATCCAAGGCATATAGCTGGTAACGAGCCGATCCGTCCCAAAAGTTAGAGCAGTACTCCATACAGTTAACTACTACTAGCGCAATCTAGTGGTGTTTTAGTGAACTTCTTTTTTTAAAATAAAAATGTTAGTGCATTTGGCTGCACCTTACCTGATGGTAAGTGCCGATGCAACCGAGGATGTAACACGCAAGCTCAAAAAGTGCCTATTCACTGTCGTCTTGAAGATTCCTAAATTATACGAATCGGGGAATACAGACGCCGCCGGCAGGTAATTCCACTCCTTGCTCGTTAGCATAATGAACGAAGAAGCAAAACGCTTCGTGCGTAAAGGTGGAACATCAACGACAAAGTGGTGGAATTGCCCTCCGCACCTGGTCGTTCGATGATGAAATGAAGAGGGGAATGAGGTCTTGAATGTCTTGGTCTGAAATGAATCCTGTAGAACACCGACAGACTATTACCTATTACGACTAGAACTATTTTCCGTAGGTGAATGTATTATATTGAGTTTACCACTTTTTTTTCAATTAATAGAATTCTTATAGGTTTTCCTGTAATGTACAAGCAATATCTTATATTTTTTTCAAAATTTTAGGCTTAGTAGTTTTAGAGAGAACAGGGGGGGAATGGTCAATTTTCGTTTTCTTTCATGAATAAAATCAAAACTATATATTTTACAATATAAACAAAAATATATTTAAGATCCTGATAACGTGCGCTTTTATTTGATATATGACACAATAAGGTTTCCATAACTTTTTTTAATTTCTTAATTAGTCCCCCGAAAATAACCCTCATCTAAAAAAAAATATTTACTTTGCACATCTGTGTTTGGGTCATAGGATCACATTATACTACCAAATTTCACCTGATTTGGTCCATTAGATTCGGAGCAAATTGGCTTGGACAGACGAACGGACAGACAGACAGACGCACGAGTGATCCTATAAGGGTTCTGTTATTTTTTGTAAGGAACCCTAAGAACGTTTTTTTTTAAACATGAAGAAACTAGCGCCATCTAGTATGATGGTACGGAACCCTATGTGTGCGGTTCTGACTTGAAAAGAGCATACCCAAAATAACACACGAATAAATAAAATACCAATTACAAAAATAGAAGCAAATTAATTACTTCGTCCCGTTATAATCTAACCTAATAGGGCACCATTTTAGGCATCCGTCTTGTACCTGACTTCAAGATATTAATTCCGTCAAAAGGCATTTACAAAGTTTACTACGCTCTCAATATACTGAGCGCATAATTAATTAATTTCAAAAGGCTCTTAGCATAAGACTGTAATGAATGACTCGTAAAGCCTTATTAAAATTCAAAGCAAAACTTGCAATTTCATTCCCTATTCAACATCTTCTATATTATTTCACAGAAGTAAAAAAAATGTGTTGAAGTGCTTTAAAAAAAAAGCTAAGCCCGTTTGAGAGAATGGCACTACCGGTAGTTTAAGTGAACTGTAATTTTTTGGAAATGGATTTTCTTTGATTTTTGGGGAGCAAGCGCACAGACCCTGTCCGCTTCCAGGTGTTTCTCTCGACGAAGGTGGTCAAACAACGGCTTCAGCTGTCGGCGGGCGCGAGCTCAAAAGCACACTCAGACAATTCAATACCATCAAAAACATCACTTGTAAAAAAACCAAGTCTCACAACTCAGTTCTTCTACCGTAAAAAGTTGTGAGATCCATGTAATACCCAGTCGGTTCATTTATTAGGGAACTTATCTTCTGTTTTAAGTTATTACTTAATTGGCTAACCTAAAAACATCTTATAGCCATATATTTGTGACCATATCAATATTAATAATCTTTTATGATTTAAATTAACAGAATTACTTGGCTATCGCAAAAAAACACATTGTATCTCACAAGTAATACATATTATATTCAATTAGATTGTTTAGTGCGATTGCTAAGGCAAAGAAAAACATATAAGATTGTTAATGTTGATATGGTCACTACCTATAAGATGTTGTTAGGTTAGCTAATTATGTAATAATCTAAAACAGAAGATCCCTGTAGGGACTGAATAAATATTGACTGACTCGGTGGCTCAGTGGTTTGTGCTCAGGGGTTGTGGGTTCGAACCCCACCCAGGGCAAACATTTGTGTGATGAGCAGATTTGTTTGCCCTGTGTCTGATGGGTGTTAAATATCTATATATGTATGTATTTAAACGTATATAAGTATGTATATCAGCCTCTGGTTCCCATAACACAGGGAATCCTACTTTGGGCCAGATGACCATGTGTGATATGTCCCAGAATATTTATAAAAAAAAAATTAACCGACTTAGTATTACATGGATCTCACAACTTTTTACGGTAGAAGAACTGAGTTGGGATTCTTGTTTTTTTTACAAGTTATGTTTTGATGGCCTCTCATTTCTTGTTGTAGATAGTCCAACTTTTTTCCTTTTAAATGACTGAATAAATTAATCGACTTGGTATCATATACTGCAAATGTAACTTTGTAATCCTATACATTTATATGGGAATACAAAGTTATTTATGCCGTTGGTGTATCTAGAAAACTGGACCGAAATTGCAAAATATTTGTATTTTTCCTTGTTTTATACACTAAACACTAATTGTAATCTAAATTTGAAGCTTCTATGCCTGCTAGAATTGCCTTAGAGTTTGATGATCGGTCAGTCAGTGAGTGACAAAATTAAGAAACTTTGACTAGTTATAATTCTTTAACTACTGATTCAAATTGAATAAAATTTGAATTATACTGTGTTTATACAATATCTGCTTGGTGACTGAAAACTCAGGCTTCTAGTTTTATCCTTAACAAAGTTATAGGGGGTTGAAAATGGCCTAAATAGCTTCAAGAAAAGGATGGTACGGCCGTGCCGCTTTTTTGCTTGACTTGGGTACTGCCGTGCCCCAAGATGTCTATTGCGCAATTTGCTCCAATCCCTATATTTAGTTACATTGCTCGATATGTAGACGAGGCGAAGGTTTTGGCCTAATTTCTACCCACGAACGGACGGAATGGAACGGAGGTGGTTTAACGGTTTGGGGTTAGAGGTCGTTTTTGTTACAGATTACACAAAATTTTTGATTTATTTTTAGGATTGACTAACCGTAGCTGCTAGTGATTCTTTTTTGAAATTCAATATGGACGATCTCAAATCTTCTTCCGAATTCGACGTGGTCACCATTCGTCACCGATTGGTCTTGGCCCGCGTGTTTTGAGTATAGCCTCGAATTCGCCTTGGGTTCACCATTAGCTCTACACGCTTATCCAACATGGTTTTGGCCCGCGTGTTTTGAGTATAGCCTGGAGTTCGCCTTGGGTTCGCCATTAGCTCTACAAGCATAACCAACATGGTTTTGGCCCGCGTGTTTTGAGTATAGCCTGAAGTTCGCCTTGGGTTCACCATTAGCTCTGCAAGCATAACCAACATGGTTTTGGCCCGCGTGTTTTGAGTATAGCCTGGAGTTTGCCTTGGGTTCGCCATTAGCTCTACGATCATAACCAATATGGTCTAGGCCCGCATGTTTTGAGTATAGCCTGGAGTTCGCCTTGGGTTCGCCATTAGCTCTACAAGCATAACCAATATGGTCTTGGCCCGCGTGTTTTGAGTATAGCCTAGGGTTCGCCTTACGTTTGCCATTAGCTCTACAAGTATAACCAATATGGTCTTGGCTCGCGTGTTTTGAGTATAGCCTGGAGTTCGCCTTGGGTTCGCCATTAGCTCTACAAGCATAACCTATATGATCTTGGCCCGCGTGTTTTGAGTATAGCCTGGAGTTCGCCTCGGGTTCGCCATTAACTCTACAAGCATAACCTATATGGTCTTGGCCCGCTTGTTTTTAGTATAGCCTGAGGTTCGCCTTATTATTAATGTGAATAATAATAATGTTATTAGGACAGTTTACGTTAAATGTTTTCACGCTTAAATTATGAGCAAGTTTTTTTAATATTTTATGTATATTTAGACCAAATTTTGTACCCAAAACTAAGCAAATAAATTATGTTTTACCAGCTTTTGCTTGCGGCTCCGCGTGAACATCGTTATTATGACTGTCTTTGAGGGTGAGAGGTGCGCGAGCTACAAACGGCTCGCGAGCGTGGACATGAGTTTTCTCAGGATCCCTCAGGAAGTAAATCGGGCTATTCTAATTAGCAGTATATGTCACCGTTTAACCATTTTTGTACAAAAAAAAACACTTCAATCCGTTTGCTCCGTTGAGACGTCGACGTGCACGAGCGTGGAAATGAGTTTTCCCCCAGATCCCTCAGGAACTATGTGAAGATATGCTAATTAGTATGTAAATTATGTTATTTTCCACTTCTCAACCATCTCTATGCAAAAATTACAACAATCCATTGTTCCGTTGCGATTTTCAAGAAATTAACCAAAAAAAGAGTATTTTTTTCAGTTACCTCAGAAACTGCATCGGACTATGCTATTTTCACGGAATAAAAAGTATCTTATGTCCTTTCCCGTGACAAAGGCAACCTGCATGCCAAATATCATCAAGATTGGTCAAAGCGTTGAAGCGTGAAAAGGTAACAAACAAACAAACACATTTTCATATTTATAATATTAGTAATAATTCCATTTCATTTTCGGGTTCGCCTAGCTTTACAGTGATCACCAATCTGGACTTGGCCCGCTTATTTTGAGTATAACCTGGGGTTTGAGTTTAACCTAGGGTTTGAGTATAACCTGGGGTTTTATTATAACCTGTGGTTTGCTTTAGGTTCGAAACTAGCTCTACAGCCATCACCCATCTGGACTTGGCCCGCGTGTTTTGAGTACAACCTGGGGTTTGAGTATAACCTGGGGTTTGAGTATAATCGGGGGTTTGCTTTAGGTTCGAAACTAGCTCTACAGCCATCACCCATCTGGACTTGGCCCGCGTGTTTTGGAATATATATAGCCTTACCTACCCGAGACATAGGATCTGTGCCCCAGCACAGAGGAGGCTATACTTTAGTACGATATACAAGTAAATACCTAAGTATAAAATTATTTTTCATAAAAACTCTATGAAGTGTGTAAGAACTAAGAAGAACCAATCATAGAATATCTGCTCAGATCATTAAGTCAATGTCTGTAACACAGGTTGTTGGATAACTGTTGTCTGTCTCGTCCGCCGAGTTGTCTGGTCGAGTACGAAGAGTTGTGTTGTTCTGTCTGTCTAGTCCGCCTAGTTGGCTATCGAGTATGCCAAGCTGTCTGCCAAGTCCGACGAATAGTTCTGTTCATCTATTCCTCCGATTTATCTGTCATTTCGCTTAGTTGCCTTTCAAGTCCGCCGAGTTGTCTTTCGAGTCCGCCGAGTCGTCCAGTGTGTAAAGATTACCGAGTAGTTCCATCTGTCGATTCCGCCGAGTAATCTGTCTAGTCCGCCGAGATGTCTGTCGAGTCCGCCGAGTAATTCCGTCTGTCGATTCCACTCAGAATTTATTCGGATCCAAAAGTAAGGACTTAACTAAACTCGACGAGATTTTCTGTGAGTGCGCATCAAAAGATTAGAAGAAAACAACTAGAAAATTCTTATAAAAAATTTAACCATGCGCACTGTTTATAATTGTACAGGGAGCGTTAAATGAAACACAGATGTTATCCGAAATGATTTATTATGGCTGAGTAATGGCATTTTCGTAAACAAGACATCACATCAGGTTCATAACATATATTCAGTGGATTTTGATATTCTAAAACATGTAGGCGCTAAAGAATGACCATTTATTGTGTTGGATGGCTATCGTTCTATGCTGAATCATAATGGTTGATAAATAGTGAATTTTATGGTATCTGAGAGCTTACAAATCTGTGACTAGTTCGCAAATTTTGTAGCTTTTTAGAGAATGAACGAAAATACACATCAAATGTCACAAATGAAGTCTATACACTCTATAAAAACTTAATGAAGATAATGTCTAATTACACATATAAAGTTTCAGAAACAAAGACATCCTTTTACAACTCGAGATAATAAATAATAACATAAAAACATTGGCAGTTTTCACTAGCAAACAAAGAAGAAACCTAAATTACTCTATAATTATATCTATGACCTATTTCTTCTTAAGTAAAACATTAATTACGAAACAGTAGCTCTATGCATATCTTTATACACGATCCTGAACTATATAAACTTATCTACGGTATTAATGTCGCATATTTTAAATTTGCATAACTTTTATGTATTTTTTTTTACATTTTCATTTCCTAAGACCCTTGAAATTAACCCTTACCTCTAAATTAGAAAGAAAAAGACTATTTTACTTATATTATTTGACCACGAGGTGGTGTCATGCAATTGCCAGAAACCAATAGCAGTACCGTACTTCCGTCGGAATTTCCCTACTCTCAAAATAATACTTTGTCCTGTTAGATAACGACTGCAACATACATATTATTAATATAAAAAGCACACGGAGAAAAAAATATAGTCAGAATAACTATTCAAAGTTATAGTTAAATTAGTTAAATGACGTATCGTTGATGTAGTCAACTGTTTTCTAGAATTGAGGATCTGTATAGCCAATTCAGCGATACAGATCCTTAGTTTGACGAAACAGTTGGCTATATTAACGATACGTCTTTTAACTAATTTAACTATAAACTTTGAATAGTTATTCTGACGATATTTTTTTCTCCGTGCACCCTAGGTCAGTCGGGCCAATGGAGAAAGAAAAGATAAGAGAGAGAGAGGACCTACTTGGAATCTGAAGATTGTCTGAAAATTTCATTGAAATCGGTCCAGCCGTTTTGGAGTCTATAAGGAACATTTTTTTTTCCTTCACATAGCACAGAGATAGACTGGATTCAAGTGCTAATAACTACAGCCTCCCTGATATAATAAAAGGATTTGAATGTAAATCACATGTTAAACGCTCATAAGAATTAGAAATGATTTGAACGATTAAAAATTATTCAAAATGATTACAAATCAAATCATTTTTAATCCTTTTTAATGATTTTGTTTAATCAGGGCTGTGATTAAAATAACTAAAAAAGAGATTATAAGGTTTTCTTATTTGTTTACTTAGCTTAAGTAATAAAAATATGTATCGTTTATTTAAGTAAATAAACTTTAAACAAAAAAAAATGTTATGAGGACAGGTTATAGCGGTGAATACTTATAACCTGTTTTGTCCGTTAAATTTGGAACCATATTAAAATAAATAAACTCATGTGAGTCCAACTATGTAACTTAATTAATTAATTCATTAACTTTAATTATCTTAACGTTAGTTAAAAAACACTATAATATTAAGAAATTATAAAGTCACATGAACAATGCGTTCATAAATCTTATTATTGGTCAACTGACAGCCAAAACCGTGTGCTAACACTGGTCTTATGTACAGTTGGTAATATTACAAATTATACAGTCAGTCATTCAAATCACCTACCCAGATAACCAGGGTTGTCAATTTTGAATTACATAAATATAATCATAAAGTTTAAAAGACACTTACAATTACAAATTTTGAAATTACATGAATACAAACGCAAATTTAAATTTCCAACTAATTAACCAAGAAAGTGTAACAACGGTACTTTTTAAAGATTATTTTAATTTAATTAAATCATGGTAGATCTTATCTATGGTTTCTGTATCTTTCCTTTTATTAATTAAATCTTGATGCCTCTCCATTTACATAGATTCCATAATCAGACGCTTTTTATAATTATGTTCTGTATTTAAAAATTTTAATATTTTAAGATTTTAGCCTGCTTACCCTCGAGTAGGCTTTATCATTACAAAATACAAAAGCTTTAGCTCAACCTTTTTTTTTAAAATAAAGACAAAAATAATATAAAACTCATGGCATTTAAAAAAACAGAAACAAAACGATTTACAAAAAGTATTGTATCATATAACACTTGACAGCCCTACCAGCACATCACACACCAGAAACTATGCACTCGCGACTTAGCTTGCTCAATAGCAAGTAAGTGGTTGTAGCATCGTCTTGAATTCATCCAGGGAAGCAGCAGTTGAAACAGCAGGTGGCACAAAGTTCCAGAAAGCAACTCCAAGGACAAGAAAAGAGCTCTTGTACATTGATGTACCCGGAATCGGCGATAACAGCGTATAGTCCGGTTGTTCTCAGATCATTGCAGAGTCGGATCGATAATAGCTTCCAGGTTCTTGAGAATACTAACTTACTCAATATCTTTACCAGCTAACGACAGCACTGGCTTCTCACTGCTATCTATGAGGATAGTACGTTTAGACAAACACCAAAAAAAATGTTAGACAAGAAATTCATGATGTGTGAACGGAAGATTAACACTTATTTTTTTTTTTTGTTTCTGCTCCTCTACAAACTTATTCAGTCCACAGTCTCTGCACCACTTCCAAAAAGGGCTGAAATCGTACACTCGGCCACAATTGATACATGTTTTTTTTTGGGACTCCATTTGCTCGGAATGGTTGCAACAATATGAATCATTTCGACCCTCCGTCTCCGTTTAAATAGCAATGCTTATCAAAACTAATTAATTAATTAAGTTACATAGTTGGACTCACATGAGTTTATTTATTTTAATATGGTTCCAAATTTAACGGACAAAACAGGTTATAAGTATTCACCGCTATAACCTGTCCTCATAACATTTTTTTTTGTTTAAAGTTTATTTACTTAAATAAACGATACATATTTTTATTACTTAAGCTAAGTAAACAAATAAGAAAACCTTATAATCTCTTTTTTAGTTATTTTAATCACAGCCCTGATTAAACAAAATCATTAAAAAGGATTAAAAATGATTTGATTTGTAATCATTTTGAATAATTTTTAATCGTTCAAATCATTTCTAATTCTTATGAGCGTTTAACATGTGATTTACATTCAAATCCTTTTATTATATCAGGGAGGCTGTAGTTATTAGCACTTGAATCCAGTCTATCTCTGTGCTATGTGAAGGAAAAAAAAATGTTCCTTATAGACTCCAAAACGGCTGGACCGATTTCGATGAAATTTTCAGACAATCTTCAGATTCCAAGTAGGTCCTCTCTCTCGCTTATCTTTTCTTTCTCCATTGGCCCGACTGACCTAGGGTCCTTTTTACTTTTAAATTGCATATTTTTAAGACCGTTTTTCAAACAACTATCAAATGTCCACGTAAGCTATTTATCTCTTGTTATTGAAGTGTGGTTTTCCTTAATAAATGCGATGTACCTATGCTGACCACTCTTATCTAAAAAGTTTTATGTTTACATATTTTTAGTTCGGGAATTCACATGACTAATATAATGTGTGTGTTACAGTCGTTATCTGACAGAAAAACATATTGTTTTGAGAGTAGGGAAAATCCCAAAGTTCTGTCATCCACGGATTGTAAGTACAGTCACCATCAACCAACTGATCTATCTCAACTGATCTATCTCAACCAGTTCACGTATTTTGGGTACCAAGAAGCTAGAAGCTAAGAAGCTAGTGGGTGTTTGATAGACATAAAATTAGCATATGATTTGACTAGGTTAGGGATCATCTATTTTGAATGGAAATTATTTATTTAAAAAAATGGTCAGATTTCAGACAAGTTTTGTCATCAAATAAATCCTATGCCACGGAGTCGTCCCGTTTGTCGAGTCCGTCGAGTCGTATTTATATAACTACCTCGTGCCTAGGCTACTTTCTACCTATTTTAATTATAGAGATCTGATTAAAAATTTTAGCACCTTCTACCGGACTTTTTATATTTTTTTTCTCAAAATCTATTTAGCTTCTTTAGTAAAAGTTTGGAGTATTTATTTTAAGCGGCAACACCGTATTGGTCTGTATCCACGGGAGTTTTTTGGCGGGATTTGTGGTGGACGCATTCGTTGTTTTATTTTGTTGTTTTTTCATTATTTTCTGCTGGGATTTTGTTCAAGAAGTGGTGCATTTTGGAGAAAATCGTCTAGTGCACGTGAGCAATGTGGAGAACAAGAAGATAAAACGAAGGAGGACGTGAGAACCCAACTTGCTCTGGGTGCAGTTTTATAGACGCCCAGAGCAACTGGGTGTTCCACCTCAGAATGCAGCTGCTGCAAATGCTGTCAAGAACTTCAGAGAAGATTTGTAATGCACCGGCACTAGCATTACAAATCCAAAAACAAAGGAAGAAAGTGAAAATTATTTACGAATCCGGCTGAAGGACTAGTTTCCATGGCCAAGAAAAATTCACAACTGTATCCACGGGGAGTTTTTTGGCGGGATTTGTGGTGGACGCATTCGTAGTTTTATTTTTTATTTTTTTCATTGTTTTCTGCTGGGATTTTGTTCAAGAAGTGGTGCATTTTGGAGAAAATCGTCTAGTGCACGTGAGCGATGTGGAGAACAAGAAAATAAAACGAAGGAGGACGTGAGAACCCAACTTGCTCTGGGTGCAGTTTTATAGACGCCCAACAGCAACTGGGTGTTCCACCTCAGAATGCAGCTGCTGCAAATGCTGTCAAGAACTTCAGAGAAGATTTGTAATGCACCGGCATTGCACATTACAAATCCAAAAACAAATGTAGAAAGTGAAAATTATTTACGAATCCGGATGAAGGACAAGTTTCCATGGCCAAGAAAAATTCACAACAACATCTGTATCCACGGCCACGAATAAGTTTTAAAAAAGTCCTTGAGCACAAACACACCTTCCGATACTTATCCGATTTGTCAGAAATCCTAATCGGAGTCTTCTTTATACACTTTCCGATCTGTGCTGTGCTTTATCCTTTTAACAGATCGGCCTTAGCAGTGACTAGGAGCAGACGTGTTAAATTGTCAACTTTATTTTTCTTATCAGTCAATGTAGCGTTTTTTCGAATCTTTTTAAAAACTCTTAATGGCTTTCATAGGCCTTTAGTTCTTAAGTCACTATTTGAATACTCTATATTATATACTATAAGTCTCTATTTTAATCAATTCCGTGGCGTAATGGTTAGTCTATTCGCTTTACACCTGGAGGTCTTGGGTTCGATTCCCGTCAGGATTCACTTGTAAGACTCGGTTTAGTGCGTTAGGGTATTTTCTAAGCCTACATCAGTGTTGACAGCACGATGTGTTCCGGCTTGAAGATTAGATAGCCAGTTCTCCATCGCGTTGTGAAATCTTGGTAAGCCCGCTTCCATCTTCGGCATCATCTTTACTTAACATCAGGTGAGATGATGCCAAGGGCTTGTCAACTGTGGATAAAAAAATAATATTCTGGTACCATAGCATAATGTACCACAAGCACTGTCATTTTCTATTAGTTAAAACAACTTAAAATATTCGCGGTCTAATGGCGTACCGCATTCTTCGTAAGACGACATTTTACTTATTCACGTCTTAGCTCGACGCTGGTGTGCGTTCGTCAGTGAGACGGTTTGTCGAACGAAGTTTCTCCAATGCTCTATACACCTTCCGATTTAGGATCTGATTTTAAGAAAAGGATGGTCGGAACATCCGATCGTCCGATTTTGTATTAATACTAAAAATTAAGGATCTGCTGAAAAATACATTAAATCCGATTTCATCCGATAATTAACATCACATAGGATCGGATCGGATTGTCTTGATCCCGCTTTGGTGCGTGCTTAATCATTGTTACTATCCTCTTTGATGCGTGCGTCTAATGTTACAGAAGATGATCTTTGCTCAGTGCGTGCGTCTCTTCGTTTGTGGGGACTCCAAACAATGCTTTTTTAAAAGAATTTCAATTAAAAATTGTAGTTTTGATTGAAGTATGTACATACACATGTTCGTTATTTAAATACATTCGCTTGTTTCTTGTTTCCGATGTGCCTTTATAAAGTGTCTGTGAAAAATATAGCACATGAGTTCTTCCGGTGATCTTCATTTGTTTCAATCAAGATGAAGCGTCGCAGAATCCTTCACGCTGACAAAATAATACAAAATGTTATTCATGTGTTTTGTCTGCTGATGTTCCTGCAGTTGAAAGGTAAGCTTACACATAAAGCTTACCTGTGTAATGATAACGATGCTGAATTTCACAAAGTTTAGGCTCGTGACCTGTTTTAAACAATCAAAACAACTCTACACAATAGTTCTGTGTTTTCACGTAGATCCAAAGTCATTTATGAATTTTATGATACTTAGTAGGCCATTCTAAATTTATTTGGGCTTTTTTTTTACAAAATCTACCAAATTGATTCATTTGTCCAGAAAGCTCATTCATGTTTTCTCTACCTACTTGTTTCCAAAAGCTTATTTACAATTTACAATAAATAATGATTTCCAGGCAACTTTTACCCAAGTTAAAGCAGTCCTATACCTGATCTCCAGGTTGAACCTACTTATATTTTGATATAAGCAAAAACATAAATAATACTCGCCTAATAATTGCCTCGGTGAACATCCCGGTAAAGTTAGAACCACACGGGATTGTTCGCACTGACGGCAAGAGGGCCGACGGGTTGACACTCATTCCCTGGCAACACGGAAGGTGCTTGGTATGGGATGTCACCTGTGTGGATACGTTGGCACCATCATATGTTCGATCCACTAGTGGGCGGGCTGGAGCAGCTGCGGATAGCGCTGAGGTGTTTAAGACCCTTAAATATGTGGGTTTAGCCGGGACCAAAAAAATTGCTGCCAAAAAAATTTTAAAAGAACTTTCAGTGCATCTCAGCGAGACTACTGGTGACCGCAAGGCTGGCAGCTTTTTAGGGCAACGCATAAGCATCGCCATCCAGCGCGGAAACGCTGCCAGTATGCTGGGTACCATGCCTTGTGGGGATGCACTGGACGGCATTTTTTATTTATAAGCTTTTTCTATGGTTTGTAACGAAAAATCAATGATGACAATTTATTTAAATATATATATATATATGGATTGATTAAAACTAAATACTGTCCTGAAAAAAAAATGCAATATGTAGATTTTCCTATGAAAATCAATTTTTAAAATTTTTACAAAAATTTTATTTTATTTTATCAGAAATTTTAGTTCATACGACTACAACTACTAATCAAAATTTTTACTGATTTACATTATTATTTATACTTCTTTTCATATCTTATCCTGATTTTTTTTCAACATAAAGGTTTCTAAGCTTTTTAGTGTCAGATTTTATACAAAAGTCAAAACCTAACACTGTTTTATGCAAAAAAAAACAAAAAATGGAATGTTGCTTTAACTGATTTAGATACAAAGAAGATTTCATTAGCTAACTAAAACAGTAATTAGTTTTTATACAAAATTTCTGAGAAAACCCTGGATATTGGCAAAGCGCCAAATTCCACTCCCCACTTGAGCCTCAGCAGCGCGTTTGATATCCCCGCTTGAAAGGAGACGTACCTATATGATGAAACTCTTGTTTTCATACTTTTCCATAGTCGGTTTTTTGTATTTTTAACTAATCATTCATATTATTATCTGTAATAAAGACAGTTAGTAATTTTTAAATAATCTAGAGTACCTATATTTCAATAATATCTGGCCGATTTTTGATAAACTTGCCATCAAGAGCCTCTTAATTAAGCGCTTTTAATCAAACAAGATGCTCTTAAAGTAAAAGTAAAACACCTTTTTAAATAAAATACCAGTCAACAAAATTTGTTTAGCAGAAAACTAAACAAAGGTACAATAAAAAGAAATGGCTTTCTTTCTTTTTTCAAATGAGATAAGAAAGTATCATAACCAACCAGTACTTAAAAAAAAGACTGCAATCTTTTTCGCATTTTTGTTTTGTTAAATAAGCCAGTGTGTGTAATCTTTCTATGTGTTGTAGACTACTACACAGTAGCAAGCAATCCCATGCTCTTATACTCCACGGCATATGACATCAGAGTGGCGGACATCAACAAAGTGGGGAAAGTAAACACCATCATCAAAGGGCTTGAGCAAGGGTCCGCAGTGGACTTCCTCCATCGAAAGAACCTCATATGCTGGTGCGATCAAACTGCTGAGCTGATACAATGTATGAACTACAATGAAACTCACTCTGGAGAGAAGGTATGCAAAAAAGTCTTCAAATTCGTAATCAAAAAAAAATTAATGAGACCTAAAATATTGCAGTGGAATATGGGTGACATTCATAAAATCTACATATCAAATACTGCTTCTGATAGACATATTTCTGTAACACTAAGATGTTACATGCTTTAACAATGCTTTAGAAAAATCTTTTATAGTTACCGAGTGTAAAATATTGAAACAGTAATAGATTCCTTGCTGAAATACAATTCCATCAGGTGGGTGGGAAGCAGCATCTAACTTATCATCATCATATCCACCGAAAGCCGTCCACTGCTGAATATAGGCATCACATACCCCATAGCACTCACGCTGAAACAATTGTGAGGCTTCGCATTGGAAAATTCTGGTGCCAAAAAAATTCACTTTTTGTGATGCAACCAAGATCAATCAATTACAAAACTATCCATCAATAAAAATAAATTTTACGCTTTTTAATTGACACACACACCAATTAGCTACTTATACAAGATATATAAAAAAACAAGGTAAAGATTAACATATAGGATCAAAAAAGAAGAAACACAAAAACAAAGAATAAAACTAACAAAGTCGATGAAGTGCGATGTCAAAATAAACTAAGCACACATAAAGGATAATAAATAAAATTGTACAGCCACGCTGTGCATACTTTCTCGCGAAGCCTTAACCATCTGTCGTAGTTGAGCATAAACAAATCAACTATAAACAATACACTTACTTACTAGTAGTAAAGAATACAGTAAGGTATAGTTATCAGACTGATGAAATATTTTTAAATAATTTCGGTTAGTATGGAAGATACTTTACTCCGATTTTTCCTGGAATAATTAAGTCGCTAGTGCAGTAGGCCTTATTAAATAACAAAGTTTCATTCAATCGTTAAAGCGATTTTTGAGAAATAGTAACAAACTATGGAGCTGGATTTGTATGGGAGGTACCTTATTGCGATTTTTTTGGAATAACAAACTACTGCGTGCTGTAGACCATGTAAAATTATGGTAACATACCGAGTTTTATAAAAATTGTTAGGGCTATTTTTGAGTAAAAAAATAATAATTGATTTTTTTAGTTTGTGGTGACAAAAAATCGAAATGGGGGAAATTGAAAAAAATTGCTGGAGATATAAAAACAATATTGCCTTTACTCAAATTTCACCCAAATCTGTCCAGTACTTTGGGAACTAGAATACCAGACGGACACGTACACACATATACACACACTAATTTTTTTTTTGTTTAAGACTTAGTGTAAAACAATTAATCCCCATCAAAATCTCAACTTTTTTTTATTGCCATCACAATACCTTCTTCACTCCATTGTAGCTCGCAAACGCTCGGTCCTCAGTTGCTCGAAAGTAAAAGGTAACTGGCTGGCCAGAGAATAAAATTTAGGTTCAGCTTTATGTTGTAGATGCAAAGTATACATCCAAACCACTGTTTTTCAGCCAAAACCAGCTAGTACTCGTTCAAGTTATGTACTTACGATCATGAAGATGTTATTCAAGAAACCAAGTTCTTCAAGATATATTTCATAGACTTCTTAGGCATAATTGAAAAGGCTATTGTAAATTTTTAAAAATATCTTAAACATTTAATTCTCTCTTGTGCTAAGGCTAAGGATTTTTACAAAGACTGATAATGTGCTGCTCTCATTCAGTGGCTTCCCACAAGCTTCACCAGGTCGTCGGTCTACTGAGTGCAAAGCCTGCTTGTGAAAGATTTTTACTAGCCACTAATCTACTCAACGCAAAATTAAATTTCAGATGAGGATAGTATCTGAAGGGCTTATAACGCCTACCGGTATTGCAATAGATTGGTATACGGAAAAAATATACTGGACTGATGGAGAAACCAATAGAATAGAGGTAATAAGCATTGACCAGAGGCAAAGAAAAGTGCTGTTCTGGGCCGAAGTTGATTTGGCCAGAGCCATTGCCGTAGTTCCTAAAGATGGGTGAGTATTTCTTCTATTTTTATCCTGTTTGTATTTTGACTCCTATATACCCCACAAGCATGTACAAAAGCCAGCACATCAAGATAGACACTTTGTATCATTCTTATGCTGTATGCGTATGGATCAGAATCGCACTACGAGTGTTTAGCTTGATGTGCTGGCCTCTGTATATCAATTCTTCCATTTATTGTAGTTTTGTTTCGTATCCCAATATTTAGTCAGTATTCAGTAGACAATGATGTATGATAGTCCAAGAGCCGCCCTAGACGTATGTATCATCAAAATTAAGAGCACTTTAACTAATTCAACCGCATCCGTGGCGTAATGGTTAGTCCATTCGCTTCACACCAGGAGTTCGGGTTTAACTTTGTAAGACTCGGTTTGGTTGGTGGTAGGGCATTTTCATAGCCCACCTGACTAGCTACCACCATCTCATCTAAGTCTTGCCGCAGTATCAGTGATGTGCTCCGGCTTGAAGATAAGATAGCCAGATCTCCATAGCGTTGGGGAATCTAGGTAAGCCCGCTTCCATCTTCGGCATCATCATCATCACTTACCATCAGGTGAGATGTTGCCAAGGCCTTATCAATTGTGGATAAAAAAACTTCAGAGGCTGCAGATTGGTGTTGGTCCCATCAAAATCTACTCTTACTATAGATATCTGCTGTTGAACCTGTTACATGTTTGTTAAATGCTAGAGGACTATTGGTCAAAAACATCTTAAAAACCTGCACATCTGAATTCAGATGTGTTAGAAGGTAGCGTTGCAATGTCCTGGTTAGTAATCGTATATGCCTCCTTGGTGATGGCTACCTAAAACCGGAGGACTACAGGCACTTTCCATTCAGCAGAATTGCTGCATTGATGCAGCATATTTTCGAATAGACCAGAGTGCAAGGGTCATAGGGGAATACACGAAAGATTCGAAAAGGTCGAAGTGTCGCTGCGACCTTTCACAAAGATAAGTTCGCGTTGCCCACGTCCGTAGGTTTAATCTAAGTGCCCTACACGTGACCGCGGGTATCGCGGTAAAATGTGCAACACGATAAGGGATATTATTGGTCAAAAAATGCGAACTTTTGAACTGGTTTAACAGTTTATTTTAGTGGAATTGTGGGGTGCATCTAATGATGAGCACCTCCAGCCTGTAGCCACTGACGTGCCCCTTAATTTTAGTACACCACACATATGTGGCAACTCTTAGACCAGGTTCCATATTATCTCGTAGCTTCTTCTTTATATCAAGCACAAGTTCGATCTTGTATGGAGTACTGTTCTCACCTATGGGATGGATCAGATCGCTATCAGCTGGATACCTTGGACGCCATCGACGGACGCGCCCGGAGACTCATTGGCGACGTTGAGCTTGTCAAAAACAAGCTTCAAAGCCTTGAGCATCGCCGCAAAGTCGCCTGTCTTTCGGTTTTCTATTGAGTCTGCTCAAGAAATTCACGACCTCATTCCCCCAGCTCCATTCCACCTTCGGTCAAGGAGACGCAGGGGGAGATTCCACCTTTTGTTGTTGATATTCTATACGCAGGAAGCGTTACGCTTCCTCATTTATTATGCGCACAGCAATAGAGTGGAACTCCTTGTCTGCGTCTGTGTTTCCCGACTCCTACAATTTGGGGACCTTCAAGGCGAGAGTGAATAGGCATTATTTGAGTTTGCGTGTACCATCCTCGACTACATCGTCACTTACCATCAGGTGAGATATAGTCAAACGCACTCAAATTTTTAATAAATAAAAATAACTTGACCACCATCTTTTATACCTACTTTTAACCTTTTTCAGATTAATGTTTTGGACTGATTGGGGAGAAGTTCCTAAAATAGAGAGAGCTGGTATGAACGGCGACCCTACGACCCGCAGACTATTAGTTAAAAACGATATATACTGGCCCAATGGAATAACTATAGATTATGACAAAAGCCTTATTTACTGGGTGGATGCTAAACTACAGTTTATAGAAACCATTGACTTTGATGGTCAGAAGCGAAAACGGGTAGTGAAGTCTGGATTGGAATATCCTTACGCGCTTGCATTCTTTACCGACAAACTTTTTTGGACCGATTGGAAGTCTTGGTAAGTTAATAAGGGCATTTCGAATGAACTTTAAACACGAAGTTTATCAGCACATCATCATCATCATATCAGCCGAAGGAAGTCCACTGCTGGACATAGGCCTCCCCCAAGGATCTCCACGACGACCGGTTCTGCGCTGCCCGCATCCAGCGGCTTCCCGCGACCTTCAGCACATAACTTCTCAGAATTCCATTTCCATGTTCAATTTAAATCGTACCGATATTATAAACGCGAAAGTTTGTAAGAATGTATGGATGTATGTTTGTTACTCATGCAAAAACTTCCGAACGGATCTGGCTGAAATTTGGTAAGTAGACAGATTAGGACCTGGATTTACACATAGGCCCTCGAAAATTCGTAGAAACGTTGTCCACGTGGGTGAAGCAGCGGGAAATAGCTAGTCTTCAATAAGTATGTTCATTGTCTCTTAATGTTTTTGACTTTCAATAAGAAAATAGGAGATAACTCAATATTCTAGAAGTCATAAATCGTATACTTACTGATTATTATTTACTAAGAAACAAGTGAAAAGGGTTTATCTGTATATATGAAAGGAAAAGGTGACTGACTGGTATATCAACGCACAGCCGATACCACTGAACGGATTTCGCTGAAATTTGGAATACAGCTAGCAATTAGGACGTGGGCATCCGCTGAGAAAGGATTTTGGGTAATTCCCACGGCAGCGGAAAAAACGGGATCTGCGCGGGCGAAGCTGCGGGCACCCACTAGTTTAACATATGATAGGAACGGATGTTGACAGATGAATGAAATAACAACAGATTCTATGGAATGAAAACAGATTTTAATTAGGTTGGTGCATAAATAATGCCTTCACCAGGTCGTTGGTCCACCGAGTGGGAGGCCTGCCTACGGTAAGTCTCCCGGTGCGCGTCGCCGCTCGAGAACTTCACTACCCCAACACCCATGTGTTCTACAAGCTATGTGCATTGCCACTTAATTTTAGCTGTATGCAAGCAGCGCAGGACCGGTCATTGTAGAAATCCTTGGGGGGGGGGGCTATGTCCAGCAGTGGACTTCCTTCGGCTGATATGATGATGATAAATAATGATAGTTAACTCTCTTTATCCTTAAGAGTAGCTTATTTGTAGGAAAGGATTTTTTTTTAATTCATATCCTAAAAACAGAAACATAGTACAAAGGTAACCCTATCAGGTTTTTGTTTCGCACAGAAGTCGAGGACTGTTAAATATTGTGAAGGTAGGTGATACCGTGGTGGGTGGTCGGTGGCTCAACCGGTAACGACTCGGTCCTCCTAACCAGAGGTGCCGGGTTCAAATCCGGACGGCCAATGTACCAATGAGTTTTTCGAAACTTACAACTGACTCGGTGGCTCAGTGGTTAGTGCCCTTGACTACTGATCCGAGGGTTGTGGGTTCGATCCCCACCCAGGGCAAGCATTTGTGTGATGAGCAGATTTGTTTGCTCTGTGTCTGGGTGTTAAATATCTATATATGTATGTATTTAAACTTATATAAGTATGTATATCAGTCTCTGGTAACCCATAACACAGGGAATCCTACTTTGGGGCCAGATGACCATGTGTGATTTGTCCCAGAATATTTATTTATTTTATACGAGTATACTCACCGATTGCTTTAACGGTGAAGGAAAACATCGTAAGGAAACCTGCACACACCTGCGAAGAAACTCGAAGGTTGTGTGTGAAGTGGACCAACCCGCACTGGGCCCGCGTGGTCGACTAAGGCCCGATCGTCCTAATTCAAGGTAGGCTAGAGCCCCTCAGTGGGGACGTATAAGAGCTGATATGATGATTAAAGAATCTATCATAAGTAGATTCTGGCACTTGTACAATTTGTTGTTTCTAGAATCTGTCGTTATTTTACTCATCTGTCAAATCCAGAGTCCGTCAAAATATGTCGAATAAACTGTTGAAAGCCACGCCTTAAAACGAGTAGAACGTAAAACAAAAACTTTACTCTATGGCTAACTTTCAGGTCTATACTATCATGGGACATCTCAACAAATGGCCCTATAAAGGAGCTGATAAAATCTGACTCCGTTGTCCCGATTGACATCAAAGTTTATGACGGAAGTAAGCAGTTAATGCCAAATAGTGATTATCCTTGCAAAGTCAACAATGGCGGATGCTCTCATCTCTGCTTGCTGTCACCTTTGGATCCTGGTAAGATTTTTAAACAATTAAATAGCATAAAAGTTATTTGCTACCCATACAATGGGATAAAGCAATCGTCTCCGGCTACCGCAAAGCTTCTGAAAGAGGCAGAAATAGTGTCTTCTTGCACCGTGTGCGCCAATATTCGCCGGTGGGTCAACGGTAGAAGTCCTTCCTTTTAACTAAATGTCCCGCGATAGATTCAGAGACGGCCAATGTACCAGTAAAGTTGTTTCATAATTTTCCAACAATTCATATAAGACAGTTTATCATCACACTGTCTACGATTACTCTATGGTCACTTACAATTGAATATCGATGATAGTGCAAATAGCATAAACAAAAAATATAACATAGCATAACACAGAAATTGTAATAATATTTGACCAAAGTATCGGGGATATTGGTTTGTCATCATCATTGATATGAAAAACGGCTGATGCCGAATAACATCCACTGCTGGAAAAAGGCCTCCCCCAAGGATTTCCACGACGACTGGTCCTGCGCTGCTTGCATCCATCGGCTTCCCGCGATCTTCACTTCTTCTTCGGTCCACTGCGTGGGAGGTCTGCCTACGCTACGCTTTCCGGTGCGCGGTCGCCACTCGAGAGCTTTACTGCCCCAACAGCCATCTATTCTACGAGCTATGTGTCCTGCCCACTGCCACTTCAGTTTAGCGATTCTGTGAGCTATGTCGGTTACTTTGGTTCTCCTGTGGATCTCCTCGTTTCTGATTCGATCACGCAGAGAAACTCCGAGCATAACACGCTCGATTACCCTTTGGGTAACCTTGAGCCTTCTTATGAGGCCCATAGTAAGCGACCATGTCTCAGTTCCGTAATGCATCACTGGCAACACACACTGGTCAAAGACCTTAGTCTTGAGACACTGCGGTATTTGGTAGTTCCCTATCATGCAATTTATTTTTTAGGTTTAAAGATATTTATTCTCATAAAAGACAAAATGCCACTTACATGAGAAGAAAAATATAAGTAATTGATTTAAAGTCATTCACACCGCACAGATCACAAAAATATGAATCACACACATTAGTCATGATTATAATTAAAAATATAATTACAAACTGGCTCTCCACAACAAACAAATAAGAAAATAGTATTTTTTTTTTAGTTAAAAAAGATATGTATAGCTAATTTGCGCTTAAATTGATTAAATGAGTCAATCTCTTTGATCTCTTTGATTCATTTTTAATGTATGCTTTCATCATACTACGTGAAAACCGGGGGTAAGGAGGAGTCTTGATATATACTACAGGTGGTCACAGTAGGGGGGAGGGGGTGGGGGCAAAATTTACACAAAATTAGTCAGTATGGGTACGTGTCCCTATCATGCAATTTATTTTGTCAATCTGATCCCCCAGGCTACGTGTGCGCCTGCCCGACCGGCGTGAAACTCAAAGAGGGTAGCAACACCACATGCTACAACAGCCCACAGTCGCTTCTTCTAATAGCACAACGCTCAATGATCTCCAAGATATCACTGGACTCACCTGACTTCACACCGACCACATTGCCACTGAAGGACGTGAAGAGAGCCTTCACAGTTGACTTTGATCCGAAAACCGAGTACATTTATTGGGCAGACAGTTTGGTAAGTCTATATCTTAACCGCTTAATCCATTTGCTTCACACCAGGAGGTCGCGGGTTCAATTTTCGGTGGGGTCAACTTGTAAGACTCGGTTTGGTTGCTGGTATGGCATTTTCTAAGCCCAACTGGCTAGCTACCGCCATCTTATCTAAGTCTTGCCGCCAAACATCAGTGTTAACAACATTGATGTGTTCCGGCTTGAAGATAAGATAGCCAGTTCTCCAACGCGTTGGGAAATCTTGGTCAGACCGCTTCCATCTTCGGCATCGTCACTTACCAGTTCTCCATTGCGTTGGGGAATTTTGGTAAGACTGCTTCCATCTTCGGCATCATCGGCACTTACCATCAGGTGAGGTGATGTCAAGGGCTTACCAATTGTGAATAAAAAAAATATAAAAATATCTATCGACACTCCTAGAGACTTTAAGCTATGATCTTCAAAATATCGCTTCCTTCTTCGGCATCATCGTCACTTACCATCAGGTGAGATCATGCCAAGGACTTATCTTTGTCAGGAGTTGTGGATAAAGAAGCACTGGGACTCTACTGACTTCACACCCACCATGTTACCACTTCAAGTATTTACAGTTGATTTTGATCCGATAACTGACTATGCTTATTGTATAGACAGTTTAGTAAGCCTATAACTATCGATACTTAAGCTATGATCTTCAAAATATGGACTCGCCTGTCTGCTCACCCACCACGTTACCACTTGAAGAACTTAAAAGAGTCTTAACAATTAACTTTGATCCGAACACTGAGTATATTTATTGGGTAGACTGTATAGTAAGACTATAACTGTACTCCTAGTGACTCTATAGTCCTCCTCTTCTGTATTATGATCACAAAATATCACTAGACTCGCCTGACTTTGCACCCACCACGTTGCCACCTGACCGATGATTTTTTTGTTCTTATAATAAAACAATACATTCTGGCGCGCTCTTTATGTAAAAGACTCGCATAGTGCATCAACATCTTGGTTCAAAGATGAATCGTTTCCGTTACAAGCCAATTTCTTGTCATTTGCAGGCCAAAACAATATCACGAGCACGTCTTGATGGCACCGAACAGTCTGTTGTGATACACAGCACAGGCGTACCTGACAGTATAGCCATCGACCCTCTAGCAAGGAACATCTACTGGAGTGACCCAGTCAGTGACACTATCAGTGTTGCTAGACTAGACGGAAGCGCTAGAAAGGTAATTTAAATTTTAAAAACATGGCGATTTTACCAATTAACGGAACGTTTAATTTTTCTCAATACATAGGCCCCTATGTTCAAACAGCAACGATTATTTTTATAATCAAGAAAAGTAAAGAAACTACAAGGTACAGTCATTAGGTTAGATCCCTGGCTACGAATGTGTCGAAGGGCACAACCTTCTGCAGATCCTTAGGAATACTCCGTAGACTTATCAAAACTGTCTCAAAACAAATAGTATGATTTTTTCGCGAAATGTATAGAAAATTTTACCGTATTGCCTATTCTGAGCAGCCCAGTGTTGTGCTCTACGAGTTCTGGGACACATTTGTTGCTAGGTACTTTGTAGCTTTATTTTTCTTAAAAAAAATAGGTATTTCGGTACAAGCCTACTTGTCATCTGACTTTCTTTTTACGAATTTTTTTCATTGCCGTTGACGTACGAATTATGTGTTTTTAATAAATAAAAAAAGAACGATATGAAAAACCAAATGAGTAAGTTTTTCTGGAATTGCAGGAGAAGGGCTATTTAATTATTTCATAATTTATTTTTGATGCCGTCAAGTACCCAATTATACCGCTGAGTGTGTAAAGCCAGAGGGCGGTGCACACAGCCAATATGGATCGAAAAACTAAAATCGATGTACAGGACGGCCGTTTGGTACACATGTACTTTAGGTTATAATAATGATTGACTTCGTTAAAAATGTTAAGGAAAACAGTACAAGGAGAGGAGCAGGCAGGAGAGGTACTCTGCGGCAACGCACATCCCACTGTCAAAAAGACCCCCCCTGAACAAAACCTTCCCTGGCCAACACTGAAGTCTTTAAACAGTTTCTGAAATCTTGTCCAGTGCAGGTGGGGCTACAGCTGGGATAATACACGCGAGTGCGGAACCTCTCCCCAGACTATGGCACATCTTTTCTCCTGACCTGCGTGTCCTAGCACCTTCACACGTGAGAACCTATACGACAACAGACAATTCGGTCTTAGGGGCAAAGTACTGGTCTGAAAAAATTTGAGCCGAAGGATCGACTCGTTAAGAAGAAGAATCACAAAATTACGGTGTTAAACCGACGACGTGTTTTCCCTGTGATTCGTGCACACTTAAAGCGATTAGTACATTCCATTTTCCGACATTCCTCTGGAAAACAAAGCGCGCCCATCATTTGGTGCTGAGTGTACCAGGGCTGAGGCTCTGAAACATTCGGCTTATCAAGCCTGGGCTAACGCTCGAGCTCGCAAAGCTCCGGAAACTCGTTCCAAGAAGAAAGCCTTTAATAAAGCTGCCAAGTCCTACAAAAGTCACGCTTTGACTACATAAACCATATTGGATCAAAACTTGTCTCCTATCTGGGAATAAGGCGTTTTGGTCCTTGGCTGAGTCGGTCGAGTGGAATTTCTGCCGCTCGTCTTTGCCTCCACTGATAAAATCTGACGGATCGCTGGCTCACTCCTCTGCCGACAAGGCAAATTCATTTGCCTGTATGTTTGCTGAAAATTCGCGTCTGGACACTGCAAATAATACACCACCTCAGATACCTCCATGCGGTACTGTAATGAAGGGGACTTCGTATTCACCAAAAAGAGGTTCTTAAAATTCTTTGCAGTCTAGATGTGAATAAGGCCAGCGGTCCTGACGGTATTCCAGCCATAGTTCTAAAGAACTGTGCTCCTGAGTTGTCTACTGTGCTGACACGCCTGTACCGCCCTCTCTCAAAACCGGTATAGTGCCAAAGTCTTGGAAGCTTGCCAACGTGCAGCCCGTGCTTAAAAAAGGTAGTCGTGCTGACCCATCCAACTATCGACCTATTGCAATCACCTCCATACTCTGTAAGATTGGAGCGTGTATTGACTACCCGCCTCTTAGCATACCAAGACAATGACCTCCGGCTCTGGCTTTCGCCGGGGTCGGTCAACGGGAGATCTTCTAGTGTATGCTACGCATGTATGGGGTGAAGCCATAGAGAAGCACGGTGAAGCTCTTGCCGTATCTCTCAATGTGTCTAAGGCATTTGATAGGGTCTGGCATACTACCTACTGGTTTGTATAACTGGATATCTGACTTCCTGAGGGAACGGTTCATTCGAGTGGTCGTCAATGGCTGCTCGTCTGACCTATTGACTCCGCAATGTTGTTTTTGCTACTTATAAACGATCTGATGAAACCCGGTATATTTGGGTATGCAGACGACAGCACGGTTGCGGAGAGATACTTGTTCAGTGCTCAAGTTAGGTGTCCCATATACAATCAAAGAGAGAGGCCATGATTGAGCGCGTGAACCGAACACTCAAGGCAGTCTCGGTCTGGGGCGATACCAATTATGTTAGGTTTAATTCCTCTTAAACGCAGGCGTGTCTATTCACTGCAACAAGGAGTCCTTGTACCCTAACTCCTACTTTCCGAGATGAATCTATCCCGATCTTGAGCTCCTTAGGGTAGATTTAACATCCGATCAGAATTTCGGGAAATACATTGAATCCAAGGCAAAAACAGCTGCCAAAAAGCTTGGTATCCTCTCGAAGGTGAGACTTTACTTCACACCAGAGCAGCTTCTAATATTATACCAAGCTCAAGTTCGGTCATGTATGGAGTACTGCTTTTACTTATGGGACGGATCGGCTCGTTACCAGCTAGATGCCTTGGATTCTATCGACCGACGCGCTAGAAGACTCATTGGCGACGAGGGACTTGTATCAAACAAGCTCCATCTCCAAAGCCTTGATCATCGCCGCAGTCGCCTGTCTATCGGTGTTCTACAGGATTCATTTCGAAGAGTGTGCCTTGGAGCTTCGCGACCTCATTCCCCCCTCTCCATTTCATCATCGGACGACCAGGCGCGGAGGGCGGTTGGTGGATTGTCGTTAATGTTCCATCTTTACGCACGTAGCGTTTTGCTTCTTCGTTCATCACGCGAATGGCCAAGGAGTGGAATTCCCTGCCGGCGGCGTCTGTATTCCCCGATTCGTATAATTGAGGAAACTTCAAGACGATAGTGAATAGGCACTATTTGGGCTTGCGTGTTACATCCTCGGCTGCATCGGCACTTACCATCAGGTGAGGTGCAACCAAACGCACTCAAATTTTGAATAAAAAAAAAGAAGAAGAAAGAGCTTGTCCTATTTTAGAGCAGTGTGTCCAAACAATGTAATAAATATGTAACACATAGCTTCATATGTTTGACAAAGACTTTGGCAATATCTAACCCAGTGGTCCAGTGGTTAGTACTACTGCCCGCTGGGCCGAGGGTCGTGGGTTCGATCCCCATGCAGGGCAAACATTCGTGTGACGTATAGGTTTGTTTGCTCTGTGTCTAATATCTTGAACCGCCTCAGTGGCAGAATGGTTAAGTCCATTAGCTTCACATCAAGAGGTCGCGGGTTCGATTCCCGGCGGAGTCTAATTGTGTAATACTCGGTTTGGTGGAAGGGCATTTTCTACGCCCGCCTGGTTAGCTAGCACCAAATCATGTAAGTCTTGCCGTAAATTATATATTATTATTATCGGCATCATCCAATTGTGGATTAAAAAAAACTATATCAGTGTCTGGTTCCCTTTGTACAGGAAATCCTTGTTTAAGGCCAGATGACAGCGTGTGATTTGTCCTCTTAATGTCGGCAATTACTGCTTTAGGAAAGTGGCTCATCGTCAAACACTTCAAATGTTTCCGCAAATATCTGTAAACATATTATTTCGGCAAATATTTCTTTAGGAGAGTCGCTCCTTATCAAACACTGCAATGTTTCCGTAAATATCTGTGAACATATTATGTCGGCAAATATTTCTTTAGGAAAGTGGCTCTCTGTCCCACATTTTAAATGTTTCCGCAAATATTTGTGAACATATGTCGGCAATTATTGCTTTAGGAAAGTGACTCTTTGTGAAACTCTTCAAACGTTTCCGCAAATATCTTTAAACATATTATGTCGGCAAATATTTCATTATGAGTGTCGCTCTTTGTCAAACACTTCAAATGTTTTCGCAAATATTTTTGAGCATATGTCGGCAAATATTTATCTAAGAAAGTGACTCTTTGTCAAAACTTTATAAATGTTTCCGCAAATATTTGTGAACATTAGTCGGCAAATATTTATTTATGAAAGTGGCCCTTTGTCAAATACTTCAAATGTTTCCGCAAATATTTGTGAACATATGTCAGCAAATATTTCATAGTGAAGTGCCACACAATATTTGTAGCTGTACCCATGTTCTGGTCCGACTGGAATGAGAAGAAGCCCAAAATCCTAATCCAATTTACCGACAGTAAATATTTCTTTAGGAAAATGGCTATTAGTCAAACACTTCAAATGTTTCCGTAAATATTTTTGAACAATGTCGGCAAATATTTCATAGGAAATCAAATCAAATCTTCAAATCAATCCCACACAAATCTTTGACAAACATTTGGAGCTGTATCTAGGGCTGGTATTAGACACGTGAGTAAGCTGCAAGTATGTACGAGTATGTTATTATCAGGTACTAATCCACGATGAGTTATACGACCCGCGAGCTATCGCCCTCCACCCCACCGCTGGACTCATGTTCTGGTCCGACTGGAATGAGAAGAAACCCAAAATCGAACGAGCAAACTTAGACGGAAGCGACCGAGTACTACTCGTGACGGAGAAATTGACCTGGCCCAATGGAATGGCTTTGGACACTGTCAACAACAAGCTGTATTGGGGCGATGCGAGGACGCATAGGATTGAGGTAAGATAATCAAGTTTCTAAGATTTATAAATTTCACAACTAATCTTTTTTTGCACTGTATCAGGAACCCCACGTCACTTCATACATTAGTCGACACATTCGTAGTTCTATTTTAGTGTTTTTCTGCTACAATTTTGTTTAAAAAAGCGGTGAGTTTTGGAGAATATCATCTGGTGCACGCGAGCAATGTGGACAACAAGAAAATAAAATTTTACCGACTACATTTTAAGAAACTTAATTGGTGCTATGGTAGTCATTGTTACGTGGCACGATATTGTTCAAGTGTTTTCGTTATCCCTCGACACAAAACTGCTTTGTTTCGCGGCAGTTTCCGCTTCTTTGCTTCAAAATGCTGGAACGACCTCCCTCCGCCACTTCGTGTTCTACCATCACTTCAAAAAACAATTACGGGAATATTTGATGTCACAACAGCAAAGCGATTAGCGAATACTGCGACGAATATAAAATATAATATGAATTAAAACCATACTTTTTCATTAATATTACTTAACTTATGCATGTTCTTGATATTCAGTTTTTATTTAATTGGCTGTGCAACACACCCATATTTATTAACACTTAACTGTGATATATTGCATAGTTACTTACACATCGTCTTATTAAAATATATTTATGGGCTTCATACTTACCAATTTGCCTTATTTGTAGATAGATAGATAGATAAAACATTTATTCAAAGCTACATAAATTACAATTTATACACAAAAATAAAATATTAAAAAAAAACTTCTTATACCTATATACTTTAACACATACTAATACATATAAATGCATAACACAATATGATATTCTTTTTGCCTGGTTTGAGTTTGTTTCACAAAGGTGCGCACATTTTACCTCTCTTCGCTGGTCTTGGCTGAAAAACAGCGTTGCGCATGTATACCCTGCATGCACAACATTATGCTGAGCCCGGGCCTTTTTTTCTGGCTAGGCAGTTACCTTTTAGTTTTTATTAGTGTTTTCAATAACAATGTACTCTTTTATGAATTAAGTACTTATAATGTTTTATATCTCCATCGCTTGTTTGCTGTATGGTGCTGTTTTGCTAGAAAAAATATCTATATATCTAAAATGAAGATACCCGACATGCACCGGGTGCAGTTTTACATACGCCTTACTGCGAATGCTTAGTAGCTTAGTTTTGACTTTCTCGTCGTCGCCAATTAGTCTCCCGTCGCGTCGGTCGGTAGCATCCGAGGTATCCAGCTGATAGCCCATAAAGCTGAACATCGTCATCATCATAATTATCAGCCGTAAGACTTATGCTGAACAAATTCCTCCCCCAAAGATTTCTAACACCACCGGCCGAAAGCCATCCGCGACCTTCACCAAGTCGTCGTTCCACCGAGTGTGAAGCCTGCCTACGCTACGTTTTTTAATGCGCGGTCGCCACTTCAGAACTTTACTGTCCCAACGGCCATCTATTTTAGGAGCTATGTGCCCCGCCCACTGCTACTTACGTTTAGACTAAACCAATGAATTCTTACTAGTATTATAAATTTGAAAATGTGTTTCATCGTCATCATCATATCAGCCGAAGGACGTCCACTGCTGGACATAGGCCTCCCCCAAGGACTCCCACGACAACCGGTTCTGCGCTACACGCATACAGCGGCTTCCCGCGACCTTCACCAGGTCAACGGTCCACCGAGTGGGAGGCCTACCTACGCTACGTTTTCCGGTGCGCGGTCTCCTCTCGAGAACTTTACTGTCCCAACGGTTATCCGTTCTACGAGCTATGTGCCCCACCCACTGCCACTTAAGTTTAGCAATTCTGAGAGCTATATGTAGGTTACTTTGGTTAATCTACGAAAATTAATATGTGTTTCTTACCTTTTCACGCTTCAACCTCAACCAATCTTGACGAAGTTTGGCATGGAGGAAGCCTGTGTCACGGGATTGACGTAGGCTTCTTTTTATCCCGTAAAAATAGCATAGTCTAATGCAGTTTCTGAGGGAACTAAATAAAATAATTTTTTGTTTGATTTTTTTAACATCGCAATGGAGCAACGGTTTTTTGTGATTTTTTGATCAGAGATATTTGAGGGAGTGGGAAATGACATAGACTATTAATTAGCATAGCCTGAGACAGTTCCCGAGGGATCTAAGAAAAACTCATTTCCAGGCTCGCGCACGTCGTCGGCGCCGCAACGGAGCAACGGATTGACGTGATTTTTTTTAGCATAGAAATAGTTTACTGAGGGAGTGGGAAGTGACATAGACTGCTGTTCAGAATAGCCAGATATAGTTCCCGACGGATCTGGAGTAAACTCCTGCCTACGTCCGCGAGCCGCAGTCGCACCCTCAAATACAGTCATAAAAACGATGTCCACGCGAGTGAAACCGCGGGCAAAAGCTAGTTCTTTAATAATTTGATGAATATGCTTCAAAGCTAGTAATAAGCAAAATGGAGAAGTCAAGTGTACACTAGTCTTTACAGTTGATATTCTAATGAAAAAATTACCTATTCTAGGTGTGCAACTTGAACGGCTCAGACAGAACAGAATTGCACAGTGACGATATCCTCCACATATTCGGTCTCACACTCCTGGGCGACCACCTCTACTGGACCGACATGCAGAGGCGAACACTGGATCGTATCAACAAGAGTACTGGTGAGTAAAAGTTAACCATATGTGACCAGCGATGGGTTAAGCACTAACAAACTACATTTGAAAATCGAACCCACTTACACACACACACTTATAATAGGTAGTTCGCTTCCGTTGCACCGAATAACACCCTGGACACTTCATACAACGGGCCAGAAATTACATTTCAAAAAAGTAATGCCGGAACAAACAAAAGGGCGGCGAAATCCTATACGTTCGACAACCAAACTGTAACCAATCTGTATTAATCTGTGTGACGAGGGGGTGAGGTCGCAATCTAGAGAGCGGATGGGAGTGTCCATACTGTATGTTAGTACTAATATATATATACTTTGACTTATGTCTTAACGTGCCTTGCAAAGCACAGAAACGGTCCAAAATGCCATTAACAGTCAAACCCATCCCATAAATAGGTTCGATTTTCAAATGTTGTTTGTTAGAGCATTAACCCATCTGTGGTAACCAAAGACATTTAGGAACTATAATTATCTTTGGTGGTAACAAATCTCTGTGAACAATGCCAAAGGTTGAAAAAACTCTTTCAAGTCATTTGTATGGGGAATGAAAAAAAACATGATGAATTAGGATTAGTTTAAAAATGATCTAATTTTTACAATCTTTTATTTATCTTTTACTTATTTAGCTGTCACGGTGTCTGCAATGAAATCTTGCAAGTTAATCTTGACCCACTTCCCGGTTTCCGATTGATCTGAAATTTTGCATACATATTTATATCGTGTGACAATGCAATGTTATGATGACATGGAGCTGATCTGATGCTGGAGGTGGAAGGTGGCCATAGGAACTCCGCAATAGAATGACACAATCCCATCGAGTTTGGGCTCGTTTGATTCGTATTAACGAGTACTTTGATCGTAAAAAGCTTGTACTTAAAAGCTTTTAGGTTTGTCAATAATTATTTGAATCAATCAGTCAATCATGTTTTTTCCAATCATGCTCGACGCTGTGTAATAGACACTTTTTATCGAGACCTAGTCAGCAGTGATTAAAATATGTATGAAACTTTAATATGACGTCCCAAAATTCGTCACTAGATGTCGTAAATAAATTAAGTTACCCACAAAAGTTACGTAAATGTTCTTTGTGTAAACACAGGATTGGACAGAGAGCCGGTAGCTGAACAAATGGCGAACATGCTCGGTGTGAAGGCGTTTCGTCTCGGCGACTCGTATGGGTGGAACCAGTGTGCGGAGAACAATGGTGGCTGCAGCCACCTTTGCTTCAAGCGGCCTAAGGACTATGTATGCGGATGCCCACTGAGTAAGTAAATTTATACTTTTGCAATCAGATTTTGTATAATTATCTTATTATATAAGTGAGCACTTCTTGTTTTACAATTTTATGTCGGTACATATTACAAAACAAACTCCCCCTGCGTGTCTGATTGTCTGTCTGACCGCCACAAATTTAAAAACTACCAAACGGATTTTCATACGGTTTTCACCAATGGACGGAGTGGTTAATGATTAAGGTTTATGTGTATAATTCCCTGCGAGCCGGCACCGCGCACCCTCTAGTATTTTTTATTCACAATTGGTAATTGATGATAGAGCGTATGAACCTATCGCTTCAGGCAGTGTCTGATTGGGGTGATTCCAACCTCGTAAGGTTCAATGCCTCTAAGACACAGGCGTGTCCGTTTTCCGCTAAAAGGAGTCCTTTCAACTTGACTCCTACTTTCCGGAATGAATTCATTCAGATATCCGACCACTTTCAGCTTTTTGGCGTGGAATTAACATCTAATTCAATTTCGATCGATACATTGAGTCCAAGGCAAAAGTTGCTGCAATGAAGCTGGGTATTCTCTCTAAGGTGATACCTTGGACGCCATCGACCGACGCGCCCGGAGACTCATTGGCGACGATGAACTTGTCAAAAACAAGCCTCAAAGCCTTGAGCATAGCCGCAAAGTTGCCTGTCTTTCGGTATTCTATCGAATTCATTTCGGAGAGTGTGCACAAGAACTGCACCACCTCATTCCCCCAGCTCCATTCCACCTTCGGTTAACAAGACGCAGGGGAAGTTCCACCCCTTTGTTGTTGATATTCAGCCTATACGCACGAAGCGTTACGCTTCCTCGTTTATTTTGCGGACAGCGATGGAGTGGAACTCCTTGCCTGCGTCTATGTTTCCCGACTCCTACAATTTGGGATCTGCAAATCGAGAGTGAATAGGCATTATTTGAGTATACCATCCTCGACTACATTGTCACGTACCATCAGGGGAGATATAGTCAAACGCACTCAAATTTTAATTAAAAAATAAAATGGTAAGATGGTAAAGATGGTAAGTGATGATGATGCCGAAGAAAGAAGCGATCTTACCAAGATTCCCCAAAGAAATGGGGATCTGGCTATCTTATCTTCAAGCCGGAACACTTTAATGCTGTTAACACTGATGTTTGCCGGAAAGACTTAGATTAGATGTAGAAATTTATTAATTTTATTTTTATTTATTTTGTTGTTGGAAATAAGTTAATATAGAATTCGTTTCTCGGAAACTGCTCTAACCATTTGAATAAAACTTTGTATCAAATTGTGTTTTAATTCCAAGTCTATTTAGATAGGTGTCATCCCTGAGAAAATCCGTTTTCACATAAAAAATGTATTTTTAGTTCACATACCTTAGAGACTCCGAGCAATGCTTGGTCGCCTAGGTTTTTTATCAAATAAATGGCGAACAAGCCTGGTCTAAGGCGTTAAGAGGAGACGCGGGCCCTATTTTTTTCCAAACAAACGTAGTACCCTGTTTCCTCCCAGGATAGTGACAATAGAACAAAAATATTTGTTTCCATCAAACCTATATCCACGATTTTTCCCATATACTAATTATAATTAGAAGTAGGAGCCTTCAAAACTGAGAACATTGCCCAATTGAAACGTCATTTTCAGACACCTACAAAAAAAAATACACATATTAAGAATAAAATGAAAACATAGAGGCATAGGTAAAGCGTTTTTTTAATTATTTTTGCTTAAGTTTTGGAGGAGGAAATAGGGGAGTACGAAATGCTGTTTTGGATAATTTTAGTGCCTATTATTGGTCTGCGCTGCAGTTATCCCTTTCTTGCTGTATACGGAGAGGTTTGTAGGAGAAAGAAAGCAACATTTTATTCAAATACCTATTTTTTAGACCGCGTTTCCTCTTAAGTCTCGGTGAGTTTTGTGGATGAAACCAGTTTACGACCTGCTTCCAGCAGCCGTTCTAACAACTAGTTCGTCTGTTCGTTCACCTGGTAGGGATATGCAGGTGTTAATATTACATTTGTCATTTCCTTAAACATATCTAGTGATTTGATTAAATCCCCAAACGGGTATTAGTGAAATCACAATATAAATATTATTAAGTTATTTAAAACGTTTTTAACAAGCAATCAAGTAACCAACGGAGCCTCTTCGGGTTCCTGTGTTGTTCTCGCGACAAATCCAACGAAGACTATAGACCGAGAATGTACCGAATTCCCGAGCTCACTTCGCTCGCTCGCTCCTGCATTAATTGTCTCACATTTTATCATTTCATCGATGCCAGTTTAGGGATTTGATCAAATCATCTGATTTGTTAGGGTTCTGTTCTTACGTCCGATGAAAATTCATTGTAGAGCCACTCTGTGCATACTTTCTTGCGATGCCTTCATCGTCTAGCGTAGTCGGGCATACACAAATCAACAATAAAGTGTACTTTTATTTAGTAGCAAAGAATAAAGGTACACCAGACTTGATTAAATATTTACAAATAATTTGAATGGAAGGTACCTTGTTCAGACATTCAGGTTTTATGAAGTCCTACTCACAAAGTTTCATTAAATCCGTTAGAGGCTTTTTGAGAAAAAGTAACAAACAATCTGGGTTTGTATGAAGGTACCTTATTCAGATTTTTCATGGAATAACGAACTACGGCGTAAAGTAGATCATATAATAACATACAGAGTTTCATCAAAATCGTTAGAGCAATTTTTGAGGGAAAAAATATTGTTTTTTTTTAATGGTGGTGTGCGATGTAATAATAAAACATACATACATAGCCTGAAAGATTCACAGCCCTTCCTGTTAGCGAGAAAAAGAGCTTAATAGAGGGGCTGTAGGTTTGTGGTTCAGGCATCTCTATACGAACTAGAAAAGTTTCATATCGCTCTCACTCCTGCTCCTACCATAGTACCTATTTAGATTAAACCAAAAATTCACGAACAAAATCACGGCGGCATGCATGGCTCGTCCTTTACGTTCAGAGTACCAGGCCGGGTGGCGAGAGGTCGAATCTAGAGAGTGGCAGTAGGTGCCCATACTGTACTTATACTACTAACTGTACATAAGTACTTATATACTGTACTTGTGAGCCGCTCGTATGTGGTACGCTGTTTTGTGATTAAAATGGCGACACTGAGTTAACAAGCCATGAGGCGCGAGCACTTTGACTGAGCATCGAATAGAACGGATGTAAGGTAAAGAACACCCATGTCAGAGGATTCTTTAAAGTTTTTCTTTATTATACATAATTGGTAAGCCCTTGGCATCACCTCACCTGATGGTAAGTGACGATGATGCCGATGCTAAAAGCGGGCTTACCAAGATACCCCAACGCAATGGAGAACTGGCTATCTTATCTTCAAGCCGGAACACATCAATGTTGTTAACACTGATTTTTGGCGGCAAGACTTAGTTAAGATGGTGGTAGCTAGCCAGGCGGGCTTAGAAAATGCTCTACCACCAACCAAACCGAGTCTTACAAGATGACCCCACCGGGAATCGAACCCGCGACCTCCTGGTGTGAAGCGAATGGACTAACCATTACGCCACGGAGGCGGTTAGTTTGCACTGGTAAGCGAGAAAATGACCGAAAGACGTCTCCGCTGGTATGGCCACATTATGAGGAGGCCAGACCAGGCGTCCGTCACTTACTTCAAGGCCACGCGTTATATGCCTACCGCTAAGCGTATCGGAGACGATACAACGGACAGTAGGTTGACGCACGCCCGCCTGAGTGCTCGCACGTCACATTTACCGCTCTGACTATCGAAATGCCGAAACCACGCAATTATTGTGCAGTGGATGGGTGTCACAGTCAAAAGACAAATGAAAATTTAACATTTTTTTCATTGCCGAGAGACGAACAAAGGTACCTAAGTTAATAGTACCTATTTTAAATCTTTTGTTTTTTCGAATTCCCTTTTCTCATTCCTTTACAAATTATCATCATTTATTCCATAAACTTAGAACAATGGTGGGTAGGTACCTACTATGTTAATCGTCTTAAATTAAGGATTTCAGGTATTATTTATGTGTTTTTTTAATATAATTAACAGTTACCTACTTAATGTCAGAACATAGTAGCACAGTATATATATATTAGTACTAACGTAATAGTAGGTACCTAGCGTCGTCGTCGTGATTTAGGTAGGTATGTCATAGAATAAAAGTACTAATGCGCCGGCCACTCGGTAGCTGGGAGGCACTTCTATAGCTGTAAATAAACCGTTTAAAACCAAAATCCAAGGTTTAACTTGTCAAGTACCATTACGTCATCGAAATAATGCCATCAAGCCCCGCCCCCCCCGCGCGCGCCGCCGACTTTTATTACCAGGACGAATGTAAACGAAAAAATCTCAGAACTTAGCACACATTACTAAATAGTTACTTCGTAAACTATTAGCTTGCATTCACAAGCCGTTTTTTGTTATGACTTGTAGATAGTAATTTTATTTTTAACCGCCTCCGTAGCTCAGAGGCAAAGTTCACTGGCTTTAAACAGGAGGTCGCGGGTTCGATTCCCGGCGGGGTCAATTGTAAGACTCGGTTTGGTTGGTGGTAGGGCATTTTCTAAGCCCGCCTGGCTAGCTACCACCATCTTATCTAAGTCTTGCCGCCAAATATCAATGTTGATATCATGGGTGTGTTCCGGCATGAAGATAAGATAGCCAGTTCCCCATTGCGTTGGGGAATTTTGGTAAGCCCGCTTCCATCTTCGGCAACATCGTCACTTACCACCAGGTGAGATGTTGTCAAGGGTTTACCAATTGTGAAAAAAAAAACTATTTTCGATACGTTTTTACCTAGCTTTCACTTAAAATAACAATAATTCAAGCTCACAATGAGGCCCTCTTGGGGAATGTTTTTGTATGAATAGTAGGTATGAAATTCTCCGTCAACTCAAGTAAAAACCAACTTTGATTGATTTTTCTTCGGTTTGCTCCTGTTTCCCTTTTGATTATTTGTTAAAATTATTTACGAGGTATCGAATATTTTCGACATTAAAATTTATAAATCGGGAATTTAGGGAAGGGAAAAAATGCATCTATCATTTTATTAAACTCAAACATATTTGATCGACAAATATAAAATAATTGATTTTCTACAACATTCGTTTCATTATCAAAATGATCATAGGTAGGTACAACCCTAGCACATTCGCTCGATGACGCGCTCGCACGTGGGTCGCGCGGCGGGCAAATCAATCTTAACTCTTTGAATGCGTAGTTATGGCACATTTCTTCTCGCTGCAAACAGCTGATATTATTATTAAGATTTTGTAGGCTAATATAGCGTAGGTATTTAAGCTTTTGTATGGGAGTGATGTATCTGTTACGAAGTAACTATTTAGTAATCTGTGGCCAGACACGCACATGGTCCGAGTGGCGCTAGACCTAAAAACTAATAAGAAAGGACCCGGAAGACCCCCGATTACTTGGTCGACGACGATCCGCAAGGATCTGAACAATCATAACCTGACGGAAGTCACAGAGCTACCTACAGAAGAATGACCAGAAGGTCGCGAAAGAAGAAGAAGAAGAATCGAATAGAATGTCAACCCATCGCTGGAATCACCACGTTTGCGTCCATTGTAATCCAAGGCATCCTGTACAATTTCGATTGCCAAATGATCAAGACTAGTAATGGAGGACCTCTGTGACATAGCTGCATTGTTAGTTTGACAATCGAAATAAACAAGGACGTGCACCACGAGGTACATACACATGTAGAGGTTATTAGGTTTTATACACATATACAGGGTGATTGGAAACTGGTGGCGGAAACGAAAAGGGGGAATAGAAGAGGTCAGTTCCAGTCGATTTGACCGTACAATGTCCTAATCCAAAAGTGAACCGTTTCCAAGATATTTCCAATTTTATAATTTTTTAAGAAAATCGTAAGATTCATACCAAAAAAATATTTAAAAAAAGTATGCCTAGCCATCCCTGCAGTGTTACCAGTGCCATGAAAAATTTGCTACGAATGAAATATGATTTTAATTATATTTCAATCTTCGAAGGTTATTTATAAGAATTGTAGGATTCAGATTTTAATATATAAGGTCTATCAAAATTAGCTGAAACTATTTTAAGGGCAAGTTCAGTAAACGAAACTGAACAACTTTTTCTTCAGCGACCATACCGAATTCTAAAAAAAAACGTTGCGTTACGTTGCTCAAAGATATTTTGTGACCTAAGTGCCTAAGTCACAATACAGTTTTTGTATTGTGCCTAAGTTAAGTGTTTCGTAGTGAAAATGCCGTACAAAAGTATTTGGACATGGCGGTGTGCTATGAAGTTTGTAACCACAAGTTTGGGATGTAAGAAGGAAGGCTGCGGGTAAAGGGTCGGAATGATCGGAGCGGAGGCTTGTGCTCTACGAATAAAGTTATTCGTAGCTTGTGCTACTATTATCATCTGTGGCGGAGGCGCGTGGGCTGCGGCTGCTACGAGTTACGGTACGATGGCCAGTGCCGCATTTATTAAGATTTCTTATTTTTTTATTGAAGATTTTTTTCTTAGATTTCAGTATGGTCGCTGAAGAAAAAGTTGTTCAGTTTCGTTTACTGAACTTGCCCTTAAAATAGTTTCAGCTAATTTTGTTAGACCTTATATAATTATATTTTCCCGTTAAAAAGTAGCAAAGTAATCTACGAGTTCAACTTCTCTTAGAAGCAAAAGTAACACCTTTGTTTACATTTTTTCTGTGGATTCCCAAAATTCGGGTATAGACGTCTCCGCTGTACGACTGTATAGATTCTTTAAAATGTGCTTATACTGTGCTGTAGCTCACTTATTGTGAATAAGCTAATGCCACTTAGCTGTAAAACGTTTCCGTATGAGACAATTTCAAATGGGACGTCCTGCGACCGTACCATGTTATCCACATATTCTTACTTTAAACGTACTGTAACTGGATGATTTAATTTTATTACTTCACTAATTATTCCAGGTCTAGAACTAGGCGTGGACCGCAAGACTTGCGTGGAGCCGGAAGCGTTCCTGGTGTACAGCCGCAAGAATGCGATCGGGCGCATTAGCGTCGAGCACGAGAACAACGACGCCGTGCTGCCCGTCAGAGAGCTCAAAGAAGTCAGGTGAGCGGTGTTGTGAATTAATTTTGCAGGGGGCGCGGTCATTGAACTTTGGCCTTTAAATGTCAAGTTCGTAAACCTGGGAGTTATTCTGAGCAGTTCGATATTTTTTTTTTTTTCAAATAATTCCGATTGTCCATGGGTTTCTTGGGGAAAGTTGTTCAGTTTCAGGAGTACAAGCTCCAGTTAAAAAAGTGCATACCTTTGTTAAGAGCCTATATGTATAAGGGTAGATCCAATAATCACCGGTTTTTTACTTTCGAGCGACGAAGGAGTGAAGAAGGTATTGTGATATATATAAAAATCGAAGTTGATATTTTGATGGGGATCGATTGTCTTAACACTAATAGTCTAAAAACAAAAAATAAATGTGTGTATGTGTTCGTCCGGTGCTTTAGTTCCCTAAATACTGGACGGATTTTGGTGAAATTTGAGTTGGGGCAATAATATTTTTAAATCTGTTTCTCTTTTCAATAAAGTTATGCCATACCAACACAGATATACGTCATCCGATTATCGATATAATGATATTTCAAAATCGGTTGTTTGGCTAAAAATTAAACAAAGACTACGTTTGTATGGGATTTATGAACTCCAGCGGGCTCTTAAGGCTTCACGAGAAAGTATACACAGCGTGGCTGTACAATTTATCTTTATGATTTTTTTAAATTTTAAAAGTGATGACGTCACCGGCCCAAATAACATTGAAAAAAACTGCTCCAGTATTAATTTCAATTGATGGTTAGGAAATAAATTTAGTTATTTAGTGTTATCAAATTACTTTTTTACCCGACTGCGACGCAAAGGCGGGTATGGTCTTTATCAGCCTATGTATGTTTGTTTGTTCCTTTGTGGCGCTCCGCGCTCTAGAAACTAAACGCGTGGGCTAGTGCAAAGGAAGGTAATGTGTGTATGTATAGGTAAAATATATGTATGTATGTTTGTTCCGTTGTGGCGCTCTAGAGCCCAAACCCGTTAGCAACCATTGTCACTTAACTTTAAAATTTTTGGTTTCAGTTACTATTTCTTTTAGATACATGTTTTAAACACTATAAGTTAACTATTTTAATAGAAACTAAATTTACCGTTTTGTAATAATAAAAGTATAATTAAAAAAGTAAATTTAAAAAATAAAAAAAAACTATCTGCGTAAAAAGTAAACTTTAAAAAGAAAAAGCTACATGCGTAAAAAAAAATAATCTAAATAAGAAGGAAACAAGATGACCTATTTCTGTCTCTAATCCCACAGCCATTCCGTAAGTACACCCTAAGCCGAGATTCATGCCCATTGGCTAGTTGACACTAAATTTATTCTGCTGAGCGTACCATTCGTAGTCGCCCTCTCGCCTATTGAAGCAGTGAAGACCATCTGCTGCAAAATCTCACAACAATCTCATGCACTTCGAGGCAATGTATCTTTAAATGCATCTTCTTTAATTTAACAATGAAGACATGTTGCCTCCGACTGCACTGGTACTGCCTACGATGGACGTACATTATGGCCACTATAACAGTCTAACGGATATAATAAGTAGAACGGTTTATTAGTGACGCGACGGGCGCGGTCATTTTGCCATAGTTTCATATTTGTGTACCTACCAACAGAGGTACTTGCACGGAAGTGAAAATATATTATAGCTACGCGAGCTAGACTTGCCATTCAGATTTACGGACTTGTATCGTCTACGCATAGGCGTGACGTCATGACGGTTTTCGACAGCAGCAAGTAAATGCTGTGACAAGATTCTTCCTGGCACGGCCAGAGGAAGTACGGTAGACCTCAAACAAAATATCGGAGGATCCTGCCACGGAGTACATACAGGACACGACACACATATTTCACTCACACATAGCTAGGTATATTGAACCCCATTCCCTACCCATTAGCAAGTTGGACACCAGCAGTCTGCTGAGCATGATCGGGAGCTGCCTTTGGTATGTGCATTTGTGTAGTACCACGTTGGTTTGGTAGTATAATCGTACATTGTGTTGGAGTGTTAACCTCTCGATAGCCTGCGGGCATTTTTTGACTCCGAGTATCTGGTACTCTGGCATTTGAGTATTAAATCCAATAAGTGCCGCATCGGGTCCGTTATTTGTATGTTGTTTTATTTCACCTGTTTGTAGTGATCTTCGTATAATGCTCTAGTGTCATTTTGACGGGGTGGCAGATTGTCCGTCACTTACCTCGACATTGACATTGTGCGATTTTAGTTTAGGCGCCTGACGTGACGGGACGATCGGGGTTGACTGTTCTGTGTTGATTTGTCAACCCACTAACCCCCTCCCCTATTGTTCCTTCAGGCTGGTAGCAGAGACTGTTAGGGACTTTTGTAAATTTAAGTTGCGTGTTGAATCGCCAACGCTCGCATGCTCTCCCCTTAGGGTCCCGGGGACGGAATGCGACAGTTCCCGACGGATCTGGAGGAAACCCATTTGCACGCTCGCTCATATGGTACTCTACAGAGCAATGAATTGACCTTATATTTTGCACAGCGATAGTTGCGGAAAAAGAAAGTGACATAGACTACTAATTATTATAGCCTGATATAGTTTCCAAGGGATCTGGAAAATATTAATTTCACGTTTGCGAGCTGCAACGCACCCTCGAAGGCAGTCATGCATGAAAACTATATTTGCAGGCGAAGCCAGGGGCAAAAACTAGTCACCTATAAGATGTAAAGTAAAAATTTAAAAGTATGACAGCTATGCTTCCCTATATAATTATTCTAATTCATGTGCATTTACTGTGTTCTTTTTTTGCCCCTGCAGTGCTTTGGCAGTCCACGTGTCAGGCTCTAAGATCTACTGGTCGGACAGCAAGACCAAGACCATCAACCGATGCTCAGTCAACGGCGCTAACATGGAGAAGATACTTGAATGGACGGGACTAGTTGAAGGCGAGTTTATGTATAAGCTTAATGTATGTTCTAAATACTAGTTTTACATACTAATTCAAGGACAATGCATCCGAACGTCCTCCTCTTAACCTACCCCAACCCTTTCACCAACCAACAGGTTTGAAATGTATCTCAATCGAAACATATTTGTAGGGTGTCAATTTTTTACCATGGCGACATTCCTCAAATATGCGGGATATTCAAGAAAAATCGTGTTTTTTAAAAGTTTACTTTTTTAATTTAATTCCGAACCCCATGGATATTGAAGTTGAAACTGGCTGCTAGTCTTTTTTTAGATCATTACGAAACTACTGTCACATATAATGGGTTTGTTGGAGGGGGAGGTCCCATACAAAATTGACAAAAAAAATTGGAAAAACTTGTTTTTTCGCGATATCAATACTTCCTCTACCCTAGGTACGTACTTACCGTACTACAGTTAATGCAGATCGTTAAAACAGGATATATAAATGCTTTATTCTCCTTTCAGGGCTAGCAATAGACTGGTCAGGACAGAACATCTACTGGACGGACACCGCTACACAGCGAATCGAGGTCGCGAGATTAGACGGCTCCAGTCGCAGGACGTTGATATGGCAGGGCCTCAAGAAGCCCAAGAGCATTGCACTGGATCCTAAGAAAGGGTACGTTACAGAAAATACTATTTACAAAAAATACTGTCTGTCCCTATAATACACCTTGCAGAGTACCAGGACAAGCGCTTGGCGGCAAGACCTACCGCAGTTGGTCCTTGCCCTCGCCTCACGGCGTTGGCAGGAAAAGTGGCCCTCACTATATGAACTTGCTGTCGGTGGGTGGGGATGCTATATCATAAACCTGGTAGTTGAGCGTATCTGGTAGATGTACGAGAGGGTAGTCTGTCCAAAAAGAGTTGACATTTGAGGTACGACGGCACTGTGCATAACTATGCGACGCGACCAAATATCCTTAATAAGAAATTGTACGAGTTATACAGGTGTAACAAAATTGGCGTAAGACCCATTGACTGAGGGTTCTACTCGTCATACTGAACAACTTTCCCCAACGAACCAACAGTAAATATTCAATAAAATTAGACCCTCCATACAAAAATGCACAAATTTGATGCAGCTGATCGATTTGTATGAAGAGTTAATTTTTTTGCGATTTCAGCAAAGTCAGATCAAAAGTTATTCAGTATGATGGGTAGAAGCCCTAGTTAACGGGACCTACACCAATTTTGTTACACCCTGTATAACGCAGTTCGTGGCAGTGAATCTACGCGTTACTACATAATATATGGTACAAAAATATTTATCGTGTTGCGTCGCGTCGCGTAATTACGCCTAGTCAGGCCCCGTCACTCAGTCGAACAGACGAGATAAGTATCCACATTGGCGCGGCCTACAGGTCGCGCTCCACTCGTCAGCGCTAGAACGCCGTACAGTCGCCGCCGCAATTCGCGCGCCGCCCGTGTACGCAGTTATAACCGCTAAGTCGAGCGCCTTAATACCCATGTTTCTGTGTATTGTCCGACAGTGGGAGGGAGTAAGTGAATAAATGCGTAGGTATTTTCGTTTTATAAGGAAGCGCAATATCTGTTACAAAGTAACTAGTATCTCATCTGTGGCCCAGTGAAATCGCACCCCAAAAATGTGTCGTCAATAAATAAAAGTGATTTAAGGTTTTCATCATCATCATATCAGCCAAAAACCGCCCACTGCTGGACAAAGGCCTCCCCCAAGGATTTCCACGACGACCGGTCCTGCGCTGCCCGCATCCATCGGCTTCCCGCGATCTTCACCAGGTCATCGGTCCACCGCGTGGGAGGCCTACCTACGCTACGTTTTCCGGTGCGCGGTCGCCACTCGAGAACTTTACTGCCCCATCGGCCATCTGTTCTACGAGCTATGTGCCCTGCCCACTGCCACTTCAGTTTAGCGATTCTGTGAGCTATGTCGGTTACTTTCGTTCTCCTGCGGATCTCCTCGTTTCTGATTCGATCACGCAGAGAAACTCCGAGCATAGCCCGCTCCATTGCCCTTTGGGTGACCTTGAGACTTCTTATGAGGCCCATAGTAAGCGACCATGTCTCAGTTCCGTAAGTCATCACTGGCAACACACACTGGTCAAAGACCTTAGTCTTGAGTGTCAGTATTTGGGACGTGAAGATATTGCGAAGCTTCCCGATCGCTGCCCAGCCGAGTTGGATTCGTCGATTGATCTCTTTCTTGAAGTTGGACCTGCCTAGCTGGACTGTTTGTCCCAGGTATACATATTCATCAACGACTTCCAGTGTAGAGTCTCCAACTTTTAGAGGGGTGGGTGCGATACGGACATTTAACATTACTTTCGTCTTGTCCATGTTCATTTTAAGGCCCACTTGTTGAGAGACTTTACTGAGGCCATCGAGCATTGTGCTTAGGTCTTCCATAGTCTCAGCCATGACCACGATATCGTCAGCGAATCGGAGTTGGGTTATGTACTCGCCGTTGATATTGATGCCGAGTCCACCCCAGTACAGAAGCTTAAAAACATCTTTCAGGGCGGCGGTGTACGGAGATATAACTTCTCCCTGTCTCACCCCTCGCTGCAACTGGATGGGTTTCGAGTTCTGATCCTGGAGGCGAACCGACATGGTGGCGTTTTCATACAGACACTTCAACACCTCAATGTATCGATGGTCATTTTGGCACCGCTGGAGACACTGTAGAACAGCCTAGGTTTCGACTGAATCAAAGGCCTTCTCATAGTCCACAAACGCCAAGCATAGTGGCTGATTGTACTCTTCGGTCTTCTGTATAATCTGACGCAGCGTATGTATATGGTCTATGGTACTAAAGCCTTTTCGGAAATCGGCTTGTTCGGGAGGCTGGAAGTCGTCAATCCTGCGTGCGGGACGATTCGTAATGACTCTCGAAAACAGCATGTAGACATGGCTCAGAAATAAGATGGTTCTGTAGTTCTTCAGCAGGGTGTTGTCACCCTTTTTGAAGAAAAGCACGACCACACTTCTGGGCCATGCCTTAGGCGTTTGTCCCTCGAGTATAACGGAATTAAATAACTTCTGAAGAGCTTTTAGTACCGGTGATCCACCTGCTTTCAGAAGTTCAGCCGTAACGCTATCATCGCCCGGTGCCTTGTTGTTCTTGAGCTGTTTGAGAGCCATTCTAATCTCGTACAGGCTGACGTCCGGGATATCTTCGGTATAGTGTCGGGTTAGTCTGGCTCTTGGGTCTTCAGCCAGATCATTGACAGGCAAACGTGTGGTCTTGTACAATAGTCCATAGAACTTCTCAACTTCTTCCAGCAACTCAGTCTTAGACGATATGGTCCTGCCATCCTCAGTCTTCAGCTTGGTCAGTTGGCTTTGTCCAACAGACAGATCTTTCGCAAACACTTTTGAGCCTTTGTTGTGCTCAATAGCCTCTTTAATACAATTTGTATTATATTGGCGTAAATCGCGAGTCAGGGACTTAGAAATCTGCCTGTTTAGTTGCCTATACTGAGAAGCGTCTTCAGAGGACTGCAAAACCAATCTGCGTCTTTCTTCCATGAGGTTGCTGGTGAAATCAGAGATTTTTTTGGTTCTGTTTGAACAGCGAGTTTTAAAAATCTTAGACCCGACCGTTTGGACAATTTCCACAAACCTGTCATTATAATCGTCCACATTCCCGCAGTCTCCTAGGCATTCGAAACGATTGTGCAAGTCGAGCTGAAAGCTCTCGGGGTTTTGGAGCTGGATGGGCGCTGGTCGGAGCGTAGATTTCATCAGTCGACATCTTTCTATCTTGGTCTTTAGATTCAATGTGCCTCTGACCATCCGGTGATCGCTTCCTGTTTTGACTGAATTGATCACGGAGACATCATTGAATATTTGCCGACAAGATGAAGTCTATCTCGTTCTTCGTTACGCCATTGGGATGCAACCATGTCCACTTCCGCTGTTTTGACTTTTTGAAGGTTTTCATAGTAATCTTAAATTTTCTAACCTTTTTTAAAATAAAGTATTCGAAAATGTAATCCATCCACCACTTACCATTGACGGTGAAGGAAAACTTCGTGAAGAAACCTGCATATGCCTGCGAAGAAACTCGAAGGTTGTGTGTGAAGTCGACCAACCCGCACTGGGCACGCGTATTTCACTAAGGCCCGATCGCTCTTATTTAGGTTATTCAGGTATTCAGGGTAGGTGGGGACGTATATGAGCTGATATGATGATGATGATGAATCCATGCACAAACTACATTTTCGTGACTTGCTTATGTGTAGGTAAAAAGTTTCATTAGAATCGGCCCACCCATTTTCAGGAAGTCGTAGTTTAAGGTTGTATGGAAAACGATTTTCTGAATACGCTTCTAAGGCTTTTTTATAACAGAAAGAATACTTTTTTTTATTCTTTTGGCTTTCTTATTTATCAAATGTCACTGGTACAGACACAGTGTAAGTATGGATAACGACTCCATCCAAACTGAATGAAATGGTGGCTCTATTGAGTTTGGAGCAACATAGTGTCCATAAAGTTGAATGAAGTTATTCCAAATTCAACGGAGCCACGATTTTATTCCACTTGGATGGAATGATTTAGCTCTGTACGTAAATGTCATAATTTGCGTATTCTTTTTTAAATTAAAATATTTATATGCATGTTTTTTTTTTATTCACAATTGGTAAGCCCTGTAAATGTTTTTGAAAAACTATACTTCTTTCAGGTTCATGTACTGGTCGGAATTAGGCTCCAAAACCATCAAACGGGCCGCCATGGACGGGTCTTCCCCCTCAGTGTTTATGGAACAAACTGGTCGCGTCCACGCGTTGGCCATAGACTACGATAGACGCGCGCTGTACTGGGCCGCATTGGACCCGCCTGCCATAGAATTTGTATATCTCAATGGCACGGGAAGGAAAGTACTGGCGGATGACATACCAATGCCGTATGCGTTGACGCTGTTCAACGATAAAGTGTTTTGGGGCGATTGGAATACAGGTGAGTGGGATTTACCTTTGTTTAGTATACAATGGTGTCGATTCGAACAAAACACTCGACTTAATTAAACTAAACTAAACTTTTACTAAAATAAGTTTAGTCGTTTTCATGTGCTATTCGGTTTTATACACGAACTAAATTTGGTTGCCTAGTTTGACAGGACTAAACAAGATCAAACTGAATTCACAGACTATGTTAAAGGATGAACGAAAGAATGAACAAAATGATCGGCGTAACCTGTTTACCGTAAGTGAAAGAGAAAACAATATATAATTTTTTATAGCGCTGTCCCTGTTTTTAATGTAATTTATGCTACGAATATAATCTATAAAACGTATAATAAAAACAGCTGATTTTGTTTTTTTTTAATTTTTTTGGCTTGGCATCAAGGATTTTTGAGTGAAGTAATCAGAAGTTTAAAATTGCCTAAAAGTGCGTCGGGGCATTGTGAATTGTCAGAACATGGAGAAATTGAAGATCTGATGATGACCAGGTTGGCAAATGATGGCTTCCTAAGACTGCCGAAGCTGAAAGTTGGAAAGGCATAAGACCAGACATCTTCCAGCTTGGTTTATTGACCTGGTCATCATCATCAGATTCAAACCCTCAGATCAGAATTCTTCGGGTCAGAGTCGCGCAGCGTGCTGATGTATCTTTGTCGAAACGCCAAACTTCTAGCTTTGACTGTTTTATAGAGCTGTCGACCACCAACCTGGTCATCATGAGACCCTCAGGTCAAAGGTGCAGTGTCCTGAAGTACTTATACCATCACTTTACTCAGGTATTCATCACAAAATTTGCACTTTTGTGGTTTTCCAAGACCAATTAAAATTTAGTCGTCACCAAAATAAGTCGCGATTAAAATTGGTTCAATTTTAGTTTGACACATCTAAAATATGGTCATTCCGAATAGCAAAATGGCGTTTTAAACTTAATTTAGTTCGATTTTATTTTAGATCTGTCAGATAAGTTAAGTCGAGTTTTTCCGAATAGCAACTGTTGTTTTGACACATCTTAACCTTATTTTAGTTTAGTTTAGTTGATTTGTGCAAAACCGAATCGACACCAATGCTAATCCTACTAATATTATAAAATCGAATGTTTGTAGGTAGTTGTAGGTGTGTATGATGTACTAAACGTATCTGGATGAAATTTTGTAGGTAGACAGATTAGGACCTGGATTAACATATATGCGCACCCTCGGAGACAGTCATAGAAACTATGTTCATGGGAGCGAAGCCCGCTGGCAAAAGCTAGTAGATAATAATAATATTCGGGGACTAATAGCACACGGTCATCTGGCCCCAAATTGGGGTTCCCTGTATTATGAGAACCAGGGACTGATAAACGTGAGAGTGGCCACCAAGTTAAACCGGAATATTTTACTTGAGGCGCATGTTCAGCACCTACTCTTAGCCATGTTGCTCTTGAGGTAGGCGTGTACCTCAGCGGCCCTGGTGCCCTGCGTCACAAATAAAATAACCGCTAAAGATAACTGTGATACCCCCCATCGCACACTTCTCCCTCCGGATATCCTGGACCATTCTGTTCCCAGCTTCTAAGGCTTCTTCCTTGTGCGCCATAGTTCACTCACCACAAAATATAAGGCAACAGTCTAAGAACCACCTGGACTGTTTCATTGAGACGTGACACCCCAAAGACAGGATTTTTTGTGCAATCTGAATCGATGGGAATCTTGAAGTTATGTACAAGTGTAATAATATGTGTGTGATTGCAGTGACAAATAAACGTGTTATCCATCTATCGAATTACCACCAGAAGTTTGCCAGTTAAATTAAAATGTACTCATCGTAGTCGCGGTTTATGTGTGACTGGTCTGAACCGATTCCGTAGCGTAGTGGTTAGCCCACTCGCTTCATATCAGGAGGTCGCAGATTCCTTTTCCGGTGGATCCTACTTTGTAAGATTGGGGTTTGATGGTGGTTTTCCAGCCCGGCTGCCTGGCTACCATCATGTTATCTAACTATTGCCGCCAAAACATCAATGTTAATACATGACATAACTGTTCTAAACGTTTTGTTGCTGGTTTATTGTTTCTCGGTCAATTTTCGAGATTTTTTTTATATAGATACTATTTTATTCCGGGATATACGCTGTCACTTTACAAGGTTTCGTCTCAATACGTTCTGTTCTTTTTGCGTGATGTGTATTCAAACAGACAGACAAACAGATAAAAAATTATAAAGTGTTACCATGTTCAGTTACATATTTTCAGGTTAGTTTTTTAGTTTCATTTTTTGGTTAGTTTTTTCCGAATATATACTTAATGTATAGATTTTATTGCATTTATGTTTTATGTATAGATATGAATAATAAGCGGTTAATATAAAAGACATCGGCCAAGTGAGACGCTTGTATAGTACTTACTTTTATTATTTGGCTTGATAAAATAACAGTGATATTTAAAGATTTTTTTTCTTTAAATATTGTAACTGCATCCGTTCAAAGAATCCCCTATCTCATGCAGCGCCTCGTCTTGTCAGTGTGTTTTGCCAAAGGGCGCGCGGCGCTTCCGCGTCTAGTCTTCGTACTATCTCCTCCCCGTCTCTTGTGTGTGGCTTGCAAATGCAAGACAGAATAAATAAATAATAATAATTATTCTATACATTTTGTATAAAAGTACATTCAAGGGTCGCCGTGCCCGCGGCTCGTCTTCGCCCTACGTCTTATCTACGTGTCTTGGTTCTTAAAGAGCTATATCTTACAAGTACCTGGTTATCGTGGTGAATTTTAAACATGGAGGGCCACTTTTGGACGGTAAATTAAGTTTAACAAACTATATCGTGTGACATCAAATGAAAGGGCTTGTTGTAAGAATCTTAAATATGTTTTCCTATATAATTTTAGGATAAATATTTAGTTTAGAAGTTATTTAATATAAAAAAAAGTTAAAAAAAACTAAAAACCGACTTCAAAATGAAATTCACTCAAAAGTATGAAATAATATTATTATACTTAAATACACAACATTTAACCAACAATAACGTCAAATAAATCAAAAACGACCTCAAAATATCATAGTAAACCTAACCTAAAATTCAAAATAGTATATCAACAGATTTATCAAAGTAATATGGTAAAACAATATGTCAATGTATGGAACAAAACATGTCAAATGGATTTATCGTTTAAAAATTCATTAATTGTATATAGTACGCTTTTTCTGTCAAAAAAGTCCTCAATTGTCGTTTAAAACTATTAATGTTATTTGAGTCACGTATTACTTTAAGTATTTTATTATATATTGTAGGAGCCATTGCAAATATACTACTGTGAAAGAGCGTAGTTTTACATGCCATGACTACGTGGCACAGACGATCGAAGCGTCGCGCTCGTGTGTTACACACATCTCATAAACAGATACAGAGTCCTGTGGCTTCCATTATCATCTCAGCAACATGAGAGTTAAGAATCTTCCATCATCAGCTCATCTGAATACCCTGAACTGAAGAATACATTTATCGGTCTATGCGTACCTACGTATCTACCTATGTATAATATTGAAATAATTATCCTCCACTCCGAACTGTAATGGAGTTGTACCTTCTTTTATCAGCTTATAACATGAGATGATGACGACCAGACGCAAGTATTTTAATAGCTTTAGAAAACATATGATTCACGTAATACATGCTTATATAATTTTAGGGTTGTCCTCGATTTCCCTGGAATCCCATCATCAGATCTTGACTTGAGGACAATGGGGAGTATACTCTTTCGAATAAAAAAAAATTGAAAATCGGTTCACAATCTGCGGAGATATCGCGTAACAAACATACAAAAAAAACATGCAGTCGAATTGAGAACCTCTTCCTTTTGTAAGTCGGTTGAAAATAGGCGAAAATTGACCATCCCCCCCCCCCCTTATCTTCGTAACTACTGGGCATAAAATCTTCAAAAATCACAGTATACGCATAATAAAAATAAAATTTCCAAAGTCCAGAATAAGTAGACTCCTATTTACCTAGAACATAGTATGTACTGAAAGGTCTTGTTCTGTTGGCAGTTAGTTTTAGTGCGGAATCCTATTTGAGTGACCCCAAGTCGCACTTGGCCGGTTTTTTAATGGAGTATGTGTTATTTATTATGATGAATTTCCTAACAAAAAACACATTGAACAAATAAATGGCCTCCCCAACTTATCATCATCATCATATCAGCCGAAAAAAGTCCACTGCTGGACAAATGCCTCCCCCAAGGATTTCCATGATGACCGGTCCTGCGCTGCCCGCATCTGGGTGTGGTATTCATAGGGGGGTTTTGACGTAATCGCCTCGCTTGGCAGGCGGGTTGGCGATCGCAGTGCGGTTGCAGGTGTGTTGCAATGCACGGAAAGGTCGCTGCTGCCCATCCTCCCGTTTTAAGTCCCTTAGTCGACTCTTACGACCCCCATTGGAAGAGATAGGATGGTTCTATTCTTAGCCGGGAGCCATACGGTCCAACTCTATACAAGAATTATATTTTTTAAAGGGTATTTTTTTAGCTCAATCGTAAAAACGGTAACTCATAAAAGTTTTAAGCTTTGTGATATTATAGAGAGAACTCTAAAGTAATACATCAAAAATAAAAATCGAACAAGTGTGAGTCGTACTCGCGCTAATGATCCCGAACTGAATTAAATAAAAACATTTTTCTGTCGCCCCCGGCGATGTCTTCATGTTCCTTGTCCTTATGTTTTCAGGTTCCTTGACCAGTGATGTGATAGTACTCGGTGCGCGAGAAAGACTCACACTTGGCCGATCTTTGTAATAATAGAGAATCAAGACGTCAATCATACTTTTGCGTTTTCGCCAGTTCTCTTTTTTATGCACGCAATTTTATACAAGAGTCTTGTACATTTTATACAAGAGTCTTGTACATTTTATACAAGAGTCTTGTACATTTTTGTTTCTGTACCTAGATGTACGGTACCTTTTTTTTAAAGCAATGATAATACTACGCGCATGTTCGAGATGAAAAATAACTATCTAAAATGTACAGTGGCCAGCACATCAAGCTAGAACTATAGACTTAGTACCGTTCTATGCCGTATGCGTAAGAAACAGAATCGCACTACGAGCAGGCCCCCGTCACTCGGTAGAGCAGGCGAGATATGTACCTACTCTTCAGCGCTAAAACGCCGTACAGTCGCCGCCGCAATTCGCGCGCCGCCCGTGTGCGCAGTTATAACCGCTAAGTCGAGCGCCTTAATACCCATGTTTCCGTGTATTGTCCGACAGTGGGAAGAAGTAGGTGAAAAAATGGGTATGTTTTTTTTATAAAGAAGTGCAGTATCAGTTACGAATTTACTAATATCTCATCTGTGCTACGAGTGTCTAGCTTGATGTGCTGGTCTCTGCTTTTTGTTAGATAACCGTATTGTGTTCTACGTTATTTTCGCAGGTCTAATAGAAGTGGCATCAAAAACAGACGGATCCAACCGGAAGACGATTCACTCCCAGCTCGACTACATATCAGATTTGAAGGTGTTCCATCGCGCGCGGTCGGCCGGTGGCAACCAGTGCGCCACCGACAATGGCGGGTGCGCCCATCTGTGCTTGGCACTAGGAACTGATTATAGATGCGCCTGTCCCGCGCATTACAGGCTCAATGCTGATAATCTGACTTGCTCAGGTATTCAATAAATTATCTGTAATTATATACTAAGAAACCATAACATTAGAAAATATCAAATTTTAACGAGTCCAATCGCAAGATGTTGAACTCCCAGCTCGACTACATACATATCAAATTTTAACGTGTCATCTGTGCATGGTCCTTAGAATAATAACTTATCACCATCATATCAGCCGAAAGACGTCCACTCCTGGACAAAGGCCTCCCGCAAGGATTTACACGACGACCGGTCCTACGCTGCCCGCATCCAGCGGCTTCCCTGGATCCTCACCAGGTCGTCGGTCCACCGCGTGGGAGGCCTACCTACGCTACGTCTTTCGGTGCGCGGTCGCCACTCGAAAACTTTACTACCCCAACGGCCGTCTGTTCTACGAGCTATGTGTCCTGCCCACTGCCACTTTAATTTATAACTAATACACTAGCACTATATCATGCTAAAATAACAACAAAGAGACTATTAGCTGTCGTATTATTTAAAATGACGTTTTTTCGTAAAATTAGTGATATTTTGGTCACGGTTTGTGACATCTATGACGGAAGTATAACCACACTGTTGCACTTTTTCGATGTTTTCGTTGTTTTTTCATCATATTTATCTTAAATTAAAATCCATTCGAGGTTCTCCCTCCAGTCACCTATGAACTTTATTTTAGTAAATCAATCATAATATCAAATTACTTATTTTAAGAATAAAACCGATAATAGACGATAAAATGGCTCGAAAAGAGGTACCTTTGCGAAATTATTCTCTCGAGCCAACTTTATTAAATCGTGTTTCCATTCGATTTAATCTCTCGTAACAATTCTCAATAATACGTAGATGTTTTCCTAGATTTAAATTTTACTGTTAACTACTTCAAAAATGGATTCTAAAAACCTGTTATACTATTTTTTTATGTACCACTGCGTCTTAAATTCAAGTTCAATCTCTGTTTAAATAATTTTTAGAAAAACTTTAAGGTACAAGCTTTTAATAATGCATTGTCACCCGATATACATATGCATGCAAAACACCTCAATCGGAAACCGGGAAGTGGGTCAAATTTAACATGCCAGATTTCACCCGAACATACATACATTGCAAATTAAATAAAAGCTAGTAAAAAGGGCACACTAGATACACTTTTTAAAAGTCAACCTCATAAACAATGTAAAATATAGGTACACAATATAAAAATCCAATAATAATAATTCACTATTTGGTGTGTGCTAGAGAGCCATCATTTTTCCAAGTGTTTCTATCATTCAATAAATCTGTTCGTTAATTGTGTCCACCCCAGAACATCAAGGGTGCGTCTCGATTTAGGGAAAAACAAAGACGATTGGGAGTTGCAAAATAAGTTGGTCACTCCCTTTTGGACCAGCTAAAGAACCTCTTCTCATTCGTTGTATGGGAGGAACAAAAAGGAATAAAGATAATTAAAGGGACTTACCAAAATTTCCGCTACAGCACACACACACAAATATCACTGCTTACTTATAAGTACGAGTACCTACCTTAGGAGCTATGTGGAGGATTATTGGGACGAATCGATTCGGAATATAAAAATAAATACATACAGTACATAAACTTAATACGAGACGAGAGAGGGGTGCAAAAAATAGGGGTTGCGGGGATGCAAAATTCAAAATAAGAAATTAATATCGGGAGCGATATGCGTTTGCGATTTGAGGTTGATAAAAAGTGTCTGTGTTGCTATCGCAGAGAACAAAAAGTAATTAGTAAAAGTTAACAATATTGCCACTTTTTGAGCTATATTATTACTTCGTAGTTTTAATAAACATACTGCCGCCCCTGAAACCACGTATTCAGCTGAAAAAATAAAAAAAAAATAAGGAGAAGAAATGGTTTACAAACTAGAGATTTTATAATAGAAAACAAAACACAGTAAGAGTTTTAGCAAATACTTAATAACATAATAAACAACTAGTTTTCTGCATAAGGCAGAGAAGCTATCTTAGCAACGGATCGTCTATAAACACTGCGAGCAGTTTGAACATCAACGACACGTATTAAACCGTCCGGTCCTGGGTAGACTGAGACTACTCTACCTAGAGGCCAGCTTAAGGGGGGTAAATTGTCCTCTTTGAGTACCACCATGGTACCAACGTCAATATCGTTTACTGGGACGTGCCATTTGGCTCGCACTTGTACCAACTCCAAATGACAAACTTTTGTGCTCATGCACACAAACGCGGCAATATAACATTTAATCATCGGTGCTTTACGTAAATAAGACGATTTTATCATGAAAGGTCCTGCGTAGTCAACGCCAGTCTTAGCGAAAGGTTTGATCTGTTGAACCCTAGGGGAGGGAAGTTCACCCATAACCTGCTCGATAAGCCGTGGTTTAAGTCGATAACAATGAGAGCATCGGAAGGTGATAGTGCGTACGATACGCCGGCCAGAGAGAATCCAGTAGCGGCGTTGCAGCATTGACAGCAGTGCGTTAGAACCGGGATGTCCATTAATATAGTGATAATATCTCGCTATGAGAGTACTGAGCATATTATCGCGGGGAAGTATAATCGGATGACGATTTTCATAAAACAGCTGAGATGCTTGTAACCGCCCACCCACGCGAACGATATTTTCGTCATCGATATAAGCAGATAACTTGCGGAGAGAGTTTGAAGGCAACTTATTCTTCTTCAATTTATCAATATCACGAGCAAAATGTTTAGCTTGAGTCGCTTTTATACACACTTTTAAGGCGTGATCTAATTCACGAGTTGTGAAAAAGTGAGAAGACTTCATAATCGAACGATAGGAGGGACTACCGAAACGAAAACAATAACATACTGTATTGAGAAGTTTACTCAGTTTAGAGAATTTGGGAATTAAATCATTGATGACATCGCTTTCAGCCTGAGAAATGTCATTATTTTCAGTAGAAATGAATATTTTTATTTCATTTTCTTTTTTGAGTTCTGAATGATCAGTGTTTTCATCATAGGAATAATCATCAACGATCTGCGAGGGCCAATCTTTTTCAGGGAGTGATAAGAAGGAAGGACCTTTCCACCATAGAGAGTGGGAGACCAAGTCAGCGGGAGAGATACCGCGACTGACTACATCTGCTGGGTTATCCTGGGAGCGGATGTGACGCCAGCATTCAGGAGGGGTTAATTCTTGAATTTGACTTATACGATTACTAACATACATTTTCCATCTGGTAGCGATAGATCTAATCCAGTGGACAGTGATAAGGGAGTCAGTATAACATACGTAGCTACGAATGTTAAACCGTGACGTTAAAAGCTTTACTATGTGAGCCATGAGTTCGGCTAGTAGCAGTGCTCCGCACAGTTCTAACCTTGGGAGAGTAACGACTGTTTTCGGAGATGCGACACGAGACTTGGAGCAGATCAGAGAAACAGATATAGAGGAGGGAGTAACTACACGAGCGTAAATTACTGCACCATATCCAGAGAGCGACGCATCCGAAAAACCATGCAGTTCAACGTAATTTTCATTATTACACAGATTAGGTACATCTAAAAATCGAGGTACGGATACCTTTTCTAGAAGATGTAGATTATTTTTAATTAAGAGCCAATCATTTAAAATATCTGTGGGGATCGGATCGTCCCATCCAATATTTTCTTTGAACAATTTTTGAATTAATAATTTAGCTGCGAAAACGACAGGAGCTAAAAAGCCCAAGGGATCAAACACACGAGCTAAATCCGATAAAATACCTCTTTTTGTAGAGACGAATTCAGTATCTTTAATTTTATATGAAAAACAGTCTGTGCTTGGCGACCATTGTAATCCAAAAACTTTCAGAAAAGCTGTCACATCAGGGGAAAATACATCATCCATGCTCAACTTGTTCTCTTCGGGAATGTAGTTTAAGCATTCGGAATAATTACTTATCCATTTTCGTAGCGTAAACCCGCCGAGAGTAAGCAGCGTGTGTAGTTCTAAGACGAGATTACGAGCAGCGGTTACGTCATTCGCTCCTGCAGTGACGTCATCTACGAATGTTGACTCCAGCAACACTCGAGAGGCTTTCTTGTAGGAGTCTGCGTACAGATACGCGAGTTCGTTTAGGGTACGAATCGCGAGAAACGGGGAACACGTTAGTCCAAAAGTAACTGTGGTTAAAATATACTCACGAATAGGTTCACTCTCGTCAAAACGATAAAGAATTTTTTGATAAATTTGATCGGAAGGATTCAAGTTAATATTTAAAAACATCTGCTTGATATCAGCGACGATTGCTATTTTATTCGTGCGAAATATACATAAGACATCAAAAATATCCTTATGCAATTTTTTTCCGGGATACAAATTGTCATTTAACGATTTACCGTTACTACTAGGGCACGAGCCATCAAAGACTACACGTAGCCGAGTAGTGGTAGAAGTATCTTTAATTACCGCGTGGTGTGGCAAATAATAGCCCTGGGATGAGCTATCGGGCGCGAGACACATATAACCTTTATTTAAATATTCGGTCATAAACTTATTATATTCCGCCTTAAATGTTGGATCACCCTTAAATTTCCTTTCTAAGGAGTAAAATCGACGGAGTGCGATTTCACGAGAATCACCGAGATCAGGTGGAAATTCCTTAAATGGAAGGGATACCTCAAATCTACCTTCTTCGTTACGAGTAACAGTTTTACGAAACATGTCTTCACATTTTTTATCAGCGGAACTAAGAATCTCACGGGAGGGAGGTTCTTCACATGACCAAAACCTTTCAACCATATCATTAAGGGACATGTCAGTAGTTTGACAATGTAGGGCATAGTAGTCACGAGGGGCTGTAATTACATGGCTAGTTGTCGTAGATTGACTGGGTCCGACAAAGGTATGACCCATAAGTGCCCAACCAAATATAGTCTCCAGAGCAACGGGCGTGCCTGGTCGACCAACGATCAGGCGTCCAAGTACAATGTCGCGATAGACATCTGCACCCAACAAGAGAGACACAGGGGACGGAATACCAAACGTAGGATCCGCGAGAGTGAGATCCTGAACGTGAGGCCAGATTTCGATCGGTAGAGGTTCGGCAGGGAGGTTGCCAGTGATATGAGGTATACATTGAGCTTGCAACTTTATTTGTCTATTCCCAGAGTAGGGTAAGATATTTAAATCGACTACACCACCTTCGAGTTGAAGGGCGAGACCTGAGATGCCATGTACCGTAGTACTTGTCTGGCGACGAGAAAGGTTTAACTTATTGACTAAGTTTTCACAAACAAAACTGTATTGACTACCTGTGTCAATCAGTGCGCGAGCTTCATGGAAGTTACCTTGGGAGTCGCTTACTTTTAATAAAACAGTAGCGAGTAAAACCTGTGACTTGTTAGGAGCTAACGAAGCAGCCAAACAATCAAACTTATTTTCAACCGTTTTATTATTCGCAGATGAGAACGACCCTAACTCCGGCCCTGGTGTTTCAGTAGCCTGCGCGGGTTCAGATTGTGAATTTTTACTCTTCGGGTAGTCAATATGTAAAAGCGAGTGATGCTTATTGGACGAACAGAATTTACATAAAAAACTTGATTTACAATCTCTTAGAAAGTGATCAGTAGCTAAACAATTTATACAAACTTTAATCTGTTTTACTTTTTGCAACCTGTTTACGGGAGTCAACTTAATAAAATCAGGGCATTTAGATAAAACGTGAGATTGATTATTACATAACGCACACAACCGACGGTCTGCAGCGTATAATGTTAATATCTGTTTATTTGTAGGCAGAGGTCTAAACGCTTCGTTTGTACTGGACAAGGGGTGCGCGGGAGTGCGCGATTTAATTCCGCTACTGCGAGCGAGCGGGACGGAGGGATTCGATCGAGTCAACGGGTCACGCTGGCTGGTTTGCAATGCTATGCACCGCTTACGCAAATAAATAATCAGTTCGTCAAATGTCGGGATGTCTGAGTTATTATTTAATTCGAACTGCCTACGAGATTCATTATCTAACTTATCTAATACAATATTTAATAACAAGAATGACCACTCTTGTGTAGGGAATTTCAATGCTTGAAGTGCATTGACGTTATCTACGATCACATCTAGAAACGCAGATAAACTTCTGAGGGAAGTATTAAACAGCTGAGCGTTAGCTATATTTTTATAGTGCAATGTAGCTATGTATCGTAGGTTATTGTACCTATCTTCTAGGAGTTTCCATGCGACGGAAAAATTAACAGATGACAGCGTCAAATGTTGTATGACTTTCTTTGCTTCTCCAGATAAAGAGTTTCGCAGATAATGCAAACGTTTTATATCACATAGCTCATTGTTATTTATGACGAGAGCACTAAATAACTCGAAATAACCTATCCATTGTGTGGCGTCTTCGCCTGAAAATGAGGGTAACGAAATGCGGGGTAGTTTTATACTATCATCGGAGTGACTGGACTGATGATGATCATCGGTACCATTGGAGGGACTCGAGGACTGAGAATTATAGGTAACTTTCAGAGAATAGAAAGTTTTGGTGTACTCGTCGAATGTTGAAATTAATTCCTCTTTGGTGATACAAGAAGTTCCAATCGACGAATCAATATTTATCACCTGGGTATAAATATCATAATATAAATTTTCGACCTCATCATAACGCTTTAATTCGTGTCGAATACGAAGCACATCACTTGTGGATGGATTTTTGATTTTTGACAACTCATCTAAATTGTCACAAATGCCACAAAATTTTAGTTTGGAACGCAACAATGTTTCAGTCATTTCTTTTATTTTAAATCGAGTCAATGGCATAAAAGAATAACTAAAATTAAATTATCAGGAATGATAAAATAAATTGGAAATTGATTTTTTTTTGAAACGAAAAAGGAGGGTATTTCGAAAAAAATGTGGTTTTGAGAATCCAGCTGAATAAGTTGGTTAAAAAAATGACAAAAAGGGCTCAATAACTAGGTCAGAAAGGCAGCTATCCGATTCGAAGGACCATAACATGTTCGTTAATTGTGTCCACCCCAGAACATCAAGGGTGCGTCTCGATTTAGGGAAAAACAAAGACGATTGGGAGTTGCAAAATAAGTTGGTCACTCCCTTTTGGACCAGCTAAAGAACCTCTTCTCATTCGTTGTATGGGAGGAACAAAAAGGAATAAAGATAATTAAAGGGACTTACCAAAATTTCCGCTACAGCACACACACACAAATATCACTGCTTACTTATAAGTACGAGTACCTACCTTAGGAGCTATGTGGAGGATTATTGGGACGAATCGATTCGGAATATAAAAATAAATACATACAGTACATAAACTTAATACGAGACGAGAGAGGGGTGCAAAAAATAGGGGTTGCGGGGATGCAAAATTCAAAATAAGAAATTAATATCGGGAGCGATATGCGTTTGCGATTTGAGGTTGATAAAAAGTGTCTGTGTTGCTATCGCAGAGAACAAAAAGTAATTAGTAAAAGTTAACAATATTGCCACTTTTTGAGCTATATTATTACTTCGTAGTTTTAATAAACAAAATCAATAATTTTATTATTATTATATCAGCTCATATACGTCCCCACCGAGGGGCTCGAGCCTACCCTGAATCAGGGCGATTAGGCCTTAGTCGACCACGCGGGCCCAGTGCGGGTTGGTCGACTTCACACACAACCTTCGAGTTTCTTCGCAGGCGTGTGCAGGTTTCCTCACGATGTTTTCCTTCACCGTTAAAGCAATCGGTAATAATTTTATAGCAAGCTTTATTGCAAAGGTTATTTTTAATGAAGGTCTTAAACTGCTTATTTTGTAAGATCTTGGACGGCTGAAGGTAGGGCGTTGTACGACTTACACTTAATTAATTTCGGTAACGAGCACTGAGCTGTGCGTGCATTGCATATTGCCTTTTTAAATATTATTCCTTTGTTAGTGAATCTGCCTCTGGTATAGTTTAGTTCTTTCCCGGTTCCTGCCTTTTTTAACTGTACACCAACACAAACCTTTCAAATATAGTTTAATAATACATCGTTACTTAATTTTTTGCAGGGTGTAAAAAATTGGTGTAGGACCCGTTAACTGAGGGTTCTACTTATCATACTCAACAACTTTCCCTAAAGATCCCATAGTCGATTATCGAAAAAAAAATTGGAACCTCCATTCAAAAATGCACAAAATTGGTCAATCAGCTGATCGATTTGTATGAAGTTATTTAATTTTTTGTGTTTTCAGCAATCATAGAACAAAAGTTGTAAAACATGATGAGTAGAAGCCAATTTTGTTACATCCCTGTATATCACTTGTCTTTCATTGGTGCCCATAATTTGCATAATGTGTAACTTTTAGTGTTCGTATATTCAAATACTAGCTGTTGCCCGCGACTTTGCCCTCGTGGATATCGAGGGTGAGTGGTGTCTCGCGGGTGTTTCTTTTAGATCAACAAGTAAAGGAACTTATATCGCACAGACACATGATATAAGAGAAAACAGATATTTTTTTTATTTTTATATGTGGAAAACTTACGGCCAATTAACACAGATATAGAAAACACAGTAACAAGTTTATTTCACCCATTTCAGAGCCCGAGGAGTTCCTTCTATTCGCGCAGAAAAACGCTGTGGGCAGGATCTACGTTGCAAACGGAGAATGCAACGACGCGTACATTCCGCTCGCCGGCCTGAAGAACGTGAAGGCGATCGACTACGATCCTGTGAACAAGTGAGTTCACTGTTGAAAAAACTATGTCAGCGACCCATCTTACCCTTGTGAAAGGGGGCTGCGGTCGCAGCGACACTTAGACCCAACAATGGGATTGTTTGTGTCCACCCCTATAACCTTCGCACTCTAGCCTACTCGAAGATGTGCTGCATCAATGCAGCAATCCCGCTGAATGGAAAGTACTTGTTGTCCTCCGGTTTTGGGTTGCCATCACTATAGAGGCACATACGCTTACTGGCCAAAACATCGCGAGGGGTGGACTTGGCAATAATATCAACGGCGAGTTCATCACCCACCTTCGATAACGCTGACGATATCGTGGTCATGGCTGAGACTATGGACTACTTAGGCACAATGCACGATGGTCTCAGTAGAGCCTCTCAACAAGTAGATCTTAGAATAAACATGGACAAGACGAAAATTATGTCAAACGAATATTTTATTTAGAGGACAGTACAACAATTTCCTGGTACAATTTACAAAAGATAGTAACATTTACGAGTTGTTTATCCGACGAAACCTATCCACTTTCGTGCGACGTACCACCGGCGGCGGCAGACAGTTGCGCAACACCGGCCGGCTACAAGCAGTGCCGCTACGAACCACTCCTGCGAGCAAAAATCCACGAGTAATCGTTCCGTCACTATATGAGCAACTACCCGCACTCATCAAAGACGAAATATTTAGTCGCCAACTGAAGAACTTTTTGTTGAGTAATGAGTTTTACTTTTCACGTTTCAACACCTTGACCACAGATTACTAAATTGACCAAGCTTGATGACATTTGGCATGCAGGTAGCCTGTGTCACGGGGAAGGACATACACTACTTTTTATCCCGTGAAAATAGCATAGTCCGATGCAGTACCTGAAGAAACTGAAAAAAAGGTCTTTTTTTTGGTTTATTACTTCAACATCGCAAAGGAACAATGGATTTTTGTGATTTTTTGCACAGAGATGCTTGAGGGAGTGGGAAATGACATAGACTGCTAATCAAAATAGCCCGATCTGGGATAGGGATCCGAAGAAAACTAATGTCCTCGCTCACCCCACGCACCACTCACCCTAAAGGACAGTGATAAAAACGATGTTTTTCGCGGGCGAAGCTGGGGGCAAAAGCTAGTTTATAACAATTTTATTTTGTTATTATCTTTTTGACTATCATATTATCCTCTGATTTTGTTTATTTGTTCCTTAGGCACCTTTACTGGATGGACGACGATTCAATACGTCGAGTTCCCATCTCGTACTCAACGACTTCAGCCGTCAGTGACGCAACCACAGTGATCTCCGGACTGTCCCGACCGTTCCACCTAGTGATCGACGTAATAGGCAGGGCGCTGTACTGGACCTGCAAGGACGCGGACTCGATCAACGCGACTGTTATCGAGGGGAACTCGAGCGCGGGGGTGATAGTGTGGGGCAGCGATATGATGCCAAGACACCTGGCGTTTCATCAGGCTAAAAGGTCAGTTAAATATTTATTTTTATACAGTTTTTCTGGTGTGTCGTGTTTTCCTTGAAAAACATATCAAAGATGTGATACAAGGTTTTATTAAGGCTTATACCGAAGCCAACGACCTTAAACTTAGTAACTTCTTAAACTGTTTTTACTATAAATATGGATTATTTTATCTGAAAAAAAAACAATGAATAATCCACAGGATTCTAGTTGTGACAATAATACTGCACCTTGTGTTTGATCAGGTCAAAAGGTCAGTAGATTCTTTATTTTTATAGAGTTTTTCTGGTGTGTCGTATTTTCCTTGAAAAACATATCAAAAATATAATACAAGGTATTGTTAGGGCATATATACCGTAGCCAACGACCTTGAATTAAGCAACTTTTTAACTGGTTTTCACTATAAACGTGGATTAATTTATCAGAAAAAAAACAATTAATAATCCACAGGATTCTAGTTGTGACAATAATACTGCACCTTGCGTTTGATCAGGTCAAAAGGTCAGTAGATTCTTTATTTTTATACAGTTTTTCTGGTGTGTCGTATTTTCCTTGAAAAACATGTCAAAAATATGACACAAGGTATTGTTAAGGCATATATACCGTAGCCTACGACCTTGAACTAAGCAACTTTTTAACCGGTTTTTACTATAAATATGGATTAATTTATCAGAAAAAAAAAACAATTAATAATCCACAGGATTCTAGTTGTGACAATAATACTGCACCTTGCGTTTGATCAGGTCAAAAGGTCAGTAGATACTTTATTTTTATACAGTTTTTCTGGTGTGTCGTATTTTCCTTGAAAAATATATCTGACCCCTGGATGTCTCTCTAAAATCGATCGCATAGATTTGAAGCGGACTTACATACTAACATTGCAAATCAAATAAAAACTTGTAAAAATTCGATGCGGCAGATTATACAGAAGACCGAAGAGTACAATCAGCCACCATGCTTAGCGTTCGTGGACTTTTGATTCAGTCGAAACTTAGGCTGTGTTACAGTCTCTCCAGCGGTGCCAAATTGACTATCGATATTTCGAGGTACTGAAGTGTTTGTATGAAAACGCCACCATGTCGGTTCGCCTTCAGGGTCAAAACTCGGAACCTATCCGGCTGCAGCGAGGGGTGAAACAAGGAGACGTTATATCTCCGAAACTGTTAACCGCCGCCCTGGAAGATGTTTTTAAGCTTTTGGACTGGGCTGGACTCGGCATCAATATCAACGGCGATTACATCACCCACCTTCGATTCGCTGACAATATCATGGTCATGGCTGAGATTATGGACGACTTAGGCACAATGCTCGATGGTCTCAGACAGAGCCTCTCAACAAGTAGCTCTAAGAATGAACATGGACAAGACGAAAATTATGTCAAACGTCCGTGTCATAGCTACTCCTCTGAAGGTTGGAGGCTCTACACTCGAAGTTGTTGTCGAATATGTGTACCTGGGTCAAACAGTCCAGTTAGGTACGTAGGTCTAACTTCAAGAAAGAGATCAATCGTCGAATCCAACTTGGCTGAGCAGTGTTCGGGAAGCTTCGCCATATCTTCAAGTCTCAAATACCGCAGTGTCTTAAGACCAAGGTCTGCGACGAGTATGTTTTGCCACTGATGACATACGGAACGGAGACATGGTCGCTTACTATGGGCCTCATGAGAAGGCTCAAGGTCACCCAAAGGGCAATGTAGCGAGCTATGCTCAGAATTTCCCTACGCGACCGAATCAGAAATGAGGAGATCCGCAGCAGATCCGATGGATGCGGGCAGCGCAGGACCGGTCGTCGTGGATCCTTGGGGGAGGCCTTTGTCAAGCAGTGGACGTTTTTCGGCTGATATGATGATGACTATTAGTGTGTAGATACTAAATAGTGTTTTTTTTTTCAGATTGCTAATATGGAACGACGTGGGCCTAGGCGCGATAATGCGCGCAAGCGTAGACGGCACTTCCCGCACGGAGTTAGCGAGGGTCGCGAACGCCACAGCATTGACTATAGACCAGAGCACGGCCGCCGTGTACTGGGCCGCCAATCGGCAGATACATGCCGTTGACATCGATGGGAAAAACAAGTGAGTATGAGTTATTTGGCTTTCTCGATACAGTTCATTGAAAAGTGGTACTTTGCATGCCAGTTTGGCGGGCGCAAATTAGACTTTATCGCCCTGTGCGTTTAGGTTGCCTTTTTTTTTGAAATTTTTGCTTATAAAATAAAGAAGTAAATGCATAAAATGAAGTAAAACGAATGACTGCGTCGGACATTTTAATTGAGCCACAAACCGAGTAAAATAAACACTGGCTGCCAAAACCTTTATAGGTATGTGCTCATGTATTTTGTTTTTTTTTTGTTACTGCCCTTTTTATTTTGCTTATTTTCTCACAAATTTATTAAAAAACGTTCGTGGTAAAGGCGTAAAGGGTTTAAAAAATCGTTTTACCACCCTTCTATAATAACATTCTACACTTTAACAGCGACCCAATCAACACTATAAAAAAGTTGGTTTCGTCGTTCGTACAAACATACCCTTGTTTCTGTTTCGTGTATAACCCTTCAAGCGGGACTCCATCTGCTACGGATAGAAAGTGTGAAAGCCGTGTGACGGCCGACTGCCAGTTTAAAATAACCGTCCAAGTATGAGTCGTACTCGCGCAAAGTAAGGCAAAATTCAAAAGATAAATGTTTATTTTAAAAAACAAAATTATATTTGCAGTTGGTTATAGAATATTTTGTATGTAAAATCTATGTACTTTTGACAAATCCAACTGTTCATCTTAAGTTGGTCGACTATTACACCAAAACTAAGAAAGCCTACTTAGCCATGATAGTTTTCCTTTTAAATTGTATGTCGTACTATTTAAAAAAAAACATATCCTGAAATAGCGGTGTAGCTTGTGTGGGCGGTGGGGGACACTTGACTCGAAAAAAAATTAGCACTGTAAAGCTTAAAATTTCGCAAACCGATCCCTGAATCCAAAAATGTTTTTTTTTTTTTTATTCACAATTGGTAAACCCTTGACAACATCTCACCTGGTGGTAAGTGACGATATTGCCGAAGATGGAAGCAGGCTTACCAAGATTCCCCAACGTAATGGGGAACTGGCTATCTTATCTTCATGCCGGAACACACCAATGATATCAACATTGATATTTGTCGGCAAGACTTAGATAAGATGGTGGTAGCTAGCCAGGCGGGCTTAGAAAATGCCCTACCACCAACCAAACCGAGTCTTACAATTGACCCTGCCGGGAATCGAACCCGCGACCTCCTGTTTAAAGCCAGATAACTTTGCCTCTGAGCTACGGAGACGGTTTTGACAAACCCTCAGTTGTATTAAAAGACCCCACACGATAAGGACGTTAGCAAAAAAAAATCACTCCCTCTTTACCTGTAGGGGAGGTACCATATTTTTGTCGGCTTGATTAATATGTATAACCATGCCAAATCACAGCTTTCTAGTATTAATTATCTTTGAGCTAAGCCGTGGACAGACAGACATGGCGAAACTATAAGGGTTCCTTGTTCACTTCGGAACCCTAAAAAGGGGCACTTAAACTGTTCTGATCCCTGTAAAACTGTTTCTACCATGATACAGTTGAGGAGTTGAAACAAATATACTTCGAGTTTTTTTTACCGACTTCATAGACTTTTTTTCAAGGTGAACATAGTAATAATATAAAAAAAAATATATTACGGTAAAAAAAACTTATACACACAAAACACTCGTATCCGGTCCGATAGGGATGAAGGCTTGTCGATGAAGGCGTAACGTTATTTTGTTATAGTTACGAAAATAGGTTTTCGTATGAAATAACTTTGTAACGAAAAAATAACGCTACATGCATTCTAAAGGTCCAGCAAATCGAATCAAAACATAACAACATTATTATTTCAGTATTGTCATTAATGGAGACATGTTTTTTTGTTTTAAAGAACGATCGCTCTTTATAACTGTAAAACCTTTCAATTTTCAATTTAAAAATGTTTATTCAAAGTAGGTGATTTATGCTTGTAGTAATCGCTTTACTAGATGTCAAAATTTGTGAAAAATTTAAACACAAACGTAACTAATTACTTAATTATTGGTAAATAAATTCAAAATAAAATCATTGGTATAAAACCAACAATGTCATTAAAACATGAAAACAATATGACAGGAGAAGTTACAATATTAAAATTATGTAATTTATCATTAATGTTTTGGACAAGAGTAGGCCAGTTCATACGGACCCGGTGACGAGTATGTAACGCAGGAGTCAGCCATAACTTCCCTCGACCATGTTAGAGGGAAAGGGTTTAGCTACAGATTTCCGCCGTTTCGTTTGCCTCTGGTCGGAGTAACATTGATCACGCAATGCTCAAACTGACGTTTGTCACAGACACGTGGTGTGGCAAGGCGGGTGGGTGGACGCGTTGGCGGTGTACAGCGGGCAGCTGTACCTGAGCGCGGCCGGCGGCGAGCGCGCGCTCATGCGCGTGCCGCTGCACCGAGCGCTTGCGCCCGCCGCACCGCAGCCGCACGTGGCGCGCCTGGCCGCGCTCGCCGCGCAGCACAAGGTATTTACTGTGACGTCAGAGTGTACTACCACAGTCTAAAGAACCCGTACAGTCGTCCAAGGGAAATGTCAAGACAAGACAATCGTGTGGAGGATTAGGAGTAACGCGGGGAGATCGAGCCCAAATTGCCCTTGTCACCGTTGTTAAACCACTCGGGACAATTAATTGAAAGTAGGAGAAGCAGGTAGGAAGCCGACTTATTACTATTGTGTCGCCTTCGACGCAAAAATCAAATGATTTGGGCCATTGTATGGTTTTTCACATTGTGGTTGTAACAGAGATAGTAGTTAACGCACTACACTTCGTGGGCGCAGGCAGCAAGGGACGTGACGGTCGGGGGAGTGGGGGGGTGGAAGCGCATCCCACGCAGGTCCCACGTTCACTTCTGCTAGTACTGTGCATGTAGCAGCTCGTGCGCGTGTCGTCACTGTACCGCGCGCAGGATAAGCGTCATCAACTCCTCCAAAGATATCCACAACTACCGTTCCTGCGCTGCCCACATCCAGCGGCTCCCAGCGACCTTCACCAGGTTGCCAGTCCATCAAATGAGAGAGTTGCCTACGCTACGTCTTCCGGTGCGCGTTCGCCACTCGAAAACTTTGCCCCAACGGCCGTCCGTTCTACTATCTAAGATCTGTACAGGAGTTCGAAAATCATCAGCTCATTTCTCACTTGACAAAGGGTCTTACAAACTTCCACAGGTGCGATTTATTTGAAATTAGGTGTACTGTTACTTCGGTGGTATACCACCATAACAAGACATGGAAACCTTGAGCTGTTGCTGCAGGACCATGTAGTCTGCGGGATAACCGTCAGCAACTTACAGCAGATGTAGCGTGTTTGGGCTCATTAGATAGGTCTTAATGAGTAGGTGTTAGATAGATGATGATTGAGACTCCATAGTGAAAAAAAAGTTTATATCGTCCTTTTCTGGCTCATTAAGGGGTCTCAGAACTTCCACAGGTACGGCTTCCAAACAGATAGGTGAGCATCTTCCACAGGTCTGATTGATTTGAAATAGGCAAGATCGTATTTCTTCCCGGAAAGTATTTGTATTAATGTGGAGATATACATAGTTTCGATTATAGCGTGTCTACAATATAAAGTTTAAAAAACATGAAACCCCCGACAAAAAAAACCTCCGAAGTAAAAAAAAACAAAAAGTTCAGGAATGCAATGTAAACCAAGAAATCGTGTTTCTTTATTTTTCTCCCACGCAATGTAAAGCGAAGTCGCGCCAATGCGATGCACATGAACAGTAAGTTAGTGATCGCTGGCCGGTCGAGTTTTGCATCCATTGCTGTTTTTTTTAAAAGAGGACAAAATAACGAAAACTTCTTGAAAGAAATTCCAATGAAATATGACTCATGATGAGCTGATTGAACCCTATTAGTTTTCGGAAACCTGTCCCTTACATCCTGTACAGTCTAGTTGCTTGGAAATGGCCAAATATGTAAACAAATCGTGAAGTGTTTTCTAAAAAATAAACCAGTTTCATTTGGTATTCAAGTCTTAAATGAACCACACACGGTGGTTAAATTAATAAACACCAGAGGATAGGCGAACTCGTTTGGCGACCTGTCGATGTGATATTCCCTACTTAATAAATCTCAGTCTGACTGAGAATAGTAACACGCTATACCCGACATCAGGCGGAAAAGATGTTCACTTCCATACAACTTGAAGGCGATTAGTAATGTGCATGTATTCTAAAAACTTTTAAAGCGCTTTTTGTTGGGAAAATGACACTATAGTATTGATGAGTTTTGTGATGGCGACCGTATTGTTATTTTATACTTTTGTGATGTTTTATGGTTTATTGTAAGTGTGATATTGCGTTATATGTGATTATTTTTAATATTGTTTACGCAAAGTATTTTGTTAGTGGAATAAATAAATGTAATTGAAATGCTCGTGAAAACATGCTCGATTTCCAAAATGAAACGAGATTAAGATAAAATGTAAACAATGATAAAAATTTTGGTTTACATGTTTGGCCATTTCAAAACAACTAGACTTTAAGTAGTAATATTTTGTTTGATCCAAGAGTAAATAAAATAAAAACGGATTACAATTGATTTACTTTACTACAACTATTTCGTATTAAAATTAAAGGGTCAGTACTAAAAGTACTTCGTACGTGGATCTTTTAAAAATTTTAAGTTTTATTTATCAAGGCAAGGAGGTAATATTACAGATTTTCGTTTCTTTTTTACGTCATTTACTCCTAAACTATACAAAACCCAAGGTTGAAAAAAATGCCCTTATTGTTGATGATATTCCTTAAAGTCAAAAGCTATTAGAAACACGATTGAGCAGTTTTGGCTCGATAGAAAAAGATCTCAAAGATTGGTCTACACCGTTACTTTCAACTCTAGTCATGACTAATATTTTGAAGTATAAATTTATAAAAAAAAATACAAAAATATTTGTTATGATAATATAAAGTGAGTAATGTTATTATTTTTTATACTCTCATTTTGGTTTTTGATTGAAACGGAAAACCATTGAAAAAGTGTGGTTATTTTCTTTACTCTTTACACGTATATAAAAAGACAGAGACAACTTGTTCCAATCAATAATTATGTTACCCTTAATTTAATATGACATTTCAAGAGTGACCGATCTCAATATGTCGCTAATAGAGTTTTGGAAGCTGCTTTAGGGGTTGTCAGTCTTTTGTAAGTGATCTTTGTCCGGATAGTAAGAAGACACTGTCCCTTCAAAAAACCCAAATACGACGACGATGTGAAAGTGAAACGTCTAACCCACCAACAGGTGTCTCGCTCGCACCCGTGCTGGAAGGGCGGTGCGTGCGGGCTGGCGGCCGGCTCCTGCGGCGCGGGCGGCGCTTGCGGCTGCGGCCTGCGGTGCGTGCCGCAGCACTGCACCAGGCAGCAGTTCGCGTGTCGCCGCGGCGAGGGGCGCCGCGACACTGGCAGCGAGCACCCCTACTGTATACCTATGCACTGGAAGTGAGTTCATCATGTATACCCATGCAATGGAAGTGCGTTTCTCAAGTATAAAGGGGGTTTCTCAGCACCGAACCAAGCAGCAGCTCACCAATAAAATCGCACGTCGCGTCGTGTCGCCAACCATCACATTTTCCTGAACATGTAATTGTGTCGCTTTTCATCCCACGAATTTTCACTGCAAGCCACTAATGTCGGCTTCTTCTTCTTCTTATCGTGTGGCACAATCAATTGTGCTATCCAAGGGATTGGCGGCGGTTGCCTGGTGTTATGTCGGCTAAGAATTCATAATATCATATTTTCGCGCAGATGCGACGGGCAAGCGGACTGCGCGGACGGGTCGGACGAGGGCGCGGAGTGCATATGCGCGGGTGGTGTGCGGTGCGCGGACGGCACATGCGCGGACGCGCTGCCCGCCTGCCACGCCGGCGCCTTCTGCGCGCAGCCCATGCAGGACGCCTTCCGGTGAGACCACTTGCAACTAGCTAGTAGTGACATCTGTTTGCAGTGCGTGTGGAGTGCAGTGCGGTTGCACCGCCTGCCCCTGGGTGGGGATCGATCTCGACTCTCGGTCCAGCAAGCAGGACAACTGGACCACCAGGTCAGTCAGTTTATTGCAGAGGTTTGTAATGATACTTATCATCTAAAATAGTTGACGAACGTGTCTTTATTCCTTCAATGTGCAGCCGAAAAAGCGAGACAGGAAACGGCGTTCTTTTGTTTAATTCTTGTAATTGTATATTTGAATTAAATAATCGTAATACTTACGGTGAAGGAAACATGGTGACAAAACCTGCACACGCCTGCAAAGAAACTCGAATGTTATGTGTGAAGTCGACCAACCCGCACTGGGCCCACGTAGTCGACTAAGGCCCGATGATATGATGATTATCATAATACTGTTTTCCGCCAGATGCGACGACCGCCTCTGCCTGCCTGCGTCGCTGTTGTGCGACGGGCGGCAGCACTGCGAGGACGGTACCGACGAAGCCGCCGCCGCTTGTGGGTACATGCAAAAAGACTACATTGGCGCACCCGAGGTACATATATTTTTCAATAAATAAAGTATAAATAAATAATCATAATAATCCGTTGCAACGTCGACGTGCGCGAGCGTGGAAACGAGTTTTTTCCAGTTCCCTCGGGAACTATGTCAGGATATGCTAATTAGTTTTATGTCATTTTCCACCCCTCAACCATATCAGTGTAAAACAACTATCCATTGTTCCGTCTGGTAGTTTCGTGTATCTGGTAGATATACGAGAGGGCAGGCATGTTCCGTTGCAATGGTAAAGTAATTAACTAAATGTCCTTCGCAGTGACACAGGCTACCTGCATGCAAAAAGTAATTAACTTAAAAAAAGTGTAATTTTCAGTTCATTCAGGAACTGCATCGGACTATGCTATTTTCATGGGATAAAAATTTGCCTATGTCTTTCCCAGTGACACAGGCTACCTGCATGCCAAATTTCATCAAGATTGTTGGAGGTGTTGAAGCGTGAAAAGGTAACAAACAAACAAACACATTTTCACATTTATAATATTAGTAAGGATACTTTATTATTACTATGGCAGATTTTGCGTACAAGAAACTTTTTTTTTTGTTTTTGCTCTATGGTCAAAACGGTAAAACATACAAACGTCAGACTTGTTGTGATTATAGTGCCAGCCCCAATAGTACTTTTCTTTCTATCGTGTCGAGATTCCTTCTCACATACACCAGGTGCGCCACGGTTAGCGATGCTGTGTCGCAGACGCATCGGGTTGAGCCGCGGATCAGTCTCTATCTGCCATCTTTTGCTTGCCATGACCAATCTGGGACCTGAGCCTGTTTAGCACCTTCCATATGGGTCATGGTTCTTTTTGGCTGGGCGGTAGGTAGTTCTTCGGGAGGCTTCCACGCACATATTCGTCAAGCGGAGGGCCTGTTCAGGGAGCGTAGCCACAGCGAGCAACGCTCCCTAAACGGGTCGCCCAGTAGGGGGCTGGTGTTAGTAATAGTCCGAATAAGGTTTTTAACGAGTGTTAGTAATAGTCCGAATAGTGTTAGTAATAGTCCGATAAGGTTTTTAGAGAGTGTTAGTAATAGTCCGAATAAGGTTTTTAGAGAGTGTTAATAATAGTCCTAATAAGGTTTTTAGAGAGTGTTAGTAATAGTCCGAATAAGGTTTCTAAAGAGTGTTAGTAATAGTCCGAATAAGGTTTTTATAGAGTGTTAATAATAGTCCGAATAAGGTTTTTAGAGAGTGTTAGTAATAGTCCGAATAAGGTTTTTAGAGAGTGTTAGTAATAGTCCGAATAAGGTTTTTTGGAAAAACAAAATTGGAATTGTTTCCAGGAAAATCAGGAAAAAACTTGTGTTCTTCTTCTATTGGATTTTTGTATGAGCTAAAGACTATAAGTCACGACTTGAAGGATGTACCTTTGATTATTTATAAAAACTATATTCACGCGGGCGAAGCCACTGGTAAAAGCTAGTTTTAAATGAGTAAGGTGGCGTCCGGACAAGCAGAATATTTGACAAGAAAGGAATGGAAAGGAAACTCCCTTTGTCTTTCAAGATTCAAGATATTTATTCAAATAGGTGCATATTAAAGTCGTTATAAAAAAGTAATTTGTCACTTGTGAAAAATAAAGAAATAAACAATCATCCCTACTAATATTATAAATGCGAAAGTAACTCTGTCTGTCTGTCTGTTACGCTTTCCCGCAAAAACTACTGAACGGATTTGGCTGAAATTTGGTAGGTAGACAGATTAGGACCTGGATTAAGACATAGGCTACTTTTTACCACGCTCGCGAGCCACTTGCGGCTCGCGCACTGCGCACCCTCGAAAAGTCATAGAAACGTGGTCCACGCGGGTGAAGCCGCGGGAAACAGCTAGTTAGTTAATAATTACGTCAAAATCCAATCCTTGATAGAAACAATTTATGTCATTACAACATGAAAACAATGTGACACGAGAAGCAACACATTAAAATCATTGAATGTCATTAATGCCTTTGACAAGAGTAGGCCAGTTCACACGTACAGCACCTGGTCAAGAGTATAATGCGAGAGTCAGCCATCGCTCCCATCAACCATATTAGAGGGAAAGGAACGACCCGGCTCCCGATGCGCCACCATCCGCACGAACATTTAAGCGAGCATGCACCACTCGTGTCGATGCTAAGATAAAACTCGTTGGTCTCGTTGACGGTGGATTGATGGTGGAATGGATCTGGGAGAATGTGGTCGTACAGTTCTTGCTCACATATCTCCAAAATGAATTCGATGTACCAATAGAGAGGCGAATTCGTGGCGATGGTCCAAGGCTTTGGGCTTGTTTTTGACTAAAGATCAGTGACGGTGGATCAGTGGCGGGGGAGGCCTAAGTTCAAACAGTGGACGTTTCCACATTGAAACGGTAATGAATCTTTCACATTGTTATTCATTAACAATCCATAAACTCCCCACTGCTGGGCCAAAGGTCTCTTCTCAAACTAGGGATGGTTAGAACGTACTCCTCATACGGTGGTCGTCCGGGGCTGGTGGATGTTGTAGGGGTCTCTAAATTCGAAATCACATTGGTACGTGGCAGGATTCGAACCACGACCTCCCGGACAGAAGGCGGCGGCCCTAGCCTTTACGCTACCGACAACAGTTTATTTACGTCGAAAAATAAGTTAGAATTTATTTAGTCGGAGGTGAACAGAGACTGACGAGGCAGGGAAAACCGATTTAGCACGGACACTGCCGACCGCTTCCGAACCGGAGATGGTCGAATGTCAACGACGAATAGTGATGGATAAAGAGTGTTGCCACACCTCGATTAACGCATCTGACACAGCTTAACGACAGCCGTGGCTTGCAAAGATAAGATAAGCATTTATTCAGATAATATTATAAAGAAAGAAACTCAAATTTTATAAAAAAAAACAATTTTACAACCTAAACTAATTTAATCAAGGAACAAGGTAGTAATTAGCAAACACTTGAAAGGAATCACAGAACTTGCCGACAGATGTTTCCCTCGCGTGCGCCCGCCGAAGAATGAGCGCGGATAATGAGCGCGCTTCCATTTATATTAGCGGGGCTTGTTTATCAAAACAAGTCAGTTTTATGCCAATACGGCCTCTCCTGACTCCGCGTCGTCCTCGGCCGCGTAAGGATCTAGCAAGTTGTCCACGTCTTCTGGAGCCAGGAGCTCCGAAACTGTTACACTCGAAGCTGTCTCCTTGTCACTATCGTTGCCATCATTGGATACCGCTGGGAGGTGTTCAGCGTTGAGATTGGAATGAGCATCACCCTGCGAGGAGGCCGGTGTCGCAGAGGGACCCGCTCCTGGGTCGGCTGCTTGCTCGTCTTTAATGCAAGTCTCACAATTACTTTTGGTCTTTCGGACTCGCATACAGTCAGTAAACATACATCTCGTTTTTATTTCTCTCACTAACTTTCATTGCTGCCACACACCTTTATTAACAAGGAAGCCTTGCATCTCTCTCAAACCTTTCATCAATCAGACGCTCCATTCACTTCATAAATGAGACCTCTCGAATCAAAACATCCATACCGAATAGACAAATTACATCAATCAGAGGCCTTACTGATTAATGCCATTATTTCGTATAAGGTGCCGCAGAACCTTTCGCCTTAACCGCAGCTAAAGCATCAGTACATTCAGCGTTAACCGCAGTATAACGATTGTACATCGGAATGCATTCCAAGTGGGGACCGCAGTACCACACACAAAACCAGACCCCTTCATCGACCGCAGTCAGACAAAGAGTCATCAGGGGAGGACCGCAGCCACATCCGCCAAAGCATTAGTACATTCAGCGTTAACCGCAGTATAACGCTCGCACAAGGGAATGCATTCTAAGTGGGGACCGCAGTACCACACACAAAACCAGACCCCTTCATCGACCGCAGTCAGACAAAGAGTCATCAGGGGAGGACCGCAGCCACATCCCCGAGTCAAGACTTTTTCCGCTACCCAAAGTTCCATTGTGATTCGTATTGTCTTGCCGAGATAGTATGTCTGTCCAGTACGTCAGTAAGGTACATGGGAGCCTAATTACAAAAGAGGGATGGTTATAAAAAATTTCTTGATTCAGGATCTTAATTGAACGAAGACAATCAGAATCACAACTTTTAAACTTCATAGTAGCAAAATCAGTCTTAAACTCACTCTCGAAGAAAGCAGCACAAGATTCAGGACACCACTCTCCTCGCCAGAGCACCATGTACTCGGCTGCTGCCTGCGTGGTCTTTCCGTAGGATCCGCTGAGCAACTTCAGCTCGTAGCAGCCACTCGCCAGGACCCTCCTCACTCGATATGGATCTCTCATTCCAGGATCAAGCTTCCCGGTAGACTGAGAGTATTTGATCACGAATACTACGTCGCCAACCTGAAACACACGGGGTGGCCGACGTCTCGCGTTAGTGTAGGCATCCTGTCGAGCTTGATTGCGCCTTAGCAACTCGCTGGCTCTTGTACGGCACATTTTACGCCGCCATGCCGTACGATGGGGCCGCACATCATTCACTGCGATGTCACGAATCAGGCTTCGAATGACTGGCGTGGTACCATCCACACCAATTAGCAAGTTTAACGGGGAGGCTTGCGTAGTCTTTTGCTTGGTTATATTTAAGATAAGTTGAAGGCGCCACAAGGAATCCGACCACTGCACCTTCTTATTGTCAGCTTCCACACGTATCATATTCAGGACAGTTCTTACGTACCGCTCGACCTGACCATTGGAGTGGTGCATCTCCGGCGTTATATGATGTATGTCACAGCCCATCTCAGTTATCCAACTGACGAAGGTGTTTGCTTCGAATATACGTCCGCGATCAGTAACCACCAGCTTGGGGACACCAAACAAGGAGATGGCATTGGATATTGCTCGTCGGAGCTCCTCAGCATCTTGTCAGCTAATAGAGTAGAGCAGACAGTACTTACTAAATGCGTCCACCAGCAGCAGAACAAACTTGTAGCCATTTGAAGTTGGCAGTGGACCCAAAGCGTCCACGTGCACTGTCTCGAAAGGTGTGTCTGGTTTCTGCCACGAAGTAATTGGCTGGTGCGGGGCTCGTGGCAAACTTTTTTTCTAGATATGCAAATGAGGCAATGGCCAATATACTTAGTCACGAACTGTCTTAGTCCTGGGAACCAGAAATGCCTCAGTATGAGGTCCATGGTCTTTTGAGCGCCTACGTGGCCGTGTTCGTCGCGGAAGACACGCAAAAGGCTAAGTCGATGACCCTTTGGTATGTAGCATAGCAATTTTGATTCCTCTCCTATTGGAGAATACCGATAGTAAAGAACATCATTTTGATAGACATGCGGGTCGAGTCGGCCTTCCTGCAGTTGCTGTACCAATTTCTGAGTTTCTTCCAATTTGAGTCCAATTACGTGGGCGGACAATTTATTGACTTCTGCTACCGTAGGGTTGCGGCTCAAAAAGTCAGCGTGTGACATACGAGTACCCTTCCGATACTCAATATCGAAAGTGAAATCCTGCAGATAAACCCACCACCATGCAACACGTGGGAGTAGGTAGGTCCTTCTTTTTTTGAGTCGACTTAAGTGCATTGCAATCAGACACGATTTTAAACTTGTGACCCACTAAATAATGTCGAAAGTGCCGCAGGGCTTTCACAACCGCCAACGTTTCAAGTTCGTATGAATGGTACCTACTTTCTGCGCCCTGAGTAGTCTTACTGAAGTACGCTACCGCGTGATTTTTACCGTCTTTGTGGGTCTGCATCAATACTGCGCCATATCCTATACTGCTGGCGTCTGTATGGAGTTCGGTGGCCAGTTCAGGATCGAAAATTGCAAGAATCGGTTCCGAGGTAAGTCGAGCTATAATTTCCTGTCGAACCTTTTCCTGTTCCTCGCCCCAAATAAACGGAACGCCCTTCTTAGTAAGTCGCGATATGCACGCAGTTTTTGATGCGTATCCCTCTATATATCTCCTAAAGTAGCCCGCCAAGCCAAGAAATTGGCGTACTTGTTCTTTGGTTCTTTGGAGGCTCAGTCTTTGCAAATGCTTCCACTTTACGAGAGTTCGGTTTTACCTGCCCTTGTCTCACCACTCTCCCCAAATACTCCACCTCATGGGAAAGGAAGGAGCACTTACGAAGGTTGATCGATAAACCCGCATCAGTAAGCGTTCTCAGCAGTTGCCTCAGCAATTCCATGCCCTCTTCAGCTGTCGAGCTCATGAAGAGAACGTCATCAACGTAGACCAATACAGAGCCTGCTTCTATGAAGCTGCGCAGCGTTTCGTTGATGATACGCTGGTAAACAATCGGGGAATTTGTCACTCCGAAGGGCATCCTGACAAACTCATAATGATCCTCCGGGGTGACAAATCCCGTTTTGTGTATCGATTCCTCATCAATAGGGATCTGATAAAAACCAGTGGCCATGTCGAGACTAGTGAAGAAGTTTTTACCAAGACGATCGATATGTTCGTCGATCAAAGGCATTGGATATCGGTCTCGAACGGTACGTCGATTAAGCGTCCGATAGTCGACGCACATTCGATCCGATCCGTCTTTCTTCTTTACAAGAATGATCGGGCTCGAATATTGAGACTGGGACTTCCTAATAATACCTTTGTCCTTGAGGTCGCGTATAATCTCGCGTACTACAAGTTTTTCCTGTTGCGAAAGCTTGTAAGGACGATAGGAGACGGGCGTATCGTCAGAGAGATTGATTTTCATTTTGCCGATCTTGACGGTGGTGGTAGACGCGCCAAAAGAGAGGTCAGAGTAGAATCCAGTCGTTCAAATATCTCCGTTCGCGGAGGAGAACGCGTCCTATTACGTCATCTACGCCCGCCATCACGTCGGCGAGTTCTGCTTTGCGAATCACGATTACAATTCCGGTCGGACATGGCAGTTAATCAAAAGTAACACGAAACTAATAAAACACAGACAAATAGGATACAAACAAACACGTACCTTGTTCCTTACGCAAAAGTAACGCTAAAATTAATAAAAAAAAAAGCTTGAGTTCGTATCCAACTTCTGATATAAAGAAAGAAACTCAAATTTTATAAAAAAAAACAATTTTACAACCTAAACTAATTTAATCAAGGAACAAGGTAGTAATTAGCAAACACTTGAAAGGAATCACAGAACTTGCCGACAGATGTTTCCCTCGCGTGCGCCCGCCGAAGAATGAGCGCGGATAATGAGCGCGCTTCCATTTATATTAGCGGGGCTTGTTTATCAAAACAAGTCAGTTTTATGCCAATAATATAGATTCGTGATCGAATCAGAAACGAGGAGATCTGCAGGAGATCCAAAGTAACCGACAAAGCTCACAGAGTTACTAAACTGAAGTGGCAGTGGGCAGGGCATATAGCTCGTAGAACAGATGACCGATGGGGCAGTAAAGTTCTCGAGTGGCGACCGCGCACCGGAAATCGTAGCGTAGGCTGGCCTCCCATGCGGTGGACCGACGACCTGGTGAAGATCGCGGGAAGCTGATGGATGCGGGCAGCGCAGGACCTGTCGTCTTGGAAATCCTTGGGGAGGCCTTTGTCCAGCAGTGGACGATTTTCGGCTGATGTGATGAAGCATTTATTCAGAGTCCACACAAGCAAAAAAAAACAGGTAATAAAATGCAAGAAAAAAATATTAAAACTACTTTTAAAATCGTGGGCTAAGAAAATGACCAGGCTCAGCTTGAATGCTGCGAAACTTAGATTCGCAGCGCTGATGATTCAAAGCATGGAAACGGTCTAGAAAAAGTCAAACCCATCCAGGTAATTACCGTGCTCGAGGGGAGTTAAACTGCGTGATCGACCCAACCCCGCAAGTCACACTGAACTACGATATCACATGCGAGTACTTTTAATTAATTAAGAAGTTAATTGAGTATGCGGGAATGGAAAATGTGTTTGTTTGTTACCTTTTCACGCTTCAACACCGCGACCAATCTTGATGAAATTTGGCATGCAGGTAGCCTGTGTCACTGGGAAGCATAGTCCAATGCAGTTCCTGAAGGAATTGAAAAAAATATTCTTTTTTTGGTTATATTTTTTTTACCATCGCAACGGTGCAATATATTGTTTTGATTTTTTGCACAGAGATGATTGAGGAAGTGGAAAATGGCATAGCTCACAGAATCGCTAAACTGAAGTGGCAGTGGGCAGGGCACATAGCTCGTAGAACAGATGGCCGTTGGGGCATTAAAGTTTTCGAGTGGCGACCGCGCACCGGAAAACGTAGCGTAGACGGCCTCCCACGGGGTGGACTGACGACCTGGTGAAGATCGCGGGAAGCCGCTGGATGCGGGCAGCGCAGTACCGGTCGTCGTGGAAATCCTAGGGGGAGAGACTTTGTCCAGTAGTGGACGATTTTCGGCTGATATGATGATGATGAAAAAGTTAATAATATGAAAATTCTGTCACACTGTCGATGCCTCGACATGGATTCGTGTGGAAGCAATCTCGCTGCAAGGACGCGGCGTTCTCTTTTTTTTTATTCACAATTTGTAAGCCCTTGGCATCATCTCACCTGATGGTAAGTGACGATGATGCCGTAGATGGAAGCGGGCTTACCAAGATTTCCTAACGCAATGGGGAAACTGGCTATCTTATCTTCAAGCCTGAACACGTCAATGTTGTTAACACTGACGCTGTTAGCGCTGCGCATTGCGCAATGTATACACGCCTTACTAGGAAATGTTAGCGACTGTTTCTTTAAACCATACTAATATCACAGTCTAAGAATCCATACAGTCGTCCGACGGAGGGCGTCAGACAGCGCAATCGTGCGGGGGCTGCGGGGCGGGTAGGGCCCACTAGACCATTGTCTGTTTGTATGGTGCGGTGGGCCCATTCATTGAGGGTCGTTACGTTGCATTTTTATTATCAATTATCAAGCACGGCTAATTATTATCTTTTGATTTCTTTCGGTTCACAATTTTTGAAAATTATTAAAAATTATTTAATATAATTTCAATAAATATTAAAACATTTTGTTATAAATTAATTTTTAATAATTTTGCTACATTTTTTTTTAAATTTAAAATTATTAAAATAATAATTGTAACAAAGAGTTTTAATAATTTATTATGTAATTATAATAAATAATAATTATCGATACTTTTTTTAAATTAAAATTTTGTGAGTTAGACGACATCTCATTCTCATCTCATCATGGTAAGTGACGATGTAGTCGAGGATGGTACGCGCAAACTCAAATAATGCCAAGTCAATCTCGCCTTGAAGATCCTGATATGGATCATTTTATAGGTATTATTGGGGTGTTTTTTTACGAATATGACATACATACTATAATCCGTTGTTTAAAAAAATGGCCGCCATTTTGAACTTTTAAGTTACTGGACCGATTGCTTCCAAAATCGATATCTGAAGGTCCCTGAGGTCCCTTATCACGAATCCGTTGCCCGAATCGAAAAAAATGGCCGCCATTTTAAACTTTTTAATTACTGGACCGATTATTTCCAAAATCAATATCTGGGGGTCCTTGAATTCACGAGTTCACGAATTCGTTGTCAGAATGGAAAAAAATTACCGCTATTTTGAACTTTTTAGTTACTGGACCGATTGCTTCCAAAATCGAAACCTGGGTCCCTTATCACGAATCCGTTGTCAGAATTGAAAAAAATTACCGCCTATTCGAACTTTTTAGTTACTGAACCGATTGCTTCCAAAATCGATATCTGAAGGTCCCTGAGGTCCCTTAACACGAATTCGTTGCCCGAATTTAAAAAAGTGGCCGCCTTTTTGAACTTTTTTGTTACTGGACCGATAGATTCCAAAATCGATATCTTAGGGTCCCTGAGGTCCCTTATAACGAATACGTTACCAGAAATAATAAAGTGGCCGCTATTTTGAACTTTTTATTTAATGGACCGATTGCTTCCAAAATCGATATCTGGTATCTGATATCGATATTTGATACCCTGAAGTTCCTTATCAAAAATACGTTGTGAAAATTAAAAAAAGTTGCCGCCATTTTGAACTTTTTAGTCACTGGACCAATTAACATTTTAATTCTGACTACTGATACTTGAATAGGGACTTCAGATATCGTTTTTGGAAGCAATCGTCCAGTAACTAAAAAGTTCAAAATGGCGGCCAGTTTTTTCAATTCTGACAACGGATTTTTGATAAGGGACCCCCAGATATCGATTTTGGAAGCAATCGGTCCAGTAACTAAAATATTCAAAATGGCAGATATTTTTTTCAATTATAATAACAGATTCGTGATAAGGGACCCCAGGGACCCCCACATATCGATTTAGGAAGCAATCGGTCCAGTAAGTAAAAAGTTAAATATGGTGGCATTTTTTTTCAATTCTGACAGCGGATTCGTGATCAGGGACCTCTGGGACCACCAGAGGTCCCTTATCCAGATAACCAGATATCGGTTTGGGAAGCAATTGATCCGGTGACTAAAAAGTTTAAAATGGCGGCCACTTATTTTAACTCTCCCAACGTATTCTTGATTAGGGACTTTAGAGACCCCCAGATATCGATTTTGGAAGCAATCGGTAGATTTAATAAAAAGTTAAAAATGGCGGACACTTTTTTTAATTTTCACAACGTAATCTTGATAAGGGACTTCAGGGTTTCCCAGATATCGATTTTGAAAGCAATTGGTCCAATAAAAAGTTCAAAATGGCGGCCATTTTATTAATTCTGTTAACGCGTTCGTTATAAGGGACCTCAGCGACCCTCAGATATCGATTTTGGAAGCAATCAGTTCAGTAACTTTCAAAATGGCGGCCGCTTTTTTCAATACGGGCAACGGATTTGTGATAAGGGACCTCAGGGACCCCAAGATGTCGATTTTGGAAGCAATCGGTCAAGTAACTAAAAAGTTATATACAATGGTTTCGTGATATGAGACCTCAGGGACCCTCAGATATCGATTGCGGAAGCAATCGGTCCAATAACTAAAAAGTTCAAAATGGCGGCCGCTTTTTTCAATTCTGGCAACGGATTCGTGCTAAGGGGCCTCAGGGCCACCCAGATATCGATTTTAGAAGCAGTCGGACCAGTAACTGAAAAGTTCAAAATGGCGACCACTTTTATCAATTCTGACAACGGATAAGTGATAAGTGACCTCAGAAAACTTCAGATATCGATTTTGGAAGCAATCGGTCCAGTAACTAAAGAGTTCAAAATGGCAACCACTTTTTCAATTCTGACAACGGATTCGTGATAAGTGACCTCAGGAGACTTCAGATATCGACTTTGGAAGCAATCGGTTCAGTAACTAAAAAATCAAAATGGCCGCCATTTTTTGATTCTGACAACGGATTCTTGATCAGAGATCTAAGGTACCTTCAAATATCGATTTTACACTATTGAAGTAATTTTTCTACGTAATTGCATTTTCTTTCATTTAATTGTCAAGTATTGTGACAACCCTTGGTACTGTGATCAGTGACTCGTGAAATCGGCGATTACGCGATTATTATAGGCGTTGGACGACTGTATGGATTCTTAGACTGTGCTAATATTATAAATGTGAAAGTTTGTATATATGTATGTGGGCATATATATTTTTTTTTGCTTAGGGCTAAAACGCCTTGTCCTCTAACTTTGAGCGGCTATACCAAAGCCATTGATGTTTCTGGCGGCTTGGAAACGGTATTTTACACTTAAGTATCTATTTTTGTCTAGGAAAAGCGTTCGAAACAGCAGAATAACATTATTTTCTAGTAAATAATGTAAATAAATACACTCAAAATGTGCGATTTTAGCATGTCCCATCAAATCTTCTCAAGTTCGCAAAGCTATAATAATATCAATGCGTGCTCTTTGCTGAGAACTTATTATGTCATTCGAAAGATTTTATACATTGGCATTCAATTGCAAACCTTATTAACCTTCGTTTAAAGTAAAAACCCGATTAAACAATAATATTGTGTTGTCTTCAAAATTTGGTATAGTGGACTGTCCATCACACGTAACGGCCTCATTTTTCATACTACGCCTCAAAAAAAACCAAAAGCATTTCGGATTTTAATAAATAGCAACATTATTTTGTCTCTGGAAGCCGCCATCATTTGAATATAGTGTCAGTTGCTCTTAAAACGCGATGTGGGTAAGACAGTTTTTCAGTGGTCAAAAAATTCTGTCCACTACGTTTGCTGCGAAACAAAGGTAAGGTTTGTTTTATAATTCTTAGTCATTTCGCATAATGCGTAATTAACTATTTCATTAGTGAACTTGCTAAATCCTATCCATTAGTGTTAAAAACAAACTAAATATCTAGAATGAAATACTTACCGGCGTAATACGTCACGTCCATTACAGAACGTTATGTATTAGTGGACAAAAAAAGTGACGTAATGGAACTATAAGGACTAGTTCCTATTGCAATAACCGACTTTGAAAAAGAGGTTATGTTTTTCCAAAAAATATATCTAGATCAAAACATGGTATATTACATGCAACTTTATTAGATGCGGATATTTTTGTCAGTGCTTCTACTCGTAATACTGAACAACTTTCCCCAAGGAACCCATTGCCAAGTCGCAAAAAAATTGACTTCTCATGCAAATCGACCAACTGATTAGCCAATTTTTTTTACAATATTTACGATTTCGATGTGATTTGATTTGTGCGTATGTGTGTGTGTGTGTGTGTGTGTGTGTGTGTGTGTGTGTGCTTGTTACTTCTTCACACCTCAACGGCCGAATGGCTTTGGATTAGGGCCTGTATTAACATGGCTGCCATATCATATAATGTATCCTATTTTTCATGTTTTCATGTGTAAAATATCTTTTACTTAGAAGTAATAATTATACAGTTAACGAATACGGGTAACTAAGTAATCGTTTCGGTGGTCTCACTAGTAATATAACAGTTCAGTTATGCAAAAAGTTGTTTTACTATTATGTTGCAGTAACCATTTCTTCTAGTCATTTAGACATGCCTTTACATGTCCATTACATAACATGATAATTCCTATTACGAAACTGTCCCATTATTGTGGTTTGAGAAATTTTAAATATTTTGATTTCAATTGAAATAAATTAAAAGATGTTACATTTAAAATATAGCTAAACAGCTATACTTTTCTTTAAATGTATAAATTGGAGAGAAAACTCATATTTACAATGGATAAAAGAAAAAATGAAGACGACAAAAGACACGAAAATGACGTAATGGACTAAATTAGGCTAATTACAATAAAATAAACGGGGTTTAATATATTATTTGGTGTTATAATGAGAGATTAGTGCTACTTTAAGATTATGGTTATAATATATATTGATAATCCGGCATAGTTCTAATTTTACAGCTCCTTGAATTTCGTTACGTAATGGATCATTTTCCTCAATACTGTTTCACTAAAACTTGATTTTTCTAAAAAATCTCTATTTGATTCACGAAAAAACTTAACAGTACATTCTACAGAATGTTATTTTACCAAGTAACATAAATTCAAAACAAAATATGCCAGAGATTTTTTGGAAGTCCATTACGTAACTAAGCAAATAAAAGTAAATATGCCCATGTATGGATTTTTGTTACTCTTTCACGCAAAAAACGTATCTTTAATTTAGAAGAAATATTAGGACCTGGATTGCCATGTAAGCTACTTTTTTCCACGCTCGCGAACCGCTTGCGCACTGCGCACCCTCGAAGACAGTCATGGAAACTATATTCACTCGAGCGAAGCCGCTGGCAAAATCTAGTATTAAATAAAAAGTCATTTTAATAAAAGTAATCGCAAATCGCCAGTATGTGATGATAGTAAGGAAGGCCCTAAATACGTTTGACCAGGGCGCTGAGAACTCTGTGGGCGCTTGGAGCGTGGCGTGGACTTGCTTCGCGGTGTTCGCGTGCGCGTGTGCGGGCGGCGCGGTCTGGGCGTGGCGGCGGCGGCGGCCGCGCGCGCGCCCGATACCGCCCGCGCAGCCGCTTGCGCCCCTCTCCGCGCCGGCACACTCCTTGCCACTTACCTCGTAAGTACACACACACACATATCATCGCAATATTACATATTTATACACACTAGTTTCTTTACCTAAGAGTAGGTACAGGTTCACCACAAATACAGCGGACTCATTTTTACAGGAATTTGAATTTTTTTTTATGGAGACTGGCATAGTACCAGGTCCACCATTTTGGAAACAGCGTCGCACAACTAAACCTGTATACTTGTATAGAGAACATTTAGACAAACAAAATATGTCATTTAGCATTATGTCCTAAAACTTCACGTTACGGAAATAATTGGACTTAGTAAAATAAAATAAAAATGTTTTTAGTAATTCTGCAATTTTATGTGTCGTTTTAGGACCTTATGCTAATGGACATTTTCCTTTGTCTATATGTCTCATATCCAAATATACAGGTTACATCGTGCGACACAATTTTGACAAAATAATAAAATAGACTATGCACATAATTGTCAAACCCTTTTATTTATTTTATTGACATTCGGATCTTACGGCAAAACATTTTATAGTTTTTTAATGTGCAAAATTATGCTAGCTACAAGTCTCTGGCTATAAGCAACTAAATAGGAATCAACTTACTAAATTAATTTAATTGACTATCGATCGCTCCTATCACCAAAACAATACTCGTTCCCCACTTGCAGGTCTTTCGAAGACCCGTACTCGCGGTACCCGCGGCCCACCGCCAACCCGCCGCCCAGTCCGGCCACGGCGAGCGGGGCGGGCGCGGGCCGCCGACGGCCCTACCGCCACTACCGCGCCATGAACCGCCCGCCGCCGCCCACGCCAGCCTCCACTGACGCGTGCGAGTCCGAGCCAGAGCCTGGCGCGCCGCCGCCCTCACCAGCGTGCCTCACGCCGCTCTACTGAAACAGGTCGACCTCTTGAGTGCAATACGGACGCTTCTATATTAGCCGACAGCTTACTTAGGCCCCTAATTAGATTCGTACCTACCTTGGAGCCGTCGGCAGTGGGCGCAGTAGAAGCAAATAAAAATACTCGAAATTCCGGCCGAACACGAAACATATTTTTTTTCGAAAGGACAAGCTTTTAGTTTCCGTTGGGGCCTTTACAACTCCTCCGGGCAGGGGAGGCGAGTGCGGAGGGCACTCAACCTAAAAACGAAACAACAGGAGGCCGCCGCGCGTCCTAGCGCCTCTCACATGCACATCGCGTTCTAGCACGAGCCGGAGCCGCTCTGCTGAAACAGCTTGACGTTTTGAGTACATTCCGGATGCTTCTATACTATTTTATATTTCACATACGTATCTTATCTACCGCCATGGCCTGCCAAGCAGAACTCGGATGCGCCTTCTCCTTCACCAGCCTGCCCCACGCCGCTCTAATGAGGCCAGTAGACGTTTGACGGGCGGTTGTTCTAGCGAACTGTTTAACATGCTAATGTGTGTTTCACGTAAAAAGGACAGTTGTGACATTTTTTGGTTCTTTTACCCAAATGGGCTCGAACAATTCAAAAGGAACATGTATTCAGGCAAAATTCATATTTGTTGTGATCCATTTATAATGCATTCAACATGAAACCAGTTTTAAGAGGGTTTTTACTATGTTTTTACATTTTGAGGACGAAAATCCCAAAAAAAACTATTTAAATTTTTCCCAGCCTTCAGCCATGTTTTGCTCGATATTAGTCAAACATGTTCGTTTTTAATTAATAGATAAAATGGTTTTCGAAAAACCTAAAAGTTTTTAGGTAAGTACAGGCTTTAATTGGAAATGAATTTCAATTATTTCGTATTCTTCTGATAACTTTCCTTTCATTTGATACACATATTATGGGAGTGCATAAAACATAACTGATCAGCCATCTTTGGGCGTCCGCCATGTTGGATTTCAATTCGAGAATAACTTCACTTAGCTAACCATACATTGTTCTCCAAACTTAACGTTTATGCAAAATTTAAGCTTAATGGGAAACCGAAAAGTGGCTCTAATTTAGCTTCTACAATTTGTCCCAACTAACAGACAGACTATCTAACACGGCATACTTATATAAAGCTCGTAGTTAGGGACTCCTTCTTCTTATCGTGTGGCACGGACAGGGTCGACAGGCGCATCAACTTTTGGGAAAGATGATGTCATATATTTTAATGTTTTGCGCGCAAATTTGTTTCTTTTTTGCATTTGATCTGGTAAAAAAAAATATGTAGTTCACGTATTTTTAGTCAAGATTGCATAGTAAGACATTTTTTTTTATATTTCAGTGAAACTTATCGAATTAGTACACTATATTAAGATCAATATCTGCCATTGTTTCGGCCCCTGTATACCTATTTATAGCACGAAGCAAGCTAACCTGCCGATGTCTTTGAAATTATGCGTTGGAAAATAATGATTAAAAAAATACAACATTGTCATCAAAACTCTAAACTATTCACAAATTGCTACATCATCATCATATCAGACGAAGGACGTCCACTGCTGGACATAGGCCTCCTCCAAGGATTTCCACGACGACCGGTTCTGCGCTACCCGCATCCAGCGGCTTCCCGCGACCTTCACCAGGTCATCGGTCCACCGAGTGGGAGGCCTGCCTACGGTACGTTTACCGGTTCGCGGTCGCCACTCGAGAACTTTACTACCCTAACGGCCATCCGTTCTACGAGCTATGTGTCCCGCCCACTGCCAATTGCTACGATAATCAGCTATTAATGAAATATTTAAATAATATCTAGACATGGCTGAATGCCGGATATTGAAATAACGCAACATTAATATTGTGTAATTATGGCTCTTTGGCGCACGCCGTATAACTGTTCAAGTGTTGATTCTGAATTATCAGTATTGTATTTTTATTCAGTCCTATATTATATGGGTAAGTACTTAAACTTTAATAAATAGGTGATTGACATTTAAAAATTGTGCATAGTGTAGCTATTTTAAAGAATACAACACGAGAAACATTCGGCGTAGTCGTCAAATAATTGTTAAGTTTAGAAATTACATTTTTAGGGAAAAAATTACATTTTTACATATTTTTTTAGATAGCTAGTTTCCCATGGCGTTGGGGATTCTTTGTAAGCCCGCTTCTAGCTTCGACATCATCAATTACCATCGGGAAAGATGAGGTTAAGGGCTTACCAATTGTGGAATAAAAACAAAAAACCTAGTTTCGGGCTAGATGATCGTGCGTGATTTAGACATAAAGTATACATTGTGATACAAGGGTCGTAAGTAGGTGTATACAAACGAATGACATTTCTTACCACAGTCACTAGTTTGCAATTACTGTTTACGCTCGTGTATCATACGACGACGTTTTTCAGTACAGTTTTGAGAAAACAGGTAAAATTAAAATAGACAGTAACAGAAAAACAAAACACATCGACATGTATACTGTATTTGAATCAGCTATAGTCTTTTTTTTTTAAATAGTAAAACAGTGATTAAAACTGTATTGACGTTAAGAAAACTAGCATTATATACAACTTTTCCAATAACTGTCATCATCGTCATATCAGCCGGACAACGTCCACTGCTGGACAAAGGCCTCCCCCCAGGGATTTCCACGACGACTGGTTCTGCGCTGCCCGCATCCATCGGCTTCCCGCAATCTTTTCCAGGTCGTCGTTCCCCCCTCCCCCCTGCCCCCAGGAGGTATGTGATAAGAAGGATATGCGTGTGCCAACTAGTACTACTTTATTGTTAACCACTAATCATAAAAATTTGTTATTTCAATGTTTGATTACAGTTCACTAAATTGTATGATTTTAATTAAAGTACCTAGGTAAGCCGTAAACGTACATTTTTGTACGTATGTATATCTACGAATTGTAAATTATGAGCTTGTAAGCCCAATATGTGCCATAAACCACAACGAAACTTGAAAAAATTTACCGACTTCTAAAAAAAGGAGGAGGTTCTCAATTCGTCGGAATCTTTTTTGTATTAAAAAAAACATATAAAGGTGTCAAATCGACCTATGGCAAGTCCATTTTTATTGTTTGGCTTATAAAACACAGGTGTAACAAATATCATGTAGGACCCGTTAACTGGTGCTTACTGAACAACTTTCCCAGAAAGACCCATATGTAGTCAATCCGCAAAAAAAAGCAAATTAATCAGACGAATTTCTGATTGTGCATTTTTGTGTTGTCCATATTATTACTTAGTAATACAGGGGTGGAAACAAGTCGGTATAAGTCAGTATTTTTGAAGGTGGCCAGTAAAAGTCAGTATTTTGAAAATTTGGTCAGTAAATTCAGTATTTTCAGGATCTCAGCGCCAAACTCTTCTTCAATTCATTGATTTGGTGTTTATTAATTTTATAACACTTTTTGATAATTTATGTATTGTATTTTTACTTCAACTATACTCTAGTACTCTAGTTCAGTTTGCTTCTCCGGTAAATTGACTTTTGAGTGCACAGGTGTGCGACCCGTGATACCCCGAGCTGTGATTTTGTTTCTTCCCATTCCTTCCTGAGCAAATCATATCCTTTTTAAAGTGAACACAGCTACAATAAAAACGAAACTCTATGGCAGCACCCAGAACGGTGATTAATTTTTAATTATAATATAATCAAATCTTAAATAACTAAATTATAATTAGTTAGGTATCCGTATCTTATACTTAACTTGCAACATTGCATGCAACACTATCGCCATCCGTGGAAATGTACTTTTTGGTGTAGCTGTGTTCACCTTCACCTTTTTTCCTTGATCCTTCCCAATCCTCGGTGAATATTATCACAATATGTGTGTGAGTTTATATTAATAATTTTCTAAAATGATTTATGTTTTACCTGTGGTTTTACTAACGAAATACTTATGCTATTGCATGATTAAAATAAAAATGATGACAAAAATGGTGGCTTAATTAAATAACGTGTGTTTCATTGCGAACTTCCTATTAAAAGATAAGATAGCCAGTTCTCCATTGCGTTGGGGAATCTTGGTCAGCCCGCTTCCATCTTCGGCATCATCGTCACTTGCCATCAGGTAAGATGATGCCAAGGGCTTACCAATTATGAATAAAGAAAAAAAGAAAGAAATTTTTTTTGTCATCATTTTTACTTTATTGAAACTAATTTTCCTGTGTTTGACTGCTTTAGGCTTTTGTGCATTAACTTAACGATATAATATTTTATATACCGGGCTTTTTGGTAATGCTGTTTTTGGCGGGCGAGTTTTTTAATTTACGGCGTATGTGGTGTGTTGTACCTATATGCGATATTTAGTATTTTTTGAAAATTTAATACAGACTGGCTTAACAAACCTGATAAAAGTGGACATTTGATTGGGGAATCTGACAGTGAAGAGAACTGCATTCTTTGCATGCGAAAATTTAATATTAGTTGGGGGTTCGATGCTATAGAACAGCACGTGCTTACTAAAAAGCATAGAGCAATACAAAATAAAACTCAATCCGACACAACTATAATTAAATACGCGAGCGAATCCTCTTACTCCAGCAGAAGATCCTGCTTCGCCGTCTAGTAATGAAAATGCCTCGAAGTACCTTACCATACCTTACCAATTATTATTAATAGGCACATAAAATGCACACATTGAAGGTTAAAACAGTACGGCGAAGAGTGGAATTTGGTCAGTAAAGTCAGTATTTTTAGGCCTTCATGATACCGCTTCCACCCCTGTTACTATTATTTTGAAGAAGTTGCTAAGGATTCCTTGCGGAAAGTTATTCAATATGATGGGGAAGGTGCCCCCGATGACGGTGGCTTCACCAAAATAATAAAAATAAATAAAATATTGTTACACTGTATAGTATTTCATAACGCAATACTACACTCAGCGGCACAATTAAGCGAACACCAAATTTTTCTCAATACATTTTCATACGAAAGGCGTCCAAAAAACAGCAACAATTTTTTTTTACCCGATTGCGCCAGAAGTATGGTTACCGTTTTCGAGTATTTAAACTAGTATCCATTGCAGCACGGTAAAGATTATCAAAGGAAAATTCAATTTCTAACTACCCGACTGCGTCGTTTGTATGTATATGTTTTTATGCAGTCGGGTTTTCAATTTTTTATTAGTTTTTTATCCAGAAAAGTAAGGAAACTACAATCCCTGGCTACAAAAAATTCCTAGAGCAATACATCCTGCAGATCCTCGGGAACTCCATGGACTGCACAAAACAAAGAGCATGATTTTTTTCGCAAAACATGTGGAAAATTTCGCATTTTACCGTATGCTGTCTTCTACTGTTTACAGAGTTCCCGACGATATTCTTTTTTTTAATTCACGATTGGTACGCCCTTGGCATCATCTCACCTGATGCTAAGTGACGATGATGCCAAAGATAGAAGCAGGCTTACCAAGTACATTCACAAATTCAAACAACTTCAATTCAAATCGACTCATTTTTAGCCAAACTATTGACTGCTCTTTGTAATTTCCCTACGTTTCTTAATTTTAAAAAAATGATGCTGTATGGTTACGAGAATGTGTTAAAAAAGGTGTTTTGGTAATAATAATTGTGCTGCTGAGTGTATTTGCCAATTTAAAGAAAATACTAAACTCATCATGATGTTTGTCTGGTGATGAAATCGATATATCAGTGCGGTGCTAAAATACGTTGTTCGTGCCTCAATAGTATTAAGTCAAAGTTATTGTGCAGCTCTTAGATTTTTGTAAATAAATAAAACTATGTAAGTAACAATAATTTGTAAATAAAATATATATTTTTTACTGAAAACGGCATCTTTTAAGTACTAATTTTAATATCAGTGATGTGTTTACGGTCAAGAATTACAGACTTAGTAGTGCTTACTATATTTATTATAATATACACGACTCTGATGCTCGAAAAATTAAGGGTCTCCAGGAGTTAACTAATTACAAACATCGATATGTGTATACTCAATATACTCGCAAAGTTTGGATTCAATCCGGCATGTAGTTTTTGTATCAAAGCGGAACTACGTTTGTATGGAAACATGAGCCTCTTTGAGAAAAAATCCTTTCTCAGTTTTTCTTTGGTCTTTTGGACTCTATCCGCCCGCATTGTGTGAAAAGATCAATATTAAAAAAGGATGAAATAAAAACTTTTTGGCAGCAGCACCGCGTCGGGAGTTCTCGCTTGACCACACACTGGGTGTAAATAAACTGGGGTTAAGTATATATTTACATTAAGATTTTCCAACAATGTAAACAAGACCTACATAACAATACCTTTATGCGGACGCTACAGTTTACATATTAAGTTTTAAAAAATTTAATGACTTCGTTCGGAAGTTAAAAAAATACATTTTTATGAGTTTGTTACCATTGAAGTGCCTTTTTATGTGGTAGCTGTGCCCGCGAATTCGTCCGCGTGGAGGTTTTGAATTTTCTCACGGGAACTCTTGAATTTTCCGAGATAAAAAGTATCCCGTATATGTAAACCCGGGCTATAAGGACCTCCCATACAAAATTTCATCAAAATCGGCCTGGTAGTTTTTGCGTGATGCGCTAACGTACAGATAGACAGACAAAAATTTAAAAAGCTGTTGTTTTGGCCTATGTATCGTTAGTAATGTCCACCAAAGTTATTGTTTTCCAAAAATATTTCATGTACAGACACGCCCCCTCGTCCCCGTTACTGTTTTATTATATGTATAAAGATAGTATACGAAGTGTCTTTATAATTTCTTGATTAACATCCCATCAGCCTATCATCTAGTGCGATTTATTTAACATCGCACATAAACTCTCATCACTTTCTTAGCTTTGTGACTGTATTCTTAGATGGCGTCTGAAAATATTGATAAGTAATCGTTAAAGTTCGCAGATTTTGTTAAAACTTTATTGTCACGAAGGCAATTTAATATTTCATATCTTTGGCTTTCCAATAAACAGTTTTTGTATTACAAGGTTATTTTACGTAGGTATTAATGATTATTAAAGTTTATTTGATTCAAAGCTTCGACCATACATAGAAAAACACATAAGTCATAGTCTTTTTTCATGAAACTATTTCATTTATTCTAAATCGATCACTAAATATTAGGTCGGGGAAAAAGTTCCTTCGTATTTTGTATGCAAATTCAAACAGGGCGAACAAAACGAGCTGCATCTTGAACGTTAAGATTTCCATACTGGAAACGCTTGAACCAAGTTTGTGCTACTGATTGATACTGCGTTAGGTCCATATACAGCACAAATTTTATTCGCGGTCTGTGTTGCGTTTTTAACTTTTTTTTACATAAACTTTCAAAAATGTAGCGAATTTCTCGTTATTTTCACTCATTTTCATAGACAGACAAAGCAATTTTAAAATGGCGGGAATTTTATTTTTCATTAAAAATTCAAAAGCTCGCTTGTTTAATTTTATTATAACCAGCCAGGTACAAATAGAACAAGCAAAGAGATTTGATTACAAATTTATATTTACAAAATATGAAGAAACTTTTTCTCCGACCTATTACATCATCATATCAGCCGAAGGAAGTCCACTGCTGGATATAGTCCTCCCCCAAGGATCTCCACGACGACCGGTTCTGCGCTGCCCGCATCCAGTGGCTTCCCGCGACCTTCACCAGGTCATCGGTCCACCGAGTGGGAGGCCTGCCTACACTACGCTTTCCGGTGCGTGGTCGCCACTCGAGAACTTTACTTTATTACATAATTCGAATTATATAGTATTTACGTAAGATTATTCTTGTTACTTTTAGGTTTTTCTTAACACTTGTACATTTCATATCAGTTCTAGAAGATCTTATCCTTATTAAGAGGTTTGTTTCAGATAATACCAGACAGGTTCAGAGCTCATTGGATAATACCATAAACACATGACTTAAATAAAAGGCAGTCAATTTCCATGCTGTAGCGTTATTTTTTACCTCAGTGCGAAACTTACTTCGAACCATAAGGCGACGCATTGGAAACTTTGGTCGCAGGAATCTCGATTTTGCTCAGCAATTGCAAAACATATGAACATATGTTAAGTGATATTTTGTAACCTGATTCTTCATTTCAATGACTTCTTTTGTCAGTCTTTCAGAAAAAAATATAACGAAGTGATATTAATGATGTTTTTTTTACCTCAACGTTTCGACTATGCTTCGATAGCCGTGGTCGCGAGTAGACTGGAGCCGCGGTGTCATGTCCGCCGGCGCATCGCAGGAAAGCAAGCCCCGTTTTCAATTTGTCATTAGAAAAAAATATATCAAAGAAACCTCTTTTTAAACAGATTTTTGCATTCTACAGGCAAATAAGACCGAATAAGTGCCTCTTAATTTTCTTAGACGATTAGTCTAAAAACACACTTTATTATGCCAGTTGGATTTTTAAAAATTATTGGTAGTTTTTAATTGAAACGCAAAAAACATAAAAAAATTGCAAAGGTGTGGTTATTTTCTTCTCTTTACACGTAAAGAAAAAGACAGAGACAACTGTTCCAAATTTCCGCACACTGGGCGTTCAGGTATCTAAGCAGTATGTGACAAATGGAGATTTCACTGTTGTCTTTCATTTCTGTCATATTGCATAAAATAAACTATTACTCACCTGACCGGCCAGTCTGCGGTAATTTCACTGTTGTCTTTCATTTCTGTCATATTGCATAGAATAAACTGTTACTCACCTGACCGGCCAGTCTGCGGTAACACAATGTTACTCACCTGACCGGCCAGTCTGCGGTAATTTCACTGTTGTCTTTCATTTCTGTCATATTGCATAGAATAAACTGTTACTCACCTGACCGGCCAGTCTGCGGTAACACAAAATCTACAGGATGTAAAAAACAACCTCTCCCGTAAACATAAACATGAAACTGAACAACTTTCTCCAATTCGCTAAAAAATAGGACTTCGTGAAAATTGATCAGCTAACTTCATGGTGTGCAATTTTTATTTTGTTAAATTATTATACCTAAGTTCTTTGTCGAGAGTTAAGTTTCACAAGTTGAACCCTGAAACCTGTGTTAAAGTTTCCGGGAATAAATTTGACCAATAAAGATCTTATTTATTATTAGTTTTCATTGGTTTTAACAAAATCTGCTATTTTTTGTCGATTATTTGTATTTTAGACGCCAATTCCTAACCGCGGGGCTCCGGCGCAGCGTCCACTATACAGGATATAAAAAGACCACTCCCGGAAACTTAAACTGGGTTTCTACTCATCATACTAAACAACTTTCTCCAATAAACCCATACTGAATTCTCGAAAAAAATTGTGGACTTACTATACAAAATTGGCCGATTAGCTGGCTGATCTGTATGAAAAGTCGAAAAAAAATTTCGAGAATTCAGTATGGGTTCCTTGGAGAAAGTTCTTCAGTATGACGAGTAGAAGCCCCAGTTTAAGTTTCCGGGAGTGGTCTTTTTACACCCTGTATAAAATTAGGTTTAAGTAAATGCGACTTATTGTAAATATCTGAAAAATCTTATTCCTTATTATTATTATCGAAAATTAGTATTATATTATTTGGTTTAGTTTTATCATAAGTAGAATTAATTTTATTGCATATTTTGTAAATTACTAAAAAATGACTGATCATGTCGAGATTTTTGCAATAAATAATTTGTACCTGTTATTGATATTTATGTTGTTTTAATTAAAGACTATTCGTCGATCGCTTCTGCCAGTGTCTAAAGAATCCATACAGTCCAGTCTTCGACCAATATCATATAGTCCTCCAACAGAGACGTCTAGACAGAGCTTCGTGCGGGGCCGAGGGGCGAAACGGGGTGGGTCGAGTCGAGCCCCCTACAGCCCTAGTTGTGACTAACTAACTGTGGTTGAATCGTTTATTTGAGAATTCCCATAAGTCAAAATCGTCGAACTAGTCAAGAGATATAAATACTGATTTTCTGAAAACACAGCATAAAGATGATTCAAAAATATTATAAAATAGTAATGTCAGAGTGATTTCATATAGAGAAATTTATTCTTTTAACTTATACCATTAAATAATCAACAATTAGTTAAAAAAAATAAAAAACACGCTTTTAGTAAACACGTAAAGTAGTTAAACACGTAAGTATCTTGGATGTCCGCCATGTTAGATTTAAGTCTCGTGACTATTTTTTCGTATTCCTGACAGCAAACCCTTTCATTTGATACCCATATCATGGGGGTGCATTTCAAATAGCCTGTCCGCCATCTTGGACGTCCGCCATATTGGATTTAAGTCACGTGACTATTTTTTTCGTATTCCTGACAGCAAACCCTTTCATTTGATACCCATATCATGGGGGTGGATTTCAAACAGCCAGTCCGCCATCTTGGGGAGGCCGCCATATTGGATTTGTAATGACGTTTCTTAGCTAGTCATGTATTGTCATCAGAACTCAGAGCGTATGCAAAATTTCATCCTAATCGAAGACCGGAAAGTGCGTCAAATTAAGATTCCAAGGTTTTCTTACAGTTACAAGTGAAACTAATAAAAGCGTGTTAAAAACCAACTGCGTCGAAAATGTGACTTATGGGGTTTCTCAAACGATTCAGTTACTCGGTACATTTCATCAGAAGCGCCAGCACAGCGCTATTAATAATGTCGGCTTTAACGCAAACTTCAAAGGCGTCAGACCCGAAAAGTTTATACAGCGTGTTACATTAAGGTGCAGTGATACGTGCAGTGGGCTTGTACTAATCAAACTGAACAAGTTTTGTTCTACATTTTTGCTGAAATCTCGATTATTTTTTTCGTACAAAACCGGCCAATCAGCTGACCGATTTGTATGAACAATCCCAAAAAATCGCGATTTCAGCAAAGTTGTAGAACAAAAGTTGTTCAATTTGATGACTTCACGCCCACCTTAAAGTATCACTGCACCTTTTCAAGCGACTTTCAAAAAGGAGGAGGTTCTCAATTCGTCTGTATGTTTTTTTTTTTATGTGTTACCTCAGAACTTTTGACTGGGTGAACCAATTTTTATGATTCTTTTTTTATTGTTACATTGGTGTCGATTCGGTGTTACACGACTTAACTTAATTGACAGGATTAAACTAAATTTACACATTCTGTCTTTTACTTTCTGTACCGAAAAGACAAGGATAGAATGCTTAAATTTAGTTTAGTCCTGTCAAATAAGTTAAATCGTGTTACACCGAATCGACACCATTGTATATTTTTAGAGAGAGATTCTTGTCGCGTAAATGGCCCCTCGTCAAGTAAGACAAATATTTTATTATTATTTATAAGAAAACTTTCTCCACGTTCTGATAAGTAAACAAATTGAAACAATGGTGGCCGATTGCTACTTCTATGAACTAAAAAGTAAATTGCAGTGCCATTTATTAGACACAATGGGAGTTAGCAAGACAACCGCCAAGTGTCGGGGAAAACCAGTTTAGATAAATCTTATATACATACAGATTGTGGTATTACGCAGGATGCAATATATACCCACGTGACGGTATCGGTACCATAGTTTTGTAGGGTTCACATAATTATATTACCATACCAAGTTTTTTTTTCAGGTTTATAGCTGTAATAGTCTGAGCACAACGGCTGTGACATACCAAAGCGGACATGGCGAAACTAAGGAACTAAGTTTGACTTACCATCAGGTGAGATGATGCCAAGCGCTTATCAATTGTGGATTTTAAAAAGAGGTCGCTGGGTGCTGTATTATAACAAACTATTATCCATCTAACTCATCACTGCACAATAATTGCGTGGTTTCGGCATTTCGATAGTCAGAGCGGTATTTGTGACGTGCGAGCACTCAGGCGGGCGTGCGGCAACCCACTGTCAGTTGTATCGTCTCCGATACGCGTGGCCTTGAGCGAGTGACGGACGCCTGACATGGTCGCTTACTATGGGCCTCATAATAAGGCTCAAGGTATACACAAGCATAGCACGCTCCATTGCCCTTTGGGTGCAAAGGGCAATGGAGCGTGCTATGCTCGGAGTTTCTCTGCGTGATCGAATCCGAAACGAGGAGATCCGTAGGAGAACCAAAGTAATAATAATATGTAAATATGTACAGTGCAAAGGCGGCCTAATCGCTTTTAGCGATTTCTTCCAGGGTAGGCTCGAGCCCCTCGGCAGGAACGTATATGAGCTGATATAATGAAACATCCTAAAGGATAAGAGGATCAAAAATATGCAGTAAGGGACTGGTCACAATAGGCGACCGGGGCACGCGCCCAGAACGCTGCATTTCGGACGCTTTATAAATTTTTTATGCCCATCATTTCTATGCCCGCCGCCGTCTGTAGTAATTCGACCGAAACGCAGCGTTCTGGGCGCGTGCCCCGGGCGTCTATTGTGTGTGACCAGTCCCTTACTACATATTTTTGCCTCATACTCTATGATGTTTATGCTGTTTCATTATATCAGCTCATATACGTCCCCGCCGAGGCGCTAGAGCCTACCGTGAATTAGGGCGATCGGGCTTCAATCGACCAGCGGGCCCAGTGCGGGTTTGTCAACTTCACACACAACCTTCGAGTTTCTTCGCAGGTGTGTGCAGGTTTCCTCACGATGTTTTCCTTCACCGTAAGAGCGTAGGATAAACGTACATATGAAATCGAAATTCGAAAAAACATTGGTACGTGGCAGGATTCGAACCACGACCTCCCGGACAGATAGCGGCCCTGGCCGTGAGGCCACCGACCTCTAATATTTACCGTTTTATGCTGTTCATTTAATTTATTAAGGTATTTAAGGGTATCCAGTAGGCTCAAGTTTTTTTTTTCACAATTGGTAAACCCTTGACAACATCTCACCTGGTGGTAAGTGAAGATGTTGCCGAAGATGGAAGCGGGCTTACCAAGATTCCCCAACGCAATGGGGAACAATGTACAAATATAAATGTACAATTTCCATACAAATATAGTGTTAACTAATTACAAACATCAATATGTGTCTAATTAATAAAGAATAACGGCGAGATCTGACCCAACATAAGTAAAATGTATATAAAAAAGACTAAAACCGAAATATGTTAAATATTTTTGCATGATTTTTTATGATATCAGTATGTTTATATCTACCGGAGGATTATTATTAATTATTTTTGGATGTTTAGTTGACTGACGCCATTATCTTTGTAGGCCCGCCATGTAAAATGAAAGCTAGTGTTGCCATATAGCTGCACACTTCACCGATTTTGAAGAATTATTCCTTGTTTCACTTTAATGTTAAAAAATATTTTTTTCTCAAAATGTACGATGGGAATTATAGATAAGCACGTACCCGTGTATTTACCCTCTGGAGGGTAAATACTGGGTACATACCCTAACGTACCCATTAAAATAAATATGTTTTGTATAAAAATAGTAGAAAATGAAAATTATTATTATGGCAACACTGTTTTGACAGTCCGCTGCGATGAAACGTCAATTATTTCACACACAGATCTCCGTTTCGTTGCTCTTGCGCGTGTCGTGGCAATATCTTTTTTTCTCCGGTTTAGATAGTCATAATTGTTAAAGTAGTACGTTATTGAGTTAAACGTGGATAGTTTTTTGTATTTTTCATTTTTATACATTGGCAAATGTAGACCGGGTCAAATAATGTATGGAGTTCGCCATTATTCTTTGCAAAGTTTGGATTCAATCCAGCATGTAGTTTTTGTATTAAAGCGGAACTACGTTTGTATGGGAACTCGAGCCTCCTGGGGACCCTTAAGAAAGCGGTAGTGTAGTAGCACACCCTGGACACTTCATACAACGGGCCAGAAATGACATTTTAAAAAATGACGGAACAAACAAAATAGCGGCGAAATCCTATACGTTCGACAACCAAACTGTAACCAATCTGTATTAATCTGGGTGACGAGGGGGTGAGGTCGCAATCTAGGGAGCGGCAGGGAGTGTTCATGCTGTATGTTAGTACTAATATATATACTTTGGTAGTAGGTACCTAGAGTCACTTAGCTTTACACCAAGAATTTGTACTTACATATTTTAATAAAGATAAAAAACCGAATTCTTTATTTATTTGCTTTAAACATGGCGCCCAGCTTAGAATAGGGCCATCCTAGTTCATCCAATAAGTGTCGTAAGACCCGAATAAGGGAATCAAACCGGAGGATGGGCAGCAGCGTCTTTCCGTGACTTGCAGCCAATCTGCAACAACACTGCGATCGCCAACCCGTCTGCAAAGCGTGGCGATTACGACAACACCCCCTTATGATCGTCAAAAATAAAAAACGGCCCCTAGTCCCCGGCGGCCCCGCTATTCCTAGCTCCGGTAGCGGTCAAGGTAACGGCGGGGCATGGGGTGCGAAGAATCTCCGGCAGATGCCAGGCTACCAAAACAAAAGATCTCTGGCCCTGGCAACCTACAACACGCGCACACGGCGAACCGACGTAAAGTTAACAGAACTCGAGGAAGCATTGAGCAGGTTACGATGGGACATCGTAGGATTGTGTGAAGTCCTAAGAGAGGGGGAGGACACCATAATCCTTAAATCCGGAAACCTGCTCTATTTCCGGGACGGCGACCAACTGTCCGAGGGTAGTGTCGGGTTTCTAGTCCACAAGTCCCTTATTAACAATGTGGTCCGGATCGAGAGTGTTTCGACGAGGGTAGCGTACCTTATTCTCCGAATTACCAAACGGTATACGCTGAAAGTTATTCAGGTATATGCACCGGCCGCGCAACACTCCGACGACGAAGTGGAGATCCTATATGAGGATATCTCTAGAGCTCTACATAATAGCTCCCGGACCCAATAGACCATTGTAATGGGGGACTTTAACGCGAAACTGGGCAAACGAAGTGATGGTGAGCTGAGAGTGGGGCAATTTGGCTATGGATAGAGAAATGCACGTGGCCAGCTGCTGGCCGACTTTATGGAGAGGGAGGGCCTCTTTATGATGAACTCCTTCTTCAAAAAGCCTAAACAGCGAAAGTGGACATGGTTGCATCTAAATGGCGCAACGAAGAACGAGATCGACTTCATCTTGTCGACGAGAAGGCAAATATTCAATGATGTCTCTGTGATCAACTCAGTGAAAACAGGAAGCGATCACCGAATTATTTATTTATTTATTTCAGTTTCAGTTTTACAACATTACAGTTTTTTTTTTCACAAAACCAAGGCGTTGTAAATTTTTTAAATACAGAACAATATTATACCTAAATAATAATGTACATTAAAAATAAATTGTAAAATTTGTATAAAATAAATTCATGTCCATAAATTAATTACAGATAGTCAATAATGTCAAAAAATAAGTAGTTATTTATATAAAAATGTAATTATCAATGTAAAATTGTCAAAAAGAGAACATACTATAATTATTAATAAATTAAATTAGTTAACTAGGAATAGTGCTTTCTCTGGCATTCATCTCTAGCATTCTCTTGCACTCTGTCATCAAACATGCCATCCCAGACGCAAACAGATCACACTGTGGCGCTGCGAGGAGCACGGAGTTGAGGAGGGTTCTAGCACGAGCGGCGGGGGCTTGTGACCGGGTCACGGTGCGGGCGGGGGCCTAGGCCAGCAGGGGCCGGTCGCGTAGCCGCAGGTACAGCATCCGCGCTACATTGGGTACAGACAGGCTCGTCAGTTGCTCTACTAGTGAGACGCAGTCGATTTTATTTCTTATTATGTGTATCACGAACTTGGCTAGGGCAAGGTATCGCCTGATCTCCAGCGACTGGTAACCGAGTTGCCCCTGGATAAACAGTGTTGGATACATATATGGATAATATCCATACTTTTTCTTATATAGAGATCGTAAAAACCTCTTTTGGATCTGCTCCAACATGAGGACATATTTATCCTCATGCGGGCTCCAGACCCCTGCGTTATTCTCTAGCACACTCCTAACTAACGCATCATAGACTGACCTAGTGGCCGCGGGAGATAGAGGCGTGGTATTCCGCAGCACAAAGCCCAGGCGACGATGGGCGGCGGCGGCGACGCGCTGCGCCTGCTGGCGAAACGTGAGCTCCGCGTCAAATGGTAAGAGGCACATTGAATCTAAAGACCAAGCTAGAAAGATGTCGACTGATGAAGTCCACGCTCCGACCAGCGCCTATCCAGCTCCAGAATGTCGACGATTATAACGACAGGTTCGTGGAAATTGTCCAAACGGTCGGGTCTAAGATTTTAAAACTCGCCGTTCAAACAGAACCAAAAAAATCTCGGACTTCATCAGCAACTTCATGGAAGAAAGACGCAGATTGGTTTTGCAGTCCTCTGAAGACGCTAATCAGTATCGGCAACTAAACAAGCAGATCTCTAAGTGTCTAACTCGCGATTTGCGCCACTACAACACAAATTGTATTATAGAGGCGATTGAGAACAACAAAGGCTCAAAAGTGTTCGCGAGAGATCTGTCTGTTAGTCAAAGCCAATATCGTCTAAGACTAAGTTGCTGGAAGAAGTTGAGAAGTTCTACGGACAATTGTACACGACCACACGTCTGCCTGTCAGCGAACTAGCTAAAGACCCAAGAGCTAGACTTACCCGACACTATACCGAAGATATCCCGGACGTCAGCCTGTACGAGATTAGAATGACTCTTAAACAGCTTAAAAACAATAAGGGTGATGATGGAATTACGGCTGAACTTCTGAAAGCAGGTGGAACACCGGTACTTAAAGCTCTTCAGAAGTTATTTAATTTCCTTATACTTGAGGGACAAACGCCTAAGGCATGGCACAGAAGTGTGGTCGTGCTTTTATTCAAAAAGGGCGACAATACCCTGCTGAAGAACTACAGACCCATCTCACTTCTGAGCCACGTCTACAAACTGTTTTTGAGAGTCATTACGAATCGTCTCACACGCAGGTTTGATGATTTCCAGCCTCCCAACAAGTCGGTTTCCGAACAGGATTTAGTACCATAGACCACATACATACGCTGCGGCAGATTATACAGAAGACCGAAGAGTACAATCAGCCACTATGCTTGGCGTTTGTAGACTATGAGAAAGCCTTCGATTCGGTCGCAACTTGGGCTGTGTTACAGTCTCTCCAGAGGTGCCAAATTGACTATCGATATATCGAAGTGCTGAAGTGTTTGTATGAAAACGCCACCATGTCAGTTCGCCTCTAGGATCAAAACTCGGATCCTATCCAGCTGCAGCGAGGGGTGAGACAGGGAGACGTTATATCTCCGAAACTGTTCACCGCCGCCCTGGAAGATGTTTTTGTATGTATGTATGTATGTATAAATTCTTTATTGCACACAAGGAATAATCACAAAATGGTTTTATCAGACGTTATTGTTTTTAAGGTTTTGGACTGGGGTGTACTCGGCATCAATATCAACAGCGAGGACATCACCCACCTTCGATTCGCTGACGATATCGTGGTCATGGCTGAGACTATGGACGACTTAGACACAATGCTCGATGGCCTCAAGTGGCAACAAGTGTGTCTTAGAATGAACATGGAAGAGACGAAAATTATGTCAAACGTCCGTGTCATACCTACTCCTCTGAAGGTTGGAGGCTCTACACTCGAAGTTGTTACCGAATATGTATACCGAAGTAGGTATGACACGGACGTTTGACATAATTTTCGTCTTGTCCATGTTCATTCTAAGACCCACTTGTTCAGAGGCTCTACTGAGGCCATCGAGCATTGTGCCTAAGTCGTCCATAGTCTCAGCCATGACCACGATATGGTCAGCGTATCGAATGTGGGTGATGTACTCGCCGTTGATATTGATGCCGAGTCCACCCCAGTCCAAAAACTTAAAAACATCTTCCAGGGCGGCGGTGAACAGTTTCGGAGATATAACATCTCCCTGTCTCACCCCTCGCTGCAGCTGGATAGGTTCCGAGTTTTGATCCTGGAGGCGAACCGACATGGTGGCGTTTTCATACAAACACTTCAGCACTTCGATGTATCGATAGTCAATTTGGCACCTCTGGAGAGACTGTAACACAGCCCAGGTTTCTTTTTTTTTTTTTTTTTTTATTTGTTAGAACACAAACAGTCATACATATATAGTTTAATTATATACATTTAGTTATAAATAGACCTGGAGGTTCATAAATTAAAGTAAAAAAAAAATACAGTTTTGAGCACAATGACAAATACTTATATAAAAAAGTAACTTTAAATATTGTTTTTGAGCATTTGAGCTACAGGCGTAAGATTGTTATTAAAATAGACAAAAAATAAAGGGTACATTCAATATAAAAAAACATAATGCACTACGGTGCTTTCCAGACTTAAACTACTTAATTACATGTTGCAAGAGAGTTAATCACTAATGAAAGGTTATTTATAGTTTAATACTGCAATTTACGATTTGTTTTTGATACTGAAGATTAATTGAAGAGTTTTTTACAATTCTGTGATAACTAATTTTTTAAAACGACCTAACGAATTTTGAAAAGGGTCAACATGTTTAAGATTTTTATTATAGAAGTTTGAAACTCGTCTAAAAAATGAGTGTTTTGTATAATTAGTACGGGCATAGCTGACATGGAAAAGTTCATGACGGGGTCGAACGAAGGGGTACGGAATTTTAAATTGTATTTTCTCTAATAAATTTGGACATTGGATAATATTATTTAGAATTTTATAAAAGAAGATAGCATCTAAGTATGTTCTTCTACTGTTAAGAGATAGGACACTGTGATGGCGAGCGGATTCAATATAATTATCAAAATATATACCGGTTCTATAACACAGAGACTTAAGAAATATATTCTGAATTCTCTCAAGACGGTCTTTATGTACTTGGTACTGAGGATTCCATTTGACACTACCGAATTCCAGTGTACTTCTAACATAGGAGAAATATAATATTTTGTAAGTTAGAGAACGCTTAAAAGGTTTGCTAATGCTTAAGATCATACCGAGACTTTTGTACGCCTTTTTACAAACATTATCTATATGCATATTAAAATTATTATACCGAATCGAAGGCTTTCTCATAGTCCACGAACGCCAAGCATAGTGGCTGATTGTACTCTTCGGTCTTCTGTATGTGGTGTATGGTACTAAATCCTTTTCGGAAACCGGCTTGTTCGGGAGGCTGGAAGTCGTCAAACCTGCGTGCGAGACGATTCGTAATGACCCTCGAAAACAGTTTGTAGACATGGCTCAAAAGTGAGATGGGTCTATAGTTCTTCAGCAGGGTATTGTCGCCCTTTTTGAAGAAAAGCACGACCACACTTCTGTGCCATGCCTTAGGCGTTTGTCCCTCAAGTATAACGGAATTAAATAATTTCTGAAGAGCTTTAAGTACCGGTGTTCCACCTGCTTTCAGAAGTTCAGCCGTAATTCCATCATCACCCGGTGCCTTATTGTTTTTAAGCTGTTTAAGAGCCATTCTAATCTCATACAGGCTGACGTCCGGGATATCTTCGGTATAGTGTCATACCTACTCCTCTGAAGGTTGGAGGCTCTACACTCGAAGTTGTTACCGAATATGTATACCTGGGACAAACAGTCCAGTTAGGTAGGTCCAACTTCGACAAAGAGATCAATCGTCGAATCCAACTCGGCTGGGCAGCGTTCGGGAAGCTTCGCAATATCTTTACGTCCCAGATACCGCAGTGTCTTAAGACCAAGGTCTTCGACCAATGTGTGTTGCCAGTGATGACGTACGGAACTAAGACATGGTCGCTCACTATGGGCCTCATAAGAAGGCTCAAGGTCACCCAAAGGCAAATGGAGCGTGCTATGCTCGGAGTTTCTTTGCGTGATCGAATCAGAAACGAGGAGATCCGTAGGAGAACCAAAGTAACCGACATAGCTTTCAGAATTGCTAAACTTAAGTGGCAGTGGGCGGGGCACATTGCTCGTAGAGCAGATGGCCGTTGGGCTAGTAAAGTTCTCGAGTGGCGACCACGCACCAGAAAGCGTAGTGTAGGCAGGCGTCCCACTCGGTGGACCGATGACCTGGTGAAGGTCGCGGGAAGCCGCTAGATGCGGGCAGCGCAGAACCGGTCGTCGTGGAGATCCTTGGGGGAGGCTTATGTCCAGCAGTGGACGTCCTTCGGCTGATATGATGATGATGAAACATGGTGGCAATAATACAGCTTATAAAAAATTGGTGTAGATCCTACTCATCATACTGAACAACTTTTGTTCTACGACTATGCTTAAATCTCAAAAAAAACTATACAAGTTTTTGTAAATTTTTGTATAGCGGGTCAAATATTTTCTTAAACAATGCTCAACCCATAGAAGTGGAAGTGGAAGTCGTTCAGTATGATGAGTAGAACCCCCAGTTAACGGGTTCTTCATCATTTTTTACATCCTGTATAGGAAACATATTTAGTTATAGTTAGGTACACTATCTTCTACATCAATAATTTGTATAGTTTACTAGCAGCAAAGTATATATATTAGTACTCTAGCAGCGAAACCCGGCGTTGCTCGGGTTAAAATACATGTTTAATGGTTTGAAAAATATATAAGAATCCATTTTTGACGTGAATAATATATATTTATATCTTAGATATTGAGAGACTTATTCGGCCATAAAACATACGGTGTATATGGAGTACTTATCTGTATCTAATAGAGTAAACTAACTAACGAATTGAAATAATTTTATAAAACAGTTTAGTAAATGAAAAATTTATATTTTATTTACATAATTATTTACATATTAAAACACTCTTTAGAACATTCAGTTAGTTCTTTTTTTACTTGTCAAATCTCTTGAATTTTTCTGATCACTGTTTACTCTTGATTCCAATTGATCTTCACTCTATTGTAAACACGTTTGATCCGACGAAAAGTCACTATATTTCGGTTTATATACCACCGAACATCGAAATTTCTAGTACCAGAACACTCTAGAATATTTACATGTAGGCACATCATTAAAGGTCTTCCAGATCAAATTTATCACTAGTACCCATTTTGGAACTTACTAGATCATTCCAGAAATTTCTAGATCTTTCTCAAACATGTTAAATCGATTATAATAGTTTTCACTCATTTTGGAACTTTCTAGATCGGTTCAGAAATTTCTAGAACTTTCTCGAATATTCTAAATCAATTATTATTGTAATCGACGCATTTTCGAATTTTCCAGAGATCATTCTAAAAAATTTTACGAACTTTCTAGAACGCTCCAGATCGCTAATAGCATGTCTTCTAGATCAATTATAACACTCGTACTCATTTTGGAATTTGCTAGATCATTCCAGAAATTTCCAGAACTTTTTCGAACACTCTAAATCTATCATAATAGTTTGCACTCATTTTGGAACTTTCTAGATCATTCCAGAAATTTTTTAAACTTTCTCGAACCCACTTTCACCAACCGCGACCAAACTCCCTTCCAGAAATTTCTAGATCTTTCTAAAACAATTTAAATCGATTATTATTGTAATCGACGCATTTTCGAATTTTCCAGAGATCATTCTAAAAAATTTTAAGAACTTTCTAGAACGCTCCAGATCGATAATTACATGTCTTCTAGATCAATTATAACACTCGTACTCATTTTGGAATTTGCTAGATCATTCCAGAAATTTCCAGAACTTTTTCGAACACTCTAAATCAATCATAATAGTTTGCACTCATTTTGGAACTTTCTAGATCATTCCAGAAATTTTTAAAACTTTCTCGAACCCACTTTCACCAACCGCGACCAAACTCCCTTACTCCCACCTGGAGACCAAGGGGTACTTACCACCCCAACGGGAAGTTGATTGGAGTTAGTGGTGATAGAGAAAACCCTGTCTTTACGTACTTACATTAGCATTTTATATATATTTGGATTAGATTTTTATAGATTTGGATTAGATTTAAACAAATGCGTGAATCCAGAGTGATCCAAAGGTGAATATGGTACAACGAGGACTAAGACTGCATGATATGGGCCAACGATCCGGTTGAAGATGTTACAAGCTCTTGACCTCAATGAATGGCGTGCATTACAAAGAAGCCTCAATTCAGCGTTAGATAGTCATAGCAAAGATTAGGTAGGTAATGTCATAGCACAGACTAAGTAGGTAGTGTCATAGCACAGACTTTGTAGGTAATGTCATAGGCTGAAGAACAATAGTAATATGTGAAATTTAGATTGTTTATTACTCAAATTGGTATCTCACTCCCATCATGAATAATAAACGATCACGGATATGGTGTTCATCGTCATTTGCTCAAGGCCTGGAAAACCTTAATTAATTTTATAAATAAGTGTGTCGGTCTGTCTGTTTGTTACTCTTTTATGCTAAAACTACCAAACCGATCTTTGGCTAGCTCTATGGCCGAATAAAGAAAAGGACGGCGATCATAAGGCACTTTGTACACCAGATGTAAAGATGAAATGTTATTGGAAACGCTAAACACGTTAAAAAACCGACTTCCATCGCAACAATATAGTACAGTTTTACAATAAGATGATGGTCAGTCACAGAGTTATCAAGATCGCGGGGCAATCCGGCTTTTGTTAAGATTTTGTCAAAGATTTAATCAAACTGACATCGCATAAAATTTGCCTAATTTTATACGATGTCAGTTTGATTAAATCTTTAACAAAAGTTGGACAAGCAAATGATTATACATTTAAGTATTTATTTGGCTGGACACGGCAGTAAAAAGCAAAATATGTCCGGACAAAGCCGGACACCTGGCAACCCTAGCTGCAAACCAACCCTGCCACGGTCACGAAAAATAAATGAAAAACTCAACCCTGACTAATAGTAATGTTTGCTTGTGTGTAAAAACTAAAATGTGAGGCACCGACACTGCAATAAAAACAATAGCAGGGATTCTTTAATATACATAGATTAGGAAGCACATTTGTATATTAGATACGGAACTATATCACAGCAATAAAATCTGCAACCCAGCCTGAGCCGCCATTGTTCATAGTGGTGGTAAACACTATCTTGACAAAGTTGTCCTTAGAGACGTAGTCGGCAGGCGTCTCCGCGCAGTAGGTGAGTGCGAAGCCCTTACGGTCCACCAGCTGCACGAAATTGGTGTCGCAGGCACGGCCCATGTCGAACTCCGCGAAGTGCAGCCGAAGCCGCGTGCCTGGCGGCGTCTCCAGCACCCACTCGCACGTGCCCCGGTGCCGGTATATGGTGGGGTACATTGGGCTTGTCACTCTGCCCAGCAGGTTGTGCAGCTTGCCACCGCAGCCTCGACCCTTGTCCGTACTCACGTAGTTCAAATCGTAATGAACAAAGTCATCATGTCTATAATGTTGGTGCAACAGTAGATAGCGATCAGTAGAAAATACTGGCATGTTTGTTCCGTAATCTGAGTCAATAATAATCAGACGCCGAGAGTCTGCTTTGTCGCCGTCTAAAATTTCTAGATAAACATTCTCATAATAATACATGGACGACGAGATGAAATACATTGATATTGTATGATTTTCAGGTGCTGTTATAAGAGTGTAGCAATCATTTACATTATCATTTTCAGATCCAAAATATGTATGATAAGGTGACTTAATTCTTCCCTGGAGCTCAGTGTAGTTTCTACCACAGAAGTTAACAAAAGCCACTTCCATTTCAAATCCCTTGTACTTAATAGCCGAGTTTGTTTCAGCGATTGTCTGTAAATTGATAGATACCTCCGCGGTAAAGTAGTAATCTACCGATTGCTTCTTACCACACAGCATAAAGTCATTGGGGATTTGGTATACAGCGTCTTCTAAATTGGTTGCATCAAAAAACCCTCCCCTTGCCAAATTTAAAATATATTCTTTTCCCAAGCTTGAGTTTCCTGCGTAAGAAACACTAGATATACTAAGCTTGTCCCTATTGCATTGACCGGGTTCAGGTTCGCCAGGCATTAGGTCAAGATTTAAGATAGTGACTCGTAATGTTTCATATATATTCGAACTTGTGTCTAAATGATAAACGCAATGCACACCTCGGGGCACAGAGCCGGTGTTATATCCTGGTGAGCTGATTCTCTGCACTTTATCGCTTACCTGTATCCACGTATGCCCGCAAACAGAGGGCAAGACGGTAAGGCGAGCTTTAAAACCCTTGCTAGAGACGTCACCGTCTGTAGCTAGTCTGATGCTTATTAAATAATCCGATGAAGAAAGCATGGGAGGTGTGGAGTGGCCACAATATTTCCCTATAAGTAAACTGTTGGGATTTATTCCATCTCTGATTTCAACCAAATCACAGTCACACTTGCTGTAACCCAAAGCTGTCTGATTTGCTCCACTACAAGGTGCTATATGGAACGACAAAAATTCTATCTGTACTCTCGTATTTGGAGGTGAGTTTATTAACCAGTGACAGTCCAAGAAATTTTCGTACACTGGGCTACCTCCAATTAACGGTGAATCCAAAATATAAGATGAAGAAGACTTTAGATTTATAAGACCACCACATCCTACCGCTTCTGAGTAACTGAATAACACTTCAACTTTGAAACCTTTATAAGTCAAATCATAATCGGTTATAAATTGTAATACCATTTTGTTACCAGTACTTCTAATAACAGTACTTGAATTCACTAAACCACAAATTAAGGCCAGGCGTCTGTCAATGTCTATTTGGGGACCATCATATACAGAAATATAGTCCGTATAACATTCTGTTGAGCTTTCTGTATCGACGTATTCGAACTTCAGAATTACTATCTTATTCGTGGGCGCCTCAATAAGCCAGGTGCAGTTCATATTGTTATCGTATTCTTCGGCGGAACCGGAGCTTAAAACAGTCGGTTGCTTCACTTCACCGCCACAAGAATATACGCTATAGGACAACTTGAAACCTTTCCTCTCGATAAATCCATCCGTTTTAAAATTCAGATTTACAGTTGTATATGAATGTAAGGGAGAAGGTGTTTCGCTGCTACAGTAGACTTTTTCCAAAATATCATTGTAAGAATATGCCTTTAAAGACACGTTATCAAACTTGCATTCAGGATACGTGCCCTCTAGTTCAAAATCTAGAAACTTTATATGAATTTTTTTGTCAGATGTTATTTTAAAGGAGCAGTCAATAGAAGGCGAATACTCTTCCGGATAACCAGGGCTGAATATAAACTGTTCTTTTTCGGTTGCTATATAATTCCCTCCACAAATTGGAGTCCATCTTGCTCTGAATCCTTCCGAAACAGTCTGATCAGTGCGCAGAACTACTTTCATTTTGTTAAATGTAGAGTTGAATGGCGGAGGAGTCTGGCGGCCACAAACTCTGGCTATCTGTGCATAAGTGCCTTCCTTCCAGTCGTACACTATTACAGCATCCTTAGTGCAATTCACATGATCTTCTATTACAAAACGATCTATGAAATGCAAAGATATTCGACTTCCCAGATCAGCTGTTATTTCCCAGGAGCATTCCATATTTGATTCATAACTCTGAGGATAGTTGGGCGATGAGAACACGCTATCATGTTTAGAAAGATAGCCACCACAACTATTAGTAACTGTTTTAGTCAGCAGCTTTACCGTAGTATTTTTCTTAGGCTTTGAGTGATATTCAATCAATAGGTATCGGTACGGCATAACTAGAGGTTTATCTTGTGTCCTATCTTTGCAATAGTCCCCAATTACGATGGAATATGGATCGAAAACTTGTTTAATTTGCACATATTCATTTTCACATTCTAACTGGAATGTTCCATCTAGCGTTATTTCTATTTTTTCATCGATAGGGAACTTGACGTACCAAGCACATTCTATTGTACTATTGTTGTTGGGAACATTTAAAATGTTGACTGAATTCTGTTCAATTTCAACTAGGCCTCCACAAGGGTGTAATTTCCATTTTAAATTGAAATACAATGAATTGGAATTACTTTCTAAGGCTTTTAACTCAAAACTATCTGAAGGTATTCTAAATGATGTCTCAAGATTTCCGCATAGGCTCCGAATGAAACCTCGAGTAGTCATGGATGACACAGACTTCAACATCAATTTAGGGTCCGAATAAAGGCATCTAGATCGAGAAGTCGATGAATTGAGTTTAACTGATACATAAATTGTATTAAATTTTCTATCGCTATCATCTTGTAATAATGGAGCATTATAATGCCATTCGCAAGAGTACGATCTTTCCATATCTGGTGAAACGAGTTCGCCCTCAATGCCGCTCAACTTGCCACCACAAAGGGCTTCCTGATTAGAACTAAATTTAGCTTTAAATCGATGGCGAGTTGAAAGTGCATTCATCCACACGTATACTGAAAACTTGTTTCCAGTAGATTCAAACACGCGTCTCCTTAAAGAAGAAATATCGTTGCTACTAATAATTTGGATGGCAGATTGCAATAAAAAATCATTATACATGCCAATCCTTTGAGTAGTGATGTCTGAATCTAAAATCTCTAAGCGGATCCTTCTGTTTTCGTTTGGCACAGTTAACCGCCATTGACAATACCGTAGTGTAGTATCGCGTGGATACCCTGGTGTTGAAATATAACCTTCGGAAGTTGTAATATATCCTCCACAAGTGAAACGAGTTGAATTAAATGTAAATCGGAACCCTCTGCTTTCTGATATTTGAGTCCACTGTGCTGGAGTTCCGATGTGCAATGTTATAATTACTTCATTAGATGAAGCTTGAACTGAGGCCAAAGATGTGTTATCCACATTGTCACCACAAATAGTATGCAACAGCACCCTACTTTTGTTAACCGGTACAAGTTCCTCAATTGTAATTTTAGTTGCACACTCTGCTTCAGATTCTGGTAAATCAACATCTTCAGGATTAATATTCAATACCTGCCTGTACGACCCGATAATACGCCACTCGCAAACTGATCCAGGAGAAAATACCTGCATATGAGGGTACCCAGGAGAGAAAATTTCTCCTCTGCTTGATATTATGGTTCCTCCACAGACATCAATAGACACGTTGGCTTTAAACCCATTCTTAGGATCCACTAACTGGGTAAGATATTTTATAAATACACTACTTCCGATTGTTTTTATTGTGCCAGGATTTTCACCACAAAAACGACCTTTTAATGCAGACATGTCTGTAGTGCCATCGCGAATTTCCAATACTTCGTCGATACAATATTCACTCCTTTTAATGTCAAATCTGTCAAGAAAATCAATCCGCAAAATTTCTCCTGGTGGCCCTTTAAATATCCACTCACATTCCGAATAAGGCGCTGGAACCGAGGGATAATTTGGTGAATTGATAACTTCCCACTTATGATCCTCATCTAATTGCGAAATCAACCCACACTCTAAACCTTTTTCCTCATAACGCAACCTGAAAGATTGAAAAGCATGCGATCGAAAGATGTTAGCCTCGTAACTTACGAAAATCGCGTTGCTAAAAGTTTCCATTTTACTCCTGTCTTCGTGGTCGTACCCGCAATACTTGCCAGTCTTTAAAAGAGGCGATTGCTCTGACTCTCCATTTCTTAAAGTAACAAACGTTGAACAATCATCTTTACTATTAGAAATATTAAAATTCTCGAAAAAGATACTAATGGTTTTGCCTGGTTTGACTTTCACTATCCATTCACATTTCATTTTTATTCGTCTCCCTATTTGCGCATTCCATACATCAGACCATAAGGGTCCTACAACTCCTGATGAGTTGTGAATGAGACCTCCACAAGCTGACATTACTTTGCCCTTAAATCCTTTTGCAGTCACAGCCATATCAGAGTTAAATTTAATCTTCATATAATTGGTGGAATTGAATTCATTATCAATATCGCCTGATGAGCAAATATACTCTTTAACTGGTTTCCATAACATAGCGTCATTAGAAGAAAAGAGTGAAATGTAGTCTGCCATACAGCGCTGTGAAGACTCGAGCTGTATATCTTCGAAATTCAATATCAAGTGGTGTCCTGAATCCGTTTTATAAACCCATTCACAATTTAAATTATCTTCGTAATCCTGTGGATAGTTAGGGGAATTAAAAGTAATAGCTTGTCCAGGCCTCACCGTTTCCGTTTTGTTAGCGCCACAATTTGTTTTCGATTCGCTTGATTCTACAATTTTATTGGATTTAGCCCATTTAATGTGAAACACAGATCCAGGATTAGATTCGTCTAATTTCAGATGGATAAGTACTAAGTTTGAAGAAGATACCATTTCTTCATTTTCCACCAATCCACAAAACTCACCCATCACTGGTGCTTCTGTATCGTATCCGTCGTACACAGTCAAACTATTGTAGCAAAATGTCCCATGTGTAGGAATTTCTAAACTGTTCACAGATATGGAAATGGAGCCACTATCGACCTCAATTCGCCACGTGTAGTCTCCGGAACTGTCGTACTTAAAAGGATAAAGAGGTGATGTTACTTCACCTCTCTCTTGCCCAGTAATATAATTTCCATGCAAAAATCCATAATGTATAAGAAAACCCGTTCCTGCGTTTTTGTTGTCACTATGAAACTTTATGTAAAGTTTAGAAGCTACTGTGGTGTTTGTGGGCAAATCTGTTCCACAGTATAATCCCAGTAGGGGACCAGTGCCATCGTTTTTCCGTACCTCTAGATAGTCTTCATTACAATTTTCAGAGTTTGCTAAATCAAACCGTTCGAACGTTACATATACTCTATTACCAGGTGAAGTGCTTAATGTCCAATCACAGTTTGCATTCACAGGATACGACTTAGGATAGTTGGGTGAGGCAATGCTTCCTTCTTCTGAAGTCAAGGCTCCCCCACAAGCAGTCACTAGTGATGAGTAATGGGCAGAAAAATGACCATCAATACTTCCGTTGTAACTTCCCAGTTGAATAGTTATAGCACTTCCATGACTTACTATCATCGGCGGCACTTTTCGTCCACAGAATTCATCTATCAGTGGTGCTTGATCATCATCACCATCAAAAACTCTTAAGTAGGATGACGGACAATGTCTGTTTGTGACAATATCACTATCTTTAGGTATTGACAGGTGAGTGATAGTTAAACTAATTTTTTTATCCGGCGTTAATGCACGTACTATCCACGTGCAGTTACGAGTCGTACTACTGATTGACTTGTCGCTTGTTAATATTCCATCGTACTTAGCTGATATACTAGACCCACAAATAGTGGTGAAATTGGCTTTGAAACCTTTCGATGCATCCTGACCATCTGTGATAAACTGTAGTCCTAACATATTATCCTTCGAAATCAATTGAGATACTTTGGAACCTGGACAAATAACTTGGCTGTAGTTCGAATCTAAGAAATATTTTCCACCGTATATTCTGATAGAATCAGCACATTCCGATTCTGAATCTTTGCCAGTTTTGTACAAATCTAATTCAATGAAATTCAACTGAATTCTGTGATATGAAGGAACGATTAACTTCCACATGCAGTCCAAGTTATTGTCATAATTTTGAGGATAGTTTTTAGATTGAATAATACCAGCAAGTGCTTCAATAGTGCTACCGCATCCAGTATGATATGAATCAAACACTAAATTGAAGTAAACATCTTTCATTGAAGATTTTTTAACAAACCTGACTAACATATAATTCGTAGAAGTTTGTACAGTTGCCGATCTTTTGTGACAGATTTTTGTAATGAGTGGTGTGTTTAAATTTTGACCATTGTAAATCTCAATAGCGTCAGTTGTACAGTTTACCGATTCTACCATGTAAAGGCTACTTATTGTGATCGAAATACTTGAGCCTGGTGGTGCCTCAATCAACCATTCGCATTCCATTTCTCTACTGGAAGTGATGCTTTTGTCTAATGTTATAGTACCATACCTTTTTTGAAGATGCCCACCGCATCCGTATCGTACCCACTCCAGTCTAAAACCAGCGTGTGGAAAATTTGGGGGTTTAGCGACAAAATTCACTTGAAATGAATTTGTTTTGCTGGTCATTCGGAGTGGTGGAGACGAACCACACAATTTTTCGCTAAAATTACGTTCTGACGATTCTTTCGTTCGCAAATAATCCATAACACAATAATCAGACTTGCGTCGATAATAATGAGGAATCGGAACACCACTAGGATATGTATAATACGGATTAGTTACATAAATGTCCATTAATGTAAATGTTATATTTATTTTGTTACCTAGTGGAACGTTGATAGTCCATAAACAGTTCAGGGTAGGGGGATATTCATCTGGGTACCCAGGGCTTTCAATGACTCCGTACATTCCAGTTACATTATTATTACAAATCGTGTCATATTCGAGCAAAAATCCTTTTCCTCCTATATAAAAATCAGATCTGAATTTTATGTAAGCATAATTACTTGTTGTCACAAAACTATTTAGTTTTGGTACCATATAACAATGTTTTCCTAAGCTCGGCGCATTAGTATTGCGGCCATCATAAATCTCTATGTAATCATCTCTACAGTTAAGAGTGCGTTCTAAATCTAATTCTTTAAAGCTGATTTGAATTTGCGATCCTGCGCTAGTGACAATTTTATAGAAACACTCTGCATTCGTATTGTAAGGCTCGGGATAATTGGGGGATGATATCGATCCACTCGAAGTTGCCAATATTCCGCCACATCCAGTCACAGTATTATCCCATTCTAAATAGAAACCTTGAGCTGTCAGCGATAAATCTGAATGAAAATGAATGTACAAACTGTTTCCAAGAGATAGTATTCTTTTAGATTTGAGATAATCACAATATTTTCCAACAAGGGGTGCATTCTCAGAAGGACCACTTCTTATTTCAAGATAATCTCCGTAGTCACATATATGACCTCTTCTCCTCTCTAATGAAAACTGAACGAAATTCAATCGGATCTGTCGGCCTGCAGGCGCCACTATTACCCACACACAATCGCGCCCATTGTCATAATTTTTAGGCCAGCCTGGAGAGTAAATGTTGCCATGCGATTTTGAGAACCTCCCGCCACAAAAAAAATTCTCATTCAAAAAGGTGTAAGACATTGAAAAACCAGTGTACATCAAGGAATCGTCTGACTGAAATTTAATCTTAAGTTGATTTGCAGAGGTAGTAATTGTGGGTGGTAGGCTCTTTCCACAAAATTTTCCTACATTATTTTGTTCACCTATGCTGTCTATTTCAATTAGTTCAACAAAATCAGCTGAACAATCTTTTGACCATTCAACATCAAATCTGTTCCATGTGAGCTTAATTTGATACCCCTCCGGTGCTACCAAAAACCAGACGCATGTCTGGTCTCTCCCGTAACCAGCTCCACCGTCTTTGGGATGATTTATGAGACCTGTAGTCTCTTTGTGTATGCCACCGCAAACAGCGGCGATCGAAGTATAATTTGCATAAAATCCTGTGCCAGAAATACTTAAGTCTGAAGTGAATTTAAGGTACAAGTAATTATGTGTTGAGGGTGGTATAGAGGGTGGATACGGCGCTCCTCCGCAGTATTTGCCTATTAACGTGGCATTGACGTCCATCCCGTCCCTTATCTCAACATTGTCAGATCCACAGTTGTTATCCCTGCTGTCCTCGATGTCAAAATCTTGAAAAGTTAATTTGATAATTCTTCCAGGTGTTGTACTAATAACATACTCACAAACTTCGTTTAATGGATACGTGAATGGGTAATTGGGTGATTTAATGACTCCGCTATCTCCTGATATAATCTGGTGGCAAATAGTTTCGTATGTGATCCTGAATCCGTTTGCCGTCAAGGAAGAATCACTAATGAATTTTATGTAAAGTGTATTCGAGGAAGATATAAAGGCTGGTGGATGTCTCGACCCACAAAACTTACCGTAAAGTCTCGAATCAGATGATGGTCCATCGTATATTTTCACATAGTCATATTTACAACCAGTATGTCTTTCTAATTCAAACGATTGAAAGATAATGCGTATTTTTGAATGTGGATTGGTCCTTATCTTATATTCGCAGTTGAGGTTGGACACATACTTTCCGTTAATCGTTGGTGATACTATTTCTCCTCTTTGTTCAGTGAAAAGACCGCCACAGCCAGGTATGCCTACAGATGGAGCGAAAGAAATTTGAAATCCTTTTCCGGAGCCATAAGCATCCGAATGGAAATGTATGAGAATTTCAGAGCTACCTGATTCTATTGGGGGTGGCTGGGTTGAGTTGCAGTACTTACTGAGAAGCGGATCAGTAACCTGGGCACCATCATAAATAGCGATGAAGTCATAGCTACAGTTCTTGTGAGATTCTATATCGAGAGCAAAGAAATATAAATGTATTCTTTTCCCTAACGTTGTTCTCAAATGCCAATAACAGTCTCGATTCGGTGGATAGTTTCCAGGCGAGCCCGGAGAACTTATGCGTCCATGGGAGGTCGCATCGATTTCACCTCCACAAATGGGGTCTATACTTGTCCAATGTAGTACAAATCCATCTTTGGCAACTGTCGAGTCCGATCTAAACCAGAGGTATAAAGTATTGTGACTCGAAATTATACCGTTTTTTGGATAAACATTACCGCAAAATCTACCTATAATTTGACTTGCTGAATTTCGACCATCGTGAATTTGTAAAAAATCATACAAGCAATCAGGGCCATGCTCTAAATTAAATTTACTAAAAGTAACATTAAGAACTTTACTTGAATCAGTCTGAATCACCCATACGCATTTAGAGTTATGGTTGTAAGTCGTATTCGCTAGTGGATAAATAATACTACCTTCTTCAGCGTGCAGCCATCCACCGCAAGTTTTAGAGACTACATTACAAACATCACCAGTAAATTGAGCTGTGCACTCACATCTGAATCCTCTAGAAGAGCCGTCTGGTATGCAGCTGCCGCCGTTGAGGCACGGTCGACTCGCGCAGTAATTCGCCGTCAGCTCACAATGTGCTCCACTGAATCCTCTGTAACAGATACAGGAGTAGCCTGATCGTAGTTGATGACATTGTCCGTGAATGCCGCAAGGATTACCAACACAGCTCTGTGTATCATTGGCATTGGTAACCATGTAACAGCCACGAAGACCTATACCGTCGCCTTCCATTCCCTCCGGACAAATGCACTGAACTGATCCCCCCAGCGCTACATTGTCAACACATTCGGCTGAAGGGTGACAACCGCCACGGTTGATGTTGCACGATCCTCTCCATTGACATGTTAGTCCATCGCCTTGATACCCGGGGGGGCAGGGACCGCAAATACGAGAGCCAATTGTATTGTAACATTCTACCATTGGGTTTATACTGCACCCGCCATTGAGAGTTGTAAGACACTCATCTATGTCTGAACAAACGTAACCATCTCCTTCAAAGCCAGCTGGACATTGGCCACAACGGAAAGAACCTGGTAGATTGACGCATTTAACTGGAGGATTCACTGAACAACGAGGACCCTGGCTTGAGTCACATTCATTTACATCTGTATTACAAGTGACATCGGTGCCATTCGTAGTCCATCCTTGGTCACAAATGCATTTGATTCCTTCTCCACTAGTAACTTGCACGCAGGTGCCATGGCCGCACATCTCGCGGTCCCCTCCTGAGCAATCTTTAGCTCTTCTTGTGCAATGCATACCGTACCATCCTGATTTGCACAAGCATTCATATGACCCAGGCCTATTGATACACCTAGCTCCATTTTGACACCCCAAATCCGTGCCGGCGAAATTGCGGCACTCGTTTACGTCAACTTCACAGTTTTGCCCTTCCCAATTTGATGGGCATAGACAGTGGTATCCGTTGACCAGGTTTAAGCAGGTCCCTCCATTTCGACACGTATGCAACTGGCACTCGTCCCCTCCTCTTGGTTTTATTTGGTTGCGTATATTGGAGATAATCGTGTTTTGTCGATTAATTTTTCTCCATAGAATTGAAATGTTGAGAAACAGATCATTTGGTAATTCCAGGTTACGGTTTTCAAGTTTCTGTAGCCTGCTAAGTACGCCGTTTGGCCCGTTCAAATAGTTATCGAAGATATCATTTGAAGAGAACGTCCCGCCACCACTACTTGTTAAATTTAGCAAATTCACGTCTCCAACATAGATGCTAGACTTGGGACCGTTGGTTTTGAAATAAATATTTTTGTCAAATGCAGGTTCCAGTACAAGATCGCCATTTGAAGTTTTTATTTTAGGACGATCTTGGTAAACTTCACAGTCTAAATGAACGCACCAAGTTGTTAAGAAAACAAACAATATTTTTAGTCTGGCCATGGCCACCTGTTGCCTCAACGTGTACCAGAACTAAACTGACCAATGTTGATTTGTTTATTCATATGGTTGGTCAAATACAGACAACAGAAACTTGTAATTTGTATAAATTTTTATTCACAATATGGGTTCCGTAGATATTAAGCACATTATTTCAAAGATAATAGTTCTGCGTAACTACTAATCACTGTCCGTACTAACTAATATTATAAATTTGAAAGTGTGTTTGGCTGTTTATTTGTTTGTTGGTCCTTGAATCTTATTTTTTGCATAGGAATAGTTGACGCGGTAGGAAGTGACATAGGCTTCTTTTCATTCCTGGAGAACTGAAAAAAATATTTTTTTTGTTAATTTATTTCACGCCGCAACGGAGCAAACGACTGGGAATGAGCGAACGGACTGACGCTATTTATTACACAGAGATAGTTTAGAAGATGGCAAGACACATAGACTATAGACTAGGTTCTAATTAGTGTAGCTCGTCAAAGTTCCCGAGGGATCTGGAGAAAAACTTTTTCCAAGTTCGCGCATGTCGCAAAGGAGCAACGGATTGAAGTGATTTAGATAGTTGAGGAGGCGAAAAGTGACATAAACTAGCTACTAATTCACATAGCCCAACATTGTTCCCGAGGAATACGGAGAAACTCATTATTGTACACTCAATAAGAAATGGTCCTTCTGAGACGACCGCCTACCATTTTTATTACCAGCTATGAGGTCGTGTAGTTTACCTCTATACACGGGTCTTATATTTTTAAGGACTAGTACTCTAGATATATGGGTGGTGGGGAAAAAGTCAAATAACCAATCTGGAAAATAACCCGGTTTAAACCCGAAAATGTGGTATTCACCCAGGTTAAAACCCATGTTCCAGGTTAAAACCCGGGCATTAACCCAGTTTTTTGGATAAAAACCCGGGAGCTTGCCCATTTTCTTTCGAACCCTAAAAAAAGGGGGCGTTCGCGATACGCCCATCGGAACGGAATATGCCATTTATTGATCATTTAATATAGGGCATGTGGTGCTTTGCCATATTAGGTACGTTAGCAGCGTAGATCGTAGGTATAAGTAAGATATGAAAACAGAAAAACATTTTTCAAACAAAGACCGGCCAAGTGCGTATCGGACCACGCAGTCAAAGTCAACTGTCAAAGTATTTTTAAACGACTTCAAAATACTCTCAAAAAACATAACCCTCTTTCTGTCGCAATCGGGTAAAAAAGGAGGAGGTTTCTCAATTCGACCGTATACAGGGTGCGAGGGACCAAGTGTTACTACGGAAAAACTCCATAACTCCGTCAAATGTTCATATTTCTATTTGAAAATTTATGGTAATTGAGAAAATTACCTATTTAACACGCTTTTATTAGCTTCACTTGTAACTATGTATGTAAGGAAATCTTGAAATCTTAATTTGACCCACTTCCCGGTCTTCGATTAGGATGAAATTTTGCACACGCTCTGAGTTCTGATGACAATAGATGACTGACTAGCTAATAAACGTCATTACAAATCCAATATGGCGGCCTTCCCAAGATGGCGGACTGGCTGTTTGAAATCCACCCCCATGATATGGGTATCAAATAAAAGGGTTTGCTGTCAGGAATACCAAAAAATAGTCACGTGACTTAAATCGAATATGGCGGACGTCCAAGATGGCGGACAGGCTATTTGAAATGCACCCCCGTGATATGGGTATCAAATGAAAGGGTTTGCTGTCAGGAATACGAAAAAATAGTCACGTGACTTAAATCTAACATGGCGGACAATGGACATCCAAGATAACTACTTACGTGTTTACTAAAAGCGTGGTTTTTAGTTTTTTAAACTACCTAATTGATGATTTTTATTTATAGAGTTAGCCACAAAAAGTGCAAGACTTAACTCCGGAGCAGAAAAAAACGGTTGGAGAGAGCCCAGGCACTAAAACGCTTGCACGCGAGTGAAGCTTTGCCAAACATTGTCTTTTCGGATGAAAAAAATTTCACCGTCTAGCAATACGTGAACAAGCAAAATGACCTTGTTTGGTTAGAGGGGAAGTCCACCGATAATCTAGAGCAATGAATAGCTGTCAGGAAGCAAGGACCAGCTTTTGTTATGGCACAGTACAATAAAGAGTGCTGTAGTTATGGTTTGGGCCGCAGTGACTGCTAAAGGTCACTCTCCGGTCGTTTTTATTGACCATTAGGGTGTCAAAGTTAACAAGACCGTGTATCGCGAAAAGGTCTTAAAAGAAGCGTTAATACTGTGGGCATATAAATAATTCGGAATCAGGACATGGACATTCCAGCAGGAATCAGCACCGTCACACAAAGCCCTTGAAAATCAACAATTTCTTCGTGAGAATGTTCCAAAGTTCATTTCGGCGCAACAGTGGCCCCCTTATTCACCAGACGCCAACCCGCTGGATTTTTTTTATTTGGAGGCTAGGGTGTCCACTATGAAACACCATAGTTCGGATACGCTGAAGGCATGTCTTCGTCGAGAATGGCAGCGAATCCCGCAGGCCCACATTCGTGCAGCGTGTGATGCGTTCATCGGCAGACTTTTTTTTTTTAATTCACAATTAGTAAGCCCTTGGCATCATCTCACCTGATGGTAAGTGACAATAATGACTCAACGCCATAATCAAGGCTTAAGGCGGTTATATCGAAAAATTAGTATATCTTTTAGAAAATAGTTAAATTTTCCCAATTACCATAAATATTCAAATAGAAATATCAACATTTGACGGAGTTATGGAGTTTTTCCGTAGTAACACTTGGTCCCTCGCACCCTGTATATATTATTTTTTATGTGTGTTCGCGGATAACTTCGTCGTTTGTGAACCGATTTTGATAATTATTATTTAGTTTGAAAGGAGATATCCCAAGGGTGGTACCATGATAAGGAAATGAGGATCTGATGATAGCATCCCAGAGAAATCGAGGGGAACCATAGTTTCCTGATTGAAGTCGGTTTTTTTTGTTCAAAATTATATTCAAAGCGGGTGAAAAATTTACACTTATTGAAGGTCGAAAGGACGCCGTCCTTGGCCGCCGCGCCGTTCATAGAAATCGTAGTCTACTGATGATAATTTAAAAACAAGAATTTGTTTTATGAAAAGATCCGTTTATTTACAATCGGATAAGAGAAATCATCATATCAGCCGGAAATCGTCCACTGCTAGACAAAGGCCTCCCCCAAGGATTTCCACGACGACCGGTCCTGCGCTGCCCGCATCCATCGGCTTCCCGCGATCTTCACCAGGTCGTCGGTCCACCGCGTGGAAGGCCTGCCTACGCTACGTTTTCCGGTGCGCGGTCGCCACTCGAGAACTTTACTGCCCCATCGGCCATCTGTTCTACGAGCTATGTGCCCTGCCCACTGCCACTTCAGTTTAGCGATTCTGTGAGCTATGTCGGTTACTTTAGTTCTCCTGCGGATCTCCTCGTTTCTGATTCGATCACGCAGAGAAATTCCGAGCATAGCACGCTCCATTGCCCTTTGGGTGACCTTGAGCCTTCTTATGAGGCCCATAGTAAGCGACCATGTCTCAGTTCCGTAAGTCATCACTGGCAACACACACTGGTCAAAGACCTTAGTCTTGAGACACTGCGGTATTTGGGACGTGAAGATATTGCGAAGCTTCCCGAACGCTGCCCAGCCGAGTTGGATTCGTCGATTGATCTCTTTCTTGAAGTTGGATCTGCCTAGCTGGGCTGTTTGTCCCAGGTATACATATTCGTCAACAACTTCCAGTGTAGAGTCTCCAACCTTTAGAGGAGTGGGTGCGACACGGACATTTAACATTATTTTCGTCTTGTCCATGTTCATTTTAAGACCCACTTGCTGAGAGACTTTACTGAGGCCATCGAGCATTGTGCTTAGGTCTTCCATTAGGTCAGCCATGACCACGATATCGTCAGCGAATCGGAGGTGGGATATGTACTCGCCGTTGATATTGATGCCGAGTCCACCCCAGTCCAGAAGCTTAAAAACATTTTCCAGGGCGGTGAACAGTTTCGGAGATATAACGTCTCCCTGTCTCACCCCTCGCTGCAACTGGATAGGTTTCGAGTTGTGGTCTTGGAGGCGAACCGACATGGTGCATACAGACACTTCAACACCTCGATGTATCGATGGTCAATTTGGCACCGCTGGAGAGAATGTAGCACAGCCCAGGTTTCGACTGAATCTAAGGCTTTCTCATAGACCACAAACGCCAAGCATAGTAGCTGATTGTACTCTTCAGTCTGCTGTATAATCTGCCACAGCGTTTGTATGTGGTCTATGGCACTAAAGCTTTTTCGGAAACCGGCTTGTTCGGGAGGCTGAAAGTCGTCAAACCTGCGTGCGAGACGATTCACAATGACTCTCGAAAACAGCTTGTAGATATGGCTCAGAAGTGATATGGGTCTTAAGTTCGTCAGCAGGGTATTGTCACCCTTTTTGAAGAAAAGCATGACCACACTCCTAAGCCATACCTTCAGAATTCCACCTGCTTTCAGAAGTTCAGCCGTAATTCCATCATCACCCGGTACCTTGTCGTTCTTGAGCTGTTTGAGAGCCATTCTAATCTCGTACAGGCTGACATCCGGGATATCTTCGGTATAGTGTCGGGTTAGTCTGGCTCTTGGGTGGGTCTTTAGAAGGATAGCTGACAGGCAAACGTGTGGTCTTGTACAATTGTCCATAGAACTTCTTAACTTCTTCCAGCAACTCAGTCTTAGACGATATGATCCTGCCATACTCAGTCTTCAGCTTGATCAGTTGGCTTCTCATAGTCCACAAACGCCAAGCATAGTTGCTTATTGTACTCTTCAGTCTTCTGTATAATCTGCCGCAGCGTATGTATGTGGTCTATGGTACTAAAGCCTTTTCGGGAAACCGGCTTGTTCGGGAGGCTGGAAGTCGTCAAACCTGCGTGCGAGACAATTCGTAATGACTCTCGAAAACAGCTTGTAGACATGGCTCAGAAGTGAGATGGGTCTGTAGTTCATCAGCAAGGTGTTGTCACCCTTTTTGAAGAAAAGCACGACCACACTTCTGTGCCCATGCCTTTGGCGTTTGTTCCTCGATTATAACGGAATTAAATAACTTCTGAAGAGCTTTTAATACCGGTGATCCACCTGCTTTCAGAAGTTCAGCCGTAATTCCATCATCACCCGGTGCCTTGTTGTTCTTGAGCTGTTTGAAAGCCATTCTAATCTCGTACAGGCTGACGTACTTCTCAACTTCTTCCAGCAACTCAGTCTTAGACGATATGGTCCTGCCATCCTCAGTCTTCAGCTTAGTCAGTTGGCTTTGTCTAAGAGACAGATCTCTCGCGAACACTTTTGAGCCTTTGTTGTGCTCAATTGCCTCTTCAATACAATTTGTATTATATTGGCGTAAATCGCGAGTCAGGGACTTAGATATCTGCCTGTTTAGTTGCCGATACTGAGTAGCGTCTTCAGAGGACTGAAAAACCAATTTGCGTCTTTCTTCCATGAGGTTGCTGGTGAAGTCAGAGATTTTTTTGGTTCTGTTTGAACGGCGAGTTTTAAAAATCTTAGACCCGACCGTTTGGACAATTTCCACGAACCTGTCATTATAATCGTCCACATTCTCGCAGTCTCCTAGGCATTCGAAACGATTGTGCAACTCGAGCTGAAAGCTCTCGGGGTTTTGGGTTTTGGATAAGAGAAATATATGTGTGTATAGCTTATGTTTTTTTTAAAAAAAACTTGTTAATGCCGAGATGTTACGGTCGAAATAAACACATATATCTAGACACACGGCAGTGTGTCCGCCAAGTTGGAAAAGAAAAGGGTGACACCAGCCGTGGGTTATATATTACATGAACCATTTTGGGCCACTTTCTACCAACCTGTTTTATTTTTTTATTTTTGATGAAAACTATGTTATAATCAAATATCAATTATTGGAACAATGAAAAAAGATCCTCTAAGCATGTCAGTAAAACTTGCGGTTTTAACCACCTCCGTGGGGTGTTGGTTAGTCCATTCGCTTCACACCATGAGGTCGCGGGTTCGATTCCCAGCGGGGTTAACTTTGTAAGACTCGGTTTGGTTGGTGGTAGGGCATTTTCATAGCACGCCTGGCTAGCTACCACCATCTTATCTAAGTCTTGCCGCCAAACATCAGTGTTAACAGCATTGATGTGTTCCGGCTTGAAGATGAGATAGCCAGATCCCCATGGCGTTGGGGAATCTTGGTAAGCCCGCTTCCATCTTCGGCATCATGTCACTTACCACCAGGTGAGATGATGCCAAGGGCTAACCAATTGTGAGTTAAAAAAAAGTAAAGGTGGGTTAGGTGCGTGTCTCCTACAGTATAGATTGCCCATTTGTTACGCGTCCGTCACCTGAACAGCGCTACGCGCAGATAGGAAAAGAACTGTATGCGTGTGTGTTCGCTTTTGAGAGATTTTATGCATACAGTTACGGGAGGTCTTGGTTACAATAGAAACAGACCATAAGCCACTGATAAGTATTATTAAAAAAACCAATTGTTGATTCCCCGCTCGTTTACAACGAATTTTATTGAGACTGCAAAAGTATTATTTTAAATTTGTCTACAAACTAGGTAAGCACCTGTTTATTGCTGACGCGTTGTCACGTGCGTACCATTCGAGCCGGCCAGCGCGTAGCACAAGACCGAGGCATTGTTCCGTGTTCGACGGCGAGGTCTGTGCGATAACGCGCGAGGGCGAGACCTGCACGTTGCAGCTCGCTTCTCAATATCATTAGTCAGTATACATGATAAACAGTTTATTCAATAACAGAAACATACTGAAATTGACGAGGAGCTAATAAAATTAAAACAATGATTTTGAAAGGCTGGCCTAGTAATAAAAGTGAAATTTCGGACGCAGTTTTAGCCTATTGGAATTATAAGGAGGAGTTAACGGTGGCTTAAGGATTAATAATTTGGAAGGGCGAGAGAGTGGTTATACCTAAAAATAAAATAATAATAATCTAATAATTACTAACTAAAATACTTATAGGACATAATATAGGTTTGGAAAAATACAAATTATGAGTGAGAGAAACCATTTTTTGGCCAACAATAAATAATAATTTAAAATAATTTAAGTAATGATTTAAAAAAGTTAATTTCCAATTTAACTGTGATGTATGTTTGACATATACTTACAGAAAAAATAATTAAAAAGAGAAATTGTAACCTCATGAAATTCCAGATCGGCCTTGGTTTAATAGTAGGTATTGACTTGTTTCAATTAAAAGGTTCAAACTTCTTGCTGTTGGTAGATTATTTCAGTAAGTTTGTTGAAATTATGTTAACTAAAACAAACAGATAGGTACACAGTATGTTATTGATTATTTAAAAAATATTTTTAGTCGTCAAGGGATACCTAGCATAGTAAATAGTGATTGTGGTCGACAATTTATATTGGCTAGCTTCAGAAAGTTTGCTGATGAATGTAATTTTACATTTGCTGATGAATGTAATTTTACACATGGGACGTTATCGCCGCATTACCCAAAAATCCCACAATCGAACGGAATAATTGAGCGAACAGTATACAAACAGTAATACATATCATAAAAAGTAGTTAGGACACTTCAGATTACAGTCTGGCACGCCATTTAAATACCTACGACATTAGACAACAATATACCTTCTCCTGCTGAATTGTTACAGAGTAGGAAGTTACATAGTGTTGTTCTGACTTCCAATGAACAATTGAAGCCGAAATCACAAGAGAATGTTCGAAGTAAATTATTACATAGATAGGCAAAACAAACAGAAATTTTATTGTGATAAAATTGCAAGAAATCTTCAAACATTGAAAGTCGGACAAAAATTCAAGATACTAGATATGTAAGTAAGTAAATATACTTTATTGTACGCCAAAAAAACAATACAGGACTTATAGTTTGTAGTATACATAGAGTGCAAAGGCGGCCTTATCGCTTTAAGCGATTTCTACCAGGCAACCTTAAGTTAGGGATTGAAAGACAAGTAAACTAGTACAGGACGGCAGCAAATTCAACTTTTATACGATCTAACTTATTATTATATTATATTTAATTAATAAAGTGCTTTAACTAAAAGTAAAAAAAAACACGTTTATAAACTTAATTAAATACTAAACAAAAATACATATATACAATAATATAATATACTAACATACATACACATCTTACATACTATAAATATATAAGTAAACACGCAAAATATCAGTGAACAGTTTCAGTAATGACAAAGCTTAAAGTAATGATCCTTGAGTCGCTTTTTAAATGAGTACAAAGACTCATCAAATAAAAGGCGCTGGACATCTGGAAAAATAACGCAAGTTTTAAATACCTGGTCATACGAAACACAATTTTTTATCTGGCAGAAAAAATATTAGAAATCGTAGGCATATTATCAAACGGACATGATGTGCCCACCAAAATTTTTTATTAGGATGACATACAGTTGCCTACGGAAAATTCTCAAAGTAATGTGAGTATTAATATTAAGTAATTATGCAAGGATGCAAGGACGTTGTCCGAGTAATGTTACCCGTTCTGGCAGGTCAGTGAGGCCGCCGCGCCGGATAGATGGGGGTATTCGTCCAAGGGCTTTCACACATCCCATCTGAGTTTAAATAAATACCTGCTGAGAATTACTCACAAATCTTTAATAATGTTTAAGACCTATATTTTTTACTACGTACCTAATGTGAGATATAGTTCTGTCTCGCTTCGGCTGAAAATAGGCAATGAACGTTGTATCGTGTAGCGACATACCGATACTGAGAAATCCTCTCCGCAGCGCGGGCGAACTGGCCGAACCGAAACGATGGTGCGTTTTGGTGAAAATCATCTGGTGCACGTGCACGTAAGCAATGATGGAACAAGAAAATAAAATGAAGAAGGACTTGAAAACCTAATTTGCACTGGTTGCAGTTTTATAGACTGTAACCGCGTGTTCCACCTCAGAATGAGGCTGCTGAAAATGCTGTCAAAAAATGCACCGGCACTAGCATTGCAAATCAAAAAAAAGACGTGTGGCACTCGGGGACTGCCGCGGTAAAGCTATTGCATAGCATTTTTTATTAACTTATACAATTATAATTATATTTCTTTATTTTTTATTTATGCAGTATTTACAAGTACCATATTATAGTCCTTGGGGCGCGGGATGTTTGTGTAATAAATTAACACTAAGAAAGTTAAACCATCATCGTCATCGTCATCGACCACCATCGCGACCACCATCGCGACCCCCATCGCGACCACCATCACCACTACCATCACGACCACCATCACCATCATCATGATGGATAGATAGATGCCACTGTAAGTTTTTTAGAACTCAATATATTATTTTTTTTGGGGTGTCAGGTTTTTTTGTTACGAAATTTCTTGATTCGGTCCCCTCAAAGCCCGCGATAAAAGCTATACAATAGCTTAAAAACAATTGAAGAATAGGTGTTTTGTACCTAGAGATGTTAATATATTCTTTAAAAAATGCATGACATTTGATCTGTGGTAAAAAAGATAAGGCACCGAATGTGTGTATTCACATGGGACGATAACTGTAACTACACAATAACTGCACGATATCGTCGGTTAGTTTGATACATTCACTTCTCAATGCTTTCACACTGTGTCGTTGTAGTCAACGATATCGTCGCCGACAGACTGTCGTGCCGATATCGGGTGACGACACAGTGCGGGGTGAAGCGGGATCGCTGGGGGAGTGGCATGGGCAGGCGCCGCAGCTCTGGACGATCGACGACGCCACGCCACTTGCCCCCGCGCGCGCATCACTGGTGCTGCCACCTTAGCGCTTTCGGAGCTAGATCTAGCGCTTTTTTGGAGTACTGAACGTGATTTTTGCGCCCAATATGGCGCGTTTTATTATGTTCTCGTTCCGTGTTTTGTCATTATTATTTTATTTTCTTTCTGTGGCAACACTAGTCATTTTTTAATTTTTTAGTTTTTGGGCTTAAATGACAATGAAAAACGAATGAGTTCTTCATTCATCAAAACCAGGGCCGTCGGGAATGCAAGCTAGCATTGCTTCTATGGCGGTAATAGACGATGACTGTGCTTTCTCTGAAGACTACGATGAATGATGATCAATGATCATTCACTAATTAACTGTGTAAGAATGAAAGTTGCATAGATAAATATTAAAAAAAAACATCCGTTTATATTATTTTGAAAGTTCAAATGAACTTTCTTAAAATTAAGACTTAAAAATTTGGCGCGTTATCTAGCACTTTTTTATATTTTGGTCATCTAGCGGAATTAAACGCTTTTTTAGAGCTGATATAGCGCTCAACGATCGAACAGAGAGGTGGCAGCCCTGGCGCGCATCGCCTGCACTATACTTGGTTTTTTTGCCGTATATATAAAGGATAAAGATAATTAACTGCCTCCGTAGCTCAGAGGCAAAGTTCACTGGCTTTACACAGGAGGTCGCGGGTTCAATTCCCGGCGGGGTCAATTGTAAGACTCGGTTTGGTTGGTGGTAGGGCATTTTCTAAGCCCGCCTGGCTAGCTACCACCATCTTATCTAAGTCTTGCCGCCAAATATCAATGTTGATATCATTGGTGTATTCCGGCATGAAGATAAGATAGCCAGTTCCCCATTGCGTTGGGGAATCTTGGTAAGGCCGCTTCCATCTTCGGCAACATCGTCACTTACCACCAGGTGAGATGTTGTCAAGGGTTTACCAATTGTGAATAAAAATAAAAAATAAAGCAAACTGTTGGTTATATCGTGCCACATACCGATATCGTTCCGATATCGTCGGACGATATCGTTGTCGTCCGAGCTGACGATATATGATTATCGTGTCGGTGTCGTTATCGTCGCAGTGTGAAAACGGCCAATACCGATAAGGTATTCAAAGAGTTATATTCTCTTTGCATTCATGCATGCACGCAAGGAGGACGGACAGACGTGTTAAATTCTCTTTGCATGCGGTTACTGAAATAATTGGCGGGGCCTAAATCGACGCTGGCGAAGCTCTAGCAAAGAGAATGAAACACCTAGCAAAGTCAATGTAAACACCTAGAAAAAAGAATGTAAACACTCTAGAAAAAGTTATTTGAATGTTGGTTACTTGTCACTAGAGCTGAAAAAACCGGAACTGTAAGGACATTCATCTATGGTTCGCCCGGGTACCTACGCTTAGTTATGCAAGGGCCCTTATGCAAATGCACCCTGAGCGAAGGAACCCTCCCACATTTTCCCTACCTTATTACTTCCATATCCCCCTCGGATCCCGAAGGTCTGATAAGATTTCGTAGGTAAAGCGAATTTCTGGCCAAAAATGACCTTACAGTAAAAATTTGAAAATCATTTTCTTTAAAAGGGTGGATCCACGAACCCCCTTTCTAGGGAAGGGGTTTATCCCTCTCTCCCATTTAACCCCCCCCCCCCCAATTTCAAGTACAATAATCTATAGCTGTACCAGATTTCTTGTCAAAGATGACCTTAGAGTAAAATTTTCATAATTAATTTTATTTGGGGAGAGGGTTAAAAAATTCCCCCTCAACCCCCTCAACTAAATATTTTTTTTAAATCTGAAAAAAATATAGACTATAGGCCAATTTTGGTAGTGTAATAAATATATGAGACTAAAGATGACCTATCCCACTAACATCGATCTGAAAGATTTATAATAGCGTAGAGCGTAGGACGTAGCCCACGCCAACTACTTTGATCCCCAACATCAAACCTTCGGAATCCGATGGGGATGTGGGAGTATCAGGGCGAGGAAAGCATGCGGGTCCGACTTGAGAGCGTAAAAACTTGAGCAACTGTAACAAGCGATATTATGTACGGTCAGGTTTGATTGAATATACCTCCCCATCTGTGGCAGATCTACCAGTTACGAAAGTAAAAATTTAGGGCTCTCGCTTGTTAGAACGCGTTCACCTCCCTGCGTTCCCGAAGTATTTTTTTATTCGAAGGCGCGAAAAAGGGCAGCCCCTGCCTTCGGCGACCAGCATCAGCCGCTGCGGTTCGCCCGGGTGCCTAAGCTTTGTTACGCAAGGGCGAAGGGGCAGTCGCACCGGAGCAGTCGCACTCCTAATTGCTTAAAAGTGAAAGCTATAGTGGAAGTAAATATAGCATAACATATACAATGATCAATGTCTCGAAAACTACGTTTTTGCAATGCACCCTGACCGACCCCCACATTTTCCCTAATCTAATACGCTTACATCACCCTCGGATCCCGAAGGTATGGTTAAGATTTAAGTAGGAACCTAATCGCGAATTTCTGGTCAAAACTTCCATATCCCCCTCGGATCCCGAAGGTACGTAGGGCGCTACATAAGTTTTGTCGCATGCAAACTACATATAATAATATTGTGATTTGAGGCCACAGCCATAAAATCTAAGTAATTTAAAAACAACAAAAAACCAAATTTAGTTGCAAGGAATCGTTTGTTCGATTTTTATATTAATTTTCTAAATGAAAATGGCGGCAATTTCTCGTTATGATATTCGTGTAATTATTTCGTATAACTTAAAGCGTGGCTTGACTAAACAAAAATGTTTCGAGGAAATTAATAGTGCACTCAGGGAAACTTGTCCATCTCTGAGGACCATAGAACGGTGGTATATTCAATTCAATCGCGGCAATTTTAACTTGGAGGATGAAGCAAGGTCTGGCAGGCTGATAGAAGTGACTACCGATAATAACATTGAGGCTGTACGAAAACTATTGGATGAAGATCGACGTGCGACATATTGACAGATCGAGGAAACCCTCAACTTAAGCGCACCAACTGTTCATCGGATTCTTCACGACCATTTGAAAGTAGGGTAACTTTGTTATCTCTGGGTACCACACTCGATGACTGACGTGCTAAGGGAGCAACGTGTGACTTGGTCTCGTGATATGTTAAAAAAATTTGAAGACGGCCGATCTAACTACGTGAACTCGATTGTTACATGTGATGAAACGTGACTGTATTATTTCGACGTACCTACTAAATCCCAGAATAAAGTGTGGGTATTTGAAGATGAACCACCGACGACGTCTGTGAAAATGTCCCGATCCGTAAAGAAAAGAATGGTTGCTGTATTTTTTACTAAGAGAGGAATATTGGCTACGGTTGTGCATGATAAAGAGCAGACCTTTACTGCTGCAGGGTACACAGAAGAATGTTTACCTCGTGCATTAGAAGCTTTAAAAAATTTACGACCAAACTCAAGACTCGATACTTGGCTCTAGCATCAAGATAACGCCCCTGCACATCGAGCCGGCAAAACTACGAACTATTTGCACCAAGCTGGAATCAAATTGTTGGGACACCCGCCTTATAGTCCGGATCTAGCGCCATGCGACTTTGCACTATTCCCTTATGTAAAAAAACAACTAAAGGGACGCATGTTTTCGAGCGATGACGAGCTTATAGGAGCTTTTGAGGAGATATGCGGCTGTGTTCCAGAAGGATACTGGAACAATGTGTTCAGCAGCTGGTTTACACGTATGAAGACCTGTATTACTGCCGGTGGTGACTACTTCGAAAAAAAAAATTTCCACAAAGTACGACAAAACTTATGTAGCGCCCTAGTATAATTAGATTTCGGTAGAAAAAGCGAATTTCTGGTCAAAGATGACCTTATAGTAAAAATGCGAAATTCATTTTCTTTAAATGGGTGGATCCACGTTCCCCCTATCTAGGAAGGGATTATCCCCCCCCCCCCATAATTTAAACGGCATTAATCTATAGCTGTAACAGATTTCTTGTCAAAGATGACCTTATAGTTAAAATTTCTTAACTAATTTTATCTGAAGAGGGGGGTTAACGCACTCCCCCTCACCGCCCTCACCCTTCGACTTAATTTTAAAAAATCTGAAACAATGTAGAGCATAGGCCAACTTTGGTAGTGTATTATATATATGAGACTACAGATGACCTATCCCACTAACATCGGTCTGAAAGATTTATAATAGCGTAGAGCGTAGGGCGTAGCCCACGCCAACTACTTTGATCCCCAACATACAAACCTTCGGAATCCGATGGGGATGTGGGAGTATCAGGGCGAGGAAAGCATGCAGGTCCGACTTGAGAGCGGAAAAACTTGAGCAAGTGAAACAAGCGATATTATGTACAGTCAGGTTTGATTGAATATACCTCCTCATCTGTGGCGGATCTACCAGTTACGAAAGTAAAAATTTAGGGCTCTCGCTTGTTAGAACGCGTTCACCTCCCTATGTTCCCGAAGTCTTTTTTATCCGAAGGCGCGAAAAAAGGGCAGCCCCTGCCTTCGGCGACCAGCATCAGCCGCTGCGGTTCGCCCGGGTTCCTAAGCTTTGTTACGCAAGGGCGAAGGGGCTGCCATTCCCGTGGCGCCGGAGCAGTCGCACTCCTAAATCGCCTATAAGTGAAAGCATATAGTGGAAGTAAATACCGAAGGAAAATATACGGAGTATGTTATCCGTAAAACCCTCGGAAACTAGGAAAGAGGTGTTGTGGGAGGAAAAACCATCTCCAACCTCCGATACGCTGATGACACTGTTCTCCTCACCACATCCATTGAAGACATGAAGAGCATTCTCAATAGGTTAGAGTTTGAAAGTGGCATTCTGGGACTCGCAGTCAACCGACAGAAAACAAAATTAATGGTGATTGATCGTGCTGAGAAACTGACAAGGAGCCATAACATCCAAAGCATGGAAACAGTACAGGAATTCACTTACCTGGGTTCTCGGATATGCAATGACGGCAACTGCGCTCCGGAGATTAAACGTCGCATAGGAATGGCCAAATATGCGATGACAAGACTCCAGAACATATGTAGAAACCGGGGCATTAGTTTTTAAACCAAAGACCGCCTAGTAAGAGCTTTAGTCTTTCCCATTTACATACGGAGTGGAAACATGGACTATACGGGCTAGAGAAAGGCAGAGAATAGATGCATTTGAAATGTGGTGTTGGAGGCAGATGCTAAGGATTCCTTGGACAGCTAGGCGAACAAATGCGTCTATTCTCTCGCAACTCAAAGTTCAAACACGGTTGTCTACCATCTGCCTGCAGCGCATACTTACCTATTTCGGCAACGTAATGAGAAACAGTGGTGACAACCTTGAAAAACTGATTGTTGTTGGCAACATTGAAGGAAAATATCCAGAGCCAACACGATGGAGTGATCAGATAAAGGGAGGCACCACATCTAACAAGCTTTTATCAAGCGGTGAGGGCGACTATGCACCGTACTCGATGGAGACAAATTACGCGTCTCAAGGTCAATTTAGACCACGATCCTCAGTAATGAGGGACCGACCAGAGAGAAACAGTACCGAATCGCGAATTTCTAGTCAAAGATGACCTTATAGTATCCTGTATACTATAAGGTCATCTTTGACCAGAAATTTGCGTTGGTGTAGTGTATACAGGCTGACTTTTAATTAGTTCTTGATAACATAAGATATGAATGTACTCGTGATTACAAACAACTTTCCAAAAGAAACTCTATGTCAAATCAGAAAAAAAACATGTCTTCGATACATAGTAAGTTATCAAATGGGCAAAAATGTAGAGGCTCAATTTTTTTTTCATGTTTGACATACAGTTTCTTGGGGAAAGTTGTTTGTAATCACGAGTACTGTCATATCCTTTACTATCAAGAACTAATTAAAAGTCACCATATATATTTTGCAAATTAACTAGGAATGCCTCGATACGCCTTTTTGCCGATACGATACCGATACTCTTATAAAAATATCGGCGATACTGATACCGATACGCTTATTGAATTCAAAAAGGAAGGTAGAATCAATAAAACACAATTAATTAATAGTTTTAACGGTGAAGGAAAACATCGTGAGGAAACCTGCACACGCCTGCGAAGGAACTCGAAGGTTGTGTGTGAAGTCGACCAACCCGCACTGGGCCCGCGTGGTCGACTAAGGCCTAATCGCCCTGATTCAGGGTAGGCTCGAGCCCCTCGGTGGGGACGTATATGAGCTGTAATGATGAATTAATAGTTTTAGTTATCAAAATTAACTTTTATAAGATTTTTATTAAAAAAACAAAGCATTCTTAAGTTTTGCGGGCAAAGGCGATTTCGCAAGTCTGTTTGATTAAGACCTGCGGTGGAAAATAGCCTCTCAGATGCGACAGATGCCTCGTTTGCAACGAAATAGATGGGACAACACGCGCGTTTACATTACATTTTTAAAGCGCGAAATTTGAAAAGTATCGTTGAATCTGCCATAAAAATATCGCCGATACCGATATCGGATGCATCCCTAAAATTAACTTTCTCTAAAAGGGGAAGATTCACGCTCTCCCTTCTCCCGGATCTTCTCCCCCTAATTTAAAAGGCATTTATCTAAAGCCCTATCAGATATCTGATCAAAGATGACCTTTAAAAAAAATCAGTGTTCATTTTATCTCAGGGAGGGGGGTAACGCCCTCCCCCTTCTTAGGGAGGGGTTTACTGCTCCCCCTAAATCCCTCGCCGCCCTCCCCCCGAAACCCAATACTTTTTGAAAAACAATTTTTCAAAATCTAGTAACAATGCAGTATATAGGTAATCTTTGGTAGTGTATTATTTGAGACTAAAGATGACCAACCAACCCCCCATCCATTTTGATACCAACAAACCAGATCCGATAGGGATGTAGGGGTGTCAGGGCGGGGAAAGCATGCGGGTCCGACTTAAGTGCGGAAAACTTAACGTGTCCTTGAAAGTTATCCGCCGCCCTGAAAGATATTTTAAGCTTCTGGACAGGGGTGGACTCGGCATCAATATCAACGGCGAGTACATATTCCACCTCCGATTCGCTGACGATATCGTGGTCATGGCTGAGACTATGGAAGATTTAAGCACAATGCTCGATATCCTCAGTAAAGTCTCTCAACAAGTGGGTCTTAAAATGAACATGGACAAGACGAAAATAATTGTAAGTAGGAGATTAATAAAAAATTGAAGCACACATTTTTGTTTAATCAAATAAATCAACTAAAATCACAATTTATATGTACATATCTTAAATCCTGGTTGCGCTCGGACAGAGTTATTGCTTCTCCAGTTGACTTCAGCGGAATAGAAGACAAAATGAGCTCGCAAGGGCTTATATGCGGTCGGCTGGCTATTGCTCGCCCCACCTGGCTGGCTGGCAGGTGTGGAGGGGTGGTGAGGCGATGGCGTAGCGGCATGGCATTGGCTGGCTGGTTAGTGGCAGGCTAGTGAGGCACACTAATTGGCTGAGGCGTTGCGTTACATAATGTTAAATGTCCGTGTCGCACCCACCCCTCTAAAGGTTGGAGACTCTACACTGGAAGTTGTTGGCGAATATGTATACCTGGGACAAACAGTCCAGCTAGGCAGGTCCAACTTCAAGAAAGAGATCAATCGACGAATCCAACTCGGCTGGGCAGCGTTCGGGAAGCTTCGCAATATCTTCATGTCCCAAATACCGCAGTGTCTCAAGACTAAGGTCTTTGACCAGTGTGTGTTGCCAGTGATGACTTACGGAACTGTGACATGGTCGCTTACTATGGGCCTCATAAGACGGCTCAAGGTCATCCAAAGGGTAATGGAGCGTGCTATGCTCGGAGTTTCTCTGCGTGATCCAATCAGAAACGAGATCCGCAGGAGAACTAAAGTAACCGACATAGCTCATAGAATCACTTAACTGAGGTGGCAGTGGGCATGGCACATAGCTCGTAGAACAGATGGCCGATGGGGTAGTAAAGTTCTCGAGTGGCGACCGCGCACCGGAAAACTTAGCGTAAGCAGGCCTCTCACGCGTTGGACCGACGACGTGGTGAAGATCGCGGGAAGTCGATGGATGCGGGTAGCGCAGGACCGGTCGTCGTGGAAATCCTTGGGGGAGGCCTTTGTCCAGCAATGGACGATTTCCTGCTGATATGATGATGATGACAGCAACATTTTACAATTTCGTGGCTTTTAAAATCTTAACATGACAACCCTAAATAAATGACAACACTGGTCTACGCATCATATTTAAAAAAAAAAACAAGTCAAAACAATGCAAAGCGAATATAAATCCGATTAGTGATGGGACTCGAATCGAAAATGAATATTCGAATCAATTCGAATAACCCGGCAAAAATTCGAACCATGATCCGAATGATCCCTCGATTCGAATTGATTGATACATTCGAATCAATACGAATTTATACGTTGAATCGAATCAATAAAATCGTTTAATAGATAAAAAAATATTTAGATACGTAAAAAGTCCCAAACTACACTTTTTTTAACGGTTCTATAATTTTCAAATTGTTAGGTAGTTACTATGTCTTCACTGCGAAACACAAACATTTTACTTTATTTACACGCTTACGCTACACACACTTGTATTATTTACACCAAAATACTTCACTATCAAAAACGTAATTTTAAAAATATTTCGTAAAAGCTTTTTAAAGTCACCGTGTTCAAATTACTTCTGAAATATTAACTAACAAACCTCTATAAAACCACTTTTTAAAAAACTACGAACGAAAAATTATAATATAACTAACATCACTTTTTAGAATTTCAACCGTCTCATCTATAAGTTAAGCTTACCGCGCAATATAAAATTCGAATTATCAATCTGATTCGAATTGTTAAGATGATTCGAATCAACATTGAATCTCATTCGAATCAAGTCTTCACCGTCATAAACGTAGTGATTACATGCTCGGTGACCGTCTTCATTCGAACCAAATGTGATTCGATTCCCATCACTACCGTATTTTATTAATGTTTACAATTTTTTTTTACAATTAATCCTACGAATTACTAAACAAATAGTTACAAAAGTAATTAAATTTCACACTGCACAACGGTTTCGTCATAATGTCTATCAAATTCTCTTCACTCATAGACTGATAAACGTTTCATAATCACAATGTCAAAGTGATATTTGAAGTCGGCTTTGCTCGTTTTGTGTTCTCACTGTTATCCATAATTTTAATCGCGCTTTCATTGTCACAATACATCACCACATTTTGCACAATACCGCCAATCCCTTCTTACAACAGTTCTCTCACACGTCTCGGCTGACATAGTCTGCCTCCGCTGAAGACAATGATACTATACCAGGATATCAGGTTTTCATTGTCCCCAGACTGAGTCACAGTAAGCATTGATCACGTTTTCTTTTCTTTCTTTCTTATAGGTTAGTATCCACCCTCCAGGTATCCTAAAATTATCTTGGCAGCTTTGCAGGTAGTCTTCGTAGGTTTATTTATGTATATGCTTAAGTATGAAGGCGCATATGTTATATCTGGTTTACTGATGGTCAGGTACAGATGTTTTATCTCACGAGCGCGGGTTGGCCATACTTGTGTGTGTGCATAATATTGTCTTTGCGTGCGTAAGCTCGGGAGCTTTACAATAGCGCACACAATAGACGCAACTTATAAACTCACAATAGCGAGTGTCGATACGCATTACACACACAAGTATGGCTAACCTGCGCTCGTGAGATAAAACATCTGTAAGTAAGACTTCCTATTATTTCTTTATATGGTAGGTACATTAATTATTATTTCTTCTTTTTCAGGAACTTCAAACTTATCTTCCATGGGCGTCTTCTCCAACTTACAGTTGTTCATTTTAAACTGTGTTAAAATTTTATCAATAAATTTTGTTTGTTATGTGTAATTTATTTTCTGTTCTCTCTATTTCCATACCTAAAAAAATATTTATCTGTCCTAAATATTTTGCTCTGAATTCTTCTTGTAGGTATGTAGTTACTGTATTTATCTATTTAGTATTACTAATGAAATCTCATAGTATTTCCTCCTTAATTAAAAAAAACTGCAACATTTAATCTTCTTAACTAAAAATAAAATTATAACATGCCAATGTCTACATTATAGATATTAAAGAAAAACTACTATAAAGGTCTTTATTAAAGCAAAAAAAGTCAAAACAATAATTTTTAGAATTTTTTCAAGATTGGTTGAGGTGTTGAATCCTGAAAAGGTAACAAACAAACTCATTTTCGCATTTATCTTCTATATATGTATTTATAAAAATCTTGTGTCACGGTGTTTGTGTTCGTACTCCTCTGAAACGGCTTGACCGATTTCCATGAAATATTTTGTGTAGTACTTGGCTAGGCAATGGGAATAGGTCGTAAAGTATATTTCATTATCGCAAATAAAGTTTGCACTGTCAGCTAGTAATATTATAGTAAAGGAATGGTTTTATGAAATATTAAGCTTTAAAGTGCAAATTTTTGTTAGTAAAGTGTCCACCCTCTACCCCCTCTACCAGCTAAACCGCTATTTTAGGACATCTGAAAAAAATAAAGTAAATAATAGCCTAGTAATATTGAAGTCATTGATGATGACATTGACATATAATCAATTTAAAAGAAAAACTATTACGGCTAAGTATGTTTCCTTAGTTTAGCAGTAATAGATTTATAAAAAGTTCATAGATTTTCCATAGGTACATAATGCTCTAATTACTAACTACATAAACAATTTATTTTTAAATGAAAAGACTGAAACCCTACTTAGCGCAAGTCAGACTCGTACTTGGCCAGTTTTTATATTAAATACCCACCGTGGAAGCACACAACTTTTTTTTTCTTCAAGTTCAGGGATACCTTACCTTATACTCTATGCGCCTCACCCAACTTTCTGTTAAATGCCCTCAATATTTTTATTTTCTTTGCAAAGGTGCCGAAATAAGGTGTCAAAATAAGTCATCAGCTGAACAACATCCACTGCTGGACAAAGGAGTCCCCCAAGGGTTTCCAAGACGACCGGTCCTGCACTGCCTGCATCCAGTGATCTTCACTAGGTTGTCGGTCCACCGCGTGGGAGGCCTGCCTACGCTACATTTTCCGGTGCGCGGTCGACACTCGAGAACCTTACTGCCCCAAGGGCCATTTGTTCTATGACCTATGTGCCCTGCCCACTAACACATAAGTTTAGCAATTCTGTGAGCTAAGTCCGTTACTTTGGTTCTCCTGCGGATCTCCTCATTTCTGATTCGATCGCGTAGAGAAATTTAAGCATAGCTCGCTCCATTGCCCTTTGGGTGACCTTGAGTCTTCTTATGAGGCCCATAGTAAGCTACCATCAAGTCAAAATAAGTATGTAAAATAAACTAACGAAAATATAAATGGGCATTTTAATTGCAATGAATACCTACATTCAATTAACAAAAGAAAACCTACAATAAGTGAATCCTTGGCTTCATATTACTCTGTGTACAATAGAGACCATTTTCAACATTTGTAGTCAACAGACACACCCTTGTTTCGTTTTTATTCCCAACAGAGTTGCAAAACCACTTTCACAAATACACCAAATATAAATGGAATTCACATAGATCATCATCATATCAGCGAAAAGATGTCCACTGCTAGACAAAGGCCTCCCCCAAGGATTTCCACAACCGGTCCTGCGCTGGCCCCATCCAGCGGCTTCCCATGGCGTTCACCAAGTCGTCGGTCCACCGAGTGGGAGGCCTGCCTACGCTATGTCTCCAGGTGCGCAATGTATTCAAAAAGATAGCAAGTTGATAATGGTAAAAGAATACACAGAATATATACATGTTTCTACATCCTTAAACGTTGCCGGAAGGTTGCACTCCTTAGGCAGTGGAGTCTAGACTATCTTCTGATGGGGTGCTGTCTATCATGGCTTCGCGGAAGGGGCCTCCAGCAGTCCAGGGCGAGAGGAAGGTGCCCATAGCCCAGACAGGACCAGAGCACAAGGAAATCAAAGACCATGCTAACGTTGACAAGGCGGACAAGTAATTTTTGGTTAATTTTCGTCATTCCATTGTTTTTTCTATATTCGTCTTGTAAATTTTTAAGTTCTATTAAATTGTAAAAGGGACGCACCCCATTGGTTTGAAATCCATGTTCCAGATCTTCATGCAGTTTGAAATTAAGGCACCATCAGTTTCCGAGCTTTTAAATGTAACAGGAAATGGTTCTGTATTTACAGGTACTGGTTCGGCAAAACCTGTTGGGTCCTAGTATTCTGTGGGCAGATGAAGTAGCTCAGAGTGACTTCCAGTTCCTCATTTGGTTGGGAATTCTGTTCTGACCATAACAGTTTACTCCAATGAACAATATTGTTGCTTGTTCTTGCACTTGTGATGATTACCATTCACCTAAACTGGAAGAGAAAACAGTTAAGATTTTACATGACAGATCATTCTATCACTAAACTGTTGGACTAACCAAAAATAAACAATACTGGACAATCAAGCTGTCACAAAGGATGGTTTGGGCTCTAGTTATCACTGCGCCATCGAGTACCTAGTTGAAACCAAGCACAGACAAATGAGAAAGTTGCTGCTTACATACATACTTTACTCTAAGCAGCAAAGTTAAGAGAAATTTCCTACTTACACTTGCTTGCATGCAGCAAATGCAATTAATTAGGTAAATTTAATGCGCTCCAAGCTGTTTGCCAGTCCACGACAGATAAGCGTGTCTGGAAGGTTTTTCTGCAGGTGGAATTGATACTCATTGATTTGAGTGCCATGCAAGCAGTGAGAAGAATGGTAACATTATAGGTATATTGTTGTGAGATATTAAACTACAAGTAAAAGAGATGGGCTCTGGTATAAGAAGACCATTATTGGGAGAACAATTAATATTAAATATAAAAAACATTGACACACATCACCTACAAGTTATTCAACTGGAATGATGTGGACAACTCATTCTATAAACATTTCAAACTCGTGTGTCATGCGCAGTTCGATTGCAGATAACTTTGTTTGTGGCTAGTACGCATCGATCGCGAAGATATAAAGCTTATTTCAACATAGGTTTATTTATTTGCTTGCAAGTCTCTCCTATGGTATTGGGTTCCCGTTACGTCCTTCCAAAAGCACTTACCTAATTCTCCTGGGGCACTCACAGTCTCTTCCTCATTTTATTGGGTGCGTACTGCATAAAGGCAAAGATTTCTATCTACTTACTACCTTTTTTCTTTCGATTTACCTAGCCTTCAAGACGCGACGTTCCCACTTCGCCACTTGGAAAGAAGTTGACTAAATTGCTTTAAATAATGTATGAGTTGCTTTAGCTTTAAAGATGCTTCGAAGTCTTTGATAGGGTTACTGACATCACACAAAACACCATTACACTATGGTTAAGGCTGGCTCTGCTGAGTCAAAATGTATGTACCTCTTCATTCATAGAAGGTGCTCTAGCAAATCAAAGCAAATGAGTAGGTAATTATAAACTCTGGCTAGCTGGCCGGCGTGTGATGACGTCACAACTGGTAACCCATAGCAACCAGCGTCGGAATAGTCACAACAAACGTCATTAGGGTTTACTTTTGTTTGTTTCTTGATTGTCCAAATTTGTCACAACACAGCCAACATTCAGGGAAAAAAATAGAGAGTGGAATGTTACCGATTCACAAAAAAATACAACGAAATTGGTGATAAAATTGACATGTTTAGTTTCCAGAGCCACAAAAGAAATTTAAAAAAAATACTTTTGAGATTGCTGTAATGGGTAATAGTTATCTGTGGCCAGCGTCGGAATAGCTGTTTCGGAAATAATTTGGTTTTTATTTCACTATTATTATTAATATTACACCATTTTATTACTCAGTATGTCATACAATTAATCCTAAATATAGAACTAGTTGTTAAGATCTAAACATGGACATCCTTTCAGCAGTATTCACGCTCGTCCTTTACTGTTTAGTTGGAGCCGGAATATCGTTGATTTTGGTATGTAAACATTTCTCTAAAAATTTGTCTTTTATATACGAAAGCTTAAATGATCTGAAGCACAAAGTTAATTAATCTAAATGTTTGTAATAACCTAATTTACTTTAAATATTACCCCTCTTTTTTGGGCAAATGTATCATCCGTTACATACAAGATCAAGGCAAATCTAACAACACCTCGCACTCCAAAATCCATAAAGCCATTTAAGCAAGCATATCCATCAAGCTGTTTAGGCTACAGGCAGATCAAGGCGAATCTAACAATACCTCACACTCCAAAATCCATTAAGCCGTTTAATCAAGCTTAACCATCAAGCTGTTTAGGCTTCAGGCAGATCAAGGCGAATCTAACAACACCTCACACTCCAAAATCCATTAAGCCGTTTAGTCTACAGGCAGAGCAAGGCTAATCTAACAACACATCGCACTCCAAAATCCATCAAGCTGTTTAGGCTACAGGCAGATCAAGGCGAATCTAACAACACCTCACACTCCAAAATCCATCAAGCCGTTTAGGCTACAGGCAGATCAAGGCGAATCTAACAACACCTCACACTCCAAAATCCATCAAGCCGTTTAGGCTACAGGCAGATCAAGGCGAATCTAACAACACATCGCACTCCAAAATCCATCAAGCCGTTTAGGCTACAGGCAGATCAAGGCAAATCAAACAACACCTCGCACTCCAAAATCCATCAAGCTGTTTAGGCTACAGGCAGGTCAAGGTGAATCTAACAACACCTCGCACTCCAAAATCCATCAAGCTGTTTAGGCTACAGGCAGGTCAAGGTGAATCTAACAACACCTTGCACTCCAATATCCATCAAGCCGTTTAGGCTACAGGCAAATTAAGGCCAATCTAATGACACTTCGCACTCCAAAATCCATAAAGCCATTTAGGCTACAGGCTCGGCCAAAGAAAAAGTCATTTGATAAATATAAATTTAAATAAATACACCCGGAAAAGATTACCCTCCTTTTTAAGCAGTTGGGTATGAACCTAAATTGGTTCTTTGGTTGGTTTAGAGATTATAATTAAAACTAAACTTTAGTGGCAGTGGGCGCTTGGGCAGGGCTCGTAGCTCGTAGAACAGATGGCCGTTGGGGTAGTTAAGTTCTCTAGACGACCGCGCACCGGAAAACGTAGGGTAGGCAGGCTGACCTGGTGAAGGTTGCGGGAAGCCACGAGTAGTGCAGAACCGGTCATTGTGGAAATCCTTGGGGGCCTATGGCCAGCAGTGGACGTCCTTTGGCTGATATGATGACGATTATGAGAGATTATAATCATGTAGCATTTAATGTCTATGGGTTGGGGTGCATTTAAACAGGCTGCCACACAAAAAAATATCTGAGTAAAAAAAATAAAAGTTATGTTTGTTGTAAGGGGTCTAGTAAAATTTTTCAAGGTCATTTTCAATATCATGTGGTGGGATTGTATTGAGGGCATCATAGGCAACAATGTTTGTTTATGTCACTTTTTGTTGTACTCACTATTGGGGCCTCAGAGACCTTTATCATTACTACTACTGCATTTCTGGGTTTAGAATCTACCTGACACAGAGATAGTTGAGGGGGTAGGAAGTGACATAGACTACTAATTAACATAGCCCGACATAGTTCCCAAGTGATACGGGGAAAACTCATTTCCCGCAGCTCGCGCACCAATCACCTTCGAAGGAAGTCATTAAAACTATGTCCATGCAGGCGAAGCCTCGAGAAAAAGTCAGTAATTCTACATTAATTTATGTTGTTCTAGCTATCAGTCATACTCAGCATTATTACAAGTCCATATCCCATAGTGCAGCGGTATGAGGAGGAGAACTATTTCAATGATCCCATAAAGAAGAAAAAGTGGAGGTTTCCATCTATAAATGAAAGCTATGAAGTTAATTTATCAGTTGTTGTACCTGCTTATAATGAAGAAGAGAGATGTAAGTGTATCATTTTGATTCTTAGGGCAAAATTGATTCAAATAGTTTTTTTTAATGTTTCATCTACATTTTTAAAGCCTTGGCATCATCACCTTATGGCAAAGATATCTTTATAATATCTATTGATGTATGATTCTTACTTACAATATATTATAAATCCGAAAGTATGTCTATCTGTGCATGTTCTCTATATGCTAAAACTACCTAACCAACTTTCTACAATTTGGCATTTACATTAATTACTAGCTGAAGAACAAGATAGAATACCTTTTAACCCAGAAAATGCGTAGTTCCAGAGGTATATGCACAAACCTAATTTTCAGATTGTTCAGACAGTTTAAAAACAATATTATGTGCTGGTGAAATGGTGGACAAAAGCTAGGTTTTTAATTTAATATTATATTTAACAGCTACTTTATTACAAATACACATTACAATTATTAATTACTTAATTATTATCTATTATTTCAGTGCCTGCTATGTTAGATGAGACATTTGAATTTCTAGACAACAGAGTAAAAGAGAATCCTTCATACAAGTATGAAATCATAGTAGTGAGTGACGGGAGCAAAGACAACACTGTGAAAGTTGTAGAGTCATATGTGGAGAAATATGGAAGTGAAAAAATAAGATGCCTTGAACTAGTGAAGAATAGGGGCAAAGGAGGGGCTGTGAGATTGGTAAGAGATCTGAACTGAGACATAAAAAGGTGCCTTGAACTTGTGAAGAATAGGGGCAAAAGATGGGTATGAGATTGGTAAGAGATCTGAACTGAGACATAAAAAGGTGCCTTGAACTTGTGAAGAATAGGGGCAAAAGATGGGTATGAGATTGGTAAGAGATCTACACTAAGACATTAAATAAGGGGCCTTGTACTTGGGAAGAATAGGGACAAAGGATGGGCTATGAGATTGGTAAGAGATCTAAACTAAGACATTAAATAAGGGGCCTTGTACTTGGGAAGAATAGGGGCAAAGGATGGGCTATGAGATTGGTAAGAGATCTGAACTGAGACATAAAAAGGTGCCTTGAACTTGTGAAGAATAGGGGCAAAGGATGGGTATGAGATTGGTAAGAGATCTACACTAAGACATTAAATAAGGGGCCTTGTACTTGGGAAGAATAGGGGCAAAGGATGGGCTATGAGATTGGTAAGAGATCTAAACTAAAACATTAAATAAGGGCCTTGAACTTGAAAAGAATAGGGGCGAAGGATGGGCTATCAGATTGGTAAGAGATCTACACTAAGACATTAAATAAGGGGCCTTGTACTTGGGAAGAATAGGGGCAAAGGATGGGCTATAGATTGGTAAGAGATCTAAACTAAGACATTAAATAAGGGGCCTTGAACTTGAAAAGAATAGGGGCAAAGGATGGGCTATCAGATTGGTAAGAGATCTAAACTAAGACATAAAATAAGTAGCCTTGAACTTGTGAAGAATAGGGCAACCTGCAAAAGAGAGGCCGTGAGATTGGTAAGAGATCAAATTAAGACAAAATATTCCAAGGCTTCCACACTTGTTATAAAACAAAGAAAATAATATGTGACAAAATTTTACTTAAGGTCAAACTTGCTTTGAAAATTTGATCAGACTCATCATAAGCAAAGTATATATTATATTAGTACTAACATATCATAAGTAAATAACAAATTATTAATTAATAACAATTCGGTACATACTTGCCTCTCTAGTCATCTGACTTACTTTTTATGAACTTTCAAAAACGAGATGGTGTTCTAAAAAATGATTGAAATATTGAACTATGACGTCGAATTTTTTTCATAGCCATTAACTACTTATTAAGTGTTTTTGATGAATAAAAAAAAACCAAACAAGTAAATTTTTCTGAAATTTCAGAAGGAGAGCTATTTAGTGAATTTTATTTTATATAATTTAATTTTGATGCTGTCAAGTACCCAATTATTATTCATTACCTAGATTCGATTTGATTATAAACCCGACTGCTCAAAAACATTAAGTATCCCTGTTTCTTGGGAAGTCAATGTATCACTTTCGAGATCAAGACGATTCTAACGACAACTCGCACTCGAAAAACATTTCCTTCCTTTTTTGGGTAGTCGGGTAAAAAGAAGTTACGTTTGTGATTTTTCAGGTATTTAGGAATTACCTATAGAATGTCTTTGTATAGATATAAAGAGCGTCGGTGGCGTAACGGTTACGGCCGCTACCTCCTGTCCGGGAGGCCGGGGTACAGATGAGATACTAGTTACTTCGTAGCCGTGGTTCGAATCCTGCCACGTACCAATGTGTTTTCGAATTTAGATTTCATATATACGTTTATCCGACGCTCTTACGGCGAAGGAAAACATCGTGAGGAAACCTGCACACTCCTGCAAAGAAACTCGAAGCATAGATGAGATACTAGTTACTTCGTAACTCGAAGGTTGTGTGTGAAGTCGATCAACCCGCACTGGGCCCGCGTGGTCGACTAAGGCCCGAACGCCCTAATTCAGGGTAGGCTCGTACCCCTTGGTGGGGACGTATATGAGCTGATAAGAATATATGTCATTAAACACAAGAAATCCAAATAGCTAATACCTACCTACATATTACAGTTAGGTACGTTAAATTTATGTCAAAATCGTGTCCCCCACTCACATATGTTATTGACACTCATTATGCGTGATGGATGTTTCATGTTAAGTACCTATCTACTCACGAAACAATAAGCCTAGAGTATTTGTGTCAGTTTAAAAAATATATGTATATAAAATGTAATTCACTACATGGCCGCGCACCGGAAGACATAGCGTAGGAAGGTCTTCCAAGCGGTGGAACGACGACCTGGTGAAGGTCGCTGGGAAGCCGCTGGGTACGGGCAGCGCAGTACCGGTCGTCGTGGAAATCCTTGGGGGAGGCCTTTGTCCAGCAGTAGACGTCTTTCGGCTGATATGATGAAATCTATTTACTTTATCTTTTCAGGGTGTGCAAAATGCTAGGGGAGCAACAATTTTGTTTGCTGATGCTGACGGTGCATCCAAATTTGAAGATCTGACAAAATTAGAAGCATCTTTGAGAGAGCTCGTAAATCATAGTCCAATTACTGACCCAAAGTCAGTCAGTGATAGCATAGCAGTTGTAATTGGTTCTAGAGCTCACCTTGAAAAGGAATCACTTGCTAAGAGAAATATATTCAGGTAACTTCTTAATGTAATATTTACCTTAGTTATGTATTTCTTCGGTTGCGTCGGTGGCGTAACGGCTAGGGCCGCCGCCTCCTGTCCGGGAGGTCGTGGTTCAAATCCTGCCTCGTACCAATGTGATTTCGAATTTATATTTCATATGTACATTTATCCGACGCTCTCACAGTGATGGAAAACATCGTGAGGAAACCTACTCACGCCTGTCGAGAAACTCGCAGGTTGTGTGTGAAGTCGACCAACCCGCACTGGGCCCGCGTGGTCGACTAAGGCCCGATCGCCCTAATTCAGAGTAGGCTCGAGCCCCTCGGTGGGGACGTATATGAGCTGATACGATGATGTATTTCTTTGTTTTACATTGACGACTATCTAGAGAAAAAGCTTGGAAAAAGACGATTTATAAATGGCGACGGGTAAAAATGGGAGAGTCAGCAAAACAGATTGTCGGAGGTATTGAAGTAATCATGTTTATGGTATGACTAGGTTTTGTCCGCGGCTTCACCCACGTGAACATAGTTTTACTGTGTAAAGAAATCTAGTTACTCTGTTTTTTTTATCCACAATTGGTGAGCCCTTGACATCATCTCACTTGATGGTAAGTGACAATGATGCCGAAGATGGAAGCGGGCTTACCAAGATTCCCCAACGCAATGGGGAACTAGATATCTTATCTGTTAATGCTGTTAACATTGATGCTTGGCGGCAAGACTTAGATAAGATGGTGGTAGCTAGCCAGGCGGGCTATGAAAATGCCCTACCGCCAACCAAACCAAGTCTTACAAAGTTGACCCCGCCGGGAATCATATCCGCGACCTCCTGGTGTGAAGCGAATGGACTAACACTTACGCCACGGAGGCGGTGAGAATTTGCAGCTGGCTTGCAGTCCATGTGCCTGGACCCTTAGGGTTGTTAGATCATAGAATAAAATATATTATTAAGTTTGCGTTTAATTTCCTTAGTTCTGAATCACCCGTCCGTTGCCTTACAAATGAGCGAGGTGTCATTGATACTATTCATAAAACTATGAATAAATATTTTTTTATAACAATTGTTCAAATTTTGCTTCTTAGAATATGCATGTTATAGTTAATGTATTCTATTTATTTACTACTGGTTGTTACCCGAGGCTTCACCCGCGTGAACAACATTTCTATGACTTAACGAGGGTGCGCAGTGCAGTGGAAAAAAGTAGCCTATGTGTTAATCCAAGTCCTAATCTGTCTAACTACCAAATATCAGCCAGATCCGTTCAGTAGTTTTTGCGCGAAGAAGTAACAAACATACACACTCACAAACTTTCGCCTTTATAATATTAGTGTGATTAGGATTTACTTGCTATCATTGAAGCACTTAAGCCCTCATATATGTATTTCTATGCCCTCACGTGGCGTCATGATTATTAATTGAAATTACTCGTATGACACTGCAATAATCATCATCATCGTATCAGCCGAAAAAACGTCGCTGGACAAAGGCCTCCCCCAAGGATTTTCACGACGACGGGTCATGCGCTGCCCGCATCCAACGGCTTTCCGCGATTTTTACCAGGTCATCGGTCCACCGCGTGAGAGGCCTGCCTACGCTACGTTTATGACACTGCAATACGTTTATGTCGGTTATGTCGCATCAAATGAAAGTTTACGCCGAAAATTGTTTAATACAACAGGTAGGTACCACGCGTCTATTAGGCTTCCATCTAGATAGCGCCCTCACCTGGGAGACGCATATAGATGTGATGTGCGCGCGCCTGGGCCGGGCCTGCTTCGCGCTGCGCCGCCTCGCGAACACTGCGACCAGGGAAGCCGTCAGGAGCTGTTATTTTGCCACCGTACACTGGTTGCTGACCTACTGGACGGAACTATGGGCACGCGCTGCTGATAGAGACCGAATATTCGTCACGCAGAAACGAGCTGTGCGGGCGATGGCGGGCGTACCAGATGATGTATCTGCGAGTGAATATTTCACTGAATTTAAAATTCTGACGCTGCACTGCCTTTTCATACAAGAAGTCGCAGTGATCACGCTCGCGACCCGTGCACCCACTGACTTCACCCACTGGTGGGTGTAGGGGTAATTCCTGTTTACCCGTGACACGTACAGTACCCACTGCGTTGGAATTAAATATCGATTTTGTCGATAATTTTGAAGTGAAAAAAATAATACTATAATTCAATTTGTTTATTAAAGAGACTAGGTAGATTACAAACTAAAGGAAACTTAAACACTTAAACTAAACTTAAAGAAAACATAAACTAAAGGACATTCCAACAGATTCTACCGTAGACCTATTTATACATAAAGGGTGTAGGGGACAGCTTCCCGAAAACTTAAAACCAGGGAGTCAAAAAAAGAAAACATACCTATCTCGGAAAGTGGCTCAGAATGAGTCTATATTCTGTTTTCAGAATGCTGTCATTTTTTTAGATCATCATTACAGCTCATATACGTCCCCATCAAAGGGGCTCGAGCCTACCCTGAATCAGGGCGATTAGGCCTTAGTCGACCACGCGGGCCCAGTGCGGGTTGGTCGACCAACCTTCGAGTTTCTTCGCAGGCGTGTGCATGTTTCCTCACGATGTTTTCCTTCACCGTTTTTTTAGATATACTTAATTAACGTAATTTGTCTAAAAAATGACCAATGCTTATCTCATTTGTTATTAGTTGCATTTGTGCATTAATTATCTCATTGTCTCGACTTTGGAACATTTCATCGCGTCTATCAGTTAATTTCTTGTTTGGTGCAAGTATTTTGGATAACAACTTTGCAATCGTCTTATAATTTTTATTTATCTTTTTATTTATCACAGAATTCCAGCTTTCGCAAACATAGTTTATTCGATGACGTTTATCATACACGCACCATTCGCCGATAATCTTTTTTTTGAGATAAAATTTTTTGAAGTATTTTTTTTTATTTTTTTTTATTTATAGATCGCATACAAAATACATTTTGTGTTCGGTTCAATTGTACATTGTAAATCTTATAATAACATAATATCAAAACTCTAAACAAAAACAAAAAAGTCCAATACATTTCAGAACAGTTATACATTTCAGAATTTCATTATTCAAAGTATTTAAGAATTTTTTTTAATTTTATATTATTAATCTCATTGCATTCGTTACTTATGTAACTCCAGCTCTCTAAAATCCTATCCACTGGTAAAAGAGGTAAGCTGCAACATAAGCCCACGATGCGTCGTAAAGTTTTACCTTTAACGCATAGAGTTTTTGCTTTTTTCCAAAGACTATTTGTAAAATGGTAGTAGCATCGAACAACAATAATTTCAGGAAGGAATGTTTTAAGTGCGTTTGTTATACCAAATTCGAAATTGGCGTGAACTATTTTCGGCATGAAATCTGGAACGACTGTAGTTATCAAATCAAACATTATTGTATACGTCTTCTCATTTTTGTAGCACATAAAGCAAAGGATCGATTTTAGTTGACGTAGAGTTGCTTCCATTTTCAGCATGTATGACGACCAACTGATGAAATGGTAAGGGGACTGACTTGAATGTACCGTCTATAAATATCTATTTTACTTCATTCACGTGCTTTAATGAATCTTCTGCAGCAAAAATTATTATTATAATTTTATCGTCTGGATCAATATAATCATCTGCTTTCAAATACTTTTTAAATTTAATCGGTACTTCTACTTCATTGAGTTCAGTATAAACAGTTTTCCGTACTTGATAATGTCGATTTCTACTATTATATAACGAATGATTAGCACTATTGAATGATGGCACAGGAGTTAAAATCGCAAGACCTTTGTCTTTTAAAGGCTCAATATGTGTTCTATAAATCTTTGTAATAGGTTTACACGTTGTTGCAGCATCCTTTCTTGCATTATCCATAGCATGCGCTACTTCATTTTTATATTCATCAGGTTTACATTCATTTATATGAGGTGCAGTCTTGATGTACTCATTATTCTAAAAAAAAATAGAACGATGAGAATCGTTAGCGTCAGAAACTTAGACCAACGATGCGCAATATAAAATCATGAAAAGAAAGTAGGCAGACTTTCGCATCTGTGTGTATCGAATCTATTAAGAATACCTGCTTATTATTTAGGATTAAAAACAATTTACTTACTTACTTCATTAATAGTAATAGATCCTTTACATGTCAGCTTCTGTTTTGTAATTCCAAATTGAAGACTTGTTAGCATAAATTTTCTGTTTCACATATTGATATCCTCTATATACAATATTGTACCACGTTTGCGATGTATAAATTTTATTTCTGTACTCATTATGCAGTTCAAATACAAAATATTTTTTCCATTTTTTTGCAGCAATGAAGATAGATGACATCCCATTTTTTATCGTATTTTGTTTTATTCTGAAGTTTTATGACGTAGAAGCAGCAAATGAGATTTTATATGTGTAAATAGGTCAAATAGTTTGTAACGAGGTTGTCTGTTGGAATGCAATCTAGTCTCTTTTAGTCTCCTCAGGATAGTTTTAATAATATCGCATCAACATTATCGATAATTAATCCAACCTTAACGAAGTGGGTACACGGGTAAACAGGAATTACCCCTACACCCACCAGTGGGTGAAGTCAGTGGGTGCACGGTAGGGTGTTTCACATTTGTATAGAAAAAAAAATCATGTAATTTTTTTGCAACTACCGCTTGCGCCCCGAGTCTATGTCATGTGATAGACATTTGTGCCAAATTTCAAGAAAATCAGATCGCATTTAGAGGTTGCACAGTTTGAACAGTTTTGAAAAAATAAGAAAAATACACAATTTTCGAATTTTCATTATGTTTATTAGGAAAACTGGAACTTAGAATACTTACTAACAATACCTTTAAACACTAAGAGTACAAACTACTATTATAGACAAAAAAGATCTTATGCTAATCAATTTTAAATGATGCAATGCCTTCCTTTGTTCGCTTAGAGACAGCTTTTCTGTGATGCTCAACAACCCTTAATAAAAACTGCTTTTGTTTTTCATCCCTTACCGACTCATTATATTTTTTTATGAGAGCTATACCTCTTTCTGCCGTGTCATTTACCACCTTCAGAGCATTTACAGAATTTCGAAGAGAATCACTGCCGTATTCGTGTGTGTCTCGGATCCCAAACAATTCAAAAAACGTCCTGGTTTTGCTGGTTACAAAATAGCTTAGGTCTTTATCTTCAAACCTTAGGTTTTTACCTTCTAACCTTTTCATTTCTTTTTTCTTTGCAGGTTTTTCTAAATTTTCCATCATCTTTTCTTTCACATCTTCAGTAATCCGCTCATCGAAAAAAGCCAGACCTATGTTTATTTCTGAAAGATACCACAGGTGTCTCTTGACGACTGTGATAGCACTTTTCTTCACGTCTTCATCTGGGTATAAGTTCAGAAGCTGCAGTATATCCAAATCGTTCTTTGGAGCCCATCGACTTATCATCGCCTCATGCCAAAACTGAACATATACGAAGCTGATGAATTCGGCTACTTTTTTCATTCCTTTTAAATCGCGTGTAGCAATATTTATCTGGCGAGCAAAAAGGGTAATTTTGAGTGCGTAGATGGCCTTTGCCATCCATCTTGCTTGGTGAAGAGCTCCTGGGATTCTGAAACTAAAGTCGTTTCCAGTCCAACCTCCGAGGTACAGGAGTGAAAGCTGTAACAGCTCTTTGTAGTCTTCTCTAGGATGACTTCCCTCTTTTAAAACGTTTTGTAAGTAGCATACCATTTTCACTCGTTGTTCTTCTAAGAAGCCTTGCACAGGACATTCTTCATCGACCACTGTCGTATATGACGTCTTATCGATAGAAGCCCATTGAATTTGCAACTTACGAAAGATCTGAATATCAGGACCACTTGACGGTACGCGGATGCACTCTTCGAACACTCCTTTGAGTATCAACTCGTGGATGTGATGGCGACACGCCAACCACAACAATGTTCTGCCAAACTCATTTTCGATTCGAATACACGCTCCTTTGCTAAGACCAGTGTTGGAAGCTGTAGTGTCGAAAGAGAGACCTATGATATGATCTCGAAGATTTAAGCGGTCCACCTCTTTAATGACTGTTAAAGCCATTTCTTCTCCAGTACCTTTTGGAGCAACGGGTATGCCAAGCAAATGCTCAAAATCTTTGCCAGTAACTAAAACTGCAATTCTGTCTTCCAAGTTTTTGACTTCCCCATATGCAACTGAAGGCAACAGTTTACTATCCCAGTGCAAGACTAACTTTGGAGGATTTTCAAAGAGCGAGTGTTCGATTTTCTGTGCCATTTCGCATCTGTTCTTTGCCCGAGCTCGGTGTACGGTAGATGGAGATATGGAAATCTGTGACACGTCATGGCCAAGGGCCTTTGCAGCTGCTATAAATGAAGTGCTCGCTTGTCTAACAGAGAGCTGTTCTCTATCCCATGTAGACGTAACTGACTTATCAAGCACCGTCAAGTTCGTCAATCTAGTGTTTCTAGTAGTATCATTACATGTTCTTTTTGCTGGTGGCAAAAATCCGATCTCTTCGTCACTTGGTGATGAGGATGGACACGAGTCTTCTAGTGTAACAGTCTTGTTGATTTTAGTGATAGTTTCGTAATGTTTTTTCTTATAGGAGTCTTTTTTGTCTTGTTTTATTAGCTTTTTCTTTATTTTTGAAGCAAAAACCTTGTCTGCTCCAGCCATTGACGAACTCGTTCGATCTTCTCTTTGTGAAATAAGGAACTCTTTATCTTCTTTTGCTACGTTGCTCATGTCCATCACATTCTGGTGGGAAATGTCAAAAAGCTCACCGAGATCATCTTTCCACATCTGCCGTTTGATATTTGCTTTGTCAGTTGTTCTCGTCTTCTCTTTACCTAGACTTTGATACTCTTTGTATAGCTTCAGTATATTATTACGTATATTGTGCTCCATTTTTACCGGAATATTAGCTCTTTTCCACACCTCTTGTAGTTTAGAACTGGTGGATATAGCAGCATCTGATATTGTTTTTTCCATTTCTTTGTGATAAAACATGAATACTAAGAGAACTTGTTCCTTTGAAGGGAGCCGAGCTCCTAAAAAATCTGCATTAGGCACCTTATCGAGTAACCAAATTCCTCTCCTAGACCCCATCTTAATATTCTATTACCTGCAGAAGACGAAAAAAATCCATTGTGAATTTGTGAAGCATAATAGCACAAGGTCAGAAAAATGGTTAAATATTCACTATTTTTAAAAAAGTGATCAAAGTGTGCAACCTCTAAACACGATTCAATTTGGTTGAAATTTTATATACGCAGCTTTTACATGTGTAGGATCAAGAAATCAACCGGTCACAAAAAAAATAAAAAACTTTTGTCAGGTGAAACACCCTAGTGCACGGGTCGCGAGCGAGTGATCACACACACTAACTTGCATTTATTTAAAAGAAAAGGTATTAACACTGCTTTCAATCTCCGAAGTAACTCCCACAAAGATAGGTTGGTCACGGAGCCACACAAGCTCAGTAATTCGGAGCGGTCCGTGTACAAACTGGGGCCTGCAGTATACAACAGGCTGCCGGACTCTGTCAAGGATGAACCTTCCACACAATCGTTTAAGACTCGTATCAAAAATTGGCTGCTCGAGAAACGATTTTACGAGTTTTCGAGTTTTCTGAATTCCTGGAACTGCCAATACTATTATAATTTTATTTATCTAATTAATGCTAACGACGACGGTTACTGTGTTATTGTTATTTTGTTTATATTTAATTGCATTAATATGCAAAATTTAGTTATTTTAAGTAGTAGTGACTTTGATTATATGTTAAACTGAAATTTATATGTAAGGTGGCCTAGACCTTAAATTATTGTAATAATCTAATTTTGTATTTAATTTTCGACTTGTAACAATTGTTACCAATAAAATTTTTCTTATCTTATCAAGAAATAAATAAATGAAATGTCTACTGCTGAACAAAGACCTCTACCAAGAATTTTTACGAGGACCCTGCGCTGCCGGCATCCAGCGGCTCCCCGCGACCTTCACCAGTTCGTCGGTCTCGGCAAAAATTGAGCATTCCCCCCCTATCTCCAAAACTACAGAGCCAAAAATTTTTGGAAAAATCACAGTATACGAGGTTCATCATCATTATATCAGCCGAAGGACGTCCACTGCTGGACATAGGCCTCCCCCAAGGATTTCCACGACAACCGGTTTTACGCTACCTGCATCCCGATGGTTTAAGAACTTCAAAACTATCTTAAAATTTTAAAAAATATATAAGTATTTGAGATTTTCAAACAAGCTCTTTCATTTGTTATGTCACACGATATAGTTTACAAAACTTTTGTACATTTTCTAATTTATCCCCCAAAAGTGGCCCCCATGTTAAAAATTATTTTTTTACGTTACATGTCCGTTTTTGTGTTACCGACTTACTTAAGTGTACTAAAATTCAACTGAATCGTTCCAGGAGTTTTTTTTTATATAAATTAATTTTTTGAAAAGGCTACAAGTCCGACTCGCACTTGGTCGGTTTTTAAAGTATAAAATCGTTATATCTCAAACTGTTTATTTACATGCTTTGAAAAAAATTACCAATGCTAATTGACGAAACAAAACAAATAGCAAACCAACCCGTATTGTTGACAGGAACATCCTGATGTACGGCTTCCACTTCATAGTGTGGCTGTTCACGGTGAGAGGCATCCGCGACACGCAGTGCGGGTTCAAGCTGTTCACCCGGCGGGCGGCCCTGGCCTGCTTCCAGAGCCTGCATGTCAACAGATGGTGCGTATTCATAGTGTGACTGTTCACGGTGAGACGCATCCGCGACACGCAGTGCGTTTTTAAATTGTTCACCCGGTGGGCGGCCCTGGCCTGCTTCCAGAGCCTGCATGTCAACAGATGGTGCGTATTCATAGTGTGGCTGTTCACGGTGAGAGGCATCCGCGACACGCAGTGCGGGTTCAAGCTGTTCACCCGGCGGGCGCCCCTGGCCTGCTTCCAGAGCCTGCATGTCAACAGATGGTGCGTATTCATAGTGTGACTGTTCACGGTGAGAGGCATCCGCCACACGCAGTGCGGGTTCAAGCTGATCACTCGGCCAGTAAGTAACAGGTGGGCCAAAAGTAATCATCCCATGTTTCTTGGCTGTATTTTTTTATGAATGCATGCATTACTTTTATTTTGCTTGTAGATTGTTTTTGTTTACTTTTTTTACATCACGTCGAGAAAATGATACCTTTCAAATGGCCGCTGTCAGAATTGATGACCATACGTTTGTTCCTTTCCCTCTAATATGGTTGATGGGAGCGATGGCTGACTCTGGCGTTATACTTGTGACCGGGTGCTGTCCGTGTGAACTGGCCTACTGTTGTCAAAGGCATTAATGACATTCATTGATTTTTATGTATAACTTTTCGTGTCATATTGTTTTCATGTTCTAATGACATAATCTGGTTCATATCAAGGATTGTTTGACGTTATTAACTAATGATTGTTTATATCTTGATTTTTCACAAATGACATTATGTTATTATTATTTTACTAGCTGTCCCGGCGAACTACGTTCCGCCTTACACTACACTGCCCTACCCTACACTACCCTACCCTACACTACACTACACTTCCCTACCCTACCCTACCCTACACTACACTAAACTACCCTACCCTACCCTACACTACACTTCACTACCCTACACTACACTACCCTACCCTACCCTACACTAAACTACCCTACCCTACATAAGAACCTTCTCCTGACAATAACGAACTCGACAAAAAAAGAATTAGCGAAATCGATCCAGCAGTTCTTGAGTTATAAAATTACAACGAAAACTGGCATTGATTTTTATATATATAGATGACTATCATAAAGAGTGTAATTTGTACATATTTTGAACAAATATCAGGAATCTTGAAACTTGCATACAAACATTGCAAGTTAAATTTTTAAAAGCATTTAAAACACAGCCAAAAAACATCAGATGATTACTTTTGGCTCGCCTTTTTCTTTCTTCTTCTGGTCAATAACAGAAGTAATTACAGACCTTTAACACCTTAAACAAACGAGTACAATAGCAACAAATATTTTTTTATATTTTTGTTTTTGCTAATTTACAGTAAAAAAAAGTGTGAACCGATTTTGATTAAATGAAAAACCGGTAAAGTGCGAGACAGAACCGCGCACAAAGGGTTCCGTACCATCATACTAGATGGCGCTAGTTTCTTTAAACACGTTTTTTTGTGTGGAAACTTTCACTTTTTCTAATTTTTAGTATTTGTTGCTATAGCGGCAACAGAAATACATCATCTGTGAAAATTTCAAGTGCTAGACGGATCGTCACGGTTCATGAAATACGACCTGGTGACAGACGGACGGACGGATAGCGGAGTCTTAGTAATAGGGTCCCGTTTTTACCCTTTGGGTATGGAACCCTAAAAATACCACCTCACCCATATGGGCACAATCTATCAAATAAAAAAGGTTCATCCAAATCGGTTCACAATTAGTGAAGAAATCGAGTACCTAACATAAATACAAAAAATACACCTGAATTGAAAACATCCTTTTTTTAGGATTTCGTAGTCAACAAGGAACCCTTATTGTTTCGCCATGTCTGTCTGTATGTCTGTCCGCGGCTTAACTCAGTGACTATTAGTACTAGAAAGCTGTAATTTGGCATGGGTATACATATTAATCACGCCGACAGAGTGGTGCAAGAAAATCTTTTAAAAAAATCATTAAATACAAAACTAGCGATTCATGTTTCTAGAGGCGGTTCAACGGATTTTTTTTTTCAGGGCCTTTGATGTAGAGCTACTTTACATAGCTCAACAATTAAACATTCCAATATCTGAGATTCCAGTGAGATGGACTGAGATAGACGGCTCCAAAGTGATTCCCGTGCTGTCTTGGATACAAATGGGCTCCGATCTGGGCCTCATTTGGCTCAAATACAAGATTGGCGCTTGGAAGATAAAAAGTGAAAAATTTGACTAAATTATAACTTGTACGAGCATTTTTTGCTGTCTTTTTTTCCATTTATTAATATTATAATTTATAAACTATGTATACTATAAGAAATATTTTAATTAAATTTTATTTTATTACCAATGATATGTGTTTGTTTTGTATATGTTATAAAAGTAATGAATCAATTACCTTATTAAGTAGTTTACAGGTTTAAGGCGTTTAGTTGCGTCAAACGCGAAATAAAATTTTTCGTAAACTTTTACACTTATCATCATCATATCAGCCGAAGGACGTCCACTGCTGGACATAGGCCTCCCCCAAGGATTTCCACGACAACCGGTTCTGCGCTGCCCGCATCCAGCGGCTTCCCACGACCTTCAACAGGTCATCGGTCCACCGAGTGGGAGGCCTGCCTTCACTTCGTTTTCCGGTGCCTGGTCGCCACTCGAGAACTTTACTGCCCCAACGGCCATCTTTTCTACGAGCAATGTGCCCCGCCCACTGCCACTTAAGTTTAGCAATTCTGAGAGCTATATCGGTTACTTTGTTTCTCCTACGGATCTCCTCGTTTCTGGTTCGATTAAACACAAAAAATATATAATTATATTTTACTTCAGAATATATCTGATGTTGTGCAAGTTTTGGTTACTATATTATTTTATACAGTAAAGTGACAAAAACCCTTATTATATCAGAAGTTATTATATTTTTATCACTAAAATTTGTTTATTACTAGTAAAGCAACAACTAGTCACTAGTGGGCGATAATATTCTCAGACGTTCCGATGAGTAGTTCTACAACAGAACTACTGGGATTTTTATCACTAGTAAAATAACAACTAGTTACTAGTGGGCGATAATATTCTCAGAAGTTCTGTTGAGTAGTTCTGCAACAGAACTACTAGGATTTTTTTTATCACTATTAAAGTAACAACTAGTCACTAGTGGGCGATAATATTCTCAGTAACAAGTAATATTAAAGTAAGAACTAGTCACAAGTGGGCGATAATATTCTCACAAGTTCTGTTGAGTAGTTCTGCAACAAAACTACTGGGATTTTTTTATCACTAGTAAAGTAACAACTAGTCACATGTGGGCGATAATATTCTCAGATTTTCTGCAACAGAACTACTGGGATTTTTTTATCACTGGTAAATTAATAACTAGTCACTAGTGGGCGGGCGATAATATTTTCAGAAGTTCTGTTGCTTATTCACCTCGAGTTTCAAACTCAAAACGAAATTTCTCTAACACTAAAGTTAAAATAAGTTTATTTCTTATTGGATTTTTTTACTTACAAATGGTAAGCCCTTGGCTTCATCTCATCTGATGTTAAGTGACTACGACGCCGAAGATGGAAGCGGGCTTACCAAGATTCCCCTAAGCAAATGAGGAAATGGCTATCTTATCTTCAAGCCGGAATACATCAATGTTTTTAACACGTCTAGGTCTTGCTGCCAAACATCAATGTTAAAAACATAGAGATAGCTATTCTCACAACAAGCCCTTTCACTTGATATGTCACACAATATAGTTTGCATTTTATTTCTAATTTGCCTGCCAAAAGTTTTCCCGTGTCTAAAATTCATTTATTTATATACGTTGCACTTGCACGTCCGTCTTTGGATTTCCAACCAACCAACCAAACTACTGGACCGAGAGTTGGAAGTGTATCAAATTTCAACTAAATCGGCCCAGTAGTTTAGGAGCAAATTGGCTATGACAGACGGACGGACAAACAGGCACGCGAATGACCCTATAAGGGTTCCATTTTTACTTTTGATGTACGGAACCCTAACAACATGTGGTGGTCATAAAAGACCACGCTACCGAATTGCGCACTATTTTTATCCGATTTTAATAGGTCGGGGAAAAAGTTTTTTCGTATTTTGTGGGTAGAAATTTGTGATCAAATCTCTTTGCTTGTATTATTTGTAACTGGCTAGTTATAATAAAACTAAAAAGGGGGAACATTCAAGATTTTAATAAAAAACAAAAATTCCCGCCATTTTTCAATTGTTTTTCTGTCTATGAAAATGAGTGGTTGTTACGAGATAAGCGCTACGTTTTGAAATTTTATGTAAAAAAAGGTAAAAATGCAACACAGGCCGCGAATAAAATTTGTGTTGTATGGACCTATTGCAGTATCAATCAGTAGCACAAACGTGGTTCAAGCGTTTCCAGTATGGAAATCTTAACGTTCAAGATGCAGCTCGTTTTGTTCGCCCTGTTTGAATCTCCATACAAAATGCGAAGAAACTTTTCCCCGACCTAATATAAAGGAGGTTAATTTGTTCGGGTGTATGTATGTGTGAATGTATATCTGTTTCTTTGAATGAGCCTGTAGCCTAAAGCGCGAGGTGACGTAAGATTCTTATTGATCCCGAATGTAACATAGATAAATTTTAACCCTACATACTGCCCAAAAAAGCCCCCTTTTTTTAGGTAAGATTAAAATGTATTTTTATTTAATTGAAAATTTTAGTGCGTTTGACTATATCTCACCTGGATGGTAAGTGACGATGTAGTCGAGGATGGTACAAGCAAACTCAAATGATGCCAATTCACTCTCGCCTTGAAGATCCCCAAATTGTAGGAGTCGGGAAACACAGACACAGGCAAGGAGTTCCACTCCATCGCTGTCCGCATAGGGGAGAGTGGGGGAATCGCGGACGGCGGGTAATGGCGAACACTATAGTATTAGATGTTAGAAAGAGATAGTAAATATCTCGAATGACGCATTCGCAAGTCGGACCCGACCTTAGTGCCGAACTGTAACTGGTGAGGTGAGGCTGCGCTCGATGTCAAAGGTAAGTTATTTTTTATTTTTTCTAGTAATTTCATCTAATTTTGCAAGATAAATTGTATGCGTGTATAATAACTCCATGCAAAACGTAGGAATCTGACATTTTTGTTGTGGAGTAATGACTAAATATGTAACTTATTTCAATAATTGCAACGTGCATTGCCAGTTTTTAACCTAGAAAACTTTAATAGTTTTACTTTTTGGTCCGTATCGAGTAATAGCGGACGATTTGAGTGGGGCAAGTGATATAATTCACTAATTTGTGTACTGTTTATAGCTAAGGGTTTAACAATTTTTAAAACCCTAAAAATATTTCAGATGCCGCGTAACAACAAAAGGAAGACGGAGACGTTAGTACTAATATATATATACTGTGACGGAGACTAAATATAAATTAGAAGATCTTGAAAAAGCCGTTCAAGAAGTTAAAAACAAGACTGTTGCAAAGAGCACTATTCACGACTATCTCAATAAAGACATTGTGAAGATGCCACAAACTGGAAGGAAGGCCATATTTACGGAAGGGCAAGAAAAGGAATTAGAAGATCATATTTTAAAATGCAGCAGACTATTTTATGGTCTAGCTATAGAGATGGTGCGAAAAATAGCTTTCAAAAAGAAAACGTAAAGACTGAAAATACAAATGAAAAAAAAGCTGTTATAAATCTTAAAGTACAACAAGAAAAGAAGAAAAAAGAGGAAAAAGGAGAAAATAAGACTGAACGTACCATTAAAAGAAAGAAAGGTGTAAAGAATATAAATGATTTCGAAGATGACCATGTTTTACATAAGAAAAATAAATCCACCAATCAATCCCCGAAGGACGAAGAAAAATAGTATTGTTTGATTTGTAATGAAAAATTTGAAACTCCAATAATCGAAGACTGGATAATATGCTTTAATTGTAAATGCTGGGTCCACGAAAATTGTACCAGTGGTGAAAGTACATCTAGAGGATTTCTCTGTGATTTCTGTGCCAATTAGGCTATGTTCGTGATTACCCCATAAGCCGTCCGCAATTACCCGACATGCTTCGGGTAAACCCGGACAACAAACTTTTTGTTTTTCCTTTAAATTTTGATTTTATACTAAAAATTTATCAAATTTAACTATGAGAGTATAAAAATAATTAGTTTAAGTTGACATTTATCAATAAATGACTTTTGATACTTTGTATTTTTTTATTTTATTACAATTTTCCCTTAGATGTTCGCAATTACCCCACCTTCCCCTAATAAATGAGGAAGCACAACGCTTCGTGCGTATAGGCTGAATATCAACAACAAATGGGTGAAACCTCCCCCTGCGTCTCGTTGACCGAAGGTGGAATGGAGCTGGGGGAATGAGGTCGTGAAGTTCTTGAGCACACTCTCCGAGTATGTATGTAGATTTTTTTTCATGCAGTCTGGTTTTTCATTTCAAATAAATTGATTAGGTTCGGTTATTGATACATTTTTACTTTTGATCGACTGACGAGAGGAGCCAGCGGCCGTAAGCACTTCATACAACGGGCCAGAAATGACATTTCAAAAAAGGAATAACGGAACAAACAAAATGGCGACGAAATCTTATACGTTCGACAACCATACTTGTAACCAATCTGTATAATCTGGGTGACGAGAGGGTGAGGTCGCAATCTAGAGATCGGCAGGGAGTGTCCATACTGTATGTTAGTACTAATATATACCTATATACTTTGCTATAGTGGTGGCAAAAAAGTCGAAGTTGGGATTCTGATGGGGATCCATTGCCTTACACTAAAAGAGGGTAAAAACCTGCCAAGGACGAGTCGGACAAGAAGGATTTACGGAAACATCCTTCAAAAAAGTTTCTTGTATGGGGCCCCCTTTAATTTTATTGTATTTTTATTATTTGTTGTTATAACGACAATAGAAATAAACACTGTGAAAATTTTAACTGTCTATTAAACGGTTCATGACACAGCCCCCGCTGACGGACACAGGCTTATAGTAATAGCATGTAATAGTCTCATTGGCTCGCTTTGGATAAGGAACCCGGAAAACTAAAAAAAAAACGTGTGTGTGTCTGTGCGTCCGTATTGAGCGGATTTGAGCTAAGGGCAATTTTTTTTTAAATCATACTTATCTTGTTATTTATTTGTGTCGTGTCGCATGCAGCGTCGCTACTCTCAATGCAAAATCCGCACTATGTCAGAGTAGGGAGAATATTAGGTACTGTCACAGAATTACAATATGGCTTATACTGTGACTCTGTGGTCTCTGAGCATCGGTGGCGCAACGGGAAGGGCCGCTACCTCCTATCCGGGAGGTCGTGGTTCAAGTCCTGCCACGTACCATGTGTTTTCTAATTTCGATCTCATATGTACGTTTATCCGACGCTCTTACAGTGATGGTCTTAGGGCTTACGGCGATCTGGTCATCGGAAGCTGCACCTGCGGCGGATTACAAGCCGCTTTGCACAGTGATACTAGGGACCAATATGAATGATTTCATTCGAGTAAATGAAAATTTCATCCACTGGAATTCAAGATGGCGGACCTTTTCTAAAATGGCGGCGGCATAATTTTAAAATAATTATAGTGTCTAAACGGCTGCACCGATTTTTGTGATTGGGGTGTCAATTGATTTGTATTGAAAAGCTCTTATCAAAAAAAAATACCATTTCATAAATAAAAGATGGCGGCCGAAGATTACCAAAATTGTGTAAAATTTCAATTGTTTTTTTTTCGTTCTATTGAAAATAATAACGAAATATTCTATGATATGGTTACATAGTTTTTAATTTAAATAAAACCTGAAAATATTATCTACAAAATAAAATAAAATGCTTGAAAATCCGACTAATAGTTTTTGAATTATACGCATTACAAAAGAAACGCGTGGTTTTGAAAGCCTTCATGTCACGTGATGTGATGCATCGTAAAATCAAAATGAGAGCACTGATTTCAGTTTTTTCATTACAGATGATTTGTATTTAATCCTGTATTATATAGCGCCTCTGTGAAAACGGGCTAAGTGCGAGTTGGACTCGCGCATAAAGGGTTTCGTACCACTACACACATAATTGTTTATTTGTTTTAATCACAAGTGTCACAACTTACCAAAATGCCATTCTGAATCAACAGTTTCAGTTTTATGTTTTTTATGTAGTTATGACTATGTTTCTTTTATTAACTATGTAGAAATCTCAAATCCTACCTGGTTTAGTTTTAGGGGATATTATATTAGGCCCTCGTAACAAAAACACAACTTTGATGGCCCCCTTTTCTTTATTTTTAGACGTAAAGCAGAAATGTACATATGTATGTATGTGTGTATATATATTTTTTATGTATATTATATATATAATTACACTACCTTCCCGCCCAAGATAATAAAAACTTATAATCACTAACCAAACTTAGGTATTTATTATCACTCCTCGTCCGATGTGCTTAAACTGAAAGAAGAGAAAATTCATATGAAATCAGAACAAAATATACATAATATAATTTATAAATAGTATGTTATATACCTTTCGTTTTTGCAGCTGCCTTTGCATATGCTGCATTGCACTGTGCAGGCAAGACCCACCCGCCGACATGTGCAGCGCATTGTTTCGCAACCTTTTTTACAACCGCAATGATCCAAATATGACAACTCACGCCATATCTGCCTGGCTTCAGACCACTGCGGTACCCAGCTATCGTTCAAGGTCTTCCAACCCCAAAAGGATGGCAATGGCACAGAGGCATCATCAAGTGTTAGAGCATTGCCCCATAAGTGGCCCGCTTGATAAACGACACGGAGCGCGTGTTTTTCTAATGCTGCCGCTGTTGGTGGGATGCTGGTTACTGGTTTATTTTTTGTGGCAAACAGTTCCTTGCGTACCAAGTCACTGATGAATGTGCTGTTTGCGGATCATACAGGTAGCAAGTGAACTTTTCCAGCATAGCCATTGTTTCTGCAGAAAGTCTTTGTAATGGCTGCGATATTTCTTTCAAAGCCGGAGTAACTTCAGGATGTGACAACCACGTTTTAAAGCACGACCTTTTTCCTTTTGTGTGGAAGTAAGAAGTAGTGTCACACCCTGTAAAGGCGTGAAAACCACGAAGAGCAGTCGATCTGTCAGGACCCAAAGTTTCAGCAATTTTATGAACTTCGACATAACGGCGTTTATTTGCAGTTCCGGTCAGTAGCCATACCTCTTGCAGGCCGCTCTCAATTGACATTTTATGAAAATATGAGATTAATAACACCAAAACATCTGTATCGGAAGATCTGATCAAAATGCGCGTTATTCCTTGTTCCGCCATATCTTTTACGTGAAGTACAATGCGGCCATCAGCTTGATGGTGCTGCTCTTATACAAATGATTCGGCCAAAGAACTCCAAAACTTTTCAAGAGTATTACTCATCAGATCTCAGGCCTCATGTTCTCCAACTAGTGCAAAAAGTAAAGGCAAAGAGAATAGACCTAGTATGGGATCTCTATCTGCCGAATAGCCTAAAGAGACAAGAACGAGAAGGTAGAGGAGCTGGCATTCGTCGTCAAGTTATTGCTAATAATAGCTTACCTTCTGATTGGTCAGATTTTCTGCGTAATGAAAAAAATAAATCAGAGCTTTTTCAGTTTCTGGGGCAAGCCTTCCTAAATGACTTTGATGGTGCTAATGTGGTGACAAATCTTGATAAGCAATTGACTTCCTCAGACTACACTTGCACCACGATTGCTGGAAAAACAATTGGAACGCATGCGGAAGAAGCTGATGGCCGCATTGTACTTCACGTAAAAGATATGGCGGAACAAGGAATAACGCGCATTTTGATCAGATCTTCCGATACAGATGTTTTGATGTTATTAATCTCATATTTTCATAAAATGTCAATTGAGAGCGGCCTGCAAGAGGTATGGCTACTGACCGGAACTGCAAATAAACGCCGTTATGTCGAAGTCCATAAAATTGCTGAAACTTTGGGTCCTGACAGATCGACTGCTCTTCGTGGTTTTCACGCCTTTACAGGGTGTGACACTACTTCTTACTTCCACACAAAAGGAAAAAGGTCGTGCTTTAAAACGTGGTTGTCACATCCTGAAGTTACTCCGGCTTTGAAAGAAATATCGCAGCCATTACAAAGACTTTCTGCAGAAACAATGGCTATGCTGGAAAAGTTCACTTGCTACCTGTATGATCCGCAAACAGCACATTCATCAGTGAACTTGGTACGCAAGGAACAGTTTGCCACAAAAAATAAACCAGTAACCAGCATCCCACCAACAGCGGCAGCATTAGAAAAACACGCGCTCCGTGTCGTTTATCAAGCGGGCCACTTATGGGGCAATGCTCTAACACTTGATGATGCCTCTGTGCCATTGCCATCCTTTTGGGGTTGGAAGACCTTGAACGATAGCTGGGTACCGCAGTGGTCTGAAGCCAGGGAGATATGGCGTGAGTTGTCATATTTGGATCATTGTGGTTGTAAAAAAGGTTGCCAAACAATGCGCTGCACATGTCGGCGGGTGGGTCTTCCCTGCACAGTGCAATGCAGCATATGCAAAGGCAGCTGCAAAAACGAAAGGTATATAACATACTATTTATAAATTATATTAGGTATATTTTGTTCTGATTTCATATGAATTTTCTCTTCTTTCAGTTTAAGCACATCGGACGAGGAGTGATAATAAATACCTAAGTTTGGTTAGTGATTATAAGTTTTTATTATCTTGGGCGGGAAGGTAGTGTAATTATATATATAATATATATAAAAAATATATATACACACATACATACATATGTACATTTCTGCTTTACGTCTAAAAATAAAGAAAAGGGGGCCATCAAAGTTGTGTTTTTGTTACGAGGGCCTAATATAATATCCCCTAAAACTAAACCAGGTAGGATTTGAGATTTCTACATAGTTAATAAAAGAAACATAGTCATAACTACATAAAAAACATAAAACTGAAACTGTTGATTCAGAATGGCATTTTGGTAAGTTGTGACACTTGTGATTAAAACAAATAAACAATTATGTGTGTAGTGGTACGAAACCCTTTATGCGCGAGTCCAACTCGCACTTAGCCCGTTTTCACAGAGGCGCTATATAATACAGGATTAAATACAAATCATCTGTAATGAAAAAAACTGAAATCAGTGCTCTCATTTTGATTTTACGATGCATCACATCACGTGACATGAAGGCTTTCAAAACCACGCGTTTCTTTTGTAATGCGTATAATTCAAAAACTATTAGTCGGATTTTCAAGCATTTTATTTTATTTTGTAGATAATATTTTCAGGTTTTATTTAATTTAAAAACTATGTAACCATATCATAGAATATTTCGTTATTATTTTCAATAGAACGAAAAAAAAACAATTGAAATTTTACACAATTTTGGTAATCTTCGGCCGCCATCTTTTATTTATGAAATGGTATTTTTTTTTGATAAGAGCTTTTCAATACAAATCAATTGACACCCCAATCACAAAAATAGGTGCAGCCGTTTAGACGCTATAATTATTTTAAAATTATGCCGCCGCCATTTTGGAAAAGGTCCGCCATCTTGAATTCCAGTGGATGAAATTTTCATTTACTCGAATGAAATCATTCATATTGGTCCCTAGTATCACTGTGCAAAGCGGCTTGTAATCCGCCGGAAGTGCAGTTTCATTTTGCTAAGCCCTAAGACTATGAAGGAAAACATCGTGAGGAAACCTGCACGTATCTGCGACGAAACTCGAAGGTTGTGTGTGAAGTTGACCAACCTGCACTGGGCCCGCTTGGTCGACTAAGGCCCGATCGCCCTAATTCAGGGTAGGCTCGAGCCCTTCGGTGGGGACGTATATATGAGGTGATGTGATGTGATGATGTGGTCTCGCAGCATAACTGCAGGTGGCGCGGAGAAAGATGGCCAAGCTCCGTCCGACCAAGTAAAGTCGTTCATTGTACTTAGCTTTTTAAATACACTTGGGATTATTATCATTATGGCCATACTAGCTTTTGCCAGCGGCTTCGCTCGCGTGAACATATAGTTTCTATAACTGTCTTCAAGGGTGCGCAATGGGCGTGCCGCGAGCATGGAAAAAGTAGCCTATATGTTAATCCAGGTCCTAATCTTTCTACCTACCAAATTTCATCCAGATCTGTTCAGCGGTTCAGGCTTAAAAGAGTAACAAACATCCATACATACACACTTTCATTTATAAGTAGGATTAGATGTTCAGATATTAATAGCAACTCCTATTGAAATTTAACACTGTTCAGAAATATTTGAACACCTCGCCTGCTACGACATATCTGATGGCGACTGTACGTAAGCTACTGTAAGCTGTATACTTTGGGGATTTTTATCATTATGGCCATATACTAATAGGAAAGAAATTAAAACTTATTGTAAAAATATGTGTTTATTGTTATAACAAATACACTTACTTAAAAAGGAATACAAAGAACAGTTGTGTAGTTTTTTTGTGGTTTTCTTAAAAAGAGTGTTTTTCATTACACTATCACAAATAATCACAATAAAATACTTACTGTGAAACATAGAACCTCCTCCTTTTTTTAAGTCGGTTTAAAAAAAGAACTCTTAAATCGTTGAAATCAGAATTTAAAAAATTTAGAAACAGGTATAAAATTACATATAGATACTTTAAATACATGAGATATATTTGAATGCAGAGTAAGAAAAACTTAAATAACTGGTTAATTACTTATAATGTACATCCTTAAGAACAATGTTAAACATATTAATTTTGTCACAAATTACAATGTACAAAGAGATAACACAGCTCTACAAAAAAAAATTGTTGCCCCGGATATCTTAGCAAATTTTGATGTTTTCAAGTGCCCAGATTACGAATTAATTCATGAAAGTATTGAATGTGCTCTTGTTATTATGATTATTGCATATCTTATATTTTGATCAACTATCGGCTTGTAAGTAATAAAATTTATTTTTCCAGTCATGATTAGAGTTCTGCGCAAAAAACGAGAGCAAATCTTACAAAATCATTGATAGAGTTGTGAGCTTAAATATATCCAAAATCGATCTTATATCTAGGGCAACACCGCTGTAGACCAGTGTAATGTATGTATTTTACAATGGGGTTTTATATCTTTTTAGGGTTACCTCAAAGGAAACCTTACATAGAATCACTTCGTTGTCCGTCTGTCTGTCTGTCTGTCAAGACCCTTTTTCTCGGGAACGCGTGGTTAAGTTAAAATTTATATTTTAATATCAAATAATATCGATGAATGGAAAATCATTTTTTTTTAACTACAAAGTTAAGTTTATCCAATCCGATCGGTGTACAATTCAACGCACGTAAAAAGAGCTCCGAGCGACCTACCTGCGCAGTGAATGAATTGCGGGCCAAATTGGTGGTAAGGGGTGAGGCGCGACGGGGGAAACACGCGTCTCTCTTGTTTGCTGTCGCGTGATTGGTTCGCCAGTTGTCATTTGTTTCCCGCCTGCGCAAACACATTCCCACCACTTGACCACTGGAGCTTTTTTTACGTGAGTTGAATTGTACTCTTTGATACTTGTACCCAAACGTGTTATGGCACAAAACCCTCAGTGCGCGAGTGCGACTTTTACGTGTTTTTTTTCCTTTATTCCCAATTGGCATCATCTCACCTGACGGTAAGGGAATGATGCCGATGATGTAAGCGGGCTTACCAAGATTCTCCAATGCAACGGGGAATTGGCTATCTTATTAATATGCCGGAACACATTAATGCTGTTAACACTGATGTTTGGCGGCAAGAAACATACATAAGATGGTGGTAGGTAGCCAGGCGAGCTTAGAAAATGCCCTACCTAGCACCAAGCAAACCGAGTCTTATAAAGTTATACTCCGCCGGGGACCTCCTGAAGTGAAGTAAATAGATTAACCATTACGCCACGGAGGTGTCCTTTATATAGCTCGACGGAGAAGTAGACAAGTAACAGAAACCAAGACTTAGATGTGAATAATAAACAGTATGAAAGTTGCCCCATATTTGTTTTACTCTCACTGTAGCCCAGTCAGTAGAGATATAAAAAAGCATTTGCCTTGCAAAAGGTGGAAATGTTCTGATTTCCACATATATAATGTCGTTTGGGTCTAGACTCTGATGAAAAAATCCAAATTTTCGATCTTGAGGGGAGCAAGCCGCTATCTTGGATTAAAGGTGTGCATAATAGGTTTAATCAAATTAATTCACCAAAGGTTCATTTTACGTTAAAACTGTCAAAGAGAAACATAAAGAGAATAAAATTACTTACAATCATTGCTTAAACACTTTCTTTGTAAGTCCGCTAACTAATTTGTTACAGCGGCGTAAAGATGAACTTTTTATCAAAAAAAAACGTAAGATTACGTAACATGAAACGTTGGTGAATTATTTTCAATAAACCAATTTTTCACACCTTTAATCCAAGATGGCGGCTTGCGCTCCTCCAAAATTTCGATTTTTTTTATTAGAGTCGATATAATTTTCGACCTTTGGAGGAGTAACCTGTGAAAATCCGAACATTTACACCTTTTGCGAGGCAATTTTCTCTACTAATTGGACTACTACAGCAACCTATGGAGGAATGTCGTAAGGAATAGGTACTCCTCGTGGGGCCAAGTATAAAACCTCATTGGTATTTAGGTCTAATTTTAAATTATGGTCACAGAAGATCGAGTTACATTTAATAATATACATATATTAAATACAAGGTGTTAAAAAAATCACGAGTGATATTTAGGCTCATTCAGAAAGCCCGGATTTGCATATAATTTCATTATCCTTTCAAGTGGGTTGAATGCCACTAGGCATTCCTAGCGACCAACGCTCAAGCGGGTTTCAGTGCCTCAGAGGCACTTGAAATTAGTTGAAACTGTTCTGATCTCTGTCAAACTATACCATAATACTGTGGAGGGACTGAGACATCATTAAGCATCGTTTATTTGACTCATTCCATAGGATTTATTTCCAGGGTGAAGGTTCCTCAACTCTTTCGGTGTCAGGTTTCATACAAACATTGAAATCTGACACCGTTTGCAAAAAAAAACAATGGAATCTTGTTTAAATTGACATCGATAGTTAGACGATTTCATTTGCTAACTAGAACAGTAATTAGTTTTTATAGGTTATAAATAAAAAGAGTTAAACTACACTATTTTGTGACTTTTCAACATCCGGTCTTTCTGAATTCAGATTATTAATTTTCCGACTGTGTCAGTCAGGCTAAAGGAGTTAATCTGTAATTACTAGTATAAAATACAGGAAAAAAAATAACTTCATACAAATCGTCATCATAATTCATCCCGCAAAAAAGGTGAATGCCCGTAAGTTCGTTGACCCGTTAGGCAGAAGGCTAGTACGCAATAAAAAAACTGGGAATATTAGCGGACGAACGACCTTATCTGCGCTAAATCTACGTACAAACTTTCCTCTTAATATAATTTCTAGGTTTGTATGGAAAAGTGATTTTTTAGGATACTTTGTAAAGTATTCCTCCCCCTCCCCCCCAAACATTAGAATCCCAAAAATTACGCTCGTGATTTTTTAACACCTTTTACATACAGTATTACGCTCGCTCTACTGTGATATTATATAACAATGCGGTACAAAAATGCAGTAAGAACAAGATCCTTGATAAAAGTTTATAAAAGCTACAAAAGTACGTAGTGTGAGTATAATTATTCTAGCTAGGATAATTTGGCAGCGTGATGTGATGAGCAATGCAACAGGTAATACAGGCCGGCCCTAAGGCGCTGCAAGAGGGCTACAAATTCGCTTGGAACAGGACAGACTGTTTCCATTATTTATACCAAATCATCACCATTATATTATGTTATATGTACAACGTTTCTGACTTTTTGAGGGTGTGCATTGCGCGAGCCGCAAGTGGCTCGCGAGCGTGGAAAAAAGTAGCCTATGTGCTAATCCAGGTCCTAATCTGTCTACCTACCAAATTTCAGCCAGACCCGTTCAGTAGGTTTTACGTGAAAAGAGTAATAAACATACATTCTTAAAAACTTTCGCGTTTATGATATTAGAAGGGTTATGAGCCGGAGACGTCCACTGTTGAACAGACCTCCACCACACCCTGGACACTTCATACAACGGGCGAGAAATTACATTTTAAAAAACGAATGATGGAACGAACAAAATGGCGGCGAAATCCTATACATTCGACAACCAAACGGTCAATCTGGGAGACGAGGAGTGGGTGAGGTCGCAATCTAGAGAGCGGTAGGGAGTGTCCATACTGTATGTTAGTACTAATATATATACTTTGCTACTTTACTACCTCCGCTACGTGTTCCGGTGCGCAAGTTTGTAAAAAAACTACACCATCTAGTAAATCTTCCCCAGTTTGGGAATAGGCCCGTGCCCCAGAAGTGGGAGGTTGTGGGTTGCTACACCAACAAAAGCGTTACGTGAAAAGATGATACATTTTTCGAGATATTAACTTTTTCGTCAGCGTTTTTAAGGCATGTAATTATGTAGGTCACATGTGAAATTAGAATTCAATGCTGCGTATTGGTATTGGTAGTGTGCTCCAGTTTCCGCATTTAGACTCTTTTTCGGTCCTTTATGCGTGCAGGTGTGGTTGGCTAGTCCAGCCAATTCAGCTACTTCCTGAAGCACAAAGTCTCCTGGGACATCCGCAGGCTTCTCGGAGCGACCCCATAACATTGAGGATTATTACCCGGTGTTCAATCAGACCAGTGCATTCCACGATCACATGACTGATTGTATCATCTGTCTCAAGACATCCTCTGCAAAGTGGACTGTCTGTGACTGATTTATAGTTGCTTATTCATTCATAAGTATAGGATTGCGCCACCATTTTGTTTGTTCCGTCATTCGTTTTTTGAAATTTCATTTCTAGCCCGTTGTATGAAGTGACCAGGGTGTGACCAAAGACAATATAGGAACTATAATTATCTTTGGTGTGACCAAAGAAAACGACATAGCTTTCAGAATTGCTTGATCAGCAGTGGCCAGGGCACATAGCTCGTAGAACAGATGGCCGTTGGGGCAGTAAAGTTATCTAGTGGCGACCGCGCATCTGAAGACGTAGGTAGGCAGGCGTCCCACTCGGTGGACCGACGACCTGGTGAAGGTCCCGGGAAGCCACTGGAAGCGGGCAGCGCAGAAGCGATCATTGTGGAAATCCTTGGGGGAGGCTTTTGACCAGCAGTGGATGTCTTTTGATAAATAAATTGGAGGCAAAAAAAATATAATTTCGTCAATTACAGTCTATCTGGTCATAAATGGCGCCACATACAGGTCTGCTAGGGTTATACCACTTCGTCCCATCAGTGGGGCTTTGTCTTTGTGGTATTTTTTCCACTACGCCCCATTAACTACTCATGGAATCATGGTAAAATATTTTCCTTGCACAACTACGTGTTCCATCTACGCATGCACAAATGAATTTACAAAGTGTAGGTTTCTACTATGCATAAGAATTCGGAGACTGTATAACTAGCGAGATTGAGATTCCAATAATACGTTAGTTGACCACTACCAGTCATTCGAGTTAGGTACTTTTAACATGTCATAAAGTCATAATTGAAAACTCTGAACACGTTTAAAACAACCAACTTAAATCGCAACATTTTGCATTATTATTTTTGGTTTTCGTTAATTTTCTTTAAAAAAGTTTTACACCGATTTTGATAAAATTTATACGGGACCAACTTGGCAGTATACTACCCTATCGAATAAAAAAAGAATCATGAAAAATGGCTCACAATCTGCGAAGATATCGCGTAACAAACATAGCAAAAAAAAACGAATTGAGTCCCTCCTATTTGGAAGTCGTTAATTTTGTGCTAAAAATGTTTGAAATTGGGAGCCTCAGTTTTCAGCGTCATTATATTGATTTTTAATTTTAAAAATTCGAGATATTGTGAAAAACAAAGCAAGTAATTTTTTTTGACATTCCAGAAGGAGAGGAATTTAATGGATGAGAGTTTGTAATTTATTTTTGATGCATTCCACTAGTCTGTTCAGTAATAAAACACTGTTATTTAAAAAAAATGGTACCAAAATAATTTTAGAGAGAGTTTAATAATACTATACAATTTACTTAAGTTTATGTAATTTACCGGTATCCCCAATGTTTTGTGCAGAAGCAGCGTGTCTCTTACAGCGTCTACGGCCAGCACTGTGCCAAAGAGAAATCACCAATTAGGGCTCTATCTTGGGACTCATCTTCAGAACAAACGAATATTTGCCATAGCACCATATATAAACAGTCCAACTAGCTAGAATAAGACCTGAAAAATACATTGGCGTTGCCTTACAAGGCATAAAAGATCTACAATTCTACAAGATCTTTTAGAAATAGTCGAAGATAATAACTAATTGGGGCTCCTCAAACTTAACAACATTACCCAAGGAGTTTTTTTTTAATTTTATTTAAGTGCGTTTGGCTGCACCTAAGCCGATAGTAAGTGCCGATGCAGCCGAGAATGTAAGAAAGCTCAAATAGAGCCTTGAAAATTCCTAAATTATACGATTCGGGAAACACACGCTGGCAGAATATTTCACTTATTGGCCGTTCACATGATAAACAATGAATAGCGAATAGGGATGACGAATGCTAGTCCTCTGAGTTACTTTTTATCATCTGTTAAAAACGACATTTTGTTCTAAAAATGTTAAAATACCTAGGCGTGACGTCATAGTTTAGCAGCATCATATATGTACTCATTTTGTGATTTTGGTGAATTAAAAATCGAAGACTTGATGGAAAACAAAACGAATAAGGTTTTCCGAAGTTTAGGTAGGAGGGCAATTCAGTGATCAAGAGTTCATAATTTATTTCTGATGCTGTCGTCATCCCTATTGTTTCTTAGGTGAAGTTGTTACGTTTTAGGAGCCAGTATTTTTTTTACCTCAGAAATACCGTAATAGAAGCAAATAACAATAAGTCATATTATTAAGACGGCGCCGATTGTCCAGTAGCACTGCCATCAAGTTTTATTTTTTTTCTTTATTCAAACACGAAAATGCTAAAAAGTACGCCGGTTGAACTGTGGTCTACATGGCGATAAGCGCCGGGGAGTGAGCGTGCCAACAGCTCCGGCACCACACTGGAGATATGGGAGCCAGCTTCTCTGGCGTCCCGAGCGGGGATCGAACCGCCAGCAGCGAAAGCCGCGGGAGGTGAGCGTGCCTACAGCTCCGGGACCTACCTGGAAAGTAGGTAGTGGTTCTCTTCCACGAGACACTCGCCTTGCAGACTACCAGGACAAGCGTCTTGGCGGCAAGACCTACCGCAACTGGTCCTTGCCTTCAGTTGGCAAGAATAGCGGCCCTAGCTACCTATATCCTAGCTCTCGGTGAGTGGGGACGCTATATCATAAACCTAGTAGCTTAGCGTATCTGGTAGATGTACGAGAGGGGATGTGGTGTACAATGTAAAGGATTCCATTACACAAAAATATAGACATACCACTTTTTTGCTGGCTAATTGTCAAAATCTGACAGTTTCTTAGCCAAACAAGGTTTCTTTCAATGTTGCCAAATAAATTTAAATTTTACCTAATAAAAATAATACATGTTTGTAGGTTTCTATGTGACCCCTGATTTTGAAGAGGTATATTAAAAAATTAAGCTGTACAAATGCTTTTAGCAAGCATTACTTAAATTTAATCAGATCTACTACAAAGGCGCTAGGTCGCGCTGATAACATTGAAATTTACCCTGACTTAATGGAAATAATATTAAGGTGGCAACACAAACGGTTAAAGCGAGAGGCATTGTAGTGGCCACGCGATATAGAAATCTATTTGTAGTAGATCTGGGGTTACTTACTATCAACTTAACTAAGTTATGGCCACCATGTTCAGTTTATGTTATGGTAACTAGAGTACTCAAGGTATGTCTAGTTTTTTACACGACTGCCCACAAAAAATGAGTGAATCAGGTCTCATGTCTGTATGTATGTTTCTTTATTCCACGATATCTTCTAAACGGTTTGTTGGACTTACACGTATCAACTTGCTCAGATTGAGTGATCTTAGCGCCTTAAATGAATTTAAATGGACGCATATGACGATGTTGCCTACACAGAGCCTAGCTATAATAGATTATCAGACACCTAGGTATAGAGTGCGAGGTATCGTTAGATTCGTCTTGATCCCGTGAGTGACATAGGATACATTTTACTTGACTTCACAAAAAGAGAGGTATAATAAAATCGGGCAGATAATAAAATGCCCGGGCATATTATACAGGAGCTCCGAAAAAAACTAAGTCGACGAATTCCCTCTCTACGGTGGCACCAGACATGCTAAATAAACCTTATTTTTCTTTTCGGAGCCCCTATATGATATGCTAGTTTCTATGATCGGCCGTCAATATAGGTATGTATATAACATCCCTAACCAATCTTACCATATGGACTATAACCAGTCCGGCGTAATTTTTGTAATTTAGTTTATTAATCAAGAAAATAATTTAAAACGTCAGTATGGCGCTAGTGGACGGTCGGCGCCCTCTTAAGTATCTACTCAGAATTCTAAAACCTTCTTCTGCCTACGATGTCTTTGACATTTTACGTTGACTATCATAATATTAAAAGTTTATGCTCAATATATAATACAAAAAATATATTCTAATTTCTGAGTTGTATGGAAAATAAATTATTTTATTCGATCCACCACCAACTAGGCTCAAAGAACTTTCAACAGTTGAAAAGTTTTTGACTAGGTTAAAAAACAGAGTAATTGTGCAATTGAACAATAATACTTTAAACTACTGTTAAGTTATAAAAAAATACATTGACAAGTTTGTACCTATTCGCTTTTTATTCGTCCCGCAAATAAATTGAAGTTGCGAAATTTTTACTTAAGTATTCTGTTTTTTTTATTCTTTAATTTAAAAAAAATAGTTATAAAGTTTCTATCTGTTCTCGTTTTAATCAGCTTATTTTAAATATTAATAAACGAAGTTACAAAATCGATGTCTATACTCTTTTAAAGTGCAGTCATAATAGAATAGAACCTTTGATAGAATAACAATACAATTTCAATATTACAGTGTGCTTAGCTCATTCGTGACAAATTACACAGTGTGCATAGCTCATTCGTGACAGATTACACTTTTACCTTCAATCCAAAGACCATTTTCAAAAATTGTTCATAGTGTATAGTGATAACGCCATCTTGGTCTGTGTCGTACTGGCGGAACGCTGATGTGAGCATCTGCAAACAATTACAAAGATTTGTTTGTTTTAAAAGGAAAATCTACGAACGTATAGGCTCGCCCCGGACCGGACACTACATATAAACGGTCGTGAAATGACATGTCTAAAAACAAATGACGGAGCAAACAAAATCACGGCGTTCGAGAACCAAACTATAACTAATCTGTATCAATCTGGGTGACGAGGGGGTGAGGTCGGAATCTAGAGAGCAGCAGGGAGTATCCATACTGTATGTTAGTACTAATATACAGGGTGTAACAAAAGTGGTGTGGTTAACTGGGGGTTCTACTCGTCATGCTGAACAACTTTCTCCAAGGAACCCAGTCAATTCTCAAAAATTTGGGCCCTCCATACTAAAATGCACAAGATCGGTGGATGAGCTGATCGGTTTGTATGAAGAGTAAAAAAAATTTTACGTTTTCAGCAAAGTCGTAGAAGTTGTTCAGTATGATGAGTAGAAGCCCCACTTAACGGGACCTTCACCAATTTTATGTGATATATATATGTATATACAGGTATACTTTGGTATACGATTGATTGTATGGTCTGCGAAAAAATACATTTAACCGCCTCCGTGGCGATTACGGTTACCTTTTAACCTTTAGGTTAGACCATTCGCTTCATACCAGGAGGTCGCGGGTTCGATTCCCGGTGGGTTCAACTTGTAAGACTCGGTTTGGTAGGTGGTAGGGCATTTTCTCAGCCCGCCTTGCTAGCTACCACCATCCTATCTAAGTCTTGCCGCCAAACATCAGTGTTAACAACATTGATGTGTACCGGCTTGAAGATAAGATAGCCAGTTCTCCATTGCGTTGGGGAATCTTGGTAAGCCCGCTTCCATCTTCGGCATCGTCGTCACTTACCACTTATCAGGTAAGATGATGCCAAGGGCTTACCAATTATAAATTTTAAAAAAAAATATAGAAAAAAAACCCGAGTTTTCACAAAAACAAATACATAGGTTATATATCATTTTATTATGTCTTTATTCACCTACCTAAGGGTGTAGTCCCCGCACAGTGGCGCCCTCGTGTGTTCATTGTTGTTTCTTTTAATTTAAAAACAAAACGTGAAACGTAAGGCCTATACTAATTTATTAACAACAGTACAACGCTGTATACTGTCATTCATTACAAGAGTGAAAACAGGTAAAAGTGGGCGTTTTAACCCATATCACTGTACTACTACTGTAAATCCTTACTAATATTATAAACTAGCTGTTGCCCGCAGCTTCGTTCGCGCAGATCTCGTTTTTTGCCGTTTCCGTGGCAATTTCCCGAAATCCTTTCTTAGCGGATGCCCACGTCGTAATAGTTATATGTATGCCAAATTTCAACATTATCCTTCCAGTGGTTTGAGCTGTGCGTTGATATACCAGTCAGTCCCCTTTTTCCTTTTATATATACAGATGTGAAAATGTGTTTGTTCGTTTGTTACCTTTTCACGCTTCAACACCTCGACCAATCTTGATGAAATTTTGCATGCAGGTAGCCTGTGTCACTGGGAAGGACATACGTTACTTTTTATCCCGTGAAAATAGAATAGTCTGATGCAGTTCCCGAAGTTAATTTCTTAAACATCGCAACGGACCAATGGATTGCTAGTGGTTCGATCCCCGCTCGGGATACCAGGGAAGCGCAACGGAACAATGGATTGTTGTGATTTTTTTCACAGAGATGGTTGAGGGGGTGGAAAATGACATAATTTACTAATTATCATATCCTGACATAGTTCCCGAGGGACCTGGGGACAACTCATTTCCACGCTCGCGCACGTCGGCTTCGCAACGGAGCAACGGATTGAAGTGATTTTTTGTATAGAATTGGATAAGGGGGTGGGAAGTGACATAGACTGCTAATCAGAATAGCCGGATATCGTTCCTCAGAAATCTGGAGAAAACTCATGCCCCGGCTCGCGCACCACTCACCCTCATAAAAACGATGTCCACGGTGGCAAAGCTGCGGGCAAAAGCTAGTACATTATAAATTCTTATGTACTATAGTGATACCGTCTTAGTTTAAACATTTTCTTTTTAAATTAAAAATAACAACAAAACTGATGAAGGTGCCATCGCCACTATACACCTTAACGCGAGTGTTTCCGTAGTGTGGGTCTTTCCGGAAACACTACGCTATTATTATTATTTAATTTATACACTAGAAGCTCTACAAGCTGATGCATATACTGGATGTAACAAAATTGGTGTAGGTCCCGTTAACTGGGGCTTCTACTCATCATACAGAACAACTTTTGATCTGTGACTGCTGAAATCGCAAAAAAAAACTCTTTATACAAATCAGCTGATTGACCAATTTCGTGCATGTTTGTATGGTGGGTCCAAATATTTTTTTTCAGAATTATCTATGGGTTTCTTGGGGTTTCACCGATGCGCTAGCATTCTTCCCTTGCATTTCACTCTGACTAAACGTAGGTAACAAAATAACAACAACAACTTAATGAATTTAGTTATTCAGAAAACGATTTGACACGTAACGTAACGAGTAACCGTGCGAGGTCGTCCATGGCCGTCAAGGAAATGCACGAAAGTTGACGCCCTTTTCCTTTGGCGCGGTCGATTCGTTCGGCGCGGATAGGTGTGTGAGGCCTTTGAAAATTCGTTTCGTTCAGCTTGATCGATTCTTTCGACGCGCTAAAATGAGCGATCACCTTAACACTGAATGAAACAACATCGATTTCCAAATAGGCCAGTTGACTGCTAGTCATTTGAGATATCTACTTTTAATATCTAATAATTTGTTTTTAAAACAGTCAAGAATAGTACGTTCGGGGAATTAGCTGCAGTACACCCGAACGGAGTTCTGGAAATGTGTTTAAGGACAAAAAAAAATATTAAATAGGTATTTTAATCACTTTCATTGATGGATAAGTATCTTCAAAATCGTCGCCTACATCAATAATTAAAGACAGAACAAGATAAGCGCGACCCCGTGCGGGTGTAACGTTCAGCGGCGGCGCAATTGAACTAAGGGCGGCCACTTTGACGCAACCGTTTGACGCGAGCCGGCAGCGGCGAGCGGCATTTATCAAATGTGCAGATAATCTAGCAGAAGAAATTTACACTATTATATCCATTACTCACATATAAAGTCACGCAGCACTGAATAAAATCATCGAACAGAATTGTGCCCCGGCCGAATCTGTCAAACTTCTGGACCATGATTTGGACCACCTCATCGGACAGCCGGTACCCGAAGGCCGTGAGCGCGCTCTTCAGTTCTTCCATATCAATGTTCCCAGAGTTGTCGCGATCAAACGAACGGAATGTATTTTGCCAATCGGTCACATATTTCCATAATGCACCAAAATCTTCAAACGATATCACACCTCTATTTTGTCTGTCAAACATACCTGCAACATAAACAAACATGCAGATAAGCACTACAAACATCATTCAATTTTAAGCAACAACAAACACTTTTTATGTTAAGTACTGATCCTACTATAAAATACTACCTGGAAATTGTTGTACTGTGGGTTCTATAAATAAAAGATTTTCTATTCTATTTTATATATACTTATTTTTAGGGTTCTTTACCCAAAGGTAAAAAACGGGACCCTATTATTAAAACTCCGCTGTCCGTCCGTCTGTCACTAGGCTGTATTTCATGAACTGTGATAGCTATACAGTTGAAATTTTCACAGATGATGTATTTCTGTTGCCACTATAACGACAAATACTAGAAATTAGAAAAAGTGAAGAAATAAGCGGGTCGCCATACAAAAAACATGTTTTTTTTTATGTGAAGAAACTAGCGCCCTCTTGTATGATGGTACGGAACCCTTTGTGTGCTGTTCTGACTCGCACTTGGCCGGTTTTTATATATTTAATCCACTTCATAAGGCTTTCACTTGAACTGTACGTTTTTTTTAAAGTATGTTACGCATTCCTGCATGAATTGTGAATTGATTTTATTTATTTTTAATAGGTAGGTTATGCCTCCAGGGTGGCCCCATAGAAATTGTATTAAAATAAGTTCAGTAGTTTTTTAGCAAATTAAAGAAAAACATTATAAAATAAATGTGAAAGTGTTTGTTTGTTTGCTTATCCTTCTTCACATCGCAACGGAGCAACTGATCAAAGTGATTTTTTTGCACTGAGATAGTTGAGAAGGTAGGAAGTTACATAGGCAATTTTTACCCCATTAAAAAAGCATAGTCCAACTATGTTCCTAGGGGAACTGTAAATAACTCCTTTTTAGGGTTCCAAAGTCGACAAGGAACCCTTATAGTCCGTCCGTCTTACCGCGGCTTAGCTCAGAGACTATTAGTACTAGAAAGCTGTAACTTGGCATAGGTATATATATCACGCCGACACAGTGGTACAATAATGACGACACGTGTATATGAATGATCTGATCGGGGAGCTCAGCGGTATGCATGTCGGATGCTACGTAGACGGAACCTGTGTCAACAACATAAGCTATGCAGATGACATGGTACTGCTGAGCCCGTCGATCAGCGCACTCAGAAAGCTGCTGGCAACTTGTGAGCGGTACGCAGAGGGGCACGGTCTTAAGTACAACTGTAAAAAGAGTGAGGTTTTAGTTTGGTAAATATCGGCCTAGTAGTGTACCTCCTGTTGTACTTAATGGATCAGCCCTTCCCGTGGTAGACCGCTTTAAATATCTTGGTCATATTGTGACAGAAGACCTCGTAGACGATTCCGATATTGAAAGGGAACGTAGGGCGTTGGCGGTGAAGAGTAACATGCTGGCGTAAAATTAACACTATTCTAGGTATACTGCCAATCATTCTACTCGAGTGGCCTGTGGGTTAAGTATACGCAACGAGCCTACAACGTCCTGCGTGTGCAATATAATAACGCCTTTAGGATGCTGTTGAGACTGCCACGTTTCTGTAGTGCATCTGGTATGTTCGCGGAAGCACATACAGATGACTTTTATGCTATAATGCGGAAAAAAGTGCCCCCATGCTACTCAGACTTCGGGGCAGTGACAACAGCATCCTAAAGATGATTGCAGATCGAATGGATTGTCCCATCCAGAAATCCTGGGTGGAACGATCCATTGGGTTATTTATTTAAATTAATTTTATTCTTATGTGCTTTACTAACCTAGTTATAAGTCTACTACTAACCTAACTATGGATTTTAATCTGATCATAAAAAGTTTTTATTTAATAAAATCTTGGAAAAAATGGTTAAGGGTCCCTCCCATACATTTAAAGAGGGAGTGTTTTTTTTTTCATTGACGTATCCTACTGTGTGAGGCATCGTTGAATAGGTCTTTTAAAACTACTGCGGCTTTGCTAAAACGGATCACTTAAAACTTTCACGGATGGGTTAGTGAAATATTAATTAAGCTTTAGTGCTCATTTTTGTTAGAGTTAAGTGTCCCCTGTCGTCACCCTCCCCCACCCCAGCTAAATCGCTATTTAAGGACATTTGACTTTCTTAGTTAAGGAGTAATAGTCGAGTTGAATTTGTAAAAATTTCATAGATTCGCTATAAAAAATGTTATATTACAACTGCAAATATAATTCTACAGTTATTTTTTTAAAAGATTACCGAACCCTACTTTGCGTGAGTCCGACCCGCACTTAGCCGGTTTTTCTTTATTTCTTTCACGTCGCATGTTTAGCCTTGTCGATAACCTTACCAATCATAAGACGCACAGTCTCTGGGTTGAATGCATTCCATGTCCCGTTCGACAAAGCCTGCTGCAGTTCATCTGCAGATATGTAACCACTTCTGTCTTTGTCCACTCTGAAATATATTAATTTTTTTAATTATGTGTGGGTCCAGGTATAGGGCCGGCCGGCAACCCAATATTTTTATTAACAGTATCACTAGAACTAACGAATGGCATGAGTTTCATTTTGCTACCCGACGACGTAATTTTTTGATTTTTAGCCACCCTAAAATCAGGCCGACTCACGAAAGTGCCAGGTTTGGGCGTGGCAACCCTATAGATTTTGGCACTTCTTGATAAGTACTATCGAATGTACTAGGTACCCACTTGCTACTCGATGAGGTAATTTACACCCAAAAAAATTATATTTTTTTTGCTTACTGTATAAAAAGCTCCAGGTTACGCCCAGGTCACCCTGTACTTTAAGACTTACCTTTTTAATATGCAACACCCTAGATAGGTCGCATCTTGCTACTCGATAAGATAGGGTTGCATATGGCCCGCTCTTAGTCTAACATGGCCATTTCAATAAACACCTATTCGCTCTTGGTATCACCAACAACCCCCTATGCAGAGCGTGTATGGAGGCTGAGGAGACTGCTGCCCACATCCTACTGGATTGCGAGGGGCTGGCACAGTACAGTCTTGCACCTCGGTGACCCGAGGTCACTCCAGGAAGTCGTTGGCAACCTACGGGGGCTACTGTGCTTCTTGCAGGAGCTGGGCTGGCAGTGATGCCGGCCAATCACGCAAAATGGACGCAGCGGTCACCTGGTTGCGGAAATCAGCCCGCCCCTAACTTCAACTTCAAACGTTTCGTCGTGATTACGGAACATGCAAACATACATACACACTTCCGCATTTATAATATTAGTAGGGATTATGCGAAAACTATGTTACCTGGGAAATCAATGCTATTCGCATAAAGGCTTAAAAAATATTTGTAAGTCACACTAAGCTAGGACTGCTTCTCTATACCATACTATGTTATTACAGTTTTTTAAGCATATAATATGCTAAGAGTCATTGATACAGGCAATGTTTTCATCAGTACTACAGATGAGTCATACATTTCATGGACTTGTATGAGAAAAAATTCAAGGAAAAGATTTAAAAATTTGTAGGTATTTCCATTTATTAAATAAATATTATTCTTATTATTATATTGTACTAGGGGTCAGCCTGCAGCCAAAGTATATATATTAGTACTACCATATAGTATGGACACTCCCTGCCACCCATATTGATACAGACTGATTTCGCCGTCATTTTGTTTATTCCGTCATTCATTTTTTGAAATGTCATTTCTGGCCCGTTGTATGAAGTGTCCAGGGTGTGCTGCAGCTTTGCACGCATTGTTTTCGATTTTCATGTGGGAATAAGATATTTTCCCACAGTAAAAAGTAGACTATGTCACTCTCCAGACCTCTTACTATATCTGTGCATAAAATCACGTCAATCTAATGCGCTGTTCCTCAATGAAAGAAGGCAAACAAACAAGCAAACACACTTTTGCATTTATAATATTTATAAATGTGATTTAGATTGAAGTTATGTTAGTTTGTTTTCCTTTTTTAAATTTTATAGTTATTACATTACAGATTCCTTTTTACAATTATTACAGCCCATATTATATATAGCTGGTTTTTATATAACAATGTACCCAATCTCTAGGTTGCCTGGAAGAAAATGCTTTAACACTACAACACATAGAATAAGGTTTTTCCACTTCTATAGACATTGTGCTAAGCAATAAGGCTGATTGTGCAATAAATAATAGTATTTGAATTAAATTAGTTTAAATATTTTAGTATCATAAATGTGCATATTACCTTCTGAAGATATCCCACAAGAACTCGCGACTTGGCATTGGAGACTGGAACGTCATGTTCAATTTCTGTAAATGCATTTAAAAACTCATATCTGTCATATAGGTAGACAGTTAAAGACACTCAGGGAATCAAACTGCATCCACTCTAAATTTTACCAACCAGTTATATGCTACTATCAAACATTATGTCTGGGAAACTTACCATAATGGAATAGGTAAGTACATACAATGAAGAAGGCAAAGTATACATATTAGTACTAACATACAGTATGGACACTCCCTGCCCCTCTCTAGATTCTTACCTGTTGTTTAAAGTGTCCGGGGTGTGGGTAAGGTGTGGTTATAAGGGGTGTAGGACAATTTTTACAATTGTCAAGGTCAATTTTCCTTTTTGCACATTTCCTTTGTAAATGCTCAAAAGAGTTGAATTTTTTTTTAATGATTTGTTTGTATGGGTCACTTATTGATGTACCAAGCCGCAGCCCTTTTTCGATACTACTACCCGCTCTTTCGTGATCTCGTCAGTCGTCATCAAGCAGCACGGGCGTAAGGGATGGAAATGACTTGGTGAAGGTCGCAGGAAGCCGCTGGATACGGGCAGCGTAGGACCAGTCGTTGCGCAAATTATTGGGGGAGGCTTACTATGTTCAGTAATGGATGTCTTTCGGTTTATATGATGATACAATGATTATGAAATGAAAAGATGGTTTTGGTGAAAACTATCTCACTCTCAGGACCAGGGACCAGCCGGGTTGCAGCCGGGGACCGACAAATCTTTCTAGAACCAAATTTAAAAATGAGACTTACACTTCGCAAATCGCAATCACGCACAAGTATCTCAGTTATATCAAGCTATCACCACACTTTGTAACAACGTAGTGATGATTTCTTTTCCTCTACGAATTTCGCAATCGTTTCACTTTCTTTTCTCCGAATTGCAATATTGACTGACTGAAACACGTCATTCGACACGCAACAGACAACACAAAACAAAGTACGAATGAATGATTGAATGAATGGTTCGATGACGAACTTGGTACCACCTTGGTACGCGATGGATGAGATGACGTACCTTTACCTTCGTTTTTTTTAAGAAAATATAAAAGGTAAACAAAGAAGCAGGGGTCACCACTTACAAGGAAGGGTACCCAACTGTCCGACTCCGATTTGATTTATATTGATATATGTTATAGAGTAGTCTAAAATAACGGACACGTATTGTTTTTTAGCTACCCAAACTCAACCTGTTAGGAGAAAATGGCCTTCAAAGTACTGAAATTGACCAAACCTAATTTCTGAGAAGAGATTTGTTTAAAAAAATTGATAATTACTGGTTTCGTTATAATATGTTGGAGAACATGAATAAAGAATGGGCACGTGTTTTGTCATTTCACCACAAACTATTTTTTTATATATATTTTTTTATATACAAACACATTTTTTATTTAACATATACATTTGATTTTGCGAAAAAAAATCAGTTTGTTCTCTACTTTCCGGAAAAAAGGTGAAAAAAACTGTTACAGATAAATAAAGCCAACAACAAACAAAATAACGTTTTTTCTGTATTCAACATTTTTTAAATGAAATACATACATAATACAGTCAGTATCAGAAAAGTACATGGTTTATAATGAGAACGATAAAAAACATAAAGCCAATATAATTTTGTTAACAGAATTAATTGTATAAGTAGTTTTAACGTCCTTTCATGTTTTTTCATGCCTGTATATTACAGTTTTTACGATACACAAAAAACATGAACACGTTTAAAAAAATCCTCTTAACACATGTTCTGTGAAAATTTCTGCCGGCTACCTATCACGGTTTAATAGATACAGCCTTTTAAAATTATGTGGTCACCACTGTATAAAGACAAATGTAATTAAAAATTGTTTCAAGGTCATCATCAGAAAAACAAGACCTCAGTATCAAGACATATTTTCAAATTTCACTCACATCCAGACTAGAGAGAAAAGATCGATATATCGTTTCAAGTTTTTAGATTGGCCTGAAAACGGAGCTCCTGATGTAAAATCGTTTCTTGACTTTTTGTTAGTGGTCAATAAGCATCACCAAGAATTTGTCTTCGAAGCATTGGCTACCGGACAGTCATCGCTAGGCATAATTGTTGTCCACGGAATGGCAGGTCTGGGAAGAACTGCAACCTTTTGTGCTGCAGATTACTGCCTGTATCAACTAATAAAAACGGCAACCATATCAATACCATCAGTAGTACTAGGTTTATGGATGCAGAAAAATTACAGTTTTTTATCTAAAACCCAATATCTTTTTTTAAATGATGTTTTACTCTACTTCATAGATACTATGCGATCTAACAGTGAAATGTTCTAATGTTCTTAGAACTACGTTCACATTTTACGGGCAAAGACGCATACTTAATGAATCTCCAAATTGAAGAAATATAGTTAATAAAGAAATTGATATTTTGTTCATTTTAAGTTTACACTAAATATTTATTAGTTTAAGTTATTTCATTACTTTTTATTTAACTATCAAGTGATAGTTTCTCCAAATCACTTAGCGCCAATACACATACGAGTAATTTGATTTTTCAAGAAATATTTGTACGTAAAAAATACAAATCCGCTCATTATTTCATTACTCAAAATCAAAAATTTATTCAAAACACACACGGGAGATCACTGTTGAAAGAATTAGAATTCTGAGTTCAAATACTCTAGGTAAGGACCATCAGTCCTAAGTCATAATTTCCGTGAGCACTAAGCTCAAATGTGATACCGATTTTAGAAAATTATAGCAGGAAAAAGACTCAAATAACTTATAAATAGTTGGATTTAAAAGATCTTATTTTTGCGCTACCGACTGGAGATAAGAGAGATAAGGTTTGACCTAAGTCTGATCCCGGTGAGGGAAAACCCCAATCGTTCAATAATAGGAAGATAAAAATGTTACTAAGCGGCAATTATCTTGAAGAAAAGAACATTAAAAACATCACATTTCAAGTGTTTTGAGCGTGCTGATTAACACAAAATTTTGTAGTTAAATAAACTTTTTTTTTTAATTTTTAATTTTTTTTTTGGTTTGGAATTTCAACTTTTGATAACAAATTCATCCCTGTTTCTGACATTTGGTAAATGCAGGGTTTTTGTTAATGGATCGAGTGATAGAGACAACGCTATATATCATAAAAGTATTTTTTTATGCTTTAAAGTAGTGTCTCTGTCGCTCGGGCGTTAGGCTACAGATCTTCGGGTAGTGCTTGAACAAATATGCTCAAAACTCAGAACCATGAGATACTTTATCACTTAATGGACGATCTGTAGCATCTACGCCAGAAAAATTTGGTTACATATTTTGCTCTTATTGTCTTTTGCTCGCCGTTCACATCACAAGCCGCTAGAAACTTTACAAAAAAATCACAATTCTCTCTCATGTTCAATTTAACAGCGAACGTTCAAAAGATTTATTACATAGATGAACAAGAATATGTCCAATTTATTACACTGCTTGCTTCATGACAACCTCTTGGGATGCGTGGCGGGCGCTGTTGAATTTGAACTTGCACTGCATGCTTCTATGACAACCTCTTGGGGTGCGTGGCGGGCGCTGCTGAATTTGAACTTGCACTGCATGCTTCTATGACAACCTCTTGGGATGCGTCGCGAGCGCTGTTGAATTTAAACTTGAAAACGCCAAGTGTGCGACCACACACACAGGCGTTTTCAAGATCAAGTGTGGGCTTCTACCTACACTTCAACTCTCGTCACAGTATATATATTAGTGCTCTCGTTCTCTTCAACAACCGTTTTAAACTTTCGATGCACTTTCGATGCGTCACTTGTTCACTTTGGGTACGTTCCACTTAACGCCCGCAACACCATCGACCGCGACCGCTGAAACTGCCGTTCCACTAACGGAAAAAGGCCGCGGGCGTTGTAGGCGAATGTTTTAGGTGGAACGCACATCTTGAGCGCTGTGTGCTCGCAATATGGCGGCATGGTGAAAGTTTTCTGTTTTCTCGTATAAATAGTTCAATAAATAATCGATATTAAATCTGAATACTATAGATTTTTTTTAACTGCGTATGAAAACTTACGCACGCGCTTCCTCCTCTTCTGATTTTTGCCAGAGTCTCTTCTTCAATAGGGAGGCCACATTCTCTTTGGTGAAAGCCCACTCTGACCCACCAATATTTTGTGGGCGAAGTGGGCGCGATGTGGTCGCGAACAGTGACGTCATCTATGACGTCGAGCGATCGCTCGCGACGACCACGGGCCTTAGGTAGAATGATACAGAGGGTGTTACAATCGTTGCGGGCGTTTAGTGGAACGTACCCTTTATTTCGTTTCGTTTTAGGTGCTCTATAAAATTGTATTGATTTCTATGCAACGAATCACATCAAGCGCCCGCCGTCCGTTGGAATTCGTTGCATTTAAATTCTACAGAGCGCCCGAAACGCAGCGTTCTGAGCGCGCGCCCCGGGCGCTTGTTATGACTAATCTACTAACTCTAGCAACCATGAGGCATGCGCTGTGAAAAATGAACAAGTATATGATTAACGACTCAATTACAACATTTAAACACAGTGGGTACGTTCCACTTAACGCCCGCAACGCCATCGACCGCGACCGCTGAAACTGCCGTTCCACTAACGGAAAAAGGCCGCGGGCGTTGTAGGCGAATGTTTTAGGTGGAACGCACATCTTAAGCGCTGTGTGCTCGCAATATGACGGCATGGTGAAAGTTTTCTGTTTTCTCGTATAAATAGTTCAATAAATAATCGATATTAAATTTGAATACTATAGATTTTTTTTAACTGCGTATGAAAACTTACGCACGCGCTTCCTCCTCTTCTGATTTTTGCCGGAGTCTCTTCTTCAATAGGGAGGCCACATTCTCTTTGGTAAAAGCCCACTCTGACCCACCAATATTTTGTGGGCGAAGTGGGCGCGATGTGGTCGCGAACAGTGACGTCATCTATGACGTCGAGCGATCGCTCGCGACGACCACGGGCCTTAGGTGGAACGATACAGAGGGTGTTACAATCGTTGCGGGCGTTTAGTGGAACGTACCCAGTGAGATTTGATTAAGGCGCCTTCTGCGTCGAACAGGATTTAGCTCCGGGATACGGGCGCGGGTTCCCGCTCGAAGCAGCGGATTCTCTCAAAGTAATTTATTTAGTCAGCATAATACAATTATGGTATATATGTCACGGCTAAAGGTGGGTGTGAACATAAACAGATTAGCTGGCTAAAGTTGTTTGGGTAAAGTCCATTATTGATTGGTATTCGGGGTTTAACCGTACACAACAAGGTCTACCCAACACTGGCTGGGTAATGTTTTTTGGGTGGTGAGCGAGCGAAGCGAGCGATATTAGATACGGTCATGTTTGATTGGTTTTACAGTCGAAGTCTCCCCCCCTGACTGAAGTTTAGCCGGATAATCTTAAGTTTATGTTCACACCCACCTTTAGCCGTGCCTTACGGCCTTATGTATATGTTACTAAAAAAAACTTCAAAAAATACTTGTGGACAGTGACCACAATAGAAAAAAAATTCCAGCGTTTAGTTCTAAAACAATTATAGAAAGAGTCTCGCTACTTTTTGTAAAAAGATAAGTAAATAAAAAATTACAGCACTAGAGGTGTGGTCACTCGGTTCTCCATGAGGATCTGCCAGATCTACAAAGTATTAAGTTTATGTAATAGACTTTTAAGTCGGTAAAAGGCTACTCCCTAGACTGTAAGGCCTACTTACACATGTTCGGTTCGAGGCACAGTATATATATTAGTACTGCAGAGGCATGCATTATCAACTTTCCTTCTCTGACATAGCCAAAGCAGTATGAAGAAAAGATATAGGGTTAATCTGGTTACGAAAGGATATGGACTTATCCACGGTAGCTTGTGTCAGAAGGAGATAGGATGATAACGCATACCTCTGCTGCAACCATGTGTAAATTAATAAGGCCTACAGAATAAGATCTATATAACAAATCGTCTTTTAATACAGTCATAATAGTTCGAAATAAAAAAAAATAGATCCTGAAGTTATTTACTATATTTAAAGAGCTGTATCTTTTAAACCGCAATAGGTGACCGGTTGTTATTTTCACAGATTCATCATTACAGCTCATATACGTCCCCACCGAGGGGCTCGAGCCTATCCTGAATCAGGGCGATTAGGCCTTAGTCGACCACGCGGGCCCAGTGCGGGTTGGTCGACTTCACACACAACCTTCGAATTTCTTCGCAGGCGTGTGCAGGTTTCACAGATTATGTGCTATTATTAAGGGGGATTACCTAACAAAAAATAAAGAATATACCAAATATTTAAAAAATCAAGGGGGCCCACAAGAAACCTGTTTTTATTTAAAAGGTCTATAAAATATTTTTATTTTTTGTGTGATTATAGTAACTAGAAGCCTTAAAGTAAAACAATAAACAAAAAAACCAGCCAATTGCGAGGCAGAACTGCACACATAGGGTTCCATACCATCATACTAGATGGTGCTAGTTTCTTCAGTTCCGTACTAACATACTAGATGGCGCTAGTTTCTTCACGTTTAAATAACACGTTTTTTGTATGGAGACTCACTTTTTCTAATTTATAGCATTTTTTGTTATAGTGGCGACAGAAATACATCATCTATGAAAATTTCCCCCTTACCGAGTAGTCTTACCAGTAGTACTATTGGGAGTTTTCTTCCCAATAGACTTACTAGTAAGACTACAGGGAAAATAGATCCCAGTAGACTTACTAGTAAAACAAAAAATAATATCGTATCTATCTATCACGGTTCATGAAATACAGCCTGGTGACAAACGGACGGACAGCGAAGTCTTAATAATAGGGTCCCGTTTTTACCCTTTGGGTACGGAACCATAAAAAAGTCTCCAAGCGCATAACGGATCGTACGCGAGTAGGGTTCCGTAATAAATAAATTATATTTTAAAAAGCAATTTATGTAATTGGTAAAGATCATTTTGTATGGCAAATCTATGAACTTATTACAAATCTAAATGCACCTATTACTCCTAAACCAAAGTATATATATTAGTACTAACATACAGTATGGACACTCCCTGCCGCTTTCTAGATTGCGACCTCACCCCCTCGTCACTCAGATTAGCTGTCGAATGTATAGGATTTCGCCGCCATTTTGTTTGTTCCGTCATTTCTTTTTTGAAACGTCATTTCTGGCCCTCTCTATGAAGTGTCCAGGCTGTGCCTAAACTAAGAAAGCCTACTGATATTTCTATTGCAGTAATTGGGGTGGACCCGCAACTCTAACAAAAATCACTACTTTAAAACTATACAGAGTGTAAAAAAATGGTGTAGGAGCCGCTAACTGGAGGTTCCACACTCATCATACTGAACAACTTTCCCCAAAGAACCCATACTTAGTCAATTCTCAAAAAAAATTGGACCCTCCATACTAAAATGCACAAAATTGGTCAATCAGCTGAAGTACGAAGGAGTAATTTTTTTTTGTTGCGATTTCAGCAAACTCGTGGAATAAAAGTTGTTCAGTATGATGAACAGAAGCCCCAGTTAACGGGACCTACACCAATTTTGTTACACCCTGTATAGTAAACGAATCATTTAACGGATAAAATATGTTATCAAATCCTCAGTAATTTTGAAAATTCTAAACAACTGTACCCTACACGATAAGGTAACAAAAACATGCACCCCCACTTTATATGTTATCCTCAAATTTTTTTCATAACTTTATAGGGGTATAGATTTGTAGATCATACCAAGTTTATACAAATAGTTGTAATAGTCTTTGAAATGATAAATGATGCCAAGGGCTTATCAATAGAGAATAAAAAATAAAAATAATAAAATTTGAAAAAAACGGGTGTGACATACTGACGCACAAAAGGAAACTATAAGGGTTCCTAGTTTGACTACGGAACCCTAATAAAAACGGGCCAAGTGCGATTCAGACTCGTGCATCGAGGGTTCCATACCACCACGCCTCTCCCCTTAAGTATAGCAATGATAATCATTACAATCAAAAGACATCAACGCGAGCGACATCAACATACTTTTTTCAGTTCGGACTCTTTAGCGTGAGTACCATTCACAGTTGGCTTTCTATTATTTGTTACTAGCTTTTGCCAGCGGTTTCGCTCGCGTGAACAAAGCTTCTATGACTGTCGTCGAGGGTGCGCAGAGCGTAGAAAAAAGTAGCTTATAATTTAATCCAGGTCCTAATCTGTCTTTCTACCAAATTTCATCCAGAAACGTTCAGCAGTTTTTGCGTGAGAGTAAAACATATGGATAGATATGAAATGATAGAAGATATGGATGGATATAAAACATATTCCGTGAACATTTTCGCTAATCATCATCATCATCTGTTCCAACCATCATCGGTTTCAGCTACAGCGACTGGTTCCCTCTAGATGCGAGGACTTCGTTGATTGGCCCTCTCGAGTGGCTCATGTGGCTACAGTAGCCAATCTTGTTAGCAAATTCGCGTGCACATACAGTGCACGTTAGGATCGACACCATTGACAAAGTGGTACTTAAGATTTGCAGGAGGTCTAGCTTTTATTTTAGTTCCTCACGCTTCGTGTCCAGGTCGGACCGGCGCTGCTCTTCGAAACTAATATACGGGTTCAAAGAAACAGCCCTTTGGTCGGACAGACAAATGGACAACATAGTGAGAGGGTTCCGTTTTAGCTTTGGGTATGGAACCCTTAATACCGTCCAAGTTAAAATTCGCGCTCGGGATCCCGAACTGACTGAAAAAGAAAGTTTTCTATCCTCTCATTGATGTCTTTTGATTTTAACTGCCTTCACGACGTAACGGTTTGTGAATTAGCTTCACATCAGGAGGTCGCGAGTTCGATTCCCAGCGAAGTCCAACTTAGTAAGACTCGGTTTGGTTGGTGGAAGAGCATTTTCTAAGCCCGCCTGGCTATTAGCTACCAACATCATATCTATGTATTATTGCCGAAAATCAATTTTAACAGCATTGCGTTGGGGGAATCTTGTTATGGCTACTTCCTTCTTCAGCATCATCGTTACTTACAATCAGATGAGATGGAGCCAAGGGCTTACTAATTGTGGATAAAAAGGTAAGTATTACTTTTGTACTCGTGTAGAGTCCGTCTCGCACTTGGCCAGTTTTATTTTAACACCGAGGTCTAGGTTCCTGGGGAAAAATTGTTGAACATAAATAGATGTGTTGCGTCTTTTAAAAAATATTAAGAGGATTGTGAAGCTACGACTTATCATACAAACGGCGATAACGATTTTCACCTTTTAAATGTTAACCGATTTGGACCAATTTTTCGAAAGGTTAGGCTTATATGTTTTTGCTTTTTCGATAAAGTTAATAAGTTTAATTTTATTGTTGTTCACGTGTGTTCATACAAAACTAATTTCAGACATATTTTTTTTATTTATAACCAGTAATTTAAAAAACGAAACGTATAAGTCTAGCTTTTGTTCTGACTGACAACCTATCAAAAATTGATCCAAATCGGTTAACATTTAAGAGTTGAAAATCTTTATCGCCGTTTGTATGAAAAGTCGAATTTTCGCCGTGGGTTCACAGTCCTTTTAAATACATATAATTAATGTCGTATAAAAGCTAGATCATCATATCAGGTCATATATACGTCCCCACCGAGGGGCTCGAGCCTACCCTGAATTAGAGCGATCGGGGTTTAGTCGACTACGCGAGCCCAATGCGAGTTGCTAGACATCCCACACCACCTTCGAGTTTCTCCGCAGGCGTGTGCAGGTTTCCTCACGATGTTTTCCTTCACCGTTAAAGCGTCGGATAAACGTAAATAACAAATCGAAAACAAAAGCAAGATACTCATTGAAAATACCTAAATAATATTTTCAAAAACTAATAACCAATAACTATTGACTTTTACAAACTATTTGCAAGGATAATTGGTCTACAGTGGTTTTGATGCCCTATATACAGGGTCTTCGGCAGATGGTTGAAAATACGAAAATGGGGGATAGGTGGGGTCGCCTCCCACCTATTTTGAGAATTAAAAAAAATATAGGACGTGTAATTTTTTTTACAGGATTTTTTTTCCTTTTTTAGAAATTTTGCCATTTTTATTCCTTTGAACACATGTAACTTTTTGTTTTTTAAAGCTAGCTCCAAAATCTTTTTTTTAATATACTTTTATAAGATTGTCGGCTCTAAAAAAAATTATGTTTGTTTCAAGTTATTGCTAAAAACAAAAATGTGGGCCCCCGAACTTAAAAAAAAAGTTGAACAAAAATTTAAAAGTCAACTTTGCGATGCATTTTAAAAAAAAATAATGGGTCTGGAAGGCTTCTGTTTTATTTAAAACATCTCTAAAGCTTAGGCTTTTGAATGGTATGTAATTTGTTTCGGTATCTTTTTTGTAACCGGAGTTGTTAATTTTTTTTACTCAATTGGACCATGTTGACGAAATTCCACTAGTTACATGTTTTGTGAAATGTATCAAATGCAAAGTTGAAAATAATGTAAATACTTACTGTTGGGACGGTTACAAAGAGCAGGTACGTTTTTTTACATTCTTGCACACACATAATGGCTATCTTTTGTCATTTATTGGCATATTGGAGTTAGCACTTCCATATGCCAATAAAATGTCCGCATATTCCGCATTGGTAAATTGAGCCATTTTAAACCACAACAAAGTCTTAACAAAACGTCTGATAATAACAAAAAGTGACAAACAACAAAAAAACTTAACAAAATCACAAACGTTAATAACGTTAACGTTTTTTTTTGTTTTCGTTAATTTCACTTTGCTGTGTTTGTGATTTTGTTAAGTTTTTTTGTTGTTTGTCACTTTTTGTTATTATCAGACGTTTTGTTAAGACTTTGTTGTGGTTTAAAATGGCTCAATTTACCAATGCGGAATATGCGGACATTTTATTGGCATATGGAAGTGCTAACTCCAATATGCCAATAAATGACAAAAGATAGCCATTATGTGTGTGCAAGAATGTAAAAAAACGTACCTGCTCTTTGTAACCGTCCCAACAGTAAGTATTTACATTATTTTCAACTTTGCATTTGATACATTTCACAAAACATGTAACTAGTGGAATTTCGTCAACATGGTCCAATTGAGTAAAAAAAATTAACAACTCCGGTTGCAAAAAAGATACCGAAACAAATTACATACCATTCAAAAGCCTAAGCTTTAGAGATGTTTTAAAAAAAACAGAAGCCTTCCAGCCCCATTATTTTTTTTTTAAATGCATCGCAAAGTTGACTTTTAAATTTTTGTTCAACTTTTTTTTTAAGTTCGGGGGCCCACATTTTTGTTTTTAGCAATAACTTGAAACAAACATAATTTTTTTTAGAGCCGACAATCTTATAAAAGTCTATTAAAAAAAAGATTTTGGAGCTAGCTTTAAAAAACAAAAAGTTACATGTGTTCAAAGGTATAAAAATGGCAAAATTTCTAAAAAAGGAAAAAAAATCCTGTAAAAAAAATTACAAGTCCTAGATTTTTTTAATTCCCAAAATAGGTGGGAGGCGACCCCACCTATCCCCCATTTTCGTATTTTCAACCATCTGCCGAAGACCCTGTATAAGATCGATTTTGGATTATTTATGCTCACAATTCATGAAACTATCAATGATTTTGTAAGATTTGCTCTCGTTTATTTGCGCAGAACTCTAATCATGACTGGGAAAATAAGTTTTATTACTAACAAGCCGATAAATGGATCAAAAAATAAGATATACAATAATCATAAAAACAAGAGCATATTCAATACTTTCATGAATAAATTCGTAATCTGGGCACTTGAAAACATCAAAATTTGCTAAGATATCCAGGGCAACAAAAACATTTTTTTCTTGTAGATCTGTGTTATTGAATGACTTATTTATTTAACGTCACATAAAATATATTCATTTTGAACCTAAAACTATTTCGGAAAAAATATTGAATTAATTAATTATTTATGTCGCAAAAAATCTAAATACTCATTATCATTAAAAATAAAACATATTTATAAACCTTAAACTAACAGCTCCAGAATCCAATACACACAGGTAACAAAGTGATACAACATCAACATAAATATATGTTACTATAAACATATTTCTTTCTTCGCCTCATCTTTAATTTCCCTAATTGATTAATGTGATTGTAAAAATATATGTTTTTTTTAATTAAGCCGGGTCTGCAGCCGAAAAACATTACACAAAAAATTCAAAGGATACTTTTTATCCCGAGGGATTTAGGAAAAACTTAAGTCTGTTTGTTACCTACTCTTACAGGTAACAATACTTAACAGATTTCACTTAAAATTTAGCATAAAGGGCGGAAACATACATAGGACAATTTTTATCCTAGAAAAATGCAGATCTGGGGAAAAAATCACAGTCGCGGGCTGTGCTCTATAACAGTAATAAAAAACCTAACCACTCCGGGAGTGCTAACAGCAGTGAAAAGTTTTTACAGTTTTATAAGTTTTGACCCTCCGAGTGTTCCTGGCAAACGACTAGGTTGACAAAGTTTTGACCCTGCGAGTGTTCCTAAAAGTGTGTAAGGTGTCGGTGTCGGTTACGGTAACAGTGTCGTGAGTTCAATGGTTACTTCCCATCTCAAAAAAATGTCAAACGCGCCTAAACAAGTCTTCACTTCAACAATAACCACGCCAGCAAAGCCACGTACAAGTACTTAATAAAATTTTGTGTGAATATTCCCAAACGTTTTGTGTAATGTATTTAAAATAAAAAACATTAACCAACCAACAGACCAAGCTTTAGACAGGGTGTAATAAAATTAATAGGCATATAATACACCAGAGCCACGAGGCTTCTAATGACCCCAGTGACCAACATTCTCCAGGGAACCTATGTGACTCCAGTCAAACTCCACACTATAAAACAAAAATATTATGTACTTGCCGGTATAGGCGCATCTCTTTCTAACTTCAGTCTTAACGTGTCGCACTCGCAGCGACCAATACATGCGTACACCCCATAGAATAATAATTAAAGCACTGCAAAAATACAGTGCTAAAATAATAATAAATAGATTATTAGCTGTGCATTTCTTTTTTTATCCGACTTCCCCAGATGAAGGGTTATGTGTTTCAAGTGTATGTATGTGTATTTCTTTGGCACGCCGTGCCCCTGTAGCTTGGTTGATTTTGGAGAGGGTGGTATCGTTAGATTCGTCTTAATCCCATGAGTGACATAGGATATATTTTTACCCGATTGGCTTTAATTTTTAGCAATTTTAACTGAATTGATTAGTTATTCTAATGTTTATTTAATCATTATTTAATGACATCCTCAGATAGGATTGTGTCAATATTGCCTTAAAATTTTTAATTTTTCATATTTTTTTAGAAAAATTGTATGTTGTACTCAGCTAGACATGAGAGCTCCTATGTAATTGAAATCTAAAATCATGTTTACTACTAATAAAGATTATTTTTAAAAAAGGGGTTAAATTTTCATGCATTCGGGTGTTTAGTTTTTAATTAATTCATGTAGTAATTTGTTAGTAGCAAAAAAGTTTACCAAATACAACCACTACATATAAATCGATAATTTAACGATTCCAAACTTGACACTTTTTTTTTTAATTCACAATTGGTAAACCCTTGACAACATCACCTGGTGGTAAGTGACGATGACATGACATTTCGACATTTCTAAGGCGGTTTATAAGGATGTAACAAAACTGGTGTAGGTCCCGTTAACTGGGGCTTCTACTCATCATACTGAACAACTTTCCCCAAGTTACCCATAGTCTAGTCTCAAAAACTAATTTCGACGCTCTATACAAAATTGGTCAATCAGCTGATCGATTTTGTAAGTGATCTGGTTTTTTTTAGAATTGACCGTGGGTTTAATGGAAAATGTTTTACAGTGGAAACCCCTGTTAACAGGTCCTACACCAATTTTGTTACACCTGTCTAGTTATTAGTGTGTCGTGTCGAATTGGAGTGTCGTGTCGAGGTGAGCGTCGCATCTTTCTTTACGCCAGGAACATTAGTATATCTTTGCCTAAGTTGTTGAACTGATCGATTCTAGTCCAGAATGTTCTGAAAACTGACCATAAGCTCCTTGGAGAATATATTTTAGCATAATATTAATAACTAGAACAAAAACTATAACTAAATATAACTTTTTGTTACACCCTGCATTTTTTAAATATTCAACTCAAATATACTAAATAAGCCTTTGTCCGTTTTTCATACAGCTAAAAAGATCGTCTCTGTAGCTAGTCATCGTCGCTAAGTCGTCGTTTTTTCTTTCCCTTCATTTTCTTCTGCATCGCTTCTAATCGCATGTCTTCTAGGTCTTCCAGGATACCTAAAGAGAGGAAATAGTTTTCAAGTTTTAGTTATTTTAATTTATTCAGAAAACAGTCTTTATATATTAACCATCTTAATTTTGATAGATTACAGACCGATAGTTTCCTATATTTTAACATAAATACGTATACTTAAATCCAAATTTTGAATAAATATAGTAATACCTAAGTGATTGTAGCTTTAGAAGTTTGAACCAGATTTTTTCTTAATAAAGTCTTAAATCTAGCTATTTAATTTTAGTTTTCTTTTAATGACTAAAATGTAATTTCTTTTTTTTTAAATAGGTATTTTCTTTGTTACTTTTTTCTTTCTAGATGAGGAACATTCAAATCATGTGATTCTAGTCATGAAAATGAACAACTTTTGTTGAAAAATGAACTACATACAAATTGATAAGCCAATTTTGTCAAAATGAATTTTTTTTTTTGTCATTTCAGCAAGTTGTAGAAGAAAAGTTATAGGAGTGAATACATTCAGGCACAAAAAAACTTTTTATTAAATATATCCAAATTTTTAATGTATGTGTTATTTTAGAATATTGATTAATAAAAAAACTTTGAAATCTTTTAGGATAAGAGATAAATTCAAAGATCTCACCATGTTTTTTGCTGATATATTCTTCGCGCTGTTGCTGCGCAAAACTGGACTCCATGTTTGGATCATCATCGTCATCTATGTTCCGATATCTGTAAGTACGTATAATGTGTTCAGAAAACACCTCAACGTGGTGGGCAAGATACTCAATTTAATGCTCATCAAACATAAATCTGCAAATTCGCGCGACGTGAGCGACCGCATTATTCCTGCGATATGACGTCAAATTTGGTGAGAATAAATGTTATATAACTTTAAATTTAACACCCCCTTTTCCTTAACCCCTACACCACACGCCGCCATTTTGTTTGTTCTGTCATTCGTTTCTTGAAATGTCATTTGTGGCCCGTTGTATGAAGTGACAACGGGCCACAAATGGCATTTCAAAAAACGAATGACGGAACAAACAAAATGGCGGCGAAATCCTATACGTTCGACAACTAAACTGTAACCAATCTGTATCAATCTGGGTGACGAGGGGGTGAGGTCTCAATCTAGAGAGCGGCAGGGAGTGTCCATACTGTGTTAGTACTAATATATATATACTTTGCCCACACCCAACCACAGTATTACAATATAGCGGCTTACAGCAGGGCAACGAATGTATTTACGCAGAGCAACGGAGGGGTACTTGCGGGGCTGCGGGCGGCGGGGCACAGCCTGCCAAACTCCGCGAGTTTGCCAGGCTGACTACAGGCTAGTACCTACGCTGGTGACGCATCGTGCGACATCAAAGGCGTTGCGCTACTGTAAGCCATATCGTAATACTGTGCCCCAACCCACCTCATACTACCTAACCATTTTCTCACCACCACTGATTCCCCTCAACCTCTCCCCCTCCCCTCAATACCCTAAGCCCTTGACTTAAGTACGTCCTGCAGCACAGTTACGATAATAGTTACCCTTATCTACTACACGTCATCGCCGATTTTGGCGATGCGAGGTCGCGTCGCCGATTTATGTTTTAGCGCAAATATACCTTTCACTTTTCACGCGGCAGCAATGTGAAATAAAATCCAGATATTAGTTATTTATAGTTAACAAAATACAGCATGTTTTTAATAGTGTTTAACAGTGTGAGTTGGGGAAAGTTGTTCGGTTTCATATGTAGAGCAACCCTAACCGCTTGCACTCTATTAAAAACACTCTGTATAAAATAGCGTATGGTACGATTACACGCTGTACAAAATAATGTATGGTATGACTACATCTAACAAATATCAAACCGATCAACGGATTAAAATGTTATACAATTGGAATACAGTAATACCTCGGTTTACGCGACCTCACTTTGCGCGATTTCGTTATAACGCTGTTTTTGCAATTCGCGCTATTAAAAAAATATAAAAAAATAAAAAATATATTTTGGTCTAGAGATGTTGGAAAGTTCAGACAGTGATGTCAACCGTGTTTTATATCTGCGGCAATCCATAGAAAATGGTGTTACTTGCTATGAAAAAATTTTAATTGAGCGCAAGAAAAATTCTACTCAAAAAACGTTAGATGAGTATTTCTCTAAAACTTAAAATATATCGGGTGACTTTTAATTAGTTCTTGATAGCAAAGGATATGAATGTACTCGTGATTACAAACAACTTTCCTAAAGAAAGTATATGTCAAATCAGAAAAAAAATTTTGGTCCTCGGTACATAACAAGTTATCAAATCGGCAAAAATGTATGAAGGACCAAAACTTTTTTTTCATATTTGACATATAGTTACTTTAGGAAAGTTGTTTGTTTTCATGAGTACATTCATATCCTTTGCTATCAAGAACTAATTAAAAGTCACCCTATATAGGTATTTCGTTTTTTTTGTAAACTTATAGGCAATAAAAGTAAATTTGTAATTTATTTTGCTTCTTATTTCATTGACCTCGTTATACACGTATTTTGCTTAGCGCGAAATTGATCGGAACGCATCCTTCGCGTAAACCGAGGTATTACTGTAATCTACCGAAATCCACCATTGTTAAGTCTTTGGCATCATCTCACCTAATTGTAAGTGACGAATGGTATGACTAAAACTAACGAATACAAACAAACAACATATGGTATGGCTACATCTAACAAATACAAACCGATCAACGGACTAAAATGCTACACAAGTGGAATAATCTAGTGCAGACGTTAGCTTTTTTTTTAATCTACCATTGGTTAGCCTTTGGCATCATCTCACCTAATGGTAAGTTACGAATCGTATGACTAAAACTAACGAATACAAACCAATAACGCATGGTATGACTTTATAAAACATAATATACAAACCGATCAACGGTCTAAAATATTATACAAGTGGAATAATCTAGCGCAGGCGGCAGTTTTTTTTTTAATCCACCATTGGTAAGCCCTTGGCATCATCTCACCTAATGTTAAGTGACGACGATGCCGAGATCGAAGCGGGCTTACAAAGATTGGCAATGGGGAGCTGGCTATCTTATCTTCATACCGGAACACTGTTGACCAATATAACTCGGCCGTCAATTGCTTTAAGCCCAGACAGTAAAATTATATTATTTCACGCTAGATACATAACGTACACTTTTATAAGGTTAGTTGTAGCCTCGTTACGCGATTTTTTAGGTATTTACGACTACAATATTGTGTGATATTGTTATTAATAAATTAATTACTTAATGAATGGAAACTTTAAAACCCGCATCCGCCGCTGCCGAAAAAGATAACTGCTCAACAACAATCAAAGCGACGTTGCAATAGACCGCATTTGATAATTATTTCTTTTATCTAGAACTTTTAACCGCACCCGTGATGTGGCGTAAAGTTTAGTCAAATCTACTTAAAAGTTGACCCTACTCACATCTCCAGGTCAAGAGTTCGATTCTTTTTTTTTTGACGTGATAACGTCTTATTAATTAATGACACGGGTTGCATTCACGAAAAAGTGTGACTTCATTATCACGTTACGCCCATTGTCACGTTACGCCAATGTGATGTCATTACGCCTGAGCCGAGCGTGCAAACGAGAGTTGTACTAGTACTTGGACGGACGAACTGTCAAACAAGTGTGTCAATGGATTAAAAGTACTAGGCTTCCAGGAACTTACAAGAGGTGTTCCAATGCGGTCAATTCTCTGTAAGGAAAACACGTATCTGTGTGTGTCAATGGATTAAAAGTACTAGGCTTCCAGGACCTTCGAAGAGGTGTTCCAATGCGGTCGTTTCTCTGTGAGGAAAACATGTACAAACAAACAAGTGTGTGTGAGAGCGTTCGCAATGGCCACTTGCCACGGCCGACTAGATTGTACCTAATCGAGTTGGTCACGACGACGTGGATCTGGATGGCCATAAAGCACACAAGCGTTCGGTTTGCGACACGTTATCACGTAAAATTATCGTCCGTAAACCGACTTTACAGACAACATCGTTTCTTAATTAAAAATTTGAGTGCGTTTGACTTTGACTACATCTCACCTGATGGTAAGTGACGATGTAGTCGAGGATGGTACACACAAACTCAAATAGTGCCTATTCACTCTCGCCTTGAAGATCCCCAAATTGTAGGAGTCGGGAAACACAGACGCAGGCAAGGAGTTCCACTCCATCGCTGTCCGCATAATAAATGAGGAAGCGTAACGCTTCGTGCGTATAGGCTAAATAAAAACAGCATAGGGGTGGAACCTCTCCCTGCGTCTCGTTGACCGTAGGTGGAATGGAGCTGGGTGAATCTTTGTAAGACTCGTTTTGATTAGTGGTAGTGCATCTTCTACCCCGCCTGGCTAGCTACCACCGTCTTGCAGCTAAAAGAAAATGTTACCAGCATTGATGTGTACTGGCTTCCCCATTGGTGAATCTTATAGTAACCTCGCTCCCATCTTATCAATCCTTGATAAAAAAATACTTACTTGGATTTATCGTAGCCGAATATTTCCTTGATGTGTCTCGAGTAGTCCATGTTCTCATCGCCGTCGTCAATGAAGTCATCCATTTCAGAGTCGTACTCAGACTCCGAATCAATTTGACCTGAAACATTTCGTATTGTCCGTACAATTTCGTATTGTTTTTCGTAACGGGACCCTGAGCCTACGCTGTCCATCCGTCTGTGTGTCTGCCTGTCCGACTTTCAAAAGGTATCGTCTGAACCATACGTAATAGGTAAAAAAAAAACGAAATAGGTAAAATTTTCACTTATGACTATCTTTGAATGAGTTGTATGCGCGGCTCGCGAGCGTGGAAATGAGTTTTCTCCAGATCCCTCAAGAACTATATCGGGCTATTCACATATAGTTATCACTTATATTTCACATATATATACAGTCTTATGTCACTTCCCACGCCCTCACCTAATTCTATAAAAAAATAAATTAAATCTAAGCGGCTCGCGCACCACTGACCCTCTAAGACAGTCATAAAAACAATGCGCACTCGAGCGAAGCCGCGGACAGAAGCTAGTATATTACATTAGTAATAACTTACAGTTGCCTATTCTTACTAATATTATAATTCCTAAAGTGTGTGTCTGTCTGTTTGTTACTCATTCACACTAAAACTACTAAACCGACTTCGCTAGAATAGATTTCGAAGAACGTATACTTTTTACCCCGGAAAAACTGAGATCCCGAGGGATCTGGGATAAAATTAAGTCCACGCTCGCGAAACGCTACATAGTGAATATTGATGTCTGAAAAAAATAACTTACGCTTTGGTTTCCTCCTGTCTTCGACCGGTGGTTTCTTTTTGACAACATTATTTTTCAGTGAATTGACATGCTTGTCAAAATCAAAACTGTTGCTAAGAGTGGGCTTGCTGGGTCCGGCTTGCGGCTTACTGTTAACCAGCCCCTTGGAGAGAGCCCCTTTATCCGGCAGACGCTTGCCATTCTCCGGTCTTTGCCCATTTAGTTTAGGGGATCCATCTAAACTCTTCTTACCATCCGAAGTACTTTTAGGGGGCATAGATTTTAGCACTGGTCTTCCTTGCGAGCTGTGACCATTTGTCAGTCTACTGTCTTTGTTCCCAGTTAATTTCTTTTCATTTGAATTCTTTTCTATCCGGTACGTGTTCTGGCTTTTTAAATCTATGCTTTTCTTGTCATCTGACCTGACAGAGCTTTGTTTCGGTTTATCTAAAACACGACCTTTATCCATTGATTTAGATACCAATTTTTGCTTCGATTTGTCCAGTCTCTCTTTGTCTCTACTCAATTTCTCCATTTCTCTGTCGATCCTCTCTCGTTCGACTCTTAGCTTCTCCATCTCCATTTCTCTGTCGATCCTCTCTCGTTCTGCTTTTAGCTTCTCCAATCTGTCCTTATCCGATCTCTCCTTTCCACGCTCAGCCTTCTCATGCATGAGTCTCTCTTTTTCCCTATCCTTTTCCCTTTGTAACTTTTCAGCTTTCTGTCGGTCAAATTTCTCGCGGTCTCTGTCATGTTTCTCGCGTTCTCTCTCGTATCTCTCGCGATCTCTCTCCAGCCTGTCGCGGTCTCTGTCGAGTCGCTCGCGTTCATTGTCATATGCCTTAGGTTTGGGGCTCTCCAGCCTCTCGCGGTCTCTGTCGAGTCTCTCGCGGTCTCTGTCATATGTCTTAGGTTTGGGGCTGTTATTTCTGTGGTTGTCGTTACCTTTGTCTGACAATTTTGGGATTCTGCCAAAGCCACTTGGTTCGGGCTTTCTTTCTTTGTCCGCTGGTCTTTCCTCTCTTTGTGCTGAAAAAGGTAGTTTTCTATATGAATAGCATATAGGGTACATATTAGTATTAAAATTACTCATTATGCAAAATGAAAAAAAATATATATAGTCAGTCCTGACGCGCGTCCCGAACTTTTTACTCTGTAACTATTCATTTGTGTCTAATAAATTCACAAGTAAATCCTTCTGATGTATATTTAATTATTACCAAAAAATCCCTAGTAGTCATTTTATAATTTATAAACCAATATTTAATCCTATAACACAGGGTTTTTCCCTTTTTAGGAGGTAAAATCTTCACCCATTGTTTAATTTTATCAGTTATGTATACCTGAATAAATTTTTTATATTATATTATTGAAATATTAATAAATACTAAAAATAAATAATAATTACGGTACTTACAACAATTTATTATTTACTAAAAGACATTCATTTGAAAAAAAACTCTGGCTAGCTACTGCATCATCATATCAGCCGAAGAACGACAATTTTGGACATAGGCCTCCCCTATCATATCTCCAGATAATTGACACTCTTCCTATTAAGCAACTAACTAACTTTTTAACTGCCTCTGTGGCCTAGTGGTTAGTTTAGTCGTGGGTTTGATTCCCGACGAAATTCTACGAGAGACTAGATTCTAACTTTATAAGATTCGGTTTGGTTGCTGGTAGGGAATTTTCTAAGGTCACCTGGATAGTACCCCATCACCACAGTATATATATTAGTACTAACGTACAGTATGGACACTCCCTGCCCCTCTCTAAATTCGACCTCACCCCCCCGTCACTCAGATTGGGTGTAGATTGGGTACCAAACGTAAAGGACGAGCTACGCAAGCACTTTTATTCACTATATTCACTTTGCGCGCCGCTGTGATTTCGTTCACAAGCATAAAAACCAACCAGTTACCGAACGTAAAGGCCTAACTGAAATCTTTTTTTTTTCATACTTGTCATGTTGTAAACAACCACCGCTCGAACAAAAAACACCACTTTCCGAATACACCATACACAGTATGAGACTATAAAACATTGTAAATGGTAACTGCGACGTGGACGTATGAATTAACACTGAAAACTGCTATTATTTTATACGGTCTAACACTTTTTCCATAAAATTTGGGGGTTGTAAATGGTTTAAAGATGTACAAAATAATAGCAGGTTTCAGTGTTAATTCGTACGTCATTCGGAAAGTGGTGTTTTTTTTTCGAACGGTGTTCGTTTACAACGAAAAGTATGAAAAAAAAAAGAGTTTAGTATTCACACAGCATTCAGTAAATAACTAACAAACATTTTGTGACCAATACCGCCGGTGTGATTCAACCCTACCTGCATTCTTGCCTATAGATACGTCAGTTATAATTATGTATATCATTTCTCGCTCGTTTGTATGGAGTGTCCGGGGTGTGCCATCACCATCTTATATAAATCTTGCCGCCAAACTTCAATATTAACAGCATTGATATTTTACGGCATGGACATAAGATAGCTAGTTCCTCATTGCGTTGGAGAATCTTGGTAAGTCCGCTTCCATCTTCGGCATTCATTAACTATCAGGTGACATAATGCCAGAGGCTTAGCAATTGGGATGAGGAATGCTAGTCATCTGATTAATCTGATTTACTTTTTATCATCTGTCAAAAACTACAGTTTTGTTCTAAAAATGTTTGAAATACATAGGCATGGCGTCATAGTTTTGCAGCGTCGTCGTTTATGTACTCATTTTTTGATTTTGGTGAACTAAAAATCGAAGACTCGATGGAAAACAAAACGGGTAAGTTTAAGTAGAACTTCGGAAAACCAATTCGGCAATTTAGTGATCAAGAGTTCATAATTTATTTCTGATGCTGACGACCCTATTGTGGACAAAATATGCAATGGGCAAGTGCTATTATAAGTACAAATACAAGATTCCTATCTCCCCCAGCCGCTGTTTCTTTAATATTGGCCGGTCTGGCTCCAACTGCGCTTGCTTTTGCCGTGACAAATCCATGGTTTCCGCCTAATCGATCTATATGGACAGCCTGCGCGCTATATACAAAGGTGGTGCCAATAACCTAACCAATAAAAATTTTAAATTCAAAACCCGACTGCATAACATTACTCCTTGTTTTTGGGCAGTCGGGTTAAAATGTATCCTATGTCACTTTCGGAATCATGACGAATGTAATGACACCTCGCACTTCACAATCCATCAAGCTCTTTTAGCCACAGGCTCAACCAAAGAAACAGACATACATACACTCATACATCCGAAAAACATTACCCTTCTTTTGGGCAGACGGGTAAGAATACAGGTTTGTCGCTGTCGGAACATTTCTGGAAGTAGCTTCGTCGGGCAACTGCATACATTTCCTGGCCCCGCCCCTGTCTTCCCCAGCCACTTGTTCTTGTACTCCTCTCGTAGCTTCTTGGTCATCAGCCGGCCCTGCTCCTTCTATTAAGAAACGGAAATGAGTAGGTACATACGTTTCCTGGCCCCGCCCCTCTGCTCCTCCAGCCTCTGCTGGCGGCGGCGCAGCCGCGCCTGCTCCTCCTCATACTCCCGACGCTGCTTCTTCGTCATCAGCCGGTCTGGCTCCGACTCCGCTGTTTTCTTCATCGTCGCTACCTCAACGGGCTCACTCTTCTTTTGCTCCGCTAACTTGATCAACTGGTTGAAGTCTATGGGAGGCGGCATCGGCCTCCTCGATTTGTGTTTCTCTTGTTTCTCATCTTTTTGCTTTTCTTGTTCGGTTTTTGGTGGAGGACTTGGTTCTCTGTCTGCAACGAGATGTAACCAAAAGTTGATTCAGATTGTACTAGCTTTTGCCAGCGGCATCGCTCGCGTGAACATAGTTTCTATGTTAACAGTCTCCGGAAGTGCGCAGTGCGCGAGCTAGCACGTCAATCCTTCCCTTCATTGCGACTTGCCAGTATTGTTTTTTTAATTTTTTTTATTATAATTGGCAAGCCCTTGGCATCATCCCACCTGATGAAAATTATCATAAAGGAGAGTTAACAGCTATGCCACGGGAACCAGTGTTGCCGTTTTAGCCACTTTGTGGCTAGATCTAGCATATTTTTAACGGTTTAGCCAAAAATAATGTTAGCTTACAAAACGATTATAGCTACTTTTGGTAATTATGTTTTTGATAATTACTGTTTACAGTTGACCAAATATTTGACCTAGTTACTGCGGTCTTGTCTTCCTCACTCTAATGCGTAAGTAAGTAGTTAACTGTCATGAACACACTGAAAAATAAATTATGAAACAAAATGTGTGCATTAACACTTAATTCCATAATTATGATTAAAAGTCAATTAAAATAAATAACTATGTTTTGCCACCTGAAGTTTTAAACAAATTTACAGAAACGGACAAAGCAATCAAAAAAATTGAAACCCCATCTACATCATCATCACCGATTGATTGACGTTGACGTAGAGATTTCAGAATTACCAGATGCCATTGTAGACCTACATTTTTTTTTTCTACATGTATTAGATACTGTTTTAATTAAACCCACATCCTTATTACAAAATTGGCCACTTTTTCATTTTAATAACCACAAACAAGATTGTCCTAAAGGCAACACTGACGGGAACCACTTAAGAAATAGGAGTCTTATCTTTGTAAGTGGGGGCTACAGTTGCAGCGACACTGACCCAATGGGATCTTTTGTGTCTACCCCTATAACCTTTGTATCTACTCGAAGATGTGCTGCATCAATGCAGCGATTCCGCTACTAGGAAGGTGCTTGTAGTCCTCCGGTTTTGGGTAGCCATCACCTAGGAGGTACATACGCTTGCTAGCCAGGACATCCAGTGACACAGTAAGTGTTCCATTGATTCTGTATCTTCACCACAGGCCCTGCTGGTCGGATCATTCGAGAGATAGGAGTAGAACGTACCTATATGTTAATCCAGGTCCTAATCTTTCTATTTCATACAGATCCATTCTGTTGTTGTGTCGTGATTGCTTAACAAACATCCATGCGTCCAATCTTTCACTTTTATAATATTAGTAAGGATTCTATTAGACAGCATTTCATCATATCAGCTTATATACGTCCCCATCGAGGGGCTCGAGCTTACCTTGAATTAGGGCGATCGGGTCTTAGTCGACCACGCACAGTGCGGGTTGGTCGACTTCACACACAACCTTCAGTTTCTAGCAGGAGTCCTCACGATTTCTGCACGTGAGGTCGTGGTTCGATCCTGCCACGTACCAATGTGTTATCGAATTTCGATTTCATATGTACGTTTATCCGACGCTCTTATACGGTGTAGGAAAACAGCATTTATCAGTATGGAAAGTCGGATACAATCCAAATATTAAAGATTCCTATCATCAGCATCATAATTTAAGAGCCGTGCTCTTGTCGGTGTAGCTCTCTCCAGGTCTCTCTCTCCCACACTATCTCCTTCATTTCTCTATACGTTTCCACCTTAAATTTCTTCTTAACTTAGTCTATATAAGCAATTCTAGGTCTTCCTCTTCCGCGCTTTCCTTCGATCTTTCCTTCTATTAAAAAAAAGAAAAGATACAGATTCCCAATTCGACTGTAAATTCAGAATAGCTTTATCATGATCATATAAAGCAGTCTTTCGGCTGAAAGACGTCCACTGCTAAACAAGGCTTTCCCTAAGGTTTTCACAATGAATGGTCCTGTGCTGCGTACTTCTTCCATTCCAATCAGAATATCTTTTTTTAGGGTTCCGTACCCAAAGGGTAAAAAAGGGAACTTAATACTAAAACTTCGCGGTCCGTCCGTCTGTCTGTCTGTCCGTCTGTGACCAGGCTGTATTTCATGAACCGCGATAGCTATACCAAAGTATATATATTAGTCCTAACATACAGTATGGACACTCCCTGCCGCTCTCTAGATAGCAACCTCACCCCCTCGTCACCCAGATTGATACAGATTGGTTACAGTTTGGTTGTCAAACGTATAGGATTTCGCCGTCATTTTGTTAGTTCCATCATTCGTTTTTCGAAATGTAATTTCTGGCCCGTTGTATGAAGTGTCCAGGGTGTGGCTATACAGTTGAAATTTTCACAGATGATGTATTTCTGTTGCCGCTATAACAGCAAATACTAAAAATTAGAAAAAGTGAAAAAATACGGGGGTCTCCATACAAAAAACGTGGTTTTTTTTAAATCGTGAAGAAACTAGCGCCATCTAGTATGATGGAACGAAACCCTTTGTGTGCGATTCTGACTCGTAATTGGCCGGTTTTTCTAAAATTACCCACACACGGACCCTCTTGACATAACACACAAGGGTACAATATAAAATTTAGCTCTAACGAACAGATTTCTTACTAGATTATTAATTTCAAGTATAAAATTACAGCCTAACGTCACGTGAAAAAAGCGCTGGTTGTAGTAGTTGAAGAAGGTTGTTGCATCCGTAACAGCTACGACACTACGTCTAAAATAGATAACGGCCAATGATCAGCGCTTCTTAGGTGACGCGAGGTCTCCAAGAACATATACCTACCTCCATTCTCTTTTCTGCGCTTCCTCTTGTGCGGCACTGGGTCGTCTTCGTGTTGCAGCGCGTGTTTCACTCGCTCCATGGTGCCTTTAAGATCTTTCTTCACAGTGCTGTCTGGAAAAAAACCTTTTATTAATAAATCATCATCATAGTAGCCGAAAGACGTCCACTACTGGGCAAAGGCCTCCCCCAAGTTTTTCACAACGACCGATCCTGCGCTACCCGCAATAAGGCTTTCGGCGACCTTTATCAGGTCTTCGTTACACCGACGCTACCACCATTCGAGAACTTTACTACGTCCATCCGCCCACTGCCACTTAAAATTAAACCTTAAGTTTTAACCTTATTAATAAATCATCATCATATCAGCTCATATATACGTCCCCACCGAGGGGCTCGAGCCTACCCTGCACTAGGGCGATAGGGCCTTAGTCGACCACGCGGGCCCAGTGCGGGTTGGTCGACTTCACACACAACCTTCGAGTTTTTCGTAGGCGTGTGGAGGTTTCCTCACGATGTTTTCCTTAACCGTATTAAGAGCGTCGGTGGCGTAATGGCAAAGGCCGCTATCTCGTACCAGGTCCCTGATGGTTCGAATCCTGCCCTTATTAACAAATAAATACAATAAAAGGCCTTTGGATTTTCATTACTTATTTATAAGTTCATATTTCAAATGTTGCAGACATGTTAGTGTTATTTCGAGGGTGCCTTTTTTTTGTTCGCGGAATGTGGGGTCTCATAGTACCTCAACGTGTTGAGAGATTCACTACTTATATAAATACCGTGTTTTATTACAACCGGCTCATTAGTCTCTGAACTATCATCAACCAATCAACTTAATCGGGAAGACAGCGTTCACAATGGAGAAGATCGAGCACCGCGCCGCGCCGTTATAAAGCACGGAAATAAGGGTCAAACTATTACGAAAGAGATGTCCTCCGTTTACGGAGACTCTTGCCCTTGTGCAACTATGGTTTACAAGTGGCATCATCTATTCTAGCAAGTACGAGAATCACTTGAAGATGATCCCCGGCCTGGACGCCCCAACGGCGAGGTGACCACACGCGAAATCATCGCTAAAGTCGAAAAATTAATATTGGAAGAGGCTCGTCTTATAAAGAAACAGCTCGCAAAAATGGTTGGAGTATCCGATACAACCATTTTTTTTAATTCTTCATGACTATCTCGGTATGACTAAGGTCAGTGCAAGATGGGTGCCGAGAATGCTCACGCCGCCGCCGCAAAAGCAACAGCGCGTAGAGCGTACATGCGTTTTTGAACCTCTGTAATGAGTCGAATCGTTAGTGGAGATGAAACTTTTCAAATAAATAAAGAATAAAGACTATCAACTAACGCAAAAGAGGTTTCACTCGGCAAAATCTTTTAAATAAATGGCGACTCTTGTTAAGACACAATAAAGTGCAATTCAGGTTCGCACAGCGCCAGTTACCTACAGTTACATTCACCTACAAGTTGCCTCTCTTTCTATCGCGTAACTCTTATTTCTTGTTACTGATTTGCCTCCTGCAGGCCGCACGGCCTTTTCAAGCCTACAGCGCGAAGTGCGATAGGTCTGACTTGGGTTCATCATTATGTACCTGAGTCTAAACAAGACTCCAGCATAAAAATCATACCACCGCCTAAGAAAACGGCTCTAACGATTCTGATGAAACTTTGCATGTCGGAGTTGCTTATGTTTATCTATTACATGGTAATACCCATTGGTCTGGGTAAAATCGTGTTTGTATGGTTTTCCTACAAATGTAATTGAAATTTGCGATTTACTCACAAATGGTTGAAACTATTGAATTGTCATGTATTACGAATAAGTATATATTTGGTGGTGCAATATGAATTCACCAAAATTATTAAAAAAAAAACTATTTTTGTATGAAAAAAAAATTGTCGAGAAAGTTTGCAGGCTGCCCTACAATTTATTATTGTTTATTAGGGAATCCACTTTAATAATACATAATATTCTGAGAAAGCACATATTCTGAGATTGTGTACACTGGCTACTTATTACTGTTCGAAAGATACAACCCTACAATGTTAGGTTGAGTGCCCTCCGCACTCGCTTCCTCTGTCCGGTGAAGTTGTAAAGGCCTCCACGGCCAACAACAAGCTTGTCCTGTCGAAAAAAAAAACAACAACAACCCTATAAAGATCATACAGACCAACAGATTGACAGTGTAGGCTTAGGAATAGGGTCCCGTTGGCACTCTTGGGTACAGAACCCTAAAAATTTTTAGTTACTTAATTTCAATTTCTCAACACCCTTTGAATCCACAATTTTAATTCGAAATTATCAGATTAATGGTTTTCTCTGTAATATCTCCATGATGACTGAATAAGTACTTAGAAGAAGCAGGATTTTTTTACAAATACCGTATTCGAAATTATCAGATTAATGGTTTTCTCGGTAATATCTCCATGATGACTGAATAAGTACACAGTTGAGGATAGGTCACTTAGAAGAAGCAGGATTTTTTTTATAGCTACCGTTGACAGTAAAGTTTTCTAAAAATTTTTAATTACTTAATTTCAATTTCTCAACACCCTTTGAATCCACAATTTTAATTCGAAATTATCAGATTAATGGTTTTCTCTGTAATATCTCCATGATGACTGAATAAGTACACAGTTTAGAAGAAGCAGGATTTTTTTACAAATACCGTATTCGAAATTATCAGATTAATGGTTTTCTCGGTAATATCTCCATGATGACTGAATAAGTACACAGTTGAGGATAGGTCACTTAGAAGAAGCAGGATTTTTTTTATAGCTACCGTTGACAGTAAAGTTTTCTAGTGGCGACTGCGCACCGGAAGACTTAGCGTAGGTAGTACTGCCACTCGGTAGACCGACCACACATAACTCGTAGAACAGATGACCGTGAAGGCAGTTAATTTCTCAAGCGGTGACCATGTACCGGATGACGTAGCGTAGGCAGGCCTCCCACTTGGTGGACCAACGACCTGATGAAAGTCGCGAGAAGCCGCTGGATGTGGACAAGCAGGACCGCTTTTCAAAATATCCAAATTATGAATTGAGAAGTTAAATTACGTAAAATTATCTTACTGGTGGAGCGAGCTCTGCTCGAAGTTTCTCTGCGTGATCCGTAGGAGAACCAAAGTAACCGACATAGCTCTCAGAATTGCTAAACTTGAGTGGCAGAGGGCAGAGCACATAGCTCGTAGAACAGATGGCCGCTGGGGCAGTAAAGTTCTCGATAGATTTTGAGCTAAGCTACAAAACAACACTAAATTATCTACCATTAATTACTTACGCAATGATGCAAATTAAATGGTTAAGAGACCCTTGTGCGGGGTTGTGACAATCCTTTAATTGTAATTTCACTACAAGTTAACATTTTCACATGTTTTTAACTAAAACACTAATTAAAACAGTTGTTCAAAGTACCACCGTGAACATAGCCGCCCCATTTCGCAGATTTCGAGTTTTTTAGCTTAAATCGTTAGTTCTGGATTAGTTCCGATTTGTTCTGGCAAAATTTCGTTTGTTCCGGCACGCGAAATAGCGATTTTTTTAAAATTAAAATGGTAGCGGCTATCTTCACGCTAGCCACCCCATTCCAGATTTTTCAACTTTTATTTACTAAATCAATAGATATTCGTTAGTTCCAATTTGTTCCGTATAAATTTTGTTTGTTCTGATTATAATTTCCGCGAAAAAAAAATTCAAAGTGGGGCGGCTAACTTCACGTGAACATAGCCGCCCCAATGGAATTAAAAAAAAAACAAAGACATGATTCGATAGATATTCGTTAGTTCCGGTTTGTTCTGGCATTATTTGTTTGTTCTGATAAGCATTTCCAAGAAAACAGCAAATAGCGGAATCCAACTACCGCCGATACGATGGCTTAAATGTGAACCCTATGTAGTTGGGTTAAGGTTTAAATTACTTTTCCATGTCTTATTAGAAACATCGTAATCTCTTCACAGAGTTTTGATGATTTTTGCACTAACTTATTCACGTCATTTTTTCTTACTAAAAATGAAACTTTCAGTGAGTTTGCTAAGCAACCAAGAGTTTTTGCTGCAGTAACTGATTTTCATAGAACTGTAACGTAGGGTGTGCTAGCGCTCCATTTTCTATTTTTCTGGCCAGTGCCCGCTATTTTAATTTAACATTCATTTAGCAGAGTTCATTGTCTTACGATAGATAAATAATTGCGTTTGTTCTGAACAAAGATAAGTATCTAGAGAGGTATAACTGCTGTAACTGGTTTTCATAGAACGGTAACGTAAGGTAAGTTTGCGTTCCATTTTCTATTTGTTCTGAGAGAGTGCCCGCGATTTGACTTTACAATAATGTAGAGTAGTCTATTGTCTTGCGTTAAACAAAAAATTGCGTTTGTTTTGAAGAAAGATAAGTTTCCAGAGAGGTATAACTGCCGTAACTGGTTTTCATAGAACTGTACCGTAGGGTAAGTTTGCGCTTCATTTTCTATTTGTTCTGAGAGAGTGCCCGCGATTTAACTTTACAATAATGTAGAGTACTCTATTGTCTTGCGTTAAACAAAAAATTGCGTTTGATCTGAAGAAAGATAAGTTTCCAGAGAGGTATAACTGCAGTAACTGGTTTGCATAAAACGGTAACGTAAGGTAAGTTTGCGCTCCATTTTCTATTTGTTCTGAGAGAGTGCCCGCGATTTGACTTTACAATAATTTAGAGTAGTCTATTGTCTTGCGTTAAACAAAAAATTGCGTTTGTTCTGAAGAAAGATAAAGTTCCCGAGAGGTATAACTGCAGTAACTTGTTTTCATTGACCGGTAACGTAAGGTAAGTTTGCGCTCCATTTTCTATTTGTTCTGAGAGAGTGCCCGCGATTTGACTTTACAATAATGTAGAGTAGTCTATTGTCTTGCGTTAAACAAAAAATTGCGTTTGATTTGAAGAAAGATAAGTTTCCAGAGAGGTATAACTGCAGTAACTGGTTTTCATACAACGGTAACGTAAGGTAAGTTTGCGCTTCATTTTCTATTTGTTCTGAGAGAGTGCCCGCGATTTGACTTTACAATAATGTAGAGTAGTCTATTGTCTTGCGTTAAACAAAAAAATGCGTTTGATTTGAAGAAAGATAAGTTTCCAGAGAGGTATTACTGCAGTAACTGGTTTTCATAGAACTGTACCGTAGGGTAAGTTTGCGCTTCATTTTCTATTTGTTCTGAGAGAGTGCCCGCGATTTGACTTTACAATAATGTATAGTAGTCTATTGTCTTGCGTTAAACAAAAAATTGCGTTTGTTCTGAAGAAAGATAAGTTTCCAGAGAGGTATAACTGCAGTAACTGGTTTGCATAAATCGGTAACGTAAGGTAAGTTTGCGCTCCATTTTCTATTTGTTCTGAGAGATTGCCCGCGATTTGACTTTACAATAATGTAGAGTAGTCTATTGTCTTGCGTTAAACAAAAAAATGCGTTTGTTCTGAAGAAAGATAAGTTTCCAGAGAGATATAACTGCAGTAACTGGTTTTCATAGAACTTTACCGTAGGGTAAGTTTGCGCTTCATTTCCTATTTGTTCTGAGAGAGTGCCCGCAATTTGACTTTACAATATTGTAGAGTAAGAGGTTCCGAGTTGATTAAAAACAATATTTTAAGCACTACTCGCATGTTACAGTAATATGAAAATCAGTTCCTACTTTTACACACGTTAACAAGTTGTGATTAAAGAAGATCGTAACAAACGCATTTTTTTGTTTAACGCAAGACAATAGACTACTCTACATTATTGTAAAGTCAAATCGCGGGCACTCTCTCAGAACAAATAGAAAATGAAGCGCAAACTTACCCTACGGTACAGTTCTATGAAAACCAGTTACGGCAGTTATACCTCTCTGGAAACTTATCTTTCTTCAAAACAAACGCAATTTTTTGTTTAACGCAAGACAATAGACTACTCTACATTATTGTAAAGTCAAATCGCGGACACTCTCTCAGAACAAATAGAAAATGGAGCGCAAACTTATCTTACGTTACCGGTCTATGAAAACCAGTTACTGCAGTAATACCTCTCTGGAAACTTATCTTTCTTCAGAACAAACGCAATTTTTTGTAAGACGCAAGACAATAGACTACTCTACATTATTGTAAAGTCAAATCGCGGGCACTCTCTCAGAACAAATAGAAAATGAAGCGCAAACTTACCCTACGGTACAGTTCTATGAAATGGAGCGCAAACTTACCTTACGTTACCGGTCAATGAAAACCAGTTACTGCAGTAATACCTTTCTGGAAACTTATCTTTCTTCAGAACAAACGCAATTTTTTGTCCAACGCAAAACAATAGACTACTCTACATTATTGTAAAGTCAAATCGCGGGCACTCTCTCAGAACAAATAGAAAATGGAGCGCAAACTTACCTTACGTTACCGTTGTATGAAAACCAGTTACTGCAGTTATACCTCTCTGGAAACTTATCTTTCTTCAGAACAAACGCAATTTTTTGTTTAACGCAATACAATAGACTACTCTACATTATTGTAAAAACAAATCGCGGGCACTCTCTCAGAACAAATAGAAAATGGAACGCAAACTTACCCTAAGGGACAGTTTTATTAAAAAAATAGTTACTGCAGTTATACCTCTCTAGATACTTATCTTTCTTCAGAACAAACGCAATTTTTTGTCCAACGCAAAACAATAGACTACTTTACATTATTGTAAAGTCAAATCGCGGGCACTCTCTCAGAACTAATAGAAAATGGAACGCAAACTTACCTTACGTTACCGTTCTATGAAAACCAGTTACAGCAGTTACACCTCTCTAGATACTTATCTTTCTTCAGAAAAAACGCAATTATTTATCTAACGTAAGACAATGAACTCTGCTAAATGAATGTTAAATTAAAATAGCGGGCACTGGCCAGAAAAAATAGAAAATGGAGCGCTAGCACACCCTACGTTACAGTTCTATGAAAATCAGTTACTGCAGCAAAAACTCTTGGTTGCTTAGCAAACTCACTGAAAGTTTCATTTTTAGTAAAAAAAAATGAAGTGAATAAGTTAGTGCAAAAATCATCAAAACTCTGTGAAGAGATTACGATGTTTCTAATAAGACATAGAAAAGTAATTTAAACCTTAACCCAACTACATAGGGTTCACATTTAAGCCATCGTAGTTGCAGTAGCGGTAGTTGGATTCCGCTATTTGCTGTTTTCTTAGAAATGCTTATCAGAACAAACAAAATAATGCCAGAACAAACCGGAACTAACGAATATCTATCGAATCATGTCTTTGTTTTTTTTTTAATTCCATTGGGGCGGCTATGTTCACGTGAAGTTAGCCGCCCCACTTTGAATTTTTTTTTCGCGGAAATTATAATCAGAACAAACAAAATTTATACGGAACAAATTAGAACTAACGAATATCTATTGATTTAGTAAATAAAAGTTGAAAAATCTGGAATGGGGTGGCTAGCGTGAAGATAGCCGCCACCATTTTAATTTTAAAATAATCGCTATTTCGCGTGCCGGAACAAACGAAATTTTGCCAGAACAAATCGGAACTAATCCAGAACTAACGATTTAAGCTAAAAAACTCGAAATCTGCGAAATGGGGCGGCTAAGTTCACGGTGGTGTTCAAAGTAACTGCCTCCATTCTGCAGACACGCTGCAGCTCTCACTACAACCTGCTTTGTGGCCCGTCTGACCACTTTCAAGTAACAAACCGCGGGGGTCGCGTATTGACCCATAAACTGGCACACTAAGTAAGAATGTAATGGTATATGATTTGGTTTCGTTTTATAGCTTAACTCAAAATCGATCGATTAAAAAGAAAAAACCGGCAAGTGCGAGTCAGAACCGCACACATAGGGTTCCGTACCATCATACTAGATGGCGCTAATTTCTTTATGTTTAAAAAACACGTTTTTTGTATGGAGACCCCCTTATTTTTTCGCTTTTTCTAATTTTTAGTGTTTGTTGTTATAGCGGCAACAGAATTACATCATCTGTGAAAATATAGTGGTAACAGAAATACATCATCTGTGAAAATTTCAACTGTCTAGCTAACACAGTTCATGATATACAGCCTGGTGACAGACAGACAGACAGACACACGGTCTTAGTAATAGGGTCCCGTTTATACCCTTTGGGTACGGAAACCTAAAAACAACACTTTAATGACCTCATTTTCGCAGTAGATTGAAAAAAGGAAAATACAAAAAAAAAACATTTTATTTACATTGAACTTTTTGTTTTTTTTTCTCAATAGTTCTGATTAATTTTAATCACCATAGAAAACAAATTACCATTCAAATGAGACCATTTTTAAGACTGTACTGCTTGCTAATTCAAGAGAAATAATATTTAACACGCTTTTTTTTATATTAGCTTCACCTGTATGTTTGTTTGTTTGTATGTAACCGACTCCTTTGGACTCGATTTTGACCCACTTTAAACGGACAGATTTAATTCAAACTTTGTACACTTATCAAGAATCAGCGACAATACAATAATTTCATAAGTTTATCTCATTATCCTGATTAGGATCGCCAGGATTAAATAATTTTCTCACACAGCCTCTGTGTGAGAGCAAGTGAGACAACCACGCTGTCTGCGCATGCGTACCGTCACCTACTTTTCGGCTCGCGCACTCGGCTTATTAGTGTTAATACATTCTGTCCCTATCAGTTGGTTAGTTGGCCATGCGGGCTAAGGCGCAAGTCGTAGGCGCGAGACAACGAACTTACCAGACATTATTTCAAATCCCTTCCATGGCAAGACACGGAATAATTTGTGCCCCCGTTTAGAAATTATCACTGTAAATTTTCTCTTTAGATCGAAACAAATTTTACAACTGTCCGCCCTCTGTTGGAGATTTACTATACTACCTGCACCAGTATTTTATTCTGTTGTTCGAGAAGAATTTATGAATAAAAAATATAGTTTAAAAAAACTAAAAAAAAAAGCGTCGGGCGCTTTGCTTCATATTTTTCATACATCGAGCGCCCGACGCTTTTTTTCACAATAATACTAGTATTTTTTATTCATTATTGTTTTAAGATTATTTTAAATATTATTTTTAACTTTTTAATTCGAAGTGCTTTAAAAGCGTGTTTTTTAGTTTTTTTAAACTATATTTATTTGTAACTTCTTAGTTCAAAGTGCTTTAAAAGCGTGTTTTTTTTCATGAACAGCTACAAAAAATATTAAAATAAAAATGGCTGCCATTTAGAGGGGAGAAGGATGCGACCCCCTAATGGAGGGCTATTCGCCGATGAAATGTGGTGTATTACATGTCCTTAAAATATCAGTAAATCTATCCGATATACACTGTATATTTGAATCCACCTAATCACCATTTTTTATTCACAATTGGTAAGCCCTTGGCATTATCTCACCTAATGGTAAGTGATGATGATGCCGAAGATGGAAGCAGACTTACCATGATTCCCCAACGCAATGGAGAACTGGTTATCATATCTTCAAGCTGAGATTTGGTGGTAAGACTTAGATAAGATAGTGGTAGCTAGCCAGATGGTCTTAGAAAATGCCCTACCACCAACCAAACTGAGTCTTACAAGTTGACCCCCTGGTGTGAAGCGAATTGACTAACCATTACGCCATGGAGGCGGTTCTTTTGATTTAATAACAATATAATTCTTTATTATCCTGTGGCACAATTAAACATGCTATCCAAGGGATAATATATGATATGATAATATACTTAGATAAAAACATACAGCTGACCCTGTAATTAAAGAAACTTGTCATCATTACTGATTAAGGAAAAGCTACAAAGATTGTATTATCAGGATTAAATCCACGAGGGTTCCTAGAGAAGTTTTCAGGGGTAAATAAAACTTTGTTTCAGTTTACTAAAGAACTGTTCTTTACCGCCTGGTAAATCCGTAAGTCCATTACCTTCCTTCATATCAGGAGATACATACAGACATACATACATACACCCGAAAAACATTACCCTCCTTTTTGGGCAGCTTGGTGAATGGTGAAAATGACACTTATACAAAACAAAAAACCACAGCAGAATCGATTGAGTAGTTCCTGAGAAGCTGTAGCGCCCCCTGGTGGTCTACAGCTGTAAAACTTGTCTTAAAAGCTGCTCTGAAATAACACCTCTATAGCGCAAAAAAACAACGCATAAGTTGGCTAAATACTTTCTAAGAAGCCCTCAAGTGCCACTATGGTGGCTGCCGCAGCACTTCCTGGTGGTCTACCTTGTGAAAGAACCTACTCTGAAATGGTACCTTTTAAATGCAAGAAATCAAGGAAATCAACCAATTAGTTTTCGAGGTAAATGGCAACATTCAATTGCTAACTAACACAGGATAAAAATATATATAAAAAAAGAAAATTGCTGGAAAATTCCTTTTGTATAAATACAATGCTTTATGTTGGCTGACTGGCCTTAATTGATATGGTTGGCACTTTTACTGGAAGGTATAACTATAGATGGTTGTGGCAATATCATAAAATTTTACCATTACATGAAATGGTGGGGCGGAAGTGGTTAGATCATGAAATATCCGGGTAGGTCCGAGTTGCGCAAACAGAGAACAGTTGAGCGAGCAAAGTGAGCAATAATATTCGAGATGCTACAAATATTCTGCAAATATTTTGTATTCAGCCTATTGGGCCATTTTTTCAGTATTTGGCTGAATACTTCCTACTATTTGGCCGAATATCTAATAAAAAAGAGCAATTTAATAAATTTATTTATCATATATTATAACCATTTAAAATCATTACAAAAAAAAATAAACTTTCCTTTACTTATATTATAACATCATCATTTACAAAAAACATAAAATGGAAAATGTGGACAATATTACTTATTTTGATCTGAGATAACATAAAACACAGCTTGTTGTGACACGACTTGCCAGCTAATAAGCCAAATACACCCACCCCCAAGACGTGTTGTAACCTATTCGCGTGAAATGCACTGGATTTCCCACTGAATATTCGGTATTCGGCTGAGAGCACTGCCAAATATTTGGTATCTTGGCCAAATCACTATTTCTTGCATCTCTAGATAATAGGTTTGTTTGGTTTGATGATGGCTCTTCGGCCCCTTGGGTGGCGGAATGCAGCTTAGGTTAGGTTCGTTAAGCATGATATGCCTGGCCGTTTCATGATCTGGCCAATTCTACAATGGCCATTTCATGAAATGGTCAATTCTATGATATTGCCACGACATTTATAATATGTATACATATACCAAGTGTGGTAGATTTTCCTTTGTTAAAGCTCAACTTATGTATTATCCTATTGCCTGAGCTGTTTGTGAAGCTAAAAAAATATAAAAGACTGATATGAAAGACATCAACACTTACTGCTAGTAGGAAATTTTGGCTCATCAGGAATTTTGCTGTACTTCTGCATCATATTGGCATAGATAGCAGCAGACGCCTGAGACTCATAGCCATAGTCATCCTGGTCAGGCTGGTCCAGTCCCTCGCGGGTGTATGCTGTGTTGTCTCGGTCTATGGCGTCTGCTATCACCGACTTGTTAGCCGATTTGATCACCTTGAGAGTTTTCTGGATCTTCCTCAAGGCCTTGGGGTCGCGCATTGCTTGCAGTTCCTCCCGTTTGCGTTGAGCCTCTAATTTCTTCTGTCGTTCCTCTTCTTCTTTCTTAGCAAGAAACTTCTGTATGTTCTCAGACAGTCGGTCTTTTGACTTCTGCTCCTTTTTAGGGGGATCGAAACGCGCCTTGTAGTAAACATTCTCCTATAATGAAAATAAAGTGAAACTTGGAGGGGATATCAATATAACTCACATACGTAAATTAAACAAAGCATATTAAATATAATGGACCTCGAAACTGCATGAAAACAACATTCGATAAAAAGAAAAGTTATCTGAGAACAGGGTGAAAATAAAGAACCAAAATAAACTCACAGATGATTTCTGTTGTTGGTTTTTTTGAGCAGCCAACAGAGTCTCGCGAAACTCCATTGCAGTATTTTTATAATCCCTGCAATCACGTCACACTAATAGCACAAGCAAATTGCATTCTTTTCTGAGATTAATGGCGATTTTTTGCAAAATACGTGTCACAATTACTTCGACAAACAACCCAACCATTTTCTGGAAACGTACTGAACGAGAACTAATGATTGAATGAAAAAGCAACTGAATGAATGATTAGTTAAATGGCATTGTTAAGGGGAAGCATCTTCAATCTACCTATAACACCCAACAAAGATGTCTTATATACAAATGCGAGACTCACCTCCCCCCGCTAACATTAACGTCACCCGCGGGACGTTAGTTAGTACTAATTTATACTTTGCTGCGGGCGGTGATCGTGTTGCCGATTGATCATCAATCATCATGTATCGTCCATTGTCTGTCACCATGAGCTGTGTAAAATTATCGTGAACCTAAGACAAAGATGATCTATTATTAAAAGCGTAAAGATGCAACACTCACCTCTCCCCGCTAACATCAACGTCGCCCGCGGGGCGGTGGCGGTGATCATGTTAGTGATTGATCTGATCATGTATCTATCGTCCATTGTCTATCACCTAGAGCTACAATAATAATTATGGTGAAGATAAAAATGCAGTTGGCTGTATTTTTTAATGATTAACGAGTACAAAATGTTTAGAAAAAGCTCTCAAAGCAATAACTAAAGCATAGAAAGCGCGTCAAAATTCATTCTAGTTACACTATTCACGCTTATTACCCAGTATTAGGCTGGTAACGAGTCGGTTCGTCAAGTGAGAGCAGTACTCCATACATAACCGAACTTGACCTTGGTATAGTATTAGAAGCTGCTCTGGTGTGAAGTAAAGTCTCACCTTCGAGAGGATACCAAGCTTTTTGGCTGCCGATTTTTGCCTTAGATTCAATATATCTCCCGAAATTCAGATCGGATGTTAAATATACGCCAAGGCGTTCAAGATGGTCGGAGATCTGGATTGATTCATCTCGGAAAGTAGGAGTCAGGGTAAAAGGACTCCTTTTTGCAGTGAATAGACACGCCTGCCTTTTAGAGGCATTCAACCTATCAAGATTGGCATCGCCCTAGTCAGCGAATGCCTTGAGTGTTAGGTTCACGTGCTCAATCATGGCCTCTCTCTGGGATAGTATATCCGGACCCCTAGCTCGAGCACTAGACGTATCTCACCGCAACAGTGCTGTCGTCTGCATACTCAAATAGCAGGTTTCAGCAGATCGTTTATGTGCTGCAAAAAACAATGTTGCGGAGAGAACTGACCCCTGAGGGACCCCGGCATCAATAGCCAATAGAACAATACAATACAATAATACAATACAATTCTTTATTGATAACTTTCTTGTTACACGTCAAAATTTATATTATAATAAGCTAATATAAGCTTAAAAAATTAAAAATATATTTGATCAATATATGAATTACATTTAAAAAATTCAACATTAATTTCATATCGAATAATAAATTATCATACGCAATAAATTATCATTACTAAAACTGTAAAATTGGTGATGTAACAACCAATTTTTAAATTTTCTTTTAAAGGTTTGGCGGGAGGCTGCATTTATTATTTCTAATGGTATACGATTGTATACATTAGGTCCCTGGATGTAGACCGATCGGTCTGATTTGGCTCGCTTGTGTGGCGGTACAACTAATTGATCTTTGTGGGCGTTGTTGCGCAAGCTATATGTCTCATTTATACCCCTACGCTGAAACGATTCGAGGTTGCTGTGCACGAACACTCCCACCTGGTAGATATACTCGCCTCGCAGGGTAAAGGGAGTATCCCGAGCGCCTTGAAGTGTGGTCCGCATGGTTCGTCGGGCGGCGCACCCACCATTGCGCGTACGGCTCGCTTCTGCATCACAAATACTTGATCAGCGTCCGCGGCTCGAGCCCATATCTCAGCGCCGTACGTTAGGTTAGAGTGCACCGTGGCGAAATAGCATGCCCGCACCGCTTCTTTCGATACAGTGCTTGTAAGGCGTCGGAGGGCGAAACATGCGCGACCCAGCTTCGTGCGAAGCTCCTCAATGTGCGATTCCCACGTGAGAGCACTGTCTATATGGAAACCTAATAGTTTTGTCGATCTCACCTGTTTCAGTGGCTTGTCGCCTACCAGTACCCTATACGAATGGGGAGTCTTCCCGTTCAGGCAGAAGGCCATGAAGCAGGTTTTTTCTTTATTTAGAAGTAGGCCGTTCGATGTGAACCAGCGCTCGAGATCCGAGACTGTGTTGTTGAGTGCCTGTTCTAACCGTTGTGGTGTATTGGCAGTAATTACAGCGGCCACGTCATCGGCGTACATGTATATTTCGGCATCCTGGATCGCACCTGGCAAATCGTTCATCAGCAAATTAAACAGAGTGTTCGACAGACACGAGCCCTGCGGAACTCCGATATTGTTTTTAATTTCAGAAGATACCACGCGGCCCCCATCGCCTACGACCGTTTGACTTCTGTCAGACATAAAAGAAAACAGAAGCGATTGAGCCGGTCCTCGTATGCCGTAGTAGTCAAGCTTTCCGGATACGAGGGCGTGGTCTGCGGTGTCAAACGCGCGGGAGAGGTCGCAGAACAGCACGGCGACATGCTGGTTGGCTTCGCGCGCACTCAAAACGAGTCGTACGACTTCGCGCACCAGGTCAGTGGTAGCACGACCGCTCCTGTAGGCGTACTGTCGGTCGGAGAGTGCGTTCTGGCTCGCCAAGAACGATTCCATTCGTTTATTCAGCCCCACCTCGAACAGTTTGCTGACTACGGGCACTAGGGATATTGGACGATATGATTTTACGTCAGATTTATCTCCTTTACCCTTGTACAGAGGCGCTATTTTCACCCTCTTGAGGCCCACGGGGTACAAGTCCGCTCTAGTATAAAGGTTAAATAGGTGAGAAATCACGTTAGCTATCGGTAAAATGCACTGCTTGATTAGGTTTGCACTTTGCAGACAGTCCGTAAGTGTCAGTGCTATTTTTCGGTGCTATATGCAGGCGCGCTATACGCACGATTTCGCCAGGGGTAAACGACAAGAACCGGATGGATGACTCACTGGGCGGCGCGCGAGTGCTGAGCCGCGAGCAAGCGATCGCTGTGTCGGCTGGTGGCGCGCCGCATCTCACGGCCGCCGTCGCGAACTCCACATTCAGCGCGTCAACTAACTCGGTTTTGGAGGAGTACGGCTGCCCGTCACTACGTCTGATCTGATCCGTATAGTCAAGGCGTTCGCGGCCTCCACGTCCTAACTCCAAATTAATAATTCGCCACATACATTTGGCCTTGTTAGTCTCGTTTGTTATTAAATCGTTGTAAAAAGCCGTTCGTTTCTTTTTCAGTAGCGTATTGTATTTAATAGAGCACACATCTGCTATTTTTGCATTTTCATCATTATCAGGATTTTGACCTTTAAGTTTTAAGGTATCGAAGAGAAGTAATTTGTAGTTTGTTATATCAACATCGACCCATTGTATATTTTTGCTAGTGAAAATTTTGTTTTTAATAGGAAAACAGATCTCGAATTTGTTTGATATTATATTAAGTGTAGTTTCGACAAGTGATAGGCAATCGCGTTTGTGTTCTGTTATAATAATAGATCAGACGAGCAGCCATTGACGACCACTCGAATGAACCGTTCCCTCAGGAAGTCAGATATCCAGTTGCACAAACGAGTAGGTATTCCGTAGGAAGGAAGCTTACCAATAAGGCTAGCATGCCAGACCCTATCAAATGCCTTAGAGACATCGAGAGATACGGAAAGAGCTTCACCGTGCTTTTCTATGGCTTCACCCCATACATGAGTACCATATCTTAGAAGATCTCCCGTTGACCGGCCCCGGCGAAAGCCATACTAACGGTCACTCAGGAGGTCATTGTCTTCTAGGTAATCTAAGAGGCGGGTGTTCAATACACACTCCATAATCTTACAGAGTGAAGTAACTGTACAGATAAACCTCTTATATTAGGCTTTATTTAACATAAAAAATACACGGGAAATTTTGCAGACATTATATAACATTTTATCATAGTTGACACTATACCAATTTATTCTTTTGATTACTACAGAGATTGCATATCATCTCATTCTCCCATAATCTTTTGTTAACTACAACTCGTAGTCTTCTAGATATAGTGGTAATCTTCTGTTCCTGCCTAATCTTCTGATCTCTACAGAAGAATGCGTTGGTTGGGGGTCATTACTAGTCTGTAGGTCAGACTCGGGAGCGTTGATAGGCGGGCTTTCCGTCGCCGGGTTGGTCCTGCTTGCGTGATTCTCTGTCAAGGTATTCTCGTTTGCGTGATTCTCTGTCAGAGTATTCTCGTTTGCGTGGATTCAGCTATTGCCTCTTCTTGACCTTCGACGGGTGCGAGATGCCGATTCGATACAGTGGTCTCTCGTCCGTCTCTTAATCTAACAAAAGAAAAGTCAGGATTAGCCTGCAGCAGTTCAACTTCTTCTACGAAAGGTTGATACTTATTGGTCCGGTTGAATCGACGCATCAGAACTTGGTCTGAATTAGTGAGCCATGTCAGGATGCTGTGACCGTTCAGCAACCTATGTGGCCTATGCTTGGTATCAAACATAAACGACACTGATGTCTGGTCAGTAATAAGTTTAAATGGTCTTCCTATAAGAAAATGTCGCCATTTCTTTAGGGCTTCTACTATGGCATAGACTTCTTTTTCAATCGCAGAGTGATTACGCACGCTTTGATTGGGTGTCCTCGAGTAGAAAGCAACAGGTCTCGAATCTTGCGACAGAGTAGCAGCGATGGAGTGCTCTGAGGCATCGGTCTCAACAGTAAAAGGCATATTGTCGTCGATTGCATGTACTGCTTACTTTGAAATTGTAGATTTAAGTTCTTCGAAACATTTCACTGCTATTGATTTCAAAGGAAAAACATTTGAATGAGCCAGAGGATGTATCTTTTTGGAAAAGTTTGGGATCCACTTAGAGTAGTGGGCAAACATTCTTAGAATCCTTCTAAGACAGTTAGGATCGTTCGGCGGAGGCATATTTAGCAATGGTTTGATAACATGATTGTAAATAGTATAGCCAAGTATGGTGATAGTATTTTGCATAAACCTGCTCTTTTCTTTGTTTAGTGTTAGTTTGTACTTTTACGGCTTTAAGAAATCTATTAAGTTTCTCATATTCTCTCATTACTGTTTGTGGCAACACAAAAGAGGAGCATGTCTTTTGTGTTGCCACAAACTGTAATGTCATCTAGGTATGCATAAGTCTCGTTTAGATTTTCGGTCCTATAGAGCCAGTCGATCGTTCTTTGAAAGCTGGAGATGTCATTAGTAACACCGAACGGAATACGACGAAACTAATATAGGTTTCCTTCCACACACCTCAAAAGCTGTATAAATTTTTCAGGATTTTGTCAGGATTGGCATTTGGCACCTAATGATAGGCACTATGTAAGTCTATTGCACTAAAAATTGCATATTTGGCCATCTTTGTTACCATTTCTTCTATGTTCGGTAACGGGTATGCGTCCAATTGAGCATATTTGTTTATAGTCTGAGAATAGTCAATTACGAGTCTTTTCTTGTGATTCGCATTCTTAGTAATCAGGAGTTGTGCTCACCAAGTAGATGATTGACTTTCTTCCACAATACCTTCTTTTGCGGCCTATAAAATTTGAGGGTTGCCTACGATTTCCCTAGGATTCCACCATCAGATCCTGACTTGGTGACAAATATAACTATCGGTCTATACGTACTTACTTAACTAGGTATAAAATTTAAAGAATTATCCTCCAACTCCTAACCGTTAAGGAGTTGTACCTTCCATCATCAGCTCATCAACATGAGATGACTAACAGACGTAAATACCCTAATAACTTTAGAAAACATATGAAACTTGTTTTACGTACCTAATAAATTGGAGAGTTGCCCTCGATTTCCCTGGGACGGATCATTAGATCCTGACTTGGTGACAATGGGACCACCTCGGGAGTATACTGTTTCGAACAAAAATTAATTTGTGAACATGCATAAAAAAAAATATACAGTCGAACATAGAACCCCCTCCTTTTTTAAAGTCGTTTGTAAAAATACTGTGACAGACTGTGACTGTGATTGAAGATGAGGCGGAATGGCCAATGAGTCTTAGCCTGCCCTCACGAGGGTAAAATTTCATAAATAAATAATCACTCTTTCTCTTTCTGTCTTTTAGTAAAAATTGACGGAAACGTAAAATATGGTTGGTGTTTATTTTCGTGATATCTAGCAAACATTTTCAGTGTAATCTTATTAAACAGTGTATTTTCTTTATATACTTCAAATTCTATTTGACATTATACAGTTTCTGTATGTGATATTTCTTTGACTGATGATACGGAACGTTTTCATCAATAACCCTTTCTCGTTCTGCAGGCCACATCAAAGAAGAAGACCAGGAAGTTGAGAGGTCACGTTAGCCATGGGCATGGTCGTATCGGTAAGTTGAGAAATTGTATATTCACCACTAATCAACTTTGTTGAAATTTCGTATGAAAAATAACCTCAAAGGTGTTGAGTTTTCGTTTGTAACGTGTTCCAGGCAAGCACCGCAAGCATCCTGGAGGTCGCGGTAATGCTGGTGGAGAGCACCACCACAGAATCAACATGGACAAGTACCATCCTGGGTACTTTGGCAAGGTTAGTTACTAATTCAAGTCTAACCTTAAAAGCTAACGTTAACTCTATTGAACAGAATTTTAGCATGTAGCTAAAGATGAGACATATCTTGCTAGCTGAGGCCATCCTCATTCAACTTAATTATTTAAACTAGAAAAATGTACCACAACAACAATGTTCTGAAACCATGCTAAATAGGGGTGTATCAGAGGCCTAGTCACAGTAACCAGCCCGTTACAATACAGGAGAGTAGTTCACCACATCAAATATATGTTAATATTTTTCCACTTTAAATTTTTGTTCATTAAAATCGCAAAATTACTAATTACTTAGTACTTTAAGATTAGTATTTTTAGTTTAATATTAAGACATCACTTCATCACTATTTCAAACAATTTAAGAATAAAATTTTGTTTTAGACAGTAACTCAAATGACTAAGGGAATATACCCCCAATATGGTCAATCAAGGTAATTGTAAAAACTTAATACCAACTTGAGACAAATGTGAACGGTTTAAAGTTTAAACCTTAATATACACTCATATATGTCCCCACTGTGGGGCTTGAGCCCACCCTGAATCATATTAATTGGGCCCAGTGCGGGTTGGTAGACTTCACACACAACCTGCGAGTTTCTTCGGAGGCATGTTCAGGAAAGGAGGTAAGGGTCACCAGAGGAAAGAGCAGGGTTAAAATTGGTCACATACTATGGGTACAAGTTCTCATACTCAAGTTTTGATCAAATGCTTGGAATAAAAGTTCATACATTGAAGCAATAACTCATTGGTGGTTTCAGATGGGTATGAGGAACTACCACTTAAGGAGGAACAAGATTTTCTGCCCGGTCCTCAACCTGGATAAGCTGTGGACCCTGGTATCGGAGCAGGCCCGCCTGAAGTACGCCACTGCCACCGATGGGAAGGTTCCTGTGATCAACATTGTTAAGGCTGTAAGTACTTTGTGTTATCATCATCTCAGCTGGAAGATACTGAACATCCCAGCACAATTTCGAGCCTCATTCATCCAGTGGTATCCTGCGTGCCTTGCCAGATCATCAGTCCATCTGGCAGGTATTTTGTGTATTTTTAATTTGTTGGTTTGATGTGTACTGTCAACTGCCTCCGTGGAGTAATGGTTAAGTCCATTAGCTTCAGGTGTCTGACTTTATAAGACTCAGTTTGGTTGGTGAAAGGGCATTTTCTAAGCCCGTCTGGCTTGCTACCACCATTGCTATGTAAGTCTTGCCACCAAACATCAATGTTAACAGCATAGATGTGTTTCGACTTGGAGATAAGATAGCCAGTTACCCATTGCGTTGGGGAATCTAGGTAAGCCCCCTTCCATCTTCGGCATCATCGTCATTTACCGTCAGGTGATTTGATTTGGCATACGTAAATAAAAAAAAACATTAACATTACCAAGTACTAGATTTTACTCATGCAGACTGCACTATGATGGGGCAGTTCCATATGCGTGCTTAACTGACCATAAGCCCGTACATAGGCAATTACTGTTCTTTGACAATTAGTGGCATTTATTTTAGCAATAGTGGTGTGGATGAATATTGGGAGAACCCTTAGGCCAGATAGCTATATATGCGGACAGCTGGATATACGGCTCAACTTAGTTGCCAAATCACAAAGTTCCGAAGATCGTCCTTACAGTTACAATCAGAGTTGCACTGCGAGAGCCTTCAAAGAATAGGGTATTTGTCCCAAAAAACATTTTTTTTTTCAGTTTACGGTCATTCCAAAATGGACACTGATGGAATTTTCAATATTTGTAAAACAAAATCGTTAAATTATGAACTGAAGGATTATAAATTCAAGATAATTACAAAACATTAACTCATTTTGTATTCATTGATAAAAGAAATACAACTGTTGAATTTGCAAAGGCCCATTCTCCCCCAAGGATCTACACAATGACCAGTTCTGCACTGCTTGCGTCCATTGGCTTTCCACAACTTTCACCAAGTCGTTAGTCTATCGAGTGGGAGGCCAACCTACGCTACGTCTTCCGGTACGCGGTCTCCACTCGAGAATTTTACTGCCCTAAAGGCCAACTGCTCTACGAGCTATGTGCCCGCCCACTGCCAATTAAGTTTGATTCTGTTTTTATTTCTCCTACAGATCTGTGATCTCCTCACCTCAGATATAGTGATATCATCATCATATCAGCCGAAAGACACTGCTGGACAAAAGCCTCCTCCAAGGATTTCCTCGACAACCGTTCCTGCGCTGACCGCATCCAGCGGCTTCCCGCGATCTTCACCAGGTCGTTGGACTACCGCGTCTGCCAACGCTACGTCTTCCGGTGCGCTGTCGCCACTTGAGGACTTTACTGCCCCAACATATAATGATATCATACTTTTGTCATTTCCAGGGTTACTACAAACTGCTAGGCAAAGGCAAGCTGCCCAAACAGCCCGTTATAGTAAAAGCTAAATACTTCTCAAAAACAGCAGAGAAGAAAATTAAGGATGTTGGCGGAGTGTGCGTGCTGTCTGCGTAATTTAAGTATAAAATAAAATTGAAAAATCGATTATTTTATTTTTTTCTTTAAAAAGCCGGCCATTATTTTTTTTTCGGCGGCACGGGGAACCTACCTATACAGGGTGTCACATATAGGTGGAGTGAAACTTTAAGGTGGGCTTGTACTCATCAAACTGAACATCTTTTGTTCTACAACTTTGTGTAAATCAAGAATTTATTTTAGGATTTTTCATACAAAACTGGCACATTTGTATGATCAATAAAAAAACCGGGATTTCAGCAAAGTTTTAGAACAAAATTTCATTGATGAGTACAAGCCCATCTTAAGAGCCCGCTGCAGTTCATAAATCCCGTGCAAACATAATCTTTGATTCATTAGTTAACCAAACAACTGATTTTGAAATAAGTTTATATCGATAATCTGATGACATCTGTGTCGGTATCGCATTAACTTTTTAAAAAACGAAACAGGAATCCATTATTATTATTAACTAAAATACTTGTTTTCAAGGTAAAAAACGGAAAAAAGTTTATTGGTTATTGTTATCCTGTTTAATTTAGTTATTCAAAAAAGTAATGTGATACCGACACAGATATACGCCATCCGATTATCGATATTAAATTATTTCAAAATCGGTTGTTTGGTTAACATAATATGAATCAAAGACTAAGATTGTATGGGATTTATGAACTCCAGCGGGCTCTTAAAGTATCACTGCACCTATTAGCACAGCACAGTATATAATTAGTACTAGCGACTCTACTGTGTGTGGCGCCCCCAGTGGTAACGGAGTTCATAGTTTTTAAAATATCTAAAAGAACAAAATATATAGGTATGTGAATATTACTAGTAGTAAAAAAGCGTCGGTGGCTCAACCGGTAACGACTCGGTCCATCTAACCAGAGGTACCGGGTTCAAATCTGGACGGCCAATGTACCAATGAGTTTTTCAAAAACTTACGTACATATCATTACCGATTGCTTTAACGGTGAAGGAAAAACATCGTGAGGAAACCTGCACATGCCTGCAAAGAAACTCGAAGGTTGTGTGTGAAGTCGACCAACCCGCACTGGGCCCGGGTGGTCGACTAAGGCCTAATCGCCCTGATTCAGGGTAGGCTCGAGCCCCTCGGTGGGGACGTATATGAGCTGATATAATAATAATAATATTACTAGTGGTGTGCCTGCGATTGCGTATTTCGAATGTAAAGAGCACTACTTTGTTTTTTTTTTCCAAATAAACAGTTGAAACACCCCATTTTAAAGGGGTTCATGAAAATCGTTTCTTAGGGTCTGACCACATCACCACTGTGAAACGATGCGGCGCAGCGCCGCGAAAAAGCACGAGGACTACGACTTGCTGGAAGAACTGGAAGCAAGCAACGCCGATCAACCTACGCGAAATCACCTGGTTGCGGACATCAGCCCGCCCCTATTATTAAGATAAAAATAATGAAATCAGTCTTAAATACAGCTCGCGCCAAACTCTATTACTGATCTGAACTGTGATTCGAGTGCTTACTGCGTCGGTATAACGGTAGATACCTCACCCTCTCGTCACCCAGATTGAATACAGATTGGTTACAGTTTGGTTGTCGAACGTATAGGATTTCGCTGCCATTTTGTTTGTTCCGTCATGTTTTTAAGAAATTTCATTTCTGGTCCGTTGTATGAAGTGTCCAGGGTGGTGTGCCCAAAGTTTGCTATTGCGACCAACTTCAGAGCCTTAATAAAGTTTGGCGCGAGCATACCTTCATACTTATGTATTTTGAACACGATTGCCCTTTCACGAGCATCGGCAATATGTTTGCCAGGGATGCTGTGTCAATTTTAATCTGTATTGACCTCGAATGAGGTTCAGTTCAGTTTGACCTCGAACAAGAGAATATTCGCCGCAGTTGTGTTCACGACAGAATAAACAAAAAGTTACTTCTATAGACTTTATTTATTACTAACAACACATCTTGAGTTAGTTGTTTTTGCGTTGTTGTGGAAAACATTACATAGTTTGTTTATAAATAAAGACTTATTACATCTTTCTGATTAGGGGGTAATACTTGGATTACTATGACAAGTATTACATAATAAGCTATCATAAACTCCTAAACTACAATCATTCCGAAGTATAATGGCTTGCATAATATACAGGTGTAACATAAATTAGCAAATTGGTCAGGTGATTGGCCGCTTCTGTATGAAAAATTTAAAAAGGGATATTATAAATTGCATATCAAATAAATAATCGCCTATCAATACATACTCATCATTTATATTCTTTTTTACATCAAATAACTTACTTCACTACAAATAAACTGATTGTTTAACAAAACTCAAACTGCAGATAATTCGAAATTATACATCAATATGACATTACTTTTTTCCTCATAATGCAATACAGTTAAATTTATTTTTGTACAAAAATACTACATACATAGCATAAATACTGACTGCACAGCAAATTTTCCGCTGCGTGTACGTACATATAAATGGCCGTCATAAAAAACTAGGTTGGGTGTGTTTTTTTCAGTCACAGCGCGCGAGCCGAGCGAGCGTGCCGCGGCAGCGGCCGGCGAAGCGCCAGAAGGGACATCGCTCATGTATACAAATTCTGTCACAAAAAAAATTAAGACGACTGTGACTAATAAAATGCTGTTTTATTTAGAAAAACTGCAGTAAATAATATAAAAATAGAAGCTATATTTAAAAGAAAAAGAGTTAACAGGTATAATGTGCATTAAAATTATTAGCTGTGCATTGATGAAAAAGCTTTTGCTTTAGGAAAAATTGCTGTACGCTGCAAAAATAAATTGTAGTGTGTTTAGTGATATTTTGAGTTGAATATTATGCTGTGCAATCAGTAATTTTGATGGGAATTTGGAATCTTATTGCATAGAAAAAGGATATTTTTTGATTTGCGTTTAAATACTACCCATTTAAAAAAAAACGGAATTATAGCAACGTTGTAGAACAAAAGTTGTTCAGTTTGATGAGTGCAAGCCCACCTTAAAATATCCCTGCACCTTTATGTTACACCTGTATACAGGGTGACTTTTAACTTTTAATTAGTTCTTGATAGCAAAGGATATGAATGTACTCGTGAATACAAACAACTTTCCCAAAGAAACTATATGTCAAATATGAAAGAAAAATTGGTGCTTTATAAATTCTTGCCGATTTCTTAACTTGTTATGTATCGAGGACCAAAATTTTTTTTTTGCTTTAGCATATAGTTTCTTTGGGAAAGTTGTTTGTAATCACAAGTACATGCATATCTTTTGTTATCAGGAACTAATTAAAAGTCATCCTATATAATGCATTGATTGAAATAATCGCTTCGTTTACAACTTATTACGAAAATCATGTTGGATTTTCTGATATTTGATCCTTCAGTCATTGTCATCATCATCATATCAGCTAAAAGACTTCCACTGCTGGACAAAAGCCTCCCCCAAGGATTCCACGACGACCGGTCCTGCGCTGCCCGCATCCAGCAGCTTCCCGCGATCCGCATTAGGTCGTCGGTCCACCGTGTGGGAGGCCTCCCTACGCTACGTCTTCCGGTGCGCGGTCGCCACTCGAGAACTTTACTGCCCCAACGGAACGGTCATCTGTTCTAGTACAGTCATTATAAGCTTAGCATAATAACTCTAAAATAAAACCAGTAAAAATGATTCGATTAGAATAAATAACTTATGTGTAAATAGTTAATGTGTGTGTAGGTCTTATTTGCTGTTCCGGTTGTGCTAGTGTTTGTGGTTGCGGTGGAACGTCAGGCGGTCGCGGCTGCTTTGCCTTTTTTCTCGCGGCATCACTCTCAGCATAGTACATGCCAAGCCTAGTTTTAATAGCAGCCAAAGCGGCACCATGAATTTCATCGTGAAAGATATTAGTGTATCTCCACTGTTTTACGAGAGGCCCTCTTTTCCTTTCCTTCTTTACTTTCTTGAGTTTCGGTACAAGTTCTGGGAGAATTTCAATTTCAACAGCTTGATGTTGTGGTGGCGGCGCGTTAAAAGGAGCATTGGCAATAGCCAAAGTGTTGTGCTGGGGTTCTTGTTTCGTTTGCAATACAATATAGGCGGTAGTTGGTTGCACGGGTCTTGCTGTTGTAGGCTGCAGAATAATTCCCATGCTTTGCCCCCCATTCTGGGTTTGGTAAAAGTTTGTAGGAGTGCCAGAAGTGGTAGCCAAGGCTGTAGTCTGGTAGTGGTTCTGGAAGTAGTTTTCTGCAATGTTGACAATATGACCACTGCTTGAGTAAATTCCTGGAGTTGCATAAGTCTCTTGCGGCGTGGAGGCTTGTACAATATGTGTGGGTTCATTTGGGATAGCGACTTCCGTGTTGTTTCTCTTGGATTTAGGTAAAGTAGCAGTGATATTATCAGGGTCATAACTTTTAATATAATCTTTCCACATTTTGGAGATGTTAATTTCCAAACCAGCGATCTTGTCCAGCCTGATGAAATCCTTGAGTCTATGAGTATGCACTATGGAGTAAATGTGATTTTTTATTTGATCCACCACTCCAGATGGAAGACGGACCTCCCCAGATCGGCGATGACTGTTCTTGCCGCGATTGTCACTGGGAAACATGACCCCATCATCCATCTTTTTGCACAGAACTCTCACTTTTCTTTCTGTAATTGCATGGATATTTTTGAAAGCAGTCTGACATACTTGAGTTTCACGCCCCTTCACCCTGATGAAGTATTCAAATGTACATGTTCTGCGGCTGCTGGACTTCACTCTTTTTCTTTTCACATCAACCTGCCTCATTAGACCAAACAAATATGCATTTTGCTCATCGTGGGTCTTCATTGAGTAAAACCCATGGAAAGTTTTCAATCGGATATCCTCGGGGACCTTTTGGAAGCATCTCCGACGACAGTTGCAGTCCGGTCCAGGCTGTTTGGGTGGAACAACCTTGCCGTTCGCATTTATATACTCTAATCCAGCTATTCTTAGTCTTTTCTGTTTCTGTTTGTGCCATTCTGAAAATAAAACCAAAATTTTGTTAACTTACTTAGGCAATGTGATAAAGTAAGTAATTGGCATTCTTACACCATCATCATATAATCCTAAAAACGTCCACTGCTGGACAAAGGCCTCCCCCCAGAGATTTCCACGACGACCGGTCCTGCGCTGCCCGTATCAAGCGGCTTCCCACGATCTTCATCGGGTCGTCGGTCCACCGCGCGGGAGGACTGGCCATGCTACGTTTTCCGGTGCGCGGTCGCCACTCGAGAACTTTACTACCCCAACGGCCATCTGTTCTACGAGCTATGTGCCCCGCCAACTGCCACTTCAGTATAGTGATTCTGTGAGCTATGTCGGTTACTTTGGTTCCCCTGCGGATCTCATTTCTGATTCGATCGCGTATTGTTTAGGTTTAATTTAAAGGCATAAAAATAAAGCCATTTGGAGATTTTTCGTTTTATACATTCAAAAAACCTGCCAAATACGAGTCGAACTCGCGCAAAGTAGGGTTCCATTATTTTTGCAGTTAGTACATTCTTTAGGGTTCTGTACTCAAAGGGTAAAAACGGGACCCTATTACCACAGATTACTAAATAGTTACTTGTATCACACATTTAACCAAAGGTATTGGCATGCAAAATTAATGTTAGTTTAATCTATAGGTATTAAACAAGAATAAAAAAGAATATAACAGAATGAAGACAAGTCAAATAACGTAACTCAGTGACAACTACTACTACACTAGCTGCATTTAATCTTGTCACTGAGGTACTCGATACAACGAATTCCAAAATGCAAACAACTGCCTTATTTTTTGATATGTCGAAAGCATTTGATTTCGTTTCACATGATATTTTACTTTCAAAACTGGAACATAATGGGATAAGGGGACCTGCATTAGACTGGATGAAAACATACCTGTACAATAGAACACAGTGTGTGGAAATAACAAGAGTCGATTCAAAAATGTGTCCCAAATCTAATCTTTATGACAGCTAAGGACATGTTTCCGAGAAACACCAGAAACCACGAGACTTGTATATGAATTTGCTCCAATTATAACGTACGCATTCGCTAAAAAAAGATTTCAACGAGAATGACAAAAAATCTGCGCGGGCGAAGTCGCGGGCGCCCACTAGTCTAAAGTGAAACCTTAAACTGACGTCTTTACTAGAGGCTACATTTTATAGGGTACATTTTTTTTGAGAATTGTCTATGGGTTCCTTGGGGAAAGTTATTCAGTATGATGAGTAGAACCTCCAGTTAACGGGATCTATACCAATTTTTTTATACCCTGTATGTATAAAAATGAACCCCTAATTCTCCTGGTCACGCTATAACTTGAGAACGGCTGGATCATTTCGCTAATTCTTTCTTTGTTAAGTTCGTTATTGTCAGGAGAAGGTTCTTAAGCAGGGTACGGTTTAGTACTAATATATATACTGTGGTACGGTAGTGTAGTGTAGTGTGAGGTGGAACAAAGTTAAATTGAAAAACATTAAAAATAATTCTGCAAACTATATCGTGTGACATATCGAATGTTTAATATAATTAAATATAAAAATCTTAACATTTAAGATAAATAGTTTTGAAGTTATTTATGAAAATAGACAAAAATTTAACATTTCTACAATTTCCCCTATCTTAATTTTTACGGTTACTCTACCAGAGTAAAAAATCACTTATTATTTTTTCACTCTAAAATGGCTCTAACGATTTTAATGAAAGTCGGTGCGTTACTATAACTTTACATGGCCTGCACGCGGTAGTTCGTCGCTCCAAGAAAAATCGAAATAAGATACAAACCCAATTTATTCCCATTTCATTGATTCTGATATACCTAATTTTATTATTTGCTACAAGTAAGTGTATAATGTTGATTTGTGTATGCCCGACTACGACAGCCGCTCTCTAGATTCCGACCTCACCCGTTACAGTTTGGTTGTCGAATGTGTAGGATTTCGCCGCCATTTTGTTTTTTCCGTCATTCGATTTTTGAAATGTCATTTCTGGCCCGTTGTATGAAGTGTCCAGGGTGTGGAGAAGCCTTCGCGTGAAAGTATGCACAGCGTGGCTGTACATTTTATTTTTAATTGCCGTCAAAATGGTTTATTTTTATGCTACAAAAAACATTTGATCTTTAAAAATCTAAATATCAATAGATTGATTTATTGAAAAGGCTGTTTTTTTAAATTGAAAATTTGAGTGTTTGGCTGCACCTTACCTGATGGCAAAGTGCCAATGCAGTCACAGATTACTAATTAGTTATGCAGTCGAGGATGTTTCACGTAAGATCAAATAGTGTCTGTTCACTCTCGATTCGAAGATTTTTTAATTATAAACCGGCAGGGGTTTCACTCAATACTCCATGTTTTACAAAATCTTCAGTAGTCAATACTTTTATGAAACAAACTAGCTTTTGTCTGCGGCTTTGCGCGCGTGGATAGCGTTTCAAGGACTGTATTCTAGGGTGCATGGCAAGGTGCGCGATCCGCAGGTAGCTCGTGAAAGTTTTTCACAGATCTTTAAAAACCAATGTGTTTTTTTGGTACGTATAAAAATATTCTATGTTGTTCTCCAACTCTATTTTAGCTCTACACCAAATTTCATCGAAATTGGTTAAGCAATCTAGCGTGAAAGAGTAACAGGCATACAGATAGACATACTTTCGGATTTTTAATATTATTAAGGATATTTACAATATTATCAAGGCTTCAACTGTGTAGATTTAGTTTTTATGTCTGTTGTATCCGGGTGCGCAGTGTGCACGCCCCTGTGGAGTTAAATTTGACATTTTGATGTTCTGCTTTTGATATTTTACACTTAACATCCGACATTAACAGTTAGACATTTGACACAAATTTTACCTGCAAATATCAGTTATGTCCGAGGAATTCGGAAACCATGTCATTTGCTGTAAAACGTACCCAATCTTATACTCTGCCCTTAACTTTACTGCTGTGCCAAATTTCAGCAAAATAGATTTAGTAGTTAACCATTGGGAGAGTAACAAACAGACAGACAGACAGACACAATTTCTATTCATTAATAGCTATCCAACATTTTCCTAATTCAGGCTTGACCTACCAAATTTCATGCAAATCTGTTTAGGGGTTTAGGCCTGGAAATGAAACAAACAAACATACTTTCGCATGTACAATAATAGTAGGTATGATAAGAAATGCTTAACAAATATGGGGTCTTTACAAAGGTATGCATTTTTTTTTAACTGGAGCTTGTACTCGTGAAACTGAACAACTTTCCCCAAGAAACCCAAGGTCAATTCGAAATATAGAGACATTATTCAGAATTTATTCAGGTTTATGAACTTGACAGTCAAAGGCCAAAGTTCAATGACCGCACCGGCTCCCAATGGTACCTATTCTGGCGCGTAGTGTGATTTTATTTCTACTTAAGGGTCACTTTTTGTGTATCATTAGCAAATGCTTGAAAATGGATAACAAGAAAATTATTTGGACTTGTGATTTTTTTGTTTCACCATTTTAAGCAGAAAAAAATAGTTGTGCGCTAGGTAAGTAATCTAGTCTAGTACACATGTCAGTTTTAGGTTTTAGTTTATTTTATCTTCATAATCATCATCATATCAGCCGAAGGACATCCACTGCTGGCCATAGGCCTCCCCCAAAGATTTCCACGATGACTGTATTATTTTACCTCACATAGTAGAAATTGTCTGTACTTTTTATACTCCTACACTTGCACTACTGTAATATAATTTAATGCACCACCAAGTATCTATATCTCTTTAGAGATGCAATGGCTTTTCACGGCTCAATGGAGAAGCGGAGTAAAGTAACAGATTTAAAGGATTGGAGTGCACATAATGGGGCTGCCAATATATCCAAAAATAGGTTTGGTCAGGTTTGATTAATTACACATTTGATTTATTACAAACAGCCCCGCCAAGTTAGTCTCTCCCCTATGGCAGCCCGGTTATGAGCACCACAACCACAACCTATGAGAGAAGTACCTATACCATATGGCATACTCAAACATGGGGCCATTTACAAGACAAGAGATAGAATTTCCCTCTGTAGCTTCCTATTAGATGACTACAATACAATACCTACATTTTGGTATAGATAGAGCTATAGGTAGGTACCTACACACAAAGGTAATGTATATAGGTTTTTTAAGTACGTACAAACGTATTTTGTTGTCTACTTTTTCAATTATAAACACAGGAACGAAAATACACAATTTCGTCAGTTAAGTCAAAGTAAATGAAAACATTTGAAAACAAATTGAATTTGATGACTTAGATATCAAAATGTAGTAAGAGACAGAAATTATATACTGTAGCTAACACAACAATGGAAGAGATGTAACTATGAATATGAACTTTTGGTTATTGCATCATCAATGCTTGGAAAGTGGAAAACTAACACTTACCTTCTGGATTCCGAGATCGTTTTTTAACAACTTTTCCGTTTTTATTAAGCTTTATTTTGCGGTCATTACTTGAGACATCCGCCATTATAATACGGGAACCGCAGCAAAGCCACAGATTATAGTAAGTACTTACTCTAAAAAAATTTAAGAATATATTAACGTCTCCGGGTACAAAAACACTTTTGAGACGGTGTTTACTCTTAATTTGTTCTTTAATTTGCAATGCTAGTGCCGGTGCCCGTAGAAATCTTCTCTGGAGTAAGCTTGTGTGTATTACCGTTTTAAGATTAGAGCTAAATTAAAAATACCTATAAAACATGTTTATTGTATGGAGACCCCTCTCTTGTTTTTCACTCTTTCAAATTTTGAGTATATTTGTTGTTATACCGGCATTAGAAATACACATTCTGTAAAAATATCTACTTTTTACCTAGTACAGTTCATGAAATACAATCCGCTGACAGACGGACAGACAACGGGGCTTAGTAGTAGGGTTCCGTTGGTCACCCTTTGTGTGTACGGAACCCTACAAATTTCCGTGATGTTTCATTTTCACCGACCTCCATTATTACTGGACAGGCTGTCTCCATACAAAGGAATGCTAATTATGTGTGGCAATTTGAAGCGCCACTACGACTGTCCTGAGAACTAAATATACTAATTTTGTGTCACTAATTTTAGTTCCTTGGACAATCGTATCGTATCCTCATATCCTACAGCGCCTAAATGGCTATACTCAAATAGACACAAAAATATTATGACAGCACTGCAGCCAGGGCCGTCTTTGCCCTATTCGAGGCCCTGGGCACATAAGGATAACGGGGCCCCTATAAACCTGACAGAGCACTATTTTGTTAGAACAGACAAAAAGGTATTTAAGGAATGTTCTAGATTTATTGACGTGATGAAGTCTTTTAAATTGATGATACGGGCGAAGTAACTATTTAGTAATATGTGATACGGGCTGCATTCACGAAAAAGTGTGACGTCTTTATTACGTTACGCCATGGCACAATAATATATCTCCGCGTTACGCCAGTGTAACGTCATTGTCGCGTTACACCAGTGTGCAAGTTGTGCTTGTACAAGTACTAGTACTTGGAATTGGACTTGGACGGACGGACGGACGGACGAACCGTCAAACAAGTGTGTCAATGGATTAAAAGTGTTAAAAGGCTTCCAGGAGCTTACAAGAGGTGTTCCAATGCGGTCGATTCTCTCTGAGGAAAACCGTCATACTAAAAAGAGGCGTTTCTTATACCTAATATCAGTGTCTATGCCGTCGTCGTTACGTCGCTTCGACCAAACGGACTTTTATGAACGTGTGTGTATTTATTAGCTATAAGCAGACCAACGCAACTATATGTATGTTATTCACCTCAAAAAGTAAGTTAAATTCAAACTAGCCAACCAAATTGCTTTGTATGAAAGTAGAAACTTGTTTTATATTATAAAAAATATTATTTTAACTTATTGTGGCCCTTTTGCATTGCTTTGTAGGTTTACTTTGCTTTTTATAATTTCTTTAGCTTCCCCCACTACGGTGGAGCCATCTAAGCCGCACTGGCGGTGCCTCACTCTTTTGTTACTCTCGGCCACACAAAGTCGCTCAGTACAACATTTTAATATTTCTTTTTATTTCAATAATTATTGCTTGGCCCATAAACAGTATTTTTATTTACCTCTTGTTCCGTCGTGATAATGGATTAAAAGTACTTGGCTTAAAAGTTTACTCACCCGACTACGGGCGGTATTTTACATCTCCTTAAACATGAAGCTGAAGAAGTTTTACTTCAGTCGTGTGGTCTAAAGCACACAAGCGTTCGGCTTATTGTGACACGTTATCACGTAAAATTATCGTCCTTAAACTGACTTTACATACAACATCGGTTTAAAAAAAAAATACATTCACATCAAATGAATAGATAATATAATAATATCTACAAAAGTAACTCTTTAAGTATTTACAGGTAGTGCTTTTTTAGGAACAAATATGTTTTTAGGTAAAAAGTATATGTCATCGTTTGATGATCTGCTAAGAACTAGGGGGCCCCGTCGATTACGGGGCCCAGAGCACGTGCCCAGAGTGCCCAGTGAGAAAGAGGGGCCTGGCTGCAGCTGTCCAAGAGCAGTGGAGTGAGGAGAGTGGAGGTCAGTGTTCATTTTGCATTAGGTATTTTTTTAGAAAAATATAGAAGAGAAAAAAAGTATTTTATTTGTGGCACTTTTTCGAAAAGGAAATCCAATATGTTCCCCTCAACATTATAGTATGTTCAGTATTATATTAATACAAATGTACTACCTTCTTACATCAATAACCAAGTGACACCAATTAATTTTTAAATCCTGACTTACAACATGTACAATTCTTTTTGTATGCTCAAGAATTTATATTTTTTTATAAAGTGTACACTATAAAAAACCTAAAGAAGACATTGAATTACTACAACTACTACTACTACGTAGTAATTCAATGAAAGAAGATGAGTAATAAAATATTTGGCTTGAAACAAAGATAATAGAACAACGCTTAAAATTTGATATAATATGTTACAAACTCATTTCGCATTTCGCATAGTTTCTATTCTACCATAAATTCTGTCTATCATATAGTCTCCTGTCAATGTCTAGGAAATATAATAAACCAAATTTTAAACGATAATGTTTATTTATATCAGTGGCGACGAGGATTAAAAGACAAAATGAACAGCGAACAATTTGACAAATTCCTGCAATTGCAGGCAGTTCAACAAAAACAAATTTCGGACATTTTACAATTGTTACTATCGCAACAACACAAAGCGGCTGACACGACTCCCACACCGAACACAACAAACGGCACGGAGTCATCTAGTTCTACAAGCAGACACACCATTTACAACAGTTTTAAAGGTGACAAATTCAATCCTAGTGATACAACGATAGAGAACTTTATAGACTATTTCGAAACGAAATGTGGACTTTGGGAAGAAGACGCGCGAAGAATTCAGAAAGAACTTCTGTTCGCCTGCCTCACTCCTGAAAGTTTTCACGACTTAAAAGTTGCTCTTACTCCACATTTTGAAACCAGTACGTACGAAGACATCCGAACAAAGCTTCTCGACCTGTACAGAATTAAGCGCACACGATACAGAGCACTTACCGACTTTTGGAACTGCATACGCGCTGACAACGAATCCATGGAGCACTACGCTAACAGACTTAAAGAAACAAGCAAAGATTGTTGCTATAACGACAACCTGTTAGAGCGGCAGCTACGTGACCGGTTTGCTACCGGCCTCAATCACAAACAGTTGCAGATCGATCTGAAACAAAAATGGCCTGACTTACAAGAACTTCAAGAGGGTAAAATAAAAGAAGTCACGTTCGCTCAGATCTTCAGCGTTGCACAGTCACGGGAACGAGCAGAAGGTGATGAAGATACATGCGTCAAAGTTAACAAGGTAAAAAGGAACACAACATTACATCAGAATTCATCTCCACGCCGGCTACGGGCTCATCAATGTCTAAGATGTGGGCAACCCGAAAGACATCCACTTAATTACTGCGCAGCCAAAACTCATACATGTAAAGAGTGCAACATTCAGGGTCATTTCGAAAACTGCTGCATCAAGTCAGGCAAGGCATGTCTACCTAATCGAAGCGATAGCCGACCAAAGACTTTTACAAAAAGGAACAAATTATACAAGCTAAAACATAACAGCAGCTGCAACGACTCTTCACAAACATCCGACTCAGACGACAACGACGACGACACAGACACCGTTTGTCAAATCAACGGTCCAAAGACGAAAGACAGTAAAAGGATTGATGTTTTAATCAATGACGTTCAATGCACGTTAGACTGGGACCCCGGCTCAGTTTACTCAATTATCAGCAGCAAGTTCTGGAGACGTATCGGGGCACCACCTCTAACAAAGGCTCCAGGTTTACGCGCTTACGGTAACATCAAACTAAAACCAAAGGGCCTTACAGACGTTGCAGTACAGATACAAGGGGAAAAGAAAATATTACCTGTCGTCGTTATGAAGTCAGCCGATCCAATGTTGTTCGGCCTGCAGTGGAGTGAGATGTTCAACATGGATTTTCCCAAATCAGTCTATTCTATTAAAAATACTCAACGCGAACCTAATACCCTAAAGCAAATCTTGGACAAACACACTGCTCTTTTCGACGGTAAACTGGGAAAAGTAAAGGATTACCAAGTAAACATACACATCAAACCTCGAGCTGAGCCGAAACACATTTCAGCAAGATCAATAAAATTTTCGATGAAGAAAAACATTGAGGTTGAGCTAGAACGTCTAGTTGAAGAAGGTATCATAACTCAAGTAGACCCAAACGTCACACCGGTTCAATGGGCTACACCGACAGTCAACGTAGTCAAATCCAACGGTCAGATCAGAATATGTGGCGACTTCCGCAGCACACTCAATCCCGTACTAATTACACACGCACATCCTGTTCCTTTATTTGATCAGTTACGCCAAAACCTCGCAAGTGGAGAGAAATTTTCTAAAATTGACTTGAAAGACGCTTACCTTCAATTCGAAATAAGCCCAGAATCAAGACAATTCCTTACAATATCGACGCACAAAGGTAACTGTACATACAATCGAATGCCATTTGGGATTTCGACAGCCCCGTCAATATTTCAGCATTATCTTGACAAACTCCTAGAAGGGATACCAAACGTGGCAGTCTATTTTGATGACATTGCCATTACTGGGAAAGATGACAAAAACCACCTCAAAACATTACGTATCGTTCTCGAAAGGCTGGAACAAGCCGGGTTAAAAGTAAATTTGAAGAAATGCATCTTCTTACAACCTGAAGTCGAATATCTCGGACACACGATTGATAAAAATGGAGTACGTCCAACAAAATCGAAGATAGATGCAATTGCCAAAGCTTCTCCTCCAACGAACGCCAAGGAGCTCCGGTCGTTCCTAGGACTAGTCAATTTTTATGAGCGTTTTATACCACATTTACACAGTGTCTGTGCTGACCTCCACGCACTAACAGGAAAGCGATTGAAATGGCGATGGACAGACACAGAAAATAAGGCTTTTGAACAAACAAAGTCCTTGATTGTACGCTCCAAACCTCTTGTAGCCTTCGATGACAATCGCTCGCTGTTCTTAGCCTGTGATGCGTCAGAAAAAGGCGTCGGAGCAGTACTTTTCCACAAGAAGAACAACATTGAACAACCAATCGCCTTCGCATCGAGGAAACTTCGATCTGCAGAATCTCAATACTCTGTCATAGACCGCGAAGCTCTAGCAATTTTTTTTGGAGTCAGAAAATTTGACCAATTCCTTCGTGGCATCAAGTTCACTCTAGTTACGGATCATAAGCCTCTCACACACATCCTGGGGATTCAACGCAACTTACCAAAACTCGTCAATAACCGGTTAGTGCGATGGGCTTTGATAATAGGAAGTTATGATTACGACATCGTATATACAAAAGGTGGTAACAACCTGATTGCCGATTACTTATCAAGAATGCCTAATCCAGAAGAACTACCTTCCAAGGCTGAACTCGCAGTTCACAAAGTTGTATCGCGCCTACAATCAGATAGGCTAGCTGATCTTGCGCTGTCAGAGGAGTTATTAAGAGAGGAAACTAAGAAGGATTCCATGCTCAGACTCGTATTACAGTTTATTAAGACGGGCTGGCGTGAACAACAATACTCAAGCGATATAAAACCATACGCTCGCAAACGTGGTGAACTATCGCTAGAAAATAAGATTGTAATGTGGCAAGGTCGAATTATTATTCCTGATGTTCTAAGAAACACGACCTTAAGGTATCTTCACCGTGGGCACCCAGGTATTTCAGCAATGAGAGCGCTGGCACGTTTTTACGTATGGTGGCCAACTATTGAGGAAGATATTGACACACACGTGAAAACTTGCCGTAAGTGCCAGGTGAACCGACCTAATAACCCAGAGTTGCCCATCTTCTCTTGGTCTATCCCAGACAAAACCTGGGAAAGAGTTCACGTCGATTTCGCTGGACCTTTTGAGGGTTCATATTGGTTAGTCCTAGTAGACGCCTTTTCCAAATGGATTGAAGTCAAACCTATGACGAAAATTACGTCTACCAAATTGTGTGATGAGCTGGATACGATTTTTACTACCTTTGGACTGCCTCAATTTGTAGTTTCCGATAATTGTCCACAGTTTACCTCCCAGGAGTTCCAAAGTTACTGCAAAGATAAGGGAATCAAACATATCAAATCATCTCCCTACCATCCAAGAACAAATGGGCTAGCAGAACGTCTCGTAAGGACTTTCAAAACGCGGATGTCCTCAAGCACGGAAAGCCTGAAAAAACGGCTAGAACATTTCCTCTTTGCGTATCGTATCACACCCCACAGCACCTCTGGCAAGACCCCGAGTCAGTTGATGTTCGGGCGTCAGATAGCTTGCGTCTTTGACAATGCTCGACCAAGTGCCAAAAGGGCATTACAACACAGGCAAATACAAGCGAACGTAAACTCAGATGGCCAGACGCCGAATTATAGACACGGCGATGCTGTGTATGTGCGAGCCAGGGATCAATCACGATGGGAACAGTGTCGCGACGAACACATCGATATTCGTATGTCATTAAAACTCCAGTGGGTGTGGAAAGAAGATATCATGCAGACCATATACGACCCAGACTAGCTGATGTCGACGAAGGTTCCTCTGGACAGACATCTCCTACTCATCTTATGCCAGTTGCATCTTCGACTCCAATGATAGAGGCTACATCTTCGACTCCAATAATAGAGGCTACACAAACGCCTATAGTTCCTCCAATACCAGGAAATGTGCTAGAAGCTGTCCCAGAGACTACTGCATCGCGTTCATCGCAGAACGCACCCATCATAGCCACACCTTTGGCGCCGCGTCCTAGCAAGCGTACCATTAGACCACCCCGACGCCTAATAGAGGAAATGGAAAATTAAGTCTTAAGGGTGGACGAATCATATAGTCCTGTCAATGTCTAGGAAATATAATAAACCAAATTTTAAACGATAATGTTTATTTATATCATAATATATTCGAAATTCTCTATCTACGATTCGAAATCGACGATTAACTTGAATAGGTACAGAGATATGCTATATATAAGGGGAGGTAGATAGGTTACATGCGTCGAAAAAGTGAAGCAAAAAAAAGATGCCAATTGGCATCTGTTTTCTTAGTAACATTCGGTGCAATAGAAGGGAACTACCTATAATGATGTGTGTGTAAATGGCTTCGATTTTCAAATGTTGTTTGTTAGTGCATAACCCATCTATGGTAACAAATCTCTGAATAGGTATAAGTTTTCCGACAAACTATAGGTGAGTAATAGTAATAATCACATTTACGTCTCTGGGTACGAGCCCTTTTGAGACAGACTACAAATTATTGATTATCATTTCTATTTTTATTTGTAATGCTGGTGTCGGTGCATCACAAATCATCTATGGAATTCTTGACAACATCTGCGAAAATCGAGTTTTTGGCGGGATTTGTGGTGAACGCATTCGTAGTTTTATTTTGTTGTTTTTTGCATTGTTTTCTGCTAGGATTTTGTTCAAGAAGTGGTGCATTTTGGAGAAAATCGTCTAGTGCACGTGAGCAATGTGGAGAACAAGAAAATAAAACGAAGGAGGACGTGAGAACTCAACTTGTACAAGAAGATTTGAAATGCACTTTCACCAGCATTACAAATCAAAAAACTAATGAAGATTAATTAAATGGGGATTGTTTTGGAAGGGCTTTTGTACCCGTGCGACGTTAAGTTACTATAAATAAATAAATAACAACATCTGCAGCGATCCCATTCTAAGGTGGACCACCCGGTTGCAGTAGGGCATCTAACTGCACCAAGTACAAGCCGGGTGTTCAGGTCCTCCTTTTTATTGAAGTAAAAATTTCTTTAGGACGTTGGACATCTTTGAGATGGGAAAAAACCATTGAACTCGCGACACTGTAACGACACCAACACCGTACCAGGAACACTCGCAGGGTCAAAACTTATAAAAGCATTTTTGAGATGGGAAAAAACCATTGAACTCGCGACATTGTAAGCGACACCGACACCGTACCAGGAACTGTTAAAAAAAACACTTTTATCGGCACCCCCGGAGTGTTTATTTTCTTGTTCTCCATGTGCAGCAGACAATTTTTTCCAAAACAAACCACTTTTTGAAGCAAATTCTAGCAGAAAACAATGCAAAAACTTGCAAACGTGATGACCACAAATCCCGCCAAAAAAACTGCGTATTACCCGCACTGCAATCAATATTGTCATGAAGCAAAAATTTCCTGCAAATTTATAAAGTCGCCTTCACACATTCGTCCAACGAGTTGTTCTAACGATCGAGTGATAGGGACAATGCTATATATCATAAAAGTATTTTTTTATGCTTTATCTGTGTGCTTTATAGTGGTGTCTCTGTCGCTCGGGCGTTAGGCTACAGATCTTCGGGTGGTGCTTGAACAAATATGCTCAAAACTCAGAACCATGAGATACTTTATCACCAGGTTAACACGCCAAAGCGAAAAACAGGTGTCAAAAATCTAATATTTCTACTTCGAGAAATAACAAAACCGGTCAAGTGCGTGTTGACCGTTTCTGAGTAATTTACTCGCCCTCAAGTAAAACACTGGGAATGGCACATTATTTTATTTTTTTGTGAAAAGGTGCCTGAAAACTAATACTTGGTACAGAGGATCTGTTATTGGACGATCTGTAGCATCGACGTCTGTCAGTCAGTCAGTAACTGCGGGCCACCGTAGTTCTTTACCCGTATTGTACGAGCTAATAGATGAAGTAACGTAATTTGCAGGCTATAGATCGTGTACAAATAGTTCCAATACATCAGTCCACAAACTACGGGGTGTACACTACAAGCTGCAAACTATCAGCCCGGGCAATAGTAGACGGACCGCGGAACACGGCCCGTATTACGTGTACTGAAGTGTTCAGGGGTGTAGTTCATGTAAAAGATTTGACCCCGTAGTCCATGGTCTACGCGAACATCAACTATAGCCCGTATTCCGCGGTACGCCATCTACAGGCTGTGCTCCGCGGTACTCAAACTACGCAGCGAGCAGCCACTTTCAAGGCTTAAGTAACCAACCCTACAGATTGTGTCTGTAGATTACGGGGGTGTAGTTCGTGTCTCAGGACATTGACCTTTGAGTGTTAAGTAAACGTCACGTCATCTAATCCGTTATTCTTTGAATGCGTTCATTATAAAAAGTAATGAATTAAGGATTTTTGTCCCGTAAGTTAGTACGTTAGTCTTTATTCTTTGGCCCATTGCCTTAGATGTCATATTACTATTTTAGGTCGGATTTAAAACTTTTTGAGATAAGTAAGTTAGAAAGAACCACTTCTAACTTACTTATCTCAAAAAGTGTGCAGGATTTAGAAGGGCCAAAACGTTAAAACTACACCGATTTAGGTACTTACAAAAAGTAACTTTTATCTATTCTGTGAGGAGTAGTACCATAAAAATACGTAGTTACGTAGTCTTGGTAGTTCCTTTCATACAAGCAAGCACATTAGTGGCCTCACTTTTATCGCCGTATGCTTGTTTTGGTTTATTCTGAGATTTTTAGCAAAATTTGTTTATTAATTATTTAGGTACAGAATTCACCATAAGTATTTTAATACTAGGTAGGAAGAAGGCGAAAGGCGCGTGCGCCCAGCTAAAACCTGTCTGGGACTCCAGCTCACCCGGCGTGGCGGATCAAGATCTATTCCATCGTTCGTAATGTCTGTTCTGCTGTAAGACATGGAAAGTGACGAAAGGATTGACGAAAAAACTGCAAGTGTTCGTTAACAAAAGCATAAGTTCCATACTGAGCATCTTCTGGCCGAACACAATCAGCAACGAAGATTACTCGAAGCGATGTCACCAAAGCCCTTTAGAGCGAGAAATCACTCAACGACAACGAGTGTGAAAGTGGATAGGGACACACTGCCCAGAAAATAGGATAACTCTGCTATGGTTACGTTGCGTTCACATGGCAGATGAGCGGGTGTAGGCGGACATCGATGGCCATAGGCCATCCGGTCCACACGTGGCAACCATCGAGGCCGAACTGCGGGTAGCAGGGTTCCGCTGGAGAGTTGTAGAGGACATTGAGGGATGGCGTCGATCCACGAAGGTCCTTTGTATGTACCACTAGGGTACCATAGGATGACAGCAACAAAAACAAAATAATAAGTACCTTAAACTCCTTTAATACCTATGCAGATGCAGTAAATAAAATGTGATATTGGTGGATGACTATAAACTCACAGTCTTTGGACTGTTTATAGGTACAGTTATGCTGCTTAATTTCCTATGTAGTACCTATGAGATGAGCAAGTCTCATAAATAGGAATTGAGCAGGTAGGTATAAATAGGGTCCCTAGAAAGTTGATCAATTTCATTAGTAGAATCAATAAGTAGCCAAGAGGTTACATTTTTAGTTACGTATACTTACTTACCAGTCATTCTACCATAAGTAGCAGTCATTTTGTGACATCACCATGAAATGCTTGACTTCCGTTACCATTCTGTTTTTTTTAAATAAAATGCAGTATTTACTAGGGTATTTCTTTATTTGCGATTTTTGCCTATTAAACAGGGTGTTTTTAGGGTTCCGTGCCATATCACGGGATGTTACTAAGTCTACAATGCTGTCTGTTTGTCCTTATCTTTTAAAGGGCTGTTTTTTACCAGAATAGGTAGCCGGCTGAAGTTTTTACAGAATAAGTATGTGCTATTATGGGGGGATCTAATAGCAAATAACAAAAAGAATAAAGCGGAAAATTACATTTGTTTCCACCTGTTCGTTGACTGAACGATTGGGAATTTTAGTGCACATATCGTTGTTTGTATAATAAGTTTTCATTGTAGTAAATAACTAAACAAAGGCTTAATTTATTTTTGTAATGAATTTGAAACTGCTCTTATTTTTTTCCATTTTTAGTATATACATCGAAAACTAATTATGTATAAACATTGATATGTCGTCTTATTCAATATATTTGCATTTTACAAAGTTTGGATTCAATCCGGCATGTATTTTTGTATTAAAGCAGAACTATATTAATTTGTGTGGAAACTCGAGCCTCCTGGGGACCCAAAATTTAATTGTAATTTCTGTATTTTAAAAACGGTAATACATCAAAGCGTGAAATTTGGTATGATAGTACTAATTCTAAAGTAATAAACAAATATTAAAAACTGTCCATCAGTCAGTGTAAGTCGTACAAGTCATACTTACTCACTCTAAGGAGTTTGAACTGAAAAAAAAGATCATTTTTGTTGCTCACATTGATGTCTTTTGTTTAAAAAGTATAGTTATCATTGTTGTAGGTGGAGAGGTGTAATGGTAAGGAACCCTTGGTGCGCGTATCCAAATCACACTTGGCCAATTTTTTTCAAGCACTCACTAATTCTACTCATTGCATAGCCTAAGGGCCTTGGGTTTGGAAAATGCTGGAAAATAATTTAAATTGTAACAATTTCTTATAAAATTAAACAATATTTATGGCATAAAATATATTTAATACCCAAAAATATACTTGATGTTATGATTAAGTTAAAAAAGTTACCTTGCTTCAAAACTACCAAAGTTACCTTGATTTTACCTCAATTTGACATTTACAACTGAATTGCTTAGAGAATAAAGGTCATCCCCTCTCGTATATCTACCAGATACGCTAGACTTCCAGGTTTATGATATAGCGTCCCCACTTACCTACCCTAGGGCATAACAGTGGGGGCCGCTATTCCTGCCAACACCATAAGGTGAAGACAAGGACCAGTTACGGTAGGTCTTGCCGCCAAGACGCTTGTCCTGGTACTCTGCAAGGCGAGTGCCTCGTGGAAGAGTACCACTACCTACTGTCCAGGTAGGTCGAATAAAGGTCAAATCAGTTTATTTTAATTAGTGTTTTATTTTTCAAATTGGTGAGTCTTTTACATGGAAAATATTATTTTGTGTTTATTTTTAACTGCCACATTGCAGCGCGCGCCAATATAAGCTTTATTTTATGTAACTTTGGTCAACATATTTTGTATCGTAGCGCAATAAATTACTAATGTTACGTTACTTGGTACCTTAAAAACCATATTCGTACCGTAAATGAATTGGGTAAGTATTTCAGAAAGTCTTTGGATTTTCACTTTTTGTCGATTTTTAATATGTGGCTCATAGACATAATACGTGCTACTCAAACAGAAACTAATATTCCACCAACTCCCATATAAAATAAAAGTACCTGTGTTGCAAAAACTCCTTGAAGTACATATTGGTGTTTTTGCGATACACTGAAACTTTTGTCTTTCCAACATGTAACTATGAAACATATGATAGACCTGAAGATGATTGATTGTATTTTTAATAAATAAAAGATGCATAAGAGTATATTTTTTCATTTTTTTCCTACACAAATACATAGTATTTCAGTAACACCAAAAATCAATAATTGTCAAAAAAAGATATAGTAAGTACACTTAGCCAGTTCATTCTCACATTGTGAGACCCCAGGCTGTAAACAACATTTTTTTAAAACAAATAACTAACCAAGGCTTTAACATATTTACACAGATTGTTTTTTTTTTATTTCGCAAAACTTTTTTGCACTGGAACTGTGGGGTTTTTAAAATGCCCGATTCAGAATTGGGTATTTCAGGAAGCCCAAAAGTCACACTTTTTTCAATTATAAATTTTTGACGATTTTTAATCTCGTTCAAATAATTAATTATATATAATAACTAATTTTGGCTCATAGACGTATGTGATAGTCAAACAGAAACACAAATATTCTACGACCTCCCATATAAAAATATTTAAATCAAATAATGTTGTCAAAAAGTCCTTGAAGTATTAATGTTTTTGAGATACACTAAAATTCATGGCTCATCAACATGTAAAATTGACACATATGAGACCTGACCCTGAAGACGATCGATTTAATTTTAATAAATAAAATGTTATGCATAAAAATATGTATTTTTAATTTCTTCTTAATAACATGAAAAATCCATAATTTTTATAAAAAAGAAAGTACACTTAGCCAGTTTATTTTCACATTTTGAGACCAGGCTGTAAACAACATAAATTACAAACTTTTATAAAACAACAGTTCAGTTTTTTTTAATAAACCAAAACTTTGTTGCACTGGAATTCTCGAGTTTTCGAAATACCCGATCCAAATGTTTTTGAATACGAAATTATTAAGAGCAACAGCTCTATTATACTTATTTATCTATAGATTACATTTTTACACAGAGCTATAAATTGAAATGTGGAGAAAAATACAGGTTCCTTTTTATTCCAGAGAAATGAGAGGATCTGGGTAAAACTTAATTCCACGCTTTCAAGCCGCTTGCGGCTCGCCCACCGTGCACCCTCAATTATAGGATTAAGTATATTTTTACTTAGGGAACAGTGCAAGTTTTATCAAAATCAGTTAAGTAGTTTTCAAGATATGGTTGTTATTAGTTGTTAGGGGCGGGCTGGTTTCCGCAACCAGGCGACCACTGCGCCCATTTTGTGTGTTTGGCCGGCATCACTGCAAGTCCAGCTCCTCCAAGAAGCCCGGTAGCCCCCGAAGGTTGCTGACGACTTCCTGAAGCGACCTCGGCTCACCGAGGTGCACGACCCTGTACTGTGCTAGCTCCTTGCAATCCAATAGGATGTGGGCAGCAGTCTCCTCAGCCTCCATGCACGCTCTGCATAGTGGGCTGTCAGTGATACCTAGAGCGAATAGGTGTGAAATGGCAAGATATGGAATTTCAAGTGTGTAGGTACCAATCACTGGAAAAAAACGTCGTCAGTTTAACTCCTCAATTTTGTGGTTTCTAAACATTTTTGGCGTTTTCAATTTTGTGCGTTCGTATATTAACGTTCAAACAGTGTGACTGGGTTGGTAATACTCTAATAAAACTGAACAACCGTTGTCAGCAGAAAAAGAATAACGACTCCATAAAGAGTTGACCGATCAGGCTGGTCAACTTTATATTCATACAGCATCAAGCGGCTTATCGCAACCTTAACCAGGTCGTCGGTCCACTGAGTGGGAGGCCTGCACCAAGTTATACAATAAAATTTAGTTTTTAATCGACATGATAAGAACAATTATTTTACAGATTGGTTAAGTTGTTCAGATTCCTGAGTAGAGCGTATCCATAACACTTGCATAGTATTACCACAGTCTAAGAATCCATATAGTAGTCCGTAGTGGGCCCATTCATTGAGAGTCGTTTCGTTGCATTTTTATTATCAATCATTCATGCACGGCTAATTATTATCTTTTGATTTATTACGGTTCCTAATTTTTGAAAATTATTAAAATCTAAATATATATAACTCAAAGGTGACTGACTGACAGTGATCTATCAACGCACAGCCCAAACCACTGGATGGATCGGGCTGAAATTTGGCATGCAGGTAGATGTTATGACGTAGGCATCCGCTAAGAAAGGATTTTGGGAAATTCCCAAACGAACCGCTAAAATCGGGATCTGCGCGGGCGAAGCTGCGGGCATCCACTAGTTATAGTATAACTAGCCCTTATTATAATTTCAGCCCGATCCGTCCAGTGGTTTGGGCTGTGCGTTGATAGATCACTATGTCAGTCAGTCAGTCAGTCACCTTTGAGTTATATATATTTAGATTTATATAAATATTTAAACCTTTCGTTGGAATTATTTTTTAATAAATTTCAAATTAATAATTTTGCTACAACTATTTTTTAATAAATTTAAAATTATTAAAAAAATATTGTAACAAAGAGTTTTAATAATTTATTATATAAATATAATATATAATAATTATCGATACTTTTTTAAAATTAAAATTTTGTGTGAGTTAGACGACATCTCATTCTCATCTCATCATCACCTCATCATGGTAAGTGACGATGTAGTCGAGGATGGTACACGCAAACTCAAATAATGCCTAGTCACTCTCGCCTTGAAGATCCTGATATGGATCATTTTATAGGTATTATTGGGGTGGTTTTTCTCCGAATATGACATACATACTATAATCCGTTGTTGAAAAAATGGCCGCCATTTTGAACTTTTTAGTTAGTGGACCGATTGCTTCCAAAATCAATATCTGTCAAGGTCCCTTATCACGTATCCATTGTCAGATTTTATAAAAATTGCCGCTATTTTGAACTTTTTAATCACTTAACCGATTGCTTCCAAAATCGATAAATGTCCTTGTCAGAATTGAAAAAAATGGCCGCTATTTTGAACTTTTTAGTTACTGGACCGATTGCTTCCAAAATCGATATCTGGGGGTCCCTGAGGTCCCTTATCACGAATCCGTTGTCAGAATTCAAAACAGTAGCCGCCATTTTGAACTTTTTAGTTACTGGGCCGATTGCTTCCAAAATCGATATCTGGGGGTCCCTGAGCTCCCTTATCATGAATCCGTTGTCAGAATTGAAAAAAATGGCCGACATTTTGAACTTTTTAGTTACTGTTATATCAGAGATCTAAGGTACCTTCAAATATCGATTTTACACTATTAAAGTAATTTTTCTACGTAATGGCATTTTCTTTCATTTAATTGTAAAGTATTGTGACAACCCTTGGTACTGTGATCAGTGACTCGTGAAATCGGCGATGACGCGATTATTATAGGCGTTGGACGACTGTATGGATTCTTAGACTGTGCCAGAACTGTGGAGGTAGCTAAGCAGTGTGCGAGGAACATTAATCAATAGGATAGTAAAAGAAGTTTCTTTTCCTAGCCTAGCTCAGTGTAGCTTTAGTGAAAAAGCCCTTAGAAGAGAGAGGTTTTTGTATGTATATGTCACGGCTAAAGGTGGGGTGTGAACATAAACTTAAGATTAGCCAGCTAAAGTTGTTTGCGTAAAGTCCTAATACAAGTTGATATTTGAGGTTTAACCATACACAACAAGATCTACCCAACACTGACTGGGTAATGTTTTTTGGCTGGTGAGCGAGCGAAGTGAGCAATGTTAGGTTTTTAGGTTTGATTGATTTCACTGTCGAAGAGCCTCCGCCCTGGGTGAAGTTTATGTATCAGGGAGGCATACAAGGGATGTGTGTAAGGCAGTATGGCGGTGTACACCCCACTTGCCTGCTGACTCGTACGTAGCGCACTGCTTATACTTGCAAAAGAGTCAGCTACATGTTCAGCGTTGATAGAAAGAGTCGCACCATTTTACAGCTTGGATACGCATCCTTGCACATCTCTAGTGGATAGGCAGATTTAGGTGGACATTACAGGCTTGGAGTGCACATAACCGGGCTGCCATTAAATCCAAAAATAGGTCTGGTCAGGTTTGACTGATTACACAGTCGAACTCCCCCTATGGCAGCCCGGTAAGTACTCTTTATTGTACTGTGCGGGTTATGTGCAAAACAACCCATTACAGAAAAGACGTTATTATAAAATGTTATTTATTTATGTAAACACACTTACCACCACTTTTCATCCTCCGGTAAATTGACAAAAAGCTTTCTTGCGAGCAACATGTTATCTCACATTTTGATTGAGTCCTATCTCAAATTGCCGACCACAAAAATTACTCAGTAGCAAAACGGAGGAGGAATGAGGATAAACCTCAACAGGTAGGTTACCTCCTACGTTTATTAAATGAAGAAGAGAAAATAACGTTTATTAACTGAAGAAGAGAAAATATCACATTCAACAGAAATTCACTTAAATAAAACACACTGAAATCCGAACAAAGCTCATTTAATCAATCACTTGAACTTGAATCCGAAAAGAAAATATTGCGAAAATACATTGACTATACTACGAAAATATCACACAACGAAAACATAAAAAACCAGCCAAGTGCGAGTCGAACTACAACTCCGAGGGCTCCGTACTACCACACCTCCACACACACACACACACACACACACACACACACACACACACAACCACATAGTCGATTACCTATTCACTTAACAAACAAAAGACATCAACGCGAGGTACAAATATATGCTTTTTATGTCTTACAGTTCGGACCAATGAGTATTGAAATCACTACTTACTCTACTCCTTACATAAGACCTTACATAGACATACATAAAAATAAATTCAAACGTTACAGTAACATTCTTGTAAAATGTATTCAAAAATCGCAAAAAAATATTTAATAACAAATACATTAAATCAAAGAAGAACAAATGTAAAGCTACTTGGGATGTAATTACTTCAACTGTAAATAGGAATATATATAGCTCTGACATTAATTCTATTCAATACAATAACATGACATATATTAACCCTCAGGACATTTGTAATATTTTAATGATTATTTTTTAAAGACTAATAAACAAAATTCGAATCCTACTTGTGACACTTTGATAATTAGTAATAACCCTTCCACTATTTTTCTAAGACCTATTGACGAAAAAGAAACACTAAAATTAATTATGTTCATGAACAACACCTAGAATTCCAATTTTCATAAATATTTTTTTTATCATTTTCTGAGATATGGACGGCCGAATATCTTTATGACTGACTGAGTTATAGTTCTCTTGGTAAACACTTTATTTCTAATACCATGTGGTAAGTTATCTCGGGAAGTAGGTGTATGTTGGATATACTTAAAACTGTTTTGAAAATTTATGCAACTAATTAACTAAACAGTAATTATGTCACGGTTTCTAAAAAGAAACGGTTTCTGAAAAGAATTCGTGACGTAATTACTGACTGACTGATCTATCAACGCACAGCTCAAACCAAAATGTGCTAAAATCACAGATGAGATACTAGTTGCTAAAATTTTCAAAACAGTTTTAAGTATATCCAACATACACATACTATATAGTATATATATATAGATTTTCAAGGGACTCAGAAACTTTATATTTGGTATCGAGGTAGTAAAATTTTCAAAAATGGCCAAGTGTGTCTTAGTCGCGCACCAAGGTTTCCGTATCACTAATACTCATCAAAATATATAAGTAGACCACTTCGAGGTAACTTATAAACCTGAAATCTGGCATCGAGATAAGATAAGTATTAAGCGTGTACAAAGAATAGATTCGGGTTCCTTACCATTTACCAATTTTTTTTAAACTACTTCCAGGTGACATAGAATCTTGTTTGGCATTTTGGTACTTTATTAGGTGTATACAAAGGAATGATTCTCGAAAAACCTCAAAACTTTGAGGTACAAGCTTTTAATAATGCATTGTCACGCGATATACATATGCACGCAAAATTTCAGCTAAATCGAAAATCGGGAAGTGGGTCAAATTTAGCTTGCAAGATTTCATCCGAACAAATATACATACATTGCAAGTTAAATAAAAGCTTTTAAAAAGGATAACTGGCCAAGTGCGAGTTGAACTCGCGATATTATGGTTCCGTAATATACCACAGATTACTAAATAGTTACTTCGTAACAGATACATCACTCCCATACAAAAGCGTAAATACCTACGCTATAATAGCCAACTAAATCTTAATAATAATACCAGCTGTTTGCAGCGAGAAGAAATGTAGGTACCATAACTATTAAATCTTTTGGTAGTTTGTTACAAACTGTGATGGCCATTGAGTAACAATTTTTCAAATAGCGTGAAGTTTTTGGAGCAAATTCATGTACAAGTCTTTTTTGATTTCTGGTGTTTCTCGGAAACATAATATGTTTAGCTGTCATAAGGAGGTCAGGATGATCTCTTGCAAATTTAGATATTTCAAAGATGTAAAGACATTGAAGGGGGAGGATCTTTGGCTTCTTAAATAATGGTTTATTATTTTATTTCTTGAATAATGGATAATTCCCATTTATCGGGTGCATGCAAGCAAAGCCACTAACAACAGCTTTTTTTAAATGAGCTAATTAAGCCATTTTATTTCTTTCTATGTTTGTTTATATACTATTTATTGTACAAAATAAAATACCAACCCAGTCATTTGATACCCAACCCGGCATATTTTTTGTTTGTTCATGGCTTCTGTCCCTTTTAAAGGTTAGAAACTCTACACTGGAAGTTGTTGACGAATATGTTTTCCTGGGACAAACAGTCCAGCCATATAGGTAGGTCCAACTTCAAGAAAGAGATCAATCGACGAATCCAACTCGGCTGGGCAGCGTTCGGGACGCTTCGCAATATCTTCACGCACCAAATACCGCAGTGTCTCAAAACAAAGGTCTTTGACCATTGTGTGTTGCCAGTGATGACATACGGAACTGAGACATGGTCGCTTACAATGGGCCTCATAAGAAGGCTCAAGGTCAACGCGATCGAATCAGAAATGAGGAGATCCACAGGAGAACCACAGTAACCGACATAGCTCACAGAATGCTAAACTGAAGTGGCAGTGGGCAGGGCATATAGCTTGTAGAACAGATAGCCGTTAGGGTAGTACAATTCTTGAGTGGCGACCGCGCACCGGAAAAGATGGTGTAGGCAGGCCTCTCACGCGGTGGACTGACGATCTGGTGAAAGCCGCGGGAAACCGCAGGATGCGGGCAGCGCAGGTCCGGCCGTCGTGGAAATCCTTGGGGAGGCCTTTGTCGGGCAGTGGACGTTTTTCGGCTAATATAATGATGATGATTTTTAAACGACTTCAAAAAAAGAGTTTCTCAATTCGACCGTATATATATATTGAGGGTTACCCTCAATTTCCCTGGGATTCCATCAACAGATCCTGGTTTTCTTATCATGGTAACCACCCTTGGGATATCTTCTTTCCAACAAAAAAAGAATCATCAAAATCGGTTATTATATATATACGGTATATATACCTATGCAAAATATTTTAATCTTAATCACAAACATACAAAATAAAGTCAATCTTCATCTAAAGTAATCTAGAAATTTAAAAAGTCTTTAATACTCTAACAGTCTGTGTCATTCAGCCACTCATGTAATTTGATATTGAATTGTTTATTGTTTAGATCCTTAATTTCATGTGGTATTTTGTTATACATGCGAATTCACATCGTCAGGCAACTTTTATCATATACAAATGACCTGGGAATTTCTTGAAACACTAGCTTTTCTGGGTCCCTGCGGGATCTGATCCTTCCATCACATGCTCTTTTAAATAGTCCGTTATTTGTCCGTACAAATATACAAATTTCATAAATGTAGAGCAAGGGTAGCGGTAAAACACCAAGTCTATTGAAGAGTGATCTACAAGATACGAAGGGTGGGATTCCATACATAGCGCGAATACATTTTTTTTGAGCAATAAAGGCTCGATTCATGTCAGTACTATTTCCCCAAGCTATAAGACCATAACGTAAAACTGACTCTACGTATGCACGGTATGTTAATGAAGCCGTTTTCATGTTAGTGCAATTTTTGACCTGTTTGAGAGCATACAGAAATCTATTTATTTTACAGCATACATTATCTATTTGTGGTTTCCAGTTTATATTCTGATCTATAGTTATTCCTAGAAATGTATGTTTATTAACCTCGTTGATTGTATAATTTTCATACTGAATGTCTAAATTGTAATTTTATTTATTATTAAAAGACTTATTAAATTGTATATAATTAGTTTTATTCAAGTTAATTTTCAAATTATTGATGTCAAGCCAGTCTATTATTTTTTCTAATGTATTATTAATGTCGTTTTCATGTTCCTCGATTGAAGTACTCTTTTTGTCAGAAGTTACTATAATGGAAATATCATCAGCGTATAAAATGCATTTATGATTAGTTATGTCAGTAATACTATTTACGTATAGTATAAATAAGATTGGTCCCAACACACTTCCGAGGAAACGGAACGCCATATTTATTTGTCTTATATTTAGAGGAGTACGATATTATGTTGTTTTTGCTGTCTGATTTTTTAATAACTACACATTGTTGTGTGTTAACTAGGTATGATGATATCCATTGAAGCGTAGGACCTCTAATCGTTTCTAATTTGGAAAGTAGTATGTCATGCTGAATTCTGTCAAATGCCTTAGAAAGATCAAGGAAAAGCCCTGTAGTCATAAAATTTTTGTTAACATTAGTCAGAATAATTTGAAGTAGAGAGAAAAGAGCTAGTGTAGTCGATTTTCCTTTCCGAAATCCAAATTGTTCATCATTAATAAGCTTATATTTATCACAAAATTCAAGAAGTCTCTTAAGCATGCACGTTTCATATATCTTTGAAAAAATTGGAATAAACGTAATTTTTGACTTCTTCTTTACTGCCTTTTTTAAACAGTGGCTTCACTATTGAAATTTTCAAGAGTTCAGGAAATGTTCCAGTTGAGAACGAGGAATTGATTAAATAATGGTTGGCTGGCCGGGCGGTTGGTTAGCTAGCTGGTTGGCTGGCAGGGCGGTTGGTTGGCTGGCCGGGCGGTTGGTTGGCTGGCTGGTTGGCTGGCCGGGCGGTTGGTTGGCTGGCTGGTTGGCTGGCCGGGCGGTTGGTTGGCTGGCTGGTTGGCTGGCCGGGCGGTTGGCTGGCTGGCTGGTTGGCTGGCCGGCTGGTTAATTGGCTGGCTGTTTGGCTGGCCGGGCGGTTAATTGGCTGGCTGGTTGGCTGGCCGGGCGGTTAATTGGCTGGCTGGTTGGCTGGCCGGGCGGTTAATTGGCTTGCTGGTTGGCTGGCCGGGCGGTTAATTGGCTGGCTGGTTGGCTGGCCGGGCGGTTAATTGGCTGGCTGGTTGGCTGGCCGGGCGGTTAATTGGCTGGCTGGTTGGCTGGCCGGGCGGTTAATTGGCTGCCTGTTTGGCTGGCCGGGCGGTTAATTGGCTGCCTGGTTGGCTGGCCGGGCGGTTAATTGGCTGGCTGGTTGGCCGGCCGGGCGGTCAATTGGCTGCCTGGTTGGCCGGCCGGGCGGTTAATTGGCTGGCTGGTTGGCCGGCCGGGCGGTTAATTGGCTGCCTGGTTGGCCGGCCGGGCGGTTAATTGGCTGCCTGGTTGGCCGGCCGGGCGGTTAATTGGCTGCCTGGTTGGCCGGCCGGGCGGTTAATTGGCTGGCTGGTTGGCTGGCCGGGCGGTTAATTGGCTGCCTGGTTGGCTGGCCGGGCGGTTAATTGACTGCCTGGTTGGCTGGACGGGCGGTTAATTGGCTGCCTGGTTGGCTGGCTGGGCGGTTAATTGGCTGCCTGGTTGGCTGGCCGGGCGGTTAATTGGCTGCCTGGTTGGCTGGCCGGGCGGTTAATTGGCTGCCGGGTTGGCTGGCCGGGCGGTAAATTGGCTGCCTGGTTGGCTGGCCGGGCGGTTAATTGGCTGCCTGGTCGGCTGGCCGGGAGGTTAATTTGCTGCCTGGTTGGCTGGCCGGGCGGTTAATTGGCTGCCTGGCTGGCTGGCCGGGCGGTTAATTGGCTGGCTGGTAGGCTGGCCGGGCGGTTAATTGGCTGGCTGGTTGGCTGGCCGGGCGGTTAATTGGCTGGCTGGTTGGCTGGCCGGGCGGTTAATTGGCTGGCTGGTTGGGTGGCCGGGCGGTTAATTGGCTGGCTGGTTGGCTGGCCGGGCGGTTAATTGGCTGGCTAGTTGGCTGGCCGGGCGGTTAATTGGCTGGCTGGTTGGCTGGCCGGGCGGTTAATTGGCTGGCTGGTTGGCTGGCCGGGCGGTTAATTGGCTGGCTGGTTGGCTGGCCGGGCGGTTAATTAGCTGGCTGGTTGGCTGGCCGGGCGGTTAATTGGCTAGCTGGTTGGCTGGCCGGGCGGTTAATTGGCTGGCTGGTTGGCTGGCCGGGCGGTTAGTTGGCTGGCTGGTTGGCTGGCCGGGCGGTTAATTGGCTGGCTGGCCGGGCGTTTTATTGGCTTGCTGGTTGGTTGGCCGGGCGGTTAATTGGCTGGCTGGTTGGCTGGCCGGGCGGTTAATTGGCTGGCCGGGCGGTAAATTGGCTGGCTGGTTGGCTGGCCGGGCGGTTAATTGGCTGGCTGGTTGGCTGGCCGGGCGGTTAATTGGCTGGCTGGTTGGCTGGCCTGGCGGTTAATTGGCTGGCTGGTTGGCTGACCGGGCGGTTAATTGGCTGGCTGGTTGGCTGGCCGGGCGGTTAATTGGCTGGCTGGTTCGCTGGCCGGGCGGTTAATTGGCTGGCTGGTTGGCTGGCCGGGCGGTTAATTGGCTGGCTGGTTGGCTGGCCGGGCGGTTAATTGGCTGGCTCGTTGGCTGGCCGGGCGGTTAATTGGCTGCCTGGTTGGCTGGCCGGGCGGTTATTTGGCTGCCTGGTTGGCTCGCCGGGCAGTTAATTGGCTGCCTGGTTGGCTGGCCGGGCGGTTAATTGGCTGCCTGGTTGGCTGGCCGGGCGGTTAATTTGCTGGCTAGTTGGCTGGCCGGGCGGTTAATTGGCTGGCTGGTTGGCTGGCCGGGCGGTTAATTGGCTGCCTGGTTGGCTCACCGGTCGGTTAATTGGCTGCCTGGTTGGCTGGCCGGGCGGTTAATTGGCTGCCTGGTTGGCTGGCCGGGCGGTTAATTGGCTGGCTGGTTGGCTAGCCGGGCGGTTAATTGGCTGGCTGGTTGGCTGGCCGGGCGTTTAATTGGCTGGCTGGTTGGCTGGCCGGGCGGTTAATTGGCTGGCTGGTTGACTGGCCGGGCGGTTAATTGGCTGCCTGTTTGGCTGGCCGGGCGGTTAATTGGCTGCCTGTTTGGCTGGCCGGGTGGTTAATTGGCTGCCTGGTTGGCTGGCCGGGCGGTTAATTGGCTGGCTGGTTGGCTTGCCGGGCGGTTAATTGGCTGCCTGGTTGGCTGGCCGGGCGGTTAATTGGCTGCCTGGTTGGCTGGCCGGGCAGTTAATTGGCTGCCTGGTTGGCTGGCCGGGCGGTTAATAGGCTGCCTGGTTGGCCGGCCGGGCGGTTAATTGGCTGAATGGTTGGCCGGCCGGGCGGTTAATTGGCTGCCTGGTTGGCTGGCCGGGCGGTTAATTGGCTGCCTGGTTGACTGGCCGGGCGGTTAATTGGCTGCCTGGTTGGCTGGCCGGGCGGTTAATTGGCTGCCTGGTTGGCGGCCGGGCGGTTAATTGGCTGGCTGGTTTGCCGGCCGGGCGGTTAATTGGCTGCCTGGTTGGCTGGCCGGGCGGTTAATTGGCTGCCTGGTTGGCGGCCGGGCGGTTAATTGGCTGGCTGGTTTGCCGGCCGGGCGGTTAATTGGCTGCCCGGTTGGCTGGCCGGGCGGTTAATTGGCTGCCTGGTTGGCTGGCCGGGCGGTTAATTGGCTGCCTGGTTGGCTGGACGGGCGGTTAATTGGCTGCCTGGTTGGCTGGCCGGGCGGTTAATTGGCTGCCTGGTTGGCTGGACGGGCGGTTAATTGGCTGCCTGGTTGGCTGGCCGGGCGGTTAATTGGCTGCCTGGTTGGCTGGCCGGGCGGTTAATTAGCTGCCTGGTTGGCTGGCCGGGCGGTTAATTGGCTGCCTGGTTGGCTGGCCGGGCGGTCAATTGGCTGCCTGGTTGGCTGGCCAGGCGGTCAATTGGCTGCCTGGTTGGCTGGCCGGGCGGTTAATTGGCTGTCTGGTTGGCTGGCCGGGCGGTTAATTGGCTGCCATTGCTTGACGTCTCTAGCAATATCCTTGAAGCACAAGACGCAGATCAAGTCACTATTATGGTCCTACTGGACTTCTCCCGCGCTTTCGACTGCATCAATTTAAATCTGCTGCGACGTTTCGACGTGAACACTGTTAAATGGTTTGAAAGTTACCTATCACAGCGCTTTCAAAAGGTAGAAATGAGCGATGACACTGGCTCATCTGACTCTTCAGTTTTTTGTCCAGTTGTACGTGGTGTGCCACAGGGATCTATTCTTGGCCCTCTGCTGTTCATACTTTACAGCAGTGATATGACAACTTGTTTTCACAATTGTAGATACCACATGTACGCAGATGACGTACAACTTTATCTTTCTTTTACACCTGAAAATTTGGATCGGGCTCTTGTGAGCATTAATAGCGACCTCAAGAGGTTGGTACATTGGTCAAATCGCAACTGTTTAGTCCTTAATCCTGTGAAATCAAAATTCATGGTGCTTGGTTCCAAACACCTCGTAAAAAAGGTTTTGTTTCAACAACCTAACATAATAGTAGCCGGTGAAAAGATAGAATATGTTCACACTGCTCGTAATCTTGGTTTGACTCTAGACGCTAGTCTGAGATTTGAGAAGCATATAGCTGGTGTTGTCAAAAATTGCTTTTATCGTCTGAAAATACTCTATCAGATACGAGAATTCCTTAGCGTGTCAGTCAGACAGCTACTTGTGGACAGTTTAATTCTTTCTAAACTAAACTATGGTGATGTTGTGTATGGCCCTCGCTTACTACACAGGACAATCCGTTTAACACAGCGTATACAAAATGCATGTACTAGATTCTGTCTTGATATCCCACGTAGAAGCCATATCACTCCGTATCTCAATAGTGTAAATGTTCTTAACATGAAATCCCGACGTTACAAACATTTAGCTGTGTTACTGTTTGGTATTATTAAAAGTAAAAAACCAAAATATCTCTATGATAAACTTACTTGGTCCAGCAATACAAATAAATACTGTACCCGAGCATCGTCGTATTTACTGGTCATTCCGCGACACAAAACAACTACTTTCCGGGGTAGTTTTAAATACGCTGCGAGTAAAATCTGGAACAACCTACCTCCACCTCTAAGAGAGTGCGTCTCGGTTTTCAGATTCAAGCATAAAATTAGTACGTTTTGTCTTGAGGAACAAAAAGCCGGGCGTACCGCCCATCTCGTGTGACGTATGAAACTACTCCAGCTGTTGTCCGTCGTCCTTCTAGTATATATTTATTCATTTTTTTTTTAATTTATTTATCGTAAACCAACCTAACTTATTATAATTATTTTTATTACAACCTATAATGATTATAACTTTTTACTGTAATTATAACCATAATAATATTGTATTTACCGATTGATCACCTTCACACCAATTAAATCCTACAATGTGATAAGTGAGTCCGCTCTGTACGTAGGCCCACCCCTTTTCCTTTTTCTCCCCTCCTTTGGGTCCGGACAGAATATCAGCGCTGTGGCTTTAGATAATAAAACCACAGCACCTTGCTGAGTCTTGGACCTATTCGGCATAAAATTTAATTTTAGTTTTAATCTTTAGCTATAGTTTATTTCAATTAAGTACCTAATATTGTAATTATTTTTCTATTTATTTTTTGCCGAATAAACTTTATTTCTTTCTTTCTTTCTTTCTTTCATTATTCTATTCTTGATTATACAATGAGATTTATTACAACTCTTACTGTTTTAATCGACACTGCCAAAGTTAATCTACAATTACTAGGAAAGATTACCTATTATAGAGTACCAAGTTGTTCAGTTCATGTCAAGGTTGATTGTTATGTTACGCATAGGTACCTCTATGCACAGATGTGATAAGGTCTTTTACTGAACGCACCCATAAGAATTGATAGGCGGAAATGGGAAACTGATTAACATTTACGGGGTCGAACTATACCCCTGAGCAATTCAGTACACAAAATACGGGCCGTGTTCCACGGTGCGTCTACTATCGCCCGGGCTGATAGTTTGCAGCCTGTAGTGTACACCCCGTAGTTCGTGGACTGATGTATTGGAACTATTTGTACACAATCTACACCCTGCCAACTACGGAACGTAATCTATAGCCTGTACAATTTGATTCATAAACTACGTGAGTATGTGACCTCTAACATGAACTATACCCCCGTCATCCGTAGTCTGCAAACTATAGGGCGTTCAAATTAAGCCCTGGAACTGAGCCGTCCGCTGCGTAGTTAGTGTAGCCGTAGAACACGGGCTATAAACTACGTTTTTACAAATATCTGTGGCAAATATCAATCAAATCAATGTCGTTATGCGAAGGTGCACGACAAAAAATTGCTAAAAATATATATTTTACCTTGTAGTAAATAAAAAATATATTAAATTACGTACAGTGATATCGATAGTTCATTTCAAAATAAATTCCCGGTTTGTTACAGGTAAGAACTGTCGATTATTTTTAAATTATTCCAATTATTAGTGGTCGATTCGATTCCGAAATTTGTTCAATTTACATTTTGAATCTATCTATGTACCTGGTCTAGTGTACTTATGACAATGTGGTTTTTAGTTAAAAACCTCTTCCTCTTTACCAACACTACTACCTTCTAATATTTTTAGCTGTATGCTACTATATTATTGTAAATGAAGCATAAATTAATAATAAATAACCATAAATTAATTCTAAACTTTCATAAGCTCTCAGAATTGCTAAACTTAAATGCGTGGGCATAGCTGGCAGAACAGATGGCCATTGATGCAATTAAGTTGGCGAGTGACAAACCGAGCACCGGTAAATAGTTTTTCAGTTCCCTCAGGAACTGTATCTGACTACCTATATTAATCACATTATTTCTTTAAGATTGGTTCAGGTGTTGAAGCGTGAAGAGGTAAAAACAAACACATTTTCACATTTATCATTAAGGAGTAAGGATAAATACAATTTTCACTCAATTATTAGTGTTCCTATAAATTGAACACTGCTCCTGCCTTCCCCTTCTTGTATGTCAGTTTCCTGGAAGATTGAACAAAATCCTGCTAACCAAAATCCTGGATCCGCGACAGAAGGACCCACAACAAATTTGGATACAGGGCCCATCTAGCGCAAAGGCCTTTGTCCTGCAGTGGACGACTTTCGGCTGATATGATAATGGGTACTAAATGATTTTGCCCATGAAGCAGTACTAAAAAAAATTTCTGAATTTAATTACCTATTTCTTGAATAGTTTTAAAAAAACAGACCGGATAAATGGTGCAAAAATAATCTAATTTAGTGCAGCATAATTTAGTGTGGACTTGGGCTATTTTTGAAACACTAACACGGATATAGACACAAGCTATAAGCTGCTTGCATATTACAACATATTAGAGTTAACAACCATATTTGATTAGCTAAACATTGTTGCGTCTTTCTAGCCATGAATTTGATATCAAGTGTGTGCGACATACCAGAGCTGACTCAGGATAATGTGCATATCAAGGACAAGACAGAGTTGCTCCGGAAGATCAACCGCATCTTGCAGGATGGCCACACCAAGCTGCAAATAGTGACAGACTTTGACCACACTTTGACTAGACATACTATGGAAAATGGAGGTGTTGTTCTCACTAGTTTTGGTAAGTTTTGTTTTTCAATATTGTATGGTATTATTAGCATAAGTTTAATATGAGTGGCAACCGCACACCAGAAGATGTAGCGTAGGCAGGTCTCCCACATGGTGGACCGACGACCTGGTGAAGTTTGTTTGATGCCCAGCACAGGACTGGTCAGAAAGTATGAAATCCTTGGGGGAAAAAATAAGCTGCATGTCATCCCCTCTTTTTTTGCTATTATGTGACAACACAGTCACAATCCTCACCATTGAGGGAATGATGGATTGGACTGGATGTGACAAGATTTGTCTTGCTTTTAGGTTGATTTTTCAGCAGAGCCATTGCAGCTGCCTTATGGAGTCCCAGGGTTCTGCGGAGCAAACTTTGAGAATAGTGGATTTATGGTATTAACTTTTGAGACAGAGACACATGTAGGACTATAAAAACATCAATTAAGAATACTTGATCTAACTGAGCTCACTCAGTTTATTACTTAGTTTAAACAATATTACCCTTTTGCCACCACATACCAGGACAAGATGCAACCTATTTTTGATGCACCTTTCTCTGTTTGTGATTCAGTTAATTACTTGTTTGTGCAAATAAAGAATCCTTAAAAAATCTGAATTTTGTTTATAATGCTGTTCAATCCAATCCGTCTTCCCTCAATGCTGAGGAGTGAGGGTGGAAAGTGCTCTCCAACCGGCTCTATCACTCAATGTATTATAATATAATGCTGTTAGAAACAAAAAAAAATCTTAACATGACTTCCCAACATTGGCGCAAATGGAATGTTCACTCGCTGTCAGGTATGGCCAACTTTGACTATGTAAAGGTTAAAGTTGTTATTAATAATCACAATACAATGTTCACTATTTATCAGTACATAATCAAACTAGAGAGAGTACATTCTGAATTGTCTTTCCAAAAAAACAATTATTTCTCTCAAATTAAAATACAATGTGTCACAAAATTATGAATATTATTGGATTTTTACGGTTTTGACATATTTGGCGCCATGGTTGAACCCCTTATTGGTCAACCCTTACTCCTTTGAAATTCTAGCCAAGTTACCCAAGCTCCTGTTTTAAACCTAATAATTAGTAGTTATTGTCTGCTGCTTTGTCTTAGAAGCCCTACAAGACTACAAACAAAAACTAAATTTGGGCTTGCTTCCCTTTGCCTTAGTTTATCAAAATACTAAGTTTCGCTTTATGGAAAAAAATCGGGCGTAGATGTTAAGCACCGCTCTCTCCTTACCCATGGCAACATGACAATGATAATGTGATTTGTGTGATAAGGCTGCATACCGTCCATCATCACAATGACCCATGGCAACATGACAATGATAATGTGATGTGTGTGATAAGTGTGATAAGGCTGCATACCATCCATCATCACAATGACCCATGGCAACATGACAATGATAATTTGATGTGTGTGCTACGTGTGATAAGGCTGCATACCGTCCATCATCACAATGCCCGCTGGCTGATCTAAATAGCTGCAGGTAGTCAAAGATGGTTTTGAACTCAAACCACGATAACTGCTCAGCCTCAACCGACGCGATCTTCGAATAGTTTGTAGGTACTATAACCGGGCACCTACCCTTGAATAAGCAACTATACATCAGGAATGTCACAGACAGCCCGCTATGCAGGGGTTGTCTTGAGACAGAAGAAACAGTCAGACATGTGATCCTAGAATGCACTGGTCTGACCAAATACTGGGCAAAAATCCTCTATGACATGGGGTCACTCCTAGATACCTGTGAATATCCCAGAAGACTTCTGTGCTACTGGAAGGAGCTGGGTTGGCTGGCCTAGCCAACCACACCTGCACGCATAAAAGACCGAAAAAGAGTCTAAATGAAGAAACGGGAGCCCACAATACCAATTACAATAAATCACAAAAGCAACCACAAGAAATAAATTCTGAGAGCAGCCAATCCACATAACTTTTGGTTAACCTTTTAAAGACACGTTAAGTAGTGAATGAAAAAAAGTTTGGGCTCTTCACTTGGCCATTTTTTTTGCGTTAACTGTCCTTTAGTGTCTGTTAGGTAAGACACATAATCCAAGTGCTATTCAAAGTGAGCGCAAAATTAATTTGACACTAAGAAGTTAAGAGGACTGTGGAATTAATTTTTTTTTATACAAAAGGCAAAAGCGATTTTCACTTCATAAAAGTTAACAAACTTTGACCTATTTTTCATAGGTTGTCAGTCAATACAAAAATTAGTTTTATGGGTTTCGTTTTTTAAATTATTGATTAAAAATTAACAAATACTGGCCGAAATTAGTTTTGTATGAAAACACGTGAACGAGAATAAATTTAAACTTATTAACTTTATTGAAAAAATAAAAAACCCATAAGCTATAAACCTAGCTTTTGTTCTGACTGACAACCTGTCAAAAATTGGTCAAAATCATTTAATATATAAGAGGTGAAAACCGCTAACGCCGTTTTTATGAAAAGTCGCAGCTTCACATCCTCTTACGACTTAAGATGAACAGACAATATTATGTATTTAAATTTTCGTGCTCAATCCGCTCGCGAAATGTTTGCCCCTCAGGTTTAAAGTTCAAAAAAAGCAGTCAATTCTTTGCTGCCGCCTTGCTATCAATTAACAAATTTATTGCAAGAACATAAGCTAATTACATAACCGCCTCGCTATCAATTAACAAATTTATTGCAAGAACATAAGCTAATTACATAACCGCCTCGCTATCAATTAACAAAATTGCAAGAACATAAGCTAATTACATAACCGCCTTGCTATCAATTAACAAATTTATTACAAGAAAATTACATAAAATTAGGTATCCTAAATTAGTTCATGTTCAAGATTTGGGGGTGGGAGGGTCTTGTAAAACGTTACGTACGATGCGTTACAGGGGCGGGAGAGGGTTCAAACAACGCGTTAAGTAACATTGTTATTTTTTATTTAAATAAAAAACTGGGAATTAAAATCTTCCAAGTTAGCAACCCTTTTCGTTTATGTTTTACGGGGAATTTTACGTCATTTTTTGATTAATTTAATGTTACTTTTAGGTAAAAATGGTCACTTGGTAGGTGTAACGAAACGTTAAAGGAGAGAGAGGGGAAAGTTAAAGCGCGTTACATAGGGGGAAGGAGGGTCAAAAATGTTCAAAAACTGCGTTACGTAAAACTTGAACGCCCCCTAGCTAATTATTTCCGGGTTTTGCTATCAATTAATTAATTTATTGCAAGAACATAAGCTATTTGTTATACCTAACTATTTAAACCATCTTTAATTGTAACTTATTGTTGTTTTTTGTGCTTGTTCGGTGAATAAACTGTTTTATCTATGTATCTAATTATTTACAGGAATGTTTAGGGAATGCCCGTCCATTCCCCAGTACTACAAAGATGAAGACAACAGACTGTCGGCTATATATAAGCCAATAGAGGCCGACCCCAAGCTGAGCATTGAGGAGAAAACCAAACACATGGTCGATTGGTACATAGCAGCTCACAGCTTGTTGAAGTAAGTTGCAAATGCTTACAGGCTGCGGCAACCACAAGAGGTCGCAGTTTTCTTAAAGCGTATACTGCACCACACAAGCACAGTATATATATTAGTACTAAACACAAGTCTATCGCAAAGTACCTGTACATGATGCTTCAAGTTTAAATTTGAGTTCTACCTAACACCTAAGAGGGGGACACAAGAGTTCGCAGTTTTCTTAAAGCGTATACTGCACCACACAAGTCTATCGCAAAGTACCTGTACAATGCTGCTTCAAGTTTAAATTTGAGTTCTACCTAACACCTAAGAGGGGGACACAAGAGGTCGCAGTTTTCTTAAAGCGTATACTGCACCACACAAGTCTATCGCAAAGTACCTGTACATGCTGCTTCAATTTTAAATTTGAGTTCTACCTAACACCTAAGAAGCGATATTTATCACTTATAGGTACTAGACTAATTATTTGAACAGGTATTTCAGTCGGCCTGCCGCTAAATAGAATAAAATTTGATTTTGCACTGTTTGATATTAAACCATTGGATGAGAACCAAAGGCCTATTTTTTCAGCGATTTCAGCAAAGTTGTAAATTAAAAGTAATTTTGATTAAAAAGAGCATTAGTGGCGTAACAGTTAAGGTCGCTACCTCCTGTCCGGCAGGTCGTGGATCGAATCCTGCCACGTACCAATGTGTTTTCGAATTTCGATTTCATGTGTATATTTATGTGGCGACATCTGCAGTACCCGCCACTAACAACTACATACCTCAGATCTTGCGATGATGGTGATCGAGATGAAGATGCAATTCTCCATATAGTTTGATCTGAGGTATGTAGTTGTTAGTGGCGGGTACTGCAGATGTCGCCACATTTATCTAAGGCTCTTACGGTGAAGGAAAACATCGTGAGGAAACCTGCTCACGCCTGCGAAGAATCTCGAAGGTTGTGTGTTGCACTGGGCCCGCGTGGTCGACTAAGGCTAGATCGCCCTAATTCAGGGTAGTCTCGAGCCCCTCGGTGGGGACGTACATGAGCTGACATGATGATGATGATGTAAATTAAAAGTTGTTCAGTTTCATGAACACAATCACCAGTTAAGAGTATGTCCGGGTCACACTGTATTAGAATCAAAATAGTCTTATCATAGGTACAGTAGGCGCTCGGTAACCAGGACCTCGCTAATCCGGCACGTCTAGTAGTCCGATTTTAACCTCGGCAGGTTTACATTGCTGAATGCCAGATTACAAAGCGGAATTATTGTGAAAGTAATCCGGGTGCCGGATTACCGAGTGAATGAATTAAAAAAAAAACAGTAGTTTTTTATAACACACTATACTTATTTCTACTATATTAGGGTTCCGTACCCAAAGGGTAAAAACGGGTCCCTATTACTAAGAGTTCGCTGTCCGTCTGTCCATCCGTCTGTCGCCAGGCTGCATTTCATGAACCGTGATAGCTAGACAGTTGAAATTTTTACAGATGATGTATTTCTGTTGCCGCTATTACAACAAATACAAAAAATTTTAAAAAGTCTCCATAAAAACGTTTTTTTTTTTAAACGAAGAAACTAGCGCCATCTAGTATGATGGTACGGAACCCTTTGTAGACGGTTCTGACTCGCACTTTACCGGTTTTAATTTATACGAAGCGATCTTTTCTATGTCATTCTTGTTTTTTTTATTATTCGATCCACATAAATACCTCGCTTGCTAAAGCTCGCTCCTCAGCCATTCGAAGGCTAAGGAGCGAGCTTTAGCAAGCGAGGTTTTTATGTGGATCGTTTATCTTACTCTAATAGAGTCTATAAAACATGTATATGTATGTGTGTTTTTATGTCTTCGTGGAGGTAGGATGTCAAACTTAAAAAACAGATTTGAATAAACATTGATATCCTACTAATATTATAAATGTGAAAGTCTGTAGTATGGATGTTTGTTACTCTTTCACGCAAAAACTACTGAACATATCTGGCTGAAATTTGGTAGGTAGACAGATTAGGACCTGGATTAACATGTAGGCTACTTATTTCCACGTTCGCGCACTGCGCACTCTCGGAGACATAGAAACTATGTTCACGCGAGCGAAGCCACTGGCAAAAGCTAGTATCTATATGAATAAATTAATTAATTTTATTAACAGTAGTCATTTACAATAGCTATTAGTTTTAGAGATACACCTTTTTCAAATCCTTAATAATATTATAAACGCGAAAGTTTATATATATATAACGTTTATATTTATATATATATAACAGATAAACGGATCTAGCTGCACTGCGCACCCTCGAAGACAGTCATAGAAACTATGTTCACGCGAGTGAAGCCGCTGGCAAAAGCTAGTAATAGTTAAATTCTGTTAATTGATAAGCGCTTCAATTGAGAACACCTGAACCGATTTGGCTATTTTATTTTTCATTGGAATAGTTTCCTAGAATATTGGAAAATGTGGGAAAACTGAGATTTACTCTCACACTCACAGAGATTCATAAATACGATGTCCACGCGAGCGTAGCGGCGGGTAAAAGATAGTGGGTTATAAAAATGACGGTAAATGGTTATATTTTTCGAGAATTTTGAAGAAAGTTGTTCATTGTGATGAGTAGAAGCCACAGTTAACGGCTCCTACACCAATTTTGTTACGAAAATATGGACCCTCCATACAAATTGCAATTTAAGTAATGAAATAATGCTAAATTTTTTAAAAAAACTGAATGTTAATATTTTCCAAATTGCTTTCTTGGAGTTAGATATGAGGATATTACTTGTCATTTAAGGTATATTTTACCAAAAATGATTCCACCGTATCATATTTGTAGGAGCCCAAACTTGGTATGTTTTTTACCAAAACCAAAATAATTTAAAACCACCAATTTAGTTTAACACCAACCACCAATTTGTGCCGCGCCGCTGCAAAAGCGTAACTTGTAACTGAGAGATAAAACAACAATATGTTTATGGCATATGTATACTTTTGTTTCAGAGGTTTGAAATTCCCTAGAAATGAATTAATGGAAATCGGAAAGAAAATGATTGGATGCTTCAGGTAAATACACACTTTTTATCCTAACCATTCAAAGGTGTATCTTTTCTACCTAATCATGACAAAATGGCGGATAAAATCCTTACTAATATTATTTATGTGTAAGTGTGTTTGTTTGTTTCTCCTTATTTCACGTTGCAACTAAGAAACTGATCAACGTGACTTTTTTCCATAGAGATACTTAGTTGACAAGGTGGGAAGTACCATAGGCTACTTTTAATCCCGTGAAAATAACATAGTTTCGGGGGAACTAAAAATCTATTTTTGTTTGATGTTTTTCACACCGCAACAAAGCAACGGATTGACGTGATTTTATGCAGAGATACTTGAGGGCGTGGAAAGTGATATATACTGGAAAACTCCTTTCCACCCTCGCGTACGTCACAACGGAGCAACGGATTTATGTGATTTTTTTGCACAGAATAGCTAAGGGATTGGAAAGTGACATAGACTACTAGGGATCTGGAGAAAACTCTTTTTTATATACAGAGATAACTGATGAGCGGTGTTAAAGCGGGTGTTAAGTAGCCTGTGGGCTTGTGTAATTGGGTATCTGATTTCCTGAGAGAACGGTTTATTCGAGTAGTCATTGATGGCTGCTCCTCTGACTTATTGGCAATGGATGCCGGGGTACCTCAGGGGTCTGTTCTTTCCGCTACTCTTTTCCTGCTACATATAAACGATTTACTGACATCGGGTATTATTGGGTATGCAGACGATAGCACAGTTGTGGAAAGGTACCTACCCAGTGCACGAGCGAACGGCGCTGAAACGCTGTCTTTGACAGAGGCCATGATAGAGCGCATGAAGTTATCGCTTCAGGCAGTGCCTGATTGGGGTGATTCCAACCTAGTAAGGTTCAATGTCTCTAAGAAACAGGCGTGTCTCTTTACCGCTAAAAGGAGTCCTTTCAACTTGACTCCTACTTTTCGGAATGAATTCATTGAGGTATCCGACCACCTTGAGCTTCTTGGCGTGGAATTAACACCTAATCTCAATTTCAGTCGATACATTCGAGTTCAAGGCAAAAGTTGCTGCAATGAAGCTGGGTTTACTCTATAAGGTGAGACGGTACTTCACACCTGGACAGCTTCTTTCTTTATATGAAGCATAAGTCCGATCTTGTATGGAGTACTGTTCTCACTGTATGATGGATCAGCCCGCTATCAGCTGGATACCTTGGACGCCATCGACCGACGCGCCCGGAGACTCATTGGCGACGATGAGCTTGTCAAAAACAAGCTTCAAAGCCTTGAGAATCGCCGCAAAGTTGCCTGTCTTTCGGAATTTTATCGAATTTTTTGGAGAGTGTGGACAAGCGAACTGCACGACCTCATTCCCTCAACTGCATCCTATTTGTTGTTGATATTCAGCCTATACGTACGAAGCGTTAAGCTTCCTCATTTATTATGCGGACAGCGATGGAGTGGAACTCCTTGCCTAATTCTGTGTTTCCCGACTCCTACAATTTGAGGATCTTCAAGGCGAGAGTGAATAAGCATTATTAGAGTTTGCGTGTACCATCCTCGACTATATCGTCACTTACCATCAGGTGAGATATAGTCAAACGCACTAAAATATTTAATAATAAAAATTGTAACATAGACTAGACTAGCTCGACATGGCTCGCGCACGTCGTAACGGAGTTTAGTAATTTTTTGCACAGAGATGGTTGAGGGGTGGGAAAAACATAGACTATTAATTTGAATTAACAGATTTGATTCCTGAGGATCTGAGGAAAATTATTTCCACGCTCATAGAAACCATGTCCACGCGGGTGAAGCCATGGGAAATAGCTAGTTTAGTTTGCAAAAACATTAAGTTTGGATGACAATACATGGTAAGCTAAAACGTCATTCTAAATTCAATATGGCGGACTCCCAAAGATGGCGGATCAGTTATTTTTTATGCACCCCCATCAAATGAAAGGGTTTTTAATATTTTTTTGCTTGTGTGGGCTCTGAATAAATACGAGTACATCTCTTAATCGCACTAACGATTTGCAAGCGGTTTTTTAACGAGGAAAAGTTGCCGCAACCGTTCCTAAGACCGCTGTGAAATCGCCTTTTTAATTAACCTTTTCTTCGCCATTTCCATGCCACAGCAAAAAAAAATATTATTTACTCACTCACCACTTTTCTTGTTTACTCATATCATTCGTATGACGGATATATCCGTCTTCCGTAAGGAAAAGGTTACCACTTAACGTCCCGGTAACCCATTCGTAGCGTAAATCATCATTCTGATAATGCGAGCTTCAATATCGTGTCGCAGGCGCGGCGTGTCGGAGCTGATGGCGTGGAGTACGGCGCAGCGCGTGCCGGTGCTGGTGTTCTCGGCGGGGCTCGGCGAGTCCGTGCTGGCCGCGCTCAGGGCCGCCGGCTACATGCGGCCGCACGTCAAGGTAAATATTCAGGGACACGTCACACACTGTCTCATCTAGCCCTAGTGGGCCACATGTTGCCGACTTCAAGAAAAAAAACTTACTCCTTATAACACTTTAAACTTTCACGATTATTCATAATGACAAATTGAAAACGGGGCTTGAGGTGATTTTATATAATTGATGTTGTTTTTAACTCAACGTTTCGACTATGCTTTGATAGCCGTGGTCGCGCGTAGACCGGAGCCGCGGTGTCATCGCCGCCGGCGCATCGCAGGAACACCTCCATCTACCCTCACTTCATTTTGTCAAGGGTTAGGGTCACCACACATTTCACTTAATAAGTTAGGGTCACGACACACTACGCTGACACAGTCCACAGGTCGCACGGGTGTTTGTTCGCAGTTTATTTGTCTACACTTAACAATCACCGGATTCCATGACGAGGAAAGATTGTATCCTTGATCACGGTCACGATTGAAATTTCTGTGTTTCTTAATTAAGATATACTACAGTAAGCGTACGTAATACGGTAAATACTAAATATGAACTTTTCCGGGCGAACGCTCTTCAACTTACCAAAGTTTCATCGGAGTCTATAGATCATACATCAACATACCAACATTCATTTTTATATACAGGGTGTAAGTGAAAAATAACTCATTTTTGAAGGGGCTCCTAATCATTAAACTGAACAAATTTTGTTTTACAACTTTGCTGAAAACACAAAAAAACAGTCTTTAAAATTAATTCCTAATTCCCTTGGCGTCATCTCACCTGATGGTAAGAGAAGATAATGCCGAAGATGGAAGCGGTCTTACCGAGATTCCCCAATGCAACGGGAACTGGCTATCTTATCTTCAAGCCGGAACATATCAGGGCTGTTAACACTGATGTTTGGCGGAAAGACTTTGAAAGGAAGGTGGTAGCTAGCCAGGCGGTCTTAGAAAATACCCATACCACTAAACCAAACCGAGTCGTACAAAGTTGACTCCGCCGGGAATCGAACCCGCGATCTCCTGGTGTGAAGCGAATGGACTAACCATTACGCCACAAAGGCGGTTTGCTCATCCAGATATATCTTAAGGACTTCTCATAAGTAGTCTAATTTTTTTGACCGACCCGTGCCCCAGTGGGGACGCTCTGAAATTAACGACCGACATTATAACATACTAATATATAGGGTTTTAACAAAGTATGCACTTATTTTTAACTGGAGCTTGTACTCATGAATCAATCGCATAAATTCGCAAAAATATTGTTGGACTTCCATACAAAGTTTGCTCGCCAGCTGATCGATTTGTATGGGAAGTCCAAAAATTTTTTTGCGAATTGACCATGGGTTTCTAAGGAAAAGTTCTTCAGTTTCATGAGTACAAGCTGCAGTTAAAAGTAGGTGCATACCTTAGTTAAGACCCTATATAATGTTCCAGGTGGTGTCAAATTTTCTTGCAATGGACGAAAACGACAACATTATAGGGATAAAAGGCGAGGTGATACATACGTTCAACAAAAACGAGACCGCCATCAAGAATACGGACTATTACGAGATGGTCAAAGACCGTAGCAACGTTATATTAATGGGAGATAACCTAGGGGATGCCGGCATGGCCGAAGGTATGGAGCACTGTGACGTGGTCATCAAAGTAGGCTTCCTGGGGCACCACGCGGAGGGAAACCTACCCAACTACCTCAACAAGTTCGACATTGTACTAGTGAACGACCCCACTATGGATATAGTTAACGCCATATTGAAATTGGTGCTGTGATGTAGTCTTTTGTGATTATTTGTAAAAAGACATCATTTTTTTGTTAGTTAATTTTTATTTTATGATCACTTTGTTACTACGAGTGTATGCACTAATAGGTCTATACCTATGAAATTGCCGATTCAGTTTTTGAAGTTCAATGCAAATTTTTATTGAAAATAAAAAAGTTATTGTTTTTTTTATTATTGACCCTTAGGTGTGTCACCTTATGGTCTTTTATTAGTAACTAGTGTCATGTCTTTCATGTTCCAATCCCCTGAGCTATGTACCATTAAATTGAACAAAGGCGTTTTCTTTATGGTCAGATGGGGTAATTTTTGAGACTAGTTAATTTTGTTGAATTTTCCTGAAAGTGACGAAATCTCATGCGGGGTATTCCGAAACATGACATCAGTAACGAAGAAACTGCTGCGATATATCTAGAGCTTTAAAATTAAAAATGTGTATTTTTTGCCTCAATGAGGTAAAAAGCCACCATGCTCTCAAAATATCTAAACATCAGGCATATGTTTACCACCATTTAATTTCTAATTGCTATTTTCAGAGTAAATTTTGTTTTCTATTGTTCTTAATATTAATTTTCATCATTAAACTTTTTTATACAATCGGCAATTTCATAGGTAAAGACCTAATATAAAGGAGTTTATAACAAAGAAAGACTTGTAATCAGCTACGTTTTTTGTTTGTTTATCTAAGTGTTTGCAAATAGGTGTTGATTGTGTAGATTATTTTAGAGTTGTTGCTGTACATATTTGTGTTTATTTTTAATTATTGTTAAATGTTGACTTAAACCGACAAACTAAAGGACGTTTTTCGGTCATGTATTATTTTACTGAGCAAACTTATTTTAGAATTTCTTACTGATAGAAAACTCATGATTGTATGGGCAAAGTATATATATTAGTACTAATATACAGTATGGACACTCCCTGCCGATCTCTAGATATCGACCTCACCTCTTCGTCACCCAGATTGGTTACAGTTTGGTTCTCGAACGTATAGGCTTTCGCCGTGATTTTGTTTGCTCCGTCATTTGTTTTTTTAAATGAATATCATCTCGCTCTTTGTATGAAGTGTCCAGGGTGTGGTATCGGGGAGACTTTGCATCGTTTGACTGAGTTAGCGTAGGGATTTACACACACCACTGTTCTTTGTTACTTATACGCTATTTGCGTGATTAATACCTAACAGTATTGTGCACTAATGTTTATAAATATTACTAGCTTTTCCTTTGCTTCGCCCGCGTGGACATGGTTTTTATGAGCCGCAACGTGCATGGACTTCGGTTTCTCCAGACCCCTGAAGGACTATATCGGGCTGTTCTGATTAGCAGTCTATGTCACTTCCCACCCACTTAAAAAATTCTATGCAAAAAAACGAGACCTACAGTACTCGCATATGATGTTTAACATGTGACAAAATACTTATGAAATTAATTAATTATCGGGTCGTACATTCACGGGCCGACCCTTCGAATAGTAGTATGTCATCTTTGCCTTTGCCATCACACTAGGCGGCATGGCTATGACAACCTTAGTTTTCGAGAATTAAAAAACGTTCGCATTTGCTGTTACACATTTCCGTCCCATTTCACGAAATCACTCCCACAAATTGCAGGAAAGCGAGAGCAAAGATGTTACACATCAAAAATACTTCAATCCGTTTCTCCGTTGCGACGCCGACGTGCGCGAGCGTGAAAATGAGTTTTCCTCGTATCCCTCGGGAACTATGTCAAGATAGGCTTATTAGTAAATTATGTCATTTCCCAGCCACTCAACCTTCTCTGTGCAAAAAATCACAACAATCTATTGTTTCGTTGCGATGTTGAAACAAATTAACCAAAAAAAGAGCATCTTTTTGTTCAGTTCCTTCAGGAACAGCATCGGACAATGCTATTTACACGGGATAAGTAGTAGCCTCTGTCCTTCCCAATGACTCACGCTACCTGCATGCCAAATTTCATCAGGATTATTGGTTGTGGTGTTGAAGCATGAAAGCAATGCGAAAGATTGTATGTAATAGATGTTACTCTTTCACGCTTCAACCACCGGACGGATCGGGATGAAACTTTGCACACATATAGGTTAGGTCTTGAAACGTCTTATTCCTACGGGAAAACCGAAAAATATGCGGGATTAGCCGCGGGCGGACGGCTAGTCCTCCTTCCTACTATAATATTATAAACTCAAAACTTTGTAAGTATGGATGTATGTTTGTTACTCTTTCACGCAAAAACTACTGAACGGATCTGTTGGAAATCTGGTAGGTAGACAGATTAGGACCTTGATTAACACATAGGCTACTTTTTTCCACGCTCGCGAGTAGCTTGCGGCTCGCGCACTGCGCACCCTCGAAAAGTCATAGAAACGTCCACGCGGGTGAAGCCGCGGGAAACAGCTAGTTTATAATATTAGTAAGGATGCACAGAATTAGTAAAGGCCGTCCGGGCGGGCGCTTGCGTGCATGTCCCGCAAAAATGTAAGTATGAGCAGCGCTAAATTGCATCAGTCGCACGCGTCCGCTTCATTTAGCGCTGCTCATACATTTTTGCGGACACACACGCAAGCGTGCGCCCGCCGCTGGTGTCGCTGACGGCCCGAGGACCCATTCAAAGTGGGAGCCGAGAGCTGGAGCTAAAACACTCGTTTTTCCCGCGGTCTCATAGTGAATGTGCAGAATTGGGATGACGACAGCATCAGAAATAAATTATGAACTATTTATCACTAAACTGCCCTCCTACTTAAACTTCGGAAAACCTTACTCGTTTTGTTTTCCATCAAGTCTTCGATTTTCAATTCACAAAAATCTTAAAATGAGTACATATATGAGGCTGCTAAACTATGACGTCACGCCTAGGTATTTTTAACATTTTTAGAACAAAATGTCGTTTTTGAGAGATGATAAAATGTAAATCAGATGACTAGCATTCGTCATCCCTAATGGCTACGAAATTAATGTGCTGCATGTACCTATGTATAAAACTTTTCTTCGTTTTAGATACGAATTGTGATATGGATACAAGGTGTACGTAATAACTGGTTGAAACTTTGGGGATTTCACTTATGTACTGTGAGCTTCATGAATATATTTAGATCCACACTGTTCATAAATATAATCCAGTTTGAAGTTCGATATTATGTGCGTATTCTGAATAACCCTATTGTTGTGAAGCTGCGACTTTATATACAAACGGCGATGACGATTTTCACCTCTTAAGTGTTACCAATTTGGACCAATTTTTGATAGGTTGTCAGTTAGAACAAAAGCTAGGCTTGTACGTTTTTTTTTAGATACTGTTAATAAGTTTAATTTTATTGTCGTTCACGTGTTTTCATACAAAACTAATTTCAATATTTTTATTTAAATTTATAATCAGTAATTTAAAAAACGAAACGTACAAGCCTAGTTTTTGCTCTGACTGACAAACTACCAAAAATTGGTCCAAATCGGTTAACATTTAAGAGGTGAAAATCATTATCGACGTTTGTATGAAAAGTTGAATTTTCGCCGTGGCCCGTGGGTTCACAGTCCTCTTAATGGTCAATATATCTTACATATGAATTTCCAATTGTATGTAGGCTGTCAGGATGTCTAATAACGTGTTGGTCTAAGTAATCGGAGCTATCTAAAATAATCAAAAATATTTTATTTGAAAATATGATTGTTATTCCCCGTCGTCAGAGTTCATGCTTGATTAGAATTGCAAGCCAGGTTTATAGAAGCTTCTTTCCTCCATGATGTTATTGACGTGTCTTTTGTTTTTATATTTTTAAAGAGAGTTTGCCTTGATAGCATAGAATTTTGATTATCCTGACAGCTTATACAGGGTGTAAAAAAATTGGTGTAGGAGCCGTTAACTGGGGGTTCCACTCATCATACTGAACAACTTTCCCTAAGGAACCCATAGTCAATTCGCAAAAAAAAATTGGACCCTCCATACTAAAATGCACAAAATTGGTCAATCAGCTGATCAATTTGTATGAAGAGTAAAATTTTTTTTTTGCGTTTTCAGCAAAGTCGTAGAACAAAAGTTGTTCAGTATGATGAGTAGAAGCCCCAGTTAACGGGACGTACACCAATTTTGTTACATCCTGTATAAACTGAAATATTGCTGCTAAAATATTTTGAACACTGTCTGTACTTAGATCAATATGGTTATACTCTGGTTACGTAGATAAAAAAGCACGTATGTAAATGAAATAGTTTTTTTTGCTCACTCTGGAGGTTTAGATGAATTTGATGCTGAGTGTACTTAATAACTTTCTCCATGGAGACGAATATTTCGGTCAATTCTTATGAAAAGAGGTGTTTTTTCATTAAAAATTAGACAATTTTATAAGAAATTTAATTACAAAATTTAGTTTTTTCGTTACTGGGTTTTTTTTAAATTCGTACCTAAACTGACGAAAAGTCACTGGTTCAAACAGCATGAAATAAAAATCCTCAGTGTTAATGAAATGAGTTTTTTTCATATCCCTTGGCATCATTATAAGTCAGGATTTATTATTTTTCATTTACTTTTAAGGCGGTTCGATAAGCACGCTAGCGCCGGCAATAGAAATAAATAATTTACTTATTCTTACGAGCTTTAATCGAAATCACTTCATCATCATCATCATGATAATGTAACAATAATAAATAAAACATATAAATATAACAATATTAAAAGTATTTTGGTGATACTTAACTTAATTATCTACTACCTTAATTATCTCTTATTACTCACCTTAATTATCTATTATTATCTACTTCTACTATATAACCTTACTAGCTGTCCCGGCGAATTTCGTTCAACCTTACACTACACTACACTACACTACCCTACCCTAAAACCAATTATTTTTTGACTGATATTTTTTTTTTTAATCGATGAATATAATATTTTAATACTTATTATCCTATTCCGGACGAAGACAAATGCAAAAACACAAAAATCATAAAAATTGGTCCAGCCGTTCTTGAGTTATAAATGGTGACTATAGATATTAATAACATTTGACTTGTTATTTTGTTTACAAAAAATAAATTAAATAGAGTATTCTGCGCGTATAGGGGGGCAACAACTATAACTGTAAACATTAGCAACAAGTATTTTTTGCAAAACTGTTAAAAGCGACCACTTTTACCTTCGAGTATAAAATCCGACGCTCTTATGGTGAAGGAAAACATCGTGAGGAAACCTGCACACATCTGCGAAAAAGCTCGAAGGTTGTGTGTGAAGTTGACCAACCCGCACTGGGCCCGCGTGGTCGACTAAGGCCCGATCGCCCTAATTCAGGGTAGGCTCGAGCCCCTCGGTGGGGACGTATATATGAGCTGATGTGATGATTATGATAAAATCGAACCGCCTTAACAGTATAAAATCGAACCGCTTTAACAGTATAAAATCGAACCGGCTTAACAGTATAAAATCGAACCGCCTTAACAGTATAAAATCGAACCGCCTTAACAGTATAAAATCGAAACATTTCCAAATGGTTTTTATATTTTTGTCTTGTAAAAAATTTTCAAATGCTAGTTGACATAAAATACATTGGACTCGCTACTAGTAAAGACTGGTCTATATGGCGCCTGGCCGCTTACCGAATACGCCTGAATGCGTCTGTAAGCGCACTAAGTAAACTGACCATTTTAACCGCCTTCGTGGCGTAATGGTTTGTTCACACCAGGAGGTCGCGGGTTCGTTAGTTGAGGTTATTCAATAATTAAATATCAGAAGGATTTTCCAGTGGGTTGATTGGAAGCAAGTGAATACAGGGTGTACTCCGTACGCGCGACGAGAAACGACTGGCTAGACATTAGTTAGTAGTCGTGCGCCTGGATTTCCATATTGCATAGTAAGCGTTTATTACAATGTGTCCCTACACTCGGCTGGGTGTAATCTCGACTTTTGTAAGACTTGGTTTGGTTGGTGGGAGAGCATTTTATAAGCACGCCTGGCTAGCTAAAGACGATAAGGCCGCCTATGTACTTTATGTACACACTTGTATTGTTTTTTTTGGCGTGCTTTAAAGTATAATTACTTACGTACTGTCTTGAAGCGAAAAAAATAATGTTAACAGCATTGATGTGTTCCGACATGAAGATATGTTATGCAGTTGCGTTGAAGAATATCGGTAAGCCCGCTATCGTCTTCGCCATCATCGGTAAATGACACCTTCAGGTTGAGATGATGCCAAGGGCTTATAAATTGTGAATAAAAGAATAACAATTGGTAAATGCACGTTTTTTGTCTTTTGGTGATACTTTACGGTAATAATGGATATAACAAAAAATATGGATGTATTGAATAAACGCCTCCATATTAAATTATATGGATGTATTTAATAAACAGCTTCACACTAAATAATATGGATGAATAAACAGCTCCACACTCAATTATATGGATGTATTGAATATACGGGCTCTCCACTAAATTATATGGATGTATTGAATAAACAGCTCCACACTAAATTATATAGTCACGACCTTATTCCCCCGGCTCCATTCCACCGTCGGTCAACGAGACGCAGGGAGGGGTTGCACCCCTTTGTTGTTGATGTTCCACCTTTTCGCACGAATCGTTACGCTTCTTCATTTATTATGCGTACAGCGCAGGAGTGGAACTCATTGCCCGCGTCAGTGTTTCCCGATTCCTATAGTTTGGGGATCTTCAAGGCAAGAGTGAATAGGCATTATTTGAGTTTGCGTGTACCATCCTCAACTGGATCATCACTTACCATCAGATGAGTTGCAGTCAAACGCACTCTATTACTTAAAAATATATAGGTATATGGATGTATTGGATAAACAGCTCCATAATAAATTATATGGATGTATTGTACAAACAGCTCGACACTAAATTATATGGATGAATTGAATAAACAGCTCCACACTGAATTATATGGATGTATTAAATAAACAGCTCCCCCACTAAATACCCTATATAGAAGTTATGCATGTTACCTGGAGATTGTCAGACATAGGTAACAAATATGTCTAAATTTTAGTCATTTCTTGTTGTAATTAGCTTAAATATTTTTTATTCTATCAATTGTTATTTCAAAAATGCTCTTTTAACATGGACATTTTGTTTATGATATACCTGAACATTACCTTTACAAAACTTTTTGAACTTTTACCAAATATGTGTTTTTACGGAAAGTACGATTGTCCGAGATACTAATACTATTGTACAGAGAAAATTTAATATATTGCAGGGTGTAACAAATTTAAAAAAATGGTGTACGACCCGTTAACTAAGACATAGCAAAAAGAAAGAATAGTAGGTTATCTTCATAAAATAGTACATCGCGCGTTTTGTATGTGTTGTGTGCGCGTCAGTAGGCACGCACGCACATTGCAATAATAAAAAGACTTCCTTTTACTAAAGAAGTCGTTCTTATGTACCATTGTATAAAGATAACCTATTATTCTTTCTTTTTACTTCGACTAAGGCTTCTACTCACCATACTGAAGTTTCTTTGAGAAACTCGTGGTCAATTCTTAACAAAAAGTTTTGACTCCATACTAAAATACACAAAACTCGTCAATCACATGTCCATTTAAATGAAGTGTTCATTTTTTTGTAAATAATACCAGTGGAGCTATCTTGGGGAAAATTGTTCAGTATTATGAGTAGAATCCTGTTACCGGATCCCGCACCATTTTGTTCTACCTCCTGATTTTAATCTGGTTTAATCGTACAGGACTGTTAATTTAAATAAAAAGGGATTTAAATAAAACAAATATTGTAAGAAATTAAATATTTCGTTATTATTTATAAACAACACGTACTCACGTACTGGTATGTACACATGTATTTTCTAGTCATTGCTATGCTTCCCGGCGCAACGGCATTGGCAGCGCCGCTACGGTGTTAGAACACCACTTGGTATTAAAAGTGTTTACAATAACGCATTCGTTGCCCGCAATCTTTGTGTCACTTCATTTTATATGCATCGCTACTGCGGCATTGATGCGGTAAACCTAAACCTTTTCAACGCCAACGACGGATATATCCGCATACAGGTTGGCCGCTAGCGACGGTTATATCTACACTACTTGTTCACAGCCTACGACGGATATATCCGCAGTACAGGTTCACCGCCAACGATATATTTCTTATTATTATTCACAATTGGTAAGCCCTTGGCATCATCTCACTACTACATCCCGCACTACTTGTTCACCACCAACGACGGATGTATCCGCACTAAAAATCCGCCACCCACGATGAACAATCCTTCCGGGCATACAGTGGAAAGAAAACCTAAACAAGTTAGCGTAAAGATAAAATTCGTGATATTTTGTTATCGTAAAGTTGAAATTCGTGTTACCAAACACGTTAAAAAGAAGGACTTCCATCGCAACAACTTAGTATAATTATGCATTATTGTTTTGGTTTTTGTCAACTTTAAAAAAAAACACCTACTTGGCGTATGAGTGACTGCTTCAACATTTGTCATGGCGTTGAAAAGGTTAAGTCTATAGGAACAGTATTATAATATAACGGCTTACAGTAGCGCAACGAATGTAACTTACGCAGAGCAACGAAAGGGTACTTGCGGGGCACAGCCTGGCAAACTCCGCGAGTTTACTAGGCTGGCTACAGGTAGTACGGACAGCGACACATCAAGCTATACAAAGCCAGTTTATGCTGGCCGCGCGACGCCTTTGCGTTTCAACATACGCGAGGCCCGCGTATACTGGTTTTGGATAGCTTGATGTGGCGCCGTGTGTACCTACGTCTTATGGGCATCGTGCGACATCAAAGGCGTTGCGCTACTGTAAGTCATATCGTAATACTGTGCTATAGGTATGCGTCGTACGTAAAATGACAGGTTAAAAAAACATGTTGATAAGTGCGATACTGAACAACGATGTTAGTTTTAGATGGGTACACATGAAGCAGTGGCAGATTTAACACATTCAAAGGCAATAAAATATGATTTTTTAAAACTAGAACAATGTCTTACAGTTTATGGAAGATCTTTACGAGAAGACAAACTAAACTACAACATTAACGATCTATAAAATGCTCTGCAAATACTAACTTTCGTTGACCAACGACTAGTTGCGTAAATTAATTAAATAATAACTAATAGCGTCAAATAATATGAGGGTTTCACTACACTGATCACCACCGCCATCCCATGATCTGCAGACGTTTGGTTGGTTAATAGAGAATACAAAATTTTGACCACACGACTGAAGTAAAACTTAATCACCGTTCGCGTAACGCATTCACCAGTTTACTCCCTAAGTCAAGCGTGCCGTTTGCCTCGCCCGATCACACTTTCCGTAACGCTAGAATACACCGTTCGCGTAATGCATTCACCAGCTTACTCCCCAAGTCAAGCGTGCTTAAAGAAATTTTACTTCAATAACTCGACGTAGATAAGTGTGGCTCTACCCTCAGTGGTCGGTGATTATGACACGGTACCGTAAGTACATACACACTAAAATAACTTCACGATAAATCTATACATATCGCCAAACCTCATAACTTGTAAACAATGGACAACTAATACAGCTATAACATCTTATCTTGTACTAACATACTTACATTTGTTTACTACCTCATATGGCAAGAAATAATTAAAACTCACGAAGCGTTACAAAATGACTGGAAAATACATATTCAAACATGATATTTATTTAACCTATTAGTTATACAGAACCAGATAAAAGCTCTAAACAAACAACAGTCTTAGAAAATACATGTTATTTACACAAATATTGTTTAATATAAAAATATCCTACTGTACACAAACATATAGAAATATAAATTTATATTTCTGTTAATCTAATAATTATTATGTCTCTATTCTAATAAGACAGCACAGTAGGAAATACACTACTTGGGAGACAAGGCACTTTAGTTTGAAGACACGAAAAAAAAGTGACAAACATGGAATGTAGGATAAATCATACAATTATCAGTCGCAGCCTAATTGTAACGCAGTTTCACTCACTACCTATTTTCTAAAAGTTAAATTTAATAGAAAAGAAAAATCGCCACAACATATAATTTAAAAGCATGTAGAGACATTAAAAAACAGTTAAAATTTCAAAACTGAGTGTATTTCCTACTTCCTTCAATTTCTTAAGATGAAGCCAATTTTTCGAGGTTTTTAGTCATTTGAAAGTAATTTATCGGCATACTAACATTATTTTCTACGATTTCTAATGTAATTGATCGACTATAAGAGCGTCGGTGGCGTAATGGCAAGGGCCGCTACCTCCTGTCCGAGAGGTCGTGGTTCGAATCCTGCCACATACCAATGTGTTTTCGAATTTCGATTTCATAATGTACGTTTATCCGACGCTATGAAGATGAAGGATAACATCGTGAGGAAACCTGCACACGCCTGCGAAGAAACTCGAAGGTGATGTGTGACGTCGACCAACCCGCACTGGGCCCGCGTGGTCGACTAAGATCCGATCGCCCTAATTCAGAGTAGGCTCGAGCCCCTCGGTGGGGACGTATATGAGCTGATATGATGATGATCGACTATAAGTTGTTAATTGCTATGATGAAAATCCGAAAAACAATTGCTGATTTTTACCATAAAATCCTTAATTAGCAATTTACTTATATTCAGTAAATTATATAAGGAATCGTAGAAAATAATTTTAAATTACGAAACAAACGTAATATCATAGATCAAGATGCTAATGAGTTGGCGAGGGAGGGAGGGATGGTGATTATTCCACCGACCAGAGCCTAGCTTTTCTCTTGAAAAGAATGAGAGAGAAATAACATGAGATCGCCGATAAATGAGTTTCAGATAGCTAGATGCAGAATTGTAAGCCGCAATCTAAAGCCTCGAAAAATTTGAAACTCCCGCCACAGTTGTTTCGATTCCCCTTAAGGGGGGCCTTAATTAAACTCCTTTTGCTTACAAATTAAGGATAACAACTTCTTGAAAATGGTCGAACCGATTCCAATGAAGCTTTACACACTTAAGCAAGTGCAGACAACTTTTTCAAAAAACTAGATTAAAAATAATGTAGATATTGAGTTTCATACAACAATAATAACAAAAAGTGGGGTAACGCTTGTTCTATTACATACGCATGCGCCTTTGCCTTAAGTGGTGACCTCGAATAATGTTTCGACACGGATAGGTCCTATCCTTTACTGTAATAGAGACAGGTGCATTTGAGACATGTGACAGCGCGTTTCGGCATGTTGACGGTAAGTCTGCCAACGCGTGACTGTAAGCAAAACTATGCTCCGTCGTGATTGGAGCAGAGTTTTTTATACCCCGTTTTCAAAGCGCTAACACTAAACCTGCCTTTTATTTTATGATCTGAGGTCAATAAATTACGGTCATTTTAGGGTTTTCATAGTAACTTTTAGAAAAAAAATCTGTTATGTTATGAAATCTGTTATCCATTTTCAAGAAATTGTTTTCTTTAATTTGTTTGGAAAAAACAAGTTTCGATAAGGCGTCATAAGAAGTGCCCAAATAGTGCAGGCAGTCTGGGAAAGGCAGCATGATACCAGTTAATAGAACTACAGGAAGCCAACAAACATCACTTTCGTAAAAAGGCAAGGTACAAGTAAATCTACATCTACAAAAATACATGTTTTAGTATATATATATGTCTTATCTAAAGGTGTTTAAGGCCCGCGATACCTGTGAGAAGGACATAGTCGAACATTACGAGCGAATAACAATTTGTTTGATTTTTAAAACAGCTTTTATCAACAACCATCAGTAATTTTATTAGTGAAATTAAAACCCCCGACCAAGTTTTAGTCAAATCGAAGCAACTCCACTCTCGGCGGCCATCTTGTTTTCCACAATTTTCATTTTAATTGCACCTAAAATCTGCCCAGTTAATGCACAACCCCTCTTAACTCTTACCGTTTTGGCGGGCAATTGACCATCTCCATAAACGGCTGAAACGATTTCCATCAAATATGTATAAGAAATATCTCGGTTAATCTAGCTTTCAAATAAAAAAAAAACCGCATTGAATTCAGTCCACTCGTTTAGGAACTGCGATGACATGTACACTTGTACAGAAGACATAGGCTTCAAACTTCTAACACTCTTCTTTTTGCGTCGGGGGTCAAAAATCTACGTGATGCCGATCAGTTTCTGTGGATTTTGTCTTCTGTTCACTAATTCTTGGCATAAAATTGTTTCTGTGAAAAATATTTAGTGCTGCTTTCAAATCTGGATTTTTCAAATTTGCAATTTATTTTGCGGGTTTATGCGAAAACACTTTTCAAACCTCTATTAAAAAGACAACTAAATTTTTAACTCCTTTACTAATATCAAATATAAATAAATCCTTTACTTCATAAACGAGAAACATATACCTACCTACTTGTTTTCAAACTAAGGCATTTAGTGAATGGGCTAGGTATCCCTAATAAGTTTCATAAATACTTAATTATACAGGGTGTAACATAAATGTGCAGTGATACTTAAAGGTGGGCTTGTACTCATCAAACTGAACAACTTTTGTGTTACAATTTTGCTGAAATCGCGAATTTTTTATTCAAGATTCAAGATATTTATTCAAAATAGGTGCAAATTACACTCTTTCTGATAGTCATAAAATAGTGATTACATAATTTCATTTGTAAAAAAATCAAGAAATAAACAATAATTAGTTAATTACGTCAAAATCCAATCCGTGGTATAAAAAAAAACAAATAATGTCATTAGAACATGAAAACAATATGACACGAGAAGTTATAGGTACATTAAAATTATTGAATGTCATGAACGCCTTTGACAAGAGTAGGTCAGTTCACACGGACAGCACCCGGTCACGTCACGAGTATAACGCGAGAGTCAGCCATCGCTCCTCTCAACCATATTAGAGGGAAAGGAACGAGCCGGCTCCCGATGCGCCACCATCCGCTCGAACATTTAAGCGAGCGTGCACCACTCATGTCAATGCTAAGATAAAAATATTAATTAAAAGAAATACTACTTATACTTGTCATGTCTTGTCGCTTTCACGTCAATTATTAGTTTGATCTTCATTTTATTACTAATTAACAGGACTAGTAGCGTTGATAGAAGAAACACTGTCTACCCATACATTTTTGTCATTTAAATATTCGGATGTCTTATAAAAACCTTTTTTACAAAGAGTTCTTTTGACACAATTTTTAAACTGTTTTTCTGACAAATTTAAGACGTCAACAGGTAATTTGTTATACATGAGTGTGCATTGACCCACAAATGACTTATTGATTTTGCTAAGTCTGGTATAAGTTACTTGAAGTTTATTCCTGTTCCGAAAATTACGACTGTGCCTGTCAACTATTCAGTGAAAAGAGATGCAGATTTTTACGAACATACATTATATTTTCATAAATGTACTGACAGGGGAAAGTCAATATATTCATATCTTTGAACTTATCTCTGAGCGACTCACGAGAACGCATTCCATAAATCGCGCGAACCGCTCTTTTTTTATGGATTTTTCATACAAAACAGGCCAATCAATTGACCGATTTGTATGAAAAAAATTGCGATTTCAGCAAAATTGTAAAACAGAAGTTGTTCAGTTTGATGAGTACAAGCCCACCTTAAAGTATTACTGAACCTTGTGCTACACCCTATATATAACCTACTATCTGTCATGTTGTTGTTAGTAATCAAGTATTGATGCTACAATAAATTAAGTACATATTTAATACATTTTATTATAATGTGAATTCAGAAACACTTAGTGCCTCCTAATAAGGCGACTTTAGTATTAAGGTCAATTCATACTAGCGCAGAGTCGAAGCGCTTCGAAGCGTCAATCCCAAACTTGCGTTCGCGTGATCCCAAGCGGCTATTAGGCGAGCCAACGCGTCGTCCCTCGTCAGTCGGAAACTGTCTTGTGTTGCGAGATTTAACTGGCAACTGATGTCCATCAATGAAAAGTGTGGGAATGCGCGCGAATTCACTAGAATACGCATGCATTTGTGCGACTTCGCTTTGATTGTGAGGGATTTGACGCTTCGATGCGCTTCGACTCTGCGCTAGCATGAAATGACCCTCAGTTATTGAAAAATATGCAACTTTCTAAAAAATATATATCCAACTTTCTTTCTTATCGTGTGGCACAATTAACCGTGCTATCCAAGGAATAAACGGCGGTTGCACTTTGCATCACCCGCAGTCACGTGTAGGGCATTAAGATTTGCACCTACGGACAAGAGCAACGTAACCTTCATACACATCTGGAATCAGATGTGTAGGTTTCCCTGACGATGTTTTCCTTTACTGTTAAAGCAATCGCTTAGTATACGTAATTAAGTTTCGAAAAACTCATTAGTACATTTATCCAACTGAAAAAATATATACCTAGCTTTTGCAAGCATATTTATGTTTATAGAAAAGGCCCCCGGTATAAAGACTAGACACACTTAACAGGTAACTATAATATTAGATTTCTTTTTTTTAAGTTATAAGGGTTTCTCCTTAGGTACAAGGTTTAATAATAGTTTTATGGGCATTGGTTGTATGTTAATTCTTGTAAATTGCGTTTAATTTCTACAAAATGTAAACAAGCACCTGTTAAAAAGTCATAAGTATGTACCTACACTTCGGCTTAAGTACCTAGGTACAAGTAAAATGCTTTGAAGTGAAAAGTAATAAAAAAAAATAAGAATCGTAGAGTTTGAAAGCATGATCAGGAGAACAGTGATGAAGAGTTAAATTTTACGAACTTACACAATATTTAGATCATATAAAAAATATAACATTATTCATAATCTATTTTTGTCGCGAATACTAAAGTATAACAAGTTTGAGGTAACAATGTCATACAAAGTCGACCCAATACAAATCTCGACTGCGTCCGTCAAACGACGCATTGGTCCCGTCGTCTCGTGCGCCGAACACAGGCACATTACATAAATATCTATATACACATAAGTATCTATATTTATATAAATATAAACTATACAATAATTCTAATGACAGTTCACAGCCTAAAGTTTGAATGTGAATGGATCGAGGTATGATCGTTGGAGCACCGTTGCAGAGCGGGTTCCATGTTTCCAAGCCATTTTCAACTCATACACACATCTTATATTAAAACACTAACAAATAAGTTAGTTTCTTGGTCCTTCGAGATTCGAATCCCAGATAGAATCGTTAGTACAGCGATTAGCACAGATATAGGTCATTTTTTTATTTATGCGAGAACTGGCCAGTTCATTGCCACATAAAGTCTCTTTACTTTAACATGTAAAGTCTCTCTCGACTTACTAACGCGCCTTCAACGAAGTGTTGAGGCCTGTTGAGGCGGCGGACGTGTGCGCGCGTCGCTGTCACGTTATCGCTGTCACTTCATTAGTTTTTTCGTACACATCTTCTTCTGTCGGCCTGTTGATGAATATTTAGATTAATTTTATGTCACCCAGTCACCCGGATGGATGCTAGTTTGGTTCTCGAACGCAAGGGATTTCACCGTGATTTCGTTTATTCCGTCATTTGTTTTAGATAATGTCATTTGTCGCCCGTTGTATGAAGTGTCCGGAGTGTGGCTTAATTCAGTCGGTTCCTGCTATAGGGAGCCGTGCTTTAAGGTGACATTAATTGGACCTAACAGCACTGGCACAGTATTACAATATAGCGGCTTACAGTAGCGCAACGAATGTACTTACCCAGATCAACAGAAACGTACTTGCGGGGCAGCAGGCGGCGGGAACAGGCTGGCAAACTCCGCGAGTTTGCCAGCATGGCTACAATCTAGTATAGGCTAGTACCTACGCGGGTGGCGCATCGTGCGACATGAAAGGCGTTGCGCTACTGTAACCCATATCGTAATATTGTGTCACTGGATACGAGCGCCCAATTCACCCGACTGAAGTTTCGCTTCAATCGCGTGACGTCACCACATCCGTCCCGCAACGCTCCACTACCGCAGGAACCTACCGAGTTAAACCATACCTATGAACGCAATGGAAGCCACAGAGTGTTTTGTAAAAAAAAAGAAAATTACAGCGATCCGTCGTCCGCCTAATGCGTTCGTTCACGTGCGGCCGAGACCGATCCAGTTTTTACTTTCGAGCCAACGAGCAAAGTGTTGGAGCTGTGATTTTTTTTTCTAATTTTACCCAAAATGTGTTCTGCTTATCTAATGTAAACAAAAAAAATATATTTGCCCAAAACGTCCGTCCGTCTGTCACGGTTTTCCTAGGGGCTAAACCAGTGGTCCGATTGACATCTGAAATTAAGAGTTATAAGATAATTTCAAAATGAAATATTGTTGATTTCATTTGATGATGTCAAGAGCCTTGCGTAATCATAGTGGATAAAAAATACACTTAATATAAAAAAAAATGCAGTTTCTGAACTTTTAAATTAAAAACTTCTAAAACTACAGTGTGTGTGTATGTGTGTAAGTAAGTAGGTCTTACATACTTGTAGACGTGCGCAGAGCTAGTGGGAGTGTGGTATAGTGCGCGGCGTAGGACGCATCACCTTCTGCCCCACCACGCTGGGACGAATCGAGTAGCATTACAGTATGATGGAGACATACCAGTAGACGTGCACAGAGCTAGTGGTAGTGTGGTATACTGCGCGGCGTAGGACGCATCACCTTCTGCCCCACCACGCTGGGACGAATCGAGTTGCATTACAGTATGATGGAGACATACCGGTAGACGTGCGCAGAGTTAGTGGTAGTATGGTATACTGCGCAGCGTAGGACGCATCACCGCCTGCCCCACCACGCTGGGACGAATCGAGTTGCATTACAGTACGATGGAGATATACCGGTAGACGTGCGCAGAGCTAATGATAGTGTGGTATACTGCGCGGCGTAGGACGCATCACCTTCTACCCCACCACGCTGGGACGAATCGAGTTGCATTACAGTACGATGGAGACATACCGGTAGACGTGCGCAGAGCTAGTGATAGTGTGGTATACTGCGCGGCGTAGGACGCATCACCTTCTGCCCCACCACGCTGGGACGAATCGAGTTGCATTACAGTATGATGGAGACAAAGGCCTCTTTGTCCAGCAGTGGACGATTTTTGGCTGATATGATGATGATGGAGACATACCGGTAGACGTGCGCAGAGCTATTGGTAGTAGGGCGCATCACCGCCTGCCCCAGCACGCTGGGAGGAATCGAGTTGCATTACAGTATGATGGAGACATACCGGTAGACGTGCGCAGAACTAGTGGTAGTGTGGTATACTGCGCGGCGTAGGACGCATCACCGCTCCCCTCCCCCCACGCTGGGACGAATCGAGTAGCATTACAGTATTATGGAGACATACCGTTAGACGTGCGCAGAGCTAGTGGTAGTGTGGTATACTGCGCGGCGTAGGACGCATCACCGCCTGCCCCAGCACGCTGGGATGAATCGAGTTGCACTACAGTATGATGGAGACATACCCGGGTTGACGTGCGCAGAGCTAGTGGTAGTGTGGTATACTGCGCGGCGTAGGACGCATCACCTTCTGCCCCACCACGCTGGGAGGAATCGAGTTGCATTACAGTATGATGGAGACATACCGGTAGACGTGCGCAGAACTAGTGGTAGTGTGGTACTGCGCGGCGTAAGGCGCGCGCCGGCGCAGGCGACGCCGCGTAATCACCGCCTGCCGCACCACACTAGGGCGCATCGAGTTGCGCACCGCGTGCGCCATCACCCTGCAAATGCCACGAAGGGTTAAACGTTAGCAGAATATCATCGCTGTAGGTACATAATTACCTGCAGCATATACTGAGTCGGAGCCATTTCTGAGCTACGGCACAATTTTATGTATCTACCCTCTTTTTACATTTAAGCTTAGATATAAGAAGTTATTATTATTTTTTGTTTTCTTTTTGTGTATCAATTGTAATGTAGCTTTGAATAAATGTTTTTTTATCTAACGTCAGACACGTCAGCATAAGCTGGCTACTTGATTTAAATTACGCGCAAGGTCTGTTTATATTAACATTATATAGCGAGTGTGAATGGTAATACTGGAAGGGGTAGACCTAGACGTACGTACTGCGACCAAGTCGAAGACGTATTGAAGAAGTGTCAGGTCAAGAGTACCCTAAACCGACGAGCTTGTATGAAAAGATTGATGAATGTAGAGGAAGCGAGAGAAGTATGTCAGGATCGTAGCAAGTGGAAAAATGTGGTCTCTGCCTACCCCTCCGGGAAAGAGGCGTGATCTTATGTATGTATGTATATGTATAGCTTAATGTGGTCAATATTCAAAGTTTATTTGCATTCCGCAATGGCAGATACTAAAAAACCGATAAAGTGCGAGTCAAACTCGTGCACTAAGGGTTTCGTACCAAAAACTAATTTTCATCAACAACGCGTGATAGCGCCATCTATAGATACAGATAAAAGGGAACTAATTGCTGTTGTATATGTCGCAGGATAATTTGATAATCCGTCGTTTCGCGAAAATCCTAGGAATATTAGATACTATGGAGTAGAAAACTCCTAATAAAACCAAATCGAACGGAGCCCCGCTATGCGCTACTGTAACCCATATACAGTTTAAAAATCGAAGACTTGATGGAAAACAAAACGAGTAAGGTTTTCCGAAGTTTAAGTAGGAGGTCAATTTAGTGATCAAGAGTTCATAATTTATTTCTGATGCTGTCGTCATCTCTATTACTAGTGGTGTTCTTAGACGGATGCACTGATGCTCAGAAAATGACTGCCGTTCTGCGCACCTATTATGTAATCTAAGACGACTCTCGGCGACGTCTCTAACTGTAGGCCGGTAAGTTACTCGTTATTGTCCGCTTACCTGGGCGCCAGCGCAGCGACCACAGTCAGCAGCACCAGCAGCCAGTACTTGGGCTCGGCCACCGTGTGCAGGATGACGAAGTATGTCGACGGTATGCCCGGGTACACCACGAGCATTGTGTTGTACACTATCGTCACCGCGTAGAACGCGAACAACGAGCCAGTCAGCGCCAGTATATGGATCACCGTCTGGGGAACACAAAAAAAGTTTGTTATGTTTAGTAATGTCTGAGGTTTCTGATCCACCGGGATGAGGGAGATTTAAAATTTCTATGTTAAAATTATAGTTTCCTCCTGGCGCATCATCGGTGGATATGGTTTGGATGAGCAAGAATCAAAAAAGTTGTTGGTATAAAATTTGAACCTTATTGCTGTAAGCATATAATGTTTATTAACGTAATACACAATTATATTACACAATTCTTGCAATATTACACAATTCTTGCAATAGGGTATACGCATGAATTTTTTTTCATCGCATATTTTAACAAAATATGAAAATTCCGTAAAAAACAATGTCTAAAAGTGAAATGAAAATTTAAATCGGCCAAGAAATACGGAAGTTAAAAGCATTTTCAACTACTAATTAGACATAGAGATCCGATATGTAAATGTAACGACATAAAACACACGGTCCATACAAACTCTATGCTAGAATCTTTTTTGCTAGAAAGAGATATCCAGCGGCTTTCCGCGACCTTCACCAGGTCATCGGTCCACCCAGTGGGAGGCCTGCCTGCACTACGTACCTTTGCGTACTGTGACGTTTTTGTGGCTGAAGGCTGGATGACTGTCCTTTGGTTAACAGACATTGCATTGTGATCCGAAATTAAGTAGGCATAAGACAGGTTAAATTGAAATAGTAATCGTTGGAAATTTTTTGAATTAGAGATGTAATCATGATATTGAAATACTTTGCCCCAAAGCCCTATATAATCGGAGTAAAAAAATGAATTCTAATAAATAATAAATAGTTTAGCTGATTTGGTAACTTTGTATGGAAAGTCGGAAAAAAAAATTCGATTATACACGATGTAAAAAACTGTGGGTTCTACTCATCATACCGAACAACTGTCGCCAAGGAACCTATAGACGAAGTAACTAGTATCTCATCTGTGCCTATAGTCAATTTGAAAAAAAAATTGGACCCTCCATACAAAAAAGCACAAAATTGGTCGATCAACTGATCGATTTGTATAAAGCGTTTTTTTTTGCGATTTCAGCAGGCATAGAAGAAAAATTGTTCAGTATGATGGGTAGAAGCCCCCAGTTAACGGGACCTGGACCTACACCAATATAGTTACAACGTCCATCCTTAAGAAAAGCGAGTTGATGGTGAATTTAAAATTTGCCAAACTATTTAAATTCACCTGTATTCACGTCTTTTGCTCATTTCGTTATTTACTAAAAGGTGTTGTGCAGCCAACAGATTTTTTGTACACTTGAATACACGCCAGTGGTAGGTAACACTATGAATCTATGACCTAGATCTACACTAGAAGTACTTTCGTGCGGTTGAACGTACTTGCACAGAAAAGCGAAACGTACCTAATATTTAGATATCACAATCGATCTTTCTTCTGTAGTACCAGTCAGTGATCTGAACAATTATTAAGGGTCCCCAGGACGCTCGAGTTTCCATACAAACGTAGTTCCGCTTTAATATAAAAACAACATACTGGATTGAATCCAAACTTTGCGAATATATTAAGTAGACACATATCGATGTTTGTAATTAGTTTTCGATGTACATTAGTTTTATATTAATAAAACGGAAAAAAAAGAGCAGTAACTAATTTAAGCCTTTGTTTAGTTATGTTTCAATTTACTATGATGAAAACTAAGTACAAACACCGATATTTGCAGTTTGGATTCAATCCGGCATGTAGTTTTTATATTAAAGCGGAACTACGTTTGTATGGAAACTCGAGCCTTAAGTAAATTGAAATTGTCAAACTGAAAACTGCCGAAAGCAAACTATATTGTGCACATGCCTCAAACTAATCAAATGAAAATAAATTTGCATTTTATGTTGAAAAGTTAAAATAATTCTATAACATGCATTTTAATTTTTAAAAAAATACTACGTTTCACACATCCACTTACAAGTTGCCTATCGTTACCCTGCATGGAAATATCCGCAATATTAGATATTTTGTCATGCCTATAATAATTCAGTTATTTAACTACAACAAAAGGTAAAGGAATTGAATTAGTTACCTGAGCCTGAGGTAAATTATAATAGAAGGCGAAAACTTGGTTGTTGGCTTGTTATCAATTCCTTAATGGGCAAAAACTTGGTTGTTGGCTTGTTATCAATTCCTTAGTGGGCAAAAACTTGGTTGTTGGCTTGTTATCTATTCATTAACGGGCAAAAACTTTGTTGTTGGCTTGTTATCTATTCCTTTATGGGCAAAAACTTGGATGTTGGCTTGTTATCTATTCCTTAATGGGCAAAAACGTGGTTGTTGGTTTGTTATCTATTCCATAATATGTACATATGTACGTAGACGGCCTCCAGCAGTATCAGCCAGTTAAGTAGTTTGAAGTCATCATTTACTTACTTATCCTATTCGTAGTCTCGATTGCAACATACCAAATCACAGTTGTGAGAAAGCCACAGAAAACAATGCGTTGACACATTCGTACGACCAGACTCAATCGTAAGTCAAGAAAATGCGGTAACGGACAACTTATAAAGAAATGAAACCCACCCAGCTCCTGGTCTCGACGGCGACGAAACAGATCATGGTCGTGAGGCAGCAAGTCATGTTGGTCATGCCGAACTCCCAGATGCCGACGGCGGAGTCCCAGTAGGTGGCGGTGACGCTGAAGAACACCACCAGGCTGATGTAGATAGCCTCGACCAATATAAGCCAGTAGGAGTAGTTGCGGTAGCGCAGGCCGCGCCTCGACGCGCTGTACAGGCCCGGCCGCTCCATAAGAAGTGAAGCAGGCGCACACCGGTCGTAGATGCCTGTAGTTACCACAAAAAGATTACGCATTGACGATGGGGCCAACAACGGATGGACGGTGATGGACGCTGCACTGACCCAGGGGTCTAGTGGTCAGCGCTTCTGCAAAAATAATGGTATTGGGGTTCAAATGTTTAAATTCGGGATTTTATAAGTAGTAAAGATCAAATAAAAGCTTCGCAATATCTTCATGTCCCAAATACCGCAGAGTCTCAAGGCGATATTTGACCAGTGTGTGTTGCCAGTGATGACATACGGAACTGACCATCAATCCCATGCTCATATCAAATCCCTCCTTTCTTTTCCCACCTATTCCACTGACTTCCTATTCCTATTAATTCTCCGTCCATGCCGTCAGGCTGTGGATCTCACTTCCACATGACATTCGCGATTGCCAGTCTGTATTCCTTAAAATCAAAATTATAAGAACATTTCCTGTCTTTTCTTACATAAAGTTAGCCATAAGTATTTATTATATTTATTATTATTATTATTTAACTACATTATGTATTTCGTTTATTGTTATTTAGGAATAAATTATTACTTATATTGTATAAAATTGTAGTCTTTGATATGTATACACCGCGACACATCAAGCTATACAAAACCAGTATAAGCTGACTTCGCGAGTCGTGCGACGCCCTGTGCGTTTCAAAATACGCGAGGCCCACGTATACTGGTTTTGTATAGCTTCATGTGGCGCCGTGTGTACACGTCCTCTGACATTATTTTGTCACCTTATTTTGTCCAAGGTCTGCTGTAAGAGATTTCTTATAGAAATAAGCTGTAGCTTTTGTATGTTTTTATCTTATTTTAATTTATATTCGTCCCTTTTTCTGTGTACAACAACTTGTGAAATAAATAAATAAATGGTCGCTTACTATGGGCCTCATAAGAAAACTCAAGGGCGATGGAGCATCTATGCTCGGAGTTTCGCTGTGTGATCAGTGGGAGAACCAATGTAACGATATAGCTCTTAGAACTGCTTAGTTAAAGTGGCAGTGGGCAGGGCTTGTAGAGTAGATGGCCGTTGGGGCAGTAAAGTTCTAGAGTGGCGACTACGCACCGAAGACGTAGCGTAACACGACCTCCCACTCGGTGGACTGACGATCTGGTGAAGGACGCGGAAAGCCAGTGGATGCGGGCAGCACAGACCCGGTCGATGTGGAAATCCTTGGAGAGTTCTTTGTCCAGCAGTGAACGTCTTTCGGCTGATATGATGATTATGGAAGATAGTTGGCGCTAACCAATGTCTAAATGGTCTCACCTACAATCCCCTGTAAATATTATGTTCCATTTTACTTTACTCGCTGTATTTTATTGGCAAGCGAATCTTTGTAAGTACAAACACAAAGTCGTGTGCCTGTGTCCTCTACTACACTTACCGATGACGAGCGGCGGGAAGGCGGTGAACACTAGGTTGTACATCATCCAGTGCATCTGGTCCAGCATCACCGTCGTCGAGAACCCCGTGTAGATCTGGTACCAGAACACCATGAACACGAATGTCTGCAACCAAGCGGACCATTGCATAGTGAAAGCTTTATTTAAAATGTTTTTTTCTCGCCTCTATGAATACTCTGTAGTAAAGCCCACCAATGGATCCCTGAGATGGCTCGGGCCTTGGTAAAGGCCTAGGCTATATACTAAATCCATTAATGATTTATAAGGGTAGTTGGATTTTGGATATTTTTTGTTGATATTTGAAAGTTTGCACAGTGTTTTGTCGTCTTGTATGATTATTTAAAAGTTGTTTCTGAAGATTTACAGTTTGCCCACTGAAGACTGATTATTTACATTCTAGATTTTACTATATCTAGATTTACGATTCTTTTATAAGAAATGATCGTTCTTTTACTGATTCGGACAAGAATTTTGATTTTATGACTATTTTTGTTTCTCGTGCATGTGCCAAGGCTCAGTGTATATTACAGGGCTTTCCACCCTTGAATTTAAACAAAAATGTGTTGAATAACATGAATAACAAACCATTAAGGTTGATTATTGAAAAGTGATTTAGAAGAAATAGGTAGTTTTATAGTGGGAGTTTTTTTTATGGTCCATTTTACGGGACTGTAACTTTATCTAGGCCCAAACAACTTTCCAATAACTTAATGTAAGAAAAATATCATTTTTTTTATTATTTTTAAGCCGGGTCCGCTGCGCCATGTTTTGAACAGAACATTGTTCGAAAACATCGTGTTTGCCGGAGTTTGTGGAAAAAATCCCCCGCGTTCGTCTGCGGGCGAGGGGAACGTAAACGTTCAAGAACAATGTTCTGTTATGGACTCGCCTTTAGATAGCAAATTAAACATTGCAATGTTACATATACTTAGTTGTTTTTGTCAAACATATTTTTTTATAGAGATTTTAAATAAGGTTGGACTTCGTATGTGCCAGTAACTTATATTCAACACAACAATGTCGACTGTCATGATATGATGATGACGACACGACAGTTTGAAAGCTACGAACGGCGTTATGTAATATGTATATAATGTAGATCATGCAAGCGAGTGTGAAAGAATAGTGAAGCTTGAACAAAACAGCTGGATGCATGACCTAAATTCAACAAAACAATGTCCACTATTTTGATATGATGATAACGACAGTTTGAAGGCTATTCACGGCATCTTTGAGAAAAAAGTACATGATCATGCAGGCGAGTGTGAAATTATAGTGAAGTTTAAACAAAATAGCTGGAAGCATGACCTATATTCAACACAATAATGTCCTCTGTCGTGATATGATAAAGGTGACAGTTTAAGGGTTACTCACGGCGTTTTTGAGGAAGAAGTACTTGATCATGCGCGCGAGCCGGTCGTAGCTCCAGTGGCCATGCACCAGAAGCAGCCGCTCCAGAAATTTGAAGCGAGAGAGCGAAAAATCAGACGCCATCACCGCTTGCCGGCCTTCTTGTCCCGATATACCTGCAGACAACCGCCAATTACTACAACCAACCCTACGTCACTTCGACTTCATACAATGAGACGAGAATGAGTACCCACACTTGGTGGTATGGTGCTTCTCTATCTAACCTCACTCTCATCGTGTCGCACTCGGAGCGACCGGCCGCAGTATATCACTTCGCGTTACCACTTCCCGTAAGGTAAAGATATACTGCGGGGGAGGCGCGTCCGGATATCGGGGTGGGGAGAGGTCTGACAAAATCTTACCAAGTTTCATTTTAATAAGCGAGAGGGGAAGTGGGGACGACAAGGAACATCTTACGTTATTTTACTCTATCATCTGAACTGAAATAGACGGAAAGACATAAGAAATTTACCGAATGAATCTCACGAGAGAAATAGGGGAGGGTCCAACTTTTCTTAAAAAGACCTAAGATTTGGGGGAGGGTAACAGGTACTCGCGAGTTTTTGTCCGTAAATAAACAGTTAAGGAATAGAAGGAAGTACGACACAAATATCCTTCTATCGCTTTTGATTATTTGCTTTGATTGAAATATTAAATAGACTACATCGTCTGTGCTACTGTATACTCATAGTTACTTGATTGGTTGAAAACAAGTTTTGTTTAGTCCGTCGTGGGTCTATTCCATACACTTCCGCGGTATTAAGCTAAGCGCCCCTTTGGCAGTGCATAAAATAATTATTAACAATAATTACTGTACTTGTATTCCCACTTTATCCTGAAATATTTTTTCTTTTTATAATTGCATGTGATTTGTTACCTTTTTCTGACTTAGAAAAAGTATTTAAATAAAAAAAAAAATCAAGCACTTTTGTTAGTTTTAACGGTCAGTAGGGTAATCTGGCTAAGTTAATACTTGTATAATTCATACATTTCCTTTCTTTATTTTCTTTTGTGCTCGCGCGGAAAAAACAGGCTTACCGATTCCGACGTCAGCCGTCTGTATCATGGACACGTCGTTCGCGCCGTCTCCTATCGCGAGGGTGGTCACTTTCAGTTCTTCCTTCACCGCCTGAAAAGGGCAAGTTGTTTAAAATGTATGTCATGAAATAAAAACAAAACTTATTTAAAAGAAAAGCCTTTACATAAGCATCCTTTTAAGAATTTATTTATTATGGCAATACTCATACTTATAATAGGGGGGAGGGGTATTCTGGGACGTACTGTACGAGTGTGAGTGCGACACTATACAGAGACAGCTGGAATACCTTGACGATACAGATGCGGCGGATCAGCAAAATGTACTGTATTAGTGCGACACATGAACACGCTATGCCGTGCGTTAGACAGAGACGGCTGTACCTTGACGATGTAGGCAGCAGAGCACGGCGAAGCAGCGACATGTTCTGCGTGAGCGCGTCAAATGCACTGTGTGAGTGCGATAGTTGCGATACATTATTCTGTATCACGCCATGACGTGCACTAGAGAAAAACATCTGTACCTTAACGATGTAGGCCTTCTGCAGCGGCGTGGCGCGGCAGCACAGCACGGCTGAGCACCGCTTCGCCAGAGACAGGAAGGGTGACACCAGTCCAGAACGCCGGTCCAAAATATACGTCAACGTCCTTCCGTCCACAACCAACGCGCGCCCGCTACTCGACCCTTGGATTCCGGATTCTAAGTACGACTTGATTGTCGATTCGGCATGATCCTGGTAAAGATAGGAAAAAGTATAAGCCTATAGACAAAATTAAAAACATTGTGTCTCCATAAGGTAACTGGGCAGCGTTCGGGAAGCTTCGCAATATCTTCACGTCCCAAATACCGCAGTGACTTAAGACCGAGGTCTTCGACAAGTGTGTGTTGCCAGTGATGACATACGGCACTGAGACATGGTCGCTTACTATGGGCCTCATAAGAAGGCTCAAGGTCACCCAAAAGGCAATAAGGCGTGCTATGCTCGGAGTTTCTCTGCGTGATCGAATCTGAAACGCGGAGATTCGTAGGAGAACCAAAGTAACGGACATACGAGTAGCTCTCAAATAGCTAAACTTAAGGGGCAGTCGGCGGGGCACATAGCTCGTCGAAAAGATGGCGGTTGGGGGCAGTAAAGTTTTCGAGTGGCGACCGCGCACCGGAAAACGTAGCTTGGGCAGGCCTCCCACTGGGTGGACCGATGACTTGGTGAAGGACGCGGGAAGCGGCTGGATGCGGGCAGCGCAGAACCGGTCGTTGTAGAAATCCTTGGGGGAAGCCTATGTCCAGCAGTGGACGTCCTAGCTGATATGATGAAGGTAACCCGGCCCCTATCTACACCTGAATCGACTTGAACTGTGATGGTCACGATCCCCAATCACTAGGGTAACGACTTGAAAGAAGATGTATGTATAAGGTGCGACATAAGACAAGTAATCGTTCGCATCCAAATAAAAAAAAAGTATCCCTCTCCCCCCACCACATGCGCTGAAACTGAAAGCGAGAAGAAATAAAGATCTTTACATTAGGGTTTCAACTTCAGAATATCGATTTTGCGAAAATGTTTCATTTAGATAGTTTAGGCAAAGACCATTTCCATGATGACTGACAATAGGGAAGATAATTTTAGCAATCATTTGAGTTACTTTTTATCATCGGTTAAACGACATTTTGTTCTAAAAATGTTTGAAATACTGAGGCGAGACGTCATCATACATTTGCAGCATCAATTGAGTACTCATTTTGTGATTTTGTTAAATTAAAAATTGTAGACTTAAACAGTATGAATGAATTAGATTATTGTGTCAATGGGAAGGCACAATTGATCAATATCAACAGTTTATAAACTACTTTTGATGCTCTCTTTCTTATAGTGTGGCAATATTAAGTCTTAGATTTTATCATACAGATTTTAATGACATTTTGAACACATTTGAGTTCAATTTTATCTTTAAAAAAAATCTCAGGTTCGAGGTCAAAATTATTAGTTAAGGGGGTTCGATGAAGCTCCTCAATGCTCAATTCTCGCTAGATGGCGCCTGCTCCACAAATTTTTAGTTTTAATTTTTTTTTGAACTCGTGGTTCGACATTTTTACCTTAAAAACGTTAAGCGCACTCTTTACATAAATATTTAACTGTCGAAAAACATATTGCACAATTAATTGCATTGTAGTATCCAAAAATCGCGATTATATGTTCCTTCACGCAGTTTCGAACTCGACACTCACACATCCATTGAATATTGCAATCGGCAATCATCGCATTTCCGAATACAAACGAATGCTAATTCCATGTCCATCAATTACAAGATTTATCGTGTAACAGAATTTGAATTCAGAACTAAGTACTTTATTGTTGTTTTGTTTAGATTCCCGCACGAACTATATAGAGCTCTAAAATTATCATTATGTATAATATACTAACGAAATTAATAAAAATATAAAAAAAAAACAAAATAAATTCTTCAACCGACTTCCAATAAAGGGAAGGTTAAATGTTCGACAATAGGGTATTGTTTTTTTGGTCTCCTTTTTTTCGGAGTGCTGACCTTAATTAGTAATTACACTGGAATGTGTTTCAGTCCTAACTTCATTTAGGATATTGCTCATAGTTCTTCTTGAAATTCCAGTGGCATTAGCAACTCTCTTAAACCTTCTTAAAATAATTACTTTCATTAACATACTAATTTTTTTAAATCTGTTGGCTTCGGTTACATAATATTTATAAACATTGAAGATAATTTCGCGTGACTGGCATTGTAAAAGTTTCCCTTTTTTATAGATATTATCTGAAAACTTTAAATTCGTTCAATTTTAAATTTGGGGTTTTAACAACTCTTTATATATATCGATTAACATATTTACTTTTTTGAACTGAAAATTTCTCTAGGCGCGTTGGAAAATTTTGAGATGGGAAAAACCAACGTCACAGATACCTTGAAGTGAAAACTTTTTTGAGATTGAAAAACTATTGAACTTGCGACACCGTCACCGTCACCTTGAAGTGAAAGCTTTTAAGATGGGAAAAACCATTGAACGCGCAACACCGTCAACGGCACCGTTACCGACAGCTTGAAGTAAAAAAAAATTAAGATGGGAAAAAAAAACATTGAAACCGCGACACCGTCACCGACACCTAGGTGAAAACTTTTGACATGGGAAAAAAACCATTATACTAACGTCACCGTTACCGACACCGACACCGTCACCGACACCGTTACCGACACCGTCAACGGTACCGTTACCGACAGCTTGAAGTTAAAAAAAAAATAAGATGGGAAAAACCATTGAAACCGCGACACCGTCACCGACGCCTTGGTGAAAACTTTTGACATTAGAAAAAAACCATTAAACTAGCGTCACCGTTACCGACACCGACACCGTCACTGACACCGTTACCGACACCGTTACCGACACTCTTACCGACACCGTCAACGGCACCGTTACCGACAGCTTGAAGTAAAAAAAAATTAAGATGAGAAAAAAACCATTGAAACCGCGACACCGTCACCGACACCTAGGTGAAAACTTTTGACATTAGAAAAAAACCATTAAACTAGCGTCACCGTTAACGACACCGACACCGTCACCGACACCGTTACCGACACCGATACCGACACTGTTACCGACACCTTGAAGTAAAAACTTTTTTGAGATAGGAAAAATGGCGTTTCAAATTATGTATATTATTTATTTATTTATTTATTTACACTTATAGTACACTAAAACAGTTTCGTAAAGCTAATACATAAAGTTATTATAATGAAGTGTACAGTAGGCGGTATATAGTATACTAGCTGTTTCCCGCGGTTTCACCCGCGTGGATAACGTTTCTATGACTTTTCGAGGGTGCGCAGTGCGTGGTAAAAAGTAGCCTATGTCTGAATCCAGGTCCTAATCTGTCTACCTACCAAATTTCAGCCAAATCCGTTCAGTAGTTTTTGTGGGAAAGCGTAACAGACAGACAGAGTTACTTTCACATTTATAATATTAGTAGGGATTAGTAGGGATTAGTAATAATTCTTCAATCCATGAAAATGAAAAACAAACAAAAGACAGTTTGTTATATTCTCTTTGCAAACGATTGACTTGATGCAGTGACAGAACGTAAGAGCGGCAACATGCACGCGCGTCGGTCGGTTGCATGGAGCGGCAACGTCGCGCATCTTGTGTATTTACACGACATTTTGTCTCGCACACATTCGTAAATTTAATGAAAATTGAGCGTTGGTTTATTCCATAATTTTAAATGAAAGTATGTTTTTTTATTAATCTTGCGCAAACAAATACTTGAAAAAAGTTTGTAGCACACATAATTTACGCTTTATTCTGTATCCTGAACCAGATTATTGCAATTGTTTTTTGTATGATAATCGAACCACCTTAAGCAAAAACCTGATCTACAATAGGTAGGCGCTTGACATCATCTCACCTGATGGCAAGTGGCGATGGTGCCGAAGATGAAAGCGGACTTACCAAGATTTCCCAACACAATGGGTAACTGACTATCGCCATCTAGAGTTAATGAGTTTTGACTGCGATCCTCAGTAAGAAGGTCAGCAATCTATTCTGACTAAAAACACAACCATGAGTACTAATTCTTGTCTGTGACACTACGCTTATTAATATTAGTACCTGGGCGACCGAGCTTTGCTTGGCACATAGTACTCAGAGCCGTTAAAAACATTTAAAAATACGCTACCTATGATACACTTCGCGCGGCATGCTCCAGTGCGACAATCTCGGAAAATAGCGTTTGACCTATCCAAATCGATTTTTCGCCCCCAAAAATCCCCGTATACTAATTTTCAAGCAAATCGTAGGAGCCGTTTCCGAGATTCAGGTTATTGGGCTCACCTTATCCCTCGACCGGAGATGCAACACAGTATCCTCTTGCGAGAACAATGCCGCCGAGTACGCGATGTTGATGGCGGTCTCCGGCTTATCACCAGTAAGCACCCACACAATGATGCCGGCGTCCAAACACGCGCGGATGGTGCGCGGTACGTCTTCTTGCAAGCGGTCCTCGACGCCCGTCGCCCCGACCAGCGTTAGCGCGCTCTCGAGGCGGGCTAGCGACTCCCGGAGGCGCTTTTCTCGACCTTTGAAGAATGTGAAATGTTATGTCACACGATAAGAAGTGAACTGATTAATATTGTTGCATATACGCATTCAACTTCAAGAAAGAGATTAATCGTCGAATCCAACTCGGCTGGGCAGCATTCGGGAAGCTTCGCAGTATCTTCACGTCATAAATACCGCAGTGTCTTAAGACCAAGATCTTCGACCAGTGTGTGTTGCCAGTGATGGATGACATACGGAACTGAGACATTTCGCTTACTATGGGCCTCATAAGAAGGCTCAAAGTCACCCAAAGGGCAATGGAGCGTGCTATGCTCGGAGTTTCGTTGCGTGATCGAATCAGAAACGAGGAGATCCGTAGGAGAACCAAAGTTACCAACATAGCTCTCAGAATTGCTAAACTTAGGTGGCAGTGGGCGGGGCACATAGCTCGTAGAACGGATGGCCGTTGGGCTCTAAAGTTCTCGAGTGGCGACCGCGCACCGGAAAACTAAGGCGTAGGAAGGCCTCCCGCACGTAAACTGTAAACTGAATGTAAGAGGTCCTGACGTACCTTCAGGCGGGTCGTTGGCCCGCACGTGGCCAGCCAGCCACTCCTCCCAGAGCGCGGGCTGCATCACGCGCTTGGCCATGACGAGCGTGCGCAGGCCCCCGCGCGAGTACTCGCTCAGCAACACGCGCGTGCGCTCGTACGCGCTTTGTTCTGCCGAGCCGGCGCGCATGGGAGCCAGCGCGCCCAGTACGGTCGAGTCGGCGCCTTTTACGTACAGAACCACCTGTTGAGCAATAAAAATATGACACCGAGAAGTTTCGCTTTCTTTTTTTGATTTTTTCTTAACCATATAAACGAACAACGGAAGACGCCGTGAAAATCCTTGGGGGAGCCTTTGTCCAGCAATGGACGTCTTTAGTCTGATATCATGATAATGATACAAAAGGATTGTTTTCACCTACCTTATGCCACAGTTATAATTCCTTTATATTAAGGTGGAGATTTTTTTTAATTGTCAGGGTCGACTTTACCTAAGGTGCAGGGGCTGCGGTGCACCTGGCCGCTAGAGTTAGGGCAAAGCATACATATTAGTACTAACATACAGTATGGACACTCCCTCCCGCTCTCTAGATTCCGACCTCACCCCCTCGTCTCCCAGATTGATACAGATCGGTTATAGTTTGGTTTTCGAACGTATATAATTTCGCCGAGATTCATTTGTTTTGTCATTTGTTTTTAGAAATGTCAATTCTCGCCCGTTGTATAAAGTGTCCGGGGTGTGGTTAGGGAGAGCCATATAGGTACAGGCCCAACACAGGGGAGAGAAGGGAAATGGTCTCAGTAAAAAGAAGCAGTTTGGAGCCGAAGACTACCGTGCAAAACTAGAAAAAAACGTGCTCATTTCGCTGGCCCTTACATACACATTTAGCCTCCTTCGTGGAAAACAAATCAAACGTAGAATACAGTGCATTTCCATCGATCTCATTTAAACAGGAGGAAAATGAATTTATATAAAAAATCCTTATTAAAAGCTGTTAATGTTAACAATAATTAATATCATTATTCATTAAATCAAACTTAACAACAATAGATAAATACTAATGTACAAGGCTGAATATAATTTAATATTTATCAAGTGTTGGAAAAGGGAAGCTTCACGTAACTATATGTTAAGATAGTCTTAATCTTCATCATCATCATATCAGCCGAAAAACGTCCAATGCTGGACATAAGCCTCCCCCAAGGATTTCTACGACGACCGGTCCCGCGCTACCAACATCCAGCGGCTTCCCGCGATCTTCACCGGGTCGTTGGTCCACCGCGTGGGAGGGCTGAACACGCTACGTTTTCCGGTACGCGGTCGCCACTTGAGAAGTTTAGTGCCCCAACGGCCATCTGTTCTACGAGCTATGTGCCCCGCCCACTTCCACTTCAGTTTAGCGATTCTGTGAGCTATGTCGGTTACTTTGGTTCTTCTCCGGTTCTCCTCATTTCTAATTCGATCGCGTAGGGTAATTCCGAGCATAGCTCGCTCTATTGTCCTTTAGGTGACCTTGAGCCTTTTTATAAGGCCCATAGTAAACGACCATGTCTCAGTTCCGTATGTCATCACTGGCAACACACAACGGTCGAATACCTTAGTCTTGAGACACGGCGGTAATTGGGACGTGAAGATATTGCAAAGCTTCCCGAACGCTGCCCAGCCGAGTTGGAGTCGTCGATTGATCTCTTTCTTAAAGTTGTACCTTCCTAGCTGGACTGTTTGTCCCAGGGTATACATATTCGTCAACAACTTCCAGTGTCGTCTCCAACCTTTAGAGAGATGGGTGCGACACGGACATTTAATTGCATTGTGCTTAGGTCTTCCATAGTCTCCGCCATGATCATGAGTTGGGTTATGTACTCACCGTTAATTAAAAATTAATACCGAGTCCGCCCCAGTCCAGAAGCTTGAAAACATCTTCCATTGCGGCGGCGGTGAACAGTTTCGGAGATATAACGTATCCCTGTCTCACCCCTCGCTATAACTAGATAGGTTTCGAGTTTTGGTCCTGGAGGCGAACCGAAATGGTGGCGTATTCATATTGACACTTCAACAGCTCGATGTATCGATGGTCAATTTGCACCGCTGAAGAGACTAGCACAGCCCAGGTTTCGACTGAATCAAAGGCTTTCTCATAGTCCACAAACGCCAAGCATAGTAGCTGATTGTACTCTTCAGTCTTCGGTCAGTTTGAGTCATTCTAATTTCGTACAGGCTGACGTCCGGGATATCTTCGGTATAGTGTCGGGTTAGTCTGGCTCTTGTACATTGTCCGTAAAACTTCTCAACTTCTTCCAGCAACTCAGTCTTAGACGATGTGATCTTGCCATCCTCAGTCTTCAGCTTGGTCAGTTGGCTTTGTCCAATAGACAGATCTCTCGCGAACACTTTGTTGTGCTCAATCGCCTCTTTAATACAATTTGTATTGTACTGGCGCAAATCCCGAGTCAGGGACTTAGAGATCTTGCTGCTTAGTTGCCGACACTGAGTAGCGTCTACCTTGTCGTCGGAGTGTTCCGGAATTCTCCTCTCTTCCGTATTCCATCCCCTGATTCTAAGCGCTTCGAGTTCAATTCTTTTACGGAATCGGCGAAATAGTAACGGATTAGATAATTAATCTTTTATAAGACAGTCGAACCCGCCCGACTTTTTCCAATTCCGTGGAAGAACTCAAAGTTTTAGAACCAGGGGGCTGCTGTTGGACGGCGATTTTCACAGTGGCAAATTGCACTGAATTTCTATCAATCAAATCTTTAGATTATCGTACCCTTTTTAAAATTTTTGTCTGCAAATGGGATGAGGTAATAATCGCGATTGGGAGGGGGGGGGG